>OZ018326.1:39239127-40504666 GCA_963969495.1 Ceratothoa steindachneri | reverse complement strand
ACACCGAATATACGCAACACTACAATGGTTAACATAGAAGAAACACCGAATATGCAAAATGAAGAGGTTAAACAACGATTATACTGTATATTCGTTCTGCTTCATTTATATGTAGCACGATATCCAGACGTAAAACACCGAATATGTAAGCTTTCTATCAATTTATTTCCGCTTCTCTCATGCAACAACCTGTTTTTTCCTGAACAAATTGTGAGCTACGCGTCTGTAATGAAATGGACAAGAGAGATTTTTTCTGCCTATGTCAAGTTTTATCTTTTTAATTCAGTGGAAGATAATTTCGTCGTTAAAGCAGAAGGGATGGTAGACATGGCTGGCAATTACAATACACCATCAAACGTCTTCCAATTTATAAAAGAACAGTAAATTCAGAAAAATGGCTACATTAAGCATCCTGGAGGAGTATAGGTACATTAAAGCCCCCCCCCACCCCCACCCCCATGAGGAGAAGCGTGGGAACGGTAGCCGGCGAATAACTATAACTGCTTAACCTGTTGGATCTCCTTGACGCTTTGTCAGATGCAGCTAACATCTGTTTTAAGGCGACTACATAAGGCCCTTAAACGACGTTCTAACGATCTAATTACCTGGGAGACCCATAAGGCCGTGGTTATGAAAAAAGAAAGCAGTGCTAGACAAAAGGCACGCCAAGTATCGGTGCGTTGCGAGCCTCTAATTAGCGAGCCGACTTGGGCACCCCCAGTGCCACCCTCAGCAATTCTTGCTCTCTCCAGATGCGAAATCACCATTCGCCCCCCCCCCTCCCTGCCTCTGTGGCCTGGTTCCTTTCCCCTTTAGATGGGATGGTAATCCGCCTATAAATAAGCCCCGCAATGAAAGAGAGAGGATTAAAAGTCGATACGCCAGAAGGAGGATCAGGTCGTGAAGATCGATCCGTCAGCCTGACACGAAGAGTAGAAGTCGATCCAAAAGTAGAAGGATTGGGTAGGAAAGATGGATCCATCAGCCATACAAGAAAATTAGAATTCGATAGGAGAGAAGAAGGTTCAGTTTGTGAATATCGATCCTTCAGCAACACAAGACTATTTCCGTAACAAACGATAGGATTAGATTGAGAAAATCGATCCCCCCTCTACGAAATTTCACCCATCGGCCACAACCCTCTAAAGCGAGAGATAGGGCTTCCAGAGACATCCGGCAATCCCTAATACCTCGTGTCATGTAAGTTAGAAATAACATTTATATTCATATTGTGATAGAAGAAGTTTAGTACGTCTCACGTTTTAAGGGGAGTAGAAACCATAGTTTTTGATCCTAGGTCATAAGATCTTGTATACGAGAGTACGTTAATTTAATGTTTAACGCTAATCAAAAAGAGTCGCAAAAAAGAGAGAAATGTGTTAACTGTTGGTTTGTTATAGTTAAATGTTTCATTTAAAATATGTGTTTATAATAGTATAAATCTGGTGTTTCCTCTTATCCTTACGTGTTTAAATAGCTCTTCCTTAAGAACAAAACTACTGAATTAGCACTCTTACAACAAAACCTACTTCTTTAAAGAAGTAACTCATGCACCACAAAACATACCACTACAAAAAGGGTGTTAAAGAGTATAGTGATCATAAAAGTGCCAAGCAACGACACATTTTAAAAGTGGTGTCAGGGCTGTAGGTTTTATATTAGAAAAAACTCAGCAGTGTATATTTAAGGAAGAGCTAACACGTAAAAGGAATACCAGGAATAATAGAATATTTGACGAGAGAAAAATTTGTAAAGTTAGAGGTGGTAACAATCTGAAGTCAATTGGTAGGCCAAGTGGGAAAGTTGTTGTCGGAGTGGTATTTTAATCAACATAGTAGAGGGATTAAGGGTAAGTTAGGCTGCGCGCTACCTGGTGAGTGGAGGCATACGTAGCTCAGAATACAGTAAAGAAAATTTGACGGACCAACACAAAGTGGATCTGGTCGAAAGATTTAACCTACAAGCACAAATTCTGATGCTTGAAGGCCAGGATATGGACGCCTACATCCTTGCAGAATTGAGAATACAAAGATAAGAAGAAAAAAAAATAATGAAGTTTTATAGATAAAGGAAAAATATAACAAGAGAAGGGAAAAGAGAATGCGAAGCAAGAAAAATACGGAGAGACATAAAATTAGAGAAAGAGAGAATACAGGGGAAAAGAGAATGCGAAGCAAGTTAAATACGGAGAGACATAAAATTAGAGAAAGAGAGAATACAGGGGAAAATAGAAACAGAGGAAAGAAGAATGCTGAGAGGAGGTAAACCAAGCGAAAGAATAATACTGTTGAAAAGAGAAGCAAAAGAATTCGGAATAAGGATATAAAGAGAAAATGAGGAAATAGAAATAAAGATAAAACGAGAAGATGATGAAAGAAAAATAAAGATAAACCTGGAAGATGAAGAAAGAAGAACCCGACCTGAAAATGAAATAGCGAAAGCAGAAAAAGAGGCCAAGGAAAGGAGAATGAAGAGGGAAAAAGAACGTGCTCAAGCTGAAAGAGAAGAGAGAGAAGAAAAGAAAAGATTGCTCGCACTCGAAAGAGCACCTATCGAGAATCTGATAGAGTTCGAGGAAGTTATAGCTCAGCCTAGACCTAAGAAAGGACCATCGATGGAAACCCAACTAAATGGGTTTTCAGGGAAGAAGTAGAAATTAGGGATGAGGTACCAGCAGGAGTACCTAAGGATAAACCTACGAGAAAAACCCAGTCAAATGGGGAAATGATGGACGAAGAAGAAAGTAGGGTAGAGGTACGAGCAGGTGTACCTGAGGAACTACCTACTAAGAGAAGTGAGTCAAATGAGTTAAAAAGGAAGGAGGAAAGAGGTGTTATTGCGATACACCCAGGTAAAACTAGTCAGATGGTAGACGCGGATGAGTATCCCTTACCCCTAGTAGTCTCCTTTCCAAACGGAACGTCCACGGAGATATCTTTAAACCTAAAGTCGTAGTGAGCTCCACGCCCATTAACGACCGCGCCCCAAAAATTGTTTTCGCCCCCTGGAGATCGAACCCACACTGGATCTTACAGTGTACTTTAATAAAGAAGGATTATGGAATTCACGTTCTCTTCAATTATGCCCCGCTGCAACAGGCCGGTCTAGCCATAATGTTCCGTTTAAAGGTAGTCAAGTACCATCAGAAATGTTAATTCAAGTAGGTTGAAATACCGCTACCATTTAGTAACATACTTGGGTAGACTCAACAACCCGAACGGCTGACTCAGGCGTGGTAAAGTTTCGGTATTAGCGCACCATTTTAATATTGACTATATAAAAGGGTCCAACAATTGTATGGCCGACTCGTTAAGTCGGAATCCTGTCAACGATAAGGAGCAGCCCAACTATTGTATTATAGCAAAGTTAAGTGTAAATCAGTAGAATTGTAATTAGGTAGGGGCAAGTAACCCCCTAGTGGTAGGTAAGAAGATCCTAAGTTGACACAGTAATATAGGAATTAATGTAAGGTCAGGTGAAATGTTATCGAGGCATTCCAGAGTGAACTAGAATTTATTGTATAATATAATGTTCAGTAAGTTACCTATATATATTATTGTAAGCGTCAAATTAGAATAACCCCTTCTGGGTTAATTTTTTTAGGAGAGTGGTAAATGTAAAGAAATGGCTACATTAGGCATCCTGGAGGAGTATAGGTACATAAAAGGGCCCCCTCCCCATTAGGAGAAGCGTGGGAACGGTAGCCGGCAAATAACCATAACTGCTTAACCTGTTTGATCTTCCTGCCCCTTTGGGCAGTTAGAGCTAACATCTGTTTTGAGGCGACCACATAAGGCACTTAAACGACGCTCTAATGATCCAACTACCAATGAGATCCATAAACCGTTGGTAATAAAAAAAAACTGTGCTAGTCAAAAGGCACGCCAAGTATCGGTGCAGTTGCGAGCCTCTAATTACCGAGCCGAATTGGGCACCCCCAGTTCCACCCTTTAAAATTCTCGCTCTTCCCAACTGCGAAATCACCATTCGCGTCCCCGCTTCCCCTTGCTTCTGTGGCCTGGTCCCTTCCACGTTTAGATGGAGCAGGAATCCGCCTTCAAATAAGCTCCACAAAGAAAGAGAGAGGAATAGAAGTCGATACGCCAGAAGGAGGATTAGGTCGTGAAGATCGATCCGTCAGCCGACACAAAGAGTAGAAGTCGATCCAAAAGTAGAAGGATTGGGTGGTGAAGATTGATCCTTCAGCCATACAAGAAGATTAGAATTCGATAGGAGAGAAAAAGGTTCAGTTTGTGAAGATCGATCCTTCAGCAACACAAGACTATTTTCGTAACAAAGGATAGGATTAGATTGAGAAAATCGATCCCCCCTTTTGGGGCCGTATTAATATAAATAGTCGAGGTTTATATCGGTGCCATACCGAAGAATCCTTTACAGACTGTAAAGAAGTCTAAATAAAGAAAAGCAAAGCCGCTCACACTCGAGTCAACCCTTACATCTTAAGCTACGTAAGAGTGAGACGAGAAGAACCCATCCCCAACGAGCTCCCGTTCTTTAATTACGTAGAAGAATCAGCCCCTCCCAGGTGGCAAGCTATCCCTCCTCGACGAAATTTCACCCATCGGCCACAACACTCCAAAGCGAGAGATAAGTCTTCCAGAGACATCCGGCAATCCCTAATACCTCCTGTCATGTAAGTTAGAAAGAACATTTATTTTCATATTGCGATAGTAGAAGTTTAGTACGTCTCACGTATTAAGGGGAGTAGAAACCATTGTACTTGAACCTAGGTCATAAGATCTTGTATACGAAAGTACGTTAATTTAATGTTTAACGCTAATCAAATAGAGTCACGAAAAAGAATACTAATCAGCAATTGGTATGTTTACGGGTAGCCTATTTGTTTATTTTCGTCATCATATTCGTGTGATAGGACTAGATGCCAAAGATAGAAATGTGTTAACTGTTTGTTTGTTATAGTAAAGTGTTTCATTTGAAATATGTGTTTATTTTGGTATAAATCTGGTGTTTCCTCTTATCCTTACGTGTTTAAATTGCTCTTCTTTAAGAACAAAACTACCGAATTAGCACTCTTACAACAAAACCTACTTCATCAAAGAAGTAACTCACGCACCACAAAGCATACCACTACAAAAAGAGTGTTAAAGAGTATAGTGATCAAAAAATGGCCAAGCTACGACACATTTTAAAAGTGGTGTCAGGTGTGTAGGTTTTCTATTAGAAAGAAACCAGAAGTGCCTCTCTAAAAAAGAGCTTACACGTAAAAGGAATACTAGGAATAATAGAATATTTGACGAGAGGAAAATTTGTAAAGTTAGGGGTGGTAACAATCTGAAGGCAATTGGTATGCCAAGTGGGAAAGTTGTTGTCGGAGTGGTATTTTAATCAACATAGTAGTGGGATTAAGGGTAAGTTAGGCTGTGCGCTACCTGGTAAGTGGAGGCATACGTAGCGCAGAATACAGTAAGAAAAATTCAACGGACCAACACAAAATGGATCTGGTCGAAAGATTCAACCTACAAGCCCAAATTCTGGGACTTGAAGGCGAGGATATGGACGCCTACATCCTTGCAGAATTGAGAATACAAGGAGAAGAAGAAGAAGAAATAATAAAGTTTGATTGAGAAACGGAAAATATAACACATGAAGAGAAAAGAGAATGCGAAGCAAGAAAAATACGGAGAGACATAAAATTAGAGAAAAAGAGAATACAGGGGAAAATAGAAACAGAGGAAAGAAGAATGCTGAGAGGAGGTAAACCAAGCGAAAGAATAATACTGTTGAAAAGAGAAGCAAAAGAATTCGGAATAAGGATATAAAGAGAAAATGAGGAAATAGAAATAAAGATAAAACGAGAAGATGATGAAAGAAAAATAAAGATAAACCTGGAAGATGAAGAAAGAAGAACCCGACCTGAAAATGAAATAGCGAAAGCAGAAAAAGAGGCCAAGGAAAGGAGAATGAAGAGGGAAAAAGAACGTGCTCAAGCTGAAAGAGAAGAGAGAGAAGAAAAGGAAAGATTGCTCGCACTCGAAAGAGCACCTATCAAGAATCTGATAGAGGTCGAGGAAGTTATAGCTCAGCCTAGACCTAAGAAAGGACCATCGATGGAAACCCAACTAAATGGGTTATCAGGGAAGAAGTAGAAATTAGGGATGAGGTACCAGCAGGAGTACCTAAGGATAAACCTACGAGAAGAACCCAGTCAAATGGGGAAATGATGGACGAAGAAGAAAGTAGGGTAGAGGTACGAGCAGGTGTACCTGAGGAACTACCTACTAAGAGAAGTGAGTCAAATGAGTTAAAAAGGAAGGAGGAAAGAGGTGTTATTGCGATACACCCAGGTAAAACTAGTCAGATGGTAGACGCGGATGAGTATCCCCTACCCCTAGTAGTCTCCTTCCCAAACAGAACGTCCACGAAGATATCTTTAAAACTCAAAGTCGTAGTGAGCTCCACGCCCATTAACGACCGCGCCCCAAAAATTGTTTTCGACCCCCGGAGATCGGATGCACACTGGATCTTACAGTGTACTTTGATAAAGAAGAATTATGGCACTCACGTTCTCATCAATTATGCCTCGCTGCAACAGGCTGGTCTAGCCATAATGTTTAGTTTAAAGGTAGTCAAGTACTATAAGAAGGTTAATTCGAGTAGGTTGAAATACCACTACCATTTAGTAACATACTTGGGTAGACTTAATAACCCGAACGGCCGACTCAGGCGCGGTAGATTATTGGTATTAGCAGACCATTTTAATATTCACTATATAAAAGGGTCCAATAATTGTATGGCCAACTCGTTAAGTCGGAATCCTGTCGACGATTAAGGAGCAGCCCAACTATTGTGTTATAGCATAGTTAAGTGTAAATCTGTAGAATTGAAATTAAGAAGGGGCAAGTAACCCCCTAGTGGTAAGTAAGAAGATCCTAAGTTGACACAGTAATATAGGAATTAATGTAAGGTCTGGGGAAATGTTATCGAGGCATTCCAGAGTGAACTAGAATTTATTGTATGTATAATATAATGTTCAGTAAGTTACCTATGTATATTATTGTAAGCGTTGGATTGGAATAACCACTTTCTCCGTTAATTTCTTTAGGAGGGATGTAAATGTAGAAAAATGGCTACATTAGGCATCCTGGAAGAGTATAGGTACATTAAGCCCCCCCTCCCTTGTTGAGAAGCATGGGAACGGTAGCCGGCGAATAACGATAACTGCTTACCTTGTTTGATCTCCCTGCCGCTTTAGGCAGTTAGTGCAAACATCTGTTTTAAGGCGACCACATAAGGCCCTTAAACGACGCTCTAACTATCTAATTACCTACGAGACCCATAATCCTGTGGTTATGAGAAAAGAAAGCTGTGCTAGTCAAAAGGCACGCCAAGTATCGGTGCGGTTGCGAACTTCTAATTGAACGAACCGACTTGGGCTTGCCCAGTGCCACCCTCTGCAATTCTCGCTCTCCTTAATTGCGAAATTACCATTCTCGTCCTCCTTTCCCTTGCCTCTGTCGCCTGGTTCCTTCTTCCTTCAGATAAAGTGGTAATATGCCTATAAATAAGCCCCGCAAATAAAGAGAGAGGATTAGAAGTCGATACACCAGAAGGAGGATCAGGTCGTGAAGATCGATCCGTCAGTCCGACACAAAAAGTAGAAGTTGATCCAAAAGTAGAAGGATTAGTTCGTGAAGATCGATCCTTCAGCTAGACAAGAAGATTAGAATTCGATAAAAGGGAAGAAGGTTCAGTTCGTGAAATCAATCCTTCAGCCATACCAGACTATTTCCATGAGAAACGATAGGATCAGATTCAGAAAATCGATCCCCCCTTTTTGGGCCTTATTAATATAAATATTTGAGGTTTATATCGGTGCCATACCGAAGAATCCCCTTCAGACTGTGAAGAAGTCTGACTGAAGAAAAGCAAAGCCACTCACACTCGAGTGACTCTCGCATCTCAAGCTCCGTAAGAGTGAGACGAGAAGAACCCAGCCCCAACGAGCTCCCGTTCTTTAATTACGTTGAAGAATCAGCCCCTTAGGCGGCAAGCTATCTTTCCTCGACGAAATTACAACCATTGGCCACAACCCTCCAAAGCGAGAGATAAGTCTTCCAGAGACATCCGGCAATCCCTAATACCTCCCTTCATGTACGTTAGAAAAAACATTTATATTCATATTGCGATAGTAGAAGTTTAGTACGTCTCACGTTTTAAGGGGAGTAGATACCATTGTTCTTGAACCTAGGTCATATGTTCTTGTAGATAAGTGTACGTTAATTTAATGTTTAATGCTAATCAAATAGAGACGCGAAAAAGAATACTTATCGGCAATTGGTATGTTTACGGGTAGCCTATTTGTTTATTTTTGTCATCATATCCGTGCGATAGGACTAGATGCCAAAGAGAGAAATGTGTTAACTGTTTGTTTGTTATAGTTAATTGTTTCATTTAAAATATATGTTAATGTTGGTATAAATATGGTGTTTCCTCTAATCCCTACGTGTTTAAATAGCTCTTTCTTAGAACCAAACCTACTTCATCAAAGAAGTAACACCTCACTACAAAGCATACCGCTAATAAAAGGGTGTCTAAGATTATAGTGATAAAAAAAGGGCCATTCTGCAACAGTAAGTATATAACATATTAAGCTTTGATTTGAATTTAGTTTTGTTTGCTATCACAAAATGCGTTTGCCTCTTTATTTTATTTTAGATTGATAATTAAATGTTTTCTTTATATTTATAATAACTCTAATTTTTTTAATAATATGGCCTGTAATATAAATATCAGTGATAATTACTGGAATGTAAAAGAAATAAGAATTCATAAAATCTTTTGATTATTGATTTCAAGAAGAATTTGAATAGCTTCGCTGATGAGAGCTTATTAGTTTGTATTGTCTCTCGTATCAAATTTGATCTTTAATCAAATTAAATCATATCAAACTAAATATGAACCCGCAAGTGGTTTCAGGATTACACTTCCTTTTGTGTCTGTTCCTGGAGGTTTAATTGCCCTCCTCACCCCCTAATATTTTCCTTTTGCTTATCTTTTTCACTTGTTTTGCCTCATCTGTTTGTTCAGCCTCTTTTTCTTTGTTTCTTTGGTATCCTAAACTGCTAGACCAACTATGGGTGAATTGTCGGTCTAACAATCGGTAATTTAGGATTTTTTTTATTTAGATCCAGATTATGTTCTCTTTTGTGCATTGTGTTTATTTGCCATGTACATCGTTTATCATTAATATATAGTTGTTTATATATATTTATATTCAGAAGCAAGCCTTGAATATTTGTATGCCTGTAAGTTATATGTGTGTCCATTTGTTAAAACAAAAATACTCGCATCGTTTTGCTGTGTATACAAGGTAGCAAGCATAAATTAAGGTGGTTGTGAGGGAGGTAAAGGAAGATGATGATGGTGATGATTATTATTATGATAATGCAGTAATTCCAGAAATTATTGTATATGCTACTTAAATGCAATGCATAAATATTTATTTATTTTTCTCCTTTCAGGGGTGTTTTGAGGACAGAAGTGCAAGACATTTCATGCATTCAAGAGACTAATATAGCAGCTGCTATCGAAGTTCAATCTCCTGGAGTTGCCAATGCTCATGAAGCAGTGGATGACAATGAAATGGCTTCCCATCGCACCTCTGTTGCTTCTGAGGTTAAAAGAGAAGGAAATCAATGACACAACAAGAAAAGATCATTCAAGATAAAGAAAAAAGCCCAAAATTCAATGGATGTGATATAGATAAATGCCCTTACAAATGCCATGCCAAGATTTCAGATCAAATACGAAACGACATTTACTCAGAATTTTGGAAAAACTGCTACGATATGAAGCGAGCGTGGTTGTCAAGGAAATTAACAAGGAAAGAAGTAGAAAGAAGGCATATTCAGGAAGATTTATCAAGAAAGAAGCCATCGTAAGTGTATACACTGAGCGATGCCAAAGGAAAAGCAATCAAAGTCTGTCAGGAATATTTTCTCAGCACTTTAGGGTACAGTCAAGATCAGGTTATAAAATCATTATTTCATTCCATTGATATAGCTTCTTCATCTACAACTAATTTGTCAGGAAATATTGCAGTGCCAAATAACAGAGGAAAACGTGAACCTACCAATCGAGTTAATAGAGAAATAATAATGAATCACATCGAATCTCTCAATCCAGTTATTTTTCATTCTAGAAGAGACCATGCTCCACATGTAAGATACCTTCCAACAGATCTCTCCGTTGCTTCAATGTACAAACTATTTCAAGAAAAACATCGATCAGTCCGTTATCCATATAAATCCTATAGGAGTATACTAAAGAAAATGAACATAAGTTTTTCTGAACCTTGTCTTGACAAATGTTCAACATGATTATTTTATGAATTGAATATGAATGAAGAAAATGTTGAAAAGGCTCAATTGCACAATGAAATGCACAAGGAAGCAAGAAAAGAATAAAATAAAGATAGTGAGATATACGAACAAATGGATAGACTCCTAATATTTGCCGTCGATATGCAAATAGATTTGCTCCTGCCAGGATGCCTGATGTTAAAGAAAGTTTTTCTGCTCAAGAATGGTTGTGTTTAATAAAACATTTGCTTCTTTAAATAAAAACCAACATCACTATTGTGTAGTTTGGAATGAAATTCTTGAGGTAGGAATGCTCCTGATGTTGCATTATCCTATATCAAAGTAATTAAGGAACATAGAGATACAAAGTTTATATTTTGGACAGATAATTTCGTGGCTCAAAATAAAAAATGAACATTATATTCGGCATTCGCTTTAGTTGTCAATGAAGATCTTGGACCCTCGGAAATCACTTTGAAATATCTTGTCACCAGTCACACATTCTTTGCGGCAGATTGCATTCATGGAAAAATTGCAAAAGTAATCCGGAAAAAGAAGAATCTGTATGATATGAGAGAACTCTGCGATTCATTGGAACTTTCAACGAAGAGAACAACGCTCTTAGAAATGCAACTTGATGATTTTAAGGCCTACGAAAACTCGTCAGAGTTTAGAACAACCAGAAAAGCGTCTTCTGACCATAATATTCCTCTTTTACAAGATTCATGTGAAATCCGATTTTAGAAAGGTCTGCACGGACTGATCGATAAAAAAACATTTCAGGACTCTAGAGTTAAAGTTAAATTTGTGAAAGAAATTATTCCACCCAATTTTCGGCGAAATATTCATCAAAGCTAAAGGAATTCAAAAGGAAAATTGGATCAAATTCACTCAGGTCTTGTTATGAGAATGCCTATTTCCTTCCGAGCAATTTGGATTAACCTCCCTAATAGTGATAATATCTCCAATCTCTGAAATGCTAAAGTATATTAAACATCAAGGTCTTATGAATTTCCCCGTTAAGTTTAAAATGGATTTACTTTTTGATACTTAGTCATTTTTCCTTAAAAGGGGAAATAACTAGAGTTTTTGTGAAGTTTTATACTTTTACTCAGATCGTTTTAAATATGACTTCATGTTCACTATTTTCTTTATTAAATTAAGGATATTTCAAACTAAGATTAACATGCCAATACAAAGATAAACTCATTGCATTTTTTGAAAATTCTGTTTAGTTTGTATTTTCATGGTCAAAATATCAATAAAATTGACATAGATTTATAGGATTGTTTATACCTTCCCAATGACATGTTAAAAATTCTAATAATAAACAAAAACAGTGATGAATGTACAATGTAATGTGGTTGCCATAATTATAATGAAGTCTGATTGATTAATGTTGTCAATAATACAAAGTGAAAGCACCGAATAAAGGTATAATCGGTGTCTCATTGTTTAATATTAATGGTCATTCAAGAAGAAAAACACCGAATATACTTATATTCGGTTTCTTTCCTCTGCATTTGTGGTGAATAGCAATCCACAAACCAAAGGAAAAACAGTTTTTGTGCAACTGAGCCAAAAATATAGAATTAATGCACAAAAGAAAGTACAAATATGAAAGATAATGCCCATAATGGAGTAAATACATTAAACATTTAATAGAATTTTGAAAATATACTATTTTTTTGGCACTGCAATAAAGGAAAACTTTGAACGCTTCTCCTGTAAAGTTATTATTTGGTATATTCGGTGCTCTTTCTCTGCACGGCATAATTATGGTCAGTTTAATACTGTGTAACATACTTGTAATCGGCGCTAACTTTACTTCTCAACCTCTCTGTACTTTATGAGTGTGGTGACTCTCGCGTGTGTCTTATTTTGGACGTACTTCGTTCTATTCCTTCCATTTTTTCTTCTTTCTTGTGTTTATATACTTATCTTTTTTTCTTTCGGTCGTCATTTTTTCTTCGTTACTTTTTTCATTCTATCTGTTTGCTTGTTTTTTCTCTGTCCTACTTACTTGTTCAGTTTACCTTCTAGCGATTCCAAAACCTTCACCGTCTCTTTCCTTTTCTTTTTTCCTCCCATTGTGTCTATTCCTGACGGTAAATTATCATTTCTTCTTCGTCTCTGACACTTGTCTTCTCTTTGTGATGTATATTTTTACAATTACATTCGCCGCCCAAGCCCACTCATATTTTTCTTTTTTTTGCTGCTTAATCATGTGCCTTAACCTGTTCTGTCAATAAAAATAAAATATTCTTCAGTTGCAGAATTAAGTACGAAAAGTGAACTAAAAAATTCCTTACTATTAACGTTTCATTTTGAATCGATTTCAGACGCGCAGTGACAAGGTATCGGGAAATTAATTCTCTTTTTCCAATTATAAGGTAAAAGAGTCAAAGTAAAGAAAAGCCGAATCCTTTGGCGAGCCTATAATCGTCTCTGTCAATTGTTAGACATGTAATTGCAGTTGAAATGGGGAATGGTTCGAAGTGAGTTTTGGATTACGCCTAATCCGACTTTCTATGTTGCAATTTCCATTGTTGTTTAACACTGCATTGATAATCTATTTTCGTTGAAGCAAAGAAATTTTCTTTGTCTAGGACAACTCCTCATTTTAGAGAATTTCATACTGGCAACGTTACATCGATGAAAGTCAGGCAGAATATATTCAATCGGAATTGTTCCCGACCTCATTCGACAAGAGTACCTATATTTAATTATAGTAGTGGAATTTTCAGCTGGTTAACATTTTGTTGCTCTATTACGATATAGTTTAATCAAATTTATCACTAAAGAAAGAAAAAGCAAAGTGCATAGAAATTTCAATACCTAATCATCTGGCATATGTAAACTCTTGCAGAAATACAAATAAAAATTGTCAGATAGAATAAAATTTGACGAAAATTAATTTAATTTTGTTGGCCATGTCGGTCTGCATTTTCTTTAAAATTAGAGTATTTAAAGAAAACGATAGTATTCTTTATCACAGTACAAGCTCAAATAATAATAAATATTTTATAATAAATCACATATTACAGTAACAAAGGAGTTGATATCAAGAAATTTATTAAACAATTAGAGAATAAGATAAATTTTTATCAGTGAAAAACCAAAGAGAAATTCAATAAGTATATTAAAGAAACTATTGATACAACACTTCTAAGAAAATTAAAACAAAATATTTAAGTGACAAAAAGAATATTGAAGAAGCAATTAGTTGACTGAAAACATTAGAAATGAAATAAAGAACCGAATGAAATTAAATAGAGCACAAAGAATAGCTCTAGATGAGGATACAGATATACTATTCCCTGAATATGAAGAGCAAAATAGGGTGCTATGTATGAATATGAGAAAAATTAGTTTATGAAATAAAAGATAGAAAATCAAATAAACAATGGAAAAATATGAACACTTTAAAATATGGCACAAAATCACAAGATAAAGATATAATATTGTAACATAACTTAATTTCATGGATGACAAAAGCCACACTGGCCCTTCAAAGGTCATCCGCATCTGTCACAACCCACCCACAAAATACATCCATGTGTCAGATCAAGCATCTACAATATACAATTAGAACCATCCCCAGGAATGTGTCAAAAACAAAAGGCATCATCATGAAGACTCGTCAAAATCCAAATCAATCATAATATACAATAATCAAAAATTGCGTCCACAACAGGAATGAGTCCAAAATACCCTCCCTCCACATATAATCATTTAATATACGTTTGAAAGCATTCAAGTTTGGAATGTTTACTATCTCAGATGGCAAACTATTCCAGTAGTCTCGAACCTCTGTTTTTTAATTTTTAAGTGGTCACCCCAAGTCCATCCAAGAACCGATTTTATAAAGCTCAATCATATCACATTCTTTCAAGTGAGAATATATTTATTAATTAGGACCCCCAGTCTATCTTTATATTGAAGGTGCTTCAGGGAAGGTAATATATTTGTTGCCCTCTGTTGTACTGACTCTAGCAGGTTGATGTCATGTCTAAAATGTGGTGTCCATGCTTGTATAGAGTAGTCTAAATGTGGCCTAAAATACGAGTTGTAGAATTTAAGGATAACCTCTTTACTCTTGTAGCTAACATTGCGCTTAATGTATCCTAGCACCCTATTTGCTCTATTTTTTTAATCAGTACACCGCTTTAAAAACTTCAGTGACCTATCTACTATTACTCCTAAGTCCTTCTTATCCTCAACTGAATTCAGCCAATGCACATCCTTAATAGGGATAATTCCCTATTATCCCTTCTCATGTAAAAACTATGCATTTTTTAAGGTTTAAAGACATCTACCACTTCTGAGCGCAAGGTTGTTACTTATTTAAGTCACTCTGCACCTAAAAGCTACCCTCAACTTCTTTGACTACAGCTTCCAATTTAGTCTCATCAGCAAAAATTGACACTTTGCTATTTACAGCCTCCCAAGATTATTTATATAAACGATGAATAATAAAGGGCCTAGAACGGATCTCTGAGGAACGCCACTGATGCTTACCTTGTTCAATTGCATGGGAGATAATATCTATGTATATATATATATATATATATATATATATATATATATATATATATATATATAATCTAATTAGATTAATATGATCAGGAATTAAAATAAAAATTATTATATGTACAGCCATATTAACAATACTGATGAATGTATTGGGAATATTATTAACTATAATGAGTAACTTGATGAAGACTTGTGTATGGTGATTTCGAATATAAGCGTGCCAATTAAGGCACCTGTGCATATACGGATTGGTATTGGTATTTACCACTCTATTTGGGTACCCAACTTATGTGCAGGTAAATTAAGTATCTGACTCTAAAGATGATGTTCTTCACTGTGTTATTATTTTGGATGGGCTTACCGAAGGCTTCAGGGTAATCGAGGTAAAGAAGGACGCTGCAAAATATATACTTTATTCTAATATTGACCTATAACGAGGCAAGCGGCACGTCATGAAGTTACTTTGCGGGTGACTAGCAGTCTATATATATTCAATGCAAAGTATTACATTCTGGAGCGACAAGACTTGGTGAATTTAAAAGGGGGAACGTGAACGAGATAATCTTCTTAATGACAGTAATCTAATATTCTTAATTATTCAATAATCATTCCGACTATATATAATCGTATATGCTTATTTTCTAGACGGCGTGGGCTACAATCGTCCGTTGGATGAGCTTCAATTGTCAAGTTCATTGTTCTCCACCCATAAGGCAGAGCTACCGAAAGCTGTGTATGTCTAATTAATTACATATCGCAAGTTTTATCTATATAACAGAATCCGCTTGTCGAAGCTTTGTTATGAAATTCCTTTTGGAAAACGTGTGTATTTATTCCGGTGCTTCGTATACTTTCCTCATTTGATAAATCTATTCTGAGACGCGAATTGTTTGTTTATGCGTTGTTTAATTGAAAAGGTGTCTCTGAACTTTCGAGCGTTCATATTTGTATGCCTATGACGGCATAGAGGTTATATTTGCCAATTGAAACTTCTTTTTTAATTGTTATTCCAGTGATCTTATGTCACAGTCACTTGCTTCTCATTGAGGTGGATTTTCAAGCAGGAATGCACAATGAAGTAGGAAGATGGATCCCATTGTTATAGTAATCGATTTGATGGGTAGGTACATTCCAACGTACTTCGACATTAGAAGACGAAATTATGCAAAGAATACTCATAAACGAATTATGTTCTTGACCCCATCCCTAGTTTATGTCCTTTATCCTTAAGTATCCTTTGAAGGCAATAATAATTTTCAAACTTAAAACTAATTACCATGATTAATTACCTCTCTTCTTGGGGCATTGACAACTGATCTATAAAATGAATCCATTGACTTTAGTGCCAGTTTGGTCCCTTAGTCCTCTAGGATATAAGCTAGAAGTTTCTTACCACTGAGCCCAAGCGACTCTCCTCGCAACTTAAGTGTTAAATAAAGAGGACATTTTATCTCGTTCGACCAACTTTCAGGAAAAGCACCACAAGAAAAGAGAGAATTATTAAGACGCACAGCGGCAGTGCCTGTATGCTTTGGCGGACGTAGGAAACTTCATTTACAAAAAAAGATAATTATTTCGCACGGTGCGAATTCTTAAGTATAACGGAAATATTCACTACGGAATTTAGCGAGAGCCTGTGTTGCCCAATAAGCAACGATGAAAACGGCAAACACTATAGAGAAAAAAGGAAAAAGATTTACTTCTTTACAATATGGCAAACGTTTTATGAGGACTGGAAAGAATTAAAATTTCACACTGTCACAAAATGCAATACAAAATACGCACATATAAAAGAAAACGGAAATGGGTAAGGATTTTGGTACAGTTTATAAAAGCAGAACCTTTAATATACAAGAATAACACACTTTATAATCTGTCATAGGTCTAAAAGAAATGAGTTAAAATACTGCGCTGACCTTAAAAAGCTTCACACCAGAATCATATAATATATATCTCGTAGGGTGAAGTAACATCTGATACAGAATTATATGATGTTTATCGTTGAGTCGAACGTCGATGCTAACCGAGGATTGACTCTCCGGTGACACAGGAAGGAAGCACGCTAGATTTGGGGATATAGATCCCAGTGCGAGGGTTAAATTATCAAAATCGAGTGCGGTGGGCCTAAATAATCAATTCTTAGAGGTTCTGTGTTTAGATTAACTGATTGTAGAAAAATAACTTTACTATATACCAATAAAATATTACTATCAAAAGTAAATAAATGACAATAAATAAGATGACAACTGAGGTACCAAACGGGAGAGGGACATACAAATTCCTCGACGGAAATGAGAATCCGAGGAGGATGTACGATGATTGCTTCCACCTAAAGCCTAATTCAACTGCAGTCTTTGGGAGACGAGAAGGAAGCGGGGTGCTGCAAAGTTCCACTTTCAAAATTCTTTCTTCTTTAACTTTGCTGAGAAATGAACGAGGGAGTACTCCAGAAGAGAGTGAAGTCGATGCCCGAGTGATAGATGCCTGTCTGTGTCTATCCTCTGTCGGGCGGGAACTCTGGACTCAGGTACGAGCGATGCCGGGTATAGAAATGATGCGTCGCGTTCGTAGCTGGAAGCCGTTGGGAGGCAGGGCAGGACTTACGAGACCTTACGTGGCTGCTAATGAAGACAAAGCTGTATTGTATTAAATTTTCAAAGCTTTGCTCGAAGTATTTATACTCCCTCAGAGGAAGTGGATCGCTAAAGGCCCCCCAAAGGGGAACGGAGATATCATTAGACTTGGCGCGCCGAGGGGGTCAGGGGATAATCTCGGCGAGCATCACAGGCTGGCGCAGGAGACCTTGGAGCCGTAGGTCTGGCGACGATCAGTTGATGCGATTGGGGAGAATGGGAACTCAACACTAATATCGCAGCCACCCGGAATTCTCGAGGCGGCTTCTTGGTTTCGATTGGACGACCATTCTTGATAAGAGTGCCGGGGTCATCCGACCGCGCGAAATTCTCGCTGTCTCTTGGGGATGACTGGGCGTGCAGGTTCATCTTTTCTCAGGTGACACGGATAGACCTTAGGTTATAGTGGGGGAGGCGGGCTAACCTTGTCTCTCTCATAGCTAGTAATTAACGTCCAATATTCACTCGCTTTTGGTTATTTAACTGCCTACTCGGGGAGCAGTTTCCCTCCATTTATTCCCCCTCATTATCTTACACATTCATTTATTATGTTTATTTTGTTTTTTTTCTCTGTTGGTCGTAATTGACAAGGCAATGCTCTAGCATACAATTTTTCCATTTGTAAAGCATTTTCTTTTCGTGCTCGAGTACCGCGTTAGACCAGGTCGTCAACCCTGTTGCATTGCTTTCCGTGAATTTGTTTTTATTGTGCGTTAATTCCGTTACCACGCGTAATATGTCGTCTTTTTAGTGTTCCAAACTCCCAGGCAAGTTTCTTCTATCATATATCCAGGAAGCGGAATGGAAGGAAAGAGCTGAAAGATGAGCACAAGAAGAACAATAGAGAGAAGAAAAAGGAAGAAGAAGAGCATGGGAGAGCAGAGAAAAGGGAACGCGAAGAACGAGAGAAGGAAGAAAGGAGAGAAATACGCCAGCATGAGCTAAAACTAAGTCGAGCGAGGGTCGAGAGCCTCTGGATGAATTCTCACGCTAAAATTCCCCAGTCAGCATCGGTAAAGCTCTCCGTTTTTAATTAAAGAAGTCGAGGATTTCGGATGCTACTTAGCTCAGTTGAAAAAGATTTTTGAAGTGAATAATTGGGACATAGAGGCAGAAGATATCACCAAGGTCCTTTCCTTACTTAGTTCGCAACTCCAAAACATATTTATTTCCTTCCAGACTGAAGCAACCATAGATTATTCCACTTTGGCATCCGAGCTTCTGCCGTCATATAACATGAATCCGGATTTTTCTCGCTCTAATTTTCGTTACGCCTGATTCCAGCTCAACCAAACTTTCCGCAATCTATCTAGTCCCTAAAAGGCATTTTATCTTCTCGTTGGACTTAACTAAAATTGCTCGTGACTATGACTCCGTAGTCGACTTTGTCCTGAAGGACAAGATCTTGGTGGCTTCGCCCCCTTCAGAAATTCGTTTAAAGAATTCATCTAAGATGCGGATGTTTACGCGGCGAGCCATAATTGTTACCCGAAGTAAAATAAAAAGAATCCCCCATTGTTCCCTTAAAGAAAAAGTAACAACCCAAGATTACCTCAACGCAACCCCAGTAAATTCGTTTATGTGACTAGCCCCTCAAACCCAAGAAATTTCTCCCCGTCAGAACCCCGAGATATTAAACCATTTTCTTCAAATTCTCCTGCGTTTTCCTTTCTCAAGAGGCCCATTGTATGTTTTACCTACGGCGTAAAAGGCCATTTACGTCTTAACTGACGCCAGAAATCCCAACTTCGTAGTGCTTCTGTCAACCAGGTAGAGCAAGTAAGTGATGCCCCCACGCGACCATCGTTCCAAGTTGATTTCCCCCGCCGTTCTTTCTGCTCCCAGTTTCTCCGGACATCACGTCAATTTTCTTTTCTATTAAAGCTGTCCTGGAAGTTTAAAATTCAAGGGCGGATCAGTAAATGGCTACCGAGTCTTCACCCTCGTCCGAGATACAGGATTCACTTGTATAGATGTTTGCGACGAACCGCCTCCCCCCCTAGCCCCGAACCTGAGACGCCCACTTCCCTCGAAGCCCCTGCGACTCAGTATTCAGCGGCTTTATGAGCGAAGGATTCGCTCAGAAGTAGAGAGAGTGTGAGTCTCTACTTCCACTGGACGAAAAAGCCAGGAGCCATGAGTGAGAATCCGTTCGCAGCAACAAAACCATTTCTTACATCGAGAAGGAAGGCCTGTTGTACCACGTTTACTCCAAAGGAAATAGCACCGAGGCTCAAGCGTTATTTGTGCCTCGATCTCACATCCTGCTCGTTTTAAAAACTGCCCACGACAGTTTTGTATGGCCATTTTAGCCTAAAAAAAACAGCACAAACTACTAACAAGTTTTTCTTTTGGCCTGGTGCTGCAGATGACATTTCAAATGAATGAAGATCGCGCGAAATTCGCAAGAATATTACGGCATAAGGACGCATGAAACCCGCTCCTCTTCAGAAGGGACCCATCATTTCTGATCTCTTCTCCCGTAAGGCGCTCGATGAAAAGTCGGCTAAGGAAGCCAACTACTCCCCAGAGCCACTGACTGTAGATAAGGTCAATGGGGGAAAAGGGGCAAAGATTATCTGCTACCCAAATTGGCCAGCTCCGCTGAGTTACCACCTTCTGCCTTGGATATTGACGCGCGGCTGACACCGAATGAGAGGATTTAACTGCAGAAGCTGCCGACTCAGATCGGGGAGGTGATTTCTGAAGTCCAGGGATGTACTACAAAGGTTGAGAATAACAATGATGAAAAAGGGAAAAACGTAACAATTAGTAAGCCATGTCCGGCGTCGGAGGGAGGTCCCCCTCACCCGGTGCCGGAGCGTGCAACTTACAAAGAGAACAATAACAACAAAAAAACTACTTAAATAAAGGGGACAAGCCCAGCCTCCCCATAAAAGTCAATAAGTCCACAAGTCATTGTGCACGAACTCTTCCTGAGTACAAGGGACAGGCGGAAGCGACCCCGCCCATCCCGGTACTGCGACAGATATCGTGCACGAAGTCTGAGGGATGACACAGTCTTTACAATAACGCGCTAGCGAGCGCTCCAAAAATAGCGATGCGTTACACGTGTATACCTGATTCTGAGACGAGAGATAGCGACCTAAAATCGTTGCATCATTGGGGGATAGGTCCATGGGAACAGTCGAGGAGCAATGACACGCAACTTTAAGTGCCCTTCGACCATCTCCCATCTTCTTTGCCAAGCACTCCGAAGAGATGCCCGCATTCCTGCCATGTAGTCGGTGTGAGGAAGAGCAAAATGCTGATCCGGTCGCAGAGTCCTCGCGGACTCTTTGGAGCCATCATCGGCCCTCTCATTCCCCGCAATTCCTACATGTTTAGGAACCCAGCAGAAGATAATCTCGACATCCGCCCAGTTTACCAGAATCGTGGCGTCACGGATATCGGGAACCAGGAGATGCGGAGATTCCAATGCCGCGAGAGCAGTCCGGCGCTTTGTTAGGCGCTATAGATGACAATCCGTTCTCCAAACTGGGCACATCGCGTAATCTCCCGTACCGAGTGGGGTATTACTACCAGCTCAGCCGTAAAGACAAAAGCAGTGCCTGGCAGAGCCCCGCTGCCTTCAAACAGAGGGTAAACGGCGTGAAAACCAACCCCCTCTTGGGACTTGGAGCCATCCGTATACACTGGCACGGTTCCAGCGTGACACGAGGTGTGCTCTAAAACGGTCAAACGCATTACTCCCGGCGCTGTACAAGCTTTGGGATCAGAGGCGTGGCGACAATAGCCCAATGTAGTACCGTCCATGGCGGCGTCCTAGGCAGAACCAGGAGTAACATCGGCCTGAGAGCTATACCTAGATCTCGACGGAGTTTCCTGTCCCTAAACCCAAATGGCTTAGGGTATGACGCGGCTCTCGGTGGCATAGGCACTGTCGAGATTAGCTGCGGATGCTGTTGGAACTGTTGGCGACTGAGGGAGGCGCCGGGCTCGCGTGTACAGGCGAGTAATGCACTGCACGCGGCATAGATCGAGTGGCATCTCCCCAGCATCGAACAACAGGCTCTCAATGGAGAAAGTGCGGAAGGCACCGTTTGCAAGGGTAAGGCCACTGTGGTGGATCGAGTCCACCTTCCGCAATAAACGCTCGGCTGCAGATGCATAAAACTCGTATCCGTATTCGAGCTTCGAACGAACAAAGAATCGCTAAAATAGTAAGGCAGTAGCCCTATCAGCACCCCAAACGGCGAACGTCACGGAACGGAGAATATCCATGGTGCGAGTACAAGAGACCCTAAGGCTGCGAATATGAGCCTCCTAGGTGAGGCGTCCGTCGAATACAAGACTGAAGAAACGGTGCAATTTAACCACATCCAGGCGTATCCCATTAAGAGACAAATCTGGTTCAAAGTGGAGCCTTAAATGGCGGCAAAAGTGCACAACCTCAGTCTTGGCCAAAGGAAACCGAAACATGTGCACTTCGGCATAGCGAGAGACTCGGTTCAACCCAGTTGGACTTGACGCTCCAGAGTTGGCATCTGGGATGCGCCAAAAGAGATTGAAAGGTCGTCCACGTAGAGCGTAGCGATAACATCTTCCGGCAATACCGAGGAGATGCCATTGATGCTCAGGGCAAAGAGTGTGACACTCTGAACACTTCCCAGCGGGACACCCTTTTCCTTCTCCTTTGAGCCGAAGAGGGCTCCCCCCTTCCGTACGCGGAATCGACGGTCTTGTAAAAGTTCAGATATAAAGATTGGTAGGCGTCCCCTCGCGCACTTTGTGTGGAGAGTCTCCATGATACCATATCGCCATGTGGTATCCTAGGACTTCTCCAGATCGAAAAACACCGTGGCGCAATGGTGTCCCTGAAGGAAGGCCTCGCAGACGGCATTTTCCAGTCGGAGCAGAGCATCTGACGTGGAGTGGAACTTGCGGAAGCCGCACTGTGCAGAAGACAGATTGCCTCCGCTGTCCAGGAAAAAGCTAATCTAACATTTACCAATTTCTTCAATAACTTGCACACGCAAGAGGTTAGAGAAATTAGGTGAAAACAGGCTGGAGTAGAGTGATCTCTCCCCGGTTTGCGAAAGGCGAGCACAGTAGCGATTCGCCAGGATTCTTGGAGAAACCCTCCACCCAGATCCTGTTAAACAGGTGACATCGTCCGGACAATGGGCGGTATCAGCGCACGAAGCTTGAGCGGAATGCAACTCACTCACAGTAAATCTGCGGTTGAAGGGTTCTCCGCCTCTGGAGCTCAAGTCCAGCCGGCGGCCTTCAACGAAACAACGACGTGCATTGAATGCTGGCGTAGCAGAATCCCGGCTAGAAAATGCGTAGGATGTGGTTGCGAAGGATTGCGCCAAAGAAGCGGTATCCGACATTGCGGGCACATTCTCCTGGAGAACGAGAGAGGGAGGGGGTCCTGGGAGAACTTGCCCTGAATGCATTTGACTCACTTTCTTCCACACTTCTGCTAGAGGGGTCAACCCGCTAAGTGAAGACACGTATGCCCGCTAAGACGAGCGGCGGGCGTGCTTCGAAATATACCGGAACCTAGCCTAAGCCCGACGAAATTCACAGGCAGTGAAATTGTTCGGGCGGCTCTTATAGCGTATGTAGGCATAACGCTTATGTTTGGGGGCAGTCTCGCACTCGGCTGACCACCATGGGAGTGGTCAGCGTGCAAAAAGTCCAGAGGGTCTAGAAATAGTAGTCAGGCCCGCGGCGATTAGTTTGCATAAGAGGAACTCGACGGCCTCATCTACAGACTTAAACTCCTCGACTGAGATAAAGAATTCAGTCATTTCCTGAAATTCAGGCCAGCGCGGCCGGCCAAGCACCACCGTGGTGAGCTCTCAGGCCGAGGTTGCCCTGAAAATGATATTTGAATGGGAAAGTGATCACTACCATGGAGGTCATCTCCCCCCCCCCAATCAAAATCAGCTGTACATCCGAAGAGCACAGAGAAAGGTCAAGGCAACAAAATGAAGCGGTTCTTGGACAACGATGCCTAAACTTATTCACGTTTAGGACACCTATCTCAAGGACTTGTCCCCTGGAATTTATTGAGTAATCACGCCAGAGAGGAAGCCTGCCGTTCAGATCTCTAAGCAAGAGAAAGGGCCCCGGAAACCGTGCCAGGACGCAGCGGAAGTCCAATGCGCCGAAGTACGCAGAAATGATAGTATACCTCCTATCCATATTAAGCTTAATAGTCACTGCCTGAAAGGATGTCTCTAAAGTGAAAGAAAGAACGGAGACATCTTCCGGGTGTAAACCGCGCATCTCCCAGCCTGGCCACCCCGCAGGGGTGGGGTCGCAACACCTTTATACCCCGGGAGGGTAGGCAGTGGGCACGTGCCTAGCATGGCCTTTGCAGAAAAGTAGCTAATGGGGAACGAGAGGAGACGATCCTGCGCAGCTCCTTTCAGTTTGCCGAGAGTGCACGGCAATTCCATTGAAGGAATATGTTCTCCAGACCTAGCTCGGAGAAGACGCGGGGGCCCTCTTCGAACAGAAGATAATGACGGGAATGGCCGTAAGCTTCCCGGAGGCTCAACCCCAGGAGCTGTTGGCCGGACAAACTGCTGAAGGCTCTGTCGCCTTCGAGGACTTATTGGCGGAGGGTGGGCTTGCTATGCGAGTCTTTACCTCCCTTCACCTCAAAACCTTAGGGGGGCGTTGAAAGCTTCAGAGGCGGAAGGCCCTTTTTTCGAGGAACCACCGTCTCCGAGGCCTTCGCTCCACCACTCGGCGTGGGCGAAGGAGCTGATGCTCCTTTCTTGCTGTCCTCCTTTCGGGGGACATCTTTAGGAACTCCGGAAGATGCCTGCGACTAACTTCAGGGGTGTTTCCTCCTGTCAGTCTAACGACTCTGGTGAGGCACCTGGCCGATTCGCCTTCTGGGAAACGGTCAAGCTGGGGGAAGAGGGGGGAACCCTGGTTTTAGCCGGGGCTTGGTATTAACGTTTTTTGCTGCCAGCTTTACCAGTGGAGAGTCCGGGTTTAGTAGAGCCCGCAAAAGGGTTCCGAATGGGCGCGGAAACAACCCAGCCTTTTGGCCTCGATGGGCCAGGAGCAGAGGGCGCCTTTCTAAGTATTAAGGCATATGACGTGCCTGGCAGAGCCGGGCGCGCCAGAACCAAGTCCTTAGCATTGCGGAATAAGAATCGATCCTGGGCTTAAACGGCCAGGATTTCTTTCTCAAGGAGAGATGCGCCACATTTCTTTCAAAAAGCGTGGTGCGGCTCTCCGCAATTGACACATTTGGCCACACACGATTTAGACTGATCTTGTGCGGCCTTGGAGCAATTTATACAGACTTCGGGTGACCCCGACTTTGCACGTTTACATCAACCATTCCCATGGCCGTAGCGGTGAGCGGTGAGAGTGTTAGCACCACCGCGGCAGTGGCCCGAATGCCTTCACGCGGTAGCGGTCCCGATGGCACGCACCGACTCAGGGAGCTTGTCACAGTTAAACGTGACAAAGAGTGTAGGGGTGGGTCTCAAGGCCCCTCCCTGTTTTCTCATCACGCGTTTGACCTTTACCGCCCAATGGTCGGCCAGCTCTTAGGTGATGTTATTCAATAGAGTAGTCCACGAGTTCCTTCACATAAATTACTCCTTCCTCAAAGTTTATGGTGGAGTGCGGCGTCACACTCACTGGGGTGCCATGAAGTGTCTGGAAAACACCTATCTTGGCCGCTTCAGTGGGATTTGCTGCATTCGCTAGAAGGATCCCGTGCGAGAAATGGGTCACCTTCATCTCTCTACCAATTGCATGGTGCCCTCAACCAACATGGTGCCATCAGTGGAGCGAAAAACGAGAAGGCGTTTGAAGCCAGCGGCTCACAAACGCCAGGTAACCTCTAAATGAGGGGCCGCGATGTTATCAAGGCTCCGCCCTGTGCACTTTTGGTCTTGGTCGGGGGCTCATGACCCCGTGGGGCAGAGGGGCCGGATGTACCGATCTTGGCTTGGTCGTCTACCAAAGTGGCAACAGACCCATCCATGCCCGTAGCCCCCCCCGGATGGAGAGGATCCCCGAGTCTTTTTAGTCTTGTTTCTATTTTTTTTCCTTTTTAGGAGAGGAGGGCGGGGAATGAACACGCTTCCCACCTCCGCCGGCAGAAGGCCCTAGGACTGATGAACCGGCCTCGGCCAGGTCCTTCTCCGAAATAGAGAAGGTCCTGGTGGTCGCAGGGTCGCGGGTAGGAGGAGATCCCTCCTCTCCTTGTACTGCCTCGGAAACCCCAGCCATTTGAGGAGGACCTTGCATAGGGGTGGATAAGGATTCGGTGTTGGCGCCAAGCCCGGATTCCCCCAATCCATGGAAGGCCCTACCGTCTGAGGCTTGGTTGCCTCAAGGACCATGTCTATCTCAGGACGGGGGGCCTCCAGTTGGCCATCCCCACCCAGGACATCGCAGGTCCCGTTCGTATCATTGCCTCTAGTCGTGTGTTGGGAGGCACAGGCCTCGACCCCGGCAAGGTTTAATATTCTTGGCAGCAGGTCTTTTGAGGGAAGCGACCGAAGGGGCCTGGCTTCCCTCTCCCCCTATGGGGGTTTGCCCTACCGAGCCGCTTTAATGGAGAGCGGTGCTGGCTATCTTGGCAGGCCCCTTGGAAAGAAAAGGAGGCACTGCCGCTGTAAGCAGGGAGGTGCCCGAAAGCACCCCCAGAGAAGGAGTTAAGGGGGAGTCCCCTACACCAGTAGGCGTAGGAGAGGAGTAAGCCTCCTCTCTGTTCAAAGAAATATGGAGGGTCCCCTGTCCAAGCACAGAGGGAGAGGACCTCAATTTTTTCTGTGGAGCTGCCCAATGGCGGCTCCGTTGATGATACAGGGGGAATTAATGGGAGATTTGGATTTTTTGCATTATAGGGCATGGTGACCCTAAATTTTCTACGGGACGCAATAGCTCATCAACTCTCGCAGTTGCCCGCACTGCAAGAGGTGCTTACAGGCTTGGCAGAGCCAGGTGCCGCCAGTCAGGACCACCCCTCCCGCCTGGTTACCTGGCAGTCCATCGGCATGGCGGCTCCACCTTAGACACTGAGTAGAAAGATATATTATTAAGAGTAAAGGTATGGGTGGGGATGAAGCAGGTTGTTAAAAACCAACCACCTCAGACTGGAGCTCAAGGGTTAGGGAACATTTTCCTCTCCCCCCTCAGCCCCGATCCAGAACGGTTGCCTGAGAATATCAGCATCTACCCTGTGAAATAAGAGGCTGACCCGAGAAAGTTGTGGGTGAGGTTGTATGAAAAGTGAGGAAACAAGTGTTTTGAAGGAAAGGGAAGAGGCTAAGCTGGGGTCGGACGGAGTGCTGAGTCAGTGAAAAGAAGAAATATCGAAAGGGATATAAGGATTATTCAAGGACCGTTAACTCCCATTTTATTCGTATTTTAATCTACTCTATCTTCAGGATTGTTCAAATAAAATTGTTCATTAAATTAACGTTTTAATTATATTTTCTAATAAAAGCCAATATTTTTCAGGAGAAAACTTGACTGGATAATATTTGTTTTTGTAAGACCAACTTTTTTCATTAATGGACCAAGAAAGCCATTAACGCAACTTCTACAATGGAAAACTTTTGAACTTTGTAAAAATAATATGAAATTTTTCTTTTAATTAGTACGGCAAAATGCCATCTCGTGATAACACCGGACCCACTTCCAAAATAATTTGGAGGCTTGCTTTTGGTTAGAAAATTCTATATTTTTGTTCGAAAAGGCCAGTGTTGACTCTTTGGCTATTATTTGGGAACTTTATGGTCCTAATAAACCAAAAGGTATCTAGGAAAATGGCTTCGTAGTTTATATTATTTTTTTTTATTATGATTTTTACATTTCATTTCAAATTTACAAAATATCGTTTTGGCATTAAATTTAATTAGTTCATGATTATTCTGGAGAGGAAAAACAAGATGCTTTTATGGTGTAATGCCCTTTATTCTGACGTTTTGTAAAGTGCCATTTGGCATCTTCAGAGGAACTGGAATTACTATATATCCAATCGTTAAACTTAAGAATGATAACAAGGGGTAGTTAGAGAGTGGTTAAAGCCTAAAATATAGATAAAATTATATAATTTTAAAATTATTAAATTATGTGATGTATAATTTCGGCAGAAATTGGTAAATTTTTATGTTCAATTTTAGTTTGTTTGATTTATCAGAGTTTGAAATTTTGTTCGCTTTGATACATGTAAATTATTGTAAAATATTTTATAGTTTATTTTTGCTTTCTTGTTTTGGATTTTGTCAGGATAGTCTTGAATGTTGCTCTGTTTAAAGCATTGTTAAATGGCGCGGCTTTAGAGGCTGTTCGGTGTATAAACGATGTAAGAAGATGTACAATCATCTCCATTATATTTAAATTGGTATAGCAGGTTACTCTAATTTGCGCCCCTTTGTATTGATATGAATTTACTCTCGAATTTTTCTAATAACACTCGATCTTAATATAAGTATTATTGCTTGTAGCTTGTACATGTTCTTTTATTTTTTTTCTTAGTGAGAAAGTCTTCATTTCTTATTTTTGTTACGTTTTTTATGCAAAATATAAAAATATTTGTTTTCTTTAGTTCTTTACTACAGACTTAATAGTTTTATAGATTCTGTTTTCTATAATATATTTTGTCAAGTCGTTAATTTGGTTGCATTTTATATTTTTTATTTCTTCGTCCAATAGTGTCTAGGATGAAGAGTTTTCGTATCCACGGTAAATTAGTTTTATTTATGTAAGGTTTGCATTTTTCTGAGGAGTAGGAGTTGAAGTTCATATACACTCTTTAGTCTGTTTCTTTTCTTCCCTATTTCTAAATTAAATTTAAAACAAATAAAATAAAATTTTATCTTGATAGGATCCAAATAATAAACCCAATTTATTTTTTACACTACTTTCCAAATCTTAAAACTAACAAAATTTTGAACACGCAGAAGCCATTTTTAAAAAGGGAAATAAACCAGAATTGAACATAAAAACGAACGAAACGATACATAAATTATACATCAAAGAATTTAATAATTAAAATTTGTATACTTTCCACTTTATTTTAGGTTTCGTCCCCCTCGCCTAATACTCCATAATATCATGCCTATATAAAACGAGTATCTATCCATTAATTTCAGTTTCTCTGAACATTACAAATAGCGTTTCGACGAAACGTCTGGCTAAAATGCATTAAATCTTAACACATAGTACGTTTTCCTCTCCAAAATAATCCTGATGATATTGAATTTTAATGGTAAAATGATTTTTCGTAAATTGGAAGTAAAATCTAAAAAGTCTTATAAAATCAAAGTTTATATAAGTTTTCTAGTCTTGGTTTTGGCATGAGAGTCGAGAAAGCTACACGAGAAACATATACATGATTTCCGACTATTAAATTCATTATTTTATTCGTCTAGGAAGAAAAAAAATGATAAATTGACTATATAAAGTTTTTCCATCTTTGACGCAAATTTAATCCACGATTTCAGAAAGCCATCTTAATGGCGTTACAGAACTTAACATATAAGTTTTCTGCGGAAAAACGATCAACTATTTTCCCCATGTTATTGTCACAAAATTGTTCATACATTCTGTAACACCTAATCCTTCACTGTAATAGAAAATGTTAGCGAAAAATGGATGTAGTCAACGAGAGAAATTTTCCATGTAAAGAAGTAAGTCAGTCTGTTTTTCTAAGAGCATTAATCTCATTGCTCAACTTGTTTTTTTTCCTTGAAAAGGGCAGGATTATCAATTCTTTCGCCTTTGACTTACAAACTTGCCTCTCCAAATGCCTCCTTAAACATTTCCCAGAGAATATCTTTCAGCGTTAATCTTCGTACCATAACCCACGCCTGTTTTTTTGTGAGAAAATAATAGCTGTACCGTCTAAAGGCTCCTCCCTCCTGGTGGAGCAGGATGGGAGTGGATGCTCGAAACTGGCACTTTCCCATCAAAATCCTGGCACTATTTATCCCTCGGAACGAGCGTCAATGATTTAATCTTGTTGTCTGAATCGTGCAGTTATAAAAATGAAAAAAACTAGTACATCTTCGATAGAGAGTTTGCAAGGAAATTTCTTTAAAGAAAATGATGATGTAACTTTGAATTTTGTTTGGTAATTTAATTTTTCATTCGTTTAGCTCTTATCACATTTCTAGGCCAGTTAAACAATAGTAAGGGAAAACACTTCATTTTTCTCGTTTACCAAAGTTATCATTTTAAAAATCATCCCACTGATGTCAGACTAACTAAATGATGTATATGAAAAGTTAAATAAGTAAAAAGCGCAAACAAAAGATATCAAATATATGAATTTCAACATGTTAGTTAGCCTATAATTCCTATTCAGAGAACAAACCAACTAATTCTTCTTCTTATATTCACTTTTACTCCTCTCAGCATATTAAAGTCACAAGATCAATTTTTATTTCAATGTTTCCCTGTGCAATTCGTATGGTTCGTCCTGAATTCTTTAACTCTGAAGTTTAAAAATTTGACGTAGGACATATACTTTGCTTAAATAAAGGCTTTTTATCGTATTAAACCTCGCGCACCTTTTAATAACAAGAATACTCTTGTACTTCCTTTTAATCCATTCTTTGCTTCTCTCCCTCATATTTTAAAATCTCTAGGCATTTGTGTATTATTTAATTATAGTTATACTATCTCTGAACTATTATTCAAGAACGCCCCTTTCCCTATTGTTAATGAATGTATATTGCGTAAAATTTATCGATTGCTCTAAATATTACTTTGGCCAATCAGGTAAATGTTTAAAAAAACGAATTTCTCAGCGTTAATATAATGTCCGTCGCGGAAAGCAAACAGTTCATTTTATGTTCATATGTCATATCTTAATCACAATATTGATTGGAATTCTGCTAAAATCATCTGTCATAATAACGATACAATTTCACGAAATATCATTGAATCGACCTTTATTAGTAAATTCCAAAATTTTAATTTAAGTCCTGGCTTATATAAACTCGATGGTTATTTTTAAAATTATATTCACAATGCACTGTCGAAACCTTTATTTTGAGACTAAATATTTATATTAATCTTAGTAAATGATTTTTTTTTTGCGCATCTATGTAGCTTTATTTTTATGTCTGTATATTTGTTTTCGTTTGAGTCAAGTCTTTAGAACAATTGTACTTATTCTGCCTTGGTTTTTCAATCATGACCTCTGATGTTAATCTCTCGCTCAGATTTTCTCCCTCCTTCATTACTTAGGCGCTATTTTAATCTTCTTGTCAACCTTTAGTCTTTTAAATTTACCTGATTTAATGATGTTAGTTTGCATTTATCTTCGCTCCCTCTAAGGTTTCCATTTCATATTAATTCATTTTATTGATTAGTGATTTGCTTTTTAGTGGTCATTTCCTTTCCTTTGCATGATCTTTATATATATTGCAATTTTCAAAACTTTTGTTATTCCATGTTAAATAACTCAAAATAAAGTTCTAAAGTAATTAGAATCCTCGTAATAATTTTCCCTTTGAGATTTGTTGCATTTATTGCTTACTCACGCGATACTTTATGAGTTTTCCGCATATTTGTTATTTTTAAGTACGAGAGTACAATTTATCGCATCCTTGTCAGAGATGCACCCCTCCCGACTTGGCATTGATTATTAGTTAGGCTGCAACAACTGCCAAAAATGTTATTATGGACAAACCAGGAAAGAACTAGATGTCCTGGTTAAGCAACATCAAGCCAGTATATGTAATCACAGTGAACAATCTGCGCTTTTTCTACATATTTACAATCTTAACCATAGCATTAACTGGAATGGCACCAAACCTGTCATAAAATGCAGTATTATATTTCAAGAAATATATTAGAATGTATTTCCATCAAGGCGTTTCAAAATATCGACATCAACCCTGGTTTGTTCACGCTAGACCCCATTATCACTACATATATAAAATTTCAAATAAAGTTGTTTCTTGATTTTGTACCTCCTAATTAAAGTTCAGAGGTGGGTAGTTGATCCCTCTTTCCACTATTCAGGGCAATGTATCTCTAGCCTCTTGTTCATTCCTTGAAAAGGTCTTTAAGAATAAAGGCAAAAGCGCTCGGAATAGTTTTTCACTTTTCCTTATTGTGTGTATCTGCATATATATATATATATATATATATATATATATATATATATATATATATATGCGGTTAAAGTAGCGGTAATATTAGACAACCGCTCTGCTTCAGGTCCAGTGGGTTATCCTATCCTCGTCAAACTGGAAAAATATACTTAACGATGGCCGATCCTCAAGCCCTCAAAAGCTGGTTTCAAAGTTACCCCTTTATATCGCCTTGCTTACCGTCACAGAAAACTGATATTATTCCCTTCCCGCAAGTCCACTCTGTCCTTCAGGTCCATACCGAGAATTATTTCAGCCACCTAAATTCGGCCATATACGACTACATTTGTCTCACACAAGGAATGTTTAAAAATCATACAACGATACACGAGTAACTTTCTTAGGCTCTTCTAGAAGACAAGGGTAAAGTTTGAATAATAATATATATATTAAAATATCTATAAATTTCATGTACAGTGCCCTTATTTTTAATTAAAGGTTTATTATTTTTTGGTGTTGTATTTATCGTATTTATCGTCATTCACATATTGATCTTTTCTATAAATGACATCATTAATGAGAGCACAGGTACGCTATTATCATTAATACTCATTATCAATCACTTCCCAAATATTGCATTTGGCGTGCATAAACCCATATAACGGTGTGCCTGGAGAAATCCACCCACGTTTGCTCTTTAACCTCGCAGCAACAAAATTTGTCACTAGGATTCAAGGCCACGGGCAGTTGCAGAGCGTTCTTCTGCAAACTAAGGGAACCTCTGTGAGAAGAGATGGGTCTTCAAGGCACGCTTAGAGGAAACATATGAGAGCAAGGATTGGACATACGTCGCCAGAGTTTTTTCAATCTATGAGCAAATATCTTGAAAGCTCGATCAACTAGGCAGCTAATCTACTAGGTACAAGTTAGGGTGAGTAAAATTTTATTGTTTAATAAAAATTGAACTATGAATTAGATGTACTTTTTTCCGTTTGGACAAGATCCTAAATGTTGGGATTTGGGTAATAAAATATAATGATTTCATTAGTTTTACTCAAAGTTGAAAGAAAGGAATGTTATAGTGTTATAAAAATAAAACCTAAAATAGAACGAAAAGTAAATATATGCTGAATAATTAGGAATTTTGATAGAATTTTAAGTCAGTCACTGGGTGGTGCCATCATAAAAGAATAACTGCACATTGATGTCTAAAAATTTGTATTCCACTATTATTGAAAACTTTTCTTTTTCAGCAAATATGACATCCCTTTACCAAATTTCAAATTATAATTGAAGGTAGAATACGTTTTTGATATTCACGAATATGAAATTTTTATTTCACCATCTCAGTTGACAAAGAATAGGATTTTGTACCTGATGAAGATATGGGATTACATGATGAATTTAATGAAACAGCCTCCAGAAATTCTCAGGAAAAAGATTTTATGGTAATAAATGTTTCGGAGAAAAGGACACACTGATTACTAAAAATAGGCGCTCAGTTGATATAGAAATATTTTATTAACTGATAATTAACTCCAGTATAGAAACACCCACATACCATGGTCAAAGTAGCTAACTAAATGGTATTTCATATCCTCTCTATTTAATCCTTTAACGAAATAGAAGTAAAATGGATTAAACTAAAGAGCTAGAGATCAGTATAGGGTAAGTTTTCCAGTTTTTGCCCTAAACTATAATCCTAATATGGGTTGACATGATATAATGAATACAAAAATGGCTACTTATTGTTCTGGTCAACAACCTAAATTCCAATCTTATATGAGAGTCATCTATGATTTAATGGAAATTTCAGTCAAGGTTGCTTGTGTTATTCATATTACATTTTAGAAATATCATTAGTCAATATGCAACAAGAAAACTTTATATACTTTTTTCGAAAATTGGAACTATAAAATGTTTTGGTTGCTTTTCAAACAAATCTCAAAAGTATTGGGTTGCCAAACAATACGTCACTATAGCTCAATCATTGTTAAAATTCAATGAAAGAATACTGCCGTTAGCTTTTGTATGTATGAGTTACAAATTTCAAATAAAAAACTCAAATTAATTTGTTGACTAGGATATTTATTTTTGTTTTGTTAAAGATAGAGTATGATTTAAAGACACCAGGCAATTTTATAATCACTAGTGTTTCCTAAAATTTTAGCTAAACTCTATTTTAATTTAATGTTCATTTAGTAAAAAGGGTGTTCATTAGTACTCACATTTGCATTTATATTTGAAGCCTAAATGTGAAATAGTTATTTCTCCGACCATTTTTCGACTAATACAAGTAAAATAAGAAATTGTTTAGACAAAGTAAACCTCCCAGCTTAAAAAAAAGAAACAATAGATGATTACTCGAACTGTATATATCATGTCATCATATTCATTATTCCTTACCTTTTTAATATCATTGTCATATGTGATATTTTCTAGCTATATTACTTTATAACTAAAATTTGTTGTTTTCTATTTTGAGATATTCAAAATATTGTATGCATTTTGTTTCAAATTTGAATTCCTACTATTATGTTTGTGAATTCCTCCTTTCTTTCCTAAATGTATTAAATAATAATGGTCTTATGGTTGCAGTAATTTCTTGTAACCTAACCATAAGATTTTAATGCTTTTGGGACCAATTTTCTAAATTATAACCTTTAGCTTCTCTTGTCCAAACAAAATATATCGTTTTGTTTTAATTTGGTTAAAAGCCATTAAAATTTCATACTTTGGAAAGTGATGACAACATCTCTAACAAAATACTTACTGTATCATTTAGATTTATTAATAAAGAATAGTCTTTGAAACCAAGATTTAATCGTACTATTAATTAATACTAACAAAATTACCATTCTAGGAATATGTGCTACTGTTCTTTGCTCTCCAATCCGCTAACCAAGCTCTACACAACTTTCTAAGTTTCTCTACTGCATATTTCACTATTCATGCAGCTTCGAATTAAATGCCCTCTTGAAATCTAGGTAAATATTACTATTTTTCCTTATAATCGTATTATTTGTTTTTAGGGTTAGGTAACCGAGGAGGATATAGGGGTAGAGTTGGGAAGACTTTTTTACAGGAAGCTGTTTTGAGAGCTACAAAACACACTATAGTGATTTAATTGCTCGTCTGTTACTGGAAGATAAATTCGCTAGAATCAAAGAATATTCTCTAGAAGAGTTAAGACATTTAGTACAGGATAAGTTTTTCTTCTATTGCATTTCTTAATTTCTAAGATTACAAAGTCATAGAGGAAGGAACGTACATTCCAGTTAAATTGAAAGGATGAGTCCTATGATGAAAATACGCTATGTTGGCACTGAATCCAATTTCCTTCAACTAACTCCACACATTCTTCGTGCAGTTGATGGTAGCTATACGTTTGATCTGGTATTTATCGATTTATAGGTATAATTTTTTACCTATGATCACAGTATTGTTCGTCCTCCCTTTGCGTAATTCCTTTCTCTCTAAAAAAGCCATCACAGGAACCCTATTTTCAAGCATCTCATATTTAGTCCATTTTTATCGAAAGTCACATATTTTGGTGGTGGATGTGCGTAGTTTTGTCCGTTAAGTCTTAATTCTTGGTCCACTCCTTTTATGTATCTCTAGTTTTCTTTTTATCATTATGATGCACCTCTTTGGGCCACTATTCCTTTTCTCTGCTGATGACACACAAACAAATATCTCCTTCTCGTCACATTCGGTTGCTGCAACCATTAGAAATCTCCTTTACTTACAATATCATTACAGGATTGTTCTCTGAGAAATTTATCAAAATCTATTGGAACGTAACTGAGATATTACTTATGTGTGTTCCCTAGGATACATTTCACTTCCAAATCATTGATTCATTTGTTAATCTTAGCGGTTTCTCTGTCTCTAATTTCAACGCTGTTAAAAGCTTCACGTCACTTCTCAATTTTTCTTTGTCACTCCATACCTTTGCGGCTAACATTCAAACAAACAAACAAATTATTGGCACCTACAGGAAGCCATAAGAGCTCATACATAGTAGGTCCTATTTAGAATAAGGTTAAATTAGGTGGAACCACCTCTAATAATTGTAAGCTATTTTAACTTTATTTTCTTTTAAGTATTGATCAAATTTATTATTCATAATTTCTATGTTTGGAGTGCTGACTACTTCTTGAGGTAAATTGTTCCGGACTTGAACGATGCGGTTGCTGATGGCAAATTTTCCCATTGATGTATTGAATTTCCATTTCTTCATCTTCTTGTCGTGTCTTTGCGACGCTTGCACGCGTGTCAGGTTAAAAAGTTTATCTGCAGTATCTGGCATATTTATCAATAGTTTATATGTTTCTATTTGTTTACCCCTTTTCCTTCCATGTTCCAGGAAAAAGAGATTGAGGTTTATAAGCAAGATGTTTAATTTCCCTTATCATTTTCGTATAACGACGCTATACTTGTTCTATTATATTTACATCTCTAGTTAATCGTGGAGTTCAGAAGGGAGCAGCATAATCTAATATAGGTCTGAATAATGACGTATATAGTTTTAACATCATCTCTGAATTACGCGTTAAGAATGATTTCCCGATTAATGATGCAACTCTTGTTGCTTATTTCTAATTGCAACGCATTGACTGTAGAAATTTAATTTATTCTCTATTTTAACTCCTAGATCGACTTGCTCTTTTACTCCTATAATCTTGGTGACTTGGAGATAATATTTAAATTTAGGATTATTTTTTCCGAAGTGTAAAACGCCGCATTTGGAAGCATTAAGCTTCATGCCAGATTCGTTGCACCCTTTAGTTAACATATTCGCTACAAGTCTCTCATTTTTCCCTAATTAGGATGACATCCACTTCTACATTGACCACAATAACTTTTAGATTGCCATTTACACTTTCCTAACCTAAAGCCTTGAGTATTCTTTCGCATTTCTCGCTCAATCATCTGCTCTTACATTTCAACTTCAGCTAATTACTCAAAACTTTGAAGCGTGTCGTTCTCCTCAAGTTGGAACGTTTTTCATGTGCAAACCTTCTGCTCCTTGATCTCTAAGGCTGCCTATTTGATCCATAATCACCTTATAGCCCTTCTGTTTGACATATTATCACTTTAATACTGAATCTACATCGTACTTGACCTTCTCACTGAACCTGTTTATACGTCATAAAGACTGAGATTTGTGCCCGGCCTCCTTACTGCTTGTTCTTCGTAGTCGTCAGTGCTGCAAAGGTGATCATTTTCTCTCGGTCTTTGCTCCGGGAAGGTTAAATGACCTGCCTGTCTTATTAGCCTATTCTATTCATTGGTCCCCTTAATCAATTAATAGTTTGTAGAGGGACATTTTCTAAAGTCAGAGCCATAAAGAGCGTCAAGCAAATGTCTTTTAACAGAATTGACTGACAGTGTATGTAGATAACCTTGACGAAAACGAAAAGAAACTGAACGCTCGAATATTATATATATTTTTAAAGAAATGATCCATAAATAAAGGCTGACGCGGTTTATTGCTTGCAATAGATTTTTATTTCACCTCTTGCTAATTTACACCCATATTCACAAGCTAGTTTTGTGAGCTTCTCTTAATAGAAGTAAAATTTGTCTTTATAGTAAAAGCAATTTTAATCAAAGATGAGCTCCATCTGGATTCACAATAAAAATCAATTTCCTTACTATATCTCTGTTTTTGTAATAAAATAAATATTAAAGTTTATATAAAATGTATAGTTTATATAGGTCTCTATTGACTGACCCAATCAGAGCAACATGACACCTGCCTTCCCTTGACGATAAGCTGGTGAGCTGAATTCTGGGGTTATTTTAGCGAAATCTCGTTCTCTCTTCATTTGCTTACATTTTGCGACTTTCAGCTGCATATCTACTCCGTCAACCTCATTCAACTCTGCAATTGGTGATAAAATAAAACTAATATCCATTTAAGGACAAATATAAACTGCTGCAACTTTTTCACTTCAGTCAAAAAATGGTACCCAAAACTTCTTGATTCTGCCAAATTTCCCTGAAGAAGATTAGTTTTTTTCCTTATTTCTAGAGTTTTGGCCTCAATAGGATATTTTGGCACAGAACCTCGCGAAGTTTTTCTTCCACTCACCCGTCTTCCATTTTTACAATCGAGCGCCTTTGCAGCCTTGCCAAATCTTCCCATCGCAATACGAGACTTTTCCCTTTAAAGTGAAATGAAATGAGAAATAAATTTTGAGCTAAATTGCTTTGCGACATTAATATGTATTTATCCCTGACAAAGGCCAGGAGTTGAGAAGAAGAAAATGAAATAGGTGTCATAATATGACGGCTATCAACTGCCATCAAACTTGCATTTGAAGCAGATGCAAGAATAAAGCCAATTTCATTAATTCTCCAAATAATAGCGCATATTCTATTAATTTAAAAAAATAAAACTAAATTAGACTGAATACCCTTGCCAAAACAAGTAAACAGAGTTTGCTATAGAAAGAGGAGAATATCGGTAGGAAAATCTGTGAGCGATTAATCACTAAAGTGACTAAGGACAAATTGTGGTGAAGAACGTTTGGGAATGATATATTTCGATTAGGAGGATAAAATCTTCAACCCTTCATTGAAAATAAAATAGCTCGCTTATTCTGTTTCGTCCGCAGACAAGGAAAGAACTAATACATTTACCCCTAAAGCACTTGTTGCTACTTGCTAATTAATAGACTCAAAGTTTTTGTTATGTTATTTTTTTTTAATTAATGACGAAAATTGAACCCCATTTATAGCAAAGGGAAGGTGAAAATAAAGACAAAAGTATGTTTAGGGCCGGAGGATGAAATTAATTAAGAAATTTGATCTTTGTAATAAAAATATTTTCTCCGGATGCTTCCCTTCGAGGCCATTCACCTTTCTAATATTTTCCTCTATCAACTAAGTAAAAGACTAGAAGAATATTTAGGTCTTCAAGGCCCACTTGAAATTATAGACATTTTAAATTGTAGAGGCACAAATAGGGTGAACACAACTATTCATCCCGAACAGACGATTACGAGCATAAATCAACAGTGGGCCAAATTCAAAGGGGAAAGTTCGCAGGAAGTGGTAAATAGGTCAGTAGAGAAGACAAGCAGGAAGTAGCTGTATTGTTTAAGGTATTTTCCCCTGTGACAAAGTTCTAGGTCAAGGCGTCGCTTTTTTGTCAAAAGGAGAAAGTTCAATTGTACCCACTTAGAGCTATGAAATGACTCATATGACCATATGACATGGAGATTTCAAATCTGCGATCAGATTTGTGTCTGGGCGGGGCCCAATATTGGCAGAAGCCTCATTTAGCAATTCAAAGGCACATGTAAGGGATTTGAACCATGGGAAACCATCAATGCAATAACCATTTATCATCTTATCACAAAAGGCCGCAGGTCATTGGAGGGACTTTCACGCATCTTTATTAAATTTTCGAGCCCAGGTTCTTCGCTCCTGAGCGAGATCTTCTCGTGCCAGCACCCTGGTCCCTGGTCTAAACTGGCTCCTTATTCGATCGAAAATCAATGTTAAGCTCGTATTTCTTATATATGAGAACTTAAATACGCGCAGCCATCCGACCTAACTTCGTCCACAACCTTATTTTAGACCCCAACAGCCCTAGATTCATGCTATGCACGCTCAAATCAATGTCTTGTGTTGAATGGGTGGTCGATCGTGCGTTGCCGGTATTGGCTCATAGAATGTGAAGTGACCTGCCTCCCTTGTTGCCTTCTCGGTTATTTTCAAGTCCCACCTCTTCATTCAAGCCCTATCTTATTTTGTACATTGACACTCTGTGAAGTTTAAGAAATTTCAAATACACCATTCATAAGTTTCACTGATATAATTGTTAATGCTAAGTTACCCATTTTCCTCGTAATCGAAAAGTGAAGTAACAAGAAGAATGTTTCTAGTTGTTGGTATTATATTCAGTCAGCTTTATTAGTTATCTCAGTAAATGTTTCTGCACATATTTTTAGGAAACATTTGGAAAGTATTATAATAATTGTGACCAGAAAGTTTTAGCAATCTCTTAAAAGTTCATATTGTATGTTTCTGGTTTCGTAATAACCAAAATTAGAACGAATTACAAATAACATAATTAATTAAATGTGTATTATTTAGACAGATACGGCCATTAAACTATGACCAAAAATTGTAGGATTACCTCATGTGGAATGCTGACACAACTTTATAAAAGATGTTCCTTTTTCCATTCCGCTACGGCAGAAGAGATTGAGAATTACTGAGGTACAAAACTAATTGAATTTACATAGCATCTATATCAGGGGGAAAAACCTACATACATCCCTAACAACTTCTTAGGATATTCGAAGCTAAATTTAGGGTCTACAATACTCAACAAAGTGAGGTCTGTACACATCATGCCACAAAATTGACCACCTCTCATTTTATATTTTAGTATTCAGAAAATTACTCATCCTATAACCAACGCTCTGACCTTTCGATACAATATGGCGATTACGTGATTTGTGGCCACAACTGAGCATACAAATTTCACGGTTATGAAATCAATCTGGGTAAATATTCGTTTAAGACACATCTTATGAGGAATTTAGAAATGAGATTTTCTTATGCAGATTTATGCGTCATTTTAAGATTTAAACCTCGTTTTTCTCAGAAATGCGTACCCTTTCCCAAAATCGACTAAAGGTCCATAATAGAAAAAGTATGGATTTCCAACTAAAATGATTTTTAGATTTCAAAGATGCACATAAAATTGCATAAGAAAATCATATTTGCAAATTCATTCAAAAGAAGAAGAATCAACCCTCCTAAACCTCTTCTAACTGGCGGAAAAAAGTGGTCAAAACTGTGAGAGCCTCAAGCGACTTCTGTTAATAAGGCAGAAGCAAGATTATTTTTTTTTTTAGAGCCCATCTGGCGACTGCCCACTCGGGCTTAAGTCCTCGGAAACATGACAGCCTAGAACAAGGATAATTTAAAACAAGAATATGAAAAGAGAACAATAATAAAAATAGGAAAAACTTAACAATTAAGAAGCAATCTCCGCCATCGGGGGGGGGGGAGGTCTCCCTCACCCCGGGGCAGAAGCGTGCAATCTACAAAGAAAACAATAACAAAAAAAACAGAACCTACTTAAATAAAGTGGAGAAGCCAGGCCTCCCACCAAAGGTCAACAAGTTCACCAGTCAATGTGCACGAACCCGTCGCAAGTACAAGGGACAGGTGGTAGCGACCCCGCCCATCCCGATACCGGGATAGGACACGTGTGCTTAGATCACCCAGCCTAACACATTCGACAAGAATGTAACGAACAGTCTGGAGGACGAAGCAGTCGCCACAATAGGGCGCAGGCGATGCGGCACACGAGTGCGTCCGATTCGGAGACGACAGAAAGCGACCTGAAGCCGTCGCGGAATTATGGGATAGGTCCATGGGAACAGTCGCGGCGCAATGGCACGCAACTTGAAGTTCCCTTCGACCATCTCCCATCTTCTTTGCCAATCAGTCCAAAGAGCTGCCCGTATTCCTGCCATGTAGTCTGTGTGAGGACGAGCAAAACGCTAGTCCGGTCGAAGAATCCTCGCGGACTCTTTGGCGCCTTCATCGGCGCGCTCATTCTCCACAATTCCTACACGTCCAGGAACCCAGCAGAAGATAATCTCGACATCCGCCCGGCTCGCCAAAACCGTGGCACCATTGATAGCGCGAACTAGGGAATGTGGAGATTCCAATGACCCGAGAGCAGTCAGGGCGATTTGTGAGTCGCTATAGATCACAATCCGGTCTCTAAACCAGGCACGTTGCGTAATCTCCCTTACCGAGTAATGTATTGCAACCAGTTTGGCCGTGAAGACAGACGCAGAGCCTTGCAGAGCCCCGCTGACTTTAAACAGAGGGGATACAAGATGGAAGCCGACCCGATCTTGGGACTTGGAGCGATCCGTATTGACTGGCATGGTTCCAGCGTGACACGTGGTGTGCTACAAAAAGGTCGAACGCAATACTCCTGGAGCAAAAAAGTTTTAGGAGCAGAGGCGTGGCGACATATAGACAACTGTGGTACCCTCCAGGGTTGCGTCCTGGGCAGAACCAGGGGCCATACCAGTCCTAGAGCTATATCTAGCTCTTGAAGGAGTTTCCTGCCCCTAAACCCAAAGGACTTAAGGTATGACTGGCGTCTCTCGGGGACATAGGCACCGCTGAGATCAGCTTCGGATGCAGTGGTAGCTGTTGGCGACTGAGGGAGGCGCCAGGCTAGCGCGTACAGGCGAGTGATGAACGGAACACGGCGAAGAGCGAGTGGAATCGCTCCAGGATCGAACAACAGGCTCTTAATGGGGGCAGTGCTGAAGGCACCATTTGCAAGGGAAAGGCCGGTGTGGTGGATCGAATCCACCTTCCGCAATAAACGCTTGGCTGCGGATGCATAAAACTCGCATCAGTAGTCGAGCTTCGAAAGAACAATGGATCGATAAAAAAGTAGGGCAGTAGCCCGATCAGCGCCCCGAGCGCTGAACGTCACGGAACGGAGAATATCCATAGCGCGAGTACAAGAGACCCTAATGCTGCAAATATGAGCCTCCTAGGTGAGTCGTTGGTCGAATACAAGTCCAAAGTAACGGTGTGATTCAACCACATCCAAGCGCACCCCATTAAGAAACAAACTTGGGTCGAGGTGGAGTTATGGACGGCTCTAAAGAAAACCGAAACCTGTCCGCTTCAGCATAGCGAGATACTCGGTTCAATGAGTGTTGGAGTTGACGCTCCAGAGTTTGCATCTAGGATGCTCAAAAGAGATCGAAAGGTCGTTCACGTAGAGCGTAGCGAGAACATCTTCCGGCAGCACCGAGGTGATGCCATTGATGCTCAGGGTAAAGAGTGTGACACTGAGGGCACTTCTATGCGGGACACCCTATTCCTGCTCCATTGGGCTGGAGAGGGCTCCCCCCTCCCGTACGCGGAATCGACGATCTTGTAAAAATTTAGATATAAACATTAGGGAGTGTCCTCTTGCCAACATTGTGTGGAGAGTCTCCATGATGCTGTATTGCCATGTAGTATCATAGGCCTTCTCCAGATCGAAAAACACCGTGGCGTAGTATCGTCTAAAAAAAAAAGCCTCGCAGACGTCATTTTTCAGTCGGAGCAAGCATCCGACGTGGAGTGGAATTTGCTGAAGACGCACTGAGCAGAATACAGATGGCCTCCGCTGTCCAGGAAAAAGGCAAATCTACAATTACCAATTTCTCCATCAACTCTCACACTCGAGAGATTAGAGAGATTGGGCGAAAACCGGTCGAAGTAGAGTGATCTCTCCCCAGCTTGCGAAAGTCGGGCACAGTATCGATTCGCCAGGAAACTGGGAAAAGAGCCTCTACCCAGATCCTGTTGAACAAATCTAAGAGAAACGCCATGCCTCGCTCACCCAGGTGTCAAAGCATTGCGTCCGGGACATTGTCCGGACCATGGCGATGTCTGCTCAGGAATTAACAGCTGAGCGCAACTCACTAACAGTAAACCTGTCATTGAATAAAGGCTGTTGACAGGAAAAGTACGGAATGCTTCACTAGAAAGGCGTTCTCCGAAGTTTGGAATGAGGTGCCGCATTTAAAGGGCTGAAGGGGAAGCCGCTGAGTTCATTTGACATCCATAATCCAATTTTGGATTGGACGAGAGCTGTGTATAATTTCCACAATGTTTGTCGGTCGCTATCCCACGCAGTGTGTGAGAAGACTTTCAAAATGTCTGGAGCCACCAAACAGCCTGTTCGAAGTCGGCGTAGGTGTGGTAACCAGGATAACTTTGGATCAAGAGTTACGCCAAGGACCCGAAACTCTAAGACAAACTCTATATCTTCGTCTTGTATGGAGATAGATGGCGGGACAAGAACCCCTCTGCTTGCGTGGAAATACATTGGTTTGGTTTTGTTCTTGGAAACGCGGAATCCATGAGTTCGTGCTTTTTTCGATACAGCATCGACCGCCAGTTGTAGCCGCCGCGCTGCTGATGGAATGCGAAGTGAGGAACAGTATAGTGCTAAGTTATCGACAAACAGAGTTTCCGATACACCCTCTGGGAGCGACGAAATAATATCATTGATGGCAATTATAAAACATAAGACACTTAAATTTTTTTTCTTTCTTTTTAAAGAGCTCATCTGGCGACTGCCTACTTGGGAATTAGTTGCCGTATTAAAAACTGGCATATAACTAGGCTACTTTAAGATAAAATTAGGATAAAAAACAACCCCCCACCCCCCCCCCCAAAAAGGAAAGGGAAGTGAGCGGTAAGCAAGCTCCTAAGTCGGGGGGAGGTCCCCCCAGCGCAGGAGGGTACGACCTATAAGAGAACCCCCCCCAAAAAAAACAAAAAACAAACAAATACAAAAGCCCCCAAAACAACAAAAATCCCTGCTTAAATAATAGAGAGAAGGCTGGCCTCCCCGGAAAAGTAAACAAGTCCACCAGTCTATGTGCACGCACTCGTCCCGAATACAAAGGACAGGCGGTAGCTATCCCGCCCATCCTGTTACCGGGACAGGTAACGTGCGCGAAGATCACCCAGACTGGGACTTTCGACAAGAATGTGCCGAACAGTCTGGGGGATGACGCTGTCGTCGCAATAGAGCGCGGGCGAGCGCTCCATCAAATACCGATGCGACACACGAGTGTATTCGATTAAGAGACGACAGAAAGCGACCTGAAGCCGTCGCGGAATTGGGGGATAGGTCGATGGGAACAGTCGCGGCGCAATGGCAGGCAATTTTAAGTTCCCTTCGACCGTCTCCCATCTTCTTTGCCAAGCAGTCCGAAGAGCTGCCCGTATTCCTAACATTTAGTCGGTGTAAGGAAGAGCGAAATGCTAGGCCGGTTGCAAAGTCCTCGCAGACTCTTTTCCGCCCTCATCAGCAAACTGATTCCCTTTAATTCCTACATATCCAGGAACCCAGCAGAAGATAATTTTGACATCCGCCCGGTTTGCCAAAACCATGGCGTCAGGGATATCGCGAAACGGGAGATGCGGAGATTCCAATGCCCCGAGAGCAGTCAGGGCGCTTTGTGAGTCGCTAAAGAGCAAATCCGGTCTCCAAATGTGGTACCCTCCAGGGTAGTGTCCTCGGCAGAACCAGGGGCGCCACCGGCCGGAGAGCTATACCTAGCTCTCGAAGGAGTTTTCTAGCTTTAAACCAAAAGGGCTTATGTTATGACTTGCTTCGATCGGTGGCATAGACAACGTCGAGTTCAGCTTCGGATGCAGTGAGAGCTGTTGGCGACTAAGGGAGGCGCCAGGCTCGCGCGTACAGGCAAGAAATGCACTACACGCGGCGTAGAGCGAGTGGCATCTCCCCAGCATCTCCCAGGAGCGTCGTTCAGATACAAACGCAAGAAAACGTTGCGATTTGACCACATCCAGGCGCCCCCCCTCCCTTGAAGAAACAAATCTGGGTCGATGTGAAGCCTTGAAAGGGCAGAAATGCACCACCTTAGTCTTGGCCAAAGCAAACCGAAGAGATCGAAAGGTCGTCCTCGTAGAGCGTAGCGATGCCGTTGATGCTCAGGGCAAAGAGTGTGACACTGAGGAAACTTCCCTGCGGGACACCCTCTTCCTAATCCTTTTGGCCGGAGAGGGCTCCCCGCACCCGTATGCGGAATCGACGATCTCGCTAAAATTCAGATATGAACATTGGGAGGCGTCCCCTCGCCTCCATTGTGTGAAGAGTCTCCATGATACCGTATCGCCAGGCGAAATCATAGGCCTTCTCCAGATCGAAAAACACCGTGGCGTAGTGCTGTCTACGAAGCTATGCCTCGCAAACGGCATTTTCCAGTCGGAGCAGAGCATCCGTCATGGAGTGGGACTTGCGGAGGCCACAATGTGCAGAAGACAGATGGCCTCCGCTGTCCAGGAAAAAGGCAAATCTACAATTACCAATTTCTCTATGAACTTGCACACGCATCAGGTTAGAGAGATTGAGCAGAAACCGGTCGGACTAGAGTGATCTCTCCCCGGTTTCCGAAAGGCAAACACAGTAGAGATTTGCCCGGAATCTGGGAGAAGACCTTCCACCCAAACCCTGTTGAACAAATCTACCAGAAAGGCTATGCCTCACTCACCCAGGTGTCGAAGCATGGCGTACGGGACATCGTTGGGACCATGGGCGATGTCCGCGCACGAAGAAAGAGCGGTGCACCACTCACTCACAGTAAACCTGTCGTTGAATTGTTCTCCGCCTCTGGATTTAAAGGTTGAGCAGGCGACCTTCTGCGACATGATGACGTGCATTGAATGCTGGCGGTGCAGCATCATGGCCTAGACAATGCAGAAAAAGCGGTCGCGAAGGATTCCGCCACGGACGCAAGGGTCCGAGATTGCGGTCCCATTCTCCTGAAGAATGGGAGGGGGGTCCTGAGAGAACTTGTCCCGAATCCTTTTGACTCATTTACACGCCTCTGCAAAAGGTGTATTCCCGTTAAGTGAAGACACGTATGCCAAACAAGAAGAGCGGCTGGCGTGCTTCGAAATATACCGAAACCCAGCCCTTTTGCGACGAAATTCAGCGACAGTGAAATCGTTTGGACGGCGCTTATAGCGATGTAGGCATAACGCTTCTGTTTTAGGGCCATCTCACACTCGGCCGACCACCATGGCAGTGGTCGGCGTGCAAAACGGCCAGGCGTCCTAGGAATAGTAGTAATGTTCACGGCGATGAGGTTGCCGGAGAAGAACTCAACGACCTCAGCTACCGACCTAAACTCCTTGACTGAGATAGAGAATTCAGCCATTTCATGAAATGCAGGACACAGCGCCTGCGCCAAGCACCACCGAGTTGGGATCTCAGGTGGCAGTTGCCCTGAAAAAGATATTTGAATGGAAAAGTGATCCCTAACATAGAGGTCAGCGAACACGCCTCAATCAAAATCAGGTTGTGCATCCGAAGAGCACAAAGATAGGTCAAGGCAAGAAAATGAAGCGGTTCTCGGACAGTGATGCGTAAACTCATCCACGTTTAGGAATCCTATCTCAAGCTCTTCGATCAGATTGGCAAGGACTTTTCCCACTAGATTTATTGAGTAATCTCCCTAGAGAGGATGCCTGCCCTTCAGATCTCCAAGCATAAGAAAGGGCCTCGGCAACCGTGCCACGACACGGAGGAAGTCCCCAACGTTGAAGTAAGCTGACGGTGCAATGTACGCAGAAATGATAGTATACCTCCTATCCAGGTGCAGCTGCATGGCAACTGCTTGAAAGGAGGTATCTAAAAAAAAAAGAAGAACGGAGACATCATGCCGGGTGTCAAACGCGCATCCATCAGCCCGGGCCACCCCGTGGTGATGTGGTCGCAAGACCCTTATACACCGGGAGGGCGGGCAGGGGCCAGGCGCCTAGCATGGTCTCCTGCAAAAAGATAGCCTGCGTTGAACGGGACGAGACGAGCATCCGCTGCTCCTCCCAGTTAGCGAGGAGTTCACGGCAATTCCATTGAAGGAATATGCCCTCTAGGCCTAGCTCGGAGGAGACGCAGGGGCCCTCCTCGAACAGAAGAACCTCACGGGAATGGCCGTACGCTTCCTGGAGGCAGAACCCCGGGCGCTGTTGGCCGGACAAAGCGCTGAAGGCGCTGTCGCCTTCTAGGACTTATTTGGGGAGGTTGGGCTCGCCATGCGATTCTTTTCCTTTTTTAGCCTCGAAACCTTAGGCGGGCGTTGCGGCTTTGGAGGCGGAGGGCCCTCTTTTAGAGAAACCACCGTCTCCCAGCCGCTCGCTCCACCACTAGGCGTGGGCGAAGGAGCTGAAGCTTTTTTGTTGCTGTCTTCCTTTCGGGGGACAGCTTTAGGAACCCCGGAAGATGGCCTAGCGTCCAACTTCAGGAGGGTTCCCCCCTGTGATTCTAACGACTCGGTGGAGGCGCGTGGCCGTTTCACCTTATGGGAAACGGTCACGCTGGGGGAAGAGGGGATAACCCTGGTTATAGCCGGGGCTGGGTATGAACATTTTTTGCCGGCAGCTTTACCAGGAGAGCTTCTGGGCGCGTAAACAACCCTGCTCGTTGGCTTGGATGGGCCAGAAGCAGAGGGTGCCTTTTTAACTATTGAGGCATATGACTTTCCAGGTAGAACTGGGCGCGCCAGGAACAAGTCCTTAGCCTCGCTGAATGAGATTCGATCCTTGGCCTGACCGGCCAGTATTTTTTTTTCGAGGAGATATGCACCAAATTGCTTTGAAGAAGCGGCCTTGGAGAAATTTACACAGACTTCGGGTGACCACGAATTTACACGTCTACAAGATCGATTCGTATGGCCGAAGCGGTGACAGTAATAGCACCGCCACGGCAGTGTCACGAATGCCTTCACGCGGTAGTGGTTCCAACAAGCACGCACTTACTCAAGTAGCTTGTCACAGTCGAACGTGACAAAGAGTGTAGGGTTGGGTCTCGAGGCCCTTCCCTGTTTTCTCATTACACGTTCGACCTTGACCGCCCCATGGTCGGCCAGCTCTAAGGTCATATCCTCAATGGAGTAGTCAGCGAGTTCCCTCGCATAAGCTACACCTTTCACAAAGTTCATGATAGAGTGTGGCGTCAGACTTACCGGGGTGCCATGAAGTGTCCGAAAAGCACAGGTCACCTTCAGCTCTCTACCAATTGCACTAGCTAATCCTCTCCTCTGATTTATCGTGTTGCTCTTGGAAACATGGTGACATCAGTGGATTGAATAACGAGTAAGCGTTTGAAGCCAGCTGTCTCAAAAATGCTAGGTAACCTCTGAATGAGGGGCCCCGATGTCATCGAGACTACGCCCTGTGCACTTTTGTTCTTAGTCAGTGGCTCCACAACCTGGGGGAAGAAGGGCGTGATGTGCCGATCTTGGCTTGGTCGCTTCTAAACGTTGCGGCAGACCCATCCGTCCCCACAGCCCCCGCGGATTATAAGGAGCCCCGAGTCTTCTTAGTCTTTCTTGTCTTAGTCTTTTTCTTTTATGGAGAGGAAGGCGAGGAATGAACCCGCTTTTCACCTCCACCGGCAGAAGCCTCTAGGCCAGATGGACCGGCCTCAGCCAGGTCCTTCTTCGAAATGGAAAAGGTCCTGGTGGTCGCAGGGGCACCGGTCGGGGGAGATCCCTTCCCTCCTTGTACTGCCTTCAGAAACTTTACTCGTTTGAGGAGGACCTTGCATAGGGGGGGATTCGGGTTCGGTGTTCGGCGCCAAGCCCGGATTCCCCCCCATGGAAGGCCCTACCGTCTGAGGCTGGGTTTCCTCGAGGGGTAATGTTTATTACAGGAAGGGCCTCCAGTTGGCCATCCCCTCCCAGGTCATTGCAGTTGCCCTTGGCAGTGTCACCAGTCTTGTGTGGGGAGGCGCAGGCCTTGACCCCGGCAAGTTTAAATATTTTTGCCAGCAGGTCTTTTGAGGTAAGCGACCGAAGGGGCTTCGCTCTTCTCTCCCCCTTAAGGGGGTTTGCCCTACCGAGCCACTTCGATGTGGAGCAGGTGGCTAAGGGTGCTTGCTGGCTTTCCTGGCAGCTCCTTATAAGAACAGAAGGGACTGCCGCTGAAAAAAGGGAAGTGCCCGAAAGCACCTCTAGAGGAGGGGCTGAGGGGAATTCCCCTACACCCGTAGCCGAAGGATAGGAGTAAGCCTCCACTCTGGGTAGAGAGATATGGAGGGTCCCCCGCGCAAGCACAGGGGGAGAGAGCTTCATATTTTCGGTGAAGCTGCCCGAGGGCGTCTCCGTTGAGGATACAGGGGAAGTTGAGGGGTTTTTTTTTTTTTCATCATTGGGCATGGTGACCCTATTTGTATCACGGGACGCAAGTGAGGATTAGTTCTTCCAGATGCCTGCACTGCAAGAGGTGTTTACAGGCCCGGCAGTGCTAGGCGCCACCATTTGGGACCACCGAACCAACCTGGTGGCCTGGCAGTCCATCGGCATGGCGGCTCTACCTTGGACACGGCGTAAAAAAAGATAGATTATGAAGAGAAGAGGAAAAGCGATGGGAGGAAGGTATTTGTGAGAAGGGGCAGGTGGTTAAAAACCAACCAACCCTGACCGGATCTCAGGGGTTAGGAAACATCGTCCCCTCCCCTATCAGCCCCGATCCGGGACGGTTGGCTGAGAAGAAGGTCAACATCTACCCTCTGAAATTAGAGGCTGACCAGAGAAAGGTGTGGGAGAGGTTGTTTGAAAAGCGACGAAGTAGGGGAGAAATACAGGCTATCTGAACGAAGGAAGAGAGGAACGGTCTGAAGCCTCTTTACTTGAGCCTCTATCACATGTTAACCATGCTTACCTACTCAATTATCCCCTACGCCATGGAGATGGATCCAGATAATAATACCGTAGCTTTTCCTAATTAAGGCAGATCTAGATTATCTTCGCAAGGCCTCAAACCGATCCAGGCTCCCTTGTGCACCTAGGAACTCTGCCGAGAAACCCCTTATTGTTCAGAAGAGGACAATATTCCTTGAGTGCCAAGGTTCATGCTCTTCGAGACGCCAAGTCAACAAGGCCCCGCTGAGGTTCAGAAAGAGAACAACGTTAGGACAGCCATTGTTCTTCTAGCCCATTTGACAAGAAACGGTTCTTATCCCCCCCCCTCCCGTTGTTCAGAAAGAGAACAACTTTAGAAAAGCCATTGTTCTTCCTGCCCATTCGTCAAGAAACGGTTCTCGTTTCCAAGACATCACGTCTGCTTAATTTAATTCCCCTCCCTTTTTAACGTTCTTGAAGAGAAGGCTTGGTTTCGACAATAACCTCCATTGTTCTTCCTGCCCGTTCGTCAAGAAACGGTTCTCGTTTCCAAGACATCACGTCCGGTTAATTTAATTCCCCCCCCCCCTTTTTAACGTTCTTCAAGAGAACGCTTGGTTTCAACAATAACCTCCATTGCTCTTCTTGCCCCTTCGTCAAGAAACGGTTCTCGTTTGGAGGACATCAAGTCCGGTTAATTGAATTCCCCTCCTTTTAAACGTTCTTCAAGAGAACGCTTGGTTTCGACAATAACCTCCCTTGTTCTTCCTGCCCGTTCGTCAAGAAACGGTTCTCGTTTCCAAGACTTCACGTCTGGTTAATTTAATTCTCCCCCTTTTTAACGTTCTTCAAGAGAACGCTTGGTTTCAACAATAACCTCCATTGTTCATCTAGAACATGTCCGATTTGCTTTCACAAGGATCGCTCGTACTTCCGAGCCCCACTTCGCTCTCACTTTTCAAAGACAGTCCTTCCTCCTCGTTAAGGACAACCTCCCGAAGAACCCTTCTGCTGAAAATCACCAGTTGGACCGAAGATTCCTTCGCATCATCTTCCTCTGCACCACAACTTTGTAAGTGCGTAAGCTGAGTATTACCTTTATAATCATTTAACCTTTTGTCAACGCAACCCTGTGCTTTCAATGGTTTAGCGAACCACTCCCCCCTTTAATTTTTGTTTGTTTACCTTTTTAAATCTCTCCAAATCTTAAACTCACATTAGTCAGATATTCCCACGACCCCTTTTCCTTCCCCGTTTATGTAAACATTTTTTCTGTGTTTTTGATAATTTAATTAATAAAACTCTATTTTATTCATGGTTGCGATAATATTTATCCTTGTGCTCCGTTTCACTCCTTAAGCATATTGAAGATAAATAAGCCTCTCTAGCCCCCCCTCCCCTTTTTGAACTAACTTCGGTCAATCAGATTACCACGCACTCGAAATATAGAAAATTTCCTTAACGAATAGTTATATATGGTATATCGTCGGGAGCCTATTCTACGGTATATATATATATATATATATAAATATATATATATATATATATATATATATATATATATATATATATATATTATTTAAATTTGGTGTCAATTGTGTGAGGTTTAACGCTATATCTTTGCAAACACTGGTCTCAGTCGAGTGAAGCACAGTGTTATTCGTTATAAGAATAGATTATCGTAATTTCCTTTTGTTTTAACGATTGCTATCCTTTTTTTCAAACTTAAGAAGCTGGAGTAGCTCAAGGAGCTGTTATAATAATTTGTTTGTGTTTTTTTGTGTTATTTTAGGTATTGGTAATCTAGGTCGAGAAACCAATCACGAATAGGTCACTACCCATATTTAGGTAGGCCAATTCTCTAGAAGGCGTAATTCTTATCGCAAGGAATTTAGTTGGTTGACTATTGCGCCCCCAAGTTCAAATATGACACATTTTGAAATCTTCAAAGCGCAAGGAGAATCCTTGGGACTTTCCGGAAGATAATTTATTGAATACGTTCAAGAGGAGCTTGGAAAAAAATAGAAAAGTTAAGAGAAGAAAGGCAATGAGAAGGAGAAATCCATCGAGAAGAAAGAGAAAGAGAAATCCAACGAGAAGAAATAGAAGAACGGAAAAGACAAGCTAAGCTTAACCATCAGCTTGAAATGGCTCGCGTACATATTTAAACCCAATCGGTAAGTTCACATTTAGAAGCCACGCCCAATCTCGTACTTAAGCTCTCCAATTTCAAGAATGGAGAGGATTTCGCAGCACTTTTAGCACACTTCAAAAAGATCCTAGAGATAAATAACCTGGATTCGGAGGCTGAAGGTGTAGTAAGATTATTTCCCCTTTTAAATTGTAAATTGCACGACATTTTCATATCCTTACGATCTGAATGTACAATTGACAACAGCACCTTAAAAGCTGAGTTATTGGCCGCTCATAATATGTCTCCCGATTTCAACAGACAAGAATTTCGAGTAGGTCGTATTAAACCCAGAGAAACATTCCGTCACTTCGGATACATTCTTCAGAGGAATTTTAAATTATGGTTAGAATCCTCAAAGGTTGATCCTAACTACGAATCCTTAAGAGACTTCGTGTTGCCGGATCAATTTTTGGCGTCTCTCCCGACGGAGATCCGCGCGTTTGTCAAGGATAGTCGGTGCCAGATCTTTAAAGAGTTTACCGAAGAACCGGATGTCTATGCCTCAAGCCATAATTTATACCCCAAGAAGAATTAAAATTCTCACCAATCCGCCTACCAGGAATGAAGAAAGGATTCGCGCCCCTTCCCAGGAAAGCCAACGAAGTTTCCGGGCTCCGTAAAACCCAAAAACTTTTTCCCCCAAAACCAACAACGGGACATCAAACCTCCCGTTAAGATTTCTCCACCATTACTGTTTCCGAAGCGACCAATCATATGCTTCACCTGCGGTGTAGAAAACCACATGAGCTGGAATTTCCCCCAGAATTCTAGGCTTAAAAGCGGACCAGCTCACCAAGTTTACCAGATTAATGCCACCCCGGCTTACCCGGTGGTGCATACCTAAGCATCAACTTCTTCCCCTCCGTCAGGCCACTAGGTAAATTTTATTTATGATAAAAGTTTCCCGGGAACTTAGAAATTTGAGGAGGTCAGCGTGAATGGCTGCCGTGTATCTACTCTCATCAGGGACACAAAGTGCACGTGTTTCATCGTGTCCGACGAGTTCTTCCCCCCAGTACACCCTAACCACGAAAGATTTGCGGTGGTACATGACTATCTTGGGCGGGCGAACCGATTCCATGTCGTTAGATATTACCTGCAGTGTCAGTATTACGATCACTGGGCTGAAGTCATTTCAGCACCAATAAAATTTTCTTCCGTACTTATAGGACAGAGCCCTCAAGTAAGCTCTGACCCTGTGTCCCAGGCCACCCTTCCTCGAGGCCGAGCTAAGAAGGAAGCCCAGAATTCCGTCCCCCTCAGGCCTCCTATACGGTCCGAATCTCGGAGATCCTTAACCAGGATTTTAGGTCCGAAGATCAGAAAATTAAGCCTGGTGATGAAGTACTCCTGCTCCTTCTCACGGCGAGTAATAAATTACTGAGCCAATGAAAAGGTCCTTACTCCGTCCAGGAGGTACGAAGACCGGTAGATTATCTCATTGGTACCCCATCAGGCGATAAGCTCTACCACGTCAACTTGTTGAAAAAGTGCCACCGACGCGCCCAAGGAGATACGTTCGTAGCACTGGACGAAACATCTTCGCTTAAAGAGGATTACCCCGCGGAGTCCCTTCATGTCATACAAACGGGGGGCATCCAACATGATGCCGATTACCCTCTTCCTTCCCGGCCAGGCAAGTATTTTGAAGCCTCTGACCTGGATATCGACGCGCAGCTGACACCATATCAAAAGAGTCAGCTGCAACAATTATTAGGCAGGTCGACGACGTTATTTCAGAGAAGCCTGGATGCGCTACTAGTTTCAAGCATGATATTAAATTAAGACCTTAGAACCTGTCCATTAAAAACCCTATCCCATGCCGATTTATTTACGCCAAGCTTTCAACGCCGAAGCCGATAATTTGATTAGTTTAGATATAATAGAACCTTCCACCTCAAGTTATTGTTCCCCAATCGTTATGGTCAAGAAACCTGATGGCTCTTATCGGATGTGCATCGACTTCCGGAAGTTAAATTCGGTAACTGTGTTCGACGCCGAGCCCATCCCGTTGGTAGACCAAAACCTCCACCTTTTTGAAGACGCCAAGTTCATCTCAGAACTTGATTTGTGCAAGGCGTATTACTAAATTCCCCTCCAGCCCGATGTAAAAGCATATACCGCCTTTGCAACTGAGAAAGGCTTAATGCAATTTAAGCGCGTTCCTTTTGGTCTCGTCACCGCTTGTAGTAACTATAACCGTCTCATGAGAAGGTTGTTAGATGGACTTTCGAATGTCGCAGTTTACTTCGATAACGTCTTCGTGGCAAATCGTAAATGGAGTCATTATTTAACCACCCTATTAGCTCTCTTCGAATGACTGCGCGAAAATGGCCTCACCATTGGCCCCATCAAATGCCATTTTGCCCACGAAACGATAAAATACTTGGGTTTTAAAATAGGACAAAGCCAGTTAGGTCCACAGGAGGAATAGATTAAGGCAATCACCGACATGCCCCTTCTGAATACTAAAATGCAATTAAGATCATTCCTAGGTTCAGCTTCTTACTATCGGCAATTTTCCCCGAATTTCGCTGCAATTTCGGCGCCCCTCAGCACCCTTTAAAAAAGAAATTCGCCCGATCGACTACGTTGGAATGATGTCGCTGTTTCTCATTTTAACCAGCTCAAGAGTAAGCTCATTTCTGCACCCATTTTGAAGTTGCCTAACCCGGAAAATTCCTTTGGAATTAAGACCGACGCGAGCAACGAGGGCATTGGAGGTGTACTCCTTCAAAAAGAGGATGACAGAACGAGTCATCCAGTTGCATATGCTAGTCGCCAGTTATTACCCCGCGAAAAGAGATATGCCACTATAGAGAAAGAAGCTCTAGCTATAATTTGGGTTAGTGACAAGTTTAAGATGTATTTGATAGGAAAAGAATTTCAGATAGGAACTGACCACCGATCGTTGGCCTATATTCGAAATGTACGACACTCCAACGGCCGAATTAAGCGCTGCAGTCTATTCTTACACGAGTACCAATTTAAGATAAATTACATAAAAGGTTGCGATAATCAGGTCGCTGATGCACTCAGAAGGAATACGTTACTAAAGAGTGTAGATTAATTTGTAATTCGTAGGATTAGGATCTCCATGTATGTATATACCGTCTTGTACGACTCAAATTAGATTCTCCTGTAATATAATTAGTTAATGTATATGTCTGAATTTTGTGGCTCACTATATATTTATATTTTTGGTATGTGTATACATTTGTACCCATTAATTTACGTATGAATTATTTTGTCCCAGAAGTACTAATTTCATATTATTTGATTGTTCCATGTCTCTTTTATGGTTGTTTGTATTAAAAGTTAGTTTCCCATATAATCAAATGATCAACATAATCATATGTATTGTGGTAATACTAGCTAGGTGCATGAAGGTACGGTCGGTGCAAGGAAGTGAGTTCTCCCAAACGGAGCTCTATGGTTGTCCTTTCCTTTTTTTTTTAAGTGACGACTTCCCCTGGAATGGAGGGGGGGATAGAATGGTCTGAGGCCGCTTTAATTCAGCCTCTATCACATGTTAAGCATGCTTACCCACATGCTTACCCACGTGCATCCTGCCTGCAAGAGGAAGAAGTAGCGCGTTATCTCCCATGATAGCCAATGTTTAATCAAGGAGGTTCACTCCCACGTTTCGCCTCCATACGACAAACTCGCCAGTTTAAATTAGGCTTATAGGCAGATAAGGTATTTTCCCAGGCGCCATCGGGACATTCCTTGAAGTCCCCCACTCAATTATACCCTACGCCATGGAGATAGATCCGGCTATTTATACCGTAGCTTTTTCCAATTGAGGCAGATCAAGAATATCTTCGCGAGGCATCAAGCCGATCCGGTCTCCTTTGTGCAACTAGGGACTCTGCTGAGAAACCCCTTATTGTCGAGAAGAGGACAATATCCCTTGAGTGCCAAGGTTCGTGCCCTTCGAGCCGCCAAGTCAACAAGACGCCCCTGTTGTTCAGAAATAGAAGAACGTTAGAACAGCCATTGTCCTTTGAGCCTTTGTGACAAAAAACGGTTCTCATCCCCTCCCTGTTGTTCAGAAAGAGAACAACGTTAGAACAGCCATTGTTCTTCTAGCCCGTTTGACAAGAAACGGTTCTCATCCCCCTCCCCTGTTGTTCAGAAAGAGAATAACGTTACAACAGCCATTGTTCTTCTAGCCTGTTCGTCAAGAAACGGTTCTCGTTCCCAAGACATAACGGCCAAAAAATTTAATACCCCCCCTTTTTAACGTTCTTCAAAAGAACGCTTGGTTTCAACAATAACCTCCATTGTTCATCTAGAACATCTCCGATATGCTGTCACAAGGATCGCTCATACTTCCGAGCCCTACTTCGCTCTCACTACTCGATGACAGTCCCTCCCCTCGTTAAGGAAAACCCCCCGAAGAACCCTTCTGCTGGAAATCGCCAGTTAAAACGAAGATTCCTTCGCATCGTCTTCCTCTACACAACAACTTTGTACTTACGTAAGCTGAGCATTACTTTTAATCATTTAACCTTTTGTCAACGCAACCCTGTGCTTTAAATGGTTTAGCGAACCATTCCCTCCTTTAATTTTTGTTTGTTTACCTTTTTAAATCTCTCCAAATCTTAATCCTCAGATTAGTCAGATATTCCCACGACCCCTTTTCATTTCCCGTTTATGTAAACATTTTTTTTGTGTGTTGTTGATAGTTTAATTAATAAAGCTCTATTTACTTAATGGTAGCCCTATTATTTATCCTTGTTCCCCGTTCTACTTTTTAAGCATATTGAAGATAAATAAGCCTCTCCAGCCCCCCTATTCTCTTTTTGAACTAACCTCGGTCAATCAGATTACCACGCATTCGAAATATAGAAAATTCACTTAACGAATAGTTATATATGGTATATCTTCGGGAGCCTATGCTACGACACAGCATCTACCCTGTGAAATTAGAGGCTGGCCGGAGAAAGCTGTGGTAGAGGTTGTTTGATGAGCAACGAAGTAGGGGAGAAATACAAGCTATCTGAACGAAGGAAGAGAGGCTAAGCTGGGGCCGGAAAGAGCGCTTGATCCCGTCATCACGGCGGCTAGGATGCCAAATGGCGGCGCCCCATACGGGGAAGACACTTAAAAAACTGACCTGAGGAACTCCGCCCTCGTGGTGTTGAATGTCAGAGTATTCCTCTCCACCACCTACTTTGAACGATCGAGATGCTACAAAACTTTGAATAAGTGACGGTAAAAGGCCTCTCATCCCCCAGACGTATAGCTGCTTCAAGATGCCGTATCTCCATGAGGGGTCGTATTCTTTTTCAATATCGAAAAATATGGCCAGGACTTGGTGCTTTAATGAGAAAGTTTTCCGGACCGATCCCTCGAAACGTACTAGTAGGTCAAGGGTACTAGGACCTTTCAGAACCCACTTTAAAATGGAGAGAGAAGGTGATTGGTATCCAGGAACCAGTTTAGGCGCTCCAATATCATTTTCTTTCCTAGCAACTTACTCAAACAGCATCTGCATCCAACCTATCCCTCCTGGTTTGAAAAATGGAAGGATGATCCAAATGCGCCCTGATGAGGGGTAAAAACCCTTCACCCATATAAGGTGGTACAAATAAAGTAAGAATAGAGTAGAGTGCGGATGTAGGTGCCTAATCATATCAAATTGGATCTCATCAATTCCAGGAAAAGGAGATCTGCAAAGGGACAAAGCGCTATGCAGTTAATGGATGCTAAATAGAGCGTTATATGGAAGGTTGGATTTTGTTGTAAAGTTGAGAGAATTCGATTCTTCTTTTAATTTGTAGGATTACAAAGCCTTATCGTAACGGCTGACACTGCTGACGGCGCGGAAATGGTCAGCAAAAGCTTTGCTGACCACCAGGCCGTCATTCTCCAAGGAACCGTCTAAGTTGATTGTGGAGGTAGGATGATTAGCATAACGGCCCCTGATCTTATTAATCCTCTTCCAGATCTTAGAAGTAGGTGACATAGTGAAAATTGATGAAACGTAACAGCGCGATGAATTTTGGCAAGCCTGACGAAGGGTTTTTTGGCGGAGCGCACGAGCTCGGTTTTGGTCGACCTTGTTCCCCAAAGTTGGGTTCTTTCGGAATCGTGCATGGGCTAACTTGTAAGTTTTATAGCTGTTGCACACGTCGAACTCAACCAGGGCACGGTTGAGCAGCTGGTGGCGGGTTGCCTCCGTGGGATAGTCTGGGTTGCTGCATTGTAGATAGTCGATGTAAAGTATTCTACTGCCACGTCCACTACATTGAAGATCCCCAAGGAAGCACTTGTGAAGGACGCCTCTTGGAAACCTCCCCCATCCGCATGAGCTAAGTTCCACTTAAGAGGCATGGTTGTATAAGGGCTAATTTGAAGCACCAACACGACAATAGGGAACTGGTCACTCCCACGAAGATCGTACAGAATTGACCTACAAAATTCCGTGAAGCAATCTGGGACACAAACAGACAATTCAAAAGAGCTAAAGAGTCCATCTGGACATGATAAGAGGTAAAATCGCCAGTATTTGAAACACAAAGAAAGTCAGATAATAAAAGAGATTCTAAAACACTGCCTTTGCCATTTCGAGTTATGTCACCCCAGTATGGGTGACAGGCGTTAAAATCTCCTAGTAATAAGAAATGGAGGGCAACTGGTCTATAAGTTTTAAAAGGTCAGGTCTTGACAATGATAAACAAGGGGGTAGGTAAATATAGCAAACGGTAGAAAGCTTAGTAAGAAAAACCTTCGCGGCAACAGCACAGTTTCGAGGGTAGTATGTAGGGGGATGGGAGAAACATAGTGGGATGAAGATACCATAATTGACACCCCATAATAAGATGAGCTTCCAGCAGGAGCAATAAAATTGAGAGTAAGAAAGACAGCTAGCGGTGGAAAGGGCTGCATACCCAGTTTATTTACCTGAAGAAAAATAACATCAGGTTCGATAGTCGTTAAAAGAATTTTGAATTTTTCGCACTTTGAAAGAACGCTTTGGCAATTCCATTGTGAAATGAAAGATATTATGTGTGACGATTAGATACCACTGTGGATATCTTTTGCTCTTTTGAGGCCGATATTGTGTTTGAGGTTCGTCCCAAAGAGCTTAGGAGACGAAGAGCTGATTTTAAGAACCTTGCTTTTGCAGGGGAAGAGATTCTAGATGGAGCAGTAACTGAGACCTTTTTCATGGGTTTTGAAAAACCGACGGAGGCCCTTGATTGTAATTTAGGCTCAAAACCTGGCACCAAAGAAATATCGAGAAGAGATTTTTAGCCGGTAGATGCAGATTCATGGGTCGAGGGTATTTTCGGTGTCTAAGGAGTTGCTCCAACCGCCGCGATTGGTGATGTTGGAGTATAAACTGCTTCCATCAGGTCATGGGTTGAAGGGTGAGTGGAACGAACAGGATATCTGAGCGAGGTGTGTGGAGCTGGGTGTATATCTACCATCGTTTGGATCAGAATGGGGCCTAAGTTCTGTGAAGAGCGGGATGGAGTAAGGGCATATAATGTTCAGCCATACGTGGAGGGGTCCATTAGAGATTGCCGTGGATCGGCCGAGTCGACTTCAAAGGCTTCCCGCTTATTGGTGGTCGATGACACAGGTGAGGAATCCTTCCTCTTACCACTGGGCTTTTGGTCTCGGGGCCTGGTGGATGAAGCTTCACTGGTCGATGTTGAGGATTCTTTAAAAAAAGGGTCTGATGTCATCAAGTGTCTCACCCTGAACGTCTCTCGTAGCTAGAGGTGCTGGAGAGAGGGGGGTACATTGGTTATCTCGGTGTGAGAGCGATGCTTCGACTGCACATTCTGAATGTTTCCGACGCTGCTAGAAGATGTAAGCTGAAGTGCTTCAGGCTGGTCGGCACTCGCACGTGATGGTCGGTTTCGTCTAGCGTCACGTAAAACGTCATAGAAAAGCCGGGCACGCTGGCGGGCCTTTTTATATCTAGACGTAGGGAGTCGCGCAAAGCGAGCACCTCCTTTTCATATAAAAATATAGAGCAGAGTTTTGACGCAGTACTGTGGGTACCTCCGCAGTTGGCACAGTGGAGTGTTTTGGTGGATTCGGGGCCATAGTAGTCAAAGCTACAATTCACGCAGGAGTGAGGGTGCCGACAGGCACTGCCAACATGTCCAAATTGATTTTAATTGAAGCAGCCTCTGGGTAGTTCGATTTAGGGACTTACCGGGACACCTAGGTACCCAGCTTTAATATACGGTGACAGTTGTTGTCGTTCAAATGTTAATTCAGTGTGGCAGTTGGGACTTTAGTGGAGCCTAATGTTTTAGTTACCCTGTGTACGTGTGTGACACGTTGGGTAGTAAGCTTACTCTGAAGGCGGGTGGGGTCGTAGCCCTTTAATTCGTTTGAATGGACGACACCTTTGACAAAATTCAGAAGCGGATGGGGCGAGACAGTTATGGGAATTTCAGCTATAGAAGATAGATTTCACACAAGGTTGTGTTGAGAGTGGGATGACATCTCGACTACGACATCACCATTACCTCTTGACCACATCTGGCAGGGTTCATACAGTGGGACTCAAAAGATTCATGACGTCAAACACATCGAATTTTGCAAGCGGGATGTTGAATGATAAATTCATGACAAGAAAGCGAGGATAATCTAGATCTTAGTCTACTTCGTTGGCATAGGGGTCTAACGAGCGAGAGAAGGCTGAAAGGGGAGCTAAGGAACGTTTGGCACGAGAACCCTTACGAGAAGGGGAGGTTTTCGGTTTATGGCTAGCCATTGCAAAAAGAAAAAAAAATCGCATTCACTCTCGGGGCTCCCCACCATGGAGGCCTACTAGGGCCCGGCATTACTGCAACTATACAATCAGCTACGTCCCGTATGTCCTCTTGGAGAATGGATACGGATCCACCACACCATCTTTAGAAACCTAAGGGGCTGCCCGAGTTCTCCGACGCACGGAGAAAAGGGGCCAACGATGTGTTTCTCCTTGGGCATTCGGTAGACGAAGGTGGTGGAGATGACCAGCCTCTTTCACCTTTATAAAAGAACAATTCGGAATCAATCCATTAAACAAATAGAGGTCGGGTATCCATAAGGTCCATTACATAGGTGAAGGAAGAGAGGAAATGAAGGGCAGTGGAAGAACGTAATAGGGGAGGAAAGAAAGAGGGGCATGTTTAAAGTCTTGTTGGCAGTACCATGGGACCCCTAAGGGGCCCAGAGTTGAACCCCTCTCGCGACGAAAAGGCCAAAGCCTCTCTGGAGACAACCCCTGAAGAAAAGATCCCATAGTGGGAGGGGGACAGACAGAAAATATAAAATCATGGAATAATATATTAATTTTTGTCTAAGAGGTTTAGATTCTTTTGAAAATTTAAACATTCTATTCTCATAAAAGAAGACATGCAAAAAATAGTCTAGTAAATATTCAATAAAGATTAAAAAAGAAATAAGCTATAAATGGATTAACAATAAGTACAAAGCAGAGAGTATAAAATTGTAGAACAATATATTAAATTTTGTCTAAAAGATTTAGGTCCTTCTGAAAATTTAAACATTCTATTCAAATAAGAGAGGGCATGTAAAAATATTCTATTAAAGATTCAACAAAGAGTAAAAAACAAACTATAAATGGATCAACAATGGATACTAGAACAGAATGCATAAAATCGTGGCACTATATTAAATTATGTCTAAAAGATTTAAATTCTTATGAAAATTTGAACATTCTATTCATATAAAAGGAAACATGTAAAAGGTCAATTAGTAGAAATTTAACAAAGGATAAAAACATAGATTATAGGTTGGGTCAATAATAGATACAAGAATAGTAAATATAAAGTCATAACACTCTATATTAATTAGGTCTAAAATATTTAGATGCTTCTGAAAACAAACATTCTATTAACATCAAAAGTGACATGTAAAAAATAAACTGTTAATAATTCAAAAAAGGATAAAAAAGGCATATACTATAAATGGATCAACAATAGATACAAGAACAGGAAATATAAAATCATGGAATATATTAAATTTTGTCTAAAAGGATTAGATTCTTCTAAAAATTTCAACATTCTATTCATGTAAAAGAAAACATAAAAATAAACTAATAAAGATTAGCAAAGAATAAAAACATAGATTATAGATGGGTCAATGATATATACAAGAGCCAAGAAAATAAAATCATTGAATAATATATTAACATTTGTCTAAAAGTTTTAGATTCTTCTGAACATTTAGACATTTTATTCACATAAAGGGAGACGTAAGAAATATACTATAAGCCAGAGAATATAAAATCATGGCACTATATATTAAAATTTTAGCTAGAAGATTAGATTCCTTTAAAAATGTAAAAGTTCTATTCACAAAAAAAAAACTATAAAAATAAACTATTAAAATTAAACAAAGAATAAAAATCATAGACTATAGATAGATCAACAATAGATACAAGAGTTAAGAATATAAAAAAAACATAGACTATAGATAGGTCAACAATAGATACAAGAGCGGCAAATAGAAAAGCATGAGCCAATAAATTAAATTTTGGTTAAAAGATTAGATTCTTCTAAAAACTTAAAATTTTATTCATGCTAAAAGAGGCATGAGTCTCAGAAAAGATCCCTCGCAGGACCTGCTGGGGGTCATCTGCTCATTAATGAAAGGGAAGACCCTCCTCCTGAGATTTCTCAAAAGATGGCACTCAGTAAAAATGTGAAGGATGGATAGTTGTACTCCACATAGGATGCATAAAGGTGGCGGCTGCTCATTCATCAAGTGTTCATGAGTGAGGCTGCAATAGCCTATCATCACTCTGCACAAAATAACCTCTAGTCGACGTGGTCTCATGGTACGTGGCCATGGTAGGATTGAAGGTTTTATTGAATGGAGCTTGATAGGAGGAAGTTCATCCCACCTCTTCTGCCATAAGCCGACTACATATTCGGTAATGAGAGGATAGATATCACGAAGTGGGACTGGGGCTTATGGCGGTGTCCCCAAAGATGCCGCCTCCTTGGCCGCAGCATCCGCCTTTTCATTACCTGGGATGCCCACATGGCTAGGCACCCAGCTAAAAAGAAATCGTGTGTAAGGAAGAAAGATCAAAACGCCACCGCTGGATCTTGGAAACCAGTGGATGGCTAGAACCAAAGTCATCCAGTTACTCCAGAGAACTGAGGGAGTCAGAGAAAATTATAAAACAACCAGATGGCATTGGAGCAATAACAAATAGTGCAGCAAGAATGGTAACAAGTTCTGCTGTGAAAACAGAAGATACACTTGGTAGGTGAAACAATGCTGGCTGAGATGGGAGAACAGCAGCAGCTCCAACTTTGTCCGATGACTTGGACCCATCGGTGAACACAAAGTTGCTAGGTCCATGGTGAGAGGAGTGGTGATCAAACATAGTTCTCAAGGTTGCAGGCAAAGACTGATTCTTGGGCCTTCCAGTAAGCCTCTTGCATACCACTACAGGTGGTCCGACCCATGGGGGGATTTTTGGTATTAAAAATAGAATAATACAGATCTCCCTTAAAAGTCCTGTGTGCTCGGCCATGCGCAGAGCAAAGAGGCAAGCCAGAGATGGAAATTTATTTAGATGAGGCCACTGTTCGTAAATTGAACGTGCACTCATATACTGGTGACCATGGCAATTGTTCTAGTCTAAAAAGATATTTAAGCTTAGAATTGAGTCTGTGAAGGGGAGGAATCCCGTTCTCTGCATAGAGACTACACACAGGGAAGGACTTGAAGGCTTCATAAGCCCGGCACACACCCTGGTTACGCACAGTATTCAATTTTTCAAGTGTGGACAGCAAGGCGAAAAGTACACCTGGCACCCATAGTCCAGCTTTGACTGGACCAATGCTGAATACAAAAACCTCAGAGTAGGTCGATCACTTCCCCAAGAGGTGTGTGGCAGTAATTTCATTATGTACATTTTCTTCAGACAAGACATTTTCAAGGCGTCCAAGTGAGGTCTCCAAGAAAGCCTTGATTTAAATATCATCCCTAGAAATCTGAAATGGGGCTCAAAGTTGAAAGGGATACTATAGAGTGACAGTTGGGGGGATAATCCCATGTCACCAAGCTATAATTGTAAAAATGGACAGCCTTGGTCTTTACTGCGGAAAAGCGGAAGCCTAGGAAGAAGCATTACCAGCTACGGTATTTATAGCTTGTTGTAGCTTACGGATGAAAAATGGAAGTCTAGGCGATGAACAAATAAATGCTAAATCAATCACATATAGAGTCGAGAAAATCTCAGTTAGAACATTTGTCATAATGCTGTTGATGGCTACAGAGAAGAAGGTGACACTGAGGACACTTCCCTGTGGCACACCCTCAACTTGCTGTACGGGCTCTGATAGGGAATTTCCAACTTTTACACGTAGTGTGCGCCGCATGAGGAATGCTCGACAAACCTAGGGAGAAAATTTCGCAGGCCACAATCATGGAATTGCTTAAGGATACAATGCCTCCAGGTGGCATCATATGCTTCCTTAATATCAAAGAAGACAGCAACTGAATGCTGTCTCTTTTAAAAAGCATCTCTTATATAAGATTCCATTCTAACAAGCAGGTCTATGGTACTCTGCTTTTTTTCTGAACCCTGATCGAGAGCGGCATATAAGTTAGTTTGTCTCCAAAAACCACGTTACCATCGTGGAGCATCGGTGGTAACGTCGGCAAGTCTGTTTACATTTAGTGATAGCTCTCGAGCATTCAGCAGACCACCAAGGTACTTGTGGTCCACGAGCAATTGAGCCGGAAAGTGGGATGGAGGAGTTAGCTGCATGGTTGATGTGGGTTAGAAAATTGTCAATAGCCATGTCAATATCTTCAAAGGGAAAGATCCATCATGGATTGAGAAGTGCCTGAATTTAGGCCATTTAGGCTTTTTTTGTATTCCATCTTTTGCTTCGTGGTAGATAAGGACTACTTGTACATGGTATTATTACAATAGAGATGTAATCGCTGCCTCGCAAGTCAGGATCCACTGCCCAGTCAAAATCAATTCTACAGCTTGGTGAACAGTAAGACAAGTCCACACAGGTAAAGCTGTTTGTCTGGATGTGGAATGATGTGTGGCTGCCATTGTTAAGAAAGCAGACATCATCACTACCAAGAAATCTCTCAATTATATTTCCTATAGGGTTGTTATCATGGTCGCTCCAAAGGGGGTGTCGAGCAATAAAATCGCCGATCTCTAAAAAGGGATGGGGGAGTTGGGCAATTAAATTAGCTAACTTTGCAGCTAAAGAAGCTGTATATTTTTCATTGCCAGGAAGAAGATACAAAGAACAGACTGAATAATGGCGACTGGAAAACAGGCGGACATCAACTGCCTGTAAGTCGGTATTAAGAGAGAGTTGGTTTTGGGAGACCCTGTTGTTAACTAAAACAGCAGAACCATGAATTGGTTTTCTGGGGTTCTTTTGATATCCCAGGAAACCCGAAATGTTGGGTACTCTATGAGTACCTAAACAAGTTTCCATTAAAGCAATACAATCGGGATTGTATACTTTAAGCAGGAGCTTGAGCTTTTCCCATTTCAGGAAGAAACCTTGGAGATTCCAATGAATAATTGGAGACATTGTTAGCGTTTAACTATAACGCTAGATTTCTTCTTACCTTTATTGTTAGAAAATTTGGGGTTTAAAATACCAGCAGAAGTAGCTCATGTCATACTAACCTTAAGTTGGAGTATGGCAAAGGAAACGTTGGAAGTTTGAGTTTTGGTTTCTCTTTAAGATGCGGTGTATCAGATTTTAATATGTGGCTGTACGAGAGAACTGTCTTCAATGGAGAAGGAGAGATAGAAACAACTCCAGGAGTCAGTTCAGGTGTCGATGGAACAGATGGCGTTAACACAGTTGGTGGTATTAGTTGGGATGGTAGATGCGATGGTGGTAGCAAGGGTATCGGCAAAGGTTGTGGATCTGATGCTGGCAGAGAAGGATATGGACTCAGATTTTGGAGTTCCTCCTGAAATGAGGGGGAAGAATCCCAACAGCTGGCTCCTGGGAAGGAGCAAGGGTTGATTCCTTCTCTTTTCGGGGTCGAGGGAGTTTTAAAGCAGTATCAACAAAGGGGGTTGTAGTTATAGTTGGCTTTGGAACTGAAGGAGATCTTGGTCCTTTAGGAGCAGAGTGGATATTTAGAGGTATGATGGATACTACTTGAGAAGCAACATGATTAACATCCACATGCTCTGTAGCGGTAACAAGGTGTTTAGCTACCCTTGGGCAACCAGGAGAGGATGGAAGGTTCCTCTTCTTGTTGACAAACTCAGAAACATTGTTAGATGCTGACAAAGAGTGTTCATCACGAGATGCACGTTTAAGACCGGGAAGACTCTTTACCTGGTCAGGCAGAGGAGAGCCTGTAGGATATCTCTGGCTTCTCTTCTTCTTTAGGCCTGGTAGAACGTAGAGTATCATAAAAGCTCACACCAGGTTTGACGTACATCTCCCTTACTCTTCTTCTGGCCTCTTTAAAACTGACCCTGTTTTTGTTTCTAATAGCAATGACTTTTCTCTCATGGAGAAAGAAAGTACATTGCTGTAATGTTGCAGGGTGTTCTTTACCACATTAAGGGCAGAATGGCTGTTGAGAACAGGGTGTCCTATGAAAATCTGCTCTACAATTAACAAACAACCTGGCCTGTTTGCAAAAATTGCTTACATGGCCAAAGCGTTGGAAATGGAAGCACTGCTGTGGGTTTTCAATCTAAGGCTTGACAGGGATATTAATGTATTCAGCCTTAATGTACTTGAGTGGTTCCAATTTGTTGAAAGCCAGGATTATTGTGGCGTTAGGTAATCTAGCGCAAATCACAAACCGGGAAATGCGGTGGGTACTTAAAACCGTCTGACTGGTAAGTTTTGACATCAGCCTGTCGATGTCATTATCTATTAGTTCTTCCGATCGGATAACACCTTTAAAAGTGTTAAATGTCAAGTGCGAAGCAGAGGACATGTCTACAGAAGTTAAAGACTGTAGGTTCTTAATCCGCTGATGCTTTTCGCTTGATTTTGCCTGGACTATCAATGCGCTATCATTACTTGGCCACATTTGAGCAGGTTCACCACATTTTTCAATAAAATCCTCGTAGAGGTCAAAGATATCAGCCTTACTAAGAAGACTATCGTTTGCTTTTAGAATTAAAAATCGGTCCTAATCCAGCTCAGAGTCAACTTCTGCCCCAAAAGGAGAAAATTTTCTAATATTAGGGTCAAGGTACGATGACCAGAAACTTGCAGTCTCTGGGAGTTATTTTTGTTAAGTTTACCCATATAATTGATTTTGTATTTTGGGCTGCCTCTGGAGCCGAGGGCATGCACCAAGTAGTCATCGTGAGTCCAAAGAGTGCCTTTATAGCCTAGATGGGGTAACCCCCCCCCCCAACTTCCACTGTCGTTTTAACAACAGCTGAGCCGCATAACGGAGATTCTCTGGGCTGCAGTGCAAAGACTTCGTAGAAACAAAATGGCGACCCAGGCAACCAAACCTCCTCTATGGCACGTTCCTTCAGACGATGCCCCCCAGTGGGCGCATTCATCGACCGGTACAGAGGCACACTATAGCTGGAACTGGGTGGGCCAAAAGTGTACTGGAGTTCAGGAATACAATTGCCCCACAAGTTGTGAGGTACGCTTGTTCTGGCTCCTCAACCGGCACCTATCCAGTATGGTTGGACCTTTTTAACAACTCAATCTTACCCTGGTATGGCTCCTGGGATCAGAAGTCGCGAGCCTCTTCACCACGGCAAGGTGGCACTCCCTAGAGGGGACTCGCGGGAAAATGGGGTTCTAAAGTCACGGGGGGTGCCGCGTTCTTTACGGCTTGTGCGCTTGTGATGGCGAGCTGAGCACCGGGACTAGGTGAGAGCTGCGGGCTCTCGTCGACTAATATGGCGCGGAATTTAATAGGGGCTGATACGACGTCAGCCCAACCGGTTAAATATTGGCATTCAATGAAACAACGGACAACTTGGAATAGGTAGGCTCGTCCTAAGTAGTCCTGGACTACCCTAAATTTATCGTGTTCGGGCCTCAGTGGGGGCAGACACTTTTCCGATACGACGATGCACGTGCACCTCGTATCTTTGACCAGAGTTGAAACCCGGCAACCATTAATTGATCCAGTTTTAAATTAGAGCACCGGGGGAGCTCTTGTTAAATAAAAAATTAAGTTGAGGTTCCGGGGGGCTATTCGCTGGTGAGGGAGCAGGCATTTCGGGGCGAGCAGAGGTAGGAGAAAGAGAGGCGCTTACTTGGTGGATTTAAGGGCTGGGAGCAGAAGGGAACTAAGAATTTTGGGGACAGTTCGTCCTGATATGCCTGGGGATCCCGCAGGAAAAACAGACAATTGATCGTCTGGGGTAATCCGACACAGGGATATTAAAGACGGGTGGTTTAACCTTCTTAGGTTCAAACGAAGGATAATATTTCGGTTTCGAGGGACCTGGGACCTTTAGGAATTTGAGAGCGTTCTTCGGGTGAGATGTAGGGGAGGGAGGATGACTCTTCTTGAGATTTTTGGAGTAAAGATTATGACTGCCACATGCAAATCCGCTTCTTCGATGCATTCTTTGAAGAAAGCAACTCCTCGGTCCTTCACGAATGCATGGATTTCCGAGGGCCGTCGCCATGAAGTGATCCCACAAAATGAAACGAACAGAGAGTCATAGTCGCTAAACGGTGAATCCGAACTAGCAGTAACTCTGGCCGGGTTGCAACCTTGCCTGACGAAACTTTGCCCTGTAGAAGTCCGGATTCATGTTGATCGCAGCCAAGAATTCGGACTTAAGGGTCGGATAGCCAAGGAAGGCCTCGGCAGGTAGCGAAATGAATATATCTCGCAGCTGCGTATTCAGGAGTGGCAAAAGTCAGGCGACTCCATCAGTTTGGATATCCCAGTGATTTACCTCAAAAATCTTTTCGAAGTGAGTGAGGTAAGCACTGAAATCCTCACCGTCTTAAAATGCTTGGAGCTTTAAAGCGGGGATTTGGAGTCTTTCATTCCTGGAAGTAACTGAGAGGGTTTCTAAGTTTTTCCTGTTTAACTCCCTTTCATGGTGCATCAACCTTTTTATTTCTTCAGCTTCAGCTTCTCTTCTTCTCTCCTCAGCTTCAGCTTCTATTCTTCTCTCCTCAGCTTCAGCTTCTCTTCTTCTCTCCTCAGCTTCAACTTATCTTCTTTTCTCCTTAGCTTCAGTTTCTCTTCTTATATCGTCAGCTTCAGCTTCTCTTCTTCTCTCCTCAGCTTCTCTTATTTCTTTCTTCTCTATTATTTCGTTTTTTTCCTCATCCTGAATATAGGCGACTAGCTCTTTACTGGAGAGACCTAGCATCTCACCTTCTCGCCTAAATATCTCGAAGGACGTCATCTTGTTTTTTTGCGCGAGTCTTAGTCACTCGACCCGTTCAAGAATCTTACGGCAAAGAAAATGGGGCTCTCGTAATAGTTCCCCCCAAATTCTAAAAAAAATCTTAGCCTTGTGACAACACACTCGGGGAAAAAGCAATAAATTATTATAAATATACTAATTCCTATATTGTACCTTATATAGGACCTCTTAATCCGGCACAGGGATTACGAGGAGGGGAGTTTGAAAGATTTTCTTCCATAACACACACACAAACAATGTCTTGTTACCAAATAAGGCCTCATGGGCACCACAAAAGCCTGATTACATAAAATAAATGAAAAAAAATATTTTCCTATCTTTAAATAAACTTGACCCAACTTGGCAAATTTTTTATTAATTCAACTGAGAGACTTAAAAACGAATTGGGTCCTAAATTTCCCCAATAAAACAGACTCCAGAATTTATTATATATATATATATATATATATATATATGTATATATATATATATATATATATATATATATATATATATATGTATATATATATATATATATTATGTATATATATATATATATATATATATATATATATATATATATATATATATATATATATATATGTCGAGGAATAGGTCACTTCCCCAGACAATACATCTATATATACATACATGTATCTATTGTTTGGGAGGAAAGATATAAAAGTCACGAGAATATGTATATATACAGTTATATACACATATATCCTCTAATGTACGTACAAGTACGTTAACTTTGTAAAAGTAATCCGTTGATTACGAAGTATAAGAGTGCGATTCTAATACATGGGGCGATAGCGTTTAATGAGTTTACCAAGTTGCAGTTCAAGGATGTATTTGAAGAGTGAAAACCAAAAATATAATTTTAATAAGTCACTACTTAACATATATATATACATTCGGGAAATATAAGAAGTGTAAATAGGGATAATACTGATAGAATATAGGTAAAGGGCAATCGAGGAACGTTAATTACTTATTAATTAGGTTTTAAATGTAATATTACAAAAAATCACTTAGAGGGAGGGAATATTTAGTGGTTGGAAAGTAAGTTGAATAACGGGAGATACAAGCATGGGGCATTTTACCTTAATTGGGTAACCTCGACCAAGGGAATCCTTTAGAGATTCGGCGCAGGTAAATGTATAGGACGCTTAAGGTCTTCATTTGTTTATTTCCATGTTGAACAATGGGTAAAATCACGGTTGATTTAAGAATTTATTCCAATTTTATTTTATCCTTATGCTCAATGGTTATGCTATCTAAAAACTGAAGTTGGTTATTTGGTCTATTTTCTATGGTGTAGTTAATTGAGCAGCAGTTCTTGAATGCCCCTCGTAATTCCGTAATCTCGTCTTTTGTTTGTTCTATTAGGTTATCGACTATAAATAATATATCATCTTAGAATAAGGGTGATTTAGTTAATCTCCATCAATTTTCATGCCTTAGTTTTTATCCACTTAACTACTGAAGATTTATTCCAGTCAGTATAAGAGTAGTTTATGAGATAAAGAATCTCCTCATTTTACAGTAATTGAAAGATATGTGAATTATTATGCAATATAATATATTAGTTGCAATTTTCGCAATATTTAGTATATTATTTTTATGTAGAACAGATATTGTAATTTGATGTGTCTTCAAAGAACTGATTGTGATTAAGTATTTTGACAATCCTTGATAACCTTTTCTGAATCCAGCTTCTTATCTTAGTACTTGGTCATTTAGCGGGGTTTGAAGTCTGTTAGTAATGAATTACTCTTATGAAGAATTTATATACACCCGAGAAATTGCGTAGTTTGTCTGTTTGATTATATTTTTGTTGGAATAACTATTATAGAATTGTCCCAGTCTCCCCTAATTTGCCATGTTTTAGATATTGTGAAGTGGCAAGCTAGTTTGTCCACCATAACATCTCCAGACTTTTTTGGCAAGTACGAAATGATGTCCTGACCTGGTGCCTTGTGGCTGTTCAATTACTAGAAGGGGGAGTTCTGGATGGTGCTATTGCTTGGGTAAAACTTTTTTTAGTCATCCTTAGTTCTATGAACTATATTTTCTCGATCCTGGTTACTAGGTCCATCTTGGTCTTTTATATGTATTATGTGAGACTTTCTTTTTTTAAATCTCGTTTTAGCCATTTTATATTTCCTTCTTTAATGGTGTCTTCAACATGGTGCCAGGTAAATTTGGTCTAGAAAAATCTGGTCTCGGAAAATACGGTATTGAACTTTAAGGAGTTGATATCCTAAATACTTGAACAAAAAACCCAACTTATAAATGGAAGAACACTAAAAAATGATAATTGTTAAAGAATAACTTAAAACTAAAGGAGTAGGAACAATTATAATACAATAATATAATAAACTTTTATTAAAAGTAGTATGTACTTGAAAAACTTAAGAATCTCTTATCCTCATTAGAACCAGTGTCACATAGCAAGAATGACGCACCTCTCGGAAAGCTAATGAAAGTATCTGGCATTTTAAATCCTGTACTAGAAAAAGGAAAATGAGGTGCGTCAAAAGATTTATTGCGCCAATCAGTTATATTTCTTAATACTGTTTGCAAATTTTCACCAATTCATAGCTTGCATATTCTCCACCACCACTTACTGTTTTTGAAATAAGAGCTCTAGTTCTTGATGTAGTGCTCTTATTCACTTTGGTTTTTAATTCTAAAATGGCGATTCTTGCTTCTGTTACATTTGGATCAGCTTGCTGTTCAAGATTATTGAGCTTTCTTTATAATTAAGGGATAACCAGGTTTGTTTTCTGTAAGCACGCGAACATGACACTTATTACGCATCTCACACCGCCAAAGTTTCTTTTTCTTATCAACAATAAGCATATACAAATCATAAATATTATTGAGTTCGTCAATCAACTTTTCTTTATTCTTCTCACTTTTAAAATACTTAGCAGCCATAATATGGGTAATGTGCAATTTTAAAAGTTATAGAATGTTGAATATACACGACACCGCTCTTCGACAAGTAGCTTGATATTGATCTAACGATCGTATACTGAACACCCTAAATAATAATCTTATCTGTTCTGAAGGATTAACAAAATTAAAAAATAAATCCGAGACAATGCGATTTACCTTGACTGAGCGACCCAGAATATTACTATGCTGAAATAAAATGAATGAGAAACGGAAGTTGGGAATTAGATACATATCTCGGTATCAAATTGTGTTAAAATTTCGGATTAACTCATTTTAAAAATAAATTCAGAGAATAGGATTGAAATGGATTACCCACCCAGAAGATTACTGCGCTCAAATAAAATAAATGAGAAACAGAAGTGTGGAGTTACATACATTCCTCGGTATATTTGCTTAATCCGAAGGATTAACACCCATTCTATCATTAAAAACAAATAAAAGCATTATAAAAAAAGACCAAACTGAAGTTTGGACTTAGATACATTCCAAATGACGTCGTATTTAGATTCAAACCTGCTACTGAGGACTTCCCAGCACGGCTTCCGAAGGCAACGGTCATGCCTGACGAACCTTGTGGAATTCTTCCACTTCGTTTTCAGTGAGCACGATCGGGACAAGGCGGTGAATGTGGTTTACTTAGACTTTCAGAAAACCGTTGATAAGGTACCACACCGCCACCTTATCCGGGAAGTGCGAGCGCTTGGCATAGACGGAAAAGTAGCCGGCTGGATCGAGAACTGGCTAAGTGGCCGACGGCAACGGGTGGTGGTAAATGGACAGGCTTCTGAGTGGATTTCCGTTACTAGTGGGGTGCCTCAAGGTTCTGTCCTGGGACCACTACTATTCATCATTTACGTCAACGACATGGACGGTGACATGGTAGCCAAGATTTCCAAATTTGCCGACGATACCAAGCTTGGTATGAACGTTGCAAAGGATGGAAATACTGCCCGCCTGCAGGAAGATCTTGTGGAGATTGGGGAGTGGTCGGACACGTGGCAAATGCCTTTTAACGTGAACAAATGCAAAGTAATGCATATCGGCCACAGAAACCCCCAATCTCATTATATCCTTAAGGGCACTGCTCTTGAATTGAGTGACACTGAGAAGGACTTGGGTGTTACTATCACTAGCGACCTCAAGTTCTCGAAACAGTGCATTGAGGCGGAGAAAAAGGCCTAAAGGATGATAGGCTATATTAAGCGCCAGTTTGGTTATCGGAACCAGGAGATTGTACTGTGCCTGTACAACTCACTTGGCCGACCGCACCTGGAGTATGCCGTACAATTTTGGAGTCCTTCATTGCGAAAGGACATCGCTAGATTGGAACGCGTACAAGCCTAGGGCAACCAAGCTGATTCCCTCTATCCGACATAAAAGTTATGAGGATAGACTAAGGGAATTAGATCTGTTCTCGCTGAAAACCGCTAGACTGCGTGGTCAGCTCATCGAAGTTTTTAAAATACTTCGAGGGTTCGACAATGTTGACTACCAGGATATTTTCACACTGAGTGAGAACAGAACGCGCAATCACGGCTTCAAACTTGAACTGAAGCGTTACAACCGCAATCTGTGTGGAAATTTTTTCACTTACAGTATCTGCGGTATGTGGAACGCACTTCCAGTGGAAGTTGTCAACAGTGAATCTGTTGACCAGTTCAAGTCAAGACTAGACAAGGTCTTAAATAGTGGCTGTTTAGGGACGCAAAACAATTGAGCAGCCTTGTGCCCGCTCGATTGCTAGTCCAAAGGTACCCTCTTTGAATAGACCATAAGGTCTCCTAGGGTACCTTCTTTCCTTGTTGTTACTCCTTGTTGTTACTCGGTATCTTTGCTTGATCGGAAGGATTAACACGCAGTCAATCATTAAAAGCAAATAAACGCATTATAAGAAAAGACCGAATTTTCGAGACGGAATTTTCAGAGACAAAATTTTCCAAGAGCGAAATTTCGGGTCACCCTTCAACATTAGTCGAAATATATTTTCTGATGTCAGCTCTATGTTTCCTTATAATGATATTGTTTATATCTGGTAATACAATTCGTTGGTTAGAGTTTGTTGCTTTAAGGCATTTGCGATTCTTCTTTATGATTAGGGTTTCTTCTGAGTATTTCTTGTTCTTATTTTGTGTTTCCTTGTTTTTTAAGAAGTGCCTATCTTGATGCATGAATTTATTTTTTTTATTTTGTGTATTACTGGTATTACTAGGGTCTGGTGGATTTTCGTTGTTAGTTCTCTGAATATTGCGATTGAATTATAAAACGAGATTTTTCTAGATCGCAATGACCTCTATTTTAAAGGAAATAGCACAGTTTTCCCTTTCTGGCTGTTAATTATTAGCCAATATCTTATCATTCTATGGTCACTAAATTTTACAACCAGCATATATTCGAATTTATTGTATATAACATAGTTTGGGTTTCTTCAAGTCATTTTAAACAGATTTTTCGCCGCAATTTCTAGGTCTTGGGCCAGTGGAATGTCTACGAGATCGTGTCCCCATTCATTTCGTTCACTCATTGAAAACTTTCAAATGAAGGACTCAGTGCCTTTCTCAACTGTTGTATTAAACTCTCCCAGGCTGAATTAATAATGAGATTTATTTGTGTTTAGGCTTGTCTAGATATCATCATAGAATCTATAAGATTCTTCCTAAGTATTAGTAGATGTCAGTTGCATACAATTGGATTATTTTAAAGATATACATCTTAGAATCTCTTAGGTCTGCATAGGTTACTCTTTCCGATATGCCGTGAAAGTCTATTATCATTTCTTTGAGGTCGCTATAAATATAAGAAATCCAACTCCATGCTACCTTTGATATTATTTTGCTTGGAGAAGAGTAGATGGTGGTCACTTAATTCGGGGATAGCTTACCATTATCCTCGAGTTTCACACAAACCAATAACATGCCTTTCAATATCATCAGCTTCAGTGAGTACTACAAGCTATACCTCACCAGATGATGTGTTATACTTTCAGTTTGCGTTGTACAAGTCTTAATTTAACTATTTTATATCTTCCTGCTGATATTTAAATTGTTGTCGACACTCGCATTTTTACTTACAGCATTCTTGCCTTCACAAGCACGGTTGTTGATAAGGTCAGTCGCAATTTTGGCTGACAGCACTTCTATTTCTATAAATATATATATATATATATATATATATATATATATATATATATATATATATATATATATATATATGGCTTGCACAAAATGATAACGGCCGCTTTTTATAACAGCCTAGGGAAGGCCTTAGTCACAACTCGTGATTAGGATGTTTCCACAGGTGCTATAAGAAGTGGGTTGCATCATTCTGGACTATCAACCAACGGAACAAACTATTTTCCTAATATAATATATATATGTAGATTTTGTTAAAGTCCATAGTATATTTAGCATTAACTAATTTTCTTGGAAGCTTTCTATTTTTCTTATTGTCTTATTTTGTCAATCTCGGAGATGATAGATTAATTCTCCTAGGTTTTTCTCTCTTTTTTAGGTAACTGTTTTTGGTAAAAAACAAACTATAATAGCTGAACTTCGGATCTATGAGATCATCTTCAGAGTTTCTTTCCTCCTTTACCGATGAAGTATGGTGGAATCTCAATGAAATGCAAACAATATATAGGGGGTATTTATTCCTCCTAGCTGGAATAAATACCTCATAATAACTATGGTCTTTAACCAAATCTGCATTCGAGAAAAAGTGCAACCCATCTATATTTGAATATATATATATATATATATATATATATATATATATATATATATATATATATATATATATATATATATATATATATATATATATATATATATATAAATATATATATAAATATATATATAAATATATATATATATATATATATATATATATATATATATATATATATATATATATATATATATATATATATATATATATATATATTGAAAAAGAATAAGATCGAAGGGCTGGTCTCGATATCAGCGTATGAAGCGTTGGAAGAGAGGCTGAACTACGGCGAGGATGTGGTCCACGCCATTTTATTGCACCCCAGCTGCATTTACTTAGGGGCACATTCTCCTTGTTTCTCCTGTCCTTACAGCCACCTTCTTGCCTTGCAGCATATGTCGAAGTTCTTCGAACATTCTACAACAACTTTATCTCAGTTCTCTCGAATGAGTCACTGCATTTCCCCAAGATCGCGCGAGTTGTGAAGGCTCCCGCTAGGCAATTCCAGGCCTCCAGCCGAAGGTGTATATAATCCCCAGACTTGGTTTAGCGTGTAACCCACCAGGACCTTCCAGACTATCACCGCGTACGTGCAAAGGAGACGCTCATCCGTCGCGATCGGAGACACCCGCGATTTGGTTTCGAGGACGAAGGCTAAATCGACATCCGTGAATTCTGCATTAGTTAGCCCCTTAACTGCGTGATTTTCACTTTCAAAACAGCGTCACTGTGCGGAGTTATTTTTCCAAATTTCCCCTTTTTTCATTGTTTTGCATTTTACTTATTTTATTTGCCCATTGTAATTTCTATACATATTTCTACTTTTTGTATTATATTTATATAATTATGTTGTCCATTGTGCAAATGTATTACCACCTAAATCACCAAACAAATTCATAAACACTATAGAAAATATGAAAAATTAAGTAATAAATTATTTACCGTACTCACGATGTTTTATGAAAGGTCTGCCTCTGTATGGTAATCTTTGAAGTATTTCGTTAGGCAAAGATAGACATTGCATTGTTTACAATGATATTGAACTACGGTTCTTTTCTTACGTGCTGCACATACAACACATTGTTTCCTTTGACGCTTGGTCCCAATTATAGGAGAATCTTCTACAAAGTGACGTCCAGTTAGGCGACTTGGGGTGGGCACCTTTGAAGGCCTACCAGAAGTTTTGGATTTCTCAGTGCTCTTGCCATAATTTGCAAATAAAGATATTATTAGTTCCAATTCAAATTACAGGAAAGTAAGTCGGCCACCAAGTTTCTTGTGAATCACATGAGAATTTAACACAGCAATATCCAAAAATCGTAGATATATTTTCTTATAATATTTCTTCAGCTGAGTTCTTGCAATGTTTGTAGCTGACAAAAATTGATCCATCCTATCCACTCCTGCCATATTATCTTTGTAGTCAATGCAAACTGTTATTGTTTCTATTGTTGCATCATAAAGAGTACTCATGATCAAAATGTCTTTTCTGTCTTTCCATTTCATGAGCATCAATTTAATTCGGTACAGGACTGATGTTTCTCCTTTCTTTAGCTTTTCTGAAGTCACCTCCTTCGGAAGTCCTTTTCTTTTTTTCTGCACAGTACCTATAGCGTCAGTTCTATGCAATGCCAAATAATCAAATAAAAATACACTTGAATAATAGTTATCTATACCTAAGAAGTCTCCTTTATCCAATAAATCTTCCATTAGTGATAGGACTATGTTGTTTAAGTGGCTCTGGTTCGTCCGATCAACATTAACTAGATTTATAGGAATATTAGTTCCCTTTCCTGTATACACTATAAAATCATACACATAACCTGTTTTAGCTTCACAGAGCATGAAACATTCTACCTCAAATCTTGCTCGTTTGAGACGAATATACATCTTTCAACTCAATCTTCCTTTCCACAGCAATAAGCTTTCATCGACAGAAACATTACGCGGAGGAATGTAGACAGCTTTAAAAAAAAATTTATATAGGCTTAGCAATTCATCTATTTTATACAGTTTTTTGTTTGCATCATTACTATGGAAAAAATGCAAAAGTTTCAGGATTAACATAAATCTATCCCTCTTTATCATGTCATAAATATTGGTGTGTTTGGTATTGGACTTCTAGAAGCAGAATGCCTTCAAAACGCTTAACTTCCTTCACAGAAACAACTTTCCAATCATAAATCTTACTTCGTTTTTTTTATTCTCAATACAATACTTGCATCAGAAATAAATTTAGCGGCGTAATTGTTTGTCTCATCACCAATAAATTTTATAATATTATCATTCACTAAGGATTCAAAAATTTGTGAAACATCACTTGCTTCTATACCTGGATTTATTTTGCAGTAGCATTACCCGTAAATAGAAATGGATCACAAGCTGCCCCGAAAGGACTCAAGGAATCACTTGAGTGTCACGTCATTGTCAGGCAAATCATTCTCAGATTCTTTATCTAACACTTCCTCTATATCCACATCACTATCAGAATGAATAAGATGGAGGCTTGACTCAGCACTATCATCAAATAATAGATCTTCACAATCGTCTTTATTCATATTTCTCTTGGCCATGAGAGCAAGGGCTATTCCAAATTCGTGAAAAAAACAACACTACAGCTCCCTCAACGTCGGACTCCAAACTGGCATTTATTTCCGAATTGGTAACTATTTTAACATTCAGTATATTGATGATGTATCTGGGTACAACTTATCAGCTATTCAGCCTTTAGAAAGCAAATATGTGCGCTCTGCAGAGTTTAAGTCAAGAAGAAACAGAGGCGCACATATATGTGCGTTCCGAAATAGCTTGTTAATTTACGAACGCACATATTTGTGCGCTCCGCAGTTAAGGGGTTAATCAGCGAGTACCTGACGAGAATCTCCATCTTTGGAGGCCAAACTACGTGTGCTCCCTCATCCGCTCCGTGAAGTAACTCAGCTTCTCCATTACAGTCATCGTATCCCGACCGGCCCTTCCCTTCAATCTTTGACGCATGCAGATTATTTTATAATCTAGTCTACCGAAACCGTCCTATTCTTTGTGCGAGCCCTGGATTAAATTTACCGCCCTGAACCCGACCACTAATCCGGTATTTATTCCATCTGTGTATCCTGCCAACAGTTAATTTTCGCATTTACGATAATTCCCTTTAAACATTGTACCTGTACATATTTCAACCATATATATTTGTTAGTAGAGGTATATTTTGAATATTGTCTTTTTCTTGCAACCTTAAACAAGTACTAGCTACCTGTTAATCTTTAGCCAACATGCACTCTGAATTTTTTGTTTTGGTAGCATCCAGTAATTTACAAATTAAACCGTCCCCACTGACTTGATAACTATTTCCCGTTCACGAACCAGCTCTGTCAAGTGTTAAATTAACTTCGGCCTAAACTCCAATAATATATATATATATATATATATATATATATATATATAGAGAGAGAGAGAGAGAGGGAGAGAGAGAGAAAGAGAGAGGGGCGGTCAATAAGTTTTGCAATTCGGATATAAGGAAACGAGATATGAAGGTAAAGTATTTTATTATTTTTCAATATAACTACCCTTGACTTCAGTGCACTTGCGCCCCTTGTCCCTGAGGCTACGAATTCCTGACAACCAGAAATCTCCCGACTGCTGTTCAATCCACTCCTGGGCTGCGAGTTGGACATCTTCATCGTCCCCAAACCGGCGTCCATGCAGTGCAGCCTTAAGCTGGCGGAATAAAAAGTACTCACTAGGGGCCAGATCTTGAATGTAGGAGGGATGATTGAGCTCCTCGAATCCGCACTCACGCAGGGCAGTTTGTAAAATTCTGGCCTTGTGGACTTTGACGACTTTGAAGTCGATCATGGGACGTGAGGTTTCTAGGGACCCAACAGGCAGAGACCTTGTTTATGGCCAAATTGTCGTGGACGGGGGTCATCTTCAAGGGACTCTCGACCATGGCGGAACTTCTTATTCCAGCAAGCATTTGTGGCATAGGAAGGGGCGGTGTCGGTGTACACTGCAACCATGCGTTCATGGATCTCTTTTGCATTTTTGCCTTCCTATGGAAAGTGGGTTAACCCACTTTCCTCTAGAAATGAGCAGCCGTGTTGTTTATGCTTTTACTTGTCCTTGTTGTTTGCAAGGAACCTATATTGGTAGTACGGTTCGCTCAATGAAAGAGAGGTTTTGTTCTCACATGGTAATAAGCCATCGCACTAGAAAAATATTGTCTAAGAAGGAAGCTTCTGTAATTAGAAATCATAGTATACAATGCAAGACAGAATGTTCCATAGATAACTTCAAAATCATTGGTCATAATAACAATGAATATAGTCTATGAATTTTGGAATCCCTACTAATAGGTACAAAATCTCCTACACTCAACATAGATAATACCGCTGTTCCTCTTCTTATTGCTTAATTTTAATTACCTCACTCAACAACCAACCAACCTTCTCTTATTTAAAAACCAACCAATCAAATTCCTATCCTTCTTTAAGCCACATCCTTTATAATTTCTTCACTTTGTGATTTCTCCTGAACTTCATCGGTAAGCAATATTATACTGTAATTTTTTACTTTTGTGTTTTTGCTTTTTTTTCGTGTCAATAGTGAGTACATTAGATAAATAATTTGAATCTCTTGCTTTTTAAATTCCTGAATTATCGGTAAGCAATATTATACTGTAATTATTTACTTTTGTTTTTTGTGAGTTTTTTTCGTTTCAATGGTGTTATATTAGATTGATAATTTGATTCTCTTGACTTTTAAATTCCTGAGTTATTTTCTAATTTTTGATTTACCTACATAGTCATAACATTATTATTTTTAATATTTTTAATATTCTGTAACTGTATTAGATTAATTTATGTTTTAGAACCTGAAGATGGGTGATACGCCCGAAACGTTGTTCCATAAATAAATCACATGTACCTCAGCCTCCTATGTGTCCTTACCTTCATCGTGAAATTGAAGATTAGACTGGTCAGCAGCAACTCATATGACTTATATATATATATATATATATATATATATATATATATATATATATATATATATATATATATATATATATATATATATATATATATATATATATATATATGTCGTGGTATGACATTATATTATATTATTACCATATTATCTCTATGGGGGGAGGGACCGATAACTTCAAGGCGAACCGACAAAAGGGATGGAACGCCACGAGATTCGACGGGCGAAACAACTAGATAAGAGTTCAACGAGGTCAAGGTTATCTAAAGAGGCATGTACAAAAATATAATTTTATTTACATAAAAATAATGAGAGGAATTATGGGCAAAAATTACATTAGATTATAAAAGGGGAAAACTACATCAGATGAACGAAGGGGGGAAATTGTATTTATGAATCAGAATATGAAGTTAAAACTTAAGGTGTTACGGGACGAGACTATTCAAATGGGGGGAATTAACACAAATGGGGTACTGCATGGGAAGAGTGGTTGCCCTACAGAAGATTCTGGGTGAGACGTCAGGGTGAGGCTTCACGGATGTCCTCTGCACGTTAGACGAGGCCGCTCGAAGCTTCTGAGCGGGATGTTAAAGTGATGACGGTTCATCAAAAAAGGGGGGGCGATAACGTATGGTCCAGGGGAGAGTATTTTAGCAACCAAGAAACGAGGGGTGAACGAAGAGGGCTTTGACAGGAGTTAAAGAGAGAAGTCGGAAAAATCTCTCGGTAGCAATCATTAAATGGAATTACCTCACTGGCTGGGGTTAATTCCAATACACAAAAATAGTTCTGCTGTTCCTTTGATTTGTTGAAGCAGCCGACTTGGAACTAGGGGAATTTTCTTAGGGTCTGGGTGAGACTTCTTAACTCTGTACCCGTCTCATTGGAAGCCAGCAATATATAGGTCTGAGGCTCTCCCCGCCATGGGGGTTTTAGTGGGAAACAGCTCTACACTCGAATGGCGTCGAATCTTCTTGCCGAGGCTATTCTAGCCCGTCTAATGGTGAATCGTGGTGGACGCGGTTCGAGGCTACCGCTTGTGGAAGGGATGGGAGGGTAGGCTTACCAATTTAAGCGTAACCGATCCTTCTACAGCGCATGAAAGTTCCGTTCTGATCAAGAGATTCCACGTGGAATTCCCTCACAATATATATATATATATATATATATATATATATATATATATATATATATATATATATAATATATATATATATATATATATATATATATATATATATATATATATATATATATATATATATATATATTTGAGTAGGATACTGATTTGAAGACTGAGCCAAGTTTTAATAGCTTTATGGCAGTAACTCCCTTTCCATTTCTCTCCTTTTCCCAAGTGTTTAACAGGTGGGCGAATTGTAAAATGAAATGATCGCTCCCTTTTCCACACAAGTGTAGAGAAATTAATTCTTTGCAACAAATCTTTAATAAACAAAGATGAATATGAATACTAAATTAATAATTTAATAGTTTTTATTTTATAATTCTACTAGTTTATGAATGTAAGAATTCCAATAAAGGCAGATTAACGGTGAAGCCTGAGTGAAGTCCCTGCTTAGGGACAAATGAAACTCTGGTGGAATTCGATCTATATTTTATAGTAGAAATATGCATGCCTAATTTAATTTTATCAGGATTAACATTGATTAATGAATGAATGAATAGAAGTATAATGAAGAGATGTTTTTTCTTATATACCGAAACCAGTTGGCGAAGTCAGACTTACTACCATCGATGCGAGAACAAAATCTGGTCTGATAAGCTTCCGTTTGAATGTTGCAGGGTGTCTCTGTCCTCCTTTCTGGCATTTAGGGAAAAAGTTTAATAAACACCATCTGCTCTGCGTTTTGGGGGGCATCTCAAGGAATATGGTTATGGTTTTGAAATAAGCACGGATTACAAGACCCTTCATTTCCATTTGTGTTTACTCCGCAGACACGGAATTCCGAGAATTAACTGACCATAGTGTTGCCAAAAATTTACCTGCCAGATTGTGCCACTCGTTCTATAGGGCGAGGGACACATTAGATTATACACGTATTCTAAAATGGGAAAGTTATGTGAGGAAGAGTGTGAAGAGAATTAGAAATGTATCAGTCAGTGGCATACATAGGATTTTAGGCTGGAGGGGTCGAAACCTCGAATTTCTATTTTGATTAGAGAAACTAAATTCTTTACTTACTTAAATTAAATCTTCACTTCAATTACTCGAATTCATCTAGCATTGAGTGTTTTATTCATGCTATAAGCCGCTAATTTCTTGAACTTAAAAGGGAAGAAACGCACAGAACAGAATGAAACAGAATTATTTTCGTGTTGTTACATGAACAAGAGATACAAAACACACGCTTGAACTTAGTCTTTATTGTATTAATAATAATCGAAACAAATATCAAATTATAAAATTAGTGAATTAACCACCATTAGGCAGTTAACAAACATTTCACTAAATGACTGCCTCAGTACATTCATGAATCATTTTGGCAACTGCAGAACAAAGTTCAAAGCAGTAGCCTTTGATTGCCATTATCACCGAACAGATCAATAACTTTGTCTGGGTCTACCTCAATGTCGTGTCTCATTAGCGCTAAAGCATCGAGACGCTCTTGAGTAAGTGTCAACCTCAGATAAGATTTGAGTCTTCGAAGGGGAGAGAAGGATCTCTCGGAACTGGGGGTAGACGACGGTACAGTTCCGAACAGTCGAAGAAGTGTTGCCATGTCGGGCAGCAACATTTGAGTCGCTTCCTTGACGTACTTTTCAAGAGTCCAATCCTCTCGATCTTCCACTCCACTTATTTTTGTCAACCTCTCTTAAATTTGCGAGTTATCATTATCAATTTCATCAGCGAGGTCTTGCTCGTAGATCTTGGGTACAGGGAGTAGTTTCTTCCTAGTGTCTTCCTGAGCAAATCGGGGCATGAACTCTTGCAATTTCACTACCTGGCACATGCATTTGTCTTTGAACAGGCTCGCTAGTTTGGCTATCATCGCATCCAGAAATGGGACTAGTAAGGTTATTTCATAGTATAATTTAGCCGTCGACCCTTCTCGGACCTGTCGAGGCACAGAGATTTCAATCTTCATGGCGGTGTTCATCTGCATTGTTTTAGTAAACATCAACTTAAATGCAGTCAAGGACTCCTCTATTATATACTCAAGCTTTTGCCTGATGACACGGATGCGTTCATACGCCTAACCAAGATATTGTGCTGGGTTCTTCAACACCTGCCTCACAGGAAGGGTTAGATGCAAGACTGCGCCAGCCACTGCGAGAGAGCAGGTAAAATTAGATCACGTCATTGCGCCAAGAAGGGAGACAGCGTGAGAGTCGCCATCCTCCTAAAGATGGTCCATAATGGATACGACAAAGGGAAATAGCTCAACTAGAACGGAAACACTCTTGTGGCATCCCACTCACCGCGTAGGGCAGTACGCATTCAAAGTCGTTTTTTGTGTAATGATGCCGTCTCATCCTTTTCAATCAGCTGCTCAAGCATGTGCTTTGGCGAGTTGGCGAGTTGGCGAAGAAATCGCAGATTTGGCTAATGATTTCAAAGTGTACTTTGAACTCAGGGCGGTTGCAGCCTTACCGATCACCAAATTCAGCCGATGAGAAAAACAGTGAACGTAGACGGCGAGAGACTGCTAAGCCTTCACGATAGCTTTACATCCGTTGAATCGACCAGACATTAATGATTCTCCGTCGTAAACTTGGCCTTGCAAGTTTACAACATCCAGCCCCAGAGAGTTCAGAGTTTCCAAGGTCAGAGTGGCCAGTCCCTGGTCCAAATTGTCTTTGGCCTCTACAAAAGCGACAAAATCTTCGCTTATCACACCTTCTGAGTTCGCGGTGCGAAGAATCATGGACGCCTGCTCCGTTCACGCCGTATGCGTAATCTCGTCCAACAGCACTAAGAAAAACCTTGCCCGCTTGACATAAGTGACTAACTCGTTGCGAATGAGCTCACCCACTACGTTGATAAGCTCAGTCTGGATTCGAGGAGAGGCATTGGAAGCGTAGTGGGTTGACTCGGAGGGAAGAGTCTAGATACCTTGTCTCATCCGTAAACACGGAAGCGTAAAGCGTTCCGAAATATGCCATCATTTTTCAAGGCCAAGACTTCTCCTGCGTTGCAGTGGCCGCGAAAAGCAAGATTATGGCGAGTCAGAAAGAGTATTGCTGCTACGATTGATCGCAGCTTTGACCGGTTGGTTTCAATCTGGACTTTCCTTTCACCAATAAGCTGAAGGTCGATGGCCTGGACACTAACAGCAGTGTTGAGTCGATGCAATCGCGCACGATAAATGCAAGAAAGATGTGTAGCTGATGTGCCATGCTTTTGGGGGTATTCCATTCTCGTTTTTTAGTTCTGTTAGCACACGCGTGACTAGCTGGACGCGTAATTGGTATTTTCCTCTGACTTTGGGGATTTCTTTGGGGAATACAGTACAAGGAATGCAGAGGAACCCATGAATTTCTTTGGCATAACCAAGCCAATTGAACATCTCCAGCCATTCCTGGCAAAAGCGTCGCCCTTCCTTGTCCACTCAAAAATTTTTGCCTTATCCTGGCATCGGACGATTTTCAAAAAGCTGGTTCACCTGATGAACATTTAGAGAAGATCCTTCCAAATGTATCCTTAGTAGCTGACCAAGGATAACTGGTCACCGGGTAGCCATCACCTTCTGGTTAACAGAGAAAGTAGACAGAGAGTCCAACGAACCGGGACACGCGTTCGTTGAAGCGATTGGGAGGTATTCTCTAGAGGACATGCACGATGTAGAGGACTGAGAATTCAAAGGCAAAAAACTTGAAGTCAAAGACTCAGACAAAGGTAACTTTGGTCTTTTTTGTACAGCCGGAAAGAAATTCGTAATACTACCACGATTCATTGCACAAACTGTGGTAAGAAGATTTGAATTTTTTTAGCAGCTATCTGGTGACTACCGGGAACAAGACAGCCTACCACTACGCTACTTTAAGATAGGAGTATAAAAACAATAAGAAAAAAAGATCACAACAATTAGTAAAAAATCTCCGGCGTCGGGGGGGAGGTCACCCGCCCACCGGCGCAAGAGCGTGAGACCTACAAAGAAACAACAATAAGATAAATATAAAACAAAATCCCCCCAAAACAAAAAAAACTATATAAATGAAAGGAAAAATGCAAGCCTCCACCATTCAATGTGCACGCACTCGTCCCTAGTACAAGTACAAGAGGTAGCGACCTCGCCAAGCCCGGTACCGGGACAGGTATCGTGCGTGAAGATAACCCAGACTAGGACATTCAACAAGAATGTGCCAAACAGGCTGGGGGATAACGCAGTCTTCACAGTAGGGCGCTGGCGAGCGCTCCATCAAATGGCGGTGCGTCCTGCGAGTGTGCCAAATTCGGAGATGAGAGAAAGCCACCTAAAGCTTTCGCAGCATTAGGGGAGGGCCCATGGAACAGTCGCGGCGCAATAAAACTCAAATTTAAGTTCGCTTCGACCGTCTCTCATCTTTTTTACAAAGGTGCCCCGAGAGCTACCCGTATTCCTGAAATATAGTCGGTGTGAGGAAGCCGAAACACTAGTAAAAGGTCGCAAAGTCCTCGCGGAATCTTTGGCGCCCTCATCGGCGCGCTCATTCCCCTTAATTCCTACATGTCCAAGGAACACAGCAGAAGATAATTTCTACATCCGTCGAGCCCACCAAACCGTGGCGTCACGGATATCGCGAACCAATGAATGCGGAGATTCCAATGCTCGAGAGCACTCAGGGCGTTTTGTGAGTCGCTATAGATCACAATCCGGTCTTTGAACCGGGCACGTCGCGTAATCCCCATACCAAGTGATGTATTACCACCAGCTCAGCCGTGAAGACAGACGCAGCGCATACCAGAGCCCCGCTGACTTCAAAGAAAGAGGATACGGGATGGAAGCCGGCCTTTTCATCGGACTTCGAGCCAATCAAAAAGGTCGAACGCAATACTCTCGGTGCTGTTCAAGCTTTAGGAGCAAAGGCGTGGCGACAAATAGTCAAATATGGTACGCTCCAGAGTGGCGTCCTGAGCAGAAGCAGGGGCTCCACCGGCTCAAGACCTATAACTAGCTCTCGAAGGAGTTTCCTGGACCTTAACCCAGAAGGCTTATCTTATGATTGGCGTCTCTAGGCGGCATAAGCACGCGCCAAATCAGCTGCAGGTGCAGTGAGAGCATATGGCGACTGAGGGAGGTGCTGGGCTCGCTTGTATGGGCGAGTGATGCACTGTACGCGGCGGAGAGCGAGTGGCATCTCCCCAGCATCGACTAGTAGGCTCTAAATGGGGGAAGTGCGGAAGGCCCCGGTCGCAAGGCGAAGGCCGATGTAGTTGATCGAGTCCACCTTCCGCAATAAACGCTCGGCTGCGGATATATAAAATTCGCATCCGTAGTCGAGCTTCGAACGAACAAAAGATCGATAAAAAAGTAAGGCAGTAGCACTATAATGCATCAAGCGCTGAACATCACTGGCGAAGAATAGCCATGGCGAGGAACAAGAGACCCTAAGGCTGCGAATAATGCCTCCCAGGTGAGGCGTCGGTCAAATAAAAGTGAAAGGAATCAGTCCTATTTAACCTCTTCCACACTAAGAAACAAGTTTGGTTCGGGCTCGAGCCTTGGCTCGTGGCAGAATTGCACAACCTTAGTCTTAGCCAAGGAAAAACGAATCCTGTGCACTTTTGCTAAGTGAGAGACACGGTTTAATGACTGTGTGAGTCGTCGCTCCAGAGTTAGCATTTGGGTCGCGCTAAAAGAGATCGAAAGGTCGTCTACGTAGAGCGTCACGAAAATATTTTCCGGCAGCCCTGAGGTGATTCCGTTGATGCTCAGGACATAGAGTGTGACACTGAGCACACTTCCGTGCAGAATGCCCTCTTCCTTCTCTACTGGGCCGGAAAGGGTTTCCCCCAACCGTACGCGGCATCAACGATCTCGCAAAAAATTCAGATATAAACATTGAAAAGCGTCTCCTCGCCCGCATCGTGTACAGTGGCGGCAACAAAAAAAGTGACATTTAATATTGGCAACAGAAATCGATACACAAAATCGTTTTCACGATTTTACTTGCCAACTAGCCAATGAAAAGGTGCGGGGCTTATGCCGCAAGTGGACGACTCTCCTGAGCTAAGACAAGAGAACTGCGCTTTACTGGAACTCAGTGTCTCGTTTGAGCTCGTACAGTTAGGCTTTAGTGTATGGCACTCCAGCGTGCTGATTTCCTGCATTCGTGCCTACATTTGACGTGCTATAACTTCTGTGCAAATGGATACAATGGGGCGGAAAAAGCTTTCTATGACAGAGAAAAGCCGTGCCTTGACCCTATTAGAGCAGAGAAAGTCTTTTATTGATGTAGCAGCAGATTTAGGAACCTCAAAAAATACGATTCATCGCCTAAAACGGGCAGCTGAGTTATTGCCACCAGGTACCATACCAAAGATGAAGGAGGGCATTGGTGCAGCTAGGAAGACATCTCCAAGGACTGATAATATCCTAAGGCGTGAAGTGATGTCAGACCCTTCTGTAACCTCCGCTTCAATCAAGAAAAAACACCCAGACCTCCTCCAGAACGTCGCCCTCAGGACCATCCGTCATTGCTTACAGAAGGACTTATGCCTACCGGCTCGCCGCGCTGCCAAGAAGCCACTTCTTACCAAGACTATGAAGATGAAAAGGCTCAATTTGTGCAAGACCTATAAACATTGGACAGCTGCCCATTGGAAGAAGGTTATGTTCAGTGATTAAAACACCTTTAGGCTGGTCAGAGGAGAGTCAAAGATCGTGCGTCGTCCCAGCAATGTGTCTCGGTATAAACCAAAATATACCGTGAAAACTGTGAAGCACCCTGATAGTGTGATGGTGTGTGGTGCCTTTAGTGGAAACAAGGGCAGAGGGGTCTGTACTTCCTTCCCAAGAATGTAACCATGAGGGGGACTAACTATCTGGAAGTTTTGAGGCAGCACATGCTGCCATTTTGGGAAATTCATCAGTGTGAATTTTTCATGCATGATGGTGCCCCTGCTCACAGGTCCCAGTTAGTGAAAAGGTTCTTCAATGATAATAATATTAGTGTTTTGGAGTGGCCTGGTAATTCCCCGGACCTAAATCCTATTGAGAATGCTTGGAATCTGATGAAAACCAAAGTTCAAGAGCCAGCACTCGGCAGCATCAAGGATCTGATAGAATCACTGAAGAAGATCTGGGTTACGATCGACCCCACCTACTTCGCAAACCTTACTGAATCAATGCCCAATCGACTCAGGATGATCATCAAGTGCAAGGGCAACATGACCAAGTATTAACTTTCATGAAATATTCATAATAAAATATGTAAGTTACATTTTTCTGTTTCATTTTCTCTGAATTGTCACATGTCACTTTTTTTGTTGCCGTCACTGTAGAGAGTAACCATGATACCTTAGCACCATGCGGTATCATAGGCCTTCTCCAAATCTAAAAACATCGTGGCGTAGTGCTACGTACGAAGGAAGGCCTCAGAGACGGCATTTTCCAGTCAGAGCGGAGCATCTGACGAGGAGTGGAACTTGCGGAAGCATCACTGTGTAGAAGACATATTGGCTCCGCTATCCAGATAAAAGGCTAATCTAATCTAACATCTATTAATTTCTCCCTCAGTATTCAAACGTGAGAGGTTAGTGAGATTGGGTGAAAAATGGCTGGAGAAGAGTGGTCTCTTTCCGGTTTGCGAAAAGCGAGCACAGTAGCAATTCTCCAGGAATCTGGGAGGAGACCCTCCACACATGTCTTGTTGAACAATCTAAGAGAAAGTCCCTGCCTCGCTCACCCAGGTGTCGAAGCATGGCGTACGCGACATCGTACGGAACATGGGCGGTGTCCGCCTAGGAAGCAAGACCGGAAAGCAACTCATTCAAAGTAAACTGTCGTCAAAGGGCTCTCCGCCACTAAAGGTAAAGTCCAGTCAGCGGCCTTCCGCGAAATCACGAAGCGCATTGAATGCTGCCTGATCAGCTTCCCGGCTACATAATGCAGAGAAAGCGATCGTAAAGGATTCCGCCACGGACGCAGGGTCCGAGATTGCCGTCCTATTTTCCTGGAGAACAGGAGGGGTGTCCTGCGAGAACTTGCACCGAATCCTCTTGACTCGCTTCCACACATCTGCCAGAGCGGTCCTTACGTGAAGTGGAGACACGTATGTCCGCCAAGAAGTGCGGCGGTGAGCTTCGAAATATACCGAAACCTAGCCCTAGCCTGACGAAATTCACCGACAGTGAAATCGTCCGGGCAGCGCTTAAAGCTCATTTAGGCATAACGCTTCGGTTTGAGGGACGTCTCACACTCGACCGACCACCACGGGAGTGGTTAGTGTGTGTAACGACCAGATGTTCTGGAATAGTAGTCAGGCCCGCGGCGATTAGGTTGCTGGAGAAGAACTCAACGGCCTCATCTACCGACCTAAACTCCTCGACTGAGATAGAGAATTCAATCAATTCCTGAAATGCAGGCCACCGCGCCCGTTCCAAGCATCACTGAAGTACGCTCTCAGGCGGCAGTTGCCCTGAAAATGATATTTGAATGCGAAAGTGATCAACAATATAGAGGTCATCGCCCCCCCCCCTCCCCAATAAACATCAGGCTGTTCATCCAAAGAGCACAGAGATAGTTCAAAGCACGAAAATGAAGCGGTTTTCGGGTAGTGATGCGTAAACTCATTGAAATTAAGAACACCTATCTCAAGTTCTTCGATCAGATCGGCAAAGACTTGTCCTTTGAGATTTATTGAGTAATCTCCCCAGAGAGGATGTCCGCCGTTCAGATCTCCAAACAAGAGAAACGGCCTCGGCAGCCATGCCACGACGTAGCGGAAGTCCCCCGCGTCAAAGTCAGCTGACGGTGGAATGTACGCAGAAACAATAGTATACCTACTATCCACATGAAGCTGCACATCCACTGCCTAAAAGGAGGTAACTAAAGTGCAAAGAAGAACGGAGACATCATGTCGGGTGTAAACCGCGCATGCCCCAGGCCGGCTCCCATCTCATGGGGGTGTTTTCTCGAAACCCTTATACTCCAGGAGGACGGGCAGGGGGCAAGCGCCTAGCCTTGTCTCCTGCAGAAAAATAGCTAACGGGGAACGGGATGAGACGAGCCTCCGCAGCTCATCACAGTCGGCTCGAATCCACGTTAATTCCATTCACGGTATATGCCCTCCAGGCCTAGCTCGCAGGCGACGCAGGGGCCCTCTTCTAACAGTGGACCCTCACGAGAATGGTCGTATGCTTTCCGGAGTCAGAACCCCGGGCGCTGTTGGCCAGACAAAGCGCTGAAGGCGCTGTCGCCTTCAAAGATTTATTGGGGAAGGTTGGGCTCGCCATGCGAGTCTTTTCCTCCCTACACCTCGAAACCTTAGGCGAGAGTTGTGGCTTCGGAGGCCGGGGGCCCTCTTTTAGAGGATCCACCGTCGCCGAGCCACTCAGCCCCCTACTAAGCGCGGGCGAAGGAGGCGAAGCTACTTTGTTGCTGGCCTCCTTTCGAGGGACAGCTTTAGAAACCGCGGAAGATTGCCTGGCCACGAACTTCAGTGGTGTTGCCTCCTGTGAGTCTATCGACGCGGTGGATGGTCGTGGTCGTTTCGCCTTACGGGAAACGGTCATACTAGGGGAATGGCTAGGTGAGCCATGGTTTTAGCCAAGGTTACGTGTGAACCCTTTGTGCCGCAAGCTTTACCAGGGGAGCGCCCGGGTTGAGTAAAACCCAAAGAAGGGCTCCTGGCCTGGTTGGCCAGGAGCAGAGGCTGTCTTTCTAACCATTGAGGCCTAAGACATCCCAGGCAGAGTTGGGCGCACCGGGACCAACTCCTTAGCTTCGCGGAATGAGTGTCAATCTTATGCATGAACGGCCAGGATTTCTCTCTCAAGGAGATATGCACCACATTGCTACGAAGAAGCGGGGTGCGGCTCTCCGCAATTAACACTCTTGGCTACACACGATTTGGACTTATCGTCTGCGGCCTTAGATCAATTTACACATCCTTCGGGTGACCCCGACATTGCACGTCTACATGAGCGATTCGTATGGTCGAAGCGGTGACAGTAATAGCACCGCCGCACCAGTGGCACGAATGCCTTCACGCGATAGCGGTACCAACCGGCACGTACCGAATCAAGGAGCTTTTCACAGTCGAACGTGGCAAAGAGTGTAGGTGTGGGTTTCGTGGCCCCTCCCTGTTTTCCTTTAAGGCGTTCGACCTTGACTGCCCCATGGGCGGCCAGGTCTAAGGTGATTGCCTCTATGCATTAGTCAAAGAGTTCTCTAGCATAAACTACTCCTTTCACAAAGTTCATGGTAGAGTGCGAGGTTACACTTACCAGGGTGATATCAAGTGTCCGAAGAACCCCTATCTTTTCCGCCTCAGAGGGATTCCGCCGCATTCTCCAGAAGGCTCCAGGCCGACAAACTGGTCCCCTTCTGCTCTCTACCAATTACACTAGCTAATGCTCTCCTCTGTTGGATCATTTTGCCCTTAGCCAACATGCTGCCATCAGTGGAACGAATAATGAGGAAGCGTTTGAAGCCAGCGTGCTCAAAACGCAAGGTAACCTCCGATTGAGTGGCCCCGATGTTATCAAGGCTCCACCCTTCACACTTTTAGTATTAGTCTGGGACTCTGCACCCTGGGAAGCAGAGGGGCTGGATGTGCCGATCTTGACTTGGTCGCTTACTGAAGTGTCAGCATACCCATCTGTCCCCGCAGCCCTGCGGATGGAGAGGAGCCCCGAGTTTTCTTGCTCTTTTTACCTATTTTTTTCTTTTTAGGAGACGAGGGCGGGGAATGAATCCGCTTCTTCCCTCCGCCGGCAGGAGCCCCCATGCCAGATGGACCGGCCTCAGCCAGGTCTTTCGAGATGGAGAAGGCCCGAGTAGTCGCAGGGGAACTGGTCGGAGGAGATCTGTTCCTTCCTTGTACTGCCTTGGAAACCCGGGCCGTTTGAAGAGGAACTTGCATAGGGGCGGATTAGTTTTCGGTGTTTGGCGATGAGTCCGGATTCGCTCGTATGGAAGGCTCTACCCTGTGAGGTATGGTTGCCTCAAGGACCATGTCTATCTCAGGTGGGGTCTCCAATTGCCCCTCCCCCCCCTCACCAGGATATCGCAGGTCCCGTTGGTAGTGTCATTTGTCATGGTTGGGGAGGCATAGGCCTTGAACTCGGCAAGGTTCAGTATTCTTTCCAGCAGTTCTCTTTAGCAAAGCGATCGAAGGGGCCCGGCTTCCATCTATCCCCTAAGAGGGTTTGCCCTACCGAGCCTCTTCAATGGGGAGCGTCGTCTATGGGCTGCCTGCTGGCTTTCTTGGCAGTCCCCTTGAAAAGAAAAGGGGGGACCGCGGCTGGGAACAGGGAGGTGCCCAAAAGAACCTCCAGGGAAGGGGGGGGGAGTCCCCTGCACCCGTAGTCGACGGAGAGGAGTAAGCCTTCTCTCCGGTTATAGAAATTTGTAGGCTCCCATACGCAAGCATAGTTGGGGGTCCTCCATTTTTTTCTGTGGAGCTACCCGAGGGCGGCTCCGATAGTGGATGCGGGGAAATTTATGGGATTTTTTTGTTAGACGCATCATTGGGCATGGTGACCCTCTTTTTTTTCAGGATGCAATAGTTCCTCACATCTCGAAGTAGACCGCTTTTCAAAGATTGCCTACGGGCCTGGCAGAGCCACCTGCCTCCATTTCAGGCTACATCTCTCCCCGGGTGACCTGTCAGCCCTTTAGCATGGCGGCTCCACCTTGAAAACGGCGTAAAATTGAGTGTGTGAAGAGAAAAGGAAAAGGGAAGTAAGGAAGGTATGGGTGAAGATTACTCTCAAGGGCTAGGGAACGTTATCCCCTTACCTCTCAGTCCCTATCCGCCATGGTTGACTGAGAAGAAGGTCAGCATCTACCCTGTGAAATTAGAGGCCGACCAGAGAAAGTAGTAGGAGAGGTTGTATGAAAAGTGAGGAAACCAGGGGAAAACACAAGTGTTTTGACGAAATAGGAAGAGAATAAGCTGTGGTCGGACAGGGTGCTGAATCCCGTCAGCACGGCGGCCAGGATTGCATATTGCTGCGCCCTTTATAGGGGAAAGAAGGAGAAGAGGCGCAGCTGGAGCCGGTTGGTTGCTGAGTTCCGTCAGCACGTCTTCCCGGATCGCAAATCGCCACGCCCCTTACGGGGTGAGGAATTTCGAGATTAACGACGAGAATGCGCAACGGTTGTTTTCCCGATTAATAAGGCCTTTAAGCAGGGAGATGGAGGAACGTCAGGATATTAAACTCACTGAAGCAAAAATAGAATTATTATTGAAATAGATCATATTGCACTTTACAAATTTCTTTAATTAAGTTTTAATTTCCATGTTATCACATAAATTAAGTTCGAGGCCAATTGCGGGCATGGTCTAAATGAGGCCGGTCGAATAGAGACTTTAAGTGTTACACCTTAATGTCTGCGTTATGTACACGACTATATACAAAGATGAATTACGCGAATCCATAGATCAGACTGACCGATATATAACGCGATATATTGCGATATAAACAAGTAATCCAAATCTCTTTTTTTCTGGCTTCATACGGTTATATATTTAATTTAGGCACGCCCTACAATTTTCGCGCCCAACTAAGCCCCCCCTCCCTATTATGTACTAGCCTGTTGATTTGTTAGGATTAATATAACTCGACTTTTGATTGGCTAGTGCTGATTATATTGACAAGGAAGGCACTCCCACTATTGGATAGAATTCTCTGTGGGTGGTGGCATGTTGCCATGGACAAGCTTCCTGACTTGGCTTCTATTTGTTTTACTGGAATAGTTATCCGGTTTATTCTTGATTCTGCCTTGGTTATAATGTTTGATTAAGATTGCTTCGACACACTATAACAGAGATAACTTGTTCTCCGTTTACTACCGTGTGACATTCTCGTAAACGGCGCTAACTTTACTGTTCTCTCTATCTTTACTTTATGTCTGTAGCGACTCTCACGTGTGTCCTATTTTAGACGTATACGCCGGTCACTACAGGCGTCTGCCCTTAAGTCGACGGACTCGTTTTCCTGATGCTATTGCAACTTGACCTTTACAAAATTTGTTTTTCTAAATTTAATGTAATTTTATTAGGTTAACAATTGTTATGGATTTTTAAATCCTACCTTAATTGCTATACGTTGCATTCAACCTGGATTATTATTCGTTAATTTTATTCGTTACTTCGGATGGGAGATGTTTATTTTAATTATACATTTATAGTTCTTCCCATCCTTGTACCTCGTGACGACTTTTCGTCTAGTATTACGAACTTCACTATATGGATCTTATATAATTTCACCTTATGTACACTTTTTATTATAGTGGCACACTGTATTATAATTTTAGGCTAAGTATTATTGATTTAACACTTTGTTAATCGCCTCTCAATAATTAATATATGTGATGTTTTTAGCGAACCTAATCCTTCTTCCCGCTCGCGATGAGGAAGGTACCTCTGGCGGCTCCACTGCTCTAGGCGAAGTGCCAGGATCGTGGGTTTCGATCCATCTTCCAGTTGCGGGTTCCATTTCCACAGCAGGGTCGGGTCTTGGGCTATTCTGGGCGGCCCGGGACACAAGGATACTTAAATCGCCGTCACGAGATTACTCAATTGCCTGAGGTAATCGTGCCGGTTTCAACTGGTCTATTGTGACGTTGTCCATCCTGCCATCCTGCCGTCAGGGAATTGAAGTGGAAACACCTTACTGCAGCGTTTGATAACCATGCATGGGCCAGCATAAGGCGCCTCAAGATGTCTTCGAACACTGTCTATTCGCACCCACACGTTTTATGCTTCGATCAGTTTAGGTGGTATGTAAGGCTTTGGCCCCGAGTGAATATTGCCCGTGGCTATTCGTCTAAAATATATTTAGGCCATTGTCGTGGCAAAGTCCTTGACAAACTTGCATTGTTCTTTCGACGAGCTTGGTGATATCAATGGCTTCGGGCATACTAGCGTCATGCCAGTTACCGCTGTGAATGGGGAAAATCCCGACTCGTTAGGTAGGGCACGATTTCCTAGCAACACCACCGGGAGTGTCATCAACCAATCCTGTTTCCGGGCGATTAGGCGGTTTTTAAAGTCCTATGGATCCTTTCCGCCATACCGTTCGTGGAGGGTCTATAGCTCGTGGTTCGCAGTCTACGATTATTCAAGACAAAAACAAACAACTAAGAATATAAAAGGAATTCATTGTACACATAATCATCCCCCCCCAATTATACATACATAAAGGATGCGCTTTTTCTTAATATAAGGTTAAATATACAAATTTATTTTTTAAATAAAATTAATATATGGATCCACCCAATAAAAGAAAGTGGCTCTAATCTTTTCTTGCTGCGCGCTAATCAATATGGAAGCCGAGGTAATCGAGAGTGCCAAATGCGAAGTGGTAATTTCCGGGGTCAATTGTCAAAAGGTGTTTGCAGAGTCGACAGAGAAGGGCTTGAAGGGTGGCTACGTATTGACCCAAATCTTTGGTGGCAATATTTGAAGATCCTCTGAGGGGTCTTCGTGCGACTAAAATGCCTAGAAAATAGGGTAGAGTAAGCCGTTTGTAGGATTGGAAAGGGGAGGGAACGGTGTACACATAGTGTGCGGGACTCGGTGTTGTAAAAAAACAACCTCTGACTTTTTCACGTTATTTGGAGAGCACGTGTGATTGTAGCCCGCCATGGAGAACGTCACTTCCTGTTCGAGAACATTCGCGAATTTTCGACGCCTGAGCGCATTCAGGAAATATTACCCAATCCTGTAGAATCGGCCTGATCCTCCCCTCCTGCCTCCTAGGTAACGAGGCGAGAAAAGGCGACTGTGTCTCACAACTTGCTGTTAAATGATGAATCAACTTTACTTCCGGATTAGGATGTCTGGATTTTGTGACACCTCTCTCCAAATTCCCGCTTCTCTCTTAGAATCCGGCATCAAAATACTCGGTTTTGACCGTAGTTCGTGAGTCCAGCACCAACCTCAAGACTGTCCTCATCATCTCAAGTCTAAGTCCGATGAGCGTTCATCAGATAGCAAGACTTTCTTCGCCGTGATTCTAACCCCAGTCAATTGGGAGCTCCTGTAAACGGCAAACCTTTGAATCTGCACTGCAGTTTCCCTTCGTTTAATCGAACCGAAAAAAATCTCAAGCGATTACCTTTAAGGAAATGAAATTTCATCTTCCACTGGAATTACGAGTAACACTACAATTCCAGTTGACTGCCATATTTGAAGATAGGCTATCTTCATCGAAAGGTTGGTTCGGATCGTGCACCACCTGCCTCTTTAAAGCCGGGTCCCACTTGCCTCATCAGATCGTGCCCCAGTTGCCTTATCGGAATGTTTCCACTCGCCTCATCGCAAGAAGGACCTTCCTCGAAGTCACCGACCCGTAAAACTGAAACCCGCTCAATTATTAGTAATGTCAAGTTCCCTCTTTGGAGCTGAGCTTAGCAACTCTAATTAATTAATTCCATTTGAGAATCCCTCCTCATAATAATTATCAGGAGACTATTTAAATTTAAATAATTCTAATTTATTCTTATGTTTATCATGGTAAATAAATTTATATTTTTGTTCTGTTATCTTGTATTAACCTGAACGATACTCCCGGCCCATTCAAATAAATCTCGCCAACGATTTATGCACTCTCTCTAATTATTAAGGATTTGAAACCCAACGCCTTAAGTTTGACATCTTAGTTGGTTGTTAATCCTTGCCTACAGTCCTTCAACGGTTCACGTTACAGTAGGTGATTAAGTCACCTCCCCACAAAATATATGAGTAGTGTATGGTATAGAATTGTGTACCATGACAGTGTCGTTTTCCTCGGTGCCCACTCTATAGAGGATGTCATCCTTGTTTAGAGAAGAAATTACCTTTGATGGTTGTGCGTTTTATTCTGAGCTTTGGTCCACAATGGACGGAGAGATTCACATTTCCTCTGGCTTTTGGAAAGTCATGGGTCATCGCACTCTGGGATTCAAGAGCACATGATGTTTCCAGAGGTGTAGGAATTTCCTTTTCTTCTTCGCGTGAGAACGGGTAGTAGCTGGTTCACCCAATGGTGCGTAAGTAACCCAGGGGGACCGAAAAATTAAAACCGGGTTAAACTTGATGCGTGCTGCCACGACTTCAGACCGACCAGTAAAATAAGCGCACTCAATGTAGCAGTGAACAATGCGGAATTTATTGGCCCACCCCAAGTAATCATGCACTACGGCAAACATATCGTGATCCGGAGCTACAGGGGAAGTAGGGCATCGGATACAAAAATGCATGTACCCCTGTATCACAGACGAGGGTGGAGATCCGGCAACCATTCACGTCTCATGTTCTTAATTGAGTTGCCCCAGGGTTACTTTTATCGAACAAAAATTTACTTGGTGCCCAGCAGCATTCGGCGGGTTCGTAGAAAAAGGAGCTTCATTTTGCGACGGTGGGGGCGTAGAAGTATCAGTGATCTGAGAGTTTTGAGGGCAGTTGTATCTCACGCAGCCAGAAACGCTAGGAAATAGCAAATGCTGGACCTCCTGGGGAAATTAGAAGCAGATCGATTGAGAGAAAAGGGTTTAACATCACAGTGGTACGACGAGAAGAGATGTTTGGGTTGACGGGTTCAGTGACCTTAATGAAATTATTCTCATTATTAGAAACAAATTTGTTCTTGCTGGTTTTAAATTTAGGAGATGGGGGTTCTGATTTCTTCCCTTCTTTCAGGTAGTATTTGTGGTCAGCCGCTTAGATGTCTGCCTCCTTGAGGCATCTCTTAGGGTATGAGACCTCCGGTCCTATACAAAGGATCTGATTTTCAAAGGGAAGGACGTAAGTAATTTGTCCGTGATGACGAAATTGACTTGGACTTCATATTCTTGAGGCACCTTGGATGCGTCAATCCAAAAATCAAAATGACGCTGCAGGGCGAAGCTGAAGTGTCGCAAGGTCTGGTTTGGTTGAAAGCCAGAATGCCTAAAGTTAGTTCGATAGAAATCTAGTGTCATGTTGTACGCGGCGGGCAACTCTGCTTTTAAAAATGAGTGATCAATTGTTGCCTCTGATGGAAGGGAGGTAAAAATATCCCTAAGTTGAGAGCTCAACAGGGGCAATAATTATGCTACGCCATCCGTCTTGATTTCCCACAGGTTCACTTCGAAGATCTTTTCGAAATGGGTGAATAAGATCCGAAGTATTCGCCTTCTTTTATGCCGAGGAGTTTTGCCGGTCGCAGACGGCAGTAGGTCTAGTCGAACACTAAGGGTTCTAGGGAGAGCATCTCGGTCCTCGCTCTGCTTTTCAATCCATGTGAGCGTATTCTCTGTATTACTTCTCGTTCCTTTTCTCTTTCTATTTCTTCTTGTTCCTTTTCTCTTTCTTCTCTCTCTCTTCTTTCGGCTCTTTCTCTTCTTTCTTCTTCCTGGATATAGGCTATCAGATGTCATTTACTGAGACCGAGTGACTCACCTTGGGCCTTCAAAATTTCAAACGGTGATATGCTGCTGGTTTCCGCTATGGGCAAAACACAAAGAATTGAATTAACGCACGACCATGAATATTGCGTGATTATGGGTTTCTTTAAACACGAACGTGAGTGCGAATGGTTTTGAGAACCAACGAAAACACGAACGACCAAAAGAGGCGAACAAAGACTTGAGAGAAGCCTTTGGCGGTAGAGATTTTACCTAAATCCCTCACTGTGATTGAGAGGAGAGGTACAGCAGACCTCCCACACCAATATAAAAAATAATATTATTTTTTGATATCTTCAACTTACGGCATGAGATGAGGCCTTGAAGGAAAACCATTAAATTCCGGGGGAAATAAAATCAATAGTTATACTCTGTCGCTCGATAATTAATTCACATTTATTTTTTATTTTTTTATTAGGCGTTTTATACCCTCTTTCACCCATGTATGGGTCTAAACAGGTACAGTATTTTATAGTGATTGAAATTTAAAAGCGTGAAGAACATAGTCATGAGTTGTGAATGGTAATCTGATAGATGTAGTGAATTGAAATGAATGAGTGGTGATAATTAAATTGTACATGAATTAAAAGGTTTTAACAATTGCAAGAAACCAATTTTTCATAATTTATCGGGTTTCGCTTCTTTTCTTTTCTAGAATTTAGTATATAATTTACTTTCTTTTAAGTATGCAATCAGTGCGGGACTTGTTTGGGGTTCATTGCCGCTGACTTTCTTTAGTGTTGGGCTGTTACTCAAATATCTTTCCCAGTGTCAGTGGAATCTAGCGCAGGTTAGTAGTATATGCGTGATAGATTACTGGGCGTTGCAGGTAGTGCATTGTTGTGAGGAGGAATTTGCAAAGCGATAGCTGTGGGTAAGCTTTGTGTGTCCTAGTCATAAGCGTCCTAAGATGACTTCATCTCTTCGACAATTTCTGGGAGAACTCTTTCATTTGTTGACGTCATCTCTCATTTGTCGTAGATTGTGATGGCCGTGTACATACCATTCCGACTTTCACTGGTTTTTAACTGCCTAAACAAAGAGGTTGTAATAATCTTGGTGGTATGTTGATTCTTTGCGACTGCTGATTTTGCAGCTCTGTCAGCGTCTTCATTGCCTTTTATTCCTACATAGAAGGGACATCAGCATAGGGTTCTGTTACCTGAAAGCGACGTTATCTTTTTTTCAATTTCATTGGCTTGGGATGGACTTGGTTGCGAGATTTTATCATTGTCAGCGGACTGTATTTCAGATTGCTATTATGAAGAGGGTTGTGCTGACCACACTACCTTGTAGTACTCCTTTGTGTTTGCGGAATTGTGTAGACTGGGCTCCATGTAGTTCTATTTTGAATTTTCTTTTTTTAAGGAAGTTTTTGATGAAGAGTGAGAGTAGACCTCTGATTCCTAGCTCGTGTATATTATTGAGTATATGACTTCTCCAAACCGTATTATACACCTTCGCAATGTCAAGAAAGACCGCTGTGACAATTTTCCCTTTGCTGAATGCTCGGGTGACGTCGTGGTCAAGGAGGGTTAGAGGATTTAGTGTTGAGCGATATTTTCTATAACCATATTAGTTGAGGACAGAAGGTTGTTTGTACGAGATACCATTTCAATCTAGCATTGACAATTCTTTCTAATATTTTGCATAGGCCTGGTGTCAAGGTAATCGGTCTATAATTCGTTGGGATTGATCGATCCTTTTGAGGTTTTAAGAAGGGAAGGAGTAGCGCTTGACGCCATTTATCCGGGAAGGAGCTATTAGTCGATATGCGGTCATAAATTTCCAGCAGTACTTCTAAGGCGTTTGGGTGAATTTTACTTATGATGAAATTTGAGATTTCATTATCTCCATGGGCTGCGTTAGGGCTTTCTTCTAGTGATGCTAGTAATTCGTTCATAGAGAAAGGATTGTTGTACGAAAGGCTTATATTGGTTGAGAAGTATAATTTTTTTTATTCTGTTAGAGTTTACAGCGTCAAAAAGGTCTTGTTTCGAGATCCTTTGGTTAGGGCATACTAATGGTATGCCCTATTATGTTAGCGACTTGGGTTTAATTGCTGATGGTATTTCCGTTAATACAAAGGATAGAGAGATGAAGAAGGCTGCGCTGTCCTGATATCTTATTTATTTGTCACCAAATATTTGCGATAGGGGTATCTTTGTTAATTTTAGATACATATTGTTTCTAGGAAGCTCGTTTAGCTCCTTTAAAGGTTCTTCAGGCGATGGCAGATGCTCTTTTATAATCCATGTAATTCTGTAACGTTTTAGTTCTTATGAAAATTCTGTGCGCTTTATCACGTTTTCTTTTATCGTCTTGGCACTGTTGGCTCCACCATATGGTAGTGCGCTCCTGGTGTTGTATATAGTCTTTGGAATGTGTTCTCCACCTTCTCTCTGTACTTCTGCCGTGAAGTAGCACATATTAGCCCCTGAATTGGGTCGAATTTTGGTTGTCGTCAATGTGAAGGCAGTCCAATTTGCTTTATAATAATTCCATCGTTTCCTAAAAAGTGAAGCTTTTTGAGCAAGAAGCCTAATAACTATTGGGTAGTGATCGCTACCACATAGGCCTGAGTAAGTGCTCCAATGAGTTTCTGAGGGGAAATTAAGCGAGATCAGGCTTAAGTCTATTTTAGACAGTGTGTTGGTTTGTTGGTGATAATGTGTTGGGGTATTTGTATTTAGGAAGTTGATGTATTGGCGCTCTATTAGGTCTGTTGTGATGCGGCCTCTAGTATTTGTTTCGTGTTGTTCCAGTAGTGGCTTCTGGCATTTACATCGCCAAGGATGAGAAATGGCTCTGGTAGTCGGTTGAATTTAGCTTCGAGGTCCTGGGGGTTTAGCAGCAGGTTATCGGACAAATATATAGAACATACTGTGATGAGCTCTAGACAATGTAGCCGAACGGTTATGGCATTTAGGGACGTATAAAACTGGTATTGCATGTGTGGGATATTTCGTCGCGTGTAGCTGGCGTTGCCTTTGGTCGAGAGAGTTGTAAAGAAATGACAATCATATTTGTTAGTCAGATGCTGCTGCGTGTTTAAGTGCATTGTCTCGTTGAGAAAAATGCTCAATGGGTCTTTTTCTCTGATTATTTTTTGTAAAGATTCAAAGTTGACCCGGAGGCCACGAATAATCTATTGCAGGATTGAAGTTTGTTTTTGTTATATTCTTCGGTCTGTTGATCTATTTAGGAGGCTTGGAGGCTCCGTATATAGTGGAGATACCGAACTTTGTATAGAGTTTGTGTGAAGTTTGTTTGGGCGTGCCTGTTTTATCGGGTTCTTCATGTTTTTGTCCGTATTGTTAGTTTTCGTATTAAGAGCTTCCTTATATTTTATCTGAGGCAGCTGAAGCTTTGGTTTTCTGTTGTGCTGGGTGCTTAATAGAGGTAGTTCTTTCTGGCTAACGGGCAAGAGTGTTCTTTGTAAATACAGTATTGATAGTAGGGCTGTATGTCTGGAGGCATTTTTATTGGTATCGAGTTCCTTTTTTATTGCCAATTCTTCTGTAGTTGAATATGTGGACCTTGGTGGATATGTTGGTAATCTATGTGGTGATATTTGGGAAAGGAGAGCGTCTTTTGGGGGCTTTGTACTTCTATTTCGTGTTGGTGTGCTTGAGCCAGACTGTACTATTTTCTCGGCTTGAGATGCCGACCAGTGGGAGTCTGGTGTCAAGGGTTGTGGATTTATGAGTTGGTTGTGGAGGGATGAGGGTAGCTAGCTATCGTAGCATATAGTTTCTATACTCGATGAGCTGTTTCTTCAAGTTGATCTAACTTCTGGGCTTTTACATAGTTGGTGAGGAGAAGGAGGCAGCAGATTTAGGTGATTCTTGGTGGCTCTTTTTTTGTGATTGCGCTTTAGGTAGGTCTGTTTCGAGGTGCTTAGTGGTTGGTGTTTCAGGTTGCATGCGGTTGGGTTTTAACTTTGAGCTTTATAGTGTTTCTTGGCTGTGTTACTAGGATATTGCAGTTTTTTGTGGGCTGTTAGCTCAAATGTTAGTTTGGAAGTTAATTGGGTGGTTTGAGCTTTGGTGGTGGAAGCAACGGTAGCATAACTTGGAGTACTCAAAATTCTTCCTTCCTCGACCATTTCTTTTAATGCTTGTTGTATTCGGTTGCCAAACCGGATAGTTCTTTTTCATACCACCTGATGGAAGTTGAAGTGTGGACATGTTCGCTTGAATGCGTGGTGAATATCTCCAGAGTTAATGCATTTTTCTTTTGTTTTGCATTTTTCGCTGTTGTGTCCTTTTTCGCTGCATTTGAAGCATAATTGTTGATCAGTTTTACAATATTTGGCCGGCTGACCAAACATCAGGCACGATCACATTGAATTGGAGTGGGCAGTTCTTCCTGTATTTGTATTGACGTTCCTGCGAATCTAATTGTTTCTGGGAGGGTTTGCTGCTGGAATGGTATTTTCGCAATTTTCAGCGGAGTTGAGCGTGTGGACGATTTTCTCTCGAAGATGGACACAGAGTCTATTTGATGGCCGCCATCTTCAAACAGCCTTTGTATCCCTTGGCATAGGAAGGCCTCCGTACTTTTGGGTCTAGGCATAAATCTGTCGAGTAGAATCGTGCCTACTCTCAGGTTGTGATTATTTTTGTCCGTTTGTTTTATTTTTTTTATCACCTAAGCCGATGAGGTCCAGTAGTTTTTTTTATATTTTTTCAGATTTGGCTTTAACTGTTGCCTCTATTCGGTCAGGATTGATTGAGAATTCTGGTTGTGACTCTTCTGTATCGACTTTTAATTGTTCACGCAGTTCGAGTGCACATAATGGTTCATTTATTGTGGTTTTTAGCGTTATATATCTGGACCAGCAAGCCGGTCTAAATGTTATTCTGAGGTCGTTTATTTTTTGATCTTTGCTGTTCTTTTTTTGTCGGGTTTTAGTTTGTTCATTTTGTAGAGATGTTGATTTAAGCATATTATCCCTGGCCAATAAGTAAAATTCAACCTCCCTGCCCGTGGCGGTCCACACTGACCCCAACAAGGGACTGGCATTCCTTGGCGCCTTTTACATGGCCTGGCCGGTACCACTAGGCGTGCCGCTATACGCCTTTACCACTACCTCTTGGGAACAGCAGACCAAACCCCCACATAGCATGGTAGGTGGATCAGAGTAGCGGATCAAGCTTGCTGACAGACATCTGAGCGGTTAGCGTCACCACGCCTAACATCGGGTCGTAGGAAAGTTCAGAGCCGTGGTTCCCAGTTATTGGCTGGGACCTAGATGAATTGCCTACTATGGCTAACGAGCAAATCTGCCTGGGTTTGAAGTCAGAGTTGTCTCTCTCCTAGGTGGAATGTTAACCAAGACTATGAGCTCAACCAGCCCAGCCAGGTTATAACGCCTGTCACTCGGTCTTTGGACACAATTTCTGTATAAGCAGGAGCACCACGGGCAGGTAATGCACCAACAATTGGGGCGCAAAGGCTAAGTAGCTCTAAAGGCTATATATTGCGCATGCAGCCCGGAAACCTCCACAAAACATAAATGGTAACGGGAACAAATACAATTCGCAAATAGGTATGAAATGGTTATTTCTCACCTTTTATAATCCAGAACATGATCCAAGATGAGCCAACAATTAACAATTTTAACCAAGGTTACCCAATAGTTAAATCAAATCTCAATCAATTGATTGCCTAAGATTAATCACATAAACCTGTTATCAGTTTAATATAGATGTCGTAGAATGGAGTTAAGTGACCTCTTTCTGCATTTACGAGTGCGAGGTAGATTTATAATATAAGCAGACTGAAAGTAGGTTTGCCAATAGTCGAATATTTTGGAAGTTCCGGGATAACAGAAAAATTCTACAAAAATAATTTTACTAATATGTAAATTAATATTACTTTACAAGATTAAAAGAAGTTTCAAACTATGCTATACACACATTAGATGTACACGGGTCTCAGCGGCTAAAGGGGGAGGGGGTCTTGGTGAGGACGGTCACCCTACAAACAAACAAATATTGACCGAGGGACGTTCGAATGACCTTGAGCAATAAGCCGATGATGAAAGCTTTACACTGGGGAGAGGGGGCATCGAGAGAGAACTTGCATGGGAGAGTTGCGCGTTGCTGTTTCCTCAATGCATTTTTCAGAGGGAGTAATTGTTGCCTTGGCGTAAAGTTCAAACACTAGTCTCTTGAGAATGACTATTACGGGGTGAACCTAAATCTTGCTTTCGAGTAACACGAATCGAGACTAGGCACGATGCGATCGAGGAGCGGGAGGAAGTGGGAGGTAGCGGGACAAGGTAGACTCACGAGAATTAACGAGAATACCGGGAGCTTGAAGGATTCAGCCAGAATTGTACAGAGTCCAACGGGATGTGTTGAGCGGGTACGAACTGGGAATTGCAGACGGCGAATACGGTCGGGGCAGAGCGGGCGGCGGATACTAACTTTCAACTCTGGCGCCGAAGAATTTATAGTTTCTTCGAATGGGTTTTTTTCGATTTCCGTCCTACAGAGAGGGTTGTATGTTCAGACGCATCGGCAAAGGAGAATAATCTCTGCCTTTTAGCGCGAGCGTGAGGAAGTTTACTATGTCGCCGAGACAATTTTTGTCCGACTTCAGATGGGACGTTGTGTGCTCTCAAACTTGTCGCAGTTTCTAATAATTTCGCAATTCCATTATTGCAGACAAAAGTGGTTGTCGAGTTTTCTGTTTTCTCTCTCTCTCTCTCTTTCTCTCTCTCTCTCTCTCTCTCTCTCTCTTCATTGAAGGGCGAGGCGGCGTGTATCTTCCTCACTCTCTCTCTCTTTCAGATCTCTGACAAAGTTGATATAGGCTGAATAATAGTTTAAAACACTACACTGAATATTAGTATCGTGGAATGGCCAGAATCTCTCTCTCTCTCTCTCTCTCTCTCTCTATATATATATATATATATATATATATATATATACGTAGGTCGTAGGGGGCTTGGGTCCTAAGTTGGTTGAAGACCCTTAGTGAAAGGGTGAATTGTTAGGAGTCCAGTGGGGATAGTTTATTATTACCTTTTCGGGGTCCTTTTAAACAAATATTTCAGAGTGCAAGTTAGCCAAAGATTAACAGGTAGCTGGTAAGCGTTAGGGTTGCAGAGAAAGTCAATGACGAAAATATATCTTTACTAACAATAAAATGATATTTATATTTATACAAGAATTGGGTTTAAAGGGAATGTTCGCGCATACGGGGTTAAAGTTCCACACGAGATACAGGTAGGTTAATTAAGGGATTAAAGTGGTCAGATTCAGTTTGGTGATTTAAAGGGGGATTTCAAACCGCGGCGTTAACATAAATACTGGAGCAATGGGGTAAGCCAGATTCAAATCATTCTCTAGGCGGCAACGGTTACGATTACCTTACGTGCTCGTTGCCGAAAAGAGGCCAGTAAGGGTACGATGAATGCGACGGAAGAAATCAGGTTACCTATTGCTTCAAACAAGGGAGCACTTGTCGAGCCTTCGAAGTTGGGAATCCTCGTCAGATACTAGCCGATTGACTATGGCAGAGTTCCGATTGACTATGACAGAGTTCATGGATCGATTTAGCCTACAACTCGAATCAAATTCGACGCTAGGGGGGAGGAGCGTCCTTCAGCTCATTTGCCGGAGTAGGTGGAAGTCTAACAGTGCTGCTCCCTAAACTCAATCGAAGAGTTATATAGACACTCGGGCAAATGGCTCCAGACGCGCGCGCGAATTTGAGGGAAACTCGGCAACTCCTTTGGAGGAAGGGGAAATCGTGATAACGTTGGTTGCTTTGTCTAACGGATTTCAATCTTCGAGCGGAAAGCCAGAATGTTTGCAGAGAAGTGGCCTTGGGAGAGGATAATATCGGTCCCTAGGAAAATACAGCTGGGGCGTGAGATAACGGCGTCGGCCGCTTCCTTACCCGGGTTCAGCCATGCTTTCACAGCTTCATGCGGTGCTTTCAGGATCCATGTGAGTAGAGAAGAATGCGTGGTCACCAGTTGACCACATTATGATACATCTAGTCTTCCTTATATTCAGGTTGATGCCTTAAATAAAATTGGAATCATTTCCTTTAGGCCAGTGACTTCCCCTTGTGAAACAAAACCTTCTATCCCAATTTTCAAATTGCAATTTTGGGGGATTTTCAGCTCAAATTAAATTTCATTTATTTTTCTCGATGAAGTATTTACAAGCAGAGGCATCTGAAGTTGCAAACCACGCCCTCTAGGCTTCTAGCACAAGTTTTTTCCTTATTTGCTCCTTTGATATACCATTTATACATATTAGGTCCACCACTTTCCTAAAAATAGCGGAGGTGAGCAGGTTATTTTTCTCTATGCAAAAAAAATTATTTTTCATCTAATCCCTATTGTCCTTTCCACTTCCTCTTTCCACTCCCTTTAAAAATAAATATGCCCTTTCTGCTAAAATTCTTTACATGATAATAAACATCAAATATTATTAAGAAAATTCCACTGGAAAGACATTATCTGTCAGGATAATAAACATACATTATAATTAACAAATTCCGGTGAGAAAATAGAGCTGGAAGATGAATTATATATTTTAAAAGGCTTTCTGGAAAAGAAACAGTTTTTAACCATTTCCTGTATTATCTTAAGTTAACTTAAGTTTTAACTATGACTATGATACAAAACTATATTGAGCAATTACTTAAGAATTCCATTATAATATGAAATAAGATTGCTAAATAAACTATTACATCGCAAGATTTTTCGTTATTATGTCCAACTTAATGAATATTTTTATGCTTAGTAGATTTAACATGTCAATATTTTAAAAAGAATTACAATTTGCCTGAATTAATTTAAAGGGGTTGGTCTTGGGTTTAATTGCTATTACTTGTAGTGACGATAATCAGTTGAATAGAATCAACCGCTCAAATATGTATTCTTAGGAAGCGACTGTAAAAGATTAAAAATACTAAGAATTAGTTGAAAAATTTGCCTTTGTGTCGATGTTTGATTCCCATTTCCCCGGACAGTAACTAGGAGAGTAATTAACAAACGACTTGAGCTAAAGACAACTTAAGATTATATATTATATAACATCAAGATAACTATAATAGCATAAAATACTTATAGTCTCAGATTTAAAGAGAAGTATTGATATTGTGGATGACGTAGAAAATTTGAAATCGATACGTGATCAACAACAAGGGCCACGTTATGTCACCACACATCATTCATTGATTGCAACCCACTAGATAAATTCGTGTGAGACGTTGTTGATAAGGGTGTTAATAAGGCTGCTCCCAAACACTTTATTTTTCCGTCTACAATTTGCATCGATTTACTTATACTCCCCAACCATCTTTCTTTCATTCTTTTTCGCATTCTCTCTCTCAATTTTTCTTTCGTATTCTCTAACCCTCGGTCACTATCTATATTTATATTCGTACCCCACTAACTCCAGTTATACATTTGTTAAAATAAACTTGTTTATTGTAAGCGCTGAGATTTAAACTCTCATTTTTGGCAAAAAATATCAGCATGGTCAAAGGGTGAAAAGTTCCAAGAAATTTTACTGCTAATCCTTTCATATTTATACCATCTAGATATTTTTCTATTTGGTTATTTTGAGTAGGTAGTACCTATAACCTTTGCCTGTACTTAACTGAGAAGGGCTGATTTATCTTTATTGAGTGCTAAGAGTGTCTAATAAATTGATATTATAAGAATATCTTAAAGAACAGAGCCTTTCTGAAGCACGTAAGGATATATATAAGAGAAACGAACATTAATCCCAAAATATACTTACCTTTTTCATCTTTAACCATTGAATACATAACATTTATACATTAACTACAGCAATACTCTGAATATTATCCTAAACAAGAATTAATTAAATTAATTTACCCACAAAAATTGGCTAACGTTTTCTCTACACACAACAATAATATAAGAATTAGGCTTACGGACTCATGTGGAGTTTAAAGGCCTCAGAAATGTTATTGACTCACGACGCGTGCCGTGTGTCCAGATGTAGATGGGCGAAATTCCACGGTGGTTTTGGTGAGGGTATCAGCTGGGGGGTCCACACGTTCTTGCACGAGAACCAATACGGTGCTTTATGCAACACCTAGGCAGTCGTGGTCTCTCTGGCGAGAGTAAGCGCGAACTTGGTTCTTGAATCAAGCTAACTTGGAGTGCGGTGTGACCACCGAGTAACGAGCTCGAGGAGAAGCCTTTTCCTTCTTCTTTTCTTAATTCTTCAAGGACGAGGAATACCCCTGGTGTTTAAGGTGCACCAGGATATGAGGAGTCTCTTTGGCGATAGTAAGTTGAACTTACCAAAGTTAACTTATCGTTTGGTTTGAAAACCATAGACTTAGCTCGAGGATGAGCTTCTTCTTATCCCCTTAAGTTAGGTAGCCCTGCCTCTCTTGCAGGGTACTTCTTGGTCTGGCGAGCCAAGTACTCTACCACTCCAGTCTCGGTAGTTCGGTTTGATCCAAAGACTTCGTCACCTAGAGACTGACGCATACTACCTCAATTTTCCTCAGAGTTCCTCATTTATACCTCGTCACCCCACTGGGGGAGTGGTAAGGGGAGGAGGAGCGTGAGGACGGCCCCAGGAGAGTTCTTTTTCCAAACGGTTTTTCACACGAAGTCAAACATCGGCTCCTCGTTAGCCTTCGAGGTGGGAGAAACACTTCGCCAATTTCTTATTTGACGTGAAACTGGATCTCACTCTCCTAGGGGAGATCTTACATTTTGACCTTTAGGGTCTTTCATGGCACCGAGTTGTGCCACATTGCGGTTAAGCACTGAACCCGCCGATGCCTTCGACGGATGTCTTTGCGGTAACCGCCTTGTGACTGCACCAAGAGTGAACGGAGGGGGGTGACCATTCACCTACAACAACTATTATTTTGTGAATTAGTGGGCGTTTCTTTTATATCCTTACGTGTTTCAGAACGGCTCTGTTCTTTAAGATATTTCGATATCTAAATATATTAGACACACTTAGCACTCTTAGAGATAGAACAAAAAGGGGTGGAATTTTACGACATTTATAGATAATAAGTTATTGATATTTTCCTAAAATTAAATGCGGTTGTTATTCGTTTATAAATTACCACCATGTCTGCAAAGTGTTGTTCAACTCTTTTTGATAAATAATTCTCGACCGCTTGATATTTAGATTATTCAGAATGGTATAGTAAGCAAAGAAATGTAGTTTAGTACGTGCAGTGTTTTAATGAATTGGACATGTTGTTCTTCAATCTTTGATTATAATTTTATTTGAAAATGTCAACTACAGTAAAAGAGTGCAGGAAATATAAAGCGATCAATTCCGTTTTGGTAAGTACTCGTTTTTTAAGGCCCTAAGCTCTTTCTTCTAAAGTGGTTCCACGCAATTAATCTGTGGTTCAATAATTCTGGATTTAAAAAAATATGAACATTTCTTTAATTTAACGTTACAATGACATTAAGTGAATATTCAAATAGACGTTTCCTCTTACTAGCAAACTGTAAAATATATCACAGAGGAGGTGGTATTCCTTGAATAAATATGGATATTTGGCATAGTTTACACTATTACAACAGGTGGCTGAATTAGGCTTAATGGAAATACTGGAAAACCGGCATCAACAATTTATAGTGACGAATGGAAAATATACCAAAATATTCGAAGGAAACTTGATTTTGCTTAGATGACCGTTAATCAATCTGTTAACTTTATAGATATGTCAACAGGCATTCACACTGAAACGAATTAGAGTTATTGGAACAGGCATTAGTATTGTATAAGATTAAGCTTAAAATCACAGAAGGCTTTTACAGGCAGATCTCCTAGATTTATATGTCATGAATGGCATGTGCTTAACAATTTTACCCCGTTTCAATTTAGCATTGCAGAACAAGATTCATTTGAATAACTAAGCGTCTAATGTTTGTTTGTATAGGTTTATTGTGCAATAGCGTACATTTATGAATGATATAATACAAATACAATAATAATATAGGATATAATAATAGATAAATATACATAACATAAGCGTACACATTCCAGTTGGCGATAGGCTGCGGCTGCAGCATACCACGCCGCTTGCTTCTTGGTCCCTTCCATTCTTGGTGCTGCTGGTAGGCGTTGTGGGCGGCCATGGGCTTGGCCTGCCCCTTGAACTCTGCAGGCTGGGGCGCATATTACAGGTCATGGTGGTGCCGTGGGCGGCTCGCTTGGCGGCCTCTTGCCGCGCAAACTCACGTACAGTGAAGCCGGACCAGCATGCCCTGCGCTGCCAGGTCCTGCAGGGTGCACAAGATAGTTTTGGTGAGGTGGATGTTGGCCCTGGTGTGAGCTTTGGCGTGCTGCAGCGCGTGCAGCCCCGATGGGCAGTCCGTGTGTATCACCACAGTGGCCTCCCGGCAGAGCAGAGCAGGCTGGAGGGCGTGCATGATTGCTACCAGCTCCATCTGGAGGGTGGAGCAGTGGGGTGATGTCCTCCATGCTCGCGTCAGACCGCTCGTAACGAATGCGGCGCCGGACCTCCACGTGTCGGGGTCGACGGAGCTGTCAGTGAAGTAGACTGCGCTATCCGGTTCCGTCACCTCAGAAATAGCTCTAAGGGCGCACTGGCGCAGCTCCTCGGTGAGGCAGTGCCCTTTGATGATGGGCAATTGTGTGGCGGTGAAGTCGGTGGCAGGGGGCTCCCATGGTGATCGTGGAGCGTAGGCGGGATAAGGAGGGTTTTCGGGCCACAGCCAGTTCCCTGCCTGGCTGAATGTGTTGGTTGCTAAGTTGACGTTTATAAGCCACCTGTTTTTACGCAGGCACTCGATGCCCTACGCCACGGCCATCCGGAGTCTCCTCTGCTGCTGTTTTTGGGCTAGCGCTACAAGGACCGGTGCACAGTAGTCCACTAGGGGCGCAATTCCTGCAGGGAGTAGAGGCCGAGGAAGGGGAAGGTTGCACCAGCGCTCGGCCACGTCGTGTCCCTCATGACGTTGAGCCTGACATGCGGACGTTCCCTCAGGTGCGTGACATGGTGCGCGAAAGACAGCTTCCTGTCGAGCCATACCTTCGAGGTACTAGAAGGAGTCGGTCTAGGTTAGCCCGACTCCCTGGACACGCAGCTGCTGGCCAGCAGGCGTGGAAGTCTTGATGGCTATGGCCAGGGACTTCTCTGTCAAGATTTTGAGTCCCCAGCTCTTTGCACTTGGCAAAGAGGAGGTGAAGCGCCTCTTGTGCCCGCGCGAGCTTGTCGCCGTGCCCAGTGACGACAAGGTCGATGTCGTCGGCATAGACTGAGAGGATGGTTCCTCCCCGATAAGAGAGCGTCACCAGCTGCTCCGTCAGCACGTTGAAGAGGAAGGGGCTGAAGATTCCGCCCTGGGGCGTTCCGTTTTCAAAGGTAAGGTATTGAGACTTGTGACCCTGGAACGTCACACGGGCCCGGTGCTGCTGAAGGTAGTCCTGGAGCCAGCTCATCAGTCTTTCTTCGGACGCCCTTCCTCACAAGAACGGATAGTATGGTACGGGAACTGGCTAGCTCGGAAGCTTTCTCGAGGACAAGGAAGACTACGATAGTGGGCTGGTTGTTGGCGTAAGCCAGGAGAGTGAAGAGGCAGTCCACCCTGCTTACCCTCCTGGTATAGCCGAACACGTGGGGTTGAAGGCTACCTACGCTCCACTGTAGGCATCTCAGCACCATCCTCTCCGCAGCTCAGGAGTGAGATTGGCTTGAAGGCGGTGGGATCCTTAGGCTTGGGGATGAGCTGGATGTCGGTGTCCTTCCAGGAGGGCGGAAGACAGCCTGCTAGCCACAATGCTTTTACAAGGGCCAGCAGCGCGGCGTCCCCAGCAAGCCCAACGTCTCCCAACATGGAGTTCTGCACTTCTTCGGCCCCCGCCTCTGTTTCACGCCTACGCTTCGCCCTGGCCAGCTCCTCGATCGGGAAGGGCTGATCCGTCGCGTGCGGCTGGTCCCGCGGCTCCCTGATTGCCTCGTCGCGCTGTGGGCGCAGTTGCTGCTGGAGGGGGCTGGTGTGGGGAGGTAGCTGCTCGCTGGTACCCCTCGCTGTGAAGCAGCTCACTAGCCGATTTGCCTCTTGCTGTGGGCGTGGGTGAGCGGCTGGACGGGTCGGGGCAGCGCTTGAGGCCTTCCTGAAGCAGCCCCACAGCTGGCCGAGGGAGGTATGTTTGCTGAAAGAGGAGCACAACTCCAGCCACTTTGCCTCTCTGGCGCTCAGGGACACCTGTTGCGCTCGGGCCATCACGTCTTGCAAGAGCCGCAGGTTGGTGGCCGTCGGGCACTTCTCGTACAGCCTTTTGTGGACGTTGACGCGGTGATAGTGCTCCCGGCCCTCCTCGTTATAAAACGGCCAGTCCGGGCGCCAGTGGCGGTTCGAGGCTGTCCTAGGCATAGCTGCGTCAGCTGCACTCTTTATGGCCACCGTGAGATCCCTCTCCTGCTGGTTCAGGTCCATGGGCGGCACCTACGTGGCGGCTTGGAACCTGGCCCAATCCGCCTTCCTGTCCTTCCACTGCGGCGGCAGGAAAGGGGTAACTAGTGGGGCCATGGTGAGGGATATAAGGGGCCCGTAGTCGTCGCTGCGGGGTTTGGAGTGGACCTGTCAGGTGGCGCCGGGATGTAGGTCACCCGACACCACCGTGAGTTCGAGCGTGGCGGCCCCTTGTATAGCAGCAAGACCTGCCTCGTGGGGACTTTTTATCTGTGCGCCCGGAGTCGTGTTGCCAAGAGCACGAGGGGGTGGGCCTCGACAGCCTGGAGGGTTGAGATTGTTGTGGTAGCGCTCCAGCACCACCTTGTGCCTTCTCACGCTGGGGTCGAGCAGGATCACTTGGTCCCCCTCCTCGGCAAGGCGGCGCAGCAAAGCCTCCGACCCATCGTCCTTTGAGGTGAGGACGTATTCGCTTGTCAGAGAGGGGCGTAAGTTTATTTTCAGGCCAGGGTGCTCGCTTTCCAGCTCCGTCACCGTCTGGTAGGCACTGGTGCTGTTCTCCTGGTGCACCAGGAGAACTTGGGCCAGGGGCCTCGTCGGGAATGAGAGAGTGTCTCCTAGCCTTCCTTATTCTTCTGCTGAGCCTCCTCGCTCTGGGGGCTCTCGTCGATGACGAGGCGACCACTTTCATTGCTGGGGGCTTCCTCTGACTGTAAGAACTCCGGCTTGAGGCTGTGGGCGGTCCTCTATGGCGTGGAGCTCTGCGCCGGTGACGATGAATGAGAGCGGCCCTGCGTCCGCTTCACTGATCTCCCTGAAGTGGCTATGGGCGCCGACCCTTGAACTGAGGGCATGGCCACTGTCTTTCGCTCACTACCTGTTCACAGCGTGAATTTTCGTTTGAATCCTATGAATCCTCAAGCTTTACTTCTTATTTTAGTCTCAGAATTGTTTAAAAATATCCCAAATTACGCTTTCGCTCTTGTCTGGGCAGAATTCACTGGATTTTAAGCTAAAAAAATTGGTGTATCATGGAGCAAGAGCACAACACATATATATCGCACTAAGTCCAAACGGACACTGACACTGGGAGCGTCTAATGACTGAATTGTTTTACTATTTTATTTAATACACTGACTCTTATTGTATTTGCTAATACATTTATAATAATGAGTTTTTTCAATACAGTGACTCTTATTACATTACTTGGGAAATTTTGGGGCCACTCAATTTACCCGGGAAACCTTTAGGGTAATTCAACTATAATTGCAGCTTTGGGTTGACTCATCTTTAGCTGATCTATACTTACATTTTCCCGAACCAATCTTTTTTTCTTATCACTTTCTATTTACCTATTGAGAATGTTACCTTGAATTTTAGATAATCGCAAAATATATACAACCTTGGCGAAAGTTATGTGGTAGGTATGAAAAAGTGAAGAATATGATTGAAACCCATATATTTCATTTCATACTTGACATAATACAAATAAACATTTTTAACTATATTTTATCATAATTAATATTTGGTGTCTCTTCCTCTTGCTTTTATAACCGCTTATAATCGTTTTTGCATACTTAAGACTAAATTAGCACAGGTAGTTGGCCCATTTTTCTGCTTCTCTTCATGAATTTTGGCTTTTAATTCACCTTTCGTGGAACATTTGTCCACTCTGGCTCTTGTCCCCAAGTGTGACCACAAATGTTCAATTAGCTGAGGTATGGAGATTGAGGGGCCCCATTCCATCAATGTTATCATTGAAAATTTGACCTAAATATGGTTGATAAACCTGATTAAACATGCTGGTGTAAGTGTTAGAATTTATTCGGCTCTCTCCGATGAACACCAATCCTGGGCTTGATGACGACATTCAACCCGAAACCATTATATTGTCACTGCCAAATTTTACTGTGGGGACATACAGTAAACAGCTCTAGAGGTTCCAAAGTTCTGAGGAGAAATACAATTATTCCTCATCATTCTTGGTATCCAATGAAAAATCAGTATCAATTAAAGGTTTTGGTATCCAAGAAAATTTGGGGCAAACCTAATAAATTAATGGAAACTAATATACAAAACCTACCTAAAGTTTGCTTTCATCAGACCAAACAACTTCAGCCCAATCATCATCAGTCTAATCTTCATGCTCTTTTCCTCAAGACAATAGATTCTTCTCGTTCACCTGGGACAACCACGGTTTCTTTCTAGCCTTATATCTTTTGAGATCAGCTTCTAATAATCTTCTTCTCACTGTGAGTCTTGATATCACTTTGTTGCTGCTTCTCGAAACTCAGCAGGTACATCAGAAGAGGTTTATTTTCTATTAGCCAGATACATCCTTTTCAGCAACCTCTCCTCCTTCCAACTTGTAAACCTTTTGCGACCTTAATCATCACCGCTTTTAAAAGAATTGGTCTCATTATACCTTTTAATCAGATCAATTTCACTTTTCTGGCAATTTTGACTTAGGATAATCCCTCTTTGGTCAATCTAATGATTTAAGTTTGAGTTTTAACACAAAAGCACCTCTTTTAAGTTAACAAAGGGATAATCACTGAAAGAAATTGGAATAAACGTTAGTATTACACATTGAATGACAAGAGGTTACACACGCATACACAAAATATGCAAAAACGCATAAAATGGGTTATAAAAACAGAAGGAGGATACATTAAATATTAATTATTAATAGAATATAAGCAAAAATATTTTTTGTATTATGTCGTATGGAATAAATGAGTTTCAATCATATTCTTTACGTTTTTATATCTACACCATAATTTGGGCCAAGGCTGTATATGTATAGTAAAATATATAAATTTAGTGGACTCAGTAAATACAGTTGAGGATCAGATTTTGATTCTTTCAGAGTAAGAGAGAACATTTTTATTGTAAAAATAATCATTTTGTTTAAAAAAAATCTAAACAAAGAACTTCATCTTTGCACATATTATATGAAGGTCTAGGAGAATCTTGCTAAATGTCCTTATGTTGGACTATAAATATACATATGTGAAAGGTATATAGACTACATAAGGAGAAGAGTACAAGGCTATTTTGGAACCAAAAAATTGCGCATCTCTCCTTAACCTACCTTAGTCAGTCTCTGTTGGACTGAAACAAGGTAGATAGACCTAAGTCGCATGCTCTCAATTATTCTGGCATATGACTATACGAACTTTAAACTTTTAACAAGTGGAGCAATTCCCCCCATAGTTAGTTTATTTTTATCATTCTGGGAATAACCTGGGGAGTAGTACCTTGAGAATTATACCATTCGAAAGATAATGTAAAACAACATAAGGGTTTCAAACTTCATTAGAATCAGCCGAACAGTTATGATGTTATTGCTAAAGAACCCATTGAAAAATAAAATAGTTACGATCCACTCGAATGACCTACGAACCAATATGGTAACTTATAGAGTCGTGTGCAAGTGAGTAAGAACACTGAGAGCCAATTTACGAGACGGCGTTTCCCAAACAGCGAAAGGAAAGTGCTTTTTAAAGGTGTTAACACTTTTATGTGCCTGGTTTTATTCATTGCAAAGATTTTGGGAGAGTCCTTAAAAAATTCGTGATGCTGGTGGAGCTTACAGTGAGTATAAATTAGATTGCTCTAATAAAATATGTGAAAAGTTGTGCTCGCGATAACGTGAGGGGGGTGGTATGCAGGAAACTGGTACTTGTTGCATCCAGTTCTTAAAATGTATGCTATTTGAAATCAATAAACTTTTTTTTCATCCAGAGCATAAACGATTTAATAAAAAGAAGTAATAAGGAAACAAAGTTGCTGAAAAATGTAAATGTAATTTACCGTCAAAAGATAAGAAATAGTTTATTGATAGCCTATTGTCCTATCGACAATTTTGTTAACTTGAATTTCTTAACAAAATTCGTTTTTTAGTATTTTATTCATTTTATTCATGGAATTAAATTGAACAATGCCCAGTTAAATAAGAAATTTACACACATAAAGTGTGTGATACAAGTCGAAATATATATATATATATATATATATATATATATATATATATATATATATATATATATATATATATATATATATATATATATATATATATATATATATATATATATATATATATATATATATATATATATATATATATATATATATATATATATATATATATATATATATATATATATATATATATATATATATATATATATATATATATATATATATATATATATATATATATATATATATATATTTGTTGGGAGGAAAGAGACAAAAGCCACGAGAATATGTATATATACATATATCCTCTAAAGTACGTACGCGTCCTTCACTACGCACAACTACGTTCACGTCCTAAGAGTAATGCGTCGTCTATGAGGTATAATAGTGCGACTTACTATAAGGGCCAATAGGGTTTAATGAATCTACCAAGTTGCAGTTCAGGGGTAGATTTAAAAAGATAAAATCAAAAATATAATTTTAATAAGTCACCAGTTAACATATTTATACATACGGGAAATAGAGCTCATGTAAATAAGGACAATTCTGACAGAATATAGATCAATTGGCAATCGGGTAACGTTAATTACTCGTTAATCAGTTTTTAAACGGCATAGTAGAAATCACTTATACGGAGGGAATATTTATATGTTAGAAAGTGGATTCATTAACGGGCGATGCCAGAAAGGGTCGTTTTACCTTAATGGGGTCACCTCGAGGAAACGGGAATCCTTTAGCAAGTTAGCGCGGGAAAATAGATATGGACAATGGACGTGATTCTCGTCCCAATATCATGATGTTGACAAGGATGAAGGGGGATGGGGACCAGAAGACGAGTTCACAATCCTCCTTGAAGACCGTCGAGGGCACCTCTGATCCAGAGATTTTCAACTTCCAAAAAATGAGACTCTGACAGGACTTTGCGCAAAGTCTCAAATGGGTCTTCTGTAGGCCATTGAAGTGGAGTCCCGGATGATATGAGAGGAATTCCGGCCGATCCTTCGGGGACGAGAAGATTCGAGGCTTGCTCTGAAGAGAGTAAACCTTGACAAAAGACATGGATCTGCCCGGTGAGATCCAGCCTCGATGGTATAAGCGAATACCAAAGACTTGGGGAAACATAGTTACGATCGTAATCGAAGGAGATGGGTTCTCAAACTCAATCTGCCGATATTCGAAAACCCAAGGTATTTATATGACGGCCATTTTGGGGGGATTTCTCCTCGTTGGCACACTCAGCCGACTGGCTGACCACTTCCGGCGGCGAGATGGATTGGCTTTTTTCACCTGACCCAACTCTTAATGGTCTTTACGAAGTGGGCGAGAAACTTTCATCTAGCAGTTTCACGACTACGGAGATTAGCGCTTCCTCGGCGAGGTAAAAGCTATTAAGACGCCCAACTTTATTAACTACACCTGTAAGACGGCCTGCGGATATTCCAATTCTTTCTTCTTTTTTTTCTATTTGGATTCAGATATTACTCAACGTGGATTTATAATTAAGAGACAAAGAAAGGGAAGGAATTCATGAAACAAATGAAGGGGGTATTCCTCTTGGCATCCCTTTCCCTTATATATATATATATATATATATATATATATATATATCGTAGTATGCAAATTAGTTCGGACAGTGGTTAAATAATACAATTATTTGATAATATCACTGGGTAACACTAGTTTTGTTTCTTAAAATGTTTTTCGTGTTTCTATGGTGCTTTTACCTGCTGATTCCCAAAATATCAGTGAAAATTGCCTAGCATCGATATTTTTTAAGATAATTGGAATTTTGTATTTAAAACTAACCATAAATAGCTGCGACACTTCAATTTATTTAGCAGATTCACATTGTCCATGAATAATAGCTGAAAATATTTTGTCCTTGTATTTCTTTTGAAACTAATGAGAAAATGTGATTATAATAGGTAATCTACTAAAAGTGCACTGAAGACCGAGCTTTCTTTTTGTAAGCTCCTTGATCTTTACGTACCAGTGACCATATATACTCTTCCATCATAGCAGTGTCCCATCTTTCTTGGTATACTTTCTCCATTAGAGCAAGGTCTTAATCGAACCGCTCACCATGCTCCTCACTTACTTCTCCCAAATTTTCATTAAAAAACTCCAGATGTGAATGCAAAAAGTGCACCTTTATTCACAATCAACATCCTAAATCCTTATACCTTTCTAAAAGGTTTGTTCAAAGCTTCTTGTAGTTTGGATCTTTATTTTTATCAAGAACTCCATTGACTATATTTCTAAATGCACACCATGACTCACTTTTGACATCACTCATTGCATTCTCAAGTTGCACTGACTTCAACATTTTCCGAAATTGCGGTCCGGTAAATATACCACCTTTAACTTTGGCCTCTAAAGGCTTTCGAAAGAGTAGATTAATATCTTGAGGCAAAGAAAACATGAATATTGGTGTACCCGCCTTGCAATCTTAGTAAGAAGGCAAGCATTTTCAAATCATCACTGGGGGGGAATTCCACGTGGAATTTCTTTTCCAGCACGGAAGTGAAGTCCATGCGATGGAGAAGATTCTAAAATTCGGTTAGGCTTAAATTGATAAGCCCCCCCCCCTCCCATCCACAAGTGAGAGCCTCGAAACGCGTCCACTTCGCACCATCTTTTCGCGCGTTAGAATCGCCTTGACGTGAAGAATCGAGGCCATTCGAGAATAGCGCTGTTTACCCCACCCCTGCGGGAGAAAGCATCGGATATTTATAGGTCTCGTCTTCCATGTGGGAGACAGAAAGTTGAGGAGTTTTGCCCGGAGTCAAGAAAATTTCCCTAGTTCCAAGTCAGGTGCTAACAACAAAGCAAAGTGACGGCTTAACTTTTTGTATGTTGGAATTAGCCTCAGCCAGTGAGGTAATTGTATTTGACGATCGACACCGAGCGATTTTTTCGACTCCACTCATCAACTCTCCCATAGTTTTCAGGTGGCTGAAATACTATAAAATTTTAGTGTCATGTATCAAATTATATAATATGTATATTAATAAATATATATGTCGTGGTATGACATTACATTATATCAATAACATATTATATCTATGGGACGGGGGGAACTAATACCTTAAAGGCGAACCGACAAAGGGACGGAACGCCACGAGTTTCGACGACCGGAATAGCGAGAAAAGAGTGCAACGAGGTCAGGTAAAATTTGGGCAATGGCAAAGCTCAAGGTTATTTAAAGAGGCATGTATAAAAATATACTTTTATTTACATGAAATAAGAGAATTAATGAACAAAATTACATCAGAAAACGAGGGGGTAATTGTAGTTATGCATCAGACTCTGAAGTTAGAAATTAATGCGTTACACAAGGAGACTATTCAAATGGGGAGGGTTGAATGAAATGGGTTGCTGAAGGGGGGGGGGAAAGGTTGGCTTACGGAGGATTCCGGGTGAGAAGTCAGGGTAAGACTCCACGGATGTCTTCTGCAGGCCATAAACGTGAGCCGAGGGCGCTCGAAGCTTCTGAGCGGGAAGTTAACGTGATAACGGTTCTCCAAAGAGGAGTAGGCGGTAACGTCCGGTCCAGTGAGAGTTTTTCGGCCACCCGAAAACGAGGGGCGAACGAGGAAGGTTTCAACAGGAGTTGATGAGTGGAGTCTGAAAAATCGCTCGGTGGCGATCGTTCAATGGAATTACCTCATTGGCTGGGGCTAATTCCAACACACAAAAGTTCAGCGGTTACTTTGCTTTGTTGTTAGCACCTGACTTGGAACTAGGGGAATCTTCTTGGGTCCGGGCGAGACTCCTTAACTATGGGGCTCCCACATGGCAGACAAGCCCTATATATGTTTGACACTCCCCCCGTGAGAGGAAGGGGGGCAGCGCTACACTCGAATGGCCTTGAATCTCAACGCCGAGGAGATTCTTACCCGCGTAAAGGTGGTCCGTGGTGGACGCGGTTTGAGGCTACCGCTTTTGGATGGGGAGGAGGGGAGGCTTACAAATTTAAGCCTTACCAAATTTTAGAATCTTCTCCAGTGCAAGGACTTCACTCTCGTGCTGTAAAAGAAATTCCATCTGGAATTTCCCCACACATCTCCCATCCGAAAGATGATGCTTTACAGAGCAGTTGCGTAGGAAAGCATCATCTCACCCGGCCAACTAGAATTATCAAGTGTCTAGGGAAATTCTGACCTGCTACGACAGGTGTACACACAACAAAAGATAATCTGAGCTCAGCGGGGAATTTACGGAGACAAGCCTTAAACGGGTCAATTCTAGACACAATTTAAAAAATAAATCACAGGAGAACATTGGCGACATTTCAGTGGAACCAAAAAAATAAAGGATACAAAATTAAGAACATTAATGAGATAATATATACAAAATAACGTTGCAACTAACTTGCAAAGAAAGTTTCAATTGTAATTGAATAAAGAGCTCATGGTAGAAATGCAATTGTATATTATCGAAAAAGATATGTTTCAAATCAGAAGACAAAAAGAAAACAATTGAAATGCAAAACTGTAGAAAATAATACCTCAGTTCGAGAATATATACTAAACAACTTAAACAGAAGATGTACAACAAGAATCTTTCATAATATACTTCAATTTCATGAAAATACGCAATCAATTTGGGGACACCTGAGTATTTGATATTAGCCATCGATCAACATTTCAGCATAGATATAGATTGTATGCATCTACCACTACTTGTTTGAACTGATAAAACGAATCTTTATATCGACTTGCGTTAATTGACATTTTTATCTTTATTTGTTTAAATCAAACTATAGACTACAAAACTAATCCTTGCAACGATTTTCTGACTTAGAGAGAGGATCAAAATAATTTTTTTTAGAAATAACACTGTTATTTAACAATAAATGGAAAGACTGATATTGTTGGAGTATCAGTAACCACCTCATGATGCGCCCATTCTGACTTTTTCTATTTCTCATAAACGAGACGGGGCGGTGGTCTGTTTCCACTGCAAAAGGCTTTCCTATTAAGTACATACTGAACTTGGTAACCCCCAGACTATTGCCAAGGCCTTGTTGACAAAAAAAAATATGTTACAGCCACCTACCTCTGCTGTTACTAAGCGAAATAAAAATTAAAATGTTCCTATCGGAATTAGGACACCAAAGACCTTAACTCTTTTGGATTAATAACCAGGAGAGTCTCCAAAATTTAAACACAATAAAAAAAAATTAATTACCAGGGGTCTAACACAAAATCTCAATAGATTAACGTTTCACTGCTCTTCAATTAACTTGAACTTACCTTCTGCCAGTAAAATACAAACATTAAAATAAAAGGGATAGACGTGAATAACTTGTGAACTTCTAATGTAGAAATTAAAATCACACGGATTCGTAAAAACAATCAGACACACTTGACACCAAAATTATCTACTATCTATATTAATAAATATATATGTCGTGGTAGTACATTATATTATATCAATACCATATTATATCTATAAGGGAGGGACCAATAACTTAAAGGCGAACAGCCATGGGACGAAACGCTACGAGTTTCGAGGAGCGGAAAAGCGAGAAAAGAGTGCAAAGAAGTCAGGTAAAATTTGGGCAATGGCAAAGCTCAACGTTATTTAAAGGGGCATGTACAAAAATATAATTTTATTTACATGAAATAAGAGAATTGATTGGCAAAATTACATCGGTAAACGAATGGGGAATTGTAGAGTTATGCATCAGACTCTAAAGTTAGAAATTAATGCGTTACACAAGGAGACTATTCAAATGGGGAGGGTTAACTGAAATGGGTTGCTGAAGGGGGAGAGAGGTTGGCTTACAGAGGATTCCAGGTGAGACGTCAGGGTTAGGCTTTACGGATGTCTTCTGGAGGCAATAAACGTGATGCGAGGGCGCTCGGAGCTTCTGAGACGGAAGTTAACGTAATAACGGTTCTCCGAAAGGGGCAGGGACGGTAAAGTCCGGTCCAGGGGAGAGTATTTCGGCCACCTGAAAACGAGGAGCGAACGAGGAGGGCTTTGAAAGGAGTTGATAAGTGGGGTCGGAAAAATCGTTCGGTGGCGATCGTCAAATGGAATTACCTCACTGGCTGGGGCTAATTCCAACACACAAAAGTTTAGCTATTACTTTGCTTTGTTGTTAGCACCTGACTTGGAACTAGGGGAATCTTCTTGGGTCCGGGCGAGACTCCTCAACTCTGTGGCTCCCACATGGAAGACGAGCCCTATATAAGTCAGAGGCTTCCCCCGCGGGAGTGAAGGAAACAGCGCTACTCTCAAATGGCCTCGAATCTTCACGTGGAGGTGATTCTAACCCGCGTAATTGTGGTCCATGGTGGACGCGGTTTCAGGCTACCGCTTGTTGATTGGGGGGGGGGGAAGACTTACCAATTTAAGCCTAACCAAATTCTAGAATCTTCTCCAGCGCAAGGACTTCCCTTCTGTGCTGGAAAAGAAATTCCACGTGGAATTCCCCCACAACCGCAAACATCCCATTTAAAGTTACTATAGCTTACCTTCTCGAGAATCGTTTTGAAATTGTTAAATTCTTTCTTCATCTGTATCGAGTACGCTATAGGCAGGGATTGATACTGATTCCCTTATGTAGTAAAATAAATTTGAGGCATTTGTCCAACAATCTATGAAAAGTCGCCATTCTTCAGGGTTGTGATCAATTCCAATAGCTTTAAACAAGCCCTTAATATCTTTGCAGAAGCAGAGATCCTCACTTCTATTAAAGTATACTTCGAATTACTCATGGCACTTCCTGTTTACTGTTAATCTGCAGTCCTCCCCCAACAGATTCCATTCATTAAGTCTGGATGCCGATAGCTCGGCTCCAGACTTAGGGAGACTCAATATCCTTTGAGATCATTCGGTTCACGTTGATTTGGAAAGTGTGGGTGGGTACTCATTCTTGGCTTAAACCTTTCATCCATTTCGTTATTGTCACAACCTTTAGACTCTCCTGATGAGACCCCTACCATACCCTCTACCTGAACAATATATATATTAGAAGAGATGCATTAAATACCTGGCGTATAAATATGGATAACTTGTGTAATCACATTACGAGAAACCTTAGTTAGATATTTTGAAGATTTCAGTATTGGTTCTGTTACAAAGATTATAGCTTACAATTTTATAGGATTTACTTACATTTTCTGGCGGCTGTATAACCAATAAGGCATCATCCCGTGGCACAGGTGCAAAAGGGGATGAAATGTTGAGATATGGAAGGAATTTTCCTCCCTTAACTTTTCTGTACTTTGGTATGTTATTCATGCAAAAATAACAATCATCGTGAAGAATTTACTGGTCTTGCCAAACTCTAGGCAGAGCAAATGGCATTGCTTTTCTTGTACCTCTCAGCCATGGATCTGAATTTGCTCTACAATTTACACACATGGCATAATCACCAAGATTTTCTTGGTCACCTATGCTCATTCAAAAGTACAGTCAATAAGCAATCCACTTCTTTGCACCTCTCACAATTTTATGTCATACATGCTAAGGTACAACTTAGAAGGCACGCACAAAACAAAACCGATCTGTTGAATTTCTGTATCTTCTTCTATCCATAATCAAGAAAGTCAATATTTATCATATAAACCTAAAAAAGAAAATAAATAGTCTAGCGACAAATTTAAGTGTGCTTAACCGTACCCCATACATTTCTTTATATTAGCATAATTTGTTATTTCTTTCAAAAGGTCGATGGTAGAGAAAAGGTGAGGAGATATTTGGAATTCGCGCAAAGTTTAGTAATAGAAAGACTCAAAAGAAAAGGTGAAACAAATATTTGGTAAAAATTTGTTATCTAGTATAATGGTTGTTTATATTTGAAAAGAACACGTCAATGATAAGATACAAGGGGCGGTCAATAAGTTTTGTGAATCGGTAGGGCAAAACAGAAGAAGGAGGATGGTTGTTTGTGGGAGTGTTAGGACAAGTTATGACAAGTCAGGTTTGTAGCCGCCCGCTCCTGCCTCGTCTATTTAAAAAGCAGTAGCTGATTGCAGATCGTCAGTCACAAAAATTCAATAATGGAGAAGGTTGAGCACCATGCAGTGATCAAATGTTTGACCAAGTAGGGCAAGAATGCAAAAGAGATCCATGAACGCATGGTTGCAGTGCACACCGACACCGCCCCCTCCTATACAACTATTTCTAGCTGGAATAGGCAGTTCCGCCATGGTCGTGAGTCCCTAGAAGATGTCCCCCGTCCAGGACGCCCGCCAGACGTGACCAACGTGGACAATGTGGCCCGTGTGGAGAGGATGATCCTTGAAAATCGACGGGTGAAGGTCAAAGAAATCGAGCGACAACTTGGAATATCCGATGGAAGTGTTATAAACATCATACACAACAATTTGGCCATGAACAAGGTCTCAGCTCGTTGGGTCCCTAGAAACCTCACGCCCCACGATCAACTTCAACGTCACAAAGTTCACAAGGCCAAAGTTGCACAAGGTGCCCTGCGCGAGTGCGGATTCGATGAGCTCAACCATCCCTCCTACAGTCCAGATCTGGCCCGTAGCGACTACTTTTTATTCCGCCAGCTCAAGGCTGCACTGCGTGGAGGCCGGTTTGGGGACGATGATGATGTCCAGCTCACCATCCAGGAGTGGATTGAACAGCAGTCGGGAGATTTCTGGTTGTCGGGAATTCGAAGGCTCAGGGACAAGTGGCGCAAGTGCATTGAAGTAGAGGGTAGTTGTTTTGAAAAATAATAAAACGCTTTTCCTCATATCTCGTTTCCTTACATCCGAATTGAAAAACTTATTGACCGCCCCTTGTAAATGGTACATTCAATATGAAATATATCCCCCCTTTGCTTTTAGAACCTGCTTCACTCGCTCTGGCATAGATTCAACCACATTTGCACACATTTTGGCCAGTACTTCGGTATGTTACCATGCATTGATAATTGAACAAATTATCTTCTTCATCGTCGAGCAGTCGGTTTTCTTGATTCTATGTTTAATTATAGCGCATGGATTCTCGATGTGGTTTAGGTCAGAAGAATTACCAGGTCAATCTATAATGGTAAGTCCACTTATTTCGAGGAATGTGCGCATTATTTGGAAAGAATGGCACGAAGCACGATCCTGCTGAAAAAGGCCGCCTCGATCAAGTAATTTTTTCTGCATCGCGGGCAGCAAGTGAGTCTGCAGAATTACCATGTATTTAACGCTGTTCATCATTCCTTCAATGATAACAAGCCGCATTAGGCCTTTTGCGCTAAAACAACCCCTAAAATATCTTCTTAGGTGGCTGTTTTGGCGCCAGGGTGATATGTCCTGGCTGAATTGTTTCATCTTTACTTCGTCTTACTACCACTGCCTTATCTATGCCCATGTACTTCAAAATGCGATTTTGCTGAAAACACAACTTTGTTCCAGTCAGCTGTCTTCCATCCAGCATACTGGCCTTTCCAGCGAAGACGTTTTTCTTCTTAGCAGAAGTAAATATCTGTTTACGTATCAGTTTTCTAGCAAATCTGCCAACTTCAACGAGCCTTGGCCCGGCGGTTTTCTTCGGATTCTTTACACTATTTCTGATGAGATCCTTGCAATGGTAAAGTGCTGTCTTTCCTTTTCTTTCCCCTTTCCTTATCCCATTGTTGAATGTTCACCAGTTTCTTCCGCTTTTTTTTACAATATGTCTAACAGTTAGCTTTGCTACCCTCATTTCCTCCGAAATCCGTCTAAGGAAATGAATCATGTTTCCTAAGAGCTATAATACTTGCACGCGTATCAACATTTATACTCTAATATTGATTGGAATGTGAATATTCCGACAGAACCAAGTACACAACGAAGCACGCTCACAGAACTAATCATTCACGACAAGTTCTGGTGTAGTACTGTTTGGCTTAGTGTAGCTAGGGCACAACAAATTTCTTTTCTCTTACTGACGCGTATGGATACAGCAAGTACCATCTTTAGAGTTAAAATGGGAAATTGATACAGGTATTCTAGTTCATAAATTACAAAAATGTATTAGCAAACTGACGAATGGAACGTAGACACGTGTAGGAGAAATAGCAGGCCGATGGGGAGCAGGTTTTGACAAGTCGAGGGAATTGTGGGTGGACTTTAGAGAGGGGGAGGGGTTAAGCTGCTTGTCAGAGGTGAGTAGCGAGTAGAGGCAGCTGTTTTAAATATACCTCTCCCTCTATTTACTCTTTTTGTACTAGCGAGGTTTTCATTGGAGTTAGATCGTATATTTAGAGTTGTTTGGTTTTCTTGAATATATATTGCTTCAAGGATGAGTAATTGGCGTCTGTTGGGAACATCTTCTGTAATTTTGGTGTTTTCTTTCCTTATAATTCTGTTAAGGCAAGTTCCATGTATTTATTGTGTATGTTTTTTAGGTGCAACACTGTTGAGATGGTATGATATTCTTCTTGAAAGTGTGCTTTCGGTCATCCTGATATACGAGTGAGGAAAGAGCTCACAGTCTCCTAAGTTACATGTGTACTCATATATCAGATGGGTTTGTTTTTTCTTTATTAAAATATTTTCAAAATAAATAATGAGTAGCTAAATGAAGTTTGCATTGTACATATAGGCATGCATTTAATATATTTATAAAGATTTCATATTATACAATAGTACCGGGTGAGCCCCAAAAAACCGAACTCATAAAAAATTTATCATATCCTACAAAGCTCCAACAAATTTTAAGAAATTTGCTAGACTTAAACTTCAGTTTGTGTATGATCGTTCCCCAAAGTTTGTTATCTTGGTTACTTTGCATAAAAATAATGTTTTTTTCGAAATATGCTCCAAATGGGCTCCACAGCGTTAGAGGCAAACTTTCATACGTTGCGCAAAATTGTCAATTACTCAGACTCATTCCTCTTTGAGGCTTTCCCTGATTTTTGCTGTGATTGCTGCCTTCAGTTCACCAATAGTTCAAGGGTTGTTCTGATACACATTATCCTTGAAATCGCTCCACATATAAAAATCTAGGGTGGTTCAATCAACTGAATGCGGTGCCAAATAAACGTCACACTTTCTGCAGATTAGTATCTCTTGAAATCGCTCTCTCATCCAGGTTAGGGAGTCATTCGATGTGTGTGGGGTTATCTTCTCTTGCTGAAAACACTGATCATCTTAATCTATCCCTCTGCGTGGTTCTAGTGATGCTATAAACCTCTTCAGCACTACCACATAGCGCTCCATATTCACTGTTTGAGGTCTTTAATTTTTGTCTTCGAACCAATCTTGGCCAATGATACCAGGTTTAGAGATTGCTACCAATGCTTTGCACTTGGTTGACTCTAGCGGCCTATGTAACAAATCTTTCGGTGCGGCTGTACCCCAATAAACATTATTTTTTCTTGTTTACATGTCCTGACAGTAGAAAGTGCGCTTCGTCAGAGAACCAACATGATTCAAGAAGTCTGGATTATCTTCGATCGTGTTAGAAACCCATTCACACATCATTACGCGTTTTTTCCATGTCTGCTTCCGTAAGTTTTTGGTTTATTTGGAACTGGTAAGGATACAAATGAAGATCTGATTTAACAACAGGTCTCAAATTCTCTGAATAGATTCCCTTTCCAGCACTTGGTGGAAGTGATTTCTTTGGGCTCCATCCCACTGAATCCCGTACAACATCAATGTTCCTTTCTCTCCTAGCATTCACCCTCCGACCAGAATAAGTGTCCCACAGCCATTTAGAATTAAGGTTTTGCGCAATCCCATACTCTCTGAACTTCTGAACTCAGCCAAAAATTCGGCTTTTTGATGACGCATGACGACACCGAACATCCTCCGAAAATTTGCTTGCACTACAGTGCATGATTTGTTGGCGAAATAGTATAGCCCTGAAAAAGAAAAAAAGAAAAATTAAAATTAACAGTTTTATTCAAAGATTTGTGGGTTCTGTGTTTTGGGGGGTCACTCGTTAAATTTAAGAAATTATACTAAATAAAATAACAAAATAAAAAATTAACTAGTACAAAATAAGAGGCGATCTTTAACAAATAACATTAATATTAATTAGGAGTGTAAGGTACAATTATATATGAATATCCATGTTTATACATATTTACAATTTTTAGTGATAAATCATAAATAGTTAATTATTTAAACAATGATTGAGAAAGTGTAAGCAGAGGGGGATGGGGCAGGGCAAATTTATGAAAAGCTAAGTGCACAAAAAAATTTTATTTTAATTTAAACCGATTTAAATCTTACCGGTCACACAAGTTGTAGAAACACGAGTAAAGCAATGGAAAGCAACAAACAATGAAGAATTGTGAGGTATAATAATTGGTTGGTTATTATAAGACACGGAGATGGAAGGCCAATACATCATTGTTGAGAGGAGGTCTAAGGGTCTCAATATGAATGGATTTAATTATTCGTAGGGTTATACTCTTAACATCATTGAAAGAATTCATAATTTTAAAATCATTAAAGGTGGCATGGGTTTTCCAAAGCAAAATATGATCACGAACGGAAGCATTCCTTGCGGGTAATGTGGTTACTTGTTCTGCTACTTATGCCAAGATGAGAACAAGCTCGAAAGTGTAACCAGCACAGTGTACTGCCGACATAATTGCCTCTACGACACCGGGGACATGTAAATAAATATACTACAACACTGCGCAAGCTACACGGGAGCAAGTCCTTTACATTAAATAGTGAAACTATTGCTAAATTACTCGTCCTTTTCTTAAACAAACTTTTAAAATGATTTTAAAAGAAACATATTTTTGTTCAATCATAATATTTACAAACAGACTCATTCGGTAGGAATGGGTTTCCCTATAGCTCCAGCAGCCGCTGATATATTTATGACTCATTTAGAAGGAAAGATTTTCAATATTTCTCCATTACATATACGACCCTAATTTTATCGCAGATTTGCAGACGCCTTCCTGGCAATATTTGAAACTCCTCAACAGCGGAACGATTTCTTAAATTTCTTAATTCAATACATCCCAATATCAAGTATACCATTAGATACGAAATCAATAATGCCCCCCCCCATTTCCTCATCGAATAATTAATAAATCTGAAAATAATCTCACTAGGTCGGTATATCGGAAAACCTTTCTTTGAATTAGGTTTCAATTTCTTTAGTGCCTGTGGCAAAATCTTTAAAATAAGTTCCACTAAAACTCTTATCCACCGTGCCTACCACTTATCATTTTCATATTTTAATCTTGATAAAGAATTAGATTTCCTCTGCACCTATTTCAGAAAATGAAATAGGTGCTACTCTTCAAACTTACTCTTCAAACCTTCCGTGACAATATTTTCTCTCTAAAATTTCCTTCATATAACGTTCCCAAGGACATACGATATCTTTTACTCCCGGATTTAGGCCCTCTCAATCACCAATTCCGCAAACAAATACACAAAATCCCCAAATATCACTTTGGGTAAATCAACTGTAAAATATTTTTTTCGAATAATTTAGCAATAAGATCACTATTTAATTTAAAGGACTTGCTCCCGTGTAGCCTGCGCAGTGGTATAGTATATTTATTTACATGTGCTCGGTGTCGTAGAGGCAATTATGTTGGCAGTACACTGAGCTGGTTACACGCTCGAGCTTGTTTTCAAGTGAAAAAGCCAGAGACATTTTGCAGTAGCACAACCTGTTTTCCATGTCAAAGAATCAAGTGAAATCCTTGTTCTGTGTCCTGAAACTGGTGATCCTTACATCTGCCTTGACCATGGTTCCACTGCTTTAACCAGAATGCCAGCAGTTCTGTCTGCTGATAGATAGATACAAATAATGGGCAAGGTCTTTCAGGTCTTCCTTCGTGACACAGGGTGGTTTATTACTACATGCTCTTAAATTAACAGACATTGTCTTCAGAAGAGATCGAATTGGCAAAATATTTCCTTGAATGCATTTCTTAATCTGATAAAGGAAGAATATCTTTATCTGCTGAAAATGTAGGGGCACAAAGATCATCTGAACGCAGAATCGGTCTCATAGATAAAGGAAGGTTGGGATATTTTATCTTTATTCTAGAAGAAGCATTGAAGCCAGTTATATTTGTAAGACAAAAATAATGATCATCTGCATGGATTTTTGGCTCTCCAGACTATCGGGACAGCAAAGTTGAAGGCTCTATTCTTGCCATTAAACCATGCAGTTAGTCCATTATAACAGAGTTTACAACACATGTGTATGGCCCAGGATTTGTACTGATGTCTAATTTTACAGTCAAAATAATGAAAATAAGCAGTTCTCAGGAAGGAGAAGTAATTGTTCGGCGCTGTGCAACTGTAGTGAAATCCCCACACACGTAAAAGAATGAATTTGCCTTGGTGATGCATCCTCGGTTTTAGAAGTGGTTGAAGCCATTGTAGATATATGTAAAACTCAAAAAAATCTGGTAAACAAATTAAAAATTAATTATATATATGGTTACAAAATACAAATGGTTGCAAAATCATAATATAAAATGGTTGTATAATATGATTGTCGAGCAGCCCTAACCGAACAATCTAAGAATAGGGCATTTAATTTTTTTAACTCTTTGACTACCACAATATTTTTTTATTAGAAATAATGTTATAAAAGGTTTCAAAACATTAAAATTTAGTTAGAAGGGGATTGAAATTTTGGGCAGCTCGTTTGCTTGAATTTAGTCATGTATGTAGATATATTATATTAAGTAGAAAGCATAAATATAGTTAGTGCAAGATATATATTTTATAATATATAAGATATATATTTTATAATATATAAGATATATATTTTATAATATATCTGAGAACTAATTAAACAATTTGATCTCAAAAATTTAATAAAACAAATAATAACGTTTCAGCACGTGTTCACTTCACTGGTTTTCAAAAATAACTGAGGAGTAATAGAGACTGCCAGATATTCAATAATATGCTAATACATTAGAAATACCATTGAGATAAAAATATACACTAATTTAAGCTGATTTCTGAAAACAGTTATTTTTTTAAAGCTTCTGTGATGTATTGTGCCATTGGTAGCGTAAGGGTTTTAAAGAACACGATTCCTAAAATTTCTAATACATGTATATTTCCACAACTAGAGGTGATGAGTAAAAACTGGTTTCGTATCGGAGATCAGCACCCAAAAATTAGGTTAGAACAACTATTTTTGTGCGTGCTTTAATTTCTCTGTAAACCAGTCTTATTAAAGCAATTTACGAAATCGTACATCCTCTGTACCACAATCAAAATAGTCTTAATAAGTATAAAAAAGAAGAAAAAATCCTTTCATTATCCTACACTTTATATATGTGCACTTTCTTTTTCGAAAAGAGAATCTTTAACTTCTTATAAATTCTTGACGACCAGTACGTTACTTTGGCGAAATCTTGAAAACCATGGTTATTTTTGACAAGGCACATGGTGACCTTACAATGATAGCATTGCCACTCAGTTCTAAATTGATTTGTTTTTTTTTCTGAATAAGCCACTTTTTTCATATTATTACTCTTTTACAGTTGATAGGCTGATTCTGGCTTCCGGATTTCAGTTTTTACATGTGTTATATGCTTTTTTATTTTGAGTGATAGAACCTTTTCCTTTTTTCTGGCAACATAAGTAGCTGAAACAAAACCATCTATATATGTATTCTAAGCTACCTTGTTTTATAGTGATTTATTCAGGTATTATATCCTAGAAAATTATATATGCATTGACATCAGTTGCCTCACAAAAGTAGAGAAAGATTCTGTGCCAACATTTATGGCTCTTTAACCAAATTTTTATAAGGCTTTGAGCTGGTCAAATTAACCACACAATTCATATGGAATCCTTAATCTTGAATATCTTCAGGACAATTTAATTGACTTATATCTCCATCACTTGCTTTTGGCTAAGTATGGCTAAGTGTACGGGAATATACCCACACAGGCTCTAAGGTAGGGTAAGCAAGGCAACAACTGTTATTGTTCTAAGAGTGCGATTCGAATAGATAGCTGCAGCTGCGTGACCAAGGTATATTCCAAACAAAACGACAAAAATAGATTTTAATACACACTAAATAAAAGGCACAAACTAAATATGGATATATATAGGTACATGAATAGGACGGAATTAGGTTCCAAATACTAACTGGATAAACAGAGTTATTAAATGGTTATGATGGGAGATTTAGGGTAGTGAGCGATTTAGTTCCTTTGAACCTATAGAGAAAAATGGGGCCAAATTGGAGGAAGGTGTTAGGTGACCTTAAATACTCACGGGTGTAGCCGTAAAACTTCATTAGGTGGTGATACTTTCTCCAAACTTGGATTTTAAAAGAAACGGTCCTCTTGTGCTCAAGAGGTCACCGGACGAACTTAGAAGGGGAGAGGTGACTTCTACAAACTCGAATCAAGCGAGCTATCAGGCCTCATGTCCTCAAAAGGTCACCAGAAGAACTTCGGAGAACGGCTTCAAAAATCCTTGATCTGAATGACGTTGAGAAAGGCTGACGTTGCCTCGCGAGACTTTTCTCTATGACCCAAAGATAAGAGTGAGACGTCCAGCTCTTCCGTGACCTGTGATCATCACTAAACACTTCTCGGGAGAGAGCGTCGTTAAACCGAAATGCTTTTAGGGAAGTGTCGTCTAACCAAATCTGTCGGTAATCCTAGGGAGGGTGCAAATATACCCAGAGTTCTTCAAAACAGGGAGAGAGAAAGAGACCTTATCCAACTCTCGTTATTGGCCGTGACAACCGAGCGTCGCCTTGCGGGAATGTGTAAGAGGCGGGGATCAGCGGGTCAGACGGGACGACCAGTGGCTGGAGCCAATAAAGTTATTTGAGGCAACCATACAAAATAGATGAGTAATATACGGACCCTGGGGAGGAGGAAAGATTAAGAGGGCAGGGAGGTAGCCTTAAATTTCAGTGACATGCCTCAGCGTGAATGTCTTAGTGACCTGATGGCAAGTTCAAAAGGGGTGAAGTCGGGGGGAGGGGAAAGGGAGATGACTCGCTTTCAATCCCGAAGTAATATCTTAGGAGATGGGGAAATACTACTGTTTTAGCGGATCCTTCTACATTTCTCCCTATCCAAGGTCATTTTTATAGCAAGACACTTTGGTGCGAAAAAAATGTCTACAACTAATTTCTTTAAGAGCGGAACTAATAAAGCTACAATTTAAACGTTTACCAACAGAGAAAAAAACATATAACATTACACACGATTTACATATGTGTAACCACAGAAAAGTTAATCTATACATACCACCACACAACATAAACAGGGAAAAATGAATACTAGTATTTACAAAATGAGTCAAACACGAATTTTACTATACACTCGGTTTATTAGAAGGGAGTCTTATATTGGACTCCTACTCAAGCTATCGGCTAGGCAGTTGTCGGTGCCTTTAAAATACATATTTCGAAATTGGTACTCTATGACTAGTAGGCTCCAACGCATTAAACGGCCATTTTGGCTCTTACAGTTTTTCAGGTAAGCCAGGGATTTGTGATCCCTTTGGACAAAAAATTCTTTACCTATGAGATACATCCTGAACTTAGGAATAAACCACACTATGACTAAATCTTCGATCTCCATGGTGGCATACGCCTTTTCGTGATGAGACAGCTTTCTACTAGTATATCCTACCGGATATCCCACTCCATCGTCATCATATTGGACGAAAGCACAACCTAGGCCATCTAGGGAGGCATCGGTACGAACCCCTAAGGTTTTGTTAGGATTCGGTAATCTCAAAATAGTAACAGAGATTAGTTTGTCCTCTAACTGGTGGACGCGATCTTCCGCGAAAGGAAATTTAATTGACTGGACCGGGAGCCGTTCTCTTAAGCATGTCGTTAAGGAGCCAGGCTATGGCAGCGAAATTCGGCACAAAACGACGATAGAATGACACGGATCCCCAAAAGAAAGGAAGCTGTCGTCCTGGTGAAGCATTTAAATCCTGCCGACCTAAAAGCCAAGGTAATTAATAGTGTCATAGGCGAAGTGACACTTTGTTGGGCCTACCGTGAATCCGTGTACGCGTAACCGGGATAGAAGCGCGCACATTGACTTTACTTGTTGGACCCAGGTACGAGTAGCGACGTACACGTTATCGTAATAAAACGGCCCATTCGATAGGCCATCTAACAACCGGCGCATGATCCGGTTGTAATTTCCGCAAGCAGTTACCAACCAAAAATGAAGTCGGGTAAACTAAAATAAGTCCTTTTCAGTAGCGAAAACGTTGAGCGTTTTGATTGTTCTGAAAGCAGCATTTAGTGGTAGGCTCTACAGAGGTCGATCTCGGATAGGAATTTTGCGTCTTCGAAGGCATTAAGACTGGTCGATTATGGGTATCGGTTCCGCGTCAAACTGTGTAACCGCTTTTAATTTACAAAAATCCGCGCACATCCTAAACGACTTGTCAGGCTTATTAGACATGATAATGGGGGAGCAAAAATCGTACGACGAAGGTTCTATTATTCCTAATTTTAATAAGTTATGGATCTCTGCATTGAAAATCGGCCGTAAATGTACGGGTATGGGATAAGGCCTGGTCCGGATCGTATTTTGAGTAGTGAGGACAATCTCATGCGTAAATTAGGTTAAGCAACCTGGGAATTCTGAAATGACGTCGGGAAAGCCTTCCAATAAGGCAGGCAATTAAGCGCTCTCACTAGGGAAGAGTTTGGAGTTTACGTCCAAATCGGAGTTAGGCTCCGCTTGTAGGGGAATGAAGAGACGGCAGGGGATGCTCATCGTCTGCTTCTACGCACACCGTTTGGACTAGACACAATGGTTCAATGGGAATGGAGTGTCCCTCGCTTGACGGGGGACGAATGGGGCCTATTAGGTCAATTGAGACCAGGGCGAAGGGCTCGGCCACTCTCAGGGTCTTTTGAAGGGAGGCGGGGGCACACGCCTTTTGAATGATGACTTCCGGCAAAGGTCACAGGACTTGCAGAAGTCGATAAATTCTTTGGCCTCGCCTGGCTAAACGAACTATTTGAAAACTCGCTGTGTCGTTTTGATATGATCGGAATGTCCGGCCATTAAGCAATCATGAGCAAACTTTAGAACAGGTTCGATATACGTTCTCGGCAAAGACAACGCGTTGGTCAGGGGATTCTTCGGTTCAACAGAAAACCGGTTCAATAACGCGTCTTTCATGATGTATTCGATCTTCCGATTGTCTCCTTATTCCTTGATTTTCACCCACAGGGGTAACAATGTAAGTCAATTCTACTGCGCCTTTGAAAATTGAACAATGGTGGCGAGGTTGATGTCTGGGGTACCAGAAGCGATACATCCTTCTCGGCCTGGGCCCTGGTAGCAACTGGCTGAGAAATTGGATTTGGGGAGAGCTGTGCGCTCTGTCCGATAAGGACGGAGAAGAATTTTATCGGGGCAGCGACTACGTTGGCCCATCTGTTTAAGTACTGGCACTGAATATGGCACCGTATTACTGGGAACCTGGTGGCACGACCTAAAAAGTCGTGCACCAACGCTAACCAGTTATCCTGGGGAGTTACATGGGGTAGTTTTTTGTCGGATACTACTATACAGGTGCACCCTGTATCTCTAACCAAGGTTGACATTAGGCAACATTTACTGCGCTAGTTTCTAACTGGAGCCCACTGAGGGAACTCTTGTTGAGAAAGGCTGACATTGCCTTGCAAGACTCTTCTCCATGACCCAAAGATACGAGTGAGATGTCCAGCTCTTCCGTGACCTGTGACCATCACCAAACATTTCTCGGGAGAGAGCGTCGTTGAACCGAAATCCTTTCAGGGAAGTGTCGTCTAACCAAATCTGTCGGTAATCCTAACGAGGATGCAAAAATACCCGGAATTCTCCAAAACAAGGAGAGAGAGAGAGGCCTTCTCGAACCCTCGTTATTGGCCGTGACAACCGAGCGTCGCCTTGTGGGAAAGTGTAAGAGGCGGGGATCAGTGGCTCAAACAGAATGACCAGCAACTGGAGCCATAAAAGCTGTTCAATGCAACGTTACAAAATAGAAGAGTAATTTCCCGACCCAGGGAAAGGGACGAAAGATTAAGACGGCGGAGTGTTAGCCTTCAATTTCAGCGTCACACCTTTTTATGAATTTCTTAGTGACCTTGGGACAAGTCCAAAAAGGGTGAAGTCGGATGGGGTGGGGGGGGGGGGAGATGACTCGCTTCCTCTCCTGAAGTAATATCTTAGGAGGTCGGGAAATACTACTAATTTTAGTAGATCCATCTACAAGATGCAACACGCACCATACACTTGTCTTTACATTTGTCAACTGCTGTCCCATCTTCACTTACTTACAAACCAAAGTTTCCTCTTTTCATATTTTTTTTCTTCTTTGGAATTTGATGGGGTTTTTTCGTATTCTGTTTTATTGTACCAAATGAATATAGGCAATAGTCATTTAGATCTTTAACCAAATTGTAACTAGTAAAATAATTTTCAAAAATGAACTCTATCATATTTGCCTTGCAGGGGAGACGGAAGCTTCATAACAGCACGACCTCTTAATTTTTAGCAATAGTATTACCTTGCTTTCTACCAGTATATCTCTCCTCATCAAGAAATATCCTGACCTTTCAGCAAGAACCCATATTCTGTAGCCCCTTTTAATGCAATTTTTGGGGTTTGTACTATTTTCGGGTACTAGGGCCTTTGGATTTAGCAAGTGACTCATCCACAGCGACCATTTTGCTAAGTAGGGAACATTAAATACAAATTGGATAAGATTCAATCGAAACTTTTCATAAAGGGCAAATTGTAAATGAATAAATCACTTAACTTTGGATCAGTACTACAATATTCCCTGTCACTAAGCACTTTTTTTGATTCCCATAAGCAAATTGATTGTAAGAAAACATTTTGCTTCATCCTTGGTAACTGAGGTAAAATTCTTCCATGCCTGCGCCTAAGTCGGCGGTCACCAGATAGCCCCTTAAAATAAAAAAAAAAAATCTTCCATGCCTGATGGGCAAATAGATTTGTACGGAATGCAATATGGCCAATAATTTCATTTGAATAAAGTTCAAGAAATATTATGCAAGGATTAGGTTCCTAGAGTTGTTTTAATTGATTACTTACCCCAATTGGCTTCGAAAAGTTAATTGTAGTTTGTTTGCATCAGAATAAAATGTTTTAATAACTTCCTTGTCAACGCAATAGAGTTAAATTTACTCTGACGCTTCAATAATATATATATGAAAAAATAGAATAGGTATGAATGAGAAGAGGAAATTAAAAAAAGAATAAGTGTAAATTATGATTACACGGCTAAAATTGAGTTGTACAAACAACAAAACTAGTCAATTCAACTAGTCTTATTGAAATGTAAGGATACTACGATATAACCAAAATTTCGAGATTCAAAATGAATGAACACACCTAAATGTGGCCTCGTAAATAATAAATTACCTAATTGGAGAAAACGGCGCGTTCTATGAATATGAATAGTTTATTTGTAGGGAATATAAACTATCCATGCAATATAATGAGACTCATGATATAATCAAGTGATTACCAGAGAGTAAAGGGGTGAACAGTGATATTGAGTGCTTTCACAGAGAGAAAAGAAGAAATAGATACAGGCAGAGAGCGAGTAAGTGAGATATATATATGTAGAGAGAGCACTGAGAACAATAAATTTGTTCGCTCCGTCTCAAAAAACTCTATCTAGAGGAAGATTATTTTTTTCGTTCTCATGTGGAAAACACTCGATCCCTTCAAATGTGTGGGAAGGGCACGGATTGCAGAGTTTAATGTTTGGTCAATGGCCTTAATTTTATCAGTCCTTAAGATATCATTGTGATCTTAGGGTTTGCAAATTTTGAGTGATGGGTTCATTACCACATTCTGCATTGTTAGAATGAGAAAAATGGGATTACTTGTGTTCAGCGTCAATGAAGTCTGTCTGGAGGAACAAATCAAAAATCTACCTCGTTAACGAACTGCGTATCGAGGTCCAGCAGCCTAGCGGTAAAAAGAGAGTCGCTCATTGTAAGAGAGAGAAATACAGAATCAAGTGGATTGTTCTCAGTTACCATTGTAACCTATAACCCTTATATTAAGTATATAATTTTCACACACTGAATCTCTACGCAAAGCTATCTTTGAAAAAATAATATGTTTCTTCACAGCGTTAAACCGCTTCAAGTATAAGAGTCAGATGCTCCATTAAATCCCACGAAGCAGTTTAATGGCTGCTAACATGATTTAGGGACTTAGAGGAGTTAGAATTCTTATGAATCCGACTAATAATAAAAGATGTATCTAAGCCGTTTTAACGATCACGGTTTTGGCCTGAAGAAAGGCGTTGTTCGCATTGCGGAAACATGTGACACATTCTATACTACCTTTAGATTTACGATGGAAACCTTCTTAAGTGGCTAAAAGATTATGGCAGTATTTTTTACATGTTTTGAGGGGGTTAAATATGGAGAATCCCAAAATATCTCCAATGAATTTATATGTAAGATAATGAAAATGGATTTTTTTTATTTTCCTTACCCTGCATGTGCGGAGATGCCATTGGAATTTGAAGGTTAAGAGATAGAAAGGTTGCAAGCTAGATATTTAACTAATCATGAAATGAGTTAGATGCAATTACAAGAAACCTAAGAAGAGCTAAAGGGGCAAAGAGAGAGATAAATACAAAAGTAACCTCAATAATACTAGGTGTATCCAGAAATCTAAAGACTGCCCAAAGGAAAGCTAAGAGCACAAAAACGATTAAAGAGGAAGCTAGGATCTATTTGAGAGAGAAAAAGATGGTAAGAGAGAAAAATAAAAATGAAAACCAGCAGGAAACAAGAAGGTATATATATATATATATATATATATATATATATATATATATATATATATATATATATATATATATATATATATGTATATATATATATATATATATATTTATATATAAATACACACATATATATATATATATATATATATATATATATATATATATATATATATATATATATATATATATATATATATATATATATATATATATATTCGTGCAAATGGGTAGCACACCTTCTTGTATGCAGAGTTTGTTAAAGACCATAGTATTTTTCGCCTTTATTAATTTCCTTTGGAAACTTACCATTTTCATTATTATCTTTTTGAGTTCATCTTGTAGTTGGTAAACAACTTCTCCTACGTTCATCTCTTTTTTAATCGAAATGTGTTTGGTAAAAACCAAACTTTTATGTAATTGCTGAGCTTTCAACCAAAACATCATCTTTAAAGTTTCTTTCATCTTTTATCGGTGAAGAATGTTGGAGTCAGAATGCAAAGAAAACGGAGTTTACGGGATATTTATTCCTCCTCGCTTCAACGTTATGTCAAGGAAACGGGCCACTCGTGTGTAAGCCGAATTTTAAAACAACTTTAATGTTCGATTCCAGACCTCGTAATCTGGATGTTAATAGCTAGCCTTTGTTTGTTAATTAAGATGACTTCTAAGGTGTTTAGTCTAGCTTTATTACCCTCTTTTCTTTTGATCGTTGTGTTATTAACTAATATGTCACGGGTTAAGCTGATGTTATGCACAGTCCCCAGATTATATTGGGGGCCTCCATGTCGCAAATGCATTGTCAAACGCTTCTAAAGTGTATTGATAGTCATAGCAACAGATTTTGAGTTGTTTTGAAGCTTGCATTCTTCATTCGGACAGGTAAATACGTAAACTATGATCATAGACTTGGGGATCGAGGAGTTTTGCCATATGTTGCTTTCATATTTAGAATGTTAACTTTTGTCTATTTATAATATATAATCATCTGAATTTCTTCCCTCTTGTTCTTAACTTTGATGTTGTGGTTAACAATCTCCTTGATGTTTTTTTAGTCTATCTTTTAGGTCGATGACATCTGATTTCTATAGTACAGTTTGATGTTATTTACTCCTTCTTGGTTAATTTCCGTTTCATTTGTGTCTTTGAATTGCCTACTTAAAAATGATCGGAGTTGTTTTTTAATCATGTGGTTAGGGAATCTGTTGTTGACGAGGGTTTGTTTTATTTGGGAGATCAGTTGATGGCACAATTTCCACGTAGAGCAGCATTTGTATGCTCAGCAAAAGTATGAGACCATTACATTTTTATTGTACCTTTGAGGATATTAACTATCAGAGTTGAAGCATCTTCCCAACTATGTAGCTTTTTCGTACACTTTTGTGATGTAATTACCGTTAATGTTTTGTATCTCTACGTCCAGAAAAGGTAATTTATTGTCCATTCTCAATTCATAAGTAAATTTTAACACGGAGTTCTCCTAAATTACTGATTCATTTTCTTAAGATGTTCTTCATTTTTGACGTTAATGTAGATGTCGTCTACGTATCGTCAGTATGAGTGTGTGGCGTATTTTCAATGTTGCCTAATAATCTAATAAGCACTCTTCTAGTTTAACCATATCTCAGTTAAAAAAGGTCGGCTCCAGGAGCGATCCCATAGATACTCCATCGACTTGTGTGTAGGGATTTCCGTCCGGTGTCCTGAACGGAGCCTCTGATGTGATGAATGCAGCATATTCCTTAAGATGTTTTAGTCAAGGCTCGGAGTTGACATGGTAGGATGATGGTATACATTTTATATAATGATGTCGATGGTCTGAGAGATAGGCCCATTAGTAAATAGTCTTTGAACATTGTCGTAGAATACCTCTTTTTTATCACTCCACACCTGACACCCCTTTTGTCGAGGTATACCTTGTGGAACCTGAAGTACTTCTTTGATGAAGTAGGCTTTATTCTAAGAGTGCTAATTTTGTTGTTTTAAGGAAGAGCCGTTTTAACACGTAAGGATAGGAAGAAACACATAAGAATTCACTAAATATACTTATATTTTAAATTTAACAATTTTCTACACAAATACAAAACATGAATCACAGAAATACTCCAAAATTTAAAATACCAAAAAATTACTTTAATTAACTTGACCCTCTAATATTGGCTAAATTCGATACGCACTTCAATATACAAGAATTAGGCTAATTGTCTATACTGGAGTTTAAATAGCTTGGTTGCTCTTGCGGTGGGTCTGAGTATGACCAGGAACTCAATGAGTCCCATACACCACAGGAATCTTGTAGGTCCTTTGACCCAGGCTTCGATCAGATTGTTGGAGGTAGTCGAGATCACGAGGTACTTTGGCGAGTGTAGCAGATGGGGGTCCACACGGTATTTAATGGGGGGGTCTTCAAGGGCGAAAACAATCACAGTGCTTTAGGAGGCACCAAGGTAGGCAGGATCTCCTTAGAGAGAGTAAGTTGAACTTGTTTCTTAAACCAAGCTAACTTAGAGTTCGGTATGACCATCGGCTAACGGGCTCGAGGCGGAGATTTTTTCTCCTTCGTTACGTAATTCCTCATGGGCGAGGACTGAACTAGGGAGGGGGGTCTTCTTCAAGGGCGAGGATGGAGAAGGGGGGTTTCTCTGACGAGAATAAGTTGAACTTGTACAAGTAAACTTAAAGGGCGGTTTGGTAACCAGGAACCTGCTGTAGGATGAGCTTCTTTTTAGTTCCAGTTTTCCTCAAGGGCGAGGCCTATCTCAGTGTTTTGAGATACACTAGGATAGAAGGGGGAAGTTCTCTGACGAGAATAAATTGAAGTTGGTTCCTCAACCAAGTTAACTTATGAGTTTGGTGTGGCCACCGGGTAACGGGCTCGAGACGGGGCCTTTTTCCTCTTCTTTTTGTAATTCCTCAAGGTCGAAGAATCTTCCTGGGCTTTAGGATGCCCTAGGATATGAGAAGTCTCTCTGACGAGAGTAAGTTGAACTTGAACAAGTTAACTTAGCGTTCGGTTTGATAACCAGGGACTAGCTCGAGGATGAGCTGCTTCTTAGCACCCTTGGTAGCCTTGCTTCTCTTGCAGGGGACTTCGTAATCTGGTGACTCACGTATTTTAACTGTTCAGTCTTGGTAGCCTGGCATCAATCCAGGGACTTCGTAGCCTGAAGACTCACGTATTCTACCTGTCCAGTCTTGGTATCCCAGCCTCAAACCGGGGACTTCGTAGCCTGGAGACTCACGTATTCCACCTGTCCAGTCTTGGTAGCCCGACCTCAAACCCCGGACTTCGTAGTCTGAAGACTAACGTATTCTACCACATTTTTCCTAAGTGTTTCTTATTTATACCTCGTCACCCCACTGGGGTAGGGTTAGTATGGGGGGGGGGCTTGTGGACAGGCCGCAGGAGTGTTGGTACTCCAACGGTTTTTCTCATCAAGTCTTACCTCGGCTCTAGCTGGCCTTCGAGCTTGAGAGAAACGCGTCTCCAATTTCTTATTTGAGGTGAAATTGAATATACTCTCGTAGGGGAGATCTAACAGTATACAACCTTTCGGCTTTTACTAGCCTCGAGTGGCGAAGCGCTGTGGTTACGAGTTTGACCTACGATGCCGGGCCAAATGTCTTTGCGGTTACTGTCTCGTGTCTCTACTGATAGAGAACGGGAGAGTGACGATTTCCCTACACACATTGTAGAAGAACAACCTATGACACCCCACCCAATTCATTGGAGACCATGGGCTTAGGTATCCCACCGTGGAGGACGCCATTTTCTGTTCGAACATTCTCGAATTTTTGTTTCCTGAGCATGTTAGGAAAATATTTCCCCAATCGTGCGAAATCGTCCCAATCCTCCTCCCCCACCCCTGGTAACGAGGAGTAAAAGAGCTGCTCTGTTGGGCCCTTAGCTACAAAATGATGAATCGACTCCGCCTCCGGATTAAGATTTTCGCAGCTTGTGACTCCTTTCTCTCAACTCCACCTTCCCCTTCAGTATTGGGCATAAAAATACTCTGGTTATTCTGTATTTTGAAGACTCCAGCCCACACCTCAAGGCCTTCCTTATCGTCTCGTCCCGTGAGCGTTCGTCAGACAGCAAGCCTTCTTCAGCCGTGATTAAACCCAAGTCAATTGTTGGCTTCTGTGAATTTGCGTAACATTCTCACTTCGTTTAATCGAACCAAAGAAAATCTTCATCGATTACCTTTGAGGAAATAAAATACCTCTTTCAGCGGAAGTACGAAAGTTCCAACATTCTCCGTCGAACGTCATCTTTGAAGTTTGGCTATCTTCATTGGAAGGCTGAGTCGGATCGTGCCCCACCTGCCTCAATCGGCTTCCGCCCGTCCTGCCTGAGCGGATCGTGCCCCACTCGCCTTAACGCAAGAAGGACCCTCCTCGAAGTCATCGACCCGTAAGACTGAAAACCTCTCCATTATTTATCTGTCAAGTTACTCCTCTTGTTCTGAGCTTAGTCACATTAACCAATAAATGCAATTTTAGAATCCCTCCTCTTAATAATAGTCAAGAAACTCTTTTCATTAACATAATTTTCCTTTGCCTATTTTTATTCTTATTTTGATCAGTGTAAATAAAATTATATTTTTGTTGTTTCATCTTTAACTTACATTAATTCGATTTTAGAATCCCTTCTCTTAATAATAGTCAAGAAACTCTTTCAATTAACATAATTTCCCTTTGCCTATTTTTATTCTTATTTTGATCAGTGTGAATAAAATTATATTTTTGTTGTTTCATCTTTAACTTACATTGACCGATATTCTCTGCCTATTCAAGTAAAGCTCGGCAACCATTTATGCATTCTGTTTGATTATTAAGGATTTGAAACCCAACGCCTCAAGTTTCACCTACTAGTCGGTCGTTGATCCCGTGAACGGTCCTTCAACGGTTCGCGTTGCAGTAGGTGATGAAGTCATCCCCTTACATAATATAGGAGTAGTGTATGGTATAGAGTTGTTGTACCACGACATATATTATGTATATATATATATATATATATATATATTATATATATATAAATATATATTACTTCTATATTATAAAAAGTGGTGTTAAGTGAGTGAGGTCTATTATATAGTAAATCAGTTTAGTTGATTTACATCCCCTTTTGTGTTTTAGTAGTTCCCTCTCATTATTGAAGTTTCTGTATTTTTCTACTTTTGGACCAAGTACGAGTACATTCAAGTTAGGGCTAGATCAGCGGAACTTTATTCTGGGAACTATTTAAAATTTAGATTATTAGTTGATACCTGTTCTGTGTATTTGTGTATTCAATTTATCGGAATATTTGAGTTAATCTCCAGCCGGATTAGAAAGATTAACCCGTCCTAACCGTGTATGAAGAGTTTTAGTGTTCTTTTAGCGTGATAATTTAAATATTCATTTTTGAAAAAGTTAGGATTGTCTGAACGAGTAATTTCGTAACGTCAATAGCCCCGTTCGCGTGTTACGTTCCCCCTAGTAAGCCAAGAAGGTGTCTTCTTCGTTTGACTGTTTCAAAAGGCAAGGAGAGTCGTTGGGCCTGGCGGGCCAAGAATTGTATTCAGGAAGGAGAGATTTAAAAAAGAGAAGAGAGAAATGCGAAGGAACACGAACTAACAGCGCAGTAAAAAGAACAAAGAGAAGCTGAAGAGAGTAGATCAAAAGAACACCGAGAAATGGAAGAGCTTGAGAGAATAAGGCAGCATGAAATTCCTTTAAATCGTAATCAATTGGAGTCAATGTCAATTAACTCCTGGACCGAAACTCCACAGTCGCTGAAAGAAAGATTACCCGTCTCTAAAGATTTTGGATTATATCTTACGCATTTCGAGAACATTTTTGAAATCAACAATTGAGACATCGAGGCAGATGGTGCCGCCAAATTGCTCCCCCTCCTAAACTCACAGTTGAGAGACATATTCATATCGCTTCCCTTAGAGTCCATTTTTGGACTACTCTACCCTCTAGTCTAAACTCTTAGCTGCCGAAAATATGACATCAGACTTCTATCGTGCCCGTTTCTGTAACGAAAAGATCCGCCCCGGTCAGAACTTTCGCCATTTTGGGTATACATACCCTACAGAAACACCTCCAATTTTGGTTAGATGCCTGTAAAGTCCCCGAAGAGTACGAGACCCTTCTGGACTTCGTCCTAAAAGATCAATTCTTACTTCCCTAACCCCGAAATCAGTGCCTTTGTTAATGACAAGCGCTGTTCTACATTCAAGGAATGCCTAGAAGACTCGGATGTGTACGCATGCAGCTATAATTTGTACACGAACGTTAAAGAGAATCTACCCCCGTCTCCTCCAAGGTTTAAGATTTCATAACTACAGGGCCGTCCAAGAAATATCCATAAATTCGTGAAAGTACAAGGCACCTAGAAACTCAGGAACCTCATTGCTTCGAAACCAAGAGACATTAAGCCCATAATAACCACTCCCGCCGCGTCGTTATTCCACAGAAGGCAGATAATCTGTTACACGTGCGGAATAGGCCATGTAGGCACGAACTTTCTTCAAAATTCTCCATTTAGAAGCGTATCTTCTTATCAGGTACACCAAGTTAGTGCCACTTTTGCTCCTACTCTGTCTCTTCAAGATACCGCTACCTCTCTCTCGTCGACCAATAACTCCGGTCACCAAGAAAATATTCTCTTTAATAAGAACTCTCCTAGTGGTTTGAAATATTACTATGAAGCCGTGAACAGATTCCGTGTGACTACCCTTGTACGGGACACTGTGTGCACATGCAGCGTGGTATCCGAGAATTTACTTTCCTCAGTCGGTCCTGACCACCAAAAGTTCGCTGTGGTCCATGATTACCTCGGCCGAGCGAATCGTTTCCCTATTGTAAATTGCCACATCGAATGTGAGTAGTTGACTGGTTGGGTCGAAGTGGTAGCAGCCCGAACTAAGCTTTGCTCTGTGCTAATTGGTCAGAGCCCTCAAGTTACAAGTAACCCGGTAGCACAACCTGTGGTAACTCGTGCCCATGCCGACAAGGCTTCACTGGAACCCGTTCCTTTAGAAAACCCCATTGATTTGGATATCAAGACCCACCGAAACAAGGATTTTGCCGGCACCCAGAAGGGGTAAAGAACTCTCCTCCTACTTTGTGAGAAAGCCAAGACTCAGGAACAAGAGTCTTCCCGTGGTGGAAAAAGAATCTCATGCCTTGTCCAGCTTTTCTGGAATTTCACGAATCGCCTTCGATGATTCATCGTCAGTTGAATCTTCTTCAGATTCTCTTTCCATTTTTGATTTATCTTGTTCTTGGTTTACGTTTTTAATATTTTCTGGAACTGCTTTTGCGTTCATATTAATTCTGTAGCTTTCGCTTGTTGGTGGGTTGTCACGGAACCACATTTTTTTAAGTCCGTTTTTTGCCAACATAGTATTGAATTCTTTTGCATATGAGCCCGATTTCGCTATGTTGACAAAGTGGGCATGCTTTATGCACAGAATGAGGTCAGACCTCATATTTCCTTCAATAATCTAGGTTGTGATCTGTGAGGCAGGAGTAAAATTATTTTAGTTTGCAGTTGCTGCGGTGTAGGTATTATTTTTACTTCTTTCCTTCTCCGTGGTTATTTCGATCTTCTTTTTGCCCAACAGTTGATTTTTGATTGGACATGACAGCAAATGATCTGTGTGCATTTAAAAATTCCAAGCACTTTTTTCGGTGCTCATGCACTCGTCCCATCAGTGTTCGTGAATTGCGCATTTGGAGAATGCTTTTCTGTATTGGTGCAGTCTTTTGTTGCATGTTAGCGGAGTGCATAACAGGTAAAGCACACTTGGCGGGGACAAATGTTTCCATTTCGAATTGAACTGCTGAAATTTACGTGTAGAAAACAATCAGTCCTTGATCTGATGCATCCTTGGCCATTTCCGTCAACCTGAATAATAGCTTGAATATGTGGCTATGCTCTTCCCAATTCTGGTTCTTGAATTTGACCACGTTTTCAATTGATGGCCAGTTCTGTTTCTTTTCCAATTCTTCCTTTATTTCTGTGTTGTTTGTCCTCAGACCCATGGGTCGAGGCACCTGGAGATTATTTATCTCTATTTGTATTTCAGGTGTGGTTGGGAAAGCGAGGCCGATCTTTTCTAGTTTTTGGCTGTGCCTTCGGACAAAAGGAGGTCAAGGTCCTTTCACATGAAACAAAGTGCCACATATCTGTTATACTTGTGTTTGTGTCTTAGAAATATTACTCAAATATCTGCGTAGATGGTCTTGACTATTTGTTCCATGGTTTGCGGTCGTCCATAGTGGCTATTTTGGAACTTACTTCGTCTTGTTGAGGTGTTTAATTTAGTACCTCTCAATTTTCCTAAAAAATATGTAGGTATGGCTCGTAGAATCGTTGGTTGACTTTGCTTTCAAATCATCTCCTCTTACTTTTATCTTTTCTAAAAGGAGGATTTTGTGAATTCTCTTGATAGGCTTAGAGCAGCTGTATTCAAGTGAAGCTCAGCCCACTACACTCCTGATATAATAAAGAAATTCAACTAAATAAATGCAAAATATATGTACACATTTTACGAGTTTTAGAAGAAGCAACATTGACTGTATTGTTTAATATTAAAATAGAAAAATAAGTTTGAGATTAAAATAAAAATATTTGAGTTTAAAAAGGAACTATTTTCAAGAACCTGAACAATGCCTCTTTTGCTGTAAAATATAACCATATATATATATATATATATATATATATATATATATATATATATATATATATATATATATATATATATATATATATATATATCTTTTATATCTCTCTCTCTCTTTTTCCATTTTTTCTCTTCTAACCTCCCAACTTTATCTCTCATTTTGATTTTATCTTCTTTCCTAATTATTTTGTGATCTTGTCAAGCCTAATATAGCCTTGAAATTTGCCCGTGCAGTATGAGAAATCGTTATCACCATCTCGTATGGCAGGATATATCTAACCCTAGTAAATTAAACTGAAATGTGTTTAGTAACGGTTTTCGGTTAGGAATTCAATGAGTATCAACTTTAAAACTGTTTCGAACACGTAGGGGGACGCTCATCATCCTCACCAAGAGACTAACTGTATCTCCTATATTGAACGATATCTTTGAAAATTTTGAACGAGAAATAAAGAGAATCTGAAGAGAATAAATACAGAAACAGATACAAATTAGGACGAAATCATATAAAAAAAGGCACAGGTGCCAGATCAACCTGAAATAATAGTCATCATCAGCAATATGTTTACTCCTTAATCTCTAATCTTACCAGGTCAAGAATGAGCTGTCCGCGTTGGCGTATACATTAAAATCATATACGTAGGTACGCAGAACTTACACAAAGTCACTAAATGATGAATTCGCTACTATAAGTTCCAGATTGAGTCACTAGAAAGCGGTGCGAGTGGTCCTTTAACTACTCTCGGTCACTATCACAATATCTATTCCCCTTCACGCTGATTCGGGTTTTCTGAGCGAAGCTCCACATTCAAGTTAAACAATTAAATATATCCAACAGACCAATCTAACGGTTCTAAATTGAATTAATCCATTAGCTAGTTTAAAACTAAGACTTGACGACACAGAATGGATTCTACTCTTCGAATCCGCACGCTATATCTTAAACTACTCATTAATCTTAAATATACCAAACAGATTGTATATTAAGTCATGTGATGTTCTCTGCAGCGACCACAAAGCAACTTTACTCACCATTATCCAACAACCCATCCAGATCTCCACGAAGAAATGGAAAGCATATCGCAGAGCAGACTGAAAAAAACATAAACGAGTTTTAAGAACATTCGAGCCAGATCGACTTGACGAAGCGACGCTAAAGGAGATCGAAGAAGAGATAGACAGAAGACGGACAACCATACAAACAGCAGACACCGAAATTATTCCCGGAATAACAGAAAACACTAAATACTTTTATGGACTCCAGATATGAAAACTAAAACTTTGAAATTATATTAATAAACGTTTATACCCAAACAAACGGACAAACAAGGGGAAAACCTTTGTACCTTAGAGCCAAAAAGAGATAATGACGATAAACAAATAAAATACTATCAAATATTGTACAAAATATCAAGGATGAAATAGTACCCAGAGAATTGAGAAGGAAAAAGAACTGGAATATAAAGCACAAAAGAGACACCAGCGAGTGAATTGGCACAAATATTACCATCAAACAACTATAGATACTTTCCAAATTCAACGAAGAAGCACCAGGAAAATCGACTTCAGTCCGAAGCACTACATATAGCCCAATAACAATATACTTTGAGAAACTAACGCAGGTGCATAATGCCTGCTTGAATACAGGATATTAAATGGACAAAATAAAGCTTGGAAAAATTATATTCATTCCCAAACCTGCAAAACCACTATCTGAAGTCGGAAGTTACCGAACAATATCTCTTCCTCACTTCATCAGGAAGCTATATGAAAAAAATAGTGCTCTGAGGATTGAAGAAATATCTAACTGAAGACAGTTTAATAAAAATAAACATCTAGCTTAACGAAAAACAGAAGCACAGAGATGCACTCAGAATAATTTCGAAAAAATACGTAAGGATAAATGAGAAGGAACAAGCATAAATATAGTAAGCAAGGACGTATCTAAGGCATTCTAAAAGGTGTGTCAAAGATGTATAAAACAAAAGATTCTTTCTAATCGTTAGAATAAATAAGACATTGGAGCAGATATTGTGTGAGTACGTTATAGAAAGTTACGTAAATACGAGTGGTGGTCAATAAGTTTTGCGAATCGGTAGGACAAAACAGAGAAAGGGGGATGGCTGTTTGTTTGGATGCTAGGGCAAGTTATGACAAGTCAGGACCTGCAGTCGCACGCTCCTACCTCGTCTATTTAAGAAGCAGTAGCTGATCGCAGATCGTGTGTCACCAAATTTTCAACAATGGAGAAGGTTGAGCACCGCGCACTGATCAAAATTTGACCAAGGAAGGCAAGAATGCAAAAGAGATCAATGAACACATGGTTGCAGTGTACACCGACACTGCCCCTTCCTATGCAACTATTGCTCGCTGGAATTGGGAGTTCCGCCATGGTCAAGAGTCTCTTGAAAATGACCCCCGAACAGGAAACCCGCCAGACGTGACCAACGAGGACAATGTGGCCCGTGTGGAGAGGATGATCCTCGAAAATCGACGGGTGAAGGTTGAAGAAATCGAGCGAGATCTTGGAATATAACATGAAAGTGTAATAAACATCATCCACGACAATTTGGTCATGACCAAGGTCTCTGCCCGTTGGGTCCCTAGAAACCTCACGCCCAATGATCGACTTTAATGTCACCAAAGTCTACAAGGCCAGAGTTGCACAAGCTGCCCTGCGCGAGTGCGGATTCGAGGAACACAACCATCCCCCCAACAGTCCAGATCTGGCCCCTAGCGACTACATTTTATTTCGCCAGCTCAAGGCTGCAAAGCGTGGACGCCGGTTTGAGAACGATAAACATGTCCAGCTCGCCGTCCAGGAGTGGATTGAACAGCATTCGGGAGATTTATGGTTGTCGGGAATTAGAAGCTTCAGGGACAAGTGGCGCAAGTGCATTAAAGTCAAGGGTAGTCATATTGAAAAATAATAAAACACTTTTCCTATATCTCGTTTCCTTATATCTGAATTGCAAAACCTATTTCACTACCCCTAGTATATACACAGAAAGCTACAAAGAAGATCTTAAACGGTTATCTGAGACAAACTAACGCTAAAAATCTTTTAGTTTTTCTGATGCTAACAATTTAAGAGTAGCCACCATGTAATCTTTCTAAAACCATCTTTAGACATGAGGCCTTATCAGCTTTTTTTGCGATTAGATTTTTACAAAATAATTCCTTCTAATATCGTTGCCTCTGTAACAGCAGCTCCTGGAGAAAGCAACTAGTTGTAATTCTAATTTACAATAAAGAGCATCAATTTTAACCAGACGCATTAGTTTACCCATGTTTTGAGCTGTAATTGCGTTCTTTTCTGTCAACACATGGCTACAAACATAGCGCACAGGTTTGACTTTCATTTGAACAAAAAAAAATTTGTTTATCCATTTCTATTGGAAAAATCGACATGCTGCATCTATTTGTCTTTTCTATGCTGTTGCAATTTGTATTGAGTCGAGAAACTAAATAATTATCCGCTCTGTGTTAACACTTCCAATACTTGCAGAATCGAAAACTGCGTTGCAATAACTGTACTCTGAGTCACTCAAGGTTCCCAGATATGACTCTGCAAAATCTTTGGGCTATGTTTATCGTAAGGTTGTGTGGATCTGGACGCTTTTTAGCCTTTTTAGCGTGTACTTATCCAATAGTATGCATTGCCAGAACGATTTTGTATAACGAATAGTTCCCTTAGTGTTTGCCTTTATTTTACCTGTCTACTACCTTTTTTCTATTTTCCACGTCTCTGTGTATCCCTTTTCGGTGAAAATTGATAGGAGTGTTCAGAGACGAGAGATCAATTCGGCCACGTTTTCTCCTTTTTGCTAATCTTTGGACATTATTGGACAGGGTTCCACCTTGCCCCTTTACTCGGAGTTGGGGCAAGAACCCATTTTGAAGGTTGCGGGTTAATTTGCGCTCGGAAAAATGTGGTCATTTCCGGAAAAACTCCTTTGTTAGTTTTTCACACTTTCTCCTCGATTTCTTAGGTTTCTTAAAATCTTTTTTTCCAGCACAATATTCATTCGATTTTATAATAAAATATTTATACAAAATGGTGTGCGAGTATTCGAACATTGTTTAAATAAAGCCAATGCAGAAGCTAACACTAATTCCACTTCCGAACTTCAATTGTGGAATAGAGTTGATTGGGTAAGAACTCTTCCTGTTTCTATGGAAGAATTAAACCAACAAATAAATCTAACTCACAGTTTATTCAATAAGACAGAAGTTGGTGAATAGAAGAAGATTTGGCGTCTTAAATTGACTTCGCGATGCGCTTATACTTTGTTGGCCTCTAACTGTATCCTTTTGCCTCTGATGTTTTGATGTTCAATCATCATAAAAGAAACAAGAAAATATTTTCACATTGAAACAGCTATTATGACCTATACGGGTAATTTAAGCTCAATTTTTCTCTGTACATAAATAAATGTGGATTTAAGTTCTTTTAATCTTTGAAACTTTCCAAGCTTTGAACCTTATCGTCAGAGTGGCTTAACGTGTATAGTAAAATTAAGAGGCAGAAAGCCGAATCTCTTTAATGCCTCTTCAAATTGTTATCAAGGGCTCTCTTAAAACCACTTATAGACCAGCAATTCACCCCATTCGCTCGCAAATTATTCCAGTCTTGTTAAATTCTTATGTTAAAGAAACTTTTCCTCAGTTCTTTATTAGGTTGTCTAAAGTAGATACAAAATACATGACCAGTGGTGTCATAACTTTGAAGAAGATCACCTCTAAGTCTTCTCTCTGCAGGAGTAGTAACACCAAGCTCTCTCAATCGCACCTCATATGGTTCATCTCTTAATTCTGGAACTAGCTTGTTTGCCCTTTGTTGAACTTTCTCCAGTAGAAAAATATCCTTTTTTATGTTGAGGACACCAAGCGTGAACTGCCTATTCCATATGAGATCAAACTTATCCAGGGTAAATCCTCTTGAAGATTGTTTTATTCATGAATGTGAAGGTATGTCTAATTCTACCCAACATGGAGTTAGCCTTAGCAGCGACCTTAGCAACATGAGCAGATGATTTCCAATTGGAAGTTACATACACTCCTAAATCTTTTTCAACCAAGATTTCTTCCAGCTGAGTATCATTAATAAAATAGTTATATTTGGGATTAGTATGACGGATAGATATATGCATAACCTTACATTTAGATTCATTAAATTCAAGCAGCCATTTACAACTCCACTCGTGAAGTTTTAATAAATCTTCCTGTAACAAATCTCTATCATGTTGATTCTTATTTTTCCTAAAGATTTTAGAGTCGTCTGCAAATAGCTTCCCACTAGAAGAGATACCATCCCATAAGTCATTAATGTAAATCAGAAGAAATAGTGAACCAAGTACACTGCCCTGTGGTACTCCACTCCACAACTCTAATAAATCAGAGATAACTCCTTTAATAATCACCACTCTCTGTGTTCTGTTTGAGAGAAAGCATGTAATCCAATTAAGCAATTTTCCTCGAATGCCAATTACCTCCAATTTTACTAATGATCTTTTATGTGGAACAGTATCGAACGCCTTTTTACAATTTAAATAAATGGCATCAACTGGATCACCTTCATCTAACAAATCATGAACTTATTGAAAATATTTCAATAGTTGAGTCAAGCTTGATCTATTTGATCTAAAACAATGCTGATGCCTACTTAGTAACCCATTCTTCTCCAAAAATTCAACTATTTTAGCACGAACGATTCTTTCCAGAACTTTACATACTACAGAAGTCAAACTAACTGGTCTATAATTTAATGGATCACTCTTTCTTCCTTTCTTTTATATCGGAGTAACAAATCCAATTTTCCAAATAACAGGGAGTACATCAGATTATGGTGAATCACAAAAAAGATTATATAATGGCTCAGCTAAATTATCAGCACATTCAACTAATACTTTAGGATGAACACTCTCAGGACAGAGAACAGAATTTTCTCTAAGATGAGTCAAAATCTCAGGTATATCCACAATTGAAAAATTAATATCCTCAAGAGGTTCTCCTTTTTTAAAAATTAGGTTCAGGCAGCGGGCCATCACCTTTAATAACAAAAACTGATTGGAAAACTAAGTTTATAGTGATCGCAGGGTCTTTCAAATTACTATTTAGATAACCATCGTGCTTTGTAACCCTAGATACTTCTTCCTTAACAGTAGTCTGATTTGTCATATATGCATAAAAAGCCTGATAATTACCCTTTTCAATGTCCACTGAAAAAGAAAGTTCAAAATTCATTTTTTCTTTTCTATTTAGTTCAACAGAATCATTTCTAACTCTAGCATAAATAGTATACCTTTCTGGAGTTCTATTTCTTCTATATTCCTCTCATTTTACTATTTTATCATTTCTTATAATAGCTGTTTCTCTCGTTATCCACTTTTGATTTGGAGATCTACCACCAGACACCATACTTGATGGAATAAATTCTGCAGTGAGATTAATGTATAACTCATATAAGGTTTTCCACTTCTTTTGAACATTCATAAGAACGGTTGGATAGGAAACTAACTCTTCTTAATTTCACAGAAACCTTCTAGTGTAAAGTCAAAAATTAAAACTGCATGGTCACTTTTACCTATAAGTGCTTCATATTCAATATGGTCAATTTTAAATTCATTTTTTGAAAAAATTAAATCTAGCAAAGAAGGCTCACAATCACCTCTTTTTTAGTAATTTCATCTACATGTTGATGGAGGAAATTATCTTGACATACATCATAAAATTTATTCTCTAAACTATCACTAATATTTGAAGAACTATAGTGAACCAGGTGGTTAATCCAATCCATCTTCGGAAAATTAAAGTCCCCACTTATTAAGTATTGATTCACATTAAACAGACAGAAATCATTAAGAACCAAATTAATTTTATCATTATAATCTTTAGAAGTTGTCTTGATACATACTTAATCATACATTCGAAATCCTCAGTACCATAATAAACATCATCAGCAACAATATCAGAAAAAGACAATTGTGGATCAAAACAGCAACTCACCCACCTCGAAATTTTGCCCCTCTACCCCTTCTATAAACTTTGTAATTTGGTAACATAAAATAAAACGAAGAAAGATCCGAAAACAATAACTTTTTTGCAGAAACCAAAATAATATGCGGCTTCTCCTTATTTATAAAATGACTAAATAAACTATCCTTATTTTAAAATCCCATCAATATTAGTATATACACACTTTAAACTACCCAGTTTACTGGTTCTGATTTTAGGACTAGACTTTATTAAGGAGTTGGGTGAGTTTTCTTGGTCTTGCGTATTACTTCCTCTTACTTCCTCCCACTCGTGTGTTAGGTCCCTCGACGCCACTAATTGCAGGTTCTTTATTTTACAAATTTCTTTCAAATCTCTGATATGATTTCATTCACATTTGGCTTTATCTTGATAAACTATCAAACCATATAACTTATATCTAATTGTAAGTTTCTTCAGTTTCTCTCTAACATCATTATTTAGAAACCTAAATTTGCAATGCTCATTTATGAAGGTAATTACCATCATATTTCTAGGAGTTGGCAAACCTGAACCTGTTTTGCAACCTGCACTTTCTCTTGCACTACTAACTGAAGCAGCTGGCTTTACAGTCCATTTCCTAGACCTATTAATCATTTTTTTTATCATTGTCGAAAGGTAGTGAGTGGGTAATCCCAGTCCCACTTCCTAGGCATATATTATAATCGCGCACCAAGGTGAAGTGAAGGTAAAGTGTAGCCAATACACCTAACGTAGCCACTTCCGGTGAAAAGAATAACCCCGGTGCTTCCTTTTGATCAAAGTTAAGATAATGATCCCCTGAGTGTGTTCTCACTCAGTAAAAGCCAATCATTGGTAGACTTATGTAATATTGAGAATTAAGCCGAGTGGATTGCTTATTAATTTCCAAAGGATCGTCCAAAATAGTTAAACACACAGGTACAAAAATAATCTTTAATATACATGAATTAGAAATATGAAATAGAATATATAGGTATAAATAGGATTAGTCTTTGCACTGAACAGGTAAGTCTATAATATAATGTCGTAGGTATTACACTTGAATTCTACGTAATAGGATGCTTGCATCTTAATCGCATCCAATAGGATAAATTGAATAATATTATGGAATTAAGCACTGAATTAATCACTTGAAATAATCGAGGTTAAAAGCTTGGGATGGAAATTATAGTTAAGGGTTAAACTGATAAAGTTAGGGGAGGGGATAATTCACTTTAACGATACCTTCGAGTTTGTAGGTATTTGGAGGGTGTCGGTGAATGTTTTCTTCTTCTGACGATGTTCACACTTAGCCCGGTTGTTCGAAGTTACCGAATGTGTGAGTAATCCTAGACCGGCGTCCTAATGTAAAGATCCTAGGCCGCATCGCGAAGGCGAGTCAAAGTGTGACTCTAATCGGAATTCTTCTCCTCGAAGTATCCGTTCCGATTATGGACACACGGATTGGGTAGACAAAATGATTACCTAGCTGCGTCTAGGGTAATCCGCAGAGGAAGGTCCTGTGTAACCTTTGATTCTGGAGAGGGGAGGGGTGCAAGAAGTTTGGCACCTACAAGTACCGTGACGGCAACAACCAATTCCTCGAAGTTTCTTTCTTGCAATGGGCGAACTGTTTCTTTTGTGGGACTAGCTTCACACACAACGTAGGTCGAAGATCTTCTGCCTGACTCCTGCGAGAATTTTCCGTTTTATTTTCCTCATGAGCTAAAATTGAGAAAGAGCACCGAATTCTCATAAAATCCTTATCGTCGCGTGAGAGACCTTCCTTGGCTGCTAGGACAAGCGAAATATTTACGCCTCGCCGTCATCTGAGCTTTCCTCGTCTCAAGCTGCGGGTTTATGACGGCTCGAAAAGGGGTGAGGGAGATTCGGTGCGAAAGGCGAATTGGAATAAGGGAGGAACACACAGCTGTGTCGGTGTATTTATGTTTACACTAATGTATGTGGTATTAAGACTTCTATAATCATCCTATTCAGTCCAACATGTATCAGCTATTTCGATGTGAAGTTGCTCTGGTACAAAATCACCGGGAATATAGTCAATCACCATCTTATTCCTACAATCAATGACATTTTTGACATCTGCTCTAATATTATGAGCCTGTTCATTCATACTACCTTCTAAATCATCTAGCCTTTTAATTACAGTCTGGTTCTGGTCTTCTATAAACTTCTTTGCTTCATCCTTTGATTCAAATAATGATTTAGTTTTTATGACTTCCACAGTATCAGATAAGTCGTCAAAACATCCACTAAGATTAGCTAAATTCGTCTAGACTTGACTTATTCTTGTTGTGAGAAGTCCACTTTCACCTCGCATTCCTTTTACCTCGCATTTAATATTCCTTAACGTACCATCAGTACTAGCCAATTTTCTATTAGTGACTAAACAAACATCCTTAATTTCCTTCATCTGAGCATCTCTACTGCTAGTATTTGAATTAGATTTCGGAGTAGTTTTAAGTATGACACAATCTATGCTTCTTGTGAAATTAATAGAAGAGTATTATTTTTTCTTATCACTTGTATATTCTTTATATTGGGCAAAGGATATCTTTTCACAGTTATAGTGATACCATTGACTAAACTTTGTACCCTCGATGTAGCTGTCAATATTACCAGTGCTCTTATTACAGGGACACTTATTAATTTTGGGCTTTAGAAATTCACCAGAAGCTTGAGTTAGAATGTTTCTTGGCTCAATTTTATTACCTTTTGTAACTGGAATTGATGTGGGTGAACAAGTAGGTGCAAGTCGAGATGCTACGCCTGCATGATCATGGCCTTGAGATCAACTCAAAGTTTTATTCCTTGTTTTTAATATATCGGTCATACTACAGTGGTTTCAAAAGAGTCTTAATAACATTAGAAGTTATGCACATTTTAATTTTACCTCAAGAATTACTAAACACAGTACTCAGCCACCAAAATCTTCAAATATGCTAGGCGTGACGTTAGAGCGTCTCTTGACAACACGCTTCTTCTTCTTGAGAGCTAGTCGAGAACACATCCGATCGCTACCGATACAGGTATTGTAAGAAAAATATTTTCGATCTATGGATTTTCACTCTCCTTCTTTCTATTCTTTAATCTGTCTATCGTTCTTTTTCTGCCTGTTTTTCACATATCTGTTCATCCCTTTCCTGTGTAAGTAACTGTGGTGAGTTTAAGGTATTTGAAACAGAAAAAGTGGCTAGAGAGGGCCGATCAACGTACCATCAACCTCTAATTTTCGCTGACTGTGGGGTATTTAAGATGGTGTTAGGCCTCCCTCCCCCACTTGATCTGGGGGTTGGGTGGAAGCAAGTTTTAGATTTTTGGAATAGTAAAATATTCAAAAGTAGGGAGGCAAGAGTCACCAGTAAAATGGCGCAATAGTGTTTGACGGTAACATTTTAGCATAAGAGAAAAGTAACCGTTGTGTCTGTTTTATCCTTCTCTTCATTCTTAAGTATAATATTGCATGTATTGTTTGTTAAATAAAGAGAAGTTAATTTATTATATTTATGGGAATAAGCTAAGTGCTTAACTTCCTTAGTTTGTAGTAGTGTAACATTTTATGTACAGGAAACGCTGGTCCCCTTGCACCTACTGTCAAATCAATTAAATTTCTTCCGAGCTGGATTAGGCAGTTATTTTCAAAGGCATTATTGTTATCAAATTCTAAACTTTAAGTTAAAATATTCAACTCATATTTCATCCCTTCTTATACATAACTATAAGTAGATGTTTATAATAATTGTTCATTAACTCTAATACGTTTGTCATCTTTTTTGCACAGAGGAAGTTTGTCAACAGAATAAAAAGCCCAGTGCATTTTTGACAAATAGAATTGTTTAAATTTCTCGCTGGTATACATATTCACATCTCATCCTTGAATTTCCAGCACAAATATTATCCTTTTTTCCTCATTGACGAGCGAGTCCAAATCTGAGCAGACCTTCGCAATTGAACGCCATGTAGCATATGCGTTTCTCCCATATCTTCATAGAAGTCATAGACCTAAGATTTACTTTCCTCATAAAATTACATTTAAAAAACAGTGAAAAGCATAAATTTAATTTATATTTTCATATCTTTCATATTGACAAAATTGAAGCGAGATTCAAGGCAATAATACAAAATTATTTCTGATCATATTTTCATTGTAAAGATAATTCTATCATTTATAATTATTTTTCGATCCACTAGAACTTTTTACTCTACCAAAATTTCTTATATCTAACCTCTTTTGTGTTTTTATTTTAACACTTCTTCTAAAATTCTAATCTGGAAGTTTCCACCATCTGTAAAGCGCCGAGTTATAACATTAATTTTCCAAGTTTATTATCGGTGTACACTATTGTTTATTATCCCGTGTGATGATGTTGTGGGATTTCTAAGGTTTTTACCCTCACACTAATTAGAGAATTATTTCCCTTGATGAGGGGTTGAATTTAAGGTATAGTTGGGTTCGTTCCCCTGCGGTATGGCTTAATTTACAACCCTCTCTCTCGTCTAGGGATGTGAGGTTTTTCATACAGTTTGGACACATCTGGACCTCGGATTTAAAATTGGAACGTATAGTCAAGTTTAATAAAGATGAAACTTGTAAAAACTAAGCGAATATGAGTCATGCCCGTGCATTTTCACTTTATCCTCTATTCACTTTACGGATATGAACGCATCTATAATAAAGTCTAAAAAGATTGAAGGACGGTATTTTCATGCTTCGTCATTCACTTGCCTTTATTTACCTCACTATTCATGAATTTTGCCTCTATTTTTATTTTCTTGATGCTATTAATAGCACTAAAGTTTTTTAATTTATCTGATGACTAAAAAGTTAAATAAAATGTTGATAAATTTATTGTTAAATATTACTTCATTTTATAAATTTAGATCTTTAGAGTGTAATAAACTTGAGCAATATATTGTTTGAGTTTTGCCAAACATACTATATTATTGTATTATTTTTAACAACTTGAAATGATCCCATTTCAAGTTTACTTCAAAGTTACCACTTTGAGTTCGTTCGAGAAATAGTCTCTTTTTCTATTAAACTCCTTCTTTGTTTTTGTTTTTTCTAAACCTACTGTAAGCTTTCTAGAACCATTGTCTTAGATTATTTCCATTCATCCTCGTTCTCATTCGATATAGTTTGTGAAAAGTTCGTTTCAATCCATTATGAATAAGTGAGAGGCGCTTCAAGAGGTTGTTAAACCCGATGCACGATTAAATGAAATATCAATTCGATCCTTAATAACTCCATTTCAAATATTGCTTTAAGGTCCAAATTGTACACTGTATAAACGCTAATTTCATTGATAGGCAAATTTAATAATACAATTATATACATTTATCAGAATTTTAACATGGATGGAGTTGAGTTAAAGAGTTGTGGCAAATTTGTGTGTTGTTTTTTTAAATCTATTAAGATTTCAATATGAAATCTAAACTGAGCGCCCTTTACAAAAGTTTATTCTCCTGACTGTGCCATTATACGTGTGTTTCTTTTTAGTATCTCAAAGACCCAATAACTAAACTAAATAAACCCTTCTTTACTAACTCTCCCACTACTCAGGTGCATTCAGAAAAACTTAAATTTTACACTATATTTTTTCAATTCTCAAACCTCGTCGCCGCTTCCGAAAGCGATATTTCAAACTCTAACAATTCTCTCTTATCTATAATGTTAGCTACAGGATTACGCTTTTCCCGTTGTCACACATATCGTTAATTAGAACGAGAATTATGAAAAAACCGAGTTTATAATAGGTAGTACTATCCTGGCCTCTAAATTCGCTGAAATCTTTAATTATGAGTCAATTTCTGATTCAAATCTGAAGAAGCCCTTGCTTTACGATACCGAATTCCTTTCCATCCTCTAAGAGCTTAGAAGATTTGATGTGATTTTATTTGAGTCATGCTGAAAGAATAAGTTCTTTTCACTTATAATTTATAGTAAATTGCCTTCTCTTTCTCAATTGGAACTAAAGCTAACTACACAGTTATAATCTTTTTCTTTCCGACATAATCTAGAATAAATAATACGTCCAATATTCTTTGCCTGGAAAATTGCCTGTCCTAGAGAATTTTAATTTCCATTCTAACCATCTTGATTTTCTATCTTTTTAGAGTACTATGTAAAATTAAACAAACCATTTTCGAAACTTCCTTCTGAAGCAAACTTTCAAAACTAACAACTTTCAATTCCAGAGGAAGGAAAGGCTTCGGAATCAAACGATCAAGTTTAAAGGTGGAATTTTTCAAATTCATCTTCATAGCTTCAGAACTCTAAGTAAGTAAAATTTTCCTCTAACTGTTTAATCAAACGTCCCAATTTAAATTCAAGGTTGTGTGGAAGAATTAATATGTAAAATTGTCGCAATTATACTAATCCAACTAATAGGATAGCAAAGTGCTTTTGTTTAAAATATGTGTTATCTGTTTTCTTCCTCTCACCATTAATCTATCTTATATACCACCTCCTGCTATCTCCCCTCATACCTGTGCATGCATTGCAAACAGAGAACTCACATTTCCACCTCTTGCTCTATGGCAGTAAAACCCAGGTAATTTATAACAATTTCATGGCAGAGTATAACAATCAGGCCAACGTCAAATCTTTTGGAGGTTTGGTATATTTGCCGAAACTTGTCAGAGAATTCATAGCCCCTACTTAAACCGTAGATATGGGACTTCGGGGTAAGTTTAAACCTGTATGGTGCATAAGTGACTTTTCATTTCAAATGTACTACATCTTTGAATCTATTGCCATTTCTTTGAGTACGAACTTGAGTGAACATCCGTCGTATATGTGCACACCAAAAAGTTCATTGGTACCCAGAACAAAGATATTGAAGGGGGAAGGGTTGAGGTCACTTTAATTCTGCGTATAAAACTTAAGTTCAGCTCAGCTTCTAATCGATATTTACTTAAGCCTTGATTTAACCATAGGCGGGGTGGAACATTCTGTCCATACTTTTATCGGAACCGGTATCCTGCTTGCAGATATAGCCTTCTAGTTTTCTTTCTGCTAAAAAGGCAAATTGAAGGCAGCGGCCGTTTGATCGCAGTGGATCTTATCAAAACTTGAAGTTTGAATTAGATCCACTTGGGGGCCAAGAGGAAATGCTTAGTTGCGTCACATTTGGTGACCAAAATCGGAAAATGATTTTAGATCTCAAAGCTTTATTACCTTCCGCAGTGTTTTAGAGCTTTATTTGCAGAAGTTGTTAGAATTATTGTACATGTTTTTGTCCGTCTATTTGATCAGACAAGTCTTTAAATTTTCATATCTTTTTATCCCACGCTGTCGAGCACCGATTTGTGACATTGTTATGCAAACTATTACAAAACATCATTATAGTTTATTAACCCAGCCACCTTTGGATGGGTTGTTAAGGCTCTTCCCATCCTCTTGAATAGTGATTTATTTGTGTTGGTGACGATTTGATGTTTGAGGCAGTGTGGCGTTCATTCTGTTTTTGTGTTGAGCATTTACATGCTCACTCAAGCATCATTAGTGAGGTTAAAAAGGCTAAATATACTTTTTTTTTTATCAATGTCACATTTCTATTCTAATTTAAAAGAAGAGTTTCGCGAATTTGTCTAAGAGCAGGAATAAATTACTCAGCTGAACTTTGTTTTCAAAGTTCATAATTTACACCATTAAATTAATGCTGCTCTTCTCTTCCAAACCAAGAGAACTAACATACTCGTATCTTTTATGTGTTAGCTTATTATTTCGCATATTTATTTGAGATCGTGAATGATTTTAAATATTAGGTTAGTAAACAAGAAAATACGATCTTTTTCGCGGAATAATTTAGAGTATAAAATATATAAAGACGAGAATCTAAAATATTTTGAACAATGAAAGTACATTATTTATACTTTGTGAACTTTCCATTAGTTCAGTTGATAGCTGGAACCTACATATGGATAAGACAAACTCGATCTGAAATGACTGGTTTAATGATCATGTTTGGTTTAGGAGAGTCACTAAGTTATTTCAGGCGACTGACTCTGCTAAGGAATTCGTTTGATATCGCTTTGGTCTTCCAATCTCTATTATTTTTTTCAGAATTACAGGGGTCCCATCTTCCTTTAATAAATAACTTTCTTCTTAAAGCTGGTCATTTAAAACACTAGTACACATCCTTACATTAAAATGCAAATGTATTTGATATTACTAACACTCACAATCAAAGCTGACCTTCGACCATTCTAATTTTACCATTTACACCTTAACACAAAAAAGATAATCTCAAACCCAAGGCCGTTCACATTTTGAAAATTGAAGAAAGGTTATTGAAAAAAGTTACTTTCTGCCTAATTACAAAAGATTGTCCCTCAAATTTCTTCGGCCCACTTATTTTCTTTAGTATTAATTCTACTTAAATCAGGCTATCTCCTGCCAGCCTTTCCAGAATATCCAAGAGATTTCAGGAATAATTTGCTACTGTTCTTAGGTAGATTTGATGTTTTTTATAGAGGGTTTGTCGAAAATAGAACTTTGAACAGCAGAAATAGATCTTTCTAAGTAAGGTGGCGTGGAAGAAAAGACGCCACTAGAAGAGTGCCTCGAAATCTAAAGAGAAAAGTTTTCCTCCTCGTCTTTCAAAGTCGTAAGACAAAAAATGATTACCAGTAAGAAAGTGACGAGTGATAAGATCAGAATTGCTAAATAATGGGAGACACTGGCTCTTTGCATTTATTGTAAGCGGCCAAGCCATGTGTTACAATTGTTATGATCCTTCTCATTCGGGCTAACAATGCATACAAAGAAAAAACTGCCATGTCAAACATCAAAGGGAGAGGCAATTCTCTTCTACATGTCATAAGTAATGATCAAGTGGAATAATGCAACATAAGCTAGGAGGACAATAGTTTTTCGCAATGAATATAGCTAATAGGCAGTACTGGTTTTGGAGTGGAGACTGATATCGCTAAAAGAGTCTGCTCCTTCGTATCAGTTTATGGCTGGGTACCAAAAATCACGACTCATTCAATCTGGATTCCTACTCTTTCATCTTTCCTTTCTCCGTCCTCAGCAAGATTAAGAGACTAATGAGACCCCATTTCTGTATTCGAATGCACAAATATTAAAAATGTTTGGCCGGAAACCAAACCTTCCTAACAATGCTCGGAATGAATTTGATGAGTGAATGCATATCCTTTACTCTGGATGATTGCTATGATAGAAATTTGATTTTGTGCTTTATTAACATAGTTAGGGAATTAAAGATATAGGTTGAATTTGAGAAATAATATGGCAAAACACAATATTATTATTCACTTCTTTAGTGATTCCTGATGAAAATTACTTTTTTATTATTGCACAGATTATCGCTTCACTTTAGCATGCGTGAAAACATTTTTAAATATGAATTCATAAGTATGCCATTAACCTTATGCTAAAATTAAAGAAAAGCACTAAGTAAATTTATAGTGGTGTAGCTGGTCTTTTGTCAGAGGTTTGGTTACCAAGGGTGATTTGTCACCGAATTTTGGTACCACTCCTCGGTAGCCCGATCGGTTTTTTGGTTCGGCTTAGTGGCTCCTTGTTCGATTCTTCGTGAAGTTCCAATTACGTGATGCACTGGCTTCAAGGAGGCTGGTTAAAAGTAATCAGGGATTTCTCTAAGGGTAAAGAAATCTTCGGTACTGGACTCAGTATTCTATATTCAACGGGAACTTGGAATGTCTTCAGATGCATCTTTTTTATATATGAGTTTCTTCGTATATATAATTATTCCTTGATATTATTTTTCAGACTGAAGTACATATGAACAAATAAATATGAACTGATTTTTTACATCCTATGAGTTCAAAATAAGAATAAATTCATGCATTTTACCTCCATTAATTTATTTTATAAGGTTTTGCATTAATATAGACTCTTATAATTGGTATTTAATTATAAACAAGTAATTAATAAGATATTTTCCTCAGATATTTCTTCAATAGAAGGATTTAATATTTTAGGCGTTTGATAAACAAACTAAACTCATATTTACAGCGTTTAATACATTCAAATAGAAGTTTTAGGCGTTTAGTTTATCGTGTATGGTTTGCTTTCAATTAAGGATAATCACTTCTTACAGAAATAAAACAAAGCAATTCTACTATATTTTATAAGTCTAAATAAAGTCATTTTTTAAGCTACGCTTCAACATTTAATTATGCAACATGGTGGCTTCTGGAAACATCCATTTAGAAATTGCCATAATCTCTTATTTCCATGCTCCAAACACAAATATCTCATTTGAATCATCGTTTAAATTTGATTTATATTAGTACATATAGAAGAAATTGGATTATACCTATTACATATATTTTATTACACCAAATTTTGGAATTATTGACCCGAAATTATTATATTCTATTTTTTGTTTCTTTTTAAATCGGTAATAACAATAATCGAGTTAATAGAAATAAAATAAATGATATAGTTACCATCAAAATAAGAAATTGCTCACGAAAATGAAAGTAATCTGGATAAATGTGACTAAACTGTTTATTCCTATAAGGTTATTAGATATTTAAATTATACTGTTGAGGGTAATTTATACTATAAAAGTGACTAATTTCTTTTTGGCCAAGCATGGAAATTGAGATGGCTCTCAAAAGAGACAGAAGCAAGCGTGGACGGGTTGATTGGAGATACCTCCTGTTCCTGTCCTGCTTGTAGAGGGCATTGGTCTCTTCTCCATTTGCACCCGTGGCGCTGATGGGCGAACAAGAGTGACGCCACGATGCAAGGGTCGGCGTCCATATCCACCACGCCGATGTCTGCCAAGCGGACGCGGAATGGGTTAAGTCCACCCTCGCCGAACGAGACCTCCACGCCCAAGAGGACCGCCCGAACACTGGAGCCGGAGTTCTCACAGGCAGAGGAGGCCCCCAGCGATGAAAGCGGTCGCCTCGTCATCGACGAGAGCCCCCAGACCGAGGAGGCCCAGCAGGAGAATGAGGCAGGCTGGGTAACAGTGTCTCATTCCCGACGAGGACCTCGGCACAAGTTTAAACTCGTGCACCAGAGCAACACTACCAGTGCCTACCAGGCTGTGACGGAGCTGGAGAGAGCACACCCTGGCCTGCGGATAGTTATTCGCCCTACTCTCAACGGCGAATACGTCCTCACCCCGAAGGACGATGGGTCGGAGGCCATGCTGCGCCGCCTTGCCGAGGAGGGGGATCGAGTGATCCTGCTCGACCCCAGAGTGAAGAGGCACAAGTTGGTGCTTCAACGGTATCCGACCACTCTGCCACTCCAGGCCGTCGAGGCTCACCACCACGTGCTCTCGGCAACACGGCTCCTCGCACACAGAGAAAAGGTCCCAACCAGGCAGATCCTTGTAGTGTACGAGGGGCCGCCACCACCCAAGCTGGACCTGGGCAGCTGGGGCCGCTACGCCCTGCGCCCCTACCAAGGTGAGCCTGTGAGATGCTACAAGTGCCAGCGCTTCGGGCATCTCCAGGCCACGTGCCAAAACTCCGTCAAGTGCGGCGTGTGCAGCCAAGCGCACCCGACGGAGGAGTGTATCGATCGCCTCAAGGCCAGCGAGTCAACCACGGCACGGTGCCCCAACTGCACCAAGGGGCACCACGCTTGGAACACGAAGTGCCCCGAGCGACAGAGAAGGATGCCACGGGGTCACCGGCGGCGGCGGCGGCAGCAGCAGCAGCAGATGGAACCACGTGCCCCCCCAACCCAAAGAAGAGAGCGTCGGTTCATTGCCGCGCCACCCCCAATCGGGTCGGCGTGGGTTAGCCATCAACCCGCGACTCTCGGCCTGCCCGGCACACGTCTGGGGGGTACACAGGAGGAGGAGCGGCAAAGGCAAAGGCAGGGGCAACCACGTGGGCCTTTCCAGCAACAAGGCAACCGACGCCTTGTTCCAGCGCCACCACCAAACAGGCCAGCGTGGGCTTCCCACCCACCCCTTACCCCTCAACAGCCTGGCACAAGTCAGGTCGAGACAGGGGAAGAGGACAGGCAGGGAGCGAGAGAGGGTACCAGTAGCTGCACAGCTAGCAACTCCGCCCACACCTCCACCCAGCAACCCACCCCCTCTGTCCCCAAGCCACAGAGGAGGAAGGGACACAGGCGTCGGGCCCACCGCGCCCGCCCAGACGAGGAGCAGTCCACGGTGCTACCCAATGCCCAACCAGCGACAGGGTCTCAACGTGGACCCCCAGGTTATTGCGAGGGACTCAATGAGGAGGGCAGAGCCATCGTGGACGTCATCCTCGCGTGTGTCGTACAGCTGGTGAAGAAGCTGCTCGATCGCCGGCAGGGCACCGCAGCCCCCACCGAGCAGGACCTCGACGCACTCCTCCGCGAAGAGGTGTTAACCGCCGTCACAGAGGGTGCCCTCCAGCCCCCACCATCATCTACCACGCCGAGAGGTCCCACCCAACACCCTCTGCACCCACCGCACGCCCACAACCAAGATAGAGGCACGGATTGACAGCCCAGCCCACGCACCGGCGCCCACGCTAAGGGTGCTGCAGTGGAATGTTCAGGGGCTCCGCCCCAAGAAACATGAGCTGCTGCAAGCCGTCTTCCAAGAAGACCTGGACCTGGTTCTCCTACAGGAGACTCTGACGCCCGCCAGCTTTGAATGGCGAGTCGCAGGCTACACCCTCCACTCGCTACCGGCTGGTGACGGAAATGGGCGTGGCTGTGCAGCCCTCATACGAAACACCATCCCGCACAAGAGGATCGCCGCACCCGTGTACTGTGGTGACGGCGTGGAGGTCCTGGCACTGGAGCTACAGCTGGGGCCGCTCACTCTCACTGTATACAATATATACAGGAGCCAGCGGTACCCGCTGGATGTTGGGGAGCTGCTCTCCCTCGCATCCCACTCCAGCCTCCTTGTAGCGGGCGACTTCAACGCCCACCACCCCGTGCTGCAGTCTGTGTCACCCACTAACGTGACCGGGCGCCACCTGGCCGACCTGCTCGAAGAAGTTCCTGCCGTTCGACTACTGAACACAGGGGAGGCCACGCACGTCCATGGGGGGCGGCTCGACCTCACGCTGGTGTCGGGCGACCTACAGCCCGGTGCCACCTGGCAGGTCCACCCTACCCTCACCAGCGACCATTACGGGACCCTCACCACCCTCACTGTGGCCCCACCAGCTCCTCCTCTCCCGCCGCCCCAGTGGAACGTCAGGAGGGCGGATTGGGCAAAGTTCCAAGCCTCCCTGGCCGAATGGTGGTCCACGTATGTGCCTCCGGTGGACCTGCACCTGCAGGAGAGGGACCTTACGGCGGCCATAGAGAGTGCAGCTTACGCGGCCATGCCCAGGACAGCCTCAAATCGCCGCCGGCGCCCGGACTGGTGGTTTTATAACGAGGAAGTCCGGGAGCACAATCACCGCGTCAACGTCCACAGGAGGTTGTACGAGAAGCGCCCAACGGCCATCAACCTGCAGCTCCTGCAGGACGTGGTAGCCCGCGCGAGACAGGTGTCCCTTAGCGCCAGGGAGGCAAAGTGGCTGGAGTGGTGCGCCTCTTTCAGCCAACACACCTCCCTCGGCCAGCTGTGGGGGAGTTTCAGGAAGGCCTCAGGCGCCGCCCCGACCCGCCCAGCTGCCCACCCACGCCCACAGCAAGAGGCAGATCGGCTGGCGAACTGCTTTACAGCGAGGGGTTCTAGCGAGCAGCTTCCTCCCCACACCAGCTACCTCCAGCAGCAGCTACGCCCACAGCGCGACGAAGAGGTCAGGGAGGCGCGGGGCCAGCCGCACGCGACGGACCAGCCTTTCACGCTCGAGGAGCTGGCCAGGGCGAAACGTCGACGTGACACAGCGGCGGGAGCCGACGGAGTGCGGTACTCTATGCTGGCGCACGCTGGGCCCGCCGGGGACGCCGCGCTGCTAGCCCTTCTGAACGCGTCGTGGTTGGCAGGCCATCTGCCGCCCTCCTGGAAGGACGCCGACATCCAGCCCATCCCCAAGCCGAAGGATCACACCACCTTCAGGCCAATCTCCCTCCTGAGCTGCACCGGAAAAACGGCGGAGAAGATGGTGCTGACTCGCCTACAGTGGAGCGTGGGAAGCCTTCATCACCACGTGTTCGGCTACACCAGGGGGGTGAGCACTGCGGACTGCCTCATCACCCTCCTGGCTCACGCCAACAACCAGCCCACCATCGTAGTCTTTCTTGACCTCGAGAAGGCTTTCGAGCTGGCTAGCCCCCGCGCCATACTGGCCGCCCTTGCGAGGAAGGGCATCCGAGGGAGACTGCTGGGCTGGCTCCAGGACTACCTTCACCAGCGCCGAGCCCGCGTGAAGTTCCAGGGCCACAAGTCTTCCTACCTTACCTTCGAGAACGGGACACCCCAGGGCGGCATCCTCAGCCCGTTCCTTTTCAACGTGCTGATGGAACAACTGGTCGCCCTCCCCTATCGGGAAGGAACCATCCTCCTCAGTTACGCCGACGACCTGGCACTCGTCGTCACCGGGCGCGGCGACAAGCTCGCGCGGGCCCAAGAAGCGCTGCACCTCATCACTGCCAAGTGCGAAGAGCTGGGGCTCAAGATCTCGGCAGAGAAGTCCCAGGCCATGGCCATCAAGACTTGCACACCTGCTGGCCAGCAGCTTCGCGTCCAAGGAGTCGGCCTGGCCTGGACCGACTCCTACCAGTACCTCGGAGTGTGGGTGGACAGACGGCTGTCCTTCACGCAGCATGTCACGCACCTGAGGCAGCGGACGCAGGCCCGGCTGAATGTGATGAGGGCCATGAAGCGGGCGAGCGCTGGTGCAACCTTCCCCGTCCTCCGCCTCTACTACCTCCAGGCAGTGCGCTCCCTAGTGGACTACAGTGCACCGGTCCTTGTAGCGCTGACCCGGCAGCAGCAACAGCGCCTGGAGGTAATACAAAACACCGCCATGAGGACCATGTTAGGGGCACCCAGGTGGTGCAGTGCCTGTGTCATGCAGAGTGAGGCCAACCTGGTGCCCCTCACAGCCAGGGTGGATTGCATGGTGGCCTGTCGGGTGGCCAGAGTGCTCCAGCGCGACGTGGAAGGTGTTGCGCAGAGGAGACTCAGAATGGCCGTGGCGCAGGGCATCGAGTGCCTGCGTAACAACAGGTGGCTCGTAAACGTCAGCCTAGCAACCAACTCCCTCAACCGGGCAGGGAACTGGCTGTGGCGCGACCCCGACACCCCCAACCCCGCCTACGTTCCACCACCACCATGGGACCCCCCCGCCGCACACTTCACCGCCACACAGTTGCCCGACAGCAAAGCGAACTGCATCACCGAGGAGCTGCGCCAGCACGCCCTCATGGCCATGTCTGAGGTCACGGAGCCAGGCAGCGCAGTGTACTTCACCGACGGCTCCGTCGACCCCGAAAGCGGGAGGTCCGGCGCCGCCTTCGTCACGAGCGGCTTGACGCAAGCGTGGAGGACATCAGACCACTGCTCCACCCTCCAGACGGAGCTGGTAGCAATCCTGCACGCCCTCCAGCACGCTCTGCTCCGCCGGGAGGCCACTGTGGTGATACACACTGACTCTCGGTCGGGAATACAGGCGCTGCAGCACGCCCACGCCCACACCCGGGACAACATCCACCTCACCACCACCATCCTGTGCACCCTGCAGGACCTGGCAGCTCAGGGCAGGCGTGTCCGGCTCCACTGGATTCCCAGTCACGTTGGCGTGCGCGGCAACGATGCTGCCGACGAGGCTGCCAAGCGAGCCGCCCACGGCCCCATCATCACCTGGACCGTGCGCCCCAGCCTGCAGCAGCTCAAGGTGCAGGTTAAACGCAGGGCCGCCCACAACGCCCACCAGCAGCACCAAGAATGGGAAGCAATCAAGAGGCAAGCGGCGTGGTATGCTGCAGCCACAGCCTATCGCCCACTGAACCCATCCTTCCAGCAGCCCAGAGCGAACGGCGTGCTGCTACAGCGTGTGAGGCTGGGCTACTCCACGCGGGAAGAGCTGCACGCCGACTTTGTGGCAGGGAGGTGCGAACACTGCGGCGGCCGCTCCCGGCGCCCACTGGTGCACTACCTCCTCTCCTGCCCAGCCACCGCCCGCCTCAGGCCAGAGCGAGCGCCAGCCCCTCCCCCTGTAAGAGGCGCCCTGCTCAGGGCGCGAGAGGCAAGAGCCGCCCAGGTGGTCCTCTACACCCCAACTAACGAGCTGCTGGAGGTGCTGAGAACAACACCCCCTCCGCGCTGATCGCCGCTCGCGCCCAGCCGGGCGACAGGTGATGAAGACCGACGCCACCCACTTGCAGCAGATAAGAAACGCGTGGGACGCTCCACCACGTCTTACTGCACGCCAACACTGACGGGCTGCCCGTTTTGTGTAATGTGTGCATTTATACATGTATTTATATTATTGTATCATATTATTACTGTATTTGTCTTTTTGTTTTTTTGTTTGTTTTTGTTTTTATTTTATTATTATTTGTATTATGATTATGTATAGATGTACGCTATTGCACAATAAACCTATACAATACAATCAATGGAAATTGAGAACGAAAGCGTTTGAGAGGACACCTAGCAGAATTCACCATATCATTATCATGTTCACCAAATCATCGCCATATAATATCATCTGACAGTGCCATAATTAAACTTCAGAGCGTAAAAAACCAGGGAACCCGATGGATTACAGGCACAAGGTAGAAGATGGAAGTAAGGAGGCAAGAAAAATTACAATGAGAAGTATGAATGAAACCGGTCAAAATAGTCTTACATGAGAAGGCAGTGTAAATTTAAAAAAAAAGAACGATGAAGAGCTGAGAAATGGCTGGAGGATAGATTAAGAATAAGAGAGGGAATTAAAATGAAATTTTAATTTCTCAATACCAGGAAAAGAATAAAAACGAATACAGTCCCAACTTTCGTGCAAGCCAGAGAAAGAAAAGAGATTGAAACTATGTTTATAGAGTAAATGGAAATAAGAGAGTGAGAGTGAATTCCAATTTAATATCACCTATTTAGTCTAGAGGAAAAGAGTCCGAAAGTCAGAGTAAGTGAGATGGAAAGAAAGGAAAGGACCATCCAGTCACTTCGAGATTATACATAATCCTCAACAATAAGGCATACCTACTTTTAATTTCATCACTATACTGTCTTATCTATCACTAAATTGTACCACCATAGACCTTAAGAACCTCAAGAAATTTAGAAAAACTATGGTCTTAGTTTTAGAGCCTACGCCATACCTACCTAGCATTATTTCTCATTTCTTTCAGTTGTGGCACCAGTAACTTCTGTATCAAACTTTGTTTAATGCGAGCGCTGTTCGCCAGTTCATTTTTCTCTGCAAGTATTGAGATATTTGTGCTATTTATTTTCCCTACACTGTAAAATATTTAAGGAAACTTATATATTAGTTTACTGATAACTATGTATCTATGTATCAATTTATTGTACTTTTTCAGTAACTGCATTCTACTGTATTTAATAGATTATTTTGCTTTCGAATTAAGAGAAACTTTAGAAAATAGAGTAATATCTACGAGAGGCGGTCAATAAGTTTTGCGAATCGGTAGGGCAAACCGAAGGAAGGGGGATGGCTGTTTGTGAGGGTGTTAGGACAACTTATAACAAGTCAGCACCTGCAGCCACACGCTCCTCCTCGTCTATTTAAGAAGCAGTAGCTGATCTCAGATCGTGAGTCACAAATTTTTCAACAATGGAGAAGGTTGAGCACCGCGCAGTGATCAATTTTTTGACTAAGGAAGGCAAGAATGCAAAAGAGATCCATGAATGCATGGTTAAAGTGTACACTGACACCGCCCCTTCCTATGCAACCATTGCTCGCTGAAATAGGGGGTTCCGCCATGGTTGTAAGTCCCTTGAAGATGAGTCCTGTCCAGGACGCCTGTCAGACGTGACCAAAGAGGACAATGTGGCCCGTTTGGAGAGGATGACCTTCGAAAACCGACAGGGTAAAAGTCGAAGAAATCGAGCGAGACCTTTGAATATCACATGGAAGTGTTATCAACATCATCCACGACAATTTGGCTATGACCAAGGTCTCTGCCCGTTGGGTCCCTAGAAACCTCACGAAACCTCAGGCCCCATGATCGACTTCAACGTCGTCAAAGTTAGGAGGAGCTGCTGCTCCTGTAACCAAGACCCGGAGGGATTTGAGTCACGCATAGTAACAGGTAATGAAACGTGGGTCCATAACTGGGATCCCGAGACCAAGATCGAAAGCATGGCCTGTAGGCACAGTGTCTCTCTGATCCCATCAAGTTCCGGACTCAACCCTTAGCCAAGAAGATTATGGCCACCATCTTCTGGGATCCTGAGGAAGTGTTGATAGCGGACTATGCGCCTCATGGAAGGACCATCACAGGCCAATATCACGCCGAGGAAGTGGCTAGGTTGAAAAAGTGCATCCATCAGAAGCGGCGCGGCAAGTTGACACGTGGTATCCTGCTCCTTCACGACAATGCCCCTGTCCACAAGGCCAGAGTTGCACAAGCTGCCCTGCTCGAGTACGGATACGAGGATCTCAATCATCCCCCCAACATTCCAGATCTGGCCCCTAGCGACTGCATTTTATTCTGCCAGCTCAAGGCTACACTGCATGGACGCCGGTTTGAGGACGATGAAGATGTCCAGCTTGCTGTCCAGGAGTGGAATAAACAGCCTTCGGGAGATTTCTGGTTGTTGTGAATTCGAAGCTTCAAGGACAAGTGGCGCAAGTGCATTGAAGTCGAGGGTAGTTATTTTGAAAAATAATAAATCACTTTTCCTTATATCTCGTTTTCTTACATCCGAATTACAAAACTTATTGACCGCCTTTCGTATGTTACTGTATTTTATATAATATTATGCTACAGTAAATATTACATACAAGAAACTAAATATTATTCTAATTTTATCCTACTACAAATATCACTATATTTAGGGTTTAGAGAGGCTGCAAGGTAGGCTTTCAGGAGTTAGGGGATGTGTTTTTTAACAAGCTTAGGTTATCATTATGGATCGTGACATGTTCAGGGAGAGCTCAAAATGTGTAATGGGGGATTACAATGGTTATTAATGGAAGGATCAATGACCAATAAGAGAGAAAAAATGGAGTCTCGGGGGATGGATGACTTGATGCGCAGGAAGTGTTTAATATCTTGTCAAGGATGGCTGAATTTGCGTTCAGGAGAGCATTTACACCAGTAACTGTGTTTGATAGAGAGTTCGATAAAATTAGTGAAGATACACGAAGAAAATTCTAATAAGTAAAGATCAATTCAGCTGGTAAGGCTGTGGCTCGGAGGTAGCAATTCTCTAGCTGACAAGCTGCAGCATATGTTTTCCCCTAACGAAATATCTATGTAAATCTATGCTTTGAAAGTACGCCGATAGTTGTGTGGAAAAGATTTTTAAATTCTCCATAAAGAATAAAAAATATCAAACATTACTTCATAACCTAGGGAAAACACATCATAAAAATTACCATTCATCTCAGATTAAAAAAAGATACATATAAAACATAATAAAACGTGACCTACAATACATGAATTACAACAAATCCATCATCTCATTACTAATATAACCCAGCTATTATTGAAAAAACTGAAAATTAGAACATACATGAGCATAATAAACACAAAACGAACTCAACAAAAACATCTAAAACCCTACAGAAAATATGTACGTCACATACAACCCCCCCGATCTCGTAAAATGGTTCACTGACTACCCTCAACAACAGAATAGCCTCACCCAAACAACACCGCTACAAACCTTTGTAACAAAACTATATAACACAAGCTTTCCTACTTGAATATTTCCACACCAAAGAAATACATAGAAGGATAAAAATATAGGCTAAACCACATGTTGTGAGGGGTTTTAAAACAGTCCAATTCCCTTAGTTCACGATAAAATGATAGACGCAACTCTTCTTTCAAAAATTCCAAACCCGCCAACATCCAAATGTACCACTTCCCTAAATAGACAATATCGGTCTTAGACGCATAATTACAAAAAATATACATCAGCGGTTCTAAATCCTTTTTACCTTTGCAAATTTCTTAGAAATAATTCATGGTCTATATCCTTAAATTATCATATCTGTCGTAGAATGGACTCCCGAGGATATACCATATATAACTATTCGTTGAGGGAACTCCTTTAATTATCTTAAGAGTGCGTTAATGTCTGGCGGGCCGATATTATGTATCTTCGATATGCTTAAGAAGTGGAACTGAGCTCAAGGATAATAATATTGCTAGCATTAATAAAATAGAGTTTAATTGATAATAACTATCAACAAACACAAGACGGAAAATATTGACATAAACAGAGAATAGAAAGGGTCGTGGGGGCTCGGGCTAATCCGAGGATTAATGGATCTAAAAAGGTAAAACAAATATAGAGTTAAAGAGATGGGATGGTTCGCTAAACCATTTAAAGAACAGGACAGAATTGACAAAAGGGTTAAGCACTCAAAGGTGACGTTTAGCTTACGAAACTTTATACGAGTGGTGCAGTGGAAGGCGACGTGAAGGAATTTTCGGTCCGCTGGCGAGTTCCAGCCGAAGGGGGGGGGGGAATAAAAGGATCCTGACGTGGTTTCTTGAGCATGAGAACCGTTTCTCGACGAACGGCTTGAAGAACAATGGTTGTTCTACGTTGTTCTCTTCCGAACAACAGGGGGGGGGGGTGAGAACCGTCTCTTGTCTACGGGCTGAAGAACAATGGCTGTTCTAATGTGTTTCTCCTCTGAACAATAAGGGGGAAGGGTGAGGAGCCGTTTCTTGGCGAAGGGCTCAAAAGAACAATGGCTGTTCTAACGTTGTTCTCTATCTGAACAACGAGGGGAAAGCCTTTAGGACTTGGCATCAAGAAAGGCTTGAACCTTTGGCACTTAAGGAATATTGTTCTCCTTCTGGACAAGTGATGGTAAATCTCGAGGTCGAGGTCCCTTGGCGCACAAAGGGAAAGAGGGTCGTGGTGATGTTTCGCGACGAAAATCTAGATCTCCAATCTGATCTTAGTGGTAAAGTTTCCAAATAAATAGTCGAGACACTCCCTTGGCGTAGGGGACAATGGAGTGAAAGCTTCGAGGGAATGCACAGCCGAGGCTGGGAACAATGCCTTATCTGCCCATAAGCCTAACTCAATCTGGCGAGGTCGGCGCATGGGGGCGAATGGGGGGACGATAACCTCCTTGTTTAAACATTGACATCCGGTGGCTGTGATAAGGCGCCAAGCTTCGAAGCGAAAAAGCTCGTGGGAGCATCGTCGTTTTAAAATAATATGTGATAGGATTTGAAACTAATGCTGCCTCAACCCGTTCTATCACACCCTTCCATTCCAGGGGAAGTTTTCCCTTCGAAAAAAAAAGAGAAGGGACAACGATAAAGCTCCGTTGTGGGGAACTCGTTTTCTTGTACCAACCGTGCCTTCCTGCACCTAACTCGTATTACCTCAATACATATGATTATTTTGATCTTTTGATTATAAGGGAAAATAACCTTTAATACAAACTTAATAAAAAAAAAGGCATGGAACAATGAAATGATATAAAATTAGTATTTACGGGACAAAATAATTTATACGTAAATAAATGGGTACAAAAATATATATACATACAAAAAATTAGACATTGAGCGTTACAAAATTCAGACATATACATTAACTAATTATATTACAAGAGAATCTTAATTTAAGTCGTACAAGACGGTATATACCTACATGGAGATACTAATTCTATGAATACAATTACTCTACACTATTCGGTAACGCACTTCTACTGAGTGCGTTAGCGAGCTGTTTATCGGAACCTTCTATATAATTTATTTTAAATTGATACTCTTGCAAGAGTAAACTCCAGCGCATGATGCGGCCGTTGGAGTGTCGCACATTCCTAATATAGGCTAACGGACGGTGGTCGGTTGCTATCTGAAATTCTTTACCTATCAAGTACATCTTGAATTTGTCTATAACCCAGATAATTGATAGAACTTCCTTTTCTATAGTGGTATATCTCTTTTCGCGTGGTAATAATTGAAGACTAGCATATGCAACTGAATGACTCGTGCCGTCATCCTCGTATTGAAGGAGTACACCTCCAATGCCCTCGTTGGACGCGTCGGTCTTAATCCAAAAGGATTTTTCCGGGTTGGGCAACTTTATAATGGGGGCAGAAATGAGCTTACTCTTGAGCTGATTAAAATGGGAAATAGCAACATCGTTCCAATGTAGATGATCGGGTGAATTCTTTTTTAAAAGGGAGCTGAGGGGCGCCGAAATCGCAGCGAAATCCTGAACGAATCGCCGATAGTACGAAGCTGATCCTAGGAACGATCTTAATTGCTTCTTTGTAATCGGGAGGGGCATGTCGGCGATTGCCTTAATCTTATCCTCTTAGGGACCCAACTGGCTTTGTCCTATTTTGAAACCCAAATATTTTATGGTTTCGGGGGCAAAATGGCATTTGCGGGGGCCAATGGTGAGGCCATTTTCGCGCAGTCGCTCGAAAAGAGCTAATAGGGTGGTTAAATGGTGACTCCATTTAAATAGCTCTTGTAGCTGACTCTTTTGATGTGGTGTCAGCTGCGCGTCAATATCCCGGTCAGAGGGTTCCAAAGACTCGCCTGGTAGAGAAGGAGGAGGATAATCGGCATCAGGTTGGGTAAACATTATCTGTATTACAATAAGTGACTCCGCGGGGTAATCCTCTCCAAGCGCCGATGTTTCGTCCAGTGCTACGAAGGTATCTCCATGGGCGCGTTGGGGGTTCTTTTTTTCTTGGTGTCCAAGGACAGTCTCCGTGTCCTTGTCTTGGGCCTTATCGCCTAAGGGTGTTAGTGATTCACACTCCTTTTGTGTCGTCCTAAGGTCCTGTTAAGGGGTCTCCGAGAAATCGGACGGTATCGGGGTTCTGATGGCGACGGGCTCCTGGGCTTCTTTCTTAGCTCGGCCTCGAGGAAGGGCGGCCTGAGACACAAGGTCGAAACTTACTTGGGGGCTCTGTCCTATAAGCACGGAACAGAATTGTATAGGTGCTGAAATGACTTCCGCCCAGCCATCATAATATTGACACTGCAGGTAACATCTAACGACGGGGAATTGGTTCGCCCACCCAAGGTAGTCATGTACCACCGCAAATTTTTCGTGGTTCGGGTCCACTGGGGGAAGGAGTTCGTTGGACACGATGAAACACGTACATCCTGTGTCCCTGACGAGAGTCGATACTCGGCAGCCGTTGACGCTGCCCTCCTCAAATTTTAAAGTTCCCGATGAACTTTTATCAAAAACCAAATTTACCTGGTGGCCTGACGGAGGGGGAGAAGTTTCTGCTTAGGGCGGCACCCCAGGGGGAGCAGAGTTGCTTTAATCTGGTGAACTTGGTTGGCTGGTCCGCTTTTAAGCCTAGAATTTGGGGGGCGATTCCAGCTCATGTGGTTTTCTACACCACAGGTGAAGCATATGATTGGTCGCTTCGGGAAGAGAGATGGAGGAGAAATCTTAACGGGAGGTTTGGAGTCCCGTTGTTGGTTTTGGGAAAAGAAGTTTTGGGGTTTTACGGGGCTCGGAAACTTCGTCGGCTTTCCTGTAAAGAGGCGCAAATCCTTCCTTCTTTCCTTGTAGGGGGATTGGTGAGGAGTTTGATTCTCCTTTGGGTATAAATTATGGTTTGCGGCATAGACATCCGATTCTTCGGTACATTCTTTAAAGGTCTGGCATCGACGATCCTTGACGAACGCGCGGATCTCCGTCGGGAGAGACGCCAAAAATTGATCTCGTAACACGAAGTCTGTTAAGGACTCGTAGTTCCGATCAACCTTTGAGGATTCTAACCAAAATTTAAAATTTCTCTGAAGAATGTATCCCAATTCACGGAACGTCTGTCCGGGTTTAAAACGACCTTCTCGAAATTCTTAGCGGTAGAAATCGGGAGTCTATTATGAGCGGCCAATAACTCACCTTTTAGGGGCTGTAGTTAATTGTACACTCAGATGGTACAGATATAAAGATTTCGCGCAATTTACAATTTAACAGGGGAAGTAATCTGACTACACCTTTAGCCTCCAGATCCATGTTATTGATTTCGAGGATCTTTTTGAAGTGGGCTAAAAATGCTCCGAAATCCTCTCCATCCTTGAAATTGGGGAGCTTTAGTGAGAGATTGGGGGAGGAGGGGGCTTCGGAACGGGAACTGGCCGACTGTATCTCTGCTTCAACACGAGCTAATTCAATCTGATGGTGAAGCGTAGCTTGTCTTATCCGTTCCTCTCTTTCTCTTTCTGTTCGTTGGATTACTCTTTCTTCTCGTTGGATTTCTCTTTCTTCTCGTTGGAGTTCTCTTTTTTCCTCTTTTCTTTGCTCCTCTTGAATGTACTCAATTAGTTCTTTTCCGGAAAGTCCCAAGGACTCTCCTTGCGCTTTAAAGATTTCGAACTGAGTCATCTTTGCACTTTGGGCACACTAGTCAACCAACTAAAATTCCTTGCAACAAGAATTATGCCTCTATAGAATTAGCCTACATAAATATGGGCACTGACCTATTCGTACTTGGTTTCTCAATCTAAATAACCACTGACTAAAATCACAAAAAAACACAAACAAATTATTATAACAGTTCCTTGAGCTACTCCAGCTTCTTAAGTTTAAAAAAAGGGGATAGCAATCGTTAAAACAAAAGGGAACTACTATACTCTATTATTATAACGAATAACACTATGCTTTACTCGACTGAGACCAGTGTTTGCAAAGATATAGCGTTAAAGCTTACACACCTGATACCAAATTTAAATAGTATATATATATGTCGGAGAATGGACTCCCGACGATATACCATATATAACTATTCGTTGAGGGAACTCCTTTAATTATCTTAAGAGTGCGTTAGTATCTGGCAGGCCGATATTATGTATCTTCGATATGCTTAAGAAGTGGAACTGAGCTCAAGGATAATAATATTGCTAGCATTAATAAAATAGAGTTTTATTGATAATAACTATCAACAAACACAAGACGGAAAATATTGACATAAACAGAGAATGGAAAGGGTCGTGGGGGCTCGGGCTAATCCGAGGATTAAAGAATCTAAAAAGGTAAAACAAATATAGAGTTAAAGAGATGGGATGGTTCGCTAAACCATTTAAAGAACAGGACAGAATTGACAAAAGGGTTAAGTACTCAAAGGTGACGTTTGGCTTACGTAACTTTATACGAGTGGTGCAGTGGAAGGCGACGTGAAGGAATTTTCGGTCCGCTGGCGAGTTCCAGCCGAAGGGGGGGGAATAAAAGGATCCTGACGTGGCGTCTTGAGAATGAGAACCGTTTCTCGACGAACGGCTTGAAGAACAATGGCTGTTCTACGTTGTTCTCTTCCGAACAACAGGGGGGGGGGAGAACCGTCTCTTGTCTACGGGCTCAAGAACAATGGCTGTTCTAATTTTGTTCTCTTCTTTAACAACAAGGGGGGAGAGGGAGAACCGTTTCTTGGCGAACGGATTCAAACGAACAATGGCTGTTCTACGTTGTTCTCCTCTGAACAACAAGGGGGGAGGTGAGAACCGTCTCTTCTCTACGGGCTCAAGAACAATTGCTCTTCTAATGTTTTTCTCCTCTGAACAACAAGGGGGAAGGGTGAGAACCGTTTCTTGGCGAATGGCTCAAAAGAACAATGGCTGTTCTAACGTTGTTCTCTATCTGAACAACGAGGAGGAAGCCTTGAGGACTTGGCATCACGAAAGGCTCGAACCTTTGGCACTTAAGGGATATTGTCCTCCTTCTGGACAAGTGATGGTGAATCTCGAGGTCGAGGTCCCTTGGCGCACAAAGGGAGAGAAGGTCGTGGTGATGTTTCGCGACGAAAATCTGGATCTCCAATCTGATCTTAGTGGTAAAGTTTCCATCTAAATAGTCGAGACACTCCCTTGGCGTGGGGGACAATGGAGTGTGAACTTCGAGGGAATGCACAGCCGAGGCTGGGAACAATGCCTTATCTGCCCATGAGCCTAACTCAATCTGGCGAGGTCGGCGTATGTGGGCGAACGGGGGGACGATAACCTCCTTGTTTGAAACACTGACATCCGGTGGCTGTGATAAGGCGCCAAGCTTCAAAGCGAAGATGCACGTGGGAGCATCGTGGTTTTAAAATAATATGTGATAGGAGTTGAAACTAACGCTGCCTCAACCCGTTCTATCACAATATCTTAATGCAGCCTTTTAATTTTCATTCATGTAACTAAGGCTCAAAGGGAAAACGATAACTTTTTGGGAGATAAAGTTTAAGCAAGTAATAAGAACAATTCACGTTTATTGTAAATAGCCCAAAATATAAATCATACTCATGAAGACAATTCATAATAGGTTCTAATTCACCAATTTTGCACCGGAAATAAAACTATAATATAGATTATATATGAATGAATTTTAATCTAAAAATAATCTAAGATATAAAAGAATTAAAGACATTTCTTTAAAAGAAAAATTCGTTAAGAAAATGACGTGTATAATAATATCACGAATATGAATTCAAAAATAAAATTAATTAAGAAACTGATACATTTAATAGAACATGATTAGCCTATTTATCACTATCGCTTGCAAAACCGTTGGCAACTTCAGGCGAGAAATCCCAGTTGAGAGGTCAAGAAATGCAAAGTAATTGTGGTAATACTTCAGTTTAGGGGCGTTGTTTCTGGGCTACAATTTAAGCGTCAGACTTCATAGCGCGTAGCCCCTCATTTCGAAAGTAACTAAAAAGGATAATTTTTGGCGGAAATAGCCTAAAATAGGCGTCGCTATCGTCTTCATTATTTCGATAAACGTGCAAAGCCGATCGCACATTTATCAAAATAACAATGACAATAGCGCCACCTAATTTAGGCTATTGCCGCCAAAAATGAACATTTATCAGTTACCTTGGAAAATGGGTGGCTAAGCCCCCCAAAGCCGTCAATTAATTGTGGGGAGTTGCATCATCTGCATCTTAAAAAAAAACCTCGTAATATTCCTAATTCGAAAGACTAACGTTAGCTTTGAATATAACAGGTGATTGCGAAATGTCGGCAGCGATATCTTCCTCTTAAAGTACTTAATAATACACCCACGACTTGCGACACGCCCGCCAAAGTGTATGTTTTTCAACCGAAATCTATCAGAAACAAGTTGCTTTTATATTTCGTTCAGACGCGCAGAAACGATTTGTTGAAAAACAAAAACTCGATATTAGTCAAAAACGGTGAAACATATTGGAACATTGGCTAAATATTATGCGGCGAGGACTGGAGAACAGCGGAGGCGAGCGAGTGACACAGATGTTCAGGTTTACCATATATCCACCTTTCACTATTATAATTCAGGCGCGCTTCTTTTAAATGAGACCACGATCTATATATATAAAAGTCTATTAAATTGACAGAGGAATTAAAACAAGTCGTATTGAAGTCAAACAAACCGTATTCGCAGAAATCACCCTCTTTTAACTGCTCGGTTTCAGGGTTGCCAATGTTTGAAATAAGGTTGAATTAAGTGTTGAGAGTGTGTGAAATTAATGGTTTAGTTTCACAAAAATAGTTAAACGAAGCATACAAAGTTTAATACATTAGTGAATATTAAAAAATCAATGCATTACTAAATAATATAATTGAGTAGAAGTGCAGGCATTTACTAAATAATAAAGAAGAAAGGAAAAAACAAAATAACAAAACAAATACAACGCCATGATTGGCCTTCTTCGAAGCTACCCTTTGACGTTATAAGGCTTAGATTATAGCCTATATTGTATCCCATAAACAGCGCCCACTATCTTGCGCCTCTAAACTGAAGTATTACTGTAATTTTAACCGCACTATTCTATTCTCTAAAAGTTCATTCACAAGTTATTCCTAACCTCCAAAATATAATGAGTCACATGTAACCATGACCAAAATGACAAGAAACACCTCCTTTATAGCTAAAACATCAAAGAAGCACGAAAAACATACCGAATCACCTCATATAGTGAAGAGAATCACGCCAACAAATTGAATAAGCTTCCTGTTTGGTGCCCATCTCACTGCAAAGAAGTATACTAGATATACACGGGGTACGCGACTCATTTAAGTGACGGTAAACAGCTTACATTAAGACTGCAGTTAAAGACTAGTACTAAATTCTGAGTGGTTTGCTCTTCTAAGTTTGGTCTGTGAAACAGCAAAACTTATATTTATTTGCTCCAATGTCTTATTATCCAATTGGTATTTAAAGGACGTTCTATAGGCGTCTTTCATTCCATTTTTCATACAATTTCATTTTGACGCTGTTTAATGTACCCATCGATAGGTTGTGATTGAAATGCAGCTGAGATCAAATTTTAACGAACCGAACTAATGAAATAGTATAATTATTGTGTCGATTTTTGAGGTCCTTGCCATATTATATTTTTTTAACTTGTCATTGCTCCTCACTCCCTTACTCCGGATAGCTAGAGCTACTAAGCTGAACACATGCTCCATTCTCAGATTAAAATCGAGTTCGGATTTTAAAATGATTAATGGATTTAGGGTCGTTTGACTAATATTAAGTTTGAAAGCCATTCAGGAGGTTTGACATATTTTAGACTCCTTTCTTCATTTTAAATTTACGAACGTTCAGTAGGATCCCGCTCAGATTATGTATCAAGAGGAAGCTACTCTGATCAAAGTGTTTTAAATTTGAATTTCTTTCAAAGGTGACTCGAGGAATAGAAGAATGATTTTCACCCCGAGATTCCTCTCTATCCTTTTTTAGAAGGAAATTGAATTCTGAAAGTGTAGCTTAGAGTTGTTGATTAACAATTTAATTACTTATAAGGCCAATCATACCGTTCACCACAAGACTTTCCTAACTCGTGCATCATAGCTGTTCCATGAAATGAAGCGCCGATCAAGCGATAAATACTCTTGTGATCATCTTATTTTTGGGTATCACTACATTGCTTGCCAGAGATGACTCTTCCCTACGCGATTTTCTATTTAGCTTCAGGTGGTTTGTGGTGTCGACCCATAGCCATCAGTTTGTTTTTCACAATTCGAATCTGTAATCGATTGGATGGTCGATTGATTTATTTGCGAGAGAGACCTCATTTGAGCTTAAGCTATGATTTCCAAGTACTACCACGCTTAATCTAGAATGGAGTCTTAATTTTAGTATAAGTAAATAGCAACTGCTATTTTCAACGCCAAAGAGAATAGATTTGTCTCCATTTCTGCAATGCACTTCTTCTAAGTAACGATGAATGTTTTAATTCTGAGAGTGTGTCACGGAGCTTTTCCAAGATTTCATTTAATGAAACAGCCACGGATTCGGATATGCAAGTTTCATGTGATGGAAAATCGATTAGAAACCAGGTTGGTCTGATATTACTGCCAGAAAGAAGGTCTACAGTTAAAGTAATTATGTGGAATTTAGCATCGAACTTTAATGAAGATCAATACTTTTCAACAGATTCATATGCCGATTCCAACGTCAACACCTTCGCATATAGCCGTACAACGTTCTAAAATATCGGTCCGAACTTTGCAATATTTACACTAGTAGATAAAGGTGTCAGACATATGTATACAAATAGTCGAAGAATTGACTTCGACTTTTGAAGTTTTAAATCGACTTTTAAGTAATATACGAGTAACTATACTTTCCTTGGATTTGAAGTATTACATTGAAAGAATATGAGTTTACAAGTTTCTTAAAATGTGGTTTGTAAGGCTTTCTTGTTAAAATGTTTATCAAGCCATCAATTTTTTTAACTACTAATGTTAACAAAGTAATTATTGGATAGTTCCGAAATATTTGGTTAATCCATTTTTGGTCGCAATTCGAAAATCTCTTTTAAAAACAGTCGGGAATTAATTTTAAAAAGTCGTAGACGATAGAATAGAATTCGATTGAACATAGTGCTAATTTATTGCAAGTACGAATCCTGAATTGATGGGGTAGTTAAGATTTCACAGAAATATTCACCAAATCCTAGTAGGTTCGGAAAATTCGTCATTTAAGAGGTCCAGAGCAACTCCGTTTGTTATGACAGAATTACCCAAATACATATTTGGCAATGGTATAGGTGTCTCACAATAAACTCTTTAAATAATTGACTTTGCCAGAGATTGACATAACTTGTTTTGATCTTACAGTATAATCAAATTGCAAAAAGAAGATCAGTAAATTGAGCTTGCCTTGCAAAAAAAGGTAAAAAGGAAGAGAAGAAAACTTTTCTTAAGAAGTATTCTGGCGTAAGCTTATTTAAATTCTTAGAGATCTGATGGCATGCCGCTTTTGAAGTCGTCAGAATTAGGAGAATTTTTCGAAAGAAAGTTTATTTTAGATTTTGCTTCGAAATCGAGGTCAATTTAAAAGGACATCTCTCCTTTGAGCGAAGAATTATTTATTTCCCCTATACCGAATGAAAATTAGGTTTGAATAATTTGCTAATTAAATTTTTCGACCAAAGCAAGAAGGTTTTTCCTGGATCTAATTTTGTTTTGTAAATTTTCTTTACCGATGGAAACATTATTGACTTCTGGGCTAGCTTTATTATTAAGCATTAGGGTAATCTTTCCTTTAGCAATTGAGGCTACTAAACGATTGCATTCGGCAAAGAAGGACACAAAATTTTCGCCAAACATTTTAATTGAAAAATGAAAGTACAAAAGTAATGAGAAGCCTTAACTAACAATTATGTTAAGAAACACAAAAGGTCTAAGAGATGAAAAAAGAACAAACGAAGGAAATCTCACTGAAGACCTAGGCCCCTAGTTTTTAGTGGGAGGGCCTTTGTCAGCAGCAAGAAATATACTACAAATAGGGGAAGAAAATAGATATAGTTTCGATAGAGTAATTAAAGTGAAAAATTCCATCGGTTACCATTTAATTCTACCAAGCAATATTTAGAATAACCAAGTCAAATTGTCCAGGGTAATTTAGTCACTATAACTAATATTTTTGCAACATTATTAATATAGCTAGTAAGTGTACAGAGTCACCCACTCCCCCCTCAAAACGGACCCCAACTTTAGATCTGCTTCATTTCTTAATTTTCTTCAAAGATTAAATGAAACCTTGGTGATAACTAGTTTATTGTGTTGTAAAACATCATATCAAAACATGAGAGTCTTTAGACTTTTCTTCTTTATTCTAGAGCACGTGTTCGAGATGACCTCCATTTAGCTCTGTGCATTTTTTGAAGCGCAGCACAAAGTTGTCCATGACGACCTTACAAACCGACCGACTAATGGCTCTGATCTCGTCCCTGATGGCTTGCCTGAGTTCCGTGAGGGTTCTGGTTCTCTCTGCATACACTCTGTCTTTAAGGTAGCCCTAGAGAAGGGAATCTGTGGTGCTAAGTTCTGGGCTGTGAGGTGATCGCTCAAAATCAGTCTTGAAACTAATCACACGGCCACCAAAGTTCTCTTTCAGCCAATCTCGGGAGAGGTTGAAGGTGTGAAAGCTTGCTCCATCTTGCTAGAACCAGAACTTTCCTATAAGAAATGGGAGCAGGGTCTGCAACTCCCACTTAAAGAATTTAAGGAATCTCAACATAAAGCTCCTTGGTTACTGTAACGGTTGCGCCAGATTATTCGAAGAAGATTGGTCCGATGATGCCTCTGTCTGAGATCGTAGTCCATGTCGTGCACTTATGGGAGCGTAGGGGCTTGGTGGCTACCTAATATCCTTTCCTTCAAGATGAAAGTGAGCTTCATCTGATGTCCAACGGAGGTTAAGGTAAGTTGGGGTCTCCTAAATTTTCTTCAGTATCTTGATCGCTTTAGCCTTTCTCTGCTACTTTTATGAGGCTGTAAGGGTCTAGTCCGTTTGTATCCTGTGTAGGTAGTCTTTTACATCCATTACTAGCACTCTCTTGAATTTTCTACGGGATATACCGAAGGACTGACTTCGCTTACGAACATAGCGTTTTGGACTCTGCTGAACTAACTCTCTCACGCTCTCGAGCAACTCAGCAGTCGGCTTCCTGGGGCGTTCTGAAAAACTTGGACGGTTTTCACTGGCTGCATTGAGCTTCTCCACCTTCCCATAATTTTTGAAGTGGTACAAGCAGTCCTGAATTCTGCACTTGGACGGGGTTTGTTTCACATTCAAACTGATTCACCAAAGTGTCCTGCACTTTATTGAACAATCCTGTCTTGTAGTAATGTTTGACGCAGTATATTCTTTGCTGGAGGCTCCATTGAGATCAAGTTGTGTTGACAGGCGTTGCTTCTGTCATGTCTTCCAAAGTAGGGGTGATTAGTGAATGAATGAAAGATATATCACAAAAAGTGTGTGCAGGCCCGTTTGCTTTTAAATTGCAATTGGGAAATCGCTGCATATTTTCTCCATCATTTATAAATTTACCTATTCGCAATGTAAATATAAGGCCTATCTCAGAGTGATTCGGAGTTAAAAATAGAACGCAAGGGCCATATATCCTGTTTATTGCTTAGAACTCCTATGAGCAGAGGTTTGTACCAACATTTATACTAAAAATTATGTTATGGAAGCAAAGTTTCTCTTGAATATACTCTCAAATCACACTTAAACATTGATGACAATTAATACACTCACAAGGACTTAAAAGCTTCAAGGATGCCATATCATAATTCCGAGCTTACCCATATATTGGACTTAAGTAGTAATGACTGTTAATACACTCATGAAGACGTACTAGCTTTAAGGATTCCATTTCAAAATCCCGAGTTTGCACAACTTTCAGAATTAAGTATTAATCACTATTAATACACTCATGATGACTCAAGATCTTCAAAGGTGCCATATCAAATTGCCAGGCTTAAAAGATTTCAGGTGTCATTTAGAATTTCGAAATAAATAGATTTAGAACAACCTGATTTGAAAGAAGGCTAGAATCAATGGATAATAATTATACAACCTTTGGCAAAAGTATAAATCACCCAAACGAATTATTAATATAATGTAATTAGACACTTAGGGGTAAATGAATTCAGTATATCTTATATATTTATATATATATATATATATATATATATATATATATATATATATATATATATATATATATATATATATATAAATATATATATATATATATATATATATATATATTTGTAATTCTTTTAATACTTGATTGGACACATTTTTGCTTTAATTACAGACATAATTCTTCATGGAAAGGAATTCACCAGATATTTGGATGCAAACTTTCCCCAAACAGCTTGCATTTTTTCATACAGTTCTGTGTTATATATAATTGTGGTGCTACTTATTGCATTACAAAGAACTCCGCAAAAGTGTTTTAGTCTGTTCTCTGCGTTGGCTGCTCTATTAAGGTCATCCTCATTACTCGATACCAATTTTTAGTGTGGTTAGGCTTATTGCACGCGTAATTGTCCATCTTAAATATAACTTTATTTTTTGTGTTGTGCGATACAAATTCTCGATGTATAGTTTTAAAACTTGTGAAAACATTGTGGTAATAGTTGTAGAATTTATTTATACGTGGCATAAAAAATCTTACTTGGCTTTGATGAAGACATTCAGCCCCAAACTATGATAGAACTACCTGAGTAAGTACAAAACGTAGCATGCCCTCCTATGACTCAATGTACTTACGGAGTGAATCGGGCCGCACTGCCCAACATGTTACTGCATCAATCCATGCTCTTCCTTTGATAAATATTTAAAAATATCACCAAAAGCAAGTTAAATATCTTTTCTCTTTGATTAAAATCACATGAAATATTAATCCCTCATTATTAAATTATGCAAGGTTTCATCTTTTCATATTAATGAAGAAACAAACGTTTGAGTTTGCTTTCTGGCTTACACTCTAGCTTCCTGGCCAAGTAATCCCGAAGCCTTTGAGAAATGTATGGTCTATACTTGATTTTATCACAGAATCCCGTAAGTAAGACCCATTGATTAAAGCCCGATGCTATTTGCTATTTGTTTGTGTGATTGAGTGCGGTGCAGTTATTTATTAAACTGGGAGTATTCAAGTGTGAGGCAATTGTGTACGTTTTTATAATATTCATTAATTCATTACATGAGTGAACATTATATTCTTGAGTTAAAAAGGTGATCGAAGAAGATAATGGTTATTATTTGATAAAACATGGAAAAGAAATTTGTTAAACAGGAAAGATTGTAATGCTCAGCAGCTCTCCAGACAAAGCCTAAGTGCGTCAAATTCCAGTATATATTCTTAGTTCTAAAGCGCCAAGTCAACCATTCGTCTTTACAGTATCTTACAGTGAAATTTACTGCTAGGCTATTACAGTAAAATATTCAGTAAGCTACGGGAGCTTTGCAGCAATATATGACGGGTACAGTTGAATTTCTCTTCCAAATATTATATTGCCATCCAAGTCTAGAATTGAAAACAATGGCTGACTTACTTGAAATGCTTGACTTCAGTTTTTCATAGTATTCCTCTACTTAGATTATACCTCTAATCAACTTTAATAACAACTGTAATGGTCTATCCAATAAAGTTTCAAAGTACATATCTGACGAATTCTCTTAATTAGGTTAGGAATAATAGTTATTTTTAGTATGACGTTTGTTGGTCCATTCCATGATTTAGGTAAGATGTATTGTTTATCTATTAGTAAGAACATTTTGGTCACTGGTAATTACTGCGTCAGGGTCCCTTGTGAACAACGTTATGGTCGAGGTTAGGGTTTAACGAAATTTATCATTAAGTTTCTCTACGGAATTACATGGAAAGAGAGACGTTATTCATTAGATTTAAGTTGGTCAATAGTATCCTTAATGTCCTTCTGATTTTTAAGCTTGAAATAAATTAAGAATTCTCTTTGAAGCTGTCTTGAATTATTATTTTTATTGCCATGTCACCCTATATGGGTGACAGTATTGATTTCATTTTAAGTTCTGTTACGCAAAATGGTTGACTCTATCCGTATTTTCCAAGATATTTGAGTAGTGTGTAGTCTGAAGAAATTTTCGAAATATGATTTGTAGCCTTATATTAAATGTGATTTTTATCCAACGTTTAGTTTTGATAAAAAATCAAGTTTTCAGCACGAGGATACAGTTGGATATTGGAACTCAGCTTTTTTTATTGATATGTTTTAGTATTTAGTATATGTTTTTGCAATACAAATTTATAACCAAAATTAAAGAAATGGATACTAACTTTCGTAGTAAAAAGGCTAAACCATTTCTACCTTTTGAAAACAACATTAAAACTAAATATTTCCTTCTGTACAAAACTATAACCAAAATATTAGAGAAAGTATACAGTAAATGTACTATCTTGTATTAGAAATAAATTTAATGAAACTGAATAAACCAAAAACAATGAAAATATCACTTTTTATGCTGAAAAGCAAATCATTCCAAACAAAGAAATAGTTCTGCTTCATCTAAATATGCCTTATTAGCATGTTTCCGTGCATCATCTCTACCATTATCTCTCTTTGTTTATTTTTCATATCACAGCTTACATGGTATTCTAATTTTGGTATTATTAGGACCTCTTTTTCTTTAACGAGTGTGAAGAGATTGTTACATGTTGGCTTTCTGTATTTTGAAGTTTGTTCACATTCCCTAAGTGCAGATGTGCTAGGATCCTTTAATTTTTTCATTTTAATTTTATACAGATTATATCTTGTAGATTGCGAGAGCATTTACTGAAACCATGCATAGCAGAAATTCCACACTATACCACTTCAAACCTTCCTGAAGTTTTTTTGTATAAGAAGGCAGTTGGTCTAACATATCTATGGCAGACTTTCTCTTGTTGTACGCAAATACACAATTGTTATTTTGTGACCTTTCTCTTTTTGCATTGGCTGCCTTTTCTAGTAGATAGCCTAGGTTGGTCAATAGATTCTTGCTCATCTCCATTCCGCTAAATAATTTGCACAATTTCTGGTCTGTTTCGTGGAAAGTAGTCTGATACCTCTCTCTTCCTTCCACTTTAGTCCCTAAATTTTATTTTATTCTTCTCTGACCATCATGTACCTCATTTTGAGCTAGGCATTAATTACCTATTTTATTTTTCCATATGTCACAACTAGATACTCTTTATCTAGAGAAAGAAATAAGCTAGTTCATAATTAGTAGGGAAGTTGTCTACGTACAAAGTTTGATCTTGATTTTCATTTTTACACCAAATCAATTTGTCAAATTTAATCTTTTTGTACCTTCTCCACATTTCCCCGAATAAACAGACAGGTATTATGTATATCCTTTCGATGAGAAGAGTTCGAATAACTTTATTTAATACTTATGTACTTATTTGGGGGTTACATGGCAAGAAATTAATCTCTCTACTACTACTTCACTCTCAGAAAGATCAATCAGAGGCTGTATTTTTCCCAAATGGTTGCTACTCTCTAGTGTCGTGTTATCTGCAAAATAAAAATAACTAAAGAGGACATGTTTTGATTAATTGTTTTCTCTTTTATATATTTTTCTGAAAAACTTTCCTTCCGATACAATGAATTTTCGCGCATTCTTACCAAACGCTTGCACTCGAGAAGGCCAGCAATTATTTTAATCTCTTATTTTCTCGTTGGTACTTATTTCGTCTTCTCATAGGCGTTCGTTCTCTCTATGAAGTGACCGCTCGGCATGAAAATTAGTTTGCATAACAAATGTTCTAAAACTTTCTTTTTTTAAAAACAATTAAGAGGCTTCAATTACTCTTATAGAGTATGGTATATCTGTTAACGTAAAACGAAAATTTAGTCCTGTGACTAAAGTTGGAAAACTGGGGAATAGTTTCTTCATCATCGCTTTCTTCCTCATTTTAATCTATACCCATTGCATCCAACATTTTTTTATCAATATTCGGCTACACCTTAATCATCTTCATCAGAAGATTCAAATCCCTCAGATGGTTTGTAATCTGGATATCTTACTGTAACATGTAAATCGCCTTCTGAGATATCATTCGGATATCTGTCAAGTTGTTCATTAACTTTCAAACGTTTCAAATCCCTCTGTCTACTTATATACGGAAAATGATTAATCCAAGTATTATAAAGAAAATTATTTTTGACATATGAGTTGTTTTAGTCTGAAATATAGAAAAACATTAGAACAACGATAGAAGGTATGAAACACAGTAAACTTTATGGATTGGAAAATTTCTACAGACTATGAAACTAAGGCTAGTATCTCAGTGATATCCTCACGTGATACACTGGGATTTTAATCACGTTAAGTAGAAGTCTTGTCACTTGAAAAAATTCAGATGTCTACATCTAATCTAAGCTAATATTTAGTAACTCTTTAGTTCAACTGTAGTGCCTAAAAGAGCATTAGTAGTTTGTAATAACACAATGAAATACAAGCCTTACTTTCATACTGGGTGCAAACTTTTCAAGCCCTAATATTTACTTGGTGCTTTACTAATTGTAGGTTTGTTTCGCTGTTTATGTGGTCTTGTCAAGCGAAACATCCATCGTCGTGCTCGATAACCATGTACAGAATATGAGAAGATTGGTTGGTGAGTAAAATTTGCCTGAATATCTGAGGAAGACGGTCAGATTTCCATTGAAAATCATTGTGAGCCATTTCGGTGCATCTAGCAAGTCGTATACACATTTTCTTATGGTACTTTGAGAAAGGTTAAGTATAGAAAAGTACTTACAGGTTGGTTACTATCTCAAATAAAGCAATGGTATGGTGACTGTAAGAGAATCGGTACTCTCCAACCTCTTTCAGTTGAGCCTCTGGTCGCTAACCACAATATCCGGACAGTGTAGGTGACCACCTCAAACTCGTAACCATCTCTCTCTCGCACCTTGTCTCGAAAAAAGCTAAAAGGCTAAAATTGCAAAATGTGCCCTAAGAGAGGCTTTTCAATTTCACCTGAAGTGCGAAATTGTAGACGCGTCTCCCTCAAGCCCGAATGTACTTCACGACCAGAGGCACGACCACCTGAGCAAAACCGTTGAAGGAGGTACCTTCATGAGACCGGTCCTCAAATCTCCCCACCCTCTTACCTCTACCCCAGTAGGTGACAGCGTATATATTCGAAAACTTGGGAAAAACGAGGTACAATACGTGAATAAGCTGGCTACGAAGTTCCCGGCAAGAGGCCCGGGCTACCAAGAGAAGGGACTAAGAAGCAACTCATCCTCGAGCTAATTCCTGGTGATGACACTGAACTTTAAGTTAACTTGATCAAGTTCAATTTACTCACGTAATAGAACAACCCCCGCTCTCTCCTGGTGTATCACAAAGCACAGAGATAGGCCTCATCCTTGAGGAATACTGGAACCTAAAAGAAGAAGGTCGTCCCCGAGCTAGTTCCCAGTGGTCAAACCGAACGTTAAGAAAACTTGATTTAAGAATCAAGTGCAATTTACTTTCATCAGAGAACCCCTTCCCCTCATTCTGGTGTAACACAAAGCACCGAGATAGTCCTCACCTTTGAGGAATACTGGAACCTAAACGAAAAAGCTCATCCTCGAGCTAGTTCTCGGTGGTCACACCGAACTTTAAGTTAAATTGATTTAAGAAACAAGTTCAACTTACTTTCTTCAGAGAACGCCCCCAACTCCTCTCCTGGTGCAGCCCAAAGCACAGAGATAGTCCTCGCCCTTAAGGAAGACCCCCGAGTGAACTCACACCAGCACTCTTCTGAGTCAAAAGATTCCCGCCTGGTTCATCGCTAGCCAGTGCAAATTATTCCCCAGAGTAATCCAAAGAGTAGAAAGGAACATTCTTCCACTATCCTTGGTGCTATCATTTCCTGCCGAAAGCGTGTGGTTGCCCCATCTGCCATGCTCGCCAAAGTTCTCCGTGGCTTTAACACTATTTCGTCCGCCACCAACCATATGGACGAGCGGCACGCGTCTTCCAAACAATAACATTTATTAAGGTAATGTAACTCATTGAGTTCAAGGCCAGACTCAAACCAGTTTCAAGGGGCATCCACAAAAGTATTTGCAGCCAGAAAGTCCGTTATCATTTATTTTTATATTGGAGTGAGTGGTGTGTGTACCATTGTTATAATGTCCAATAGGTCAAGTTAGAAAGCCATACCTAAAAATTATTGAAATCCTTACCGTGTATTTAGTGCCTAAATATTTCTTTGCAACATGTTTATTTTTTTCTGTTTTAATTAAAGTTTTAGTTTGTTTTAACAAATTTTTATTCTATCCTTTAATCGCTAAGTATGGCACAAAGAACCCTCAAAGTTTAAATAAGTTAATAATCAAGATAATAACAATCAAACATATATAGCACTCTTAGAGAGATATAATGTTAATCGCGTTGTTTTTGGTGTAGTACGCAAACAACCCATACGTACGAACTCCCTTCCATCACTCGGTCCTTCCTATACCACGTCTAAATATTTGGTGTCAGGTGCGGGGTGTTTCCTATACCACGACATAAATATTTTGTGGCAGGTGTTGGGTGCTTCTGATAGTACGACATAAATATTTGTTGTCAGGTGTAAGGTGCTTCCTATATCACGACAGTGACAATCTATAGATATTTAAAAAGGACTAGCCTTATGTTACAGTTATATGAGATAGGTCATTTTGTGACGAAATGTCGTTTATGTGCTCCTAATAGACTACAAATGTCCCAGAAATTAATGTTTTCAAGAAGTTATGGTATATATTCAAAGATTAAATGCACAATAATCCAGTTGTGACAAAAACAAAAAACCTTAGTCTAAATTTTGTGTAAAACTATGATCATTCATATTCCTCCACGTGATAAAGCCCCTATATATGCTATAAGTTACCAAACTATTTGTTAATTAATAGCACTCTACTAGTGTATAAAAAAAATCCCTAGTCGCTGTCCCTTTTAAACCTTGCAGCCTATCTAGTATTCACAGGCACTAGGAGGAGTCCTAACTTCGTCTTTTCGATATCCGGCACGAATCATTATGATACAATAAATCATTTTTCAATATTCAGATGATTTCCTTTTCCCTATATTAGGATAAATTTTTCTAATTTATTACTATAATATTATACTTAACAAAGCTGTTGACATTTGACTGCTAGGTCAAAACTTTCCTAAAAAATGGATAAAATACTAATCTTCGAATTAAGTGCTAACACTATATATATATATATATATATATATATATATATATATTCATTTAAAAGAGAGATGAATAAAGGACAAGTGATCTACCATCTACAAGATAGACTATAAAAGAGAGTTAGAAGAATAGAAAGTGGCTAAAGGAAATTGATCAAGGTGAAATATACAATGGTCTTCAACAAAATTTGCATTCAAGAATGCTCTCCATCTCTCTGTCTCTATCTCTCTTTCTCTCTCTCTCTCTCTCTCTCTCTCTCTTTATATATATATATATATATATATATATATATATATATATATATATATATATATATATTAGAAGATATGAATTTGCGTGATATATACGAGTATCAGTGTGAAGATAGTAAACCATAATATTTGAATCAAAATTGACTTATAACCACAGAACTAGTTTCGGCAAAGTTATAATTGATGCTATTTTTAACTAAGTAAAGAAAAAAGCCAGGCAAGAACCTCAGAATATAACAGGCAAACAAAATAAAAAAAAAAAATGAAAACTTTGGAAACAAGCTGGAAAAACATAAGTATTTGAGCGGATTCGGGGGAAGTTAATAATCTCCGAGAACAATTGCTTCCGTGGGAAAATAAAAAAAATTGGCGACCCTATTCGAAATATATTTGGCAATATAAATTGCCCTATAAATGAATTGAAATTATAGACTTTCTTGATGATGATAGATTCTGCAATTCTCCTCTCAATATAAGTGTTTGATTTATAAATGATTTTTGCTTGGTTGAAATCGATTCTCTGGTCGAAATTTTGCATGTGCGTAAAGAGACTACCCACATTCGAAATTACGACTAGACAAAATAAGGCTATTTTCTGTCTAAAAGTCTTTATTTTCATTTTTATTCTCTGTTTATTTTTTAAATATTTGTCCCCTTGGTATCCAAATGATTTTATATATAATTTTTTCCCCTAGTTTCATGTTTATCATTCTTATTTGTTGAAGACCATGGTATATTTCACCTTAACAATTTCCATGGCAACTTTCTATTCTTCTTACTGTCTTTTTTATTCCATCTTGTAGATGGTAGATAACTTGTCCTATATTCATATCTCTTATAAATAAATGCATTTGGTAAAAAACAAACTTAAATTGCTGAGCTTGCGATCTATTCGATCATCTTCAGAAGTCTTTAGCTATTCTTTCCTCCTTTACCGATGAAGTGTGGTATAATCAGAATCAGGTTGAATGAAAAGAAAACGGTTTTGGGGAATATTTAATCATCCTCGCTTAAGCGTAACTTCAAGGGAAACAAACACAATCTGGTGAGTGTAATTTTTTAAACAATTTTAATGTTCGATTCCATCTTGTAGCCTGGGTGTTGATGGCCGACTTTTCTTCGTTTATTAAGATGGCTTCTAAGATGTTCAGCCTAGCTATATTTCCATTTTTTCTTTGAATTGGGGTGTTTTATGCTAGAATATGTCTAGTTAGGTTGATGTTATTCGCGGTCTCCATATGATTTTTAGGCCCTCTGTTTTGCAAATGCATGGCTAAACGCCAATAACTTTTGAGTTATTATAAAGCTTGGAGTTTTCATTGGGGAAGATAAACTAGTACACTATGTTGGTTGAGTATAGATTCGAGGGGGTTTGGCAGCTGTTTTTTTTAATAAGGAGATTGTTTGCTTTTGTTGTTTATAGTAAATGATTAGTTGAATTTTATCCATTTGATTCTTAACCTTAATGTTAGAGTTAATAATCTCCTTGATGTCTTTTTTCATCTATTTTATAGGCCGGAGACATCTGATTTCTGTAGTATGGTTTGATGTTGTTTACTGCGTTCTGATTACTTTTATTTGTATCCGTATCATTGAAGCGAATATTTAAAATTGATTGAAGTTGTTTATCAATCATTCTGTTCGGGAAACCGTTGTTCACGAGCGTTTGTTTTACGTGGAAGATCTCTTGATGGAAAAGTTCCCACGTAGAGCAGCATTTCTATGCTAGGCGGATGTATGAGCCAAATACACTTCTTTTGTACCTTTCAGGACATTCACTATCCGCGTTGAGGCATCCCCCCCAAGTCCGAACTTTTTCTATATACTTATATGATATAGCTTCCATTGATGCATTTTACCTCAACGTCCAGAATAGGGAGTTTATTGCCCGTACTCAACTCATAAATGAATTTTAACATGCAGTTCTCCTCAAATTGCTGTTTGATCTTCTTCAGATATTCTTTATTTTGGACTTTGATTTAGATGTCGTCTAGTTATCTGAAATATGTGTGTGGCTTATTTTCACTGTTGTCAAATAAGCTCTCTTCAAGTCGAGCCATATTGTAGTTGGCGATGGTCGGCCCCAAGGGTGATCCCATGGCCACTCCATCCGCTAGCAATGAACTTAACATATTCCTTAAGATGTTTGCGTCAAGATTTGGAGGAGAGATTGTAGGATGATGGTACACAATTCGTATAATTGTGCCAATGGTCTGAGCGATAAGCACATTCGTAAATAGTTTTCCACATCAAGGGATGCTATTAGTCCATTCGGTCTTGTAGAGTGAAATATATCGAATAATTTCTCCGTAGACTTTATGCTATTATGTGAAGGGATGTGCGGTTTTATTATTTGATTTAGGGTTATAGCTAAAAGGTACGTTAGTGTGGTTACTTAAGGAAACGATATGCCTCAATAGGTTGTTCGGCTTATGAATTTTTACATTTCAATACAGATATCCTGGTGTATAATGCGGATGATCTTTTGTAAGTGTTCTCCTCTAATGAGTGCGTAACTTTAGTTATTTGTGCATTTATTTTCGTTTTAATTCTTCTGTTGGACTTTTTTCATACGTTAAAATTTAGTGGTGTCGCTTAGGGTGGTATTCAATTTGCTGTTATTTTCTTCTTTGTTTAGAATGACGTATATGTTATAATTGTCAGCTTTTCGTATGACTATTTTTATGTTGTATTTTTGAGAGCAGATGGCTTCTGAGCGTAGTTGATCTTTTAGGTTGGAGATAATTTCAATGATGGCTCAATCTTGTAGTTTCAACAATGATTGGAAAAGGGGTTCTAGGGCAACTTTTTTTAAATTGGATCAAATTTGGCTTGTAGGTGGTAATTCAAACCAAGGTTGAGAGCTTCTGTTTCACTTGTGGAGAACGTATGCCGGGAGAGATTAATGAATGACGTAGTTGATTCTGGCAATGTTATACGTCCCTTGTACAGTTTATTAAGCTTTTTGGTCTTAATGGTTTTTTCAGAGTTTTCCGTTTGTAACATATAACACCAATAATTCTGCTTTTTTAATTCTCCTTGCCTCGAGAGTCTGTGTTAGGTTTACACGACCTCGCTCTCTCTCTCTCTCCCATCTCTTTCTCTATCTCTTTTTCCCATGGTCGTGCCTACTTTCTCTACGCATATAAACAAGAGACATTCTCATGGCCGAGATCAGCATTACTGAAGCGTTCGAATACATCACGTTTCTCCACTGGGAATGAGGTCTAAGCTCCCCAGCTTCAGCTTTTTATCTTAGAAAACAACTTCAACTTCATAAATAAATTTATATTTTCATCAAATTGTTTATTGAAAACCAAGTACGAATTTATTTGGTCTGACATCCAAAAGAAGCAACAGATCCCTCTTGCTACAAGTGGTGACGGCCGGAGTGACATGAAAATTTAAAACTCATCATCGACTTGAGTCACATAAAAATTAAGAAAAAACATCATCATCGCCCGGAGTAACTTAAAGCAACTCACGTGGCTTCAAAAGGCAAGCAAACACAACCGATGGCAGTAAGACACTTTTCGAAAATGGAAGACACCGTTAATTCCACTGTGATTAGCACAATTTCTGCCATACTCTTACCAAAGTTCCAAAGCTCTTTCTCACAATCCTGGTTTACTTACTTTGAGTTGTTATTCAACTTCGACTAAAATATTAGTGACACCCACGAGCTAAAATCACTTATAAGGGCACTTCCCTATACGGTGATAGATGGCATTTCAAGTCTCTTAAAGAACCTTGATACCCTCTCTTACCATTACATCCTGGAGGCTATCCTCGAAAAATATACCCGGACCACTTCTCAAAAATGGAAATATTAGCCCGCACATCACAACTCGTATATCTTGCACCCGATGATCTATTTCGGAGATTACGTAACACTCTGGGAGACAATGTGACTCATGAATTTCTTCGGCAATCCTTTGTCCGACGGCTCTAACCCCACATTCAAGAGGCCCTCGAGATTCTGGCCCCTGATACCCCTCTTAGCCAACTTGCGACCGCGGCCATTTGTGCCCTCAATTGTAGTTCGCAGGCACAAGTTTATCGACACCATACAAGGGCTCTCGCCCTGCCTGTACGATCTCATAAGGAGAGCCGGACTGATTGGAGATTCCTCCTGTTTCTGGCACTCCTCGGTCATGACGGACTGATTGGAGATCTCTCCTGTTTCTGTCTTGACTAGATCTGTGCAGGCTCCAAGAGAACAGTAGTGAGCTGGGCGCAAACTCAAGTCAGGGTGAAGAAAGGTGAAAAATCTCTGCCCCGGAATCTCCTCCCTGATAAAGGAGGTAAAGTTTTGGGAAAATTTCCCAACCCCCTCGAACTCCCACGTAATCAGGTCTAGACGGATTGATTGGAGATTCCTCCTGTTTCTGTCTAGACTAGACCTCCCAAGGCGACACTCGGCTTGATCGGGCTCTCGCCCTGCCTGTACGATCTCATAAGGAGAGCCGGACTGATTGGAGATTCCTCCTGTTTCTGGCGCTCCTCGGTCGGGACGGACTGATTGGAGATCTCTCCTGTTTCTGTCTCGACTAGATCTGTATAGGCACTAAGGGTACAGTAGTGTGCTCTGATCAATTTCAAGTCAGGGTGAAGAAGGAAGATAAATCGCTGCCCCGGAATCTCCTTCCTGATAAAGGAGGAAAATTTTGGGGAAAAATTCGCAATCCCCTCGAACTTCCACGAAACCTGGTCTAGACGGATTGATTGGAGATTCCTCCTGTTTCTGTCTTGACCAGACTTCCCAAGGCAATAGACGTCTAAGTAAGCAAGCATTTGCCCAAAACAGTGTCCTTACCCCCTCAACGCTGAACCTTCTTTCCGGTAAAGGAGGGAAAGTTTTGGGAAATTCCCAAAACCCCCAAATTTAGAGGCTCCTCCCGCTGTCAAGCGCACTGCCCCCTGACTTGGTGGCGGCGGACTGATTGGAGATAACTCCTGTTTCTGCCGTCGCTTGGGTACGGGTCATAGCACTGGTGGACTGATTGGAGATTCCTCCTGTTTCTACCGGGGTTATAGCAGTGGTGGGCTTCTAAACCCTTACTTCTCATCCACTCAAAACTAACGGGGAGTGCCGGACCGATTGGAGATTTCTCCTGTTTCTGGTGCTCCTTGGTCGGGCGGACTGATTGGAGATTCCTCCTGTTTCTGCCACGACCAGTTTTGAGTTGGTCACAAAAGCACCATTAATGAGAAGTTACCCTCACCATGAATGTGAGGGGGGAGCCGCTGGACTTTCGAGTCCCGCTTAAGGTAACAGGCAATCAAAAGCCGGAAAAGGCCGAGGTATTCGAAGCCATATTCGATAAACTAGGCATCAGTCTCAAGCGCCTTCTTGAAACCAACAGAGGCTATACGGTCATCTGCCACACGCAAGATGACCTTGAAAAAATTTCATCCGAAGCAGGCTCACATGAGCTCGGGAAGATTGGTCTAGAACCTCGACCATCTCCAGCACTAGCTGCAAGGAAAGCAGTCATCTGTAGAAGGGTGGACCCCTGGGTAGGGGAAAGAACGGCAGAAGAAATAAAGGCTAAAATTGTGAGAAACCATCAATGGGCGGAGGTAATCGAAGTCGTGAAATTTCGAAGCCTCTCCCATGTTTTCAAAATTATATTCCAAAACATGGAAATGGCTGCAAAAGCCAAGGAATCAGGTCTCAGGATGTTCTCCATGATCATCTCCTCAGACCAAATTGAGCGGGAGAGGTTCTTCGAACTTCTCACCTGCTTTAACTGCTACAAAGTAGAAGACCAGTCGACTAGCGCCTGTCCCGACTCTGGAAAGCCAAAGATCTGCTCGGAATGCTCACAGACCGGGCACGACTGGATGCACTGTGTGAGCAGCACGAAAATGTGCATAAACTGTGCAGGCAACCATCGCACCCTGAGCATGCAATGCCCTGTCAGAAAAGATGAGCTTAGGAAGAAAAGAGAGGCTGCAGACAGACCTAAACAATCATATGCTGCTGCCGCTAAAGCGCAAGCACCAACGAGCACGACGCCGACCCAACCGCAGATAGTGCTGCAACTAAGTGACAGTACTCCCACCAAAATGCTGGCATGCATTTTACACGCTCATGTTATGAACCTTGCTTGCCCTGGTTCGTTTAACACGGAGATGAATAAAATGCTGGCAGCCAATGACTTGGAGACGGTTAAACTCCCAGATAATCCTGACTCCAATAAATTCCTCTCGGCATCATTCCACAATAATAAGCAGCCACTAGCAGAACCCATTCAAGTAACCTCCAAACCTTAAGGCACCGAACAAGCGTCAGCACAACAAAAGTCTGACGCCCCAGCAACCATTCCCAACTCACCCAGGCAGAAGAAACCCCGAAAAGCAAAAGTGGAGCCCAAGATCCAGCCAAATGAAGCCGATAAGAAAGAGGAGGATGACCTCGAACTAGACGGCAGAGAGATTAAACTCACTCTGGCGATCAATGCACAAAACATTGACAAGAAAGAGATCTCCACTGAGGAGGTTGCCGCCAGAGTCAAAAAAGGACTGATTAAAGTATTCTACGACGCCCCAGTCTCCGGTGAAACTATTCGAGCCTCGCTTCTCGCGTGTAAGACAAAGCTCTACAACGAGAACTTCAGGCTCTATGACCCGGAACAGTATAAACAGATAAGAGCGGGCCGCCAAACGGCCAAAGATTAACAAAGACTAACGGGATAGCCAATAGATACAGAAACAAGTTAACCATCCTGGCACACAATGTGCAAGGATGGGAACTGAACAAAAACCATCTGTATAACGTCTACAGAGAACTGGACCCTGATGTTCTTCTGCTGTCAGAAACAAGTGTTAAAGACTTGGACAAGCAGAAGATCTACGGATATAATGTTATACAGAAAAACTGCACCGGCGAAAGATTCGACGGTGCGTTGATAGCAGTTAAAAAAGACCTCCAATACAGAATAGGTAACCCTATGGACGAGTCCATGCTGTCCATCATCTTAAGGTGCTCAATGGGTGACATTGAACTTGGTGCGGGATACCAGCCCCCTCGCAGGTCATATCTTCCATACCATGACCTGTACACCCTGTTCTCTAAAGAGCACCCTGTCCTGTTCGCTGGAGACCTTAACGCCAGGAACAGAGCAGCGGGTTACTCCTCTACAAATTCAAGAGGAAGATCACTCGACCTCTTGACACGTAGAGGCGTTGCAGATCGCATTGGTCCTGACTTCCCCACATTTTTTTACCCCGGGACGGCCACTAAACCGGACGTGGTGCTCACAAACCCCAACTTCCCGTTTCACCATCGTGTTGCGCCAGGACCCCTAACATCAAGCGACCATCTGCCTATGGTAATTACCATAGCAACAGCCCCTATCCCAGTCCCAGTTATCCCCAGAAAGGACTTCTGGAATGCAAAATGGGAAGAGTACAGGAGTGCATTTCCAGAAGTTATCCCCGATTTACAAGAAGCATCCGAAGAAGATCTGGATGACGAGCTAACTGCTATCAACGACCTCATATCAGTCGCCGACGCTATTGCTATCCCGATGACGTCATATAAATTAATCTTACCCACAAAACCAACCCCAGAGAGAGTGGTGCTACAGCAACGTTTCACGGAAGTCTACGAGACCATCCTCAATTTGGGCTACTCCAGACCCATGGACTTTCGTGGCGTCCAAATCTTAAGAAATCAGCTGAATTTCCGAATAGGAACAGAAATTCGGAACAAATGGAATCATCTGATTGAAAAATTAGATACTGAGAGGAACCCCAAGACCTTTTGGTCAACCATCAACAAGCTTAAGGGAAATGCTTGCATCCCTGGTCGAACGGAAATTAAGCATGAAGGTACAAAGGCGGTCACTCCTAAAGAGAAAGAGAAGCTTTTCCGCGGAGTTTGGAAGAACGTCTTCAGAATCTCTGATGAAGAAGAAGAAGACTTCGACCTAGGCTTCGAGGATCAGGTTCTTGAGTACATGGAGAGAAGAGAAGGAAGGTTTGACCCTTACTGTACCACTTGCTACCTCCGATTTCAAGGAACCTCTCAGGATGGCATGAAAATCACAACCGAAGAGCTTGCCAATTCCATTTCATCATTTAAGTCTAAAGCCCCAGGGTTAAGCCTAATCACTATCAGGCACCTAAAAGAAGCCCCGGAAAGACTTAAGACCAGACTGCTGAACCTATTCAATGCGTCTCTTGCAATGGGATACTTCCCGGATGGCCTGAAGACATCCAAAATGATCTTCATACCCAAGCCGGGAAAACCATCTAACCAGGTCATGAATTATAGACCTATCTCACTGCTGGAGACCATTGGGAAGGTTTTTGAAAAAATCCTCAACAGCAGACTGGCTAAACATCTAGCTGAAAAGAACCTCCTGAACGAAGAACAGCACGGGTTCAGGGAACACCGAGGCACAGAAACAGCGATAGCCCATATGCTGCAACATGCGGCAGCATGGCGTGCAAGAGGCTGCTGGATCGATGTCGTCTGTAGAGATGTAAAGAAGGCCTTCGACAAGGTCTGGATCGAAGGCCTCAAATACAAAATCTCCAGACTGAGACTCGCTCCTCACTTCGAAAAGATTCTCTGCAGCTATCTCACCAACAGACGAGCAGTGATAGCTTTCGAAGGGCACGTAGGAGAATCATTCGACCTTGCCTCAGGTGTTCCTCAAGGAGGATGCCTTAGCCCCACTCTCTATACCATTTTTACAAGGGATATCCCCAAACCAGCTGATGGGAAAACCCTCAACATCCAGTACGCAGATGATGTCACCCAAGTTGTGGTGCGAAGGACGAAGTCAGCAAGGCTGATGGCCATGGCCTCAGCGGCTGAAGCCGAGAGAATCTCCAGATTCGAAAGACGCTGGAAGATTCAGACCAACGTGGCTAAGTTCTCCGCAACCGCAATTGGAAGACAGCGTACCATCCCCTTCAAAATCGGGAACACCGACATTGAATACACTCCTCGCGCGTCTATTCTCGGTTTCGGACTCTCCAGTTCCGGAATGAGCAAGCACGTGAGGTCCCGAATTGGATATGCGAAAACTGAACTGGACAAACTCCACCGATTTAAGAATGTTTCCACAACCAATAAGAGAAAATTATACATCAGCTTGGTTAGATCCAAGCTGGTATACCCAAGCATCCCACTCAATGTAGCATCTGGCAGGAACATGTCGATGCTACAAAGAGTACAGAACCTAGGTCTCAAGTTCGTTACAGGCTCCAAATGGTACGACTTCCGGACCTCAAGGAGCCTACACGAAGAAACAAAAATTGAGCCAATCAATTTATACCTCTACAAAAGAGGAAAAAGCATCTGGGAGAAACTGGAAGGGTTTCTTCCAAACGAGACTCTCGATGCTCTGAATCAAGAAGAGGGAGGTTACATGAGTTACCTCCCAAACACCAAAAACGAAGAGCCACAACCCAGATTCAAGTGAGTTGAACTAAAAAAAAAAAAAAAAAAAAAACTTTTATACATAATCATTTATGGAAGAACGAGAAAAAAAAAAAAAAAAAAAAAAAAAGTTCAACCATCACTTAAAGTACCTATTCAATGGAGATGGCCCGTACACCGGGCAACTACTCTGTTAACCTAGTACTTTTTTCATTTTCACATCTTTAGCCCCCCCCCCTCTCTGTACTCACTATCTACCCCCTCTTTTTCACAACTTTCTACAACTAATACTAATACTAATACGGCCGGGATCAGCAACGGCCAAGAATTCTTGGTAAATTACACATCCGACAGCATCTCAGATCCGGCAAGGAGGGAAATTTTTGATAAAATTTTCCAAATGCCTCCCAAAACTTCCAAAAGAAAGATAATACTCATTTTTTATCACCACTCACCATCATACTAACTTCATCTTCCTCTTTAGCGGCCCCACTTAAGCAGATGACTGCCTTAGTCCCCGGCCCCGCCCCTCTGCGTGAACGGCCGTCAGATGCGAGAGGGGTTTGCCTTTATGTTTCGTCCCAACTATGCCTAGCAGTTGCATTGACATGATTGGGGGCATTGGAGGAAGCTCGTTTTAGGATTAGCTCACAGTAGAAAACAATGTCATAAATATTCCGCACAAGGGACGGACTGCAACCTTCGGTGCCCATTACGGCGAAGGCTCCTTCCAGGACCACAGAGGGACATATAACCGTCTGTATGGTATATTGGGGAGCAGTCGCGATTTAAAACCCTCGGGGTGGGGGCGGCGTTGTCAATAAGTCCGCCATCCAATTACACCTTCAAGAGGATCCCACCCGGATTCATTTCATCCATCTTTCATCATTCATCCAGGCCGCGGTTTAACGAGGGGGGCCCTCTTCTGTTAAAAAGGAGAAATCGAATCTTTTTTTTAGGAAAAAATAACTACAAATCTCCCATAAGATAAAACATATAATAGTGAGTCCCGAATTAAGAAAAAGGCCAAATACTGAAGAAAAAGTGTGCCCCCTCTTCAAGGGAAGCCAACAGGATTAATGACGGCCCAGGATGCACCAAGGGTCCCGCTTAGGTGTATCAGCGGACAAGCGAAACTGGACAAGGGTACTGTATATAAGACTCTGTTCGGTAAGCTCAGCGTGGGCGTGCTCAGGCTGATCGACACTCCAGTTGGTTACATCGCACTATGCGAACGCGAAAAGGATATTGAGGCGCTTACTAAAGAACAAGGGGTAAGTCATCTTAAGGAGATAAACTTTCAACCAACCACGCCTCCTGAAATCCAGGCGGACAGGAGCGTCGGTGTTGGCCCATGGGTCGGCCAACACCCAAAGGATGAAATAAAAGAAAAAATAGAGGAGAACCAGAAGTGGGCGAAAGTGGCCAAGGTCATTACGTCCTGAAACAAAAGAGACAACTCCGAGTACTCCCACGTATTTAAAGTTGTATTCACGGACACGGAAATGGCGTCCAAGGCTAAGGAGAGAGGGCTACTTCTCTCCAACGAAAAAATCAGAGGTAAGCCGGTCGAGCGCGAGGAATACACCTCCGTGCAAATCTGCTTTAATTGCTAACGTCTGGAGCATCACACCATGAAAGAATGCAAGGAGCAGGAATCAACCTGTTCTAGGTGCAGCCAAAAAGGACACGGCTGGCGCGAATGCCAGGCCAAAGAGGGAAAGTGTCCAAATTGTATCCAAAAGCATGGGGCAATGGCGATGTCATGTCCAAAGAACAAAGACATAATTCGAAAAAAGGCAGAAACAAAGAGGGCGGAAGGAATTAGGAGGGCAAACACCTCCTATGCCCAAGCAGCTAAAACCACCCCCTCAGCAAGCGCCTCGAACAGCCAGGTCCCGAGAACCTACATCAAGGTAGACAACGATGACAAAAACGCCACAAAGATACTTACGTGCATCTTATATGCGCACGTGAGGTATCTAACCAGCCCAGGCTGCTTCGCCAGAGAGGTCAACGATATGTTGAAAAACAATGGCCTTGCAATTTTCACTCACTATATCTTCTACTATACCATCTCTCTTCGAATAACTGAGTACATCATCATCACCGGGATCAGCATTACTAAGGCGTTTGAACACATCACTTTTCTCAAAGTAAAGAACAAGTAAACGAAATTTGAAAGTAATCGATTTATCTTTAGAGGTTCCTCAATGACATAATATAGCGGCCTAGGTGACAAGTATGTTTCAGTAGCGCGGAGGATCTCGTTGAGAGTGGATATGCGTGTTTGTTTGGCTCTGTCTATTGTTTTTCTTACATTCTTTTATTTGTATTTGAGAACAGTTATTTATAGTGTACAATAAATATTTATACACGTTTTATTATATTTCAGAGCTAAATAATATGTAATAAAAAATTAAAACAATATTTTTATTATTCTATTTAAACCTGGAACGCGTGATGAAACTGAAAACCCTTTGTTTGGCCCATCCTGCGTCATTAGTGAACGAGTGTTGCCAATTTTTAAAGATGCTATAAAATATGTTTTGTTTGAGCGAGAAAAGGAAAAGTACCCCAATAGAAAAGATCCGCCAATTAAACAAATTATCACATTAGTAGCGGAGAAGTAATTTCTATTTGGAAAACGGCATCAATCCCTAGTGTGTCAATAGGAGCAGTTAGAAAAAGAATTTTAAATTAATATTCAAAATATCAGGCTTTAATAAGAAATATTAACAGGAAAAATGTGACATTATTCAAGCCATAATGTGACGAATTTACAACGAATGAAGAACAATTGTTTAATATTTTGTGTTGGAAATGCGATAAATTTTAAAAATCTTTTTGTAGCAAAGAAAGGAAAGTATCGCATTTGGAGCAAACGTTTATAGAACACCGATGAACAACTCGAAAAATGTCATTAGGTAATATGGATCAAATTCAATCAAAGAAGAAGATTCAGAGTGCAGTTAGGAAGAGACGTGAGTATTGTCTCTTAAATGAACAATATTTTTCGACAGATAATATCGGAATAATTTTTCCTGCATCCACCACAGAAACAGAACATGCTGACGAAGGTAGCGAATATGAGCTTCGTTCATCCGTGAAGTGCAAAGAAGTTACACAAAAAATTGGCATCCAAAACTTCATCTAAACGAATAAATTTGTCAGAATTTGCTTTAGTATATGGCGCCACTGGTGTTTCTGATCGAGCTGTAATAACAAGTTGAATTCTTAAGGAATTATTGTTAATTGAAATTAAAAAAACTTCTGTAGTAGTTGACAGGTCAAAAGTTAGAAAAGAGCGTGTCAAAGAACGTACTACACACTACAGCAAGAAATTATATCAGATAAGCCATTATATTGTATTTAGTTTGAGGTTAGAAAAGATGGCACATTTGTTGTTGAGACTATGGAGGGAACTCATCAAAAAAAGAAGATATTTGAAGAGTACAACTCTGTCGTAGAATGGACTCTCGACGATATACCATATATAACTATTCGTTGAGGGAACTTCTTTAATTATCTTTAGAGTGCGTGGATTGTCTAGGCTGGCCGATATTCGGTATCTTCGATATGCTTAAGAAATGGAACTGAGCTCAAGGATAATAATATTGCTATCATTAATAAAATAGAGTTTTATTAATAAACACTATCAACAACACACAAAACGGAAAATATTGACATAAACAGAGAATTGGAAAGGGTCGTGAGAAATTTAACTACTAATCCGAGGATTAAGAGATTCAAAAAGGTAAAACAAATATAAAGTTAAAGAGATGGGATGGTTCGCTAAACCATTTAAAGCACAGAATAGAGTTGACAAAAGTGTTAAATACTCACAGGTAACGTTCGGCTTACGTAATTTATACTTGTTGTGTAGAGGAAGGCGACGTGAAGGAAATTTCGGTCTGCTGGCGAGTTCCAGCCGAAGGGGGGAAATAAAATGATCCTGACGTGGCGTCTTGGGAATGAGAACAGTTTCTTGACGAACGGGCTTAAAAGAACAATGGCTGTTCTGACGTTGTTCTCTTTCTGAACAACAGGGGACGGGTGAAAACCGTTTCTTGGCAAACGGGCTCAAACGAACAATGGCTGTTCTACGTTGTTCTCTTCTGAACATCTGGAAAGGGGGGGGTGAGAACCGTTTCTTGTCAACGGGCTTGAACGAACAATGGCTGTTCTAACGTTGTTCTCTTTCTGAACAACAAGGGGGAAGCCTTGTGGACTTGGCGTCACGAAGGCTCGAACCTTGGCACTCAAGGGATATTGTCCTTGTTCTGGACAAGTGATGGTGGATCTCGAGGTTGAGGACCCTTTGGTGTACAAGGTGAGACTGGCCGGTAGTGATGTCTCACGAAGAAAATCTGGATCTCTAATCTGCTCTTAGTGGTAAAGTTTCCATCTAAATAGTCGAAATATCTCCTTGGCGTGGGGGACAATGGAGTGGGAGCTTCGAGGGAATGCACAGCTGAGCCTGAGGACAAGCCCTATCTGCCCATAAGCTTCACTCATTCTGGCGTGATCGGCGGTTGGGGCGAACGGGGGGCGGATGATAAAAATCCTTGTTTAAACATTGACTAAGGTGGCTGCGATAAGGTGCCCAGCTTCAAAGCGAAGATGCACGTGGGGAGCATCGTGGTTTTAAATAACATGTGATAGTGGTTGAAATTACGCGGCCTCAACTTGTTCTATCACACCCTCTATGATGGAAAAACCTGGTTCAGTATAGCTTGGACATCTGACAATGAAGACAGGTTCTGCAAAAGCTATATGCGACGCAATATTCTCGTATACAGAAGCAAATAACATCGCAACTGATTAACTCACTGCTGTGGGATGCGATGCAATGGCAAGGAATAAAGAAACAAAAGTAGGTGTGATCAGAATGCTAGAAGAAAATTTACTAAAACACAGAATTTGTTTTTTTGCAATCTCCTTACAACTGAACACCCATTGCGACATCTAACTATTAATTTGGATGGGAAAACAACGTGACCTCGTGGATGTATCGGACCTAGAGGGAAACAACTAAATAAATGTGACACTCTAAGTGTTATTAAATTCAAGCCAATTCCGACTAACTTGCACTCTGCTGACAGAGAAATCTGAACACCGATCAAAAGTATCTGTTTGATATCCTTCTATTTATCTCACAAGGTAAATGTCCTGCTGAACTAGCTCGTATGAATCCTGGAAAAATGTCGCATGCACGATGGCTTACAAAGAAAAATTGTAAACTTTGAATATATGTTTCGACTTCCGACCCTTCTGACAGGCTGAAATCCATTGTCTTTTTCATCATGAATGTGTATGCACCATACTTGTTTGAAATAAAAGCCACCTTTTCTTCGCAAGATGAAGCACTGAACTTCTTCAAGACAGTGCAGTCACTGCAAGTGATAAACAAAGAGATTGAAATTTCAGTTGCCCCACTGATTAAAAAAAATGCTTAATTTGGACATAAGGAAAACATTCTTCTTTGTATGCTGCAAGATACATCAAACTGGTCACAGAAGCGTCACTATCAGTTTGTGGAGAGAAACGGGACAGCTATATAAGGAGTAGAATTGAATCTAGGAGACAGATATCCTCATTTAAATCTAAGAAGGACTTCCTAATGAAAGGCAATAACACTACAAATTCTAATTGCTTTGAATACTAGTTAAAAGTTAAATATTAGACTGTTAATTGTTCAATTCTTCTATTTCAAAGTGATGATGATAAAAATCTACAGGTTGCATGGAAACAAGTCTGAAATATTAGTTTTTCATGTTTGCTACATTCAAAAATCAAGGTGGGAAAATGAATTTTAAAAATCTTTCTTTGATCCACCCTAGTAGACAGTCTATCGAGTTGCTGTGCTCCTTACGAGCTCCGTGTACTTTGAAAAACTGCCCGGTGTTCCCAAAATCGAGATACGGACGGAAGAACCATAAGCAGCTGCTTGTTTCACCCCCATCGATCGACCAGTAGGCTCTTAGATCGAAGATCTTTGGCCTTGTGTTTGACACGACAGCCTACAACACGTGCCTTTATAGAGGAGCGTGCCTCGCATCGAGGAGCCATTGGGGCAAGAGCTGGTGTTGATTTCCAGCCGGCATGACGTCCTCGAACTCCTTGCTTCCACTGCTTTCACGTCCGCCTTCGGCCCCAAGGCACGACCAGAAGTAGTGGCGCAAAGTGAAACAGGCCGGCATTCTTCTCCCCAAGGACCAGGTGATTGAGCAAACAGTGCTCCAGCACCTCCCAAAGGACGAAGAGCAGAAGCAGATTTGTATCTGACTGATGTCAGAGCACCAGCGAGGACTGCATGAATCCCAGAGGAAGGCAGTGTGCTGTCGTCTAAGATGTGAATGTGAACAATTTCTTGTTAGTTTTCTTGTGGTTCTGAAGGCAGACCACTTGTGCATTTCTTTCGTTTCAATTTTCATTACTAAGTAAGGATAATTTTGGGGTTCTTATTTACCCTGTGGATATATATATATATATATATATATATATATATATATATTTAAGGTCTTTCAATAAGGTCGCTCTATTTTTAAATGTAAATAAAACAAGTTATGTGTGATATATGCAGTCAATTTATTTTAAATTTGAAAGTACATTTTAGGGCAATACGTTTGGAATATGATGTTGTTTAAATGTCTGGCACTGCTTCGCTTGGTGGAACGTATTGGGGAGGCCCAATTTTAGATCACTTTGTCGCATAAACTGGCTGAATTTGCTGGATGGTGTTCGTTATGTTGACTTTGAGGACATCAACTGTTTGTGGATTATTTGCATAGACCTGCGATTTCAGGTAGCCCCAAAGAAAGTAGTCTAATGACGTTATAGCGCCTGATCTCGGTGGCTAATTGAAGTCGCCTCCGCGCGAGATGATCCTGTCCTGAAATCGCTGGTACAAAATGTCTATCGTGGCGTGCGCAGTGTGGCACGTAGCGCCATCCTGCTGGAACCACATGTCGTCAGTATCCATATCAGGCATATAATCCAATTGAGGCCACAAGAAGTTGCTTATCATCGATCTGTAGGTCTTGCCGTTGAGGGTTATGGCAAACTCATCTTCGTTCTCAAAAATATACGGACCGTTGATTCCGTTAGACGAAAATGCGCACCAAACAGTGACTTTGTTAGGACAGACAATTTGCTTGTTCACAAATCCGTTCATCCAAAAATGGGCGTCTTCGCTGAAGATGATTATTTGAGGGAAATTTGGGGCAACTTCCAACTGCTCTAGAGCCCAATCAGCGAACACACGGCGTTGTCTATGGTCGTTTACCTTAAATTCCTGGGTAAGTTGGATTTTGTACGGGTGCAGACCCAAGTCCCTACGCACAATTCGCCAAACTGAACTCCCAGAAAGGCCAAGTTCTTGTAAACGACGAGAAATTGACTGCTTTGGATTTCTCCTTACACTCTCATTTACGGCAGCGATGCTTCTAGCAAACTTTGCCTTTCGGCGACGTAAGAGTGTTGACTGATTGTTGAGCGACCCTTTGCCTCGAATTTGGCTACCAAGCGTCGAGCAGTGGACTCGGGAGGAGGATTGTGGTGAGGATAGAAAGGACGTTTTGCGCGGAACGTTTGTCAACGGAGCACTGAATTTCTTATTATCTGTTACATTTGGTTGTATACCTTACCTTTCCTATGGCACCTTCAGATAAGAACCTTGCGATTGGTTTATAGAGATTTTACCTTGACGTTCCAACAATTGAGATGACTGGTATCCGAAGACTTTTATTGTTGGTTTTATTGGTAAAGGTATGTATGTGTTAAGTGCAGAAAATATAAAAGCCTAACTTGGGAAACCTAACCTTATATGATCACTTTTCATGATCTTATTGTTGTTTGGCAAGACCAGTTTGGTTACAGAAGGCTGAGTCAGATATGCATTGCAGATTATGTTAGGTTGAGTTCGTTTAAGTTGCAAATCAGCATCTGCTTTTAAAACAAAGTTGAACCAACTATCAAATTGGTTTGAAGTTACATCTTTAACTAAGAAAGAGAACGAGTTTGATTTTTATAAGTTTGATTCATTTATTTTTCCCCCAAACGGCACAACGAATCCCGTATGACATAGTTAAATGCCGCTTAAATAATTTATGATACATATTTGTCCATATCTGTCTCATTTATATAGAATATCTTTATTTCGTTCTTCGCTAATGAAAGAAGAATTTTCGTAATTCAGGATTTTGTTGATTCGAGATATATTAGATGTTTAGAGTTGTGACTGTTTCCAAATTTCTGGATTTTGACGTTGTGCATTTGTGCTTTCGTGCTTTATAAGACTGATGCTTTAATTCGGGATTTTAATGAAAAAAATGAATGATGGAACGGAGCGTATGTGCTTTGTTGTTGAGTGCAGGTTTCATTTGTCTATTAAGAATGGCTTCGATAATTTTAAAGTTGCAAAAGCAAATATAATAGAAATGCACCAAAGTCAAAAACTTTTAAATAGGGTGGTTCTTAAATCTCTTCAAAGTACCACAAACTTCTCAATGAGATTTGAGTTTTAAAAAGTGTAATCAAGCTTGGGTAAGTGGAAATTACTGTGGCTAGAAGAAATATGCGAGCGTTACAAGAGAATCTAGACATTAGTAAGAAAAGTAACCTCCACCCCCCAAATTATAGGGGTTGTCTCCAGGATTATCAGTTATGAAAGATGTCTTTTTAAAATTTCTGACCCGCATTTTAACCTAGAATCCGAGTCAGATGTATCTACATCGCATAGCAGCCACTATGAAGGCAATTCATATATATGATCCATCTAGTGACATCCAGCACCCAATGTAGCTTATCTTTGCCGTAATCGGAGACGTTTTACTCAGTTAAACAGTAGCCAAAAGCACCTACAAGATTAAAAGAGGGCAAATGATGGCATATTGTTGGATAGAGCATAGGTGGACGGTAGAAGGTTGAATCATAAAGATTACAGTGACTCTTATCTTTGAAATCTCACTATTAAGCAGAAAAAATAGGACTTAGATGGTGTCTTAGTTGCTTTCAGTAGCTTCGCAAATGAAAAGGATGAAGGCAAGAAAAATGTCTAATAGCTTCAATGTATTCAGTGATTTATTGCCAATTAATCTTCTGGGAAAATCTGTCCACAAGAAAAGAGGTGCATACGGCGACGGGAAATATCCTGTGACATTTCTTCAGAGTACCCTGGAGAGGAATGTTTGTTTAACTTGTGAATGAGCTGAAAGAGACTCCATTATATTAACCGATAAGGTGAAAGAGTGAATACTATTCCTATGGTGAAATATGTTAGTATAACTGAGTGAAACCAGAAAATCACGTTTTGTGATGTCATGTTTTAAAGGAAAGCTCGGCTTAGGAGGAATGCGTTTATGTAGACATGCATAGGTTGCAGGAGGTGTGGAATTGGAAAACCTTTTGTTCCGTAAACCAACCAAGAAACTGCGAATTATCAACTGCATCATTTTGGGTGTCACTCTTAGCTTCAAAACCAATAAGATAAATTTAACTCTCCTCGTCAACTAAAAATATTATTTTTGTGGCTATAGTAATACATACATAATGAAGCAAGTGAATTAATTCAAGATTAGGTTAGTGTGAAAATCTTGATAGATAAATAATGGGAAATAAAATTTAAACTTCTTACACAAATATTCAAGTCTGGTTCCTGTTGTGATTTTGGCAATTTTGATTTACAGTGAGGACAAGTTCTTCTATTGTCAAGTGTGGTTTGCACTTCATTTCAAAATGTGGTTTTAAAAATTAACCAAAGTGAGACACATCTTTAACACCTGGCCAAGACAAACTTAATTTAAATAATTTGGTTAGGGGTTAGCTAGGATGCCTAGTTATTGATATTACGTAATGAATCAAATTCGATTGAATTATCTCGCAAACCTACAATCAAAAAGCTGCCTCACACGTTATTATCAGTAAAAATAAAAAATGTTACTAAAAACTATGGTGCTTCAACCAAGTTGACAGTTAGGAATGGCATAAAAACAGGGAGACAACTAAGAAAATAATGTGAACAAGATTTTTGAAAAATATGTATTTACAGATGAATAAATTAAGAGTAAAATTCTTTACTTCGCTATAAACAGGTGGAGGAGCAAATGTTAAATCTGTAGGCCTTAGTTCGTAAAGGAGCCACGGATAATCAAAATTACTTATTTAGAACTCCATGTGGTGCTCTTATCAAAGATATGCCAGGTCAAATCGACATAGGAATTAGGCAAATAATATGTAGGGGAAAAATATTTTTAGTTTTGAATTCATCTTTTGTGAAATTATAAAAGACTGAAAACAAAATACTAAGAAACTTTTTATGAGTAAAGGTTTAAGTGAAGGAGGTAAGTTCATAAATATGAAAGGTTAAAACTACATAGATGAATAAATTATCAAACGAAATTGGATCATCCTATCCAAGAGGATAACGAAAAAAACTTTGATTTTCATAAAATCCGATAGAATAATTGAAATAATGGTACAAGTGATAACATTAAAATTAAATATAAAGTAAATAATATGAAATATTTGCTTTGAACTCTTTTCGCCCTCTTACACCTTCACGTGAAACAAAACGAAGTCACCATATTAGTTACTCTACATATAATAAACATATAACAAAAACATATAACAAATCATATAACAAAAAATAGAGCAAAAAACACTAAAAAATAAGCGTCAATTGAAAAAATGCACGCTCTGACGAGCGCTTGGTCGAGGGAAATCCGCCTCCCCCGGTTATTACCTAAAATAAGGTCCGAGATAATTGATTATTCAACCTAATATTATGTAAGTACAAAGGAAAGGAGAGGAGTGTATAGCTACGTGCAGATGATTCTGAAATTTATCACAAATTTTCGTTAAAGCAGGACCTTTCATCCTGCACAGACTACAAAGAACAAAATGTAAGAAGTACACCAATAAATTGAGTCCTTAGCTACTGTGATACAGTCAATGAGGAAGAGAGGCAAGAAGTTGCTGCGAGATTAACCAAAATTTAATGGTAATACTAGGCTAGATTAAAAAAGGTAAAAAATACAACACCCCAAACGAAGATCAATCCAAAGACCACCAAACTAAGAGAAAGAACCACGCTCTCGCGTCGGGAACAAGGCCTGCCTCCTTGATTTTTCTAACGCGCCAATCTAGCAACGCCATTCAAAGAATAATTGGACTTGATTCAAATTTTAGCTTACTGCTAGACTATTTTAAAAACTCGCATAAAAAAAGTAAGAAAAAAAAACAAGAACAAAAATAAAATCAAATAAAAAAAAATTAAAAGGTAAGAATAAGCAAGCATGTTCCCCGTCGGCAGACATACACCTCCCGCACTGTGCAAAAACATACGATCAACAGAAAAGAATTGCTGTGCACGAACTTGTCCTGAGGTCCAAAGACGTATTGTAGCTGTACAGCTAACGTTCGTATAGATCATCTAGAACTGATAATTCAACATGAACGTGCCAAACAGCCCGGAGGACCACATTAATTGTAGTAATGGGCACGAAAGCATTCCATCAAATGGCCGTGCTTTCCTTGCATATGCCCATTTCGAAGAAGATAGAACGCGACCAAAAGCCATCGTTGCATTGAGGGCTAGGTAAATGGGAACAGTCGCAGGCAATAGGACACAAATTTAAGTTTTTCTACATCACATCCTATTTTCTTAATTAGTAGCCGTATTAGGCGTGGTTGTCAAAGCAAAATGACCAATTTTGGCCTGAGCACAGATGAAAAACAGTTAGAATTGGCTAGATATATATCATGTATGGCTACATTTATAGCTACATTTTATTTTATCAAAAATTTATAAGATTCACTGTATTTATTGTAAGAAATGAATAACTTTAAGCAAAGCAGATGACATTTTGTCTCCTTTAATTATTGAAAAATAGGATGCTATTGTTCCAATACCTCAGGTGTTTGAGTTTGGCAATTAGGAATTCTTGCAGCATTTGTTGTGCCGTTTTAAATCAGATTTGACGGTTAGTATTGAAGTAATCATTTGCAGTTACATTTCATTTCTTAATCTGGATTTTATTTTATTCATATCCTGAACACCCTCTTGACATCAGCATAAGGTAAAAATTATTGTAGGAAAAAGGAAACTCTTCTAAGTGCTCGAGTGCATTTGAAACTGCGGAATCCTAATATTGGAAAACAGATAATTAGGTGAATTTTATTGTGCTGAATTTCAGCTGCCAATATAAGCTCACTGGACGAAAACTTGGTAACTTGTAACCATAGTAAGGGCTTCTTCACGTCACTTTGCTCCATATCTTCATGCCATGGAGTTCACTGTGTAATGTTCTTTCTGAAATGTGTCGTAAAGGAACAGAAAGGATGTTTTGTAGCAATTCCATCCTTGAAGAAAATCAATTTGCAATTATAATACTAGAGATTCTACCACGGTCCCTGTCTGTCAACACATTCCGTCCTCAATTCTAGCGGGAGTTTTTCTCATTTTGGGAGTTTTGTTGCAGGGGTGCGAAAATGTATGAGAGAAAATTCCTTTTAACTCGATAATATAAATGGCCGATATATTTACGAACCAAAGACGAACTAAAGCCGGTCATAAGGCTAGAGTATCGTGTTCAAATCCAACGGTACCGCGTTCGAAACTCAACTGTCAAAAAACTTTTATGAAGATCTGTCAAGAAAGAAAACGGCTTGCAGGACCAACTCATCAAGAATCCAGAAGAAATCATCAATCGAAGATAAAAGAAAGAAAATGAAGATGCATCAAGAAAGAAAAACAAAGATTAAGGACCAATCCAGCCAAGAAGAATACGGAAGTCAAAAAGAAGAAAATGGATTTGAGGAACTCAAACCTGCATCGAGAAAATCAAAAAGACGAAACCAAGTGAAAGCAAGAATAATATTGATACATAAACTAAAGGGGATAATAAAGATAGGCTTCCTCGCCATACTGCCATGACTTGTAAATCTGGATCACCGTACTCGTTCAAACACTTCCAAATTCCGCCACCTACTCCATATGATGACCTTTGGTGCAGCCAAATGCAATCACACCTTTTTGCTATTCCATGACGTAGCTTTTCCAGCCCATTTTAAGTAGAGATGATTTGCTCTCTACAGATCTTCACTACGTCCGCAAGACAAATAAAGCCTAAAGTTTTGACGTAAACTAAGCTGCGCCTCTTGGCTGCCTAGGATTTATACACGCTTCACATGTTAAAGTATGTTTTTTCTCCGTAGGTGGCTAACTTTATGTCCGGTGAGCTTATAATATTTGCAAAAAGATCATAAATTACCCTAGTTTAGGACTGGGTTCTATGTTTGTTTGCAGAATTTTTTCTACTGATAATAGTCTAATATTTGGCATTATCTTTCAACTATCAGGCATCCTTTGATTTAATGATAGAATAAAGACAGAAGAAAATTTGGACATCCCTCTCTTAAGCACCTTTCCTGATCTCTTTTATATCTCACGTTATCTTTTATCTCCTGCACTTTATTTTGAAATCTGGATCCGAAATATAGCCTATGATCCAAATATTCCTCAATTTCAACAGCAAGAGGATCGAATCTAGTGATTGAAATTATGAGTTTAGTGGCAATCGATTTTAAGAGAAAATTTAAATCATCTCATAATTTGCCTTGGTCGAACATATTTGATTCATATATGTATTTTATTTACTTTTTGTCTGTCTCCAAAAGTAGGCTGTAGAAACAAAAGAAATGCTAATATTTTTCCTCTTTATACATCTCAGCAAATATTTGTGATGTATAAATTTTTTTATCAAACATTATTATTGCAAATTGGGTCCTTAATTCAGTCTATTGAGAGGTAATGCAGCCAGCAGCTGGCTCAATGGAAAACCAGCTTGTCTTCCAATTGGATAAAATTTTCACTGATTTTATAACATAATGCAGTTTTTAGTGTTATACTACAAAATGGAATATAAACTTAATCCCCACCCACACTAAGTCATAACTTTATATTGCAGCTGGTTTATTTCTTACATAGAATTTATAGGTCTCTGAGTTCTAGGAAAAGAAAATAAGAGTGTGTTGCAATCATGCTTTTTCTCTAAACTAAAAATCTGATAACAATGTAAAATCACCCTCACCCAAAGTGAATATTGGAATTGAATCTGGAAGCAGCCAATGTTACAAAGTGTTACAAAATTTACAAAGGGTGTGTGGCAAGTTAAGATAACTTTTGATGTTTTGTTACTCCATTCTAGCCATTTATGCTTCTCCTAAGCAAGGTTCATTCAATCTTCTAATGCATGCGAGAAGAACATTGGGATAAAATTGCTATGAGTTTGGAAAATATAAATATAAAATTGGGCTTAAATATAACTAAATAATATAGTCTATGAATTAAATTTTACGCTTAGAAGAAAGAGAAAATGCGTATGAGGCAGCAGAGTGAAAATTAGTAGTAACAAAATAAAACAAATTGAAGCAAATATTGAATGAGACTAAAAGAAATAAAAGGCCAGCATATATTCAAAGAAAACTTATCCTTGATGTTAAGAGGCTTGGATGCGTGTAGACTTGAGATACGGGATATTTATGAATGTGAACTCCTATAGAATATTTATAGGCATCTCTGTATATGCAATCATGAGATTATCCGGATTGAATATCTGATGGAAGGTACACAGCCCAAGTTGTCTATCATGAGAGGTTAGGAAAGAGCAATGCAAAGACTCTTATTCTTGCCAGCTTCAATCCCCTTGAAGAAAGTAGGTTCCGTAGCTGGTCCATAAGCTGGTAGAAGAGATAGATAAAGAATGATGAAAAGAAGAGATAGAAATTAAGATATAAGGAACGCACTGACCTAACTTCAAATCTCCCTTACACATATTTTAAAGCTGGTAAGGTATATTTAATTCACTATTAACAGTTTAGATGATTTTTAAATTAAACTAACTTGAAACACTTTCGTGGCCTCAACTAATTCGAACTTTTCTATAATGTAAAATAATCATTTTTAAAGAAAATTTTAATTTGTCTAGTTTCGAAGCATCACCGTCATCCTTTAACTGTATAAAGCCTCACATCATATTACCCTGGAACATTCCCTATATGGAAATTGAGGAAAAAAGGCACTTTTGATGAGCAAGCAAGTATAAAGTGAGAAAAACACTGGGATAAAATATTTACAAAGAGGAATGATAAGATAATTTTTAAGTTCTAATTGGCGATTTAATGAAAGAGTTAAACTTGAAGTTAGAGAAAATAGAGTTAGGGACGGAATTTGGTAATATCTCCTGAAATACTTGTTTCAGCCGGATTTAGTTTCATAGAATAATTTTATTATTTTTCTTAAATTGATGATGTTTTTAGTAGCTATCGTTTGTTTAAATAAAGTTTTTATATCATGGTAAGTACATACCAAATTTGTGTTCGTAAATATTCCCAGATAAGCCAAATCCAGTTTCTCTATATATTTCTCATTAGAAATTTAACAAGGGATTTTTTACTCTTCTTTTTATTGAGAAGTAGGGTGGCTTGTTATGTATAAGTTAATTTTTAATGAGTTAGAGAAGTTAAAAACTAGCTTTATGTTGTATTTATTTAGATGATTATAATGGGTTTATAATAGAAGTAGTAGGAGATAGCAATGGATTATGTCCTAATAGAATTGAACATGCGTTTTATTTCTACTAGGTATGAGTGTAGGTATTGGTTGTTCAATATTACTTTTTAAGTTATGATAGAATATTTGGTCTAGTTTTAAAATATGTGTCATTACGAAGGCTGGATATGAAATGAAATCTAAGATGTTGTCGATATTATAAATTCACATGTTATCTACGCCTAAGAGAAAACGAGCTATATAATGTGTACATTAAACTTATATTTTTTATGCCTATTTTAGCCATTTGCTGCGAAATATTCCCCCAGGTATGCGATTAAGACTACCTGAGCTTGAGCTTCACAAAGCCACAACAGATCGAGGCAAATACATTTATCTCCTAAAGCAAAAGCGTACAGGAAATAAAACTGAGGAAATTCCAGACAATCCAACTAGGCTCCCTTAATTATGGGAAGCGCGCTACTCAAACATTAAAACAAAGACAAGTAGCTTCTATCTACTATGTGAACCTCGCTCTTAATGCATAACTTCAGCTACTATAGAGAAAACCAAAGGAAATACACGTTGCGTTGCCGGATAATGACTACAGACTGACAGAGAGGAAAACCCCTTCCTATTTCTAACATTCTACTAGGTAGGTATTAGTTTCTTAATATCTCAAAGTTTTGGAGTAATTCAAAAGCGACTTTCGCTCAAGTAGCGACTTTATTCTTGAAATTTTTGAAACTCTAATTCCACTGATATAGTAATACAAAGTGAAGTAATTACACTACTCGATCAACCAATCCAACAGAGTAGAGTACAAGAAGCATATCATAAACGCACTTGAACATTGAAATAGCTGTCAAGCAAAGAATCTTTAATAATTTCTGCCTTATTTGCGAAGTCAATACCTGCTTCAAGTTTTTACTACTATTCCTCGTACTCCTCTATTTATTTTTTGGGGGGAATTTTATTCCATTTTCAAGGAAATATCGAACCTATTGGTTAATGGAAAGATTTTTTCAGTAATACGTATTATTAAACACTATTTAGTAATCGTTTAGCTTTTTAAGCGGAAAAAAATTATTTAATTCATATTTGAATTCAATTAGAAATAAATTAATAGTCATAAGAATGTATCGCTACCTCGTAAGTTCAGCTTAATTTTCCTTTTACCACTCTTGGCTTTTTCTATGCATTTAGAATTTCTCTATTAATTTTACTATTATTTACTTTATGAATCTTTTTAATCATTTTTGGCTCGTAGACCTTTCCTCCATTTTTTCTGCCAATGAGACCTATACCATAGGACTAAATATACACACTTTGTTTCCCTTGTGCTACCTTTTATATTTCTTTCTCTTATCTCCTCTCATTCCATGCTAAATATTCATTGTTATTTGCGGGTGTGGACTTCTCGGTAATAGCCATTCTTGGCGGAAAATTATTTTATCTCCTCGTAAAAATGAATCAAACCTCCTATTTTGGTGGCGCTTATGTGCTAAAAGCCTTACTTAAAGCAACAAACTAAATTGCCTCATTGCAAAAATTCCTGATTCAAAATTTCATTTTAAATTTTGGACGAAGAATTTTTATTTTAGGTAAAAGATCTAATTATATAGATGTATATTAAATGGATTTTAGAGAGCAGGGGAGGAAAAGAGTGATGGAAGGAGACGGTAAAAGTGAAAACATTTTCTGATTTTAATTCAGTGAAAACTTTTAACTTCATTAGAAACATGGTTTGAATGCAGAAAACTATTTGTTTAATATAATTTGATATTCTGATTTTATTTGCATTATTTGATTATAGCATGATTAAGTAGATTTACACATTCTTGAATCCCATCGAGCATTTCTTACCCTCGGTTATCGTTTCATCATTCATGGTTTTCATGCTACTGTCTTTCAGCTTTTGGATGATACTTATAAAATCTGGTGCTTCCAATTGTATTTCTATCTAGTGTAATTTTGAGTGAAAGGAGAAAAAAGTATTGTGCAGATAATATGTATGTTAAGTAAGAGCAGTAATTTTGTGCTTTACCAACAATGAGCAATTAGCGAACCATTGGTGGCCAAAAGGATAAACATCCATTCGACGTCAGGGAAAGGCGGAGTGAAAACAAAATCAGAGGTTTTGTATACAGGTAGAGTGATGCGTTGAATGTGCTAGGGAAAGAGGAATAAACGAATAGAGTCGTGTTGTGATTGGTTACGACTGTAATGACGTATGTACAATCATTGCCATAAGTTTTGAGACCTGTGTAAAAAAGAAGCTTTTTATTTTACAATGATTTGATCATAATAAATATGATTATAAGTGAAATATGCAAAAATTTAGATATCAAACCAATTTTATTAATATATAGTTAATTGATGCTTGCAGTCAATATTGACAATGATGTCCTATGTTCTTCAAATTTTGCTCTCATTGAATGACATTGTCCATTTCTGTTCAATAAGAATCCGCCACTACTCACAATTAGATGGCTAATCTTTATCAACCGCCAGTTTGATTATCGCCCAGAAATTCTATATTGGGTTCAAATCTGGTTAACTCCCGGGTCAAGGACCAAAATTCTCGATGTTATCTTAATCCAAGAACTTTACTATCATCTACAGATACGACCGAACCTTTGGTACAAAGAGCTGAAGCACGTTCCGTTATCATTTTCAGTTCATATCAGTTTTCTAAGAAAAATTTGGCAGTACTCAGGTTTCCTTAGATCAGAAGCAGCCACTGACATCGAAGAAAGATTTTCTGAATCTTCAATAATCTATTATTTATATTTTTTACATAAGTCGGCCATATCTATAAGGTAACTCTTGGTGACAAAAGGATTCTTCGAAATCCTTCTCGAATAGAAACTTTTTCTCAAAATTGTCCACCTCACTGTGCACACTGAATCGCTCACACATCGTACTTTAGAATCACGAGCATACTTGAAACTGTAAATAACCCCATTCTTGAGCTGGGAACTCAAGAGCAACCGATCATAGCGTTTAATATAGTTTTTTAGCGCCAATAAGACGCTTTATAGGAGAGTGATCAGTATTTTTAAAGTCATAAATGATCCTAAAGGCAGTGAATCTTCATGCAATACCCTTAGCAGCTAAATCATTCCATTTCAGGCTTCTTTGGTGCAGAACAACTTTCGTTGCACGCTTTTTGTTGCAAAGAACCATATTTAGAATTGATAAAGTTTGTAACATTTATTTCTACAAAATTAACATTTCAAAATAGACCATACTTAAACAGCATCATTTATTTAACCAATATGTGTCCATCTTTTGCCTTTTAGATCGAAGAGAAAAGCTCCAGCAACTGAAATCCTTTTACTAAAACAAGGCTAGAGCCCTATTTTTGATGCATTGAAGGAATGCACTTTTATCTTATTACTCTTTTGAATACTGACTTTTTAATAAACCTGAAAAAATTTAAATACTTTCATAATTAAACATATCACGTACATTTTAAAATTAATTTAAAACTATATATGTGTAATAATTTTAAAATTTTGGCACCTGCTGGTAGATGAATTTGCCTAATTGAACAATAATTAGGCATCTCTACAAGCACCTAATCTTTCATGAATTCTCTCGGCTGGGAATGAACTCTGGAAACCTGTTATGGAAATCCTGCTCCTAATCTTCGCACAACTAGGCTTTTGATTCCTAGTGTCAATAATATAATAATATTTCCCTATAGCACCAACCAACGTTGGAATCCAAGTTCAATGAAATATAATAGAAAAGAATAGAGGAAGAGATAGAATCTATCGTTGATAGTTACCTTACGCCCGGGTTCATAATTTGATCTCTGGGCGTCCTGTTTAACATGATTCCTCTTCTACGTCGCATAGCTGATACACAATAGTGATAGTTCTTTTTCCCCATGAATAAGATTAATAAATATTGGCGACCATAAATTTTCTCACTAATTTGGTAGAATTCGTAAGAAAATAAATTTTCAAATCTGATAAATAAACTTCCAAATTAAGTTAACCTCAATATAACTTTGATTTACGGGGAAGAGTGCGGCAACAGCCAACACAATTCTACTCTAACATCTACCTTCGCGTTTTGGAGCCAGAGACCTGTAAATCTTTCTCGAAACAGATGCTACGACGATAACCAAGTTAGGAAAAATATAATTAATTAAAGGAAAAAGTTTCCTCATAATTTATAATTTCGGCACCAGTTTTGGGAGCGTTATCGAAATTGACATTTCTACTTTCGTTATTTTAGCGACATAAAACTTTGAACAATAATTTAGTAATACATAAAATAGCTCGAACAAGAATTTTATCAGGGGAAGAAAGAGATTCGAGCAAAATTAGAGACTTAGAGATATAAATGAACGGAGTAAGAGATCAATAATCTCGGTGACAGCTGGACCTGAAGCCAAGTATATCATCAGCCTACTATTTACCATCCTCATCAGTAACTCTATAATTTAAGAAGGGGATTTTTTTGAGTATTTGAATAATAATTTTATCTTAGTTTGGTTATAACTTAGGGTTTTTTATCAAAGTTATTTCTAATAATTCTTTTATAATATCAAAAACAAAATGGTGAAGTTTAGAAATAAATATGAGTATCGAAATTTTGTGAATTTTTTAAAACCCAAAGGATTACAAATAGTGAAGTTCAGAAAATTTATTTTTATATATCTTCTATAACTCTTTATTTTAGCAGTGAAATTTTGAAAGGCGGGAAATAGTTTAGACTTCCTTTTTAAAATTATTAGAATTGGCGAAGTTCAGAAAATTTATAAAAATGTAACCATGGCTGCTTTTTTTAGATTTTAAATTTTTTTCTTATTAGTGAAGCCATTACCTGCTTTATTTTATATTTAAACTGGCACCATGCTTTGATAGAATATATATATGATTTAAAAATCTTGCCGAATTATGGTAACACCACACTACCGGTTAAACATAAAAAAATTAAAAATATATTTTCGATTAATATCAATTTACCCGTTTTATAAACTAGATTAGTTTATATAATATTGCTTGCCGAAATTTTAATTACATCTATCTTTAAACATAAATGGGCTTCTCTATTATTCTAGTCTAAATTAAAATGTAAATACTTAGAGATAAATATAAAGGTAAAGTATTTTAATACGAATAATATTTACTCCTTAAAACTATATTAGGAGGGAAAATTTTTGAATAGCTTGAAATAAAAAATATATTTCTCTTAGTTTAAGTAGGACTTCGTTTATTATCACAATTTTCTTAATATCACCAGGCAATGGCTTCGCCAGCCCCCCTACGGAGGAATCTTTGGCTTCGCTACTAAAATTAAAATTTAAAACCTAAAAAAAAGCGGCCATGGTAAAATTTTTACATATTTTCTGAACTTCGCCAATTAAAATAATTTTAAAAAGGAACTGTAAACTAAATGTCCCCCTTTTCAAAATATCATGTTGCTAAAATATAAAGTTATAGAAAGATATATAAAAATACATTTTTCTGAACTTCACCATTTGTAATTCTTTAGGTTAAAAAAATTCACAAAATTTCGATACTTATATTTATTTCTGAACTTCACCCCTTTTTTTTGATATTATAAAAAAATTATTAAAAAAAACTTTAAGAAAAAAACATAAGTTATAACCAAACTAAGATGAAATTATTATCTAAATACTCAAAAAAATCCCTTTCTTAAATTATAGAGTTAGTGATGATGATGATAATGATTAATCATAATGAAACTTTTGAGAGCAACGTTTCGGAGGGTTTTTTTTAAAAAAACTATTGGAAAAGAGAGATATCATAATCCTAATAATTAAGGTAACCGGTTTTTCGTACATTTGATGCTTCTATGTTAATCCTACAAAAAAAAGAATATGATTATTGAATGTTTGGGAATTTAAAAAAGAAATTATTATCCAAATACTCAAAAAAATCCCTTTCTTAAATTATAGAGTTAGTGATGATGATGATGATGATGATTAAACATAATGAAACTTTTGAGAGCAAAGTTTCGGAGGGTTTTTTTTTTAAACTTTTGGAAAAGAGAGATATCATAATCCTAATAATTAAGGTAACCGGTTTTTCGTACATTTGATGCTTCTATGTTAATCCTACAAAAAAAAAAATATGATTATTAAATGTTTGGGAATTTAAAAGAAAATAATTGCAAATCGTGGAGCTCAGAAAATGCATTAAAATTAATGCATCGCTTTTTTTCGTATAAAAAAATGCAAATCTAGATAAGAAAAAAGGTCTTTGAGGTTTGTTTTTCTTTTATGCCAAAAGAATTTACATACAAGTTGTTTCTTACTTTTAAGACTAGAAAATATGCATAGATCTAAAAAAAATAGACCAAGAGTAAATTATTAGGAGATATGCACTAGAAAGCTTTTAAATCTTTTAGACCAAGACCCCGTTGGTATAGTCAGATAAGCTGTAGGCCCTCGTGTATCATATAATAACATTGATCTTATTCGAATTTTATCTGCAAACATTCGATGATCTCACAATCTTTAATTATTTTTAACATAGGTAAGAAAGTAATTGTTTCAATATCTACTTCCAACATTTTATAAATTTCTTATATTTTCAAGTTTATAAACAAGATCTTAATCCCTTCTAAACGTAAATGGATTTCAATGTTTATAGCAATCGCGATTTTTTAAGTATCCGTGTATAAAATAAGGTGAATTGACAAAATAATTGAGCCTTGAGTCTTTTTTTCTACACGATCAACTTGTTCATATTTTATCATATATGAAAATGAATTTGTGCCGCATTTTTTAAAAGCCTGAAATTCACATAGGGCCGCTCCTTTTGCAGCAATTGAATTAATTGGAAGTGATCAAAGGAGAAATTAAACTATTATATTATTTTATTTCAGAGAATGCTAATTCTGTCATCATATATGCCACTTTCGACCTATTATTTTCTATAAAACACATCTTCTCCATCATAAAGGAAAAAATCATGGTGGAAATTAGTTCACATTAGTGAAAGGTAGTACACAATTCCGTTTGAAATTCGAGACTGAGTTTCAAATCGTAATACTAAGGAAGATGATCTCCATCCCCATATCAGAAGGCCTTAAGCGGCAAAAAATTGCCTTTATGCAGCCAATAATCTATTATTCATAAACTTGTTTCTCTTTCAAAAAGCAAATATACAGGATGACAACCCCAAAACGGGCCTTGCACAAACCTTTTGTAATATATTCTGCATTCATTCACTAATTACGCTTTCTTAGCAGGACATGGTAGAAGCAACGCCTGCCAATACAACTATGTAGATCTCAATAGGAGCTCCAGCAAAGATTATACTGCGTCACACATTAATAAAAAGACAGGATCGTTCAATAAAGTTCAAGACACTTTGGTGCATCAGTTTGAATGTGAAAAAGCCCCGTCCAAGTGCAGAATTCAGGACTGCTTGGACCACTTCGAGAATTATGGGAAAGTGGAGAACCTTATTGCAGCCAGTGACAACCGTCCAAGCCTTTCAGAACGCCCTAGGAAGCCTACTGCTGAGTTGCTTGAGAGCGTGAGAGAGTCAGTTCAGCAGAGTCCAAAACGCTCTGTTCGTAAGCGAAGTCAGTCCCTCGGTATATCCCGTAAGACTTTCAAGAGAGTGCGAGTAATGAATGTAAAGGCCTACCCATACAAGATACAAACGGACCAGCCCGATACAGCCTCAGAATAGGAGCAGAGAAATGCTATGGCATTCAAGATACTGGAGAAGATTCAGGATGTCATAGACAACTCTGTGCTGCGCCTCAAGAAATGCACAGAGCTATATGGAGGTCATCTCGAACACGTGGTCTAGAATAAAGAGGAAAAGTCCCAAAACTCTCATGTTTTGATATGATGTTTTTAAACACAATAAACTAGTTATTACCAAAGTTTCATTCAATGCTTGAAGAAAATTAAGAAATGAGGCCTATCGAAATTAAGGCCCATTTTTTAGAGGTGAGCGTGTATACCTCTTCTTGCCTCTCTAATGTGTGTTGCTAGTATTTTTGTCATTCTCTAGTGATCTACTTGTGATCAATGAATGATTGCGACCTACACGAAGTTTGTAAATTGGCACTTGACAAGTATCTTCTGTTCAGAGAGTTCAATATTAGTTGCCTTATCTTTGCACCTAAAAGTATATTATAAACGAGTGACCAAATTAAAATAAAGATAATCCTTTATTAAAATCTTTTAAAAATATTAAGAGTAGGTAAAATAAAATTCTCTGGTACATAAAGCCATTTAATTATTATATTTTTTAATTACTTCATATGATACAAATATTTATTCAAGAACTTATACGAAATAACCTTACAAAAGTAAAATATTGACTCGTGCAAAATAAAAGAGCAATATTTCCATGTACATTCTAGGAGTTTCTTAAAATTATCTGGCAATATTTTGCCTTGCATGCGACAACTATAAAACAGCCATTTTTGCCTACTCACTCCGCAAAGATACCATCACACGAGAAAGTGACTTCTTGGCTTGGTCAAAGAATTGTTCACGTGGAAACTTTGAGAAGGACTTTTTCTGGAATTTCAAGAAAGGTATTGAGGTAAAAGGGTGATGTCGCGGGTTTTGAAGTTATACAAGGAAAGCAAAATCTATAAATCTCTGCAAAAGTAGGTCGACCTCGCACAACCACCCTCTGATGCAAAATCCTCTTACGAATGCAGCAGGAACCTCTCGAAAAAATCCAGAACATTATTGCCAAAGAAGTAAACCGTTTCACAATGTCCCGATGCCTCAATGCATCTAGGTTAAAAAGCTTGTTCTTTAGCAACCAAACCAATTATCAGTAAGAAGGACTATAAGGCGAGACTGTAATTATTTGAAGCTCGAGTTGTTTTGGAGGGATACAGATTGGGTGTGAATTCAGTACAGCGAGGGAAGTAAATTTAATCTAGTTGGATCTGATGGAGACGCTTTTGTAAATGAGCTGCTGGTTACACACTTAACACTAAATGTGCTGAAAAAATCTACCAAGCATGATGAAGATTACCTCAGGGTATGGGCAATGTTTTTGTGTGAAAGAGTTGGTACGGAAAAATGTAACTATAGGTCGTAAAACAACTTGTTATACTTTCATTTTGATCATATCGGAACTAGCTAGTAGTATATATGCTCGAAACGCGCCATGCCAAAGGGAAACCGAGTAAAATACTATATCAGACAAAAAGATAACGAAATATTGAAGTGTCAAGCCGATAACGTGTACCTGAATCGAATTGTGTACATCTGAAAGATCATTGAAAACCAATTTTTAGAACAGCAACCTTCAATTGTAAAGGGAATATTGGGTTATTGGGTTAAGGAATAAGTTATTGCAGTTTTTTCAAATTTATTCATTACCACTAAATATTTTTGAAAAACTTTATTTTTAATTGATAAAAATATGCAATTTAATCAATAATGTATTCTCCCCCTTGTTATTTACGACTTCTTCCCAACGTTCAACTAGTTTTGCGATGCCTCTGAAATAAAAATCTCTGGATTTTGACTCGAAGAATTCGTTTAACCAGGTTCTTAATTCCACATCAGTATTCAACGAAACGCCGCGTAAATTGTTGGAGAGCGATCAGAACAAATGGAAATCCGATGGAGCTAAGTCTAGCGAATATGGAGGATGCGGCACGATTTCCCAATTAAGCGTTGGATGGCGCCTTTTGTCATATTGACAATGTTTGAACGAGCATTGTCGTGTTGCAGAAGGACTCCATAACATCGATGAGGTCACTTTTCACGAATAGCTTCGGCGAGTCGATACATTTGTTGAACGTAGAGTTCTGCAGTAAAAATTTCGTTGTTCGCAAGGAGCTCACAAAGAATGATGCCTTTACAAGCCCACCACATATACAGCATCGTTTTTCGTGGATGAAGTCCTTGCTTTAATGGCGGAAGTGTTTTTTTTATTGGGGCTAAGTCATTGTTTTCGATGGTTCATGTTGACATAAACACACTACTTTTTTTTTGTCGCCAGTGAAGATGCGGTGAAGAAATCTGTCATTATATCCACGAGTAGCCTTGTTACAAGCAAGCAAACCTGCGACAATCGTGGATTGTTGAAGTTTGTTGCTTTCGCTCAAAGCGTACGAAACCCATGCACTGAGTTTTGGAACTTTCCCCATCGAATGAAGGTGATTCACTATAGTTTTCTGAAGGTGGTTCAATCGATCATTATCAAACTTAATAGGGCGAACAGAACGTTATTCGTCATTAAGATTGAAATGACCGATTTTTAAACGTGAAAACCGCCATTGAGCTGTTCTTTCGAGTAAAGCATTTTCTCCGTACACAGCACAAATATTGCAACGAGCTTTGGCTGCGTTTGCGTTGTTCCCATCTCGATTGAAAATAAATAACAACAAGTGTCGAAAATGCGCATTTCTTTCAACTTGGCTTTCCAATTTGAGGATACAGAACAAAAATGAAATCTACACAACTTTTAAATAAACCGCAATGACTTATTATTCAACCTTTGCAAATTTGGCTCTCATCATTTATTATTTTTTCTTAATATGTGCACAAATCACGTCAACAAAACTTAAATCAACACAACATAAAAAAACCCGCAAGAACTTATTCCTCAACCTAATAGTATAATTTCTTGAATATGCAGCTATATGATATGAAATCTTCATAAAATATATTAAATGAATGCATCATTTATGTACCATATAAATTTTAATTATCTCTCCCTTAAATTTTTGAAAATATTTTAATAAAGGAAAATATTTCTATAATTTTGCTCGGTACTATATGTATATATATATTTATATATACTATATCATTATATATGATGATCTGGATTGTCTAGGAATAAATCAACATCAAAAATAAGAAGCTCATCCTTAACCATAATTCTACTTCTGTTCCACTATAAATTGTATTACGCAACTACAACCAAATATATGGTTGTTAATTTCTACCCTCTATTATTTCACTTTAGTTCTAAACCTTGATAAAATTTTTACTTTGGTTACTTTACTTATCTTTTATCTCATTTAAAATATAGCTTTTTAGTTGCGTGTGAATCTAGTTGCGGGCGACTATACATTTTAATATGTCGGCCGGTCGGTCAGTTTGGCTATTTATTTTGTAATAACATTGCAACTATTCCACCAATTCTAACGAAATTTGAAACCCTTAGGTTGTTTTGCATACTCCTTTGCATGATATAAATGCCAAAGTCCTCTCAAGGTTAACCTGGGATTTATATTGTTTTGCCTATCTATTCAATTGGTTCTAACGAAATCTGTAACCTCTATGTTGTTTTACAATCTCTTTCGAATGATATAATTAGCAAAGTCTGATCAAGGTTAGCCACGGACTTATTTTGTTTTGGCAATAACATCATAAATATTTGGCTTAATCTAACCAAATTTAAACCCTCCTTGTTGTTTATCATTCTGTTTCGAATGATATGACTGTCAAGGTCATCCCTATATTACTCTTGGAATTATTGAAAGTTTTGAACGTCGTAAGGTAAGTGAGACCATGAAACATGTTGGTCATAAACCTCATTTTAACTAGCGTTAATTTTATTCCTATTGATTTTAAAATATATCAATACCCGAAAAAGAGCGAGAAAACTAAAAAAATTGTGAAATAAAGGACATTGAAACAGATCTTCTTTATCTTTACCTTCCTCCCCCTCTCCATCTCCATCCCCCATTCCATCTTCTATTCTCTTACCCCTACCCCACTCTCTCTTTCATCCCCCCGCCTTTCTACCCCTCTCTGCCCATCTCTCCTATCTCCCTGCCTCCCCTTTCTCACCCCTACACTGTTTACCCTTCTCAACTCTCCTCTCTTCTTCCCCTCTTTTACGAGCTCCCAACTTCCCTCTCTCTCCCTCTCCCTCCGATCCAACTATCTTCTCTATCCCTCATCATTTTCTCTTCTATGGGTAGAAGATGGTTAAAGAGAGGGAAGGGGTAGAGATGGGGTAGACAACGGAAGGCGGAGAGAAAAGAGCGGTTGGAGGGAGTAATAGTGGGGTATAAGAAAATAGAGGGCTAAGGGCATATATTTAGAACCTGATACTTTTAATAATTTTTAATTATACTTTAGCTTCATTTGTGAATAAGCTCAACCATCACCCTTTCCATCCCCCCGTTGATAAGGGGGAGAGATTGGGGAGAGAGGGAGAGAGGAAGGGTAAGGGAGATAGCGAGGATAATGGGGAGAAGGGGGAGAAGGTGTTTGTGGAGTGGTGAAAGGATCGGGTAGGGGAGGAGTAGGTGAGATTATAGGAATAGAAGAAGAGGGGAGAGAAAGGCTAGGGCAATAGGGAGGTGAGGGGGTAGAGATGATGACAATTGGTTTGAAAGTTCAAAGAGGCCAAAGTTCAACAGCCCGAATGTCTGGTATCGAGCGAAGCAAAGCGCAAGTTTCCGTCGTAGGTGGAGTTTCGAAGCCATGGCTTGCGCATATATATATATATATATATATATATATATATATATATATATATATATATATATATATATAGTTGTATATTTGGTTATACCGCGTAGAGAAAAAGAAAGATTCATTGGAACTAGTACTTTCGTTATCATTAAATTTTCAAACTCATAATGGCATATAAAATAGAGACACCGTATTTATACAAATCAATATTTTCCTATGAGATCAGATTTTTTAGTACTTCTGATAAGTTAGATTTGAGGAAGAAAGATAGAACTGGATCTCAAGTAAACAAACCGTTGCTAAAATTTACATTTCTTTCCTTTGTGCTGGATATTAGGAAAGATTCAAAGATATTTCTGCGAATAAAATCATTTATATGCATTATGTTATCTGATTTGGACTAGTTAATCTGATGAACAATTTTAAGCCTGTGGACGGATAAAGCGCTATTTGTATATTCTTTAAATCCTGAATTTTGATGTTGCTTAATTATTACAGAGATATTTTGAGAAGTTTGACCTACATAGAATAAATACAATCCAAACAAGGTATAAATCCTCCAATCAATCTTTCTTTTTCCCTACGTGGTATAACCAAATATTTATATTTATTCACGTGTTACATCCCGTGATTTTTACCCATATATATATATATATATATATATATATATATATATATATATATATATATATATACTGTGATCAAAGCTGCCTGAGACCGCTTGGTTCAATCCTACATCTAGCAAGGATATTTTCGCAATTAGGAAATAACTTTCTTCCGAAGAAAAATCCTGTCTCACGTTCATGAGGGATATATATTATATTTATATATTAATATAAACATTTGAACCACATAGGATTTCACTGTGGTATCGCTCTACATTTTCTCACCCTTCCCAAACTAATCCTTACTGTTCTTCTCTCTAGAGAGGTTCCGAGAATTTCGTTCTTGCACCTCATTGTTTAAGCATTAATCTCGCGTCTGATCTTTTTCCTGTCCTAAGTATCTTAGCTTTTCACATTTAATATATTTATTGATTTATGGTAGTATATTATCATGTTAGTATTGTTTAATCAGTGTTGTTTGCAAAATTTTGTGCATATATTCATTAATCATTCATGTTAATAACTCCTCTTATCTCTACTTCCTTTATTTCGGATGTAGGAATACTAAGAATTTGCCCACACGCGAAATCTATGACCCTATTTAGGTGCGTTTTTAATCAAATTTACGATATACCTCAACATGAGAGAATATACAATTTCCAGTCGACCTACCAAAAAATTGAGCATAAAGGTATTTTGAACCTTCTCTAATGATTTATTGTCGTTTTCTTTTGTAGCTGAATCGCTGCGTATTCTCTTACGCGATGAAGTGATTTTAAACAGAACAGCACAGTTCAACTTGACGCCTAAAATACTGCTTCCTCACTTCTTATGCACTTACCTCTATCTTTTAATCACCACTCTCTCTCTCTATCTCTGGGTTTTTTTTAAATTAACATAGTTTCACATTGAATCAAGAAAGTGAACTTCATGTGTGGCTGCATTTCAGCTGAGAAACTTGCCATATATGATTTATCATAAACGTAGTTATATGAGAAAAATACCTTTAACCTTTACTTGTGATCCAAATGGCCTTTCCATTATCCACTTGTCTAAACGCACAAATGGTGCTGAGTACGTTTAATCACTGCCTTATTTATATATTTATATCTCTCCTTTCTTATTCAAATAGAAACTCCAAGTAATTTCAAATTTCTGTTTACAACCAGTTATCTGAAAACTACCTTATAATGGCGATCGTTTATCGTCCAAGGAGTCTATCTCACACCAAATTTATTATTGCAGAAATTATAAACAAGCCAGACATCTTGTTTAACCTACTTGCTATTACATCTGTCCATTTAAAGTCCTAGTTTCCCCTCTCTCTCCACTGTTTAATTTCTAGGCTTCTTTCCGGCCTCTATTTTTTGTCACTCAGTATTTCACTTTTTTTACCACTAAACTCCCTTCTCTTGCCTAATTGCTGCTGCGAATTTGACTTCTCTCTTTAACTCTTTGAAAAACAGTTTTTAACTCTCAGAGATAATCCCTCAAAGTCGTTACCACAAGTTCGTCCGTGTTGTTTTGCCTAAACTAAGTAATATTTTCAAAACAACGTCCATCAGGTAAAGTAGCCACTAACTTTTTTTTTAGTTGATCGCTGTTTTACTTATTTGAACGAAACCAAACGTGAATTCTAAACGACCTTGCAATCCGCTGCCCAGTCTATTAACTCCCCTTATATTCAAAATCCTTGAAAGGCTTTTGTCAACCTTAATTTTAGAGCACTTCTCCTTGCCTAATACTGTAATACTGATAAGATCCTCCAATCTAATTGATGGCAAGATACACTATTTAATTAGCTCGCGTTTGTATTACGGAATGCCTTTACCTAAGCGGCATTTGTCACTCCTGACCACACTTTTCCTTTACACTGCCCCGGAAGTCCTGTTTATATGAAATCTTTTTTCAATTAGTTTTGCTATCAACTTTCATCTTGTGTTCAGTCTATCCAATTTATTAATGATGTATCTAAGTTGATGGAGTTGCATTTTGATCTTCCGTAAAGTTGGTTCTTTGTTCACAAATGTTTAGCATATGACTATAATTTCTTTCTTCTGCTAACGTGCTCAGCCATGTTTGCTAAAACTCTTAGAACTATACTATATGTTTATAACATCATCCCTACATGTCTCTCACATAACACTCTTAAAGTTAAAAAAGACAAAAGTGAGCAGCTACTAACAGATACACCAGGCAATGAGGCCCACTGAAAAACTTTTGCTTCCTACTCTAACTTTACACCTCTCATGTCCACCTTTGTTGTCTAGTGAAAAATCTGTACGACACTACTGATGGTCAGTTACCTCTAAAAATGCATAATGACAACGTTCGGGAATAATCTTACTGTTTATCCGTAATCTCTCCCTCATCCGTTTGAACTTTGGCCACAACTTCTTTGAGATTACTATTCTGCCTTTGTTACCTCCTACCATCAACACTACAACTACCTTTTCACAGAACTAATGGCTTTTACTCTTTGACATCGAACAAATACATAGGATATTTGTTCATTTAGTAATCCTAGCTTTAATATTAGCGAGTTTTCATGTTTTATCTCACTATTGTGCCTCTTGACACTAGTGTTTTTTAAATGTTTGCCGGGGAAAATAAATAAATGGGTTTAAAACTGATAAGGTTTAACAACTTATTTTATTGAGAATAATTGAGCAATAAATATATTTAAAATAGAGTGCCATTTTTGCTGACAAACACGATCGTTCCCTAGTCGGCCAAACTATTATCGATTTCTAGGCAGGAGTTTGTAAGGGAACGTTTGCAATTTCATAGTTAAAGGAATATTGCGTTTTGAAGTCAGTGGAGAACATTATATTATTTACAAGACATTGGGATAAATTATAATGTGATAGGCACTGATTAAATTGGAAAAGGTGATTGAGTTTTGAAAATATTGTTGATAATAAAAAGAAATGTAAAAAGCTAAGTAAGGAAAAAGCAAATACTAGTGGTATGAATAGGTCCCAAATTTCCTATCGAGTTTTGGAGCGAATCCATTATACCCTGTTACATATTATATTCCCCAGACTTTATTATTTTGATTTCCATTACTTTTTTAAAAACTTTATGTTGTAAATTTTTATGTTGATGTTTTCATTCTTAATATGAAAAAACAAGTAAAATTTAAGACAAACTAATTTTGAAAAATTGTACAATTTCCTATAATATAATTGAAACATTATCGTAAGACACAACTGTTGGTCATTATGAAAGACTGTATTCTCATATTAATTCCTTCTATTATATTTATCCAATTCTTAGCTAAGCTAATGATAATCCTTTCCTTGATCGAAAAAGGCATTTCGTGTATGATTATTTTACCATATTTTCTGCCCTTATACCCCTTCTCTTACTTACCCTCTTTCCGTTTCCATATCTTCCATTTGCTTTGAATAAGGTAAAGTTATGCTACGTTCTTCCTATCTAATTATCAATTTGACCTACTTAATCTACACATTCGTTCTAGTGAGCGAATCTTTAAATTCTTATTTTCAGAATTTCTGGTACGTAGTGATAGAACTTTTTACATTAAGGCTCAAATTGACGTAGAAAGACTTTTTAAGAAGATTAGTTTAAGGCTATGATTGTGTCTCAAAGTTTTTTTTAAATCTAGCGTTTTTCGCTTAAATTTACATATTATTTTTTGAGTTACCGACAATGAATTTTAATAAAAAATCTTAAGTAGGTTGAGTCCATAAGGAGCAAGGATAGAAATTTCCTGGAAAAATGATTGGATTCAGATCGTAATGGAATATCGTATTTTCTCTTTATTTTTGTATTTTAAGTAATTTGAGTCTATTATGAAGATTCCAAGACATTTCTTTTGTACCTCAATTGAATAAAGCTTTCGTTGTAGGCTAAGGGGGAATTTAAGTGAGAAGGCGGATAAGAAAAAAATAATCTTAGCCTTAAAGGGGAAAAAGGTGGAAAAAATTTGATCCTAGATTTTTTCGAAAAGAATTGCAGTGAAAGCTTAGACGGTAGTGGAAATCCATGTCGTTAAGGTATGTATTCCCCGAAGATTTTTTTTCTATTAGATCGTTGATACGATTATTTAGGAACCACTACTAAATTAAGAGAAAGTTTGATTTTAATTAATCATGGAGAATTAGGTTAGAATTCCATAGGTTATCATCCTATAAGTTCTGAACTATCCAGTGAGAAACGAAATAATATACAGATGCATTAAGAATTTGCTTATAGATTAATCAGAAGCAGATGATTGTCAAGTTTTTGGAAGAATATTGTGATGATAATGGGGAATTTTTAAAAATAGCGATAAAATAGCTAACCTTGAGAAATTTTATCACTTCTTTAGCTATCTTCTGGCATCCTTATCGCTAGGGTTTTTTTTCTTATTTTCTATTCATCAAAAATATTATATAAAAGTGCATGTATATAATTTCTTCTACTTGTTCCCTTTCTACTCATGCTTCTTTAGCTTTGGAAACGTCAAAGTTCTATATCAGTTACTCAGAAATAAATCTATTTTGAATATTTAAAAAAAAGAGAATTAAAAATTATGTCTAACTTAATAACTTACTCTTCAAGAACAAAAGAAATTAAAAATGTATCATAGAATCAGGATATTTAATAATTAAATAAGATTTTAGGCCACTTTGTAAAGACAAACCAATTATGAAATGCCTCCCAAAATGAAAAAAAGTGTTTCCAAGAGCTTTTGTCTCTATTTGCAAATACCCCATTCATGAATGAAATAGAAGTAAAGAACAGTAGAATAAATATAAAAAGTGAATGCCTTCTTTTCCTAAAACCTATATAGGCGAGAGTAAATGATTTAAAGTTTTAAGTTGAGCCCTGATGTAAGAAGATATAATTAGATCTATTGAAATCAACACTAGGTTGATATTAACAATGAGGACACTGTTAATACTTAAACATTCTAATATGTTCCTGAAAATTGAATTCTTACATCTACAGTTGTAATTGATTTGGTGCTATTCCAATATTAAGTGATTGCAATTATACATGTTCCTAAACAAGGCGGGATTTCATTATGATTATGTATATTTATTGGGTCGTTAGAAAGCCTGCTTTAGGGATTTGAACAAAATTAGTCGTGACCTTGCTATAGACTGCAGAAAATTAGCACAATAAGGAAAAAAATCTCTTCTGTTTTCTTAGGCTCTGAAGACTTCGGAGTGAGCGCTTTCTTTTTCTAGACGCATGGCCCATCTATTTATATATGCCTTTCCAATTCCGGTGAGCACCTCTCCTGTAACAAGATTGAAGTTTTTGTTTATATATTTCTCTAACTATTCGACACTCCTGAGCTTTGGTAAATAGAATTTCCATTTCAGGAAGACCCACAGAAAAGAGTCACAAGGTGTCAAATCTGGAGAACGTGCAGCCTAGTCTAGGGGTCCTCAACAACCTACTCACCTATCTGGTAACTTTTGATTCAAGAAATTGCGAAATGATTTATCATAATGTGGATTAGCACGATCTGGTTAGAAGCAACAATCTTCGATATTGGATACACGTTCCAAATAAGGGAGAGAATGTTTCGAAGCATCACTAGATAATCGACACCTGTTACATTAACAGTCCACTGCTGATCACCCTTGAAGAAAAATGGTCCCATGAGCTTTTGAAAAGATATAGCGGACCATACAACGAGCTTTGGAGAGTCGCGCTTATAATATTTAACAAGAACGTGGTTGCTTTTACCTCCAGATTGAGTGTTTTGTCGATTCACGCAAACAGATAAGTGAAAAGTTACATCATCACAAAATAACTTGGTATCAGAGATAGAAGGGTCATTTTCGTAATGGTGTAGGAGTGTCTCACATAGCTCTACTCTTCGATTAAAGTCCTGTTCCGTATTTTTTGAACAACAACTAAAATAAAACATTTTCAGGTCTTTACGTTGTATCTTTTGGATGGTTGAAGCAAGAATGGCTAATTCTCGCAAGGCTCTGTTTATGGACTTCCCTTGGCTTCTCTTCATAACTTCTTCAATGATAGAAAGGTTTTCCTCAGAACGGCTCCTTCTATGTCTTCCTATGCGTGGTATATAAGTAGCCAGCCTGTTTCCATAAATTACTTATGGATGGAATAAATTGTAGAGAGTGCTGGGTAAGTAGGTGCCTCATAGAAAACACAGAATCGTCCTTGAATTCGGTTGGAAATTGGTAAGCCTACTGCCAGGCAGCGATTTTTCACTTCATTTCCAAAGTTAACTCATCTTCCATTTTGATCAGATGTTGGGTTCAACTTATATACCAATAAATTATAATTTAAGAAAATATATTTTACCACCAAATTAAGGTCCTCGGTTTAAAATCTGAAAAAAATGTACCGGGACTTTCAAATGACCCTGTATATATTTGTGTAGTGTTGTTTTAACCTGAAATTGAAATTCTTTCTCTGTTTGTCCATAGTGGCATTTTTGTATATCCCATACATACAAACATTAAAATCATATAGAGCACTATAATAAAATTTTTATATATTTATTTGATGCATTTTCCTGTAGGCTTACATCTGAGATTAAAATCTTAAAATTTCCTATGAAATTTTTATATATATATCATTTCACAAACCTGTAGAATTTGAAGAGCAAGATCAATGAAGTAAATACCCCAGTTTTCTTTTTCATATATTTTTTCTCCTTAATTATAGGTCTCTAAGATAAACATAAATGTACGATAATTGATAAAGTGCACCCTATTTCCCTATCAGAGAATTATAAGTGACCTATTATTAATGTATAAAATTCTTCTGTAGAAAACATTCGCCATACCTATTTTTGGAATATAGAGGTACATGGGATATTTCTCCTATTAGCTTTAATGTTTCATGTGATTTGGCGGTTTCTTCTGAGAAAGTTTTTAGCCTTGTTGAGAAAGCATCATTAGTTCTACCATGCATAATTACACTGTCAAGGTTAAATTCATTCGTGAAATCGTTTTTTCAATCGATCATATCATCTCGTCTTTCTCTTCAAGATTGTTTTATCATCCATCGAGTTGCTGTAATTCCACAGAATTCCTCTAGTAGGCCGCAATTAATAAACTTATTACCGGGAATCTTGGATCTGGCTGCTTCGGGAGAGCTTCCGGTGAAATGAAGTGAAAGCGTTGCCCTCCAATACAAAATGTCTGAATGACAGGCTCTTCCAAAGTTCTGGATATCACGTTCGAAGTATCTTTGTTATTATCCTTAATGTCACTCTCAATTGGGCAGTCTGCAGGGAAATAGCGAAGAGCCTCTTTAACGAATTTGCCTCTGCAATTTCTGCCATGGGAAGAATTTTAACATCCTACATTCTATCCGATAGAAACAAATTAAATTTGCTATCATATGTGCAAAACCATTCTAACTTTTCATTAATCGGGTGAACATGTTCAGTAGTGAAAGCATACTGCCTATTTTTTCTTAATCTTATGAGTGTGTTTTAGCAGTATTGCGTGGTATGAGTCACACCACTTTTAAGCATCCTGGTACATTTGGCTAGACACATTCCGCCTTTTGTTCATAGGAACTCAAGTAAAATTTCTCGCTATTGTCTTAAATCGGTCTTTCATTAACATCCTTTGAATTAAGAAAGCTTCCCTGAGAGTATTTTGTGGTTCTAACTGGATTTCTTCTTTGACTCGCTGAACTAGGAATGCGAATGTAGTTGTACAATGCAGGAAATGACGAATTTAGAATGATAACAATTTTCAACAGGATCATTTGTTTAATTTTACACTAGACCATCTACTTTGTGAGTAATACTATAAGCATCACTCAAAAATAAATGGGGAACAGATTTACCAAAATTAACCAACGTTACCAATTTTTCTTTTAAATGAACATTCATCTTAGCATTCTCCATTTACGCCTGAATGTAGGGACCGTAAACAAGGTTCATGAACATTTAAATAGCTCCTCTCTGAAATCAAATAAAAGAAAGATCAAAATATTTTAGAAGAAACTCTAGTTATCAATATCTGAATAGCGAAAATATTATATACAGGTGGGAGGTTTCTCATCAGGTTATGCCTCAGGATGAAGTCATTTTCTTACAAATGCAGTCTCAAGAAATTGATGTATTTAAAGTACATAAATATATATATATCAAATATATATATCAAAAATAATAAATACAAAATATTTCGATGCTACTTAAAAGAGGTTTATAAGTCAATTATGTCATAGCGTTTGTATTGATATGGTCGAGAAATATCATATTGCAAAACAAATATTAGCTGTTAATTTATTCAATAAGAAAAGCTTCAATACTATCAAAATAACTCGTATGGACACTGATGTATATAATATTATTGATAAAGAAGCCTTGAAAGTGAACTTACAATATTTTACAGTAGATCTGGTATTTCAAAATTATTTTAGGTGAATTGATTTGCTAAAATTCCTCTTAAAAAATAGTGTTGTGTACTGATTGTGTTGTTTAGTCAATTACTTCACTAATAAAAATCTTCTTGATGATTCATATAAGTGCATCAGATTCCGAACCCATCTTTTTAACTTGAAAGAAGTTTTCTTTACCATTTTACACAAAATAAAAAAATAAAAAAGATTTTATTTTTAAATTATTATCGGCAAATGTTAAAACAATGTCATATATTTATTTTTGCCATACTAATAGTATTTATATGTATATATATATATATATATATATATATATATATATATATATATATATATATATATATATATATATATATATATATATATATATTACTTCATTCACTTTGAAGGATGCATTTCTTATTTGAAGGCGCTAGGATGGAAAATTACTTGAGGAAAATAAATCTTCATCACTCTTTGCCCCGTCATGTGGGTATGCACTTGGTAAAGAAAGCAAGGCAACCAGAATTCATAGAAAATCTTCCTCAACGAATATCAGGCTTCTAGTCAGAAGATGCATTAGAAAAGGCGAAAGTTATCCTAAATTTAATAATAATAAGAATAATAAATAAAAATTAATTTACCTCAACTAATTTTCCAGTTCACACTCGCAATTAAGCGTCCCATTCGTCAGATTTAAAGATATGTAAAATTAAACTAGTTAACTAAACATTCAACCTAGTGTTTAACTAAACACATATAGAATGAATAATATCATAAGTGTTTAAGATTCCATTATTAGATTATTTTAGTACTACAGCAGTACAGTCTATGTACATGAGTACATAAAAATATATAACGACGATTTATCTGAAATTATAAAGTTTTTTCGGCGTGAAACCTCTATTATCTTACGCATTAATTTTTATCGGGAATTTATCTATATTTATACTTTCATATATCCTATTGCCAAAGGTTACTTTTATCAGAAGATATAGAGAGCAAACAATTCTAGAAACCGTTTAAATCTTGCCTAGCCAAATCACACGTCCTGTTCTTGTCAATCTTCTATATTTTTACTAAAGAAAAATAAATAATATCCGTTATGCGAAATTTAAGCACAACATAAATATAACTAACTATATTTTAGATACTGATATTCAAAAGTGAGGATTAGTGCAGAAAATTAACATTATATTATTAAGAACCGAAATCATTTTTTTGATTACATAATATTCGAGCACATCCTGGACAGAAAGAGAAGAAAACCACCAAGAGAAAGTAACATGAAAAAATAGAGGAGAATAGGTTTCATTAACAGGAAAGTGATGAGAAATCAAGGCTTCAAAGGAAATGAATATTTATATGTCAAACTATAATATTGCAGTTTTGCTTTCATTAAAAAGTTAAATCCCAATATAGACTTCAATTTTATTCTTTGTGAATATTAAACTAAGAGGAGTATGAAATAGGAGTGAACATGGTCAAGAAATCATAATAAATCATACGAGGAAAGGAATTTATGTGCGTATTATAGTGAGCAGTTATAGTCTCATACGAGTGATATTGTAATTCCGGTTAGGGTGTTTTACCCGCTATAAAGTCAACAAAAGTAAATATTTATACTCGATTCTGCAACGCAAATATCTTTCAACGACGCCAAACTTAAATGTCAATTAGATGGCTTTTATGGCATACGAAGGAAATAGTGTGTTTTGTTTTTTGGGGGTTGGTTGCTTCCGTCTTATTGAAAATTATCTAACGTGTTTTGCATAAAATTTACATTTAATCTATTCAATACGCCTAATAGTATTGTCTGTCGCTATTTAGTTGTAGTTGGCGAGTAACCCAGTATTTTTAGTAGCGTGCGCTTAGTCACTGGTGACTAAGCGGTCGGTCCCTGTTTTCCTGGTTTTTGTTTTGGTAATAATCTTGGATCTATTCGACAGATTCTAATGAGATTTGTGATCTTTATCTTGTTTTACATTCTCTTTCTAATAATATGTATAATTGTCAAAGTCTTCCCAAACAGAGCCGGTGAATTATTTGGCAATAACTTCATAACTATTCCGCCGATTCTAACGAAATTTGAAACCTTTATCTTGTTTTACATTCTCTTTCGAATTATTGAAAGTTTTGAAGATCGATATGTCCTAAATTAGAATAAGTGAGAGTCGCGCCTTTTTAATCAGTAGACTTTGTTCAAATTATTATCAATTTAAGGTATTATTTTCCGAGCCAAGATGTCAAAGGTTAGTGGTGGTTGGAAATTTATACATGTTTAGTTTGATTAATTCTACACATTAACGCCAAATTTGCCAACAATATTTGTTAAAACAATTGTTGGGTAGGTGCCTTTAACTGTTTTTGCATAATAGTGTAGTTTCAAAATAATGAGTTACGTACTTTTTGTCGTTGTTATATGAAAAAAACGGAAAAACGTTTGGTCCCGTCACAATTTTGTTTAGGTTTATTTTTAGGAATACGAGAACTAAACATGTTTAATAAACGTACTATGCCCAAATTATATATCGTAGCTAGGAAATTAACATAAAATTAACTCATATATTGACATATAAATCAAGATCTCTGCATTCGCTATCCTCAAAGGAGCGAGCGAAACTTGGGACGTGTCCTGGCATTTTAAAGATGGCCTCATTACACCGTAACCACCAAATTGCAAGGTAAATGACTCTCAGTTTGTAAGATAAGGTGGCCCAGCGAGGAAACTCACAAATAAGCGCTCGTTTGGACCTATGAATTCCTAAAATCAGTTACACGCATTAATTACCGAGATATATGCCATTTAATAAGTAATGAACCAATGTAAAATAGAGAAAAATAATTATATTTACAATTATACATTTATTAACGGCAGCATGAGATAAGCAAACGGATAGATAGAGTTACCAAGCGCTCACACATGCATACGCAAACTAGGAAACAGGTTCAAGACGAAACGATCTCAATGATAGATAACAGGGGCAAGCTGAGCAAATACAAGGTAGTAGGTGCTTTGACTGGTTAAGATGGTCTTCGACCTGTGAAATGCAAACGTTCTTAATGATATTTGATTTTGGCCTAGCTCGGGAAAAATATATGTAGTTTCATTAAACGCACGCACCTTTTGTAACACCGCCCAACAGTCAACAAAGGAACTAACGAACCTATTATTGCTCATTAATTATAGAAAAGAGGTAACGGCCCCTGGAAGTGACGGGGCATATATATATATACATATATATATATATATATATATATATATATATATATATATATATATATATATATATATATATATATATATATATAAATATATATATTAGAGAGTAAGAGAGACGGAGAATCGGTTAAGACATTTGTCGATATAATTACTTGCCATTTTGTTATTAGCGTAAGACTCAAACTATTTCGCTTGCCTCAATTTTAGGCAGACCCAAGTTAAGAATAAAGCCTACTTATCGCCGCTTTCCTATCGAGGCCTTTTCCTTTAACTCGTAATTACCAAGGCACCATCCAGAACACAGCCTCTAAGCGTATTTTGTGTTAAAAACTTTAAAAGTCTGAACAAACTCGACTGGTAAACTAAAAGTAGGCCTACGGCCACTGCTCAGGTTCGAGAAACAATTTGGGTGAATGAGGGATTTAATCATATGAGAACACAATTTGTACTGACAACGGCTCAGAGGACCAACAGAATACCGTACTTTTTGATGATTGTAAACACCTGGAATATTTACTTCTAAGACAACATACGAGTACATACCGTTAAATGCTCTGGATTGAGGTACTCTTGTCTTTCATTGCTCAGCAAACTTCCCTACAAAGCAGCATGAAAATTTCTGCACTCTGGTGGTTGCTCTCTTGAATCAGCTAAAGGTTCACTTTCTCTTTTCAATATGATTAGTTGATAGTGACACTTGCTAGCCTAGTGAATGAAGTTTATATTTAAGCAAACTTTTATCCAGTTGCATGAATGTACGCTAGTAAGCTGTAACTAACTAATGTTAGCTAGCTAGGGCTAACATTAGCTTGCTAGCAAGCTAATCACCTCACCAAAGAGAAAAAAAGCTTGAAATTAACGTTGTTATTGCTTACGTACAAAGCTTTCACCTTTGCTAACTAAAATAATAGCTCTTGTCTTAGCTGTTGTGTTAATTCTTGATTTAGGGGGGATTTTTTCCGTAAAGCAAGATTTAAGTAATACTTGATTTACGTGTATTAATAATTAAAAATAAATCTTAAATTGATTAAATAAAATTGGTAACACCATGTTACAGTATAAGCTTCCCGAACTTGTGCATATGCCAGTGATAGTGAAAGTGAAAAAGCAAGAACTACTAATTTTTCAGGATACCAGCGTTGTTTCGGATGTCATACGAGAGATTTTCTCTATGATATTTCATTGAGATTATACTCGAACACCATGCTATCTTCTTCAAAAATAGCAGCTCTATACCTATTAGGGCATGCAGGGCAGGAGAAAAATGGGCAAGCAGGAAAATATCCTTATCATATACCAGGAAAGGTCTTGAGTGCTGCAATATTTCGAAGACTGATGTCCTTGGTAGTTTCAAACTCATGGCAGGGTCCCTCAAGGCGGTAAGGTCGTGGATGAGGTTCCATATTAAATGCAACCAACAGCAAGACCACAACGGCGGACCAAGCATACATTGCCATAAAGATTCCCATGTCTGGCTCTGGCGGAAGAGGGCATTACCCAAGGGACAGATACGACAAAGGCACGCCTGAATAGACCAAGAACCCGGCAGCCCGAGGCAATCAGCCTCGCTATAAAGATATGTCTCAATGTTTGGAGCCGCAGTGTACGCGTTACTGGCCAAATGTGCGCGTGTGGCCGTCGCGCTGCCACGATCGTCCAAACAAATTTATCAGTGAATGGCATTCCTCTCTGTTTTCTTTCTGGCCTTCACTCTTCCCCGGACTTGATCATCTCCCTAACAGACTGGTTCTTGTACGTCACATCCGGCACAAACATCAGCCGAGGAGACCGGTTATTTCAAAACGAAAGTGATGCTCGGACACGAGCTGGAGCTGACGACGACGATTGGGTCTTCGTATTATCACCGGTCTGAATTTGTAAAAAATGTTTTTGCATGCGGACTCGTAGTCATTGACCCTAATTAATCTTAAGTTCCCAAGAGCAGCAGAAGTACCATGTTTGTTGATGAAATCACATTAGTGATGGGGGTATGGCGGTTTTAGTATGAGGAAGATTTTAACATTTTTATTTCAGTGGGACTCACATCTTCCCATTCAACTTGAGCTCATCTTACTATCCACAAACTCTAATACACACTTATAAACTTTAAATACCTGCCACACCACACCACTCTACGCACTTATATAAACAATTCCTGCTTAACATTTCTTGCCTTTATAAGGGGTGATATCCCTTCTTCGCCTCAAATTATTACTGTTGGGTCAATATTATTACGATAGGAAAAGTATTACATGAATTAGTATCCTTAAACGCTTGCCCCCATCGTATTCAAAATTAAAGTTAAAATAAATTCGATAAGCTTTTAGTCATATTTTAATTATAAGTTCGTAATTTTCATTTATTTTCGCATTCTCTTTCTTCTCTCGAGCATAAAACATGGGCATCATGTGAAAGAAAGTCACCTTATCCTCAACAAATTGCATCAAAAGCTTTTTTAATTGATTCTGGTACTATTGGCATGGTAATAACACTAAAAATCTAGTTTGTGGCAAGACATAATTTTCAAAATGCCGTCCAAAATGGCCGCCAGGAGCTTAAAATGGCCATATCTCAGTCATAATTCACTTAACTAAGGTAATTTTGGTGTCTAACCCTAGCTTCCAAGGTCTAACGAATGCAAAGAAACAAATTAAATTATCCTTAGTCCATTATTTATTAGCATGTAGGAAGGAAATAGGTTTTACCATTTAAATCAGTATGAATGTACACAGTAGTTAGCTAGCTAGCCACCTAATGTACATTCATACTGATTTCAAAGCAAGCTAGTTCCACTTCACGACTGCTCGTGCAATTGTTACAGCAAGCTATAATTTTGCTGATTAATATGCTATACTGTAAGCAACCAAGCAGCTGATCAGCGAATTGATTACTACCTTTGAAGTTAATGTAAATCGCCGTACTAACTACTTAGTCAACTTAGTGACACTTAACAATTAAGGTACATTAATTTATCAACAGTATTAAATGATTTAGTTAGATGTTCATGTTTAGTCAGGTAAGAGCTAACATATTACAGCACTAGTAACATTACTAGTCATATGTGCACAAATGTATTGTTTTTTTTTCGTTCAGGTTCAAGATAAATGACCAGACTTGTGCCATTTACAAATTGAATGATGGATGCTATTTGATCAAGATTCGCGAGAAAGATGCTAGTGGGATCAATGAAGCTAATCTTTGGAGAGGTGAAGCTATTGTTGTGACTACTGGCAGGTTAGTGCATGACGTATGTCTCAAATTCTATTCAAATTCTATAGCAATTGATCTCGATCTAAAAAGGAATCAGAGCGATAAATCCACTACCACAACTAAAATTTGTAATAGAAGGGCTGGTGGCGCATTCATTAGCCAAACTCATAGCCTTTTCTGCGGCATAAATGTTCAGGAAGGAAGTCCAAAATATAGCTAAATGAAAACGGACATCTGTGCAAAGATAATATTACAATGCTATGAAAGCCGATGCGATGAATGGTCTCTTAAAGTTAAAGGTTGAATTGAATTCTGCAATAGTGATCTTCACGCTGCAAACTGTGTGTACAATCAGGTTTGTTGCAGCAATTTCTGAAATGGCCATGATATACCTTTACAGTTTTTCAAATTACCCATATCTAAATAGCAAGAAATCTGGAAATCCAAGGAATAAGGACCAAGAACAAGCCTTCTCAAAGATGTGTGCATACCTTAAAATAAATGATGAAGAACAGCTGACTGTTTCTGACCTTAGGGTGAAAATGCAAGAATGCTCAACTAATTATTTTCCATATTGAACTAGATACTTACAATTTCAGTAAAAGCAACAGTATGGGGACAACATATATTTTGCAGAAAAAGGTGTAGATGATATAGTGACAAGTCCTAAGATCATACTTTGACACAAACCAAGAAGATGATGAAAATTCCTAAAAGGAAGAAATACTCAAGACAGCTGCAAGGCTCATAAAACGTAAAATTAATAGAAAGGTCCCTACCATTAATGACTCGACTACAGAGTCACTCGAACTCCAAACAACTCTTGATTATATTCCAGAATCACTCAGCATTTTGTTAAATGCGTTGTTTGTTGGTAAAAACACAAATGAAAAGCTGCTAACAATGACCATGCTATCATTCACTCATTTAGAGCACGAGTTATCTTTGCCCCTTTGCAAGTTAGCGTGGCAGTGCAAATGCATCAGTTAAGTAGGTCTACGTCTCTTGTGGGTTGTGGATACTTTATGTTAGATGTGATCCAGCTCCTCATATAGCGAATTGCAGAGGTTTAAAACGAATGCAGCAAATTCTGCAGCACCTAACATGCTTTGTAAGGATATTGATAAGCTGAACATCACCGTGTTATTTGATGTACTCGTAGATAAAATAGATCATAAAATACTTACAATGGATTGAAAAGGAACCTTTCATGGGATGGGCATGATATCCACCATGACACCAGGACAGAATACAGGCCTAACTTTCTCCAGACACATAATGGCAGAACTGAATATTTTACAGAACTCAAAGGTTGCAATAATAGATCAAATAATATGGTTGATCTATTTTGTGATTTATTGTTTAACTTCAAACAATTCACATCAGGTTGGCCGGGGATGATGCATGCTATTTATCATGGAGATGAACAACCAACCTAGTCTCCATTCAAGTATTTGCCAATGATAGACATGAACTCCGGGGACAAGTAGTGCATTCTGTCAACATTGGAGTTCCTTTGTGGACTTTTGTACAAGCACCATCTTATCGCTCTTATTACATTCGACCTCTCTCTATATTAAACGGCTACAGTGATAAGGAAGGGCCACCCATTAAAGACAATACACATCGCAAAAGAGCAAACAACATCCCTTATTTCATCGTCAGCCTCACTGCTGAGACAGAGTTCTCCGACAAGAAGGAGGAGTTCCTATTAAAAGATATCAACAAACAGCGACTGATCCAGATGTTAAATGAAGAACTGAAATAAAGGGATTGCAATGTGATCAATGCACCCGTGTATGTTGATGTAGACATAGTAAAGGCCGCAGTCGATGAATCTCATCTACACACCACCATACTCATTGGAGAAGATACTAAACTCCTTGTTTTACTAATTTACTATGCACAAGGCGGAATAATCGTCTTTATTTCAGATCAGTCAAGTTCAAAGCTGATGCTAGCTTTAAACTGTAGGCAATCAACCACTTGTTCTCAGTTATTGTTCATCCACACTAGGAATGGGTGTGACACAACTTCTCTGATTTTGGGCATTGGCAAGAAGACTGGCTTCCAGAAAATTGTTAAAGGAGAACCTGTCCTTCAGTCATTTGCCACGCCTTAACTGTCCGTTGTAGATCAGATTAGATCTTCTGACCGCCCAATGCTTACCGTGTCTTGGAACGGTTAGCGAATAACACGCAGGGCAACTCTGCAGTTAAGCCTTGCATCGACTAATGCAATCAAACTTTGGGTTTAAATAAATCTCTTCAGAGTGACTAGTTATACTGGGCAAAATTAATTTAACTATCAGGAGGGTTTTGTATATCAAATTGGGCGAAAAAAAAACTTCACTACTGTACAAACAAATATAACGATACTGGACATGAAAGATAAATAAAAAAATGGACATGAAGACAAATCAAAAATAAGATAATAGGCATAAAAGATAAATCAAAGTATATATCCTGGGCCACAGACAACCCACAAAAGGGGAATCCAATTCCAGTTGGTTCTGCTACCCAAAGATTCAGCTGCTCGAGAGGAGCAAAAGAGGTAGGAGCACTGAGCTCGAGTACTTTGCATTTAAGGCGAATTACTACTTGGCCTGTTCGAGGTTATGAAGGAAAATACAACCTGTATTCCAGTAAGCACAGTCAGCCACGATAGTAGGGATCGAGAGAGTATTGGCCGGGGAGGAAGCTGGGCTAAAGAGATCTTTTCTTGTTTGTTTCTTTATTTTTTATATTCGTGCTCTTGGGGTACTGGAAGGCCGAGAGAAAGAAGCTTATGCTACGGCTCCTCTTAGAACAATACAAATTTACCCAGGCCAATGCTTTACTATTTGTACAGAGCCACCAGAAGTAAGTGGATCGTTTTAGCTTCGACACCTGTAATACCTTACCGGCTGCCACCAACTAAGTCCGCCACCAAACTTTCCTGCCGAAGAGCATAGTACTAGAACATGGTTTGTAGGGGAAAAGAAGAAGTCATGTATGCTATGAACTTGGGGGGGAACCTAAAAGATAACAGATTCCCCCCACTTATGACAAACATGAATGTGGCTCCAGACAGACTCTTCAAAGTGATTCATTGTAAACGCTACACTGCCTGCAAGTCACGCAGCTGCTCTTGTAGACAATATGGACTCTTATACACTATAGTCTATGGACCATGTCAACTTGATGAGTGTGATAATTCTCATAACAAGTTTCTTCCAGAGGTATCAGAGCCCATAATGGACGTTAAAATTTTTCAATGTATACTTTCATGTTCATCATCATTTAGTATATTACATGTGACAATGATGTAATCATTTTCAATGAAAAAAAGTTAAATTGGTCGTTGTTTTGATGTTATTTTACCTACTAGCCCCTAAGCCATTTTCACCTAAAACGCATACCAATATTGAAATGAGCGCTGCACTGTTTGCCTTAATTTTTTTATCCTGAAGTTAGATAACGTCTGAGAGATTGTTAAAGTGGTGTCAGTCATTCAATTGGGTGAATCCCAAGTTTTCTGTTATGATAAAATATACAGAAAGTTGAATTATGATGTCTCTTTGGGACGCCATCTTGGATTTGACAATAAGTAATTAAATTAAAGTAATTAAACTGATTCCGTCGCATGCCTTCATCTCTAAAATATATGATTTGAATAGTTATTGAAATATATCCAATTTAAGCTCATGGCAGCCATTTTGCAGGCCACCTTGAAAATTATGCCTTTCCTGGAACTAGATTTTTAGTATGCCTAATAGTACAAGAATCCATTGAAAACCATTTTGAAGCAATAGAGTTTAAAAACTCTATTTAATAGAATTTAGGATAATAGTACATGTAGAAGGGGTTAGGCAAAAGAAAAACTTGTGGAGTTGATATAAAGAATAATTTTAATTTTTTACAATAATGGTAAAACAAGTGCAAATTTCGATAGAAAGATATATGTAAAAGGAAATTTTTCGGAAAGTCTATAGTGGCGAGGATTGCATTAATTTCTCTTCAAGTTTATCCTTCTATATTAATAATGGCAGACTCTTTGTATGTTGGTGGTTAAGGAAAAGTGATAAGGAAGCTACTTAGTAATTATTATCCCAAGATTTAAACATTTAATCATCTGAAGAAAGGATAAAGTTAGTTAGTGTAAAAATATTCGAGGGGAGTAGGAAGGAATTGGATAGCCTCATTTTATTATTTCGTAATTCTTCATTATTAAACTTACTCAGAGTTTTTAATTTCTTCGAACATTAATTAGTATTGATCTTTATACTGTTCCTAATGCCTCAACTAAAGCTCTCTTTTATATACTAGTCTTATTTAATTTATATGCAACTTAATATCATTTAATGTCAAGATTATATTTAAAGTCTTGTTTGCAAAACTCTATGAATTAATTTAATATTTTTGGTGAATTTGGCTATTTCAAAATAATTTATAATAATCATATAAATTGTCAACCAACTCAGTTTCATGTCTAAAATTTTCATCTAATACAAACTGTAGAATAACTTTTACCTTACATAAATGAATTTGCTTTAAGTTTTAGTAGACTAACGTTAATTCTTCTTATTTAATTATGTATAATTCCATAGTTTAATTGCTCTTTACCATCAATTCTACATAATTTCCCACAACACATCCCCCAAAAGCGAATATAATCGATTCCATAAGGCATTAAATTTTTATCTACCAGCTTCCAAAATGATTTCATCTCTATTTATGGAAATAATTCGCCTGAATATCGAAAAGAGAAAAGAATTATATGTTTGTTTGCTGTCAATTTTCAGGATAGGAGAGAGTTTATAATTAAAGAAATTCTAACAGGAAAAATTAATTAAAAAGCCGACATTAATTATAGTTGTTGGACCAACATCAAAGTAAAATGAAACGTAAGTAAAATCAGTTCTTATAAGCCCATGTTTAATTAATTCTGTTTAGTTTCCTTTTAGAAGTAACGGGAGAACGTGTATTAAACGCTGTTAATGGCTTTGTAAAGATAACTGGATAAAAGTTTATTTGACGCTATTTAATGGACTTTTTGAGAGAGCGGGAAAAGAAATCTATTTGACTTTGCTAATGACCTTATAAGGATAGCGGAAAAAGTAGATTTAACAGTGTAAAATACACTCCCTTATGAGGTAGCGTGGAAAAACTTTTTTTAACAATGTTTAATGGGCTTTTAGAGGTAGCGAGAGTTTATTTAGCGACGTTTAATGGTCTTTTAGAGATTGTGGGTGAAGCTTATTTAATACTGTTTAATGGCCTTAGAAAGGTATGGTGGAAAATATTATTTCACTCTATTTAATGTTTTTTTACAAGTTCACGATAAGCGCTATTTAACGCTGTTTAATAACATTTTAGAGGTAGATAAAAAAATTTATTAAACATTGTTCAATGGCGAATGGAGATAGCGGAATGAAGTTGATTTAAACTTTTCAATAGCCTTTGTAAGATAGTGTGAAAATTGTATTTAACCAAATCTATTTTCTGATAACAGGTAACGGGAAAATGTTATTTAACCTTGTTTAATGGCCTTTTAAATGCAGTGGCTTTTTTAAAGAGTCTATCTAGCGAGTGCCTACTAGGGCAGAATTCGCCGTGATTATGCTATAGCCTAATATTATGCTAGATTAAAAATGCCCCCCAAACAATAAAGGTAATAAAACAAGAAATACGGGAAACAAAAAAGCGAAAACACGAAATAAGCAAATAAGCAAGAAGGGAACACGCTTTAGCGCCCCTCCAGTGAAGTTCATACATGTGACCTACAATAAAGAGAGCCAAATAAAATAAAGTAGTACAACCTCCTCCAAAGAGTAAGATAGTCCACAATTCGGGTTAAACTAACCCGTTCCGAGTACAAGTGATAAGCCCGTTACAGGGATAGGTGACGTGCGTGAAGATCTCCCATCCCGAAACATTCAATATGAATGCGTCGAACAGTCTTGTGGACAACGCTTTGGTCCAAGCAACGTTTGGGTGACCACTCCGTCAAATGGCGGTGCTTCCCGCCAGTGTGCCGAATTTGAAGAATGCAGAAAGCGACATGAAGCCGGGGCGGCCTGGGAGGTAGGTCCATGGGATCAGTCGCGGCGCAATGGCAGGCAACTTTAAGTTCCACTCGGCCGTCTCCATCTTCCTTACCAATCAGCTCAGAGGGCTGCCCTGACTCATGCCGTCTAGTCAGTGTTAGAAAGAGTGGTACAGCTATTGCTCGCCTAATCTTCATTGAATCTTTGGCACCTTTATCGCCAAGATGGTTCCGGACAATTCTCAGATGTCCAGAAATCCAGCAGAAGATAATTTCGACATCCATCTGGCTCATGGCAACCGTGGCGTTACTGATACCGCAAACTGTGGGATTTTTAGGTTAATATTGTCCGAGAGCGTTGTATCACAATCAGGTAGGTCGAGAAAACAGACAAAGCGCATGGTAAAGCCCCTTGACTTCAAAGAGAGGGCATACAGGATGGAAACCGATCCCGTCTTGGGACGTGGAGTCATCAGAATACACTGGCACGGATCCATTTCCTGTTGAACCACACTAAAAGGATGGTCATACCTCGCTCGCCTAGCTGTCGAAGCTTGGCATAGGGACATCTCCAGACGAGGCATGGTGTCCCTCCCCGAAGTAAGAGCGTAACGCAACTCATTCGATGTCAAAATGTCGTTGAAGGGTTGTCCACCTTTGGAGGTAAAGTCCATTCGGCGGCCTTCAGCGATATGAAGATGACAGCGAGAGAATGTTAACCACTTCTAGAACCTAACGTATACCCGTGACGTCTAAGAAAGATGCAACTGCACGCCAAGATAGCCCAAAGGTAACAACGAGAGTTTCGCAGCTCGGATGACCCCGGCTCTCTTATCAAGAATGGGCAGGCCAGTCGAACCCAAGGAGACACCTAGAAAATTTCGCGTGGCAGCATGATTCGTGTTAGCTTCTCTTTCTAACCCATCGCATTGCCTGATCGGCGCCAGACCTACGCCGTTGAGGACGTTCGCGCGAGCTTGTAATGCTTCTTGAGAATATCCCCTTCCCCTTGGCGCGCCAAGTCTAATGAGAACCTCATCGCCATTTCGGGGGTTTTGGGGGATCAACTTCCGCAGAGGAACTATAAATACTTCGAAAAAAGCCTCTAAGAAATTATTACCTGGTTAGAAACCATCTACAGTCTCGTACGCCCTGCTCCGCCTCCCAACGGCTTCCAGCTACGAACGCGACGTTTTACCTCTCTACCCAGCCTCGATCGTAACTAAGGCCAGAGTTCCCGCCCACCAGAAGATAGACACGGTCAGGCATATATCAGTTCGGGTATGGACTTCGTACTCATCTGGAGTACTCCCTTGTTTATTTCTCGGCGAGGTTAAAAAAGTAGGAAATTTGAAAGTGGAAATTTGCAGGGCTCTGCTTTCTCATCGTCTCTAATGCCTCCAGTCAATTAGGCTTTACGAGAGTCTCTCCGATATTTGCACTGTCTCACTTTCCCTGGAAGTAAACATCGTACAGCCACTCTCAGACTCTCGTCCCCGTCGAGTCAGTTATATCACCCCACCCCCCGTTTGGTACGCCGGGTCTCATGATATTGGTCATAAATTTAATTTTCCTGATAATATTTTCTTTGTATATAGTAAAGTACTTTTTATACAATCAATTTCTCTAAAAACAGAACCGCTAAGAAGTAATTATTTAGGCCAACTGCACTCGATTTCGATTATTTAACGCGGGCACTATGATCTATGTCTCACTTTCTCACGTGTTCCATTCGCAGCTCACCGCAGAGTCAATCCTCGACTAGCATCGATGATATACTCTACGACAAACATTATATAATTCCGGAGTGAGGCATTTAGGGTCACCCGCAGTATCTGATCTCATTTCTTTTATAGCTGTTACAGATTCTAAAGCGTGTTATTCTTGTATATTGAAGGTTCTGGTTTTGGAAATGTAGAAAAGACGTTACCCATTTCCCATTTTCTCTTTTGTGTGCGTATTTTGTATTAAATTTTGCGACCATGGGGAATCTAACCTTTTTCAGGCCTCATAAAACGTCTGCCGTATTGTACAGCGGTTAATCTTTGTCGGGGTTAGTGAGTGGGTAATCCCAGTCCCAGGGCCTGGACATATATTATATTACAGCACCGAGGTGAAGTGGAGGTGAAGGGTATCCAGTACACCTAACTTAGCCACTTCCCTTGAATAAGAATAACCCCAGGATGTACCCTTCTGATTAAAACTGAGATGATAATCCCCTTAGTGTTTCCGCACTCAGTAAAGGCCATTCATGGTTGTACCGGTGTAATATTGAGATTAAAGCCGAGTGGATTGATTAAGAATTGCCAAAGGATCGTCCAAATAGTTAAACACACAGATACAAAAAATAATTTATAATGTACATGAGTGAGAAATAAGCAACAGCGTATATAAATATAAATAGAATTAATCTTGCACTGAATAAAAAGGTATACAAAAAGGTCGTAGGAATTACTTGAAAATTACTTACTGGAATAATTGCGTCTTAATGACACCCGTCAGAACGTAGTAAATATTATTATTGAGTTTAACACTGAATCAAGCACTTCTAATACTCGAGGTTATGGGCTCGGGAAGAGAATTATAGTTCACAAATAAACTATTGTAGTTAGGGGGGGGGGATGATTCAATTAACGATACCTTTTGAGTTCGTAAGTATTTTTGAAGGGGATGGCGAAGATCCTCTTCTGGTGACGATGATCCTACTTAGTCCGGCAGTTCGAGGTTACCGAATGAGAAGGTAATCCTAGACCGGTGATATAATGATCATATGCCGGATCACGAAGGTGATCGAAACAGTGATTCAAATCGGAGTTCTTCCTCGAAGTACCTGTCCGATTATTCAGCTCCTGGAGTGGGTAGCCAAAACCGATTACCTAACTACGGCTAGGTTAATCCGCAGAGGGAGTTCCTGTGTAACCTCGGACACTGAAGGGTGGGGGGGGCGGACTGCGAGAAGTTTGGCTACTACAAGTAACGAAACATCAATAACCAATTCCCCGAGAAGTTCCTTCCTTGCAGCGGGCGAATGGTTTCCTTTGTTGATCGGGCTCCACACAAACTCGACGTAGGTCCAAGATCTTTTGCCTGAATCAAGGGAGAAGTTTTCCTTTTATTTCTCTCACAAGCAGAAATCGAGAGACAGAATCGAATTCTTGTGAAATCAGTATCGTTGCGCGAAAGACCTTTTTTCATCTTTGGGCAGACAGTATATCTTTCACTCCTTTGAGGCATCTCGAAGTTTACGATGGCGCGAAAAAGGGCGACACAGAGTTCGAGATGAAAGGTGCATTTAGAGATACGGGTAGGCTCGCAGCTTGTATCGGAGTATTTCTGCGTACACTTATGTACGCAGTACTTAGACTTCTACATCCCTACCCATTTTGCAAGACATTATTCTGACGTGTAGCTAGGAATAATGTATACTTTTTACATTGGCTACACGAACAACACCAAAAAAAACACCGAAATATTCAGATCAGGAGTTCAACGAATACGGGAACATAAAATAATCATGACGGAAAAAGGAACACACGGGTTTCCGGTCATATACAGGAAACTCTGGAATAATTAAGAGCTGAGGCCTAGGTACAAAAGAAATAAATGATTATATTCGATACATTAATCCGATACATTAATCCACATGCCAAAAGAAAAAAAACAATCAAAAATTAATCATGGCAGTTTTAGAGCGTGTCATATTACCACCTTTATAAATATAACATATAAATTAATTAGTGTGTGGATACTAAAACTTTATCCGAAACTTACATATCTATAATACCAATTATTTACAAGAACTCGCTGGGTTCCTCTACCGGGTTCCTAGACAAACTATCCGCGAGTACATTAAGAGATCCCTTTAAATATCAGATATCCTATTGATATTTGGATAATAACAGGGCCCAATGCATGAGTCTTCCAGTCTGACTCTTGCAACTTTATAAATAAGCTAGAGGTTTGTGATCCGTTTCTATGGAGAACGGTCCCCCTATTAAATATACATAAAACCTTTGTACCCCAAACACGATAGCCAAGGCTTCCAGCTCCACAGAGGCAAACTTCTTCTCCCGATCGGAAGGTTTCCGACTTTCAAAAGCCACCGGGAACGGCACTTCTGCCTCGTATCGCAACAATGCGCATCCAAGTTCAAGCTGAGGGGTGACGATCTGAACGCCGATTTTCTCCTCGGGATAAGATAAGGGCAGGGTAGGGGCAGTCAGTGGTTTCCGTTTGAGTCTGCCGAAGCTGGCAATACCCCTGTGGTACCACTTAATTTGGTCTGGAGATTTCTTTTTATGCAGGTCATTTAAGGGGGAGGTGACGGACTCGAAATGGGGGACAATACGCCGATAGGAGGAAGCTGCTTCTAAAAAGAGTCGGGGTTGTTTCTTCGAGACTGGGGGAGGCCTATCGTTAGTGGTTTTACCCTATCCTTCTGTGGGGATATGCGGTTCTCGATAAACTTGAACTCTAAATGGGTAATAGTGCTAAAATGAAGATAGCACTTGGAGAGCTTAGTTGTTGAGCTGTGAGACCTCAGTGGGCCTAAGAGTCTGCGAAGGCTCACGAGAGGTCCTTCCCCTGTACGCATACGCATGTTTTCTGTTTGAGTCTGCCAAAGTTCAAGCTGAGGGGTGACGATCTGAACGCCGATTTTCTCCTCGGGATAAGATAAGGGCAGGGTAGGGGCAGTCAGTGGTTTCCGTTTGAGTCTGCCGAAGCTGGCAATACCCCTGTGGTACCACTTAATTTGGTCTGGAGATTTCTTTTTATGCAGGTCATTTAAGGGGGAGGTGACGGACTCGAAATGGGGGACAATACGCCGATAGGAGGAAGCTGCTTCCAAAAATAGTCGGGGTTATTTCTTCAAAACTGGTAGAAGCCTATCGGTTAGTGGTTTTACCCTATCCTTCTGTTGGGATATGCGGTTCTCGAGAAACTTGAACCCTAAATGGGTAATAGTACTATAATTAAGATAGCACTTGGAGAGATTAGTTGCTAAGCTGTGAGATCTCAGTGGGCCTTAGAGTGGGCTAAGGCTCACGAGAGGTCCTTCCCCTGTACGCATGGCTACGTACATGTTGTCCAAATGGATTGTGATGTTTTCTAGTCTTTCTACATCTCTTCGTATAAGACTGTAGTATTCTATTAAGAGCGGGTCCATTTGGGCGATCTTAACGGACTCGAGTTCGGGGTTCACAACTAACTCGGGGGAGGGTTCTTCCTGGAGGAGCGGGTTAGAAGGGAGAGCAGGAAGCTGGAGGTCCCCGTCTATCTGTCTTCTCTTTTCATCTTCTTCTATTTTAAACTTTATTCTTTTTTCTTCTTCTTCTTCAATCTTTATTCTCCTTTCTAGGGCTTCTATTTCAGTTGAGTGGATTGCTTAAGAATTGTTAAAGGATCGTCGAAAATAGTTAAAAAAACAGCAACAAAAATACTCTTTATTGTACATGAATTTGAAATTAGCAACTGCGTATATAAATATAGATAGAATTAATCTGCCACTGAATAAATAAGTCTAAAAAAATGTCATGGTGATTACTTTCAAATTATTCACAGGGATGATTGCGTTTCAATGACACCCGACAGAACGAAAAGAATATCATTATTAAGTTAAACAGTGAATAAAGCACTTCTAATACTCGAGGTTATGGGCTCAGGAAAAGAATTATAGTTTACAAATAAACTGGTGTAGTTAGGGGGCTGGGGATAATTTAATTAACGATACCTTTTGAGTTCGTAAGTATTTTTGAGAGGGGACGGCGAAGTTCTTCTTCTGGTGACGATGATCCTACTTAGTCCGGCAATTTGAGGTTACCGAATGAGAAGGTAATCCTAGACCGGTGATATAATGATCCTATGCTGGATTAGGAAGGTGAGCCAAACGAAGACTCAAATCGGACTTCTTCCTCGAAGTACCTGTCCGCTTATTTAGCTCCTGGAGTTGGTAGCTAAAACTGATTACCTAGCTACGTCTAGGGTAATCCGCATAGGGAGCTCCTGTGTAACCTCATACTCTGAAGTGGTGGGGGACTCCGAGAAGTTTAGCACCTACAAGTACCGTGACGGCAATAACCAATTCGCTGAGAAGTTCCAACCTTGCAGCGGGCGAACGGTTTCCTTTGTGGATCGGGCTCCACACAAACTCGACGTTGGTCCAAGATCTTCTGCATGAATCCAGGGAGATTTTTTCTTTTTATTCCTCTCACGAGCAGAAATCGAGAGAGAGAGAGAAAGAGAGCTGAATTCTTGTAAAATCAGTATCATCGTGCGAAAGTCTTTTTTTCATCTTTGGGCATACTATGTCTTTCACGCCTTTGAGCCATTTCGCAGTTAACGATGGCGCAAAAAAGGCGACAGAGAATTAGAGGCGATAGGTGCATTTAGAGATACGGGAAGGCACGCAGTTTTTGTCTGAGTATTTCTGCGTACACATATGTACGCGTTATTTAGACTTTTACAATCTTATTTCATTATTTGTATTGTGCATGTAGTTTTCTTCGTTGTATATTGGGCAACACAGGCACTCGCTAAATTCTAGAGTTAGTATTTCGAGTATAATCAAGAATTCGCGCCGTGCGAATTAATTATCACTGTTTTTTTTCTAATTGAAGAATCGTAGGTCCGCCAAAGACTACAAGCACCTTTCAAGGAGAGAGAGAGAGCTGACATTTGGTCGACCCTTTTTGACTGCGGTAATGAAGTTACAAAATCACGAGATTCCGTGTGTACATAGAAAGGTGAGAAATAACAATATACTTAACTTGAATTGTATTTGTTCGCATTCCAATTTTTTCTTTGGGGGAGGGGGGGGAATTAATTGTTGAGTTACTGTGTTTAATTATTAATTTTATTCCCACACGTAATTGAATTGTTGTCCCTTAAGACCTCATCTCGTGCCGTAAGTTGAAGTTATAGTCAAAATACTATTATTCTTCGCATTGCTGTGCTAAGAGTGATTTAACGCTTGTCTGATTCACAGTGAGGGAGCTAGATAATATCTCGACCCCAGAAATTCTCCTGCGAGTGTCACCCCCCCCCCCCCACACACACCATTGTTGGTGGTGTTTTCATTTTGTTTAACAAAACCATTCGCACTCCCGTTCGTGGGCAAAGAAATCTATAATTCGGTCATATTCATTGTCATGAGTTAATTTAATTCTTGTTCTTAGCCTGTCATATAAACCCAGCATCATGTCGTTTGAAATTTTCAAGACCCAGTGGCATATATCTGCTAGACTACATCCAGGAACAAGGGATAAGAGCACGAGCCGAACGAAGAGAAAGAGAAGAAATGGAACGAGAAGAAAGATATAATAAGCTCTAACAAACTGTAAATAAGCAGAGCTAGGAACGAGACGCTCTCCATAAACTCTTCATGCTCTTGACTTGATCAACCGCAGTCTGCGACCATAAAACTCCCTGTCCCTAAAGAAGGCGAAGATTTCTGGTCCTATCTCATTCACTTCAAAAAAGATCGTCGAGATGAACCATTGTGACATCGAGATGGACCACGTATCAAAATTATTGCACCTACTGAGCCCCCAACTCAGGGACATTTTTATCTCCATCCTATTAGAGGCAACAATTGATTACTCATCGTTAAAAGCCGAGTTACTCGCCGCTTACTAAATGACTTAGGACTTCAACCGATCTAAATCAAGGCAATGTCACATTCTACCAAACCAGGCCTTCTGATAGTTCGCCTACTCCCTACAGTGGCACTTTCATTTTAGGATTAATGTGTCCAAGGTTCCTCATGCATACGACGCCCTGGTGATTTCGTTCTCAATGGCCAATTTATTACCTAGCTTAGTTCGGAAATTCGACCCTTCGTGAATGACCTGAGGTGCCCTAGTTTTAAGGAATGCATCAAGTTAAAAGATGTCTATGTGGCTAGACATATCTGCTCACCTAAAGCGCAACAAAGTCAGAACCCCCATCTACTATATTCGAAACCCACGAACAAATTTGTTCATTATGTATAATGGAAATAAAGTCGTTAACGTAACTAGGCTCGCCCAATTCTCTTCTCGAAGAGCATCCTTGACGTTGAGCATTTTGCTCCGAAAACCCTAGGAGGACTATCGTGTTATAGTCTTGTGGAGTTCAGGTTGAGGGGAGTCGCAATTGCCCTCAAAACTCGCAGTTTAGTAGCACCTCCCTATCGCTACAGTTACAATATGTCAGTGCCACTTATACGCCCCCACCGAATACTGCTGGCTACCAGATAAACTTTTTGTGAGATATAAGTACCCCTGAGGCCCTCCAATTCGAAACTGGAGCAGTAAATGCGTGCCAGATCTCCACCCTCGTCCATGATACAGGGTTCATGTCCTTTGTTGCATCCAATGAAATACTTCCCCTTTGGTTTCAGATCACGATAAGTTTGCGGTAGTGCATGATTACAGGTGGCGTGCTAATAAATTATCCATTGTTCACTGCTACCTTAAGTGCGCATACTTTACTGCTTGAACTGAAGTCGTTGCAGCCCCCATCAAGATTTACACTGCCCTAATTGGTAAGTCCAACTTGGTATCTAATGGCCCCGTGGCTCAACCCGTTAGTACCTGTTCACGCACGTAGAAGGAACTGCAATCCACTACATATATAGAACTCACATGTGGCTCCGAAATTCAAGGTGCGATGAGCTATGTCTTTGTAAAAGGCCTGACAAAATTTGACTCTCTCCGTCCCTTGTGGTCAAAAGCTAAGAATAAAACGCGCGAAACAGTCAGATGGAATAAGTTGATTTCCTTCCTCATCAAGGACAAGCTTCTCTATAGCGTAGCAAATGAAGAAGACGACACCGATTTCCGCACACCATGTTGAGCCCGCTCCCACGTCCCTTCATTCCTGCAAAAGCTCTCCATTACTGAATTGGTGGTCACTTTAGCCACAAGAAGACCGCTAATGGTATCATCAATTATTTAAATTGGCCTGGCGCGACAAACAAAATTCTGTGATATTGTTGTTCGAGGAACATTATACAAAAAAGGCAATAAAAGGACCAGTCAAACCTGCGCCTTTGCAAAAGGAACCACAAAGATCTGAAACCTTTTCCTAAGTAGCTATCGATCTGATCGAACCTACCCACCAGCCGCCGAGTGCAGGGCATTACTATGATTTAACGCTGGTCGATTTTTTCCACCCGAAGATGTGCCCCTCAAGAAAATCAACAGCTTCTCCTCTGCCGAAGCAGTTATATCAATATTTTCCTATGTAAGCCTACCAAAAGTAATCCTCTCGGATTGTGGTGGTCATTTCACCTCCGAATTAATGGAGTACGTCTGTTAATTATTGATGATCAAGCCCGTGTTTACAACCGCTTTTCACCCGAGTGTAAATGGAAGGAAGTGAGATATTTACTGCTTTTCCCACTAAGACGAGGCAGATGCAGTTTCGACGGCCCTCTTTTGGTCTGGTAACGTCTTTCAACAATTATAACCGCATAATTATTACTATTTTAGAAGGCTTACCCAACTTCATTTTGTATTTCGATTATGTTTCTGACGGGCGGTTGATGCGTTGGAGTGTGATACTCCAGGAATTACAATTCGTCATTTTGTCTTTAAAAGGCGCCGCTAACTGAATGGCCGGTAGTTTAAGTAGGAACCCGTCTGATCCTGTTACAAACTAATTCTGACCCATTTCCTTTTTTTTGCCGTGTATTAATTTCTGTTCCTAAAATAAATTTATATATTCAACCATATTTTACAGAAATCATACAGAGAGTGAGATATATATATATATATATATATATATATATATATATATATATATATATATATATATATATATATATATATATATGTATAGATATAGGAAGAGAGAGAGAGAGAGAGAAAGAGAGAGGGAGAGGAAGAAAAAACAGACAACTGGTCGTCCCTTTTGGTCTACTCTATTAGAAGCCCGTCATCGCAGAATTTCGCGAAAAGCTTAAATGACCGAAAAGTTTCCTTTGGGATTCGGATAAAGTTTCTCCTCCCATGCTTAGAAATCTTCTCGCGATTATGCTAATAGTGCGAAACTACCTTTAACTGCCATTACGTCGGACCTTGGAACCCTCTCTTTGGGACGGATTTGTAAAAAAAAACAATTCGACCGTACTATAAATCTTCTGGCGCCAGAGTCGGAAGGCTGTAACAAATGCTTGCCCGCTCCCTTATTATATGCTATCGGCCCTCTGCTGTTCGTACCCGCTATTTCCATCCCGTCTGAATCAGCCAAATATCTCGCAGAACCCCTGGAGCTCGGGGTATTCTCGTATTAATTCGCGTTAGTCAATCTCGTACTCTTTATTGCCCAGTCCTCAAACTCAACGTGCCAATTCTCGAACGGTGTTCTAAACCCAAAGGCAAGATATAAGTTAATTTTTTTAGTATTCATTGCCAGGAGACTTTTATTTGAACTTTGCGCAAAGGCAAGGATTACTCCCTCGGGCAAAATCTTGGAAGTAACAGCAACGCGAAACTATAATGTAAAAGTGTTCTCTTTCCATTCGCCCCTCAGTATAAGCCACAAGCGTTTCGACTTCGTGTACGCACAAGGTCATTCGAGCCACTCTCCGGTGAGTATTGTTCGTTTTGTGTACAACGAGCGTCCCTACCAAGATCCCACACACCTATAAGTTGCTGAGACTCGTGTACGTCTACGATGTTATATCGCTTCTTTCAAACCCCCTTCTAACATTCGTGTCTAGGGAGGAAGGCCTGTGACCCCAAAGCCTCAAGGTTACACACGTCTGTAAGTCAGGCCACCACTGTCGGACCTGGGCTCAGGTACGATTGAATTGGGGCATGGTAAATACCTTCCAACTAGAATGAAATTTTATTAAGGTTGGCTCATGAATTGAAATACGTTTGCCGGGCTTATCTCAATGGTTATTTGAAAGATAAACACCTCTACCAAACGAAACTTTAATTTAAATAATAAAAAGAACAAGGGTACAAATAAATATGGAAATCTAAATAATTTTTATTATTTTCAAAGAATATTATGACGAGCAAAAATTAAGGAAACTATGTCCTGGAAAATATAGAAGTGATTCAATAAGTCAGATTACTTATTGGCGCTACACGAAATGGGGTATTCTTCTTACGCCTGGGAACGGAGAGGTGGGACTTACGAGGAAAGGACTCCTAGTAACCTCTAGTGGATGAACTGAGGAGGTGGAAGACCAATTGCCAGTTCTTCGCCGATGTGGGCCCGATGCTAGGGCGTCCAAAGAGACTCCGACGGGGGTTGAGATTATCTCGGTTCCAGGGAGAAGTAATCACAAATCGAGATTCTTCTGCGGGACAGCAGTAAGCCTCAACGAATGTAGTGAGACGAGAGAAAGCAAGGACATTCTTTTGGCGCGTAAACGCGGTATTTTTTAATCTTCCTCTGATCAGGGCAGGTTACGTGAAGACGATCTGTAGAAGAGATCACAAGGGCGAGGGGACCACTTCATGGTGTACAGATAATCGGAGCAGGACGGCAAGAAGCTCGGGTTCTCTCTATCTGCTGATGATTTGCCGACATCACTTTAAATAGGAGCCATGACCATGGTCGTCAGAAGGCTGTGCTTAGCAAGGCGTCCCAAGGGATATCAGAGACGGTTTAAGCAAACCTGATCCGTCTCGACCAGGGAAATTAAGTGTGATAACGGCGTATTGAGCTTCATGATCCCATACTTTATGAAAAGAATATTAATTTTCAAATTAGTAAAGTTAATTTTACACCCATTTTATATTTTCCAGGTACATAAAAGAAAGCCGATTATTTGGCAAACCTAAAATTCGCCATGGTGGCCTGAAAGCCCGTCATCGCAGAAAGCTGTGAGAAAATTTAATGTTCCAATGGCGTCGGACAAATTTTAGCCTCGACTGCTTAGGAACTTTCCCGCGATCGTGCTAATAGGACGGGATTACCCTGGCCTCACGATGGGTTGGACCCTGGAACCCTTCCCGGCGGGCAGAGGGAGGAAACCCCATTCGGTCCCACTATCAATCCTCCGGTGCTAGATTTGAGAGGGAGTATCTACTGCCTCCCCGCCCCGTCAGTATCCGCCATCTGCCTGCCCCAGTCAGTGCCTGCTCTCTGCACTTCCTCGTTCGGACCCACTATTCGCCTTCCGTTGGACTCTGCACAATTCCTCGCAGAACCCCTCAAGCTTCGCGTATTCTAGTTTAGTCTCTATCTATGTTCTAAGCTCGAAGGCAAGCTCTAAGTTCATCCCGTTAGTAGTGATTGTCAATAGTCTATTATTTGAAATTTGTGCCAAACAAGGATTACTCCCTCGGACCAAATCTTCGATGGAACAGCAAAGCGCAACCCTCCTTTGCAAGTGCTCAAGGTCATTTGAGCCTCTCATCAAACAGTATTGTTCGTTTGTATGTACGGCGACATTTCCCGCCAACCCCCTGCCCCCTTTAAGACGCTGAGACTCGAGTATGTCTAATGTATTGTATAGCTTGCTTCAAAACCCCTTTTTATCCTTTGTAAATAGAATATAAATTTGAATATTAGTAAATATATTTTTATACTCGTTTTTTATTGTCCCGGAACCTCTAAGATATCCAATTATTTGTCCAACCTAAAATTCAGTTAATTTGCACTATCTGTATTATAAGTCTCTCACACACAGCCATCATCTCTCTCAGCTGAGTGACGCAGGAAGGGTTAAATTCGACCCTATCTTACGATAAAGAGTTTAGGTTACCAGTAATTCACTTTCTGAAGCATCTAGGGCACAAGAGAGGAGAAAATTATAATTAGATTCGAAGTAAAGTACTATTAAAACCAGTTTTAAAAGCAACTGCCCCTCAAAGATAGGTAAAGTGCATCCTGGAGGTAGTCATATATAAATTAGGAACCTAAAAAAGCATTGGTGGCTAATTATCGTTTGATTATTAAAGGTGGTGAAGACATTATGATGATCGCCTTGTGATAACTCAAAATAACTCGTTATCACTGAGCGCTTAAATTTCAGGCCTCAGTGTGGGTTCACTGATCCATAGTTCTGCAGTAATCTCTCCATGGCTTTATACACCTATTTGGTTCGTTCACCTGACGCTTGAATAAGACTGCAACTATTGTAGAAGTAAATAGATGATATACCCTAGTCATTCCTCCTATAAAAGGAGAAGGAACCTTGTTTCGATAATTTTGTTTAGTGTAAACCCCATAATACATAGTAAAGCATTGCCCACAAGCCAATGCGCCCTGTACCAAGTGAACCTCCAGTTGTATAATTGGCCTTAGATGCATTATAGTGTTTCCTCAGTATATTATGAAGTTTTAGCCCGAAATTGCGTGTGCTATGGGGATTCTTTTAACCTCACCTGATCTTTCTTAAATATAATTCTTTGGAATCATTGATATACATATCAGGTTGAACCTTTTGTTTTTCTACAAGTCTCATCTAGATAAAGAATAAAAATTTAATATGGAGCACATAAAGGCCATTGCTACTAGAAACAGGCGAGAAGCACCCTCACAGGACGAGACCGTGGTAACGAGTGAGAGCTTTATATATTTAGTATTATGAGCCTCTCCCAATATATAGCAACATTTACCATGTTCGATATAGTAAAGCTTTAATCAACGCCTGTTTACGTATTCATTTAGGGATAGATTGAGTTTCGTAGCGTGAAGTTACCCATCCTACTCCGTGTCTGGGCATATCATATTTCAGTGGAGTTAAACCCCCTTGATATACTTGGGTTTCTCTCTGCTGTTCACTTTATGGACCCAGGCTGTTTGGAGTATGTCTCACGTAAAAATTTTGTAATAATCCAACTCCTTTCCTTCTGCAAATTAGTATCATAAAATCTAAAATTATTGCTATTGCCCTTTTCCTACTTTACTCTTTTACTATTGCAATTATAACTAATATATATATATTGATTATACTTGACCCTTAGAATTGACATCTAAATAGACTGTGTGTGTGAGGCTCTATTAATCAAAATTATTTAAAAATATCGGTGTCTCTATACATAACACGGAACTTCAGACTTACCCAAATTGTTGAACCTTTGCTTCAGTTGGAAACGGTGGTTTCACTCAGCTATAGAAATGATCTGTTCTACAGGGCAAAAAAAAAAACCTCCTAAAACTAGGGTGTTTTAATTATGTGTGTTTCTTATATATCTTTTTTAAAATTTAAGAGTAGACGTCTATCGTGAGTTTGAAGGATGATTATATGTAGATGTAAAGGGTAGGCCCTCGGATTCCCATAATTTCCCTTTCTCATCATAGCTTACGGTGTTAAGCAGGTAGACCCGCTTTGAGGCTACTATTTTTGGCCTAAACTTCTTCAGTTTACCAGCCTAATTTACGTAGGGGGAGATACTCATTCCCCCCCCATCTTTGCCCCACTTTCCTTTTCCCCTTTCTGACAGAAGGATATAAATGGGGCCGTGAGGCCTTTTAATTAATTCTGTTCCGAGAATTCTGCCTGATTGTTCCGCTGAATCGTTTTCCGTCACTTACTTTGACGTTCATTTTGGAGACCCGTACTGGATTCCTTCGTGCAGCAAGGATTTTCTGTCATTGATTCCTTCCAGCGTTGTCGCTGCCCCTCTGTCGGCTGCATCAAATTGTGCTATTCCGGTTACGTTTGCAACTGTTATCCTTTGGGAAGCCGTCCACACTGGGCACGTGAAAGCTCTCCCCCAGTCACCTCGCCATCTCTTCCTTTGGGAATTCTGTCATCTCGAACTGCTTCTCTCGGATTGTTGAGCCTTCGAATCATCGTTTTCTGTGGTCTCGACACCTTTCGCCACGATATTGCCGTCTGTCTGTTTCTCCTCGCTGAAGACCGTAATCGCATTTACACCTATGGACTTGGGCCAAATGCTATCATCCTCGTCGAGCCTCTTCGCCAGGGATTCCGATGTGGGATTTTGCTTTACTGCTCTGGTATCAAGTATTTTGTAGTATCTCTTTCTTTTTACGCCCCCTTTAAATTAATTAAGTGTTATTAGTGATATTCATGTAACTTTGGGCCTTCGGGTAAGGGACGTAAGACAAGGAGGTTATTCCGGGAACACCTGTTACTAGAGTAGCGAAGCCTATTTTCATCTTCAACGGCGCGTATCGTTTCAGGCTTTACACATCTTATTCATAGAACCCAATTTTGTATGCGCAAATATCTTTTTGGTTATTCGACTCGTGGTCGTTCGATGGTGATAAGCATTTGTGACTTTTATTATTGTTTGATGACCCCCGTATAATTTGTTAACAGTTAATTTATTTCATTTTAATTTTGTTGTAAATAATACTGTAAATACTTTTTATGTGTGTATTTATTTAACCACTTGCGGATACCTTGTAATTTAGACGACCTGATAAATTCTGGTGAATCTCTGGTAGGCCTTTAGATCCCTGGTCTTCTATACATGTTATGTGTGTATTTTCTTTGTGCCGTGTGAACCGGGTTCCACGATAGCCTTTACATACGCGGCGACCTTGCCAGGATTAGGTTTTGCCATGATTAGAGTTAGACAGTATTAGGTTTTTCCAATTTAATTTTCGGGTTAGGTTGTGTTGCTTATCCACTTGGGTGTTTATGTCCCCTCGAGCGCGCATTCACTGTCTGTGGCCCTTAAGTGAATTACTACTGTGCATAGGATTCTGTTAGCTATTGCGCTACTTAGGTTTAACTTTGCTTCAATTTTCACGGCTCTGCTTAGTCGTTGTTTTTAGTAATTTCTGAATCTTTTGACACTTGCAGGAGTGTCTTCTAAGGTTTGCTATACGCCTCATATTCACGGTTGTTTGTTTTTCTTGCCGTGTTTATCTTTGTACTACTTACATCTGGCTACTTTTAGCACTTTTGTTTTTATAGAGGTTTGTTTATTGCCTCTTGTGTGGGATTTGTGTGGTCTCCATCATGTGTTTAACCTTTTATTTTAGCATTCTTTTGTCCGTTTAGTCAACTTTTCCGTATGATTTCACTTTGCGTTTGCTATTCATAATGCTCATGTTTTCTTCTTTCAGAGTAAACTGGTTCACTTATTTTTGGGTTTGTAACGTATTCGTATAACTCTCATTATCGACATAACTTTATTTTTTTTCCACTGACTCTAGTTTTCTGCAAATAGGTCCCCCATTAAAGAGCTTAAGGACCAGGAAGTGGAGCTGGGCTTCACTAGTAATGAGATTGCTCAGTATGTCCTAAAAGAACACGCGTTTGAACGTGAGGAACGTGAGTAGGACCGCTAAGCAAAACGGGAAGGACGTCAAGTCCAAAGAGAAAAAGAGGATAGAAAGCTTCAGCTGGCCAAAATCCAAGTAGTAGCAGAGGCTAAAAAAGAGGAGGAAGAACGGAAGCTTCAGCTAGCCCAAGCTAAGATCCAAGCCAAGAAGGAGGTTGAATTGGCTCACATCTCTGCACCTCAGCAACCTACTTTTCTTCAATTCACTGACCCGGTAAGTAGTCCGAAACTTCCCGTTTTACAGGATGGCGAGGATATCTCAACCGCTTCGAGAGGGTTGCCGAATTACTCGAAGTTAACCCCGAGAGTTACGCCGTGAGATTAGGAAGCTTACTCACCGGTAAGGCTGATGAGCTATATACCTCCCTGCCCATGGATGTCACCAGGGCCTACAACTTTTTGAAGAGACCCCTTCTTACCGGCTTCAATAAAACTCCGGACGGCTACCGTACCGAGCTTCGTAGCGCTAAGGTTTCCTTGGGGGAAACATGTCAGCAATTTTTATTTCACCTAGCCCTATTAATTCAGGCCTGGCTCGAAGCCTATGGTGTCGATAACACTTTTGATGGGCTTAAGGAATTTATGTCTTAGACAAATTTCTTTCTTCCTACCATTCTGACCTGCAAGCCTTCATCAAGGATTGATGACCCTCTACTCTATCGAAAGCAAACCAGCTGGCGGATAATTGGACTTCTGCTCACCCCAGTCTTTCTAGAACTTCTAGCTCTCACCCCAAGAAGTTCGTGCGTCCATCTAACCCGTTTTGGAATGGCAAGACAACTTTGTCCACCACTAAGAGCACCTCACAGAATTTCCCCTATACTCTGACGTGTCATGGCTGCGATGAGGTTAACCACATTCGTCCGCAAGGCCCAAGCAACCTCCGTGCCTTCAAGGATGGCTCGTCTTCGTCGAAACCCTTTAAGGTGGGATTCTGTCTTTCCAACCGAAGTGTCCCTCATTTCCAGGCTTCTGGTACTATTAACGGGGCCTGGGTTTCGACCATTATCAGGGACACTGGTTGCTCTTGCGTACTCGTCTCTGAAGATGTCTTGCCAGACACTGACGCCACCACCTGCAAGAGGGACTTCGTGGCCGACTACTTATGACGGGTTGACGCATTCCCCTCGTCTCCTGCTACCTTCGTTGCCCTTACTTCGAAGGATGGACGGACGCCATTAGAGCACTAATTTAATTCGCTTGTGTACTTGTTGGAAGCATTCCGGGAGTTAAGGACCTTGATGTTTCTAAATCTTTACCTTCCCCAGCTCCACCTCAGTCATCTGCAACCCTTACTCTACCGAGAACTTCTTCCATTATCACGAGAACTCCCTCAGCACCTAAACCTAACCATGTTCGTGCTGTCAAAACTAGGAAGAGAAAATAGGACGAATTTACCCCTTAGCTCTGTCTGCTCTCTAGCCCTTTTCTGTGACGCCTGACGACTTTTGTCGCTTGCAAACTTCCTGTGGAACCCTCTCTGCTGTTCGAGCTAAATCCGACTCAATGGAGATCAAGCTCGTTAGAAACGGGGCTAGTTACCAGTTCCTCAAGGTTAACACCCTCCTTTATCGGAAATTATTAATATCTGACTATCCCCATAAGGTAGGCAAGTGGACTTTGGTTGCTTCCCGTGAGTGTCGCCCGGTGATCCTCTCAGTTGCTCATGACAGCCCGTTGGCTGGCCATTTTTCCCACATGAAGACCAAATTGAAAGTCACAGATCAATTCTATTGGCCTAGAATAGGGTCTAACATTCGTGTCTTCTGCCATTCCTATGATAAGTGCCAATGCTTCTCGACCAAAGGATGTGTGCGACCGGTCCCTCTTCAGCAACTGCAAATCGTAACTGAGTCTTTCACCCGAGTTGCCCTTGAATTGGTGGGACCTCTTTCTCCCCCATCTTCTGAGGGTCACAGGTACATCCTTACACTAATTGATTTTGCCACCAGGTTTTCAAAGGCTGTGCCTCTGAAGGATATTGATTCTGTGTCCATCGCCGAAGCATTAGTTACCATCTTTTCTTGAATGGGAATCCCTCGGGAAATTCTATCCGACGGTAGGACTCAATTTACATTCAACCTTATGAAAGTACTTCATAAGCTGCTGGGTGTCAAACCTTTTTTTACCACACCTTTCCACCCCAGTGGAAACGAAAGGATCGAGAGACTTCATGCCCCTTTGAAGGCTATTCTTCGTAAGTTGTGTTCGGAGAAGCCTCGAGAGTGGTACATTTACCTCATTCCAACCATCTTTGCCCTCAAGGAACTTCCGGGTGGTGGTAGTTAATTCTATCACCACCCATCATCAAGTCGATATCGATGCTAATGGGTTCAAGAGGTCAAACTTCGCCTATTTTAGGCAGAGATGGCACATCATCCTCGGTTGCCAGATTCAACTCAGGAATTATTTACGGAAACACCTCTACAAATATAAGCTTTAATACAAGATAAATGATTAAATAAAGAGAAAAGAAAATTAATATAAATTAGCACAAAGTTTAGCTCGAAAATGAAATTTATAGCGGGCAGGAATTAATTGGAGCTTGGCTCTGGAATTATTAATTAATTCGACGGTTTGAATAAGAGGAGTAAGATTACTGAATCTTTTAGTTATGCGACTGTGGAGTCTTTTTAGTACTTGAGAGAATGAACTGAATACGAGGCTAGGACACTAGATAAGCTTAGCGAAGAGGTAGAGGGAGACTCCAAATAACCCTATACAGAAGACCACGAGGAATAGGTGCATCTTATTGAGTAACAGCAAATTACCCACAACATGAGCATCTGTGATAACCAAAAAACAGTGCTGAGGGGCCACTCTCAAGAAAAGATGGCCCAAGACCACACGACCCGGATTCCTCTGCGGGTTTTCGACGGGCAACCCAAGCCAAGCAGGGAATCCACTTTCGAGGCCGTGTACGGCAAACTGGGAATTGCCATGGTAAGGCTCCTTGACATATCGTCGGGCTATATTGCGATATGCGAAAAGGAGAAGGATATTTAAGATATATCCGAAGGAAAAGGCAATCGAAGTCCTGCGAGCCATAGGACTGCAGCCAGCAGTGCCACCCCAGATCCTGGCCCACAGAAGGGTAGTATGCCGCTGGATCGATCCATGGATTGGGCAGCATACTGCGGAAAAAATAAAAGAACAGATAGAGCTACGGCAGGCCTGGGCTAAGGTAGCTGAAATCATAAAATTTAAAAATAGGAGGGACGGTGGCGACTACACTCACGTGTTCAAGGTGGTCTTCTCGGAGACTACCATGGCAACGAAGGCGAAAGAGCATGGACTATTAATGTTCAACGCCAAAATTAGCGGACAGCAGGGGGAAAAGGGAGAGTTTACTCCGGTCCAGTACTGCTTCAAGTGCTATAGGATGGAGTCCCACGCCACCAAGGACTGCAAGGAGCCACAAGAGACGTGCTCCTAATGCAGCCAGCTTGGACACAATTGGCGCAATTGCGTCAGCACCACGGAGAAATGAGTGAGCTGCGGGCAGGGTCACCGAACAATAACCATGTCATGCCCTGCAAAAAAGGACGTTATGAGGAAGAAAAAGGACGCAAAAAAGGACGTTATGAGGAAGAAAAAGGACGCCAAAAAGAACGAAGCAACGCGCAGGGCGAACACGTCCTACGCCCAGGCAGCAAAGGCAGCCATCTCAGAGGTGGACGCCAGAAAAACATACCTCAAAATTGAGAACGAGGGATCCACGAAAATTATGACGTGCATACTTCATGCGCACGTCATGAATCTGGCTCGCGCGGGCACATCCGCGACTGTTCTGAACCAAATGCTGGCGAAAAACGGGATGAAACAAATGTGGTTCCCGGATAACCCCCCTTCTGGGGATGTACGGCATTTGCAGATAGCCCCAAAGGCCAAGCAGTCAGCGAAGCAAGCTAAAGCTTGGAAACAGCCAAGCAAAAAAGCGAATAATAAGGCAGTCAAGGCGAAAACTCCTGCTCCCACCCAAATCAAGTCAAGCACGGCGAAACACTCGAACTCGGAAACAAGCAGTTCATCGGAATCTTCAGACTCCTCGGACGCTGAAGCAACTAAACCCCATGAAAAAAAGGGACAAAAGAAGAGAGCGAAGAGATTGCGGGCGAATTATATCAACCTAAGAATATACGCCTGCGATCAATTCCTCTTCCCTAAGGAAATGGAGCCTAGAAGTATCTTCCAAGGTATTAAAGCAAAGATCTACAAATGGGAGTATGACTCTGAGGTAGACCCTGGAACGGTGGAAGAGGCTCTGCTCACACAGAATGTTATTCTTCATCATAACACATTCGAGCAAATCTTTAACGCTGAGTTCAGAAAGAAGAAGAATGGGAGGAATAAGAAAGTCACCCAGAAACACTAAGTGACAGAAGATGGAGAGAGTAAACAACAGAATGAGGATTCTGACACTCAACGTAAATGGATGGGAGGAGAAGGCCACGGCATATGGTAACATATTCCGTGTGCTTGACCCCGACATCATTCTTATCACAGAGCACGGTATCGACACTACAGCTGGTCGTATTAAAATACCGGGCTACAGAGTAGTCATAAAGAACCATTCCCAGGAAAGGTTCCATGGTGCTGCAATAGCTGTCAAGAGAAACATCTCCTTTAAACAACTTCCAGAACTAGATGAGTCCTTTGTGGCAATCGAAGTACACACCCTGGTAGGAGACCCCGTGATAGCTGCAGCATATCAACCCCCTCGACGAGCATATCTCTCGTTATGCAACTTCTACACACTGTTCGGGCACCGGAGAATGGCATTCTTAGGGGAAGACTTCAAGGCCAGATGCCGTGCGGCGGGCTATGGTAGCACCAACGATAGAGGCCGAAACTTGGAACTGATTAGGGGTAGAAAAAACATTTAAAGGATAGGGCTGGATTTTCCGACCTATATCACTTTCAGATCAGCAACCAAGCCTGACATAATCTTAACGAGTAAAGGCTTCCCTTTTAACTACCATAGTGAGCCATACCCAGCAGTCCCTAGTGATCACATAGCGATTCTCACAACAGTATCTCTCGCACCGATCCAGCTCCCAGCCCCTCTCCGGAAAAATTACGCCCTGGCCAACTGGGAACGTTACAAGCAACGACTCAGTGACTATGTGCCAGCTGACCTCAGCACGGCGTCATTAGAAGGGAGTGACAGGGAGTTGGAAAGGATTACAACGTCCATACTAAATGCGGACCGCGAGAGCATACCCATTACAGGGTATAAAACACTTCCTCAGCCCAGATGGATAGAGGAGATGAGAGATATCGCTCGCGTTCACAGGGAAGTGTACGAGGAAGTACGACGGGAGGGTCCCAACCGGGAAAGAAGCTTGCTGCTTCGACGCCTAAGCCCAGAGCTTAGAGAGGCCATCAACCTCCAACAGGGGGAAATTTGGAACAACCTGATAGCCAAAGTCGACAGCGAACTTAGCCTGGTCAAGTTCTGGCGCCAAGCCTAGAACTTAAAGGGACTTACACCAAGACCAAAAACTCGGATAAAGGAGAACGGAAACTACATAAAGAACCCAGTTGTTCTTGAGGACATGTTCAGGAACTTCTGGAAAAACGTTTTCAGGATTACCCCTTGAGGAAAACGATGAGTTCGACCAAGAATTCGAAGGCCAACTGATTGAAGAACTAAATCAGGAAAGGCATCGCACGCACCTACTACATCAAGTCAACGAAGGCAGGGAGATGGAGGGACATGACGTCCAATAACATCAGAATACGTCATGGCCACTGTAAAAGCCTTTCGACAAAAGGCACCAGGCTGGACAGGTATCACCAGAAACAACTTGGTTAACGCCCCACAGCAGATCATTCAGGGAATCGTTAACATCTACAACGCTTCCCTGAACACGGGCTACTTCCCGGAAGGTTTCAAGATTGCTAAGGTGATCTTCATACCCAAGGGAGGTAAACCCCCTGATAAACTGGTAAATTACACGCCAATCGCCCTGCTGGAGTTCGTTGCGAAAGTCTAAGAGAGACTCCTAGCTGACAGGCTTCAAGAACAACTAGCCGAGCTGGGAGCCCACAACCCTCAGCAGCACGGGTTCCGCAAGGGATGAGGAACGAAAACATCCCTCGCCCTCCTGTCGGAGAAACTCGCTTGCAGTAAAGCTGAGAGGAGGTACGTAGACGTGGTGCTGCGTGATGTAAAGAAGGCCTTCGATAAGGTTTGGCTGAGAGGATTGCAGTACAAGATCCTCAACCTCCAGCTTAACCCACTCCTGGTAAGGATCCTTTGCAACTATGTCTCCGATAGGATAACCCGAATTGAAATCGAGGGCTGCAAAGGACCCGAATTCGAACCCGAGGCGGGAGTTCCACAAGGCAGCTGTCTCAGCCCTCTGCTGTACCTCGTGTACACGATCGACCTGCCTGCTCCAGTGAGGTACGACTCAATGTATCTGCAACAACGCAGACGACATCACCCAAATCATCCTCAGTCCATTCAGGAACTGTGGAAGTCAGGCGAGGGCGACAGCTGTTGAAATTGAGAATATCAATAGATATGAGAGAAGGTGGAAAATTAACACCAACCACCAGAAGTTCACTATCATTCCAATGAACCGCCGGAAAGTAGATGACGTCATCGTCAAAAATGAGATCTATCCGTACTCCAACGAGGGTAAAGTCCTGTGCTTACGACTCTTTAAATTGGGATACAAAACGCACATAAATACCAGAGTTTCCCTAGCTAAATGAGAGCTGAGGAAACTTTACCGTTTCCGAGGCCTCAGCGTGCCAAACATCAAAAAGCTCTACATGGCCTTGGTACGCTCAGTCCTAGTGTACCCGGCCGTGATCACGCAGATGGCAAGCTGTACCTCTCTCAGAATGATGCAGAGGGTACAGAATAAAGCCACGCTGCTGATTACTGGCACGCGAAGGATCGACCATATCCAGAAAACGATTTTACACCCAAGAATCGGTTTAGAGCCGATCAATACGGAGATCCAAAGGCTAGGGAGAAAGACTTGGGACAAGATTGACCAAGCAATACTCCCGAACATCAACCTAAATATGAATATACGTGCAAACCGTAGACGCGCTATAGGCAGAACTTCTTTGTTCCCTAGTAGTAGAGCCTGCGCAAGAGAAGAGGTACAACCTATATTTACGTAGTTGTAGTCCACTACTCCGGTGCACTATGACTAAGGCTTGTTAACTCAAAAAGTTAGTCAAACTTAACTAATCCAACAGTTCAATGATTATTAAAAATAACGTAGAAAAAAGAGGCGAAGTGCGCTCAAATATAGATTCCCCCCCTCCTTCCCCTCCCCCACCCCAAACCCAACATAGTATAAAGTTAAGAGTTAAAACCTACTTTAAATACAAAAGAGGCGAAGTGCCCAATCAAATAACCATAAAATAAATATTAATTATCAACTCAGAATAAAAGGAGGTGAAGTGCCTAACTCCCAATCCCCACTAGTAAGAAAAACCATATAAATTATAAATAAACAATAAATGATAAACAAATAAATTACAATAATTAATTAATAAACGTTAGAAAAGAGGCGAAGTGCCCAAAGATAATAGACAATCTAATACTCAAAACTTGAGATTCAGCATGAGAAAACCTTAAAAGGCTTGAATGCTTCAACGATATGACAGAAGATAAACAAATAGAAACAAATATATATTATTAAGGAGGAAACTGGCTATCAAAGACAGCCAGCTACTTATTGACGGTGAAATTTTACAATAAGAATTACATAAGAAGAACGCTAGTGATGCCCTAACACCAGGGCAAACTAGGAAACTAATTCACACCTTTATATACCTACCACACAATTTCATCACTTTAACCTAAATTAAATTAAATTAAAATTGAACCTATTGCTTGAAGTAAGATCTGCGACTATATGTCTTCCTCAAAACTTATCTTTTACTAGCCTCACCATTTTCTTTACGAATATTTCATTCCAACTTTCTGCGTTATACGACCTAGGTGGTAATGTGCGTTAAATCTAAAAGAAAAAAAATTCTGTAAATATAGCATTTGCTGCAAAAGATCGCGATGATGATGGAATAAGTCAATATACACCGACTGCAATCATACAGGAATTTCAATCTTTTCCACACCCATTACCTTGCAAAAATCATAACAGCCTTTTTGGCTTTATGTCATAATTGATGATAGACGTCATTCGTGAATTTATATTGGTTATATTTTCATCTAAATTTTTCCAATTTTTAGTTATGCCGTAGAATTGTGGCTGACTTCAATTCAATATTCGCTATGCCTGTTGGTTATCCACGTGTAGGCTGGCCTAACGGCAACCCACCTATTACTTGGCAGAAGTAAGGAAATTACAAAATGGTGGTTTTATAGGTTTATTCTGTCTTATGGCCACCTTTGCTTTCTGGTAAGTGAAATCGCTGTTATTCTTTGGGTTGTCGTATGCTCACCTCCTTGTATCTGGGTTTCGGTGGTTGACTGCCTTAATTTCTTTCTAAGAGAGCCTGCTCCCACGATATTAATGTTAGCCTCGACCTTGTTACTGAATGTCCTTTCGTGTCTTTTACGAGCCCTTTTATCCATTTGAAATATTCGGTACGAGGCTTGCTCTTCTCCAATCTGAGCGCTGGACGGAGCCTATTTGACCGGAGAGTATGTGCGTTATCTAGTGTAGATGCGTGGACACCAACAGTATGTTTGTATTTGGAAATCTGACTAATATTTGGTCGTAGCAAAAAAAAATTCCGTCCTTCGTGGATCCATGTCAAAAGACCATGGGTCAGATTTCCTCTCTATCACATTCATTACTTGTATGAACAGTTGTTTTAATTCTCTTGCTTATCACCATGCGCACAAAACCGTTGGCTCCCACATGTTTTCTGATGTGTGAATGTTTTGTGTTTATCGTGGAAACACAGTAATTTCATTGCCTAGTGGGTTTGCAATATTTTCAAGTATAAAGTATGCTTTGCATTAATACATTAATTATTTGCAAATGGTATTGCATTATTTACAAGTATATAGTTTGCTTTGCATTAATAAATAAAATATTGACAAATGGCATATTTTATTGTTTGGTTTGTTTGCACATTTGAAGATTTAATCGAGCCAACATGAAATTTCGCTCTACTCCACCTTGAAATTGGGCACTACAATCCTATCCTCCAATCCTTCGATCGTATCGATAGAGAGATAACGTGACGTGCCTGGTGCGGAGACCGGATTTTGATTTATAGCGACTCACGAAGGGCCCTGACTGCTCTAGGGGCTAGGAATCTCCGCATTTCCTTGTTCGTAATATCAGTGATGCCACGGTTTTGGCGAACAGGGCATATGTTGAGATTATATTCTGCTGTGTTCCTGGATATGTAGGAATTGAGAGGAATGAGCACGCCGAATCATGTGCCAAAGAGTGCGCGAATACTGGGTGACAAGACCGATTAAATGCCAGGAATATGAGATGCCCTGCGGGTGTCTTGGGAGGGCATTCCACATTCCCCTGATTTAATCAGTGTGAGGAAGATCGAGACGCTGGTCTGATCGCCCATTCCTTGCGGGAGACGATCGAGGGGAACTTAAAGTTACGGGCCTCTGTGCCGTGAATGTTCCCATAGGCCTACCTTCCAATGCCGCGATGGCTTCCGGCTGCTTTTTTTCGTCTCCAAGTCGGTCACACTCGTGGGAGGGACCACCATTTGATAGAACACCTGCTTGCGCCTTATTGTGATGACTGTTTTGCCCGCTAGACTGTTCGGCATATTCTTTTCGAATTTCTTAGTATGTATAATTTTTGCGTACGTTACCTGTCCCGGTACCGGGACGAGCGGGGTCACTACCGCTTGTTTCTTATCCTCGGTACAAGTTCGTGCACACAGACTTTTGAATATGCGACTTTTTAGAGGAGGCTAGCTTCCTCCAATTTATTTGACTGTTTGTTGTATGTTCCATGTTCCTTGTTGCCTTCTTTTTGTTTTCCATTTGGTCTTTAATTTTTGTTTAGCCTGTTTTTATCGTTTTTATTTAATTATATATCGTTATTTATTTTTTAATATAGCCTAGTAGTAGGCTCTGGTGACTACAGCAACTTATGCCCCAAGTAAGCAGTCGCAAGATGGGCTCTTAAATTAAACAAACAAAAAAAGCCTCTTACCTGACAGTATCTCTGGGGAATACCCCACCTTGCCCATTATGGGCATTGGTTCTACTGCTACGTCATTCCTAGAAAATCGTATATACAGGAACTATCCTTTTCTGACTTAGCAATGAGAAATAAAGTTTAAAAATTTACATATAACCGATCTTCTCAAAAGCAGAAATTGCTTACATTTGAAAAAGTTAATCTTACCTATTTTATTTCAATCTTAAGTTGATCCTTTATTCTCTTTCAATAAATAATTTGAATACATTTTCATAGAACCTTTCATTTTTAATCCCCTCCATAAGTGGCCCTTTCGATTACCATTTGAACCAAGCTGGTTATTTCTTGTTATTGCTAATCTCGTGTGTAATTGTGAATTCTTCTTAGGTACGAAAAGGATTGCTCAACTAAAGGCACTTGTTGCTCGAAGGAGAAAATTTATTTCACACAATTTTGTTATTTGTGGGAAAGCTGCATCTAAACCACTGTTTCTCAAAATGCGAAGCAATTCATATATTGGAACCTCGTTTAGTTCGCTGTTATTATATAGTAATAATAGTTCGTTCATCACCTTTGGCAGCCAAAGAAATATCCATAAGTATTTTTGAGTGATGATAGTTAGATCTTTTTCTTCTTTTCTTGGATCAAGAAGTTCTGAAATTGTTAATTTATTCAGATTTTGAAATAATACCCAAATCTATAATTTGGTAAAATATCTTTCTGTCCTTTTCTTTGGGGTCTTTCAAAGGATCCTTCCTTTTCCGTTTAATAGAAGGATAAATGCCATCAACAGTTGACCAAATTTTGAAAAACAAATTCAGTTTGTCCTGTAAGACCAAATCTGTCCTTTATTTTAGGAATATATTAATATATGGCCCATGTTTTATTCTGTAAAACATCAAATACTGCGTTTCATTTGTTTAATTGAAAACTTTGCAAATACATTCAACAAAATGTTGAATTCAAAATCTTCTAGGATGCCATAAAATGCTTGGCGTAGGTGGAGGTTATGTAGCATAGGTGCGTTGCGTAGGTGCAGTTGTCATTGATGATTTAGAATAAACCCCACGTTTTTCATACTACTCGATAATAGTATCAATCATATTTCGATTACATTTCCAACGAGTTGTTGCAGCTTTTTAAATCGCTTTGTAATTTATGCATCTTAAAGATCAACACCTTTACTTGTTTTGGCAAAATACAATAAAAATCATTTGAGGATTGAAAATATTATATCACATTCATGGATTTTGGAAACCGATTGTGACAGCACTAAATTTAATCTATGAGCCAGATTGTATATGAAAAACCCATTGAGCTATTTTTCTTTGGCCCTTTTTTGAAGTTCTTTCATATAACATATCACTTTCACCATCATTAGTTTAAGCAACAATTTTTCCCAATATTTAGTACATCTCCCTATTAAACACTCTTTTATTTAACCCTTTAGCCATATGATCACCAAAATACTTTTACCATCACTGGTCTTGTCTGAAATGTTAGCCGCAATGCTAATTTCTGCAAGCCTAAAAAACAAACCACATCTATTAATATTTTAAAAAACTCCATATTCTTTTTCTCATATTCATTATATATTTCCACATTCATCTTGCTTGGCTGTTTAATAAGAAATCAATTTGCGTTTTTCGCAACCTAGTTAAGTCTATCGCAGATGTTTTGTGAGTAGAAGAAATTTTTTAACTTTTGATTGCCTTATGCAGATACTTTAAATTGCTAGAGCCAAATGAATTTCATATACCAATTTTGTTATTAAACAATAGACACGGCCAGCAAAATAACTTTTTCAAGCTAGAACAAGCAGTAAACCACTTCGTCTTTTCGTATTGCGCTTTGTTAAATTTTCTAGCGCAACTCTTTGTTTTATGTGTCATAGCTATTTCTGAAGTAAACCTACAATCCTTAATTAGTCTCTCTTTATCTGACTGAGTAGGCACTAAAAATACACTGTGATTTTGTTCACTTTTCCTTGCATACAGAACACGTTTTACTAATATTAATATCGTTAAATCACTCCACCAGAACGAATGACATGAGATGGTTTGCTGATTTCAACTTGATCTAGTATTAATTGCCCATTAGCATCGATGATGCAGCTGTGTAGAGCTAGGTAGAGCCTGGACAAACTTTTGCCGCTTAGATCTTCACATATGCCCAGTTATAGTGGTTAATCGTAGGTTTTCCTTTTGAGTGAACTAGTCTGGTGAGTAGAAATGAGCTCTGTGAATAATTCTTGATTTTCAATCTTAAGAGAATAGTTATATAAGGGGAGCAGATGAGGTGAAAGTCGATCCATCTTCTAGGTAGGACAGGCATCAAATATCCAGTAATTTGCACCATCTCATATCAGCTCCTTCATTGAAGACGGGAGATTGATGATGAAGGAATTCAGAATTCCGTATTTGGCTTAAACTTGAAAAGGGTAAGATTTATCTCTCTTCTTTTGTATATCTCTTCATATGCATTATTCTTCTCTTCGAGCTTCGTTTCAATTTCCCTGATATAAACCGTACGCATACACCACGGTATTTAACAGATTACAAATAAAATTAATTTTTGTACATTTGATGAGGGTTCAAATTATTATTAAATTTTAAAACTTAATAACATTCATTTATTTTACAATGTTTTACATTAGTATAGAATCTTACAATTTTTCTATAATAATTATTAAATAATTAATAAGATACTTTTCTTTCATGTTTCTCAAATAAAATAAGTTCATCTTTTTAGCATTTAATCCATTCAAATAGAAGTTTTATGAGTTTAGTTTAGTTTATATTTTTTTAAAGATTTATTAATTTTTACAGAAATCAAACAAAGCCATTATTATATTACGTTGATTTTTCATAAGATTACCTCATTAATGGATACAGTTTAATAAGATAATTAAAGCGAAAATTTTTTTCAATGAACATAAATAAACATTTATATGATGCTATATAAACTTGATTAAAGTAACTTTGTTAAAAATAATTACACGCCGCTTAATAAACATGACGTTATCCATTGATCAGAAAACGGACTTCATTTGTTCGTAACCTTTTCCAAGTTATCCAGGCATTAGGATTTGTTGCACCAAAAAAGTAGATAAAAATAGGTTTCGTGGTACAACCACTCTATACCATACACTACTCCTATATTATGTGGGGGGGGGGGGGGGGGGTGACTTAATTACCTATTGCAATGCGAACCGTTGAAGGACTGTTCACAGGGATTACCGACCGACTAGGAGGTCACACTTGAGGCGTTGGGATTCAAATCCTTAATAATCAAAAAGAGTGCATAAATGGTTGGCGAGATTTACTAGAATAGGCCGAGAGTATCGTTCAAGGTCAGTTAAAGATGAAACAACAATAATATAATTTTATTTACAAAGATTAAAGTAATAATAATAATAATAGACAAAAGGGAATTATTTAAAGTGAGATACTCTCTTGATAATTATTATGAGGAGGGATTCTCAAATGGAATTAATTGATTAATGTAACTAGACTCAGATCAAAAAGGAGAACTTGACAATACTAATAATGAAAGGGGTTTCAGTCTTACGGGGCGATGACTTCGAGGAAGGTCCTTCTTGCGATGAGGCGAGTGGAAAACCATCCGAAGGGGCAAGTGGGGCACGATCCGAATGAGGCAGTTAGAGGACGATCCGAACTAACATTCCGATGAAGATAGCCAAACTTCAAAAATGACGTTCGACGTGGAATGAGAGAATTCTCGTAATTCTACTGAAAGAGGAATCTTCTTTTTCCACAATGGTAATCAATGGAGATTTTCTTCTGTTCGATTAAACGAAGGGAGAATGTTGCGCAAATTAAAAGGATTGTCGTTCACAGAATTTACCAATAGACTTGGATAGAATCATGGATGAAGAAGTCTGCTTTCTGACGAATGCCCACGGGACGAGACTATAAGGACGGCCTTAAGGGGAATACTGGACTCTTCAAACTACAGAATAGCCCGAGTATTTGTATAACCAATTCTGGAGGGGAAGGGGGAGTTTGGAGAAAGTAGTCACAAGCTCCAGACATCTTAATCCAGAGGCGAAGTAGATTCATCATTTATCAGCAATGGGCGAGATAGAACGGCTCTTTCACAGCCCGTCACCGAGGGGAGGGCGCGCTTCGAACGAGTTCGGAGGATTGGGAAATATTTTCCCAAGGTTCTCAGGAGTCGGGAATTTGAGAATGTTCGAACGGGAAATGACTTGTTCCACGGCGGGATACCATAAGCGCGTGGTCTTCAATAAATTGGAGGGGGCAGGGGGGTCAGAGGTTGTTCCTTTACAATAGGCCTAAACAAGTTTTATTGTATTCTTACCTAGGATAAGAAATGTAACCTTTGCTTTCGTTACAGTACATTTTAGTTGTAGCCACATATTTTGTAGAAACTTGAAGAGAGTCAAAAAGATTCTTATCTCTGTATTCAATAACCATTATATCATTTTCTGTTAAATTATATTTTATACATCCCTTGGTCACTTTACGAAATTAGCTTTTCCTCGGTAGTGGGCAGTGGAATTTTGGGGGGCCTAATATTGCCTATCACATATACTTCAATATCTGCAATACATTTCAGGTAATTATATGATGTAAAATAGCTATCACAATTAATTTTTTTAGCCTGAATTAACATTAACATTTACACTGGCATTCAATATTTTTACGACTTCGCCTCCACCCCTTAGTCTCTTCATCCTAGGTTTCTTAATTTTCATCCGTAAATGCTTCCGTGTCAGGAATATATACATACAATTATGCCCCCAGATTCCAACCCAGAATCATTAGTTTTTGGGAGGTCTTTTTTTGTTTTGAACTGAAAAAATTGCGCACAAATATTTAATTCAATTCATTATATAATATATATATATATATATATATATATATATATATATATATATATATATATATATATATATATATATATATATATATATATATATATATATATATATATATATATATATATATATATATATATATATATATATATATATATATATATATATATATATATATATATATATATATATATATATATATATATATATATATATATATATATATATATATATATGGTGGCCAGTTTTTTTTTATAGTGCTGGCTGTCGTTGAGCTCTGCCTGGTTGAAGAGATGAAATCGTCATTTGTTGGTGGTTCATAATCTACTTCCGTCTGATTAGTATCACTAGTATCGGAGTTTAATGAAATTTCCCATATCTCAGATGGTACACGCATAGGTGTATCATCTGAGTGTGGAACAGGCCTTATTGTGGAAGGAATATTTGGGTATATTATGCGATCCTTAGTCTTCTTGTTTTATCCAGCTACTTTAGTTATACAAAATTCGCAGTCATCATGGTGATTCGTCTTCTCTCACCATACCATTGGTACTTCAAAGGGCATAAATTTAAGTTTTCCAACTAACTACATTTAGATCTTACTGATGCAACGCTTGCAAGCTTGATGTGGGGCAAATATCTTGTCTTGGTCTCCTAATCTGCAGCCAAAATAAGCTGAATAACATTGTTTACAAGAAGGAGCAATCTTCCTGCGGGAATCTGAAGGCGTGAAATGCCCGCAGACATAGGAAAATATGTCTGCTGAATTTATACAGCCTCTAGACATATTCACAATCTAAAAATAAAGAAAAATTAATTAGCAAATTAGAAATATATCTATAATATGTATATAGAAATATTATATAATTCAAACATATATATTATATATATTATATAAATATATATATATAATAATAATATATAGAAATATTTACTTATGCTATACAAAAAGAGAAAGGTAACATCTCCGTATAACTCGACAACGTTATGTGATAGAGATGAAGAAAAAACAAGGCAAATCACCATTTTTCATATATTTTGTAAAAGATGTCATACAGTCAATAAAAGAAATCATGTAAACCAGTTTTATAAGAAATTAAATAAGGTTCTGTAGATTTCTTTCATAAATTACATAGATAGAGGTGAGCGAAATATAAGAGCATTTTTTTTAGTAATAAATACAAGTTTTGAGGATTATTTTATAGTAAATTTTTTTCTATTTTAATCACCTTTATAAACTATTACACAAGCAAAAGAATTCAATTACATTGTTATACTAAAAATTATTTTATTTTAATTATATTCATATATCTTTTGCAAAAGCAAGAGAAATTCATTGCATTGTCATTTAAACTCAATAATAAATATATAGAAGAGATAAATAAGATTGTAATTAATTTACTTATACTTTTACACTAATTTTATATTTACTAAGCAAAATTTATTAAATTCCAGTGTTTTGTTTCTTTTTAAGTTCGTTTAAAGTCACTTCTAATAACGAAGAGACAAGTTTATTTAGTTACTCGTACAATTATATCTATGTAAGGAAAATGAAAGATATTTGAAGTATTTTTACTGAGGTGTTTAAATTATGTAAGGTTAGAAGATATTTTAATTTTACGTTGACGGTATTTGCTCGTTCAACTTTAATTAATTACATTCTAATACGTGCACTGAAAGAAAAGAGAGAGCGCCAGCCCCTCCCCCTGTAAGAGGCGCCCTACTCAGGGCGCGAGAGGCAAGAGCCGCCCAGGTGGTCCTCTACACCCCAACTAACGAGCTGCTGGAGGTGCTGAGAACAACACCCCCTCCGCGCTGATCGCCGCTCGCGCCCAGCCGGGCGACAGGTGATGAAGACCGACGCCACCCACTTGCAGCAGATAAGAAACGCGTGGGACTCTCCACCACGTCTTACTGCACGCCAAACACTGACGGGCTGCCCGTTTTGTGCAATGTGTGCATTTATACATGTATTTATACTATTGTATCATATTATTACTGTATTTGTCTTTTTGTTTTTTTGTTTGTTTTTATTTTATTATTATTTGTATTATGATTATGTATAAATGTACGCTATTGCACAATAAACCTATACAATCAATCAACTGAAAGAAAACCCCACCCTCACCAGCGACCACTACGGTACCCTGATCTCCCTTATTATGGCCCCGCTAAGTCCTCCTCTCCCGCCGCCGCAGTGGCACGTCAGGAGAGCGGATTTGGCCAAGTTCCAAGCCACCATGGACGAGTGTTGGTCCACGTACGTGCCGCCCATGGACCTGCATCAGCAGGAGAGTGAACTCACGGTGGCGATAGAGAGTGCAGCAGACGCGGCCAAGCTCAGGACAGCCTCGAACCGCCACCAGCCCCCGGACTGGTGGTTTTATAACGAGGAGGTCCGGGATCACAATCACCGCGTAAACATCCACAGGAGGCTGTATGATAAGCACCCGACCGCCACCGACCTGTGGCTCCTGTAGGACTTGGTGGACCGCACGCAGCAGGTGTCCCTGAGCGCCAGAGAGGCAAAGTGGCTGGAGTGGTGCGCCTCTTTCAGCCAAAATACTTCCCTCAGGCAGCTGTGGGGTGCTTACGGAAGGCTTCAGGCGCTGCTCCGACCCGCCCAGCCGCCCAAACACGCCGACATCAAGAGGCAGGTCGGCTGGTGAACTGCTTAACAGCGAGGAGTTCCAGCGAGCAGCTCCCTTCCCACACCCGTCACCTCTAGCAGCAGCTTTGCGCATAGCGCGACGAGGAGGTTAGCGAGGCACGGGGACAGCCGCACGCGTCGGATCAGCCCTTCTCTCTCGAGGAGCTGGCCAGGGAGAAGCGGGGGCAGACTGAGTGCGGTACTCCATGCTGGCACACTCTCGGCCCACCAGGGACGCCGCGCTGCTGACCCTTATCAACGCGACAAGGCTGGCCGGCCCTCTGCCACCCACCTGGAAGGACGCCGACATCCTGTCCATCCACAAGCCGAAGGACGCCACCGCATTTAGGCTAATCTCCCTCCTGAGCTGCACTGGAAAAATAGCGGAGAGGATGATGCTGAGTCACCTACAGGGGTGCGTATGGAGCCTTAACACCCAAGTATTCTTCTACACCAGGGGGTGAGCATGGCGGACTGCCTCATCACCCTCCTGGCTCATGCCAAAAACCAGCCCACCATCGTATTCTTCCTTGACCTGGAGAAGGCTTTCGAGCTGGCCAGCTCCCGTGCCATACTAGCCGCCCTTGTGAGTAAGGGCATCCCGACGAGACTGCTGGGCTGGCAACAGGAATACCTTTACCACCGCCTTGCCCGTGTGATGTTCCAGGGTCACAAGTCTCACTATCTGAGCTTCGAGAACGGAAGCCCCAGGGCAGCATCCTCAGCCCGTTCCTCTTTAACGTGGTGATGGAGCAGCTGGTGGCGCTTCCCTATCGAGAAGAAACCATCCTTCTCAGCTACGCCGATGACCAAGCCCTCGTCATGACCGGGCGTGTCGCCATCTCGCGCGGGCTCAAAAGGCGCTCCACTTCATCACTGCCAAGTGCGAAGAGCTGGGGCTCAAGATTTCGGCAGAGAAGTCCTGGGCCATGGAAATCAAGACTTCCACGCCTGCTAGGCCAGTAGTTGCGCGTACATGTCGTCGGGCTGACCTGGACCGACTTCTACCAGTACCTCGGGGTGTGAGTGGACAGGCGGCTATCTTTCACCAACCATTTCACGCACCTGAGGGAACGGACACAGGCCCGGCTCAACGTGATGAGGGCCATAACGCGGCCGAGCGCTGGTGCAAACTTCCTTGTCCTGTGCCTCTACTATTTGCAGGCAGTGCGCTCCCTGGTTAAAATACAGTGCACCGGTCCTTGTAGCCTTACCCCGGTAGCAGCAGCAGCGCCGGTAGGTGGTGCAAAACACCACCATGAGGACCATGTTGGAGGCACCCAAGTGGTGCAGTTCCTGTGTTATGCAGATCGAGGCCCGCCTAGTGCCCTTAACCGCAAGGGTGGACTGTATTGTGGCCTGTCGGGTAGCCAGAGTGCTTTAGCGCGACGTGGAGGGTGTTGCGCAGAGGAAACTCCTGATGGCCGTGGCGCAGGGCATTGAGTGCCTGCGCAACAACAGTTGGCTCATAAACTTCACCTAAGTATTTATCACCCTCAGCCAGGCAGAGAACTGGCTTTGGCGCGACCTCGACACCACTCACCCCACCTACGCTACAACACCACCATGGGATGCCCTCGCAGCTGACTTCACCGCCATACAGCTGCCTGCTAGCAAAGCGCACTGCCTCACCGAGGAGCTGCGCCAGCACGCCCTTTGATTCATGTCTGAGGTGACGGGGCCGGGCAGCGCAGGCTAATTCACCGACGGCTCCGTCGACCAAGACAGCGGGAGGTCCGACGCGGCCTTCGTCAGGAGCGGTCTGACGCGGGCGTGGAGTACATCAAACCCCCGATCCTTCTTTTCAGATGTAGCTGCCAGCCATCCTGCACTCCTTCCAGCACGCCTTGCTCCGCTGGGAGGCCACTGTGGTGATAAACATGGACTCCCGGTCAGGGCTGAAGGCACTGTAGGACGCTCATGCTCACGCCCACGCCAGACCAACATCCACCTCACCAGTACTATCCTGTGCATCCTGCAAGACCTGGCAGGGCAGGGCAGGCGGGTCTCACTCCACTGGAATCCCGGCCAATTTGGTGTGCGCTACAACGAGGCTGCTGATGAGGCCGCCAAGCAAGCTGCACACGACCCTACCATCACCTGGACTGTGCGCCCCAGCCTGCAGCAGTCAAGGCGCAGGCCAAGCGCATGGCCGCCCATAATGCCCAACAGTAGCACCAAGAATGGGAGGCGACCAAAAAGCAAGCCGCGTGGTATGCTGCAGCCGCAGCCTATCGCAAACTGGACTCAACCTACCAGCAGCTCAGCTCGAACGGCGTGCTGCTGCAGCGTTTGTGGCTGGGCTACTCCACGCGGCAAGAGCTACATGCCTACTTTGTGGCAGGAAGGTGCCAACGATGCGGAGGCCGCTCCCGGCGCCTATTGGTGCACTACCTCCTCTCCTGCCCAGCCACCACCCGCCTCAGGCCAGAGCCAGCGCCAGCCTCTCAACTTGCAAGTGGCGCCGAACTGAGTACGCAAGAGGCAAGAGCCGCCCAGATGGTCCACCTCACATCGACACACAAGCTGCTGGAGGTGCTGAGAACAGCACCACCTTCGCGCTGATTGCCGCCCTCGCCCAGCCGGGCGACGGGTGGTGAGGACCGCTGCCACCCACTATCAGTAGACAAGCCACACGCGGGACATTCCACCACGCCTTGCTGCGCGCCGACAACGGCGGGCTCCCCTCTTTGTGTAATGCTTATATTATGTATTTACATGTATTTCTATATTACTATATCATTTATCGCTATTGCACAATAAACCTATGCAAACAAATTGAAAGAAAAACAAAAACAGAGAATATGCAATGATGCACCACTGAAGGAATTTGGGAAAAGGTAAAACAGTTAAAAAAAAGCAGGAGCAACAAACTGGTAATCAAAGACAACCATGGAAAGAACAGAGTAGATGAGGTCACGATAGGAACATTATTTACGGAACACTGAAAGAGGAAGTTTTGCATAAGCGAAGAAGATAATGAAGAATTTGACACACACTTTGAACGAGACTTCACTGCAGCGCTCAATGAGGATGCAGAGAAAAATAACCCTCATTAAACTGTAGTTGTAGAAAGACACCCTTGAAGGTAACGATAGAAAAATCACAGTATAAGAGGTCAATAATACTCTGTCGCAGTTTAAACAAAAGTCACCAGGAAGATCTGGCCTCACTAAGATGCACTATGAAGCAATGCCAGAAAGTATACTACAGATTATTTATTACCTTTGATTTTAACACCAGCCTGAACACCGGCTACCTTCCGAAGGAATTAAAGGTCGCCTAAGATGATCTTCATCCCTAAAGAAGTAAAACATCCAACGAGAGTAGACAGGTATAGACCAATCTCTTTACTCGACTTTATTGGAAAGGTGTTTGAGAAGATTATAAACAAACGACTAAGTGAGCAGCTGGAAAAAAACAATTTACTAAATAAGTTCCAATTTGAATGTTTTAAAAAGAGTAGCACGGAAATTGCACTCACGGTCATTAACAAAAAAAAGAGAGGGAAATTGTTTACATTATCTGCAGGGACGTTTCCAAAGCATTCGACAGAGTTTGGATTAGAGGAATGCAATTTAAAACTCTACAACTACATATGAATGACAAAACGCAAAGACTTATTTGGAATTACGTGATGGATAGACATGAATACATAGAGGTTGGAAACCACCGAGGGTAAATATTTAAGATGAAGGCTAGTTTGCCTCAAGGAGGGTGCCTGAGCCCATCAGTATACTCAGTGCATATACCTCAAAAATCTCACCACCATTTACACACGGATGCGTCAATATGCAATCCGCAGATGACGTCACAAAAATCGTCGTCTGCCCCTACAGAAACTCAGAAATGCATGCAGGATTAACAGCAGAAGAAATAAGAAGGATTAATTTGTACGAACGAAAATGGGAAAAAAGCACTAACAGAAATAAATTCAAATCAGTGAAAATTTATAGGAGGAAATTCAGAGAAATACACTTTGAAGAACATTAAAAGTGAGTATGCTAGCGAAGCCAAGGTACTGGGACTGACAATCGCAAGAAGCAAATATATCATGCGATCATCCAGTCTGCAAAGTTATACCCAGTAGCAAGATATTAGAGAAAAGAGCCAAGAAGCTAATTTAACAAACACAACACGAAATAGGGCAGGAAATCAATAATTTAATCACCCAAAGCGAAGAGGGTATAGAGCACATAGCCTCTTCCCCACCTATAGAACTAGGCTCGATCAAGAAGAGGATTATTTGTTTTCCGGCTAACAAGGAGTTAAAGAGAGAGTAAGTTATAATTTGATAACTTTAGAACTCAGAAGAAGAAAGGAAAGGAAAGAAGAAGAAAACTTAAAGAAGGAAAACTAAAACATGGGTAATAGCAAGGATAAAACATTATCAGTTATAGTAATATAAAAACAATTAAAAAAGTTTGAACACCTAACAGTAACACAAAGAAGGATAAGCCTGAAACTGAAGCTCAAGCATACACCAACTTAATCTACCGTATTTCTAAACTAGAATTCTTCAAGTATCTTTCTTTTCTTCTATTCTTCACACCTAAAGGGCCAAACACAGAATATGTGGGATGAGGGAATTATAGTAAGAATGAATAGTTGAGGATATAATACACACCATGGTTCGGATTCCAATTAAAGCTGTAGGCCCTCCGACCAACTTGTTCTCTTTCAAGTCTAATACGCTACTTCAAACTTTGCTACCTCTAACTTTCCCTCTTCCTCTCCCTCACCTTCTACTAGTCTACTTCTTCCCCTACTAGTACTCTGACAGGACTACGGAGAGAAGAGGGGAGGCCTGGGTCTGGGTTTCCTTCCCTCCCCCTCATGTAATCTCAGGATGAACAGAGTAGGGAGGGGAAAGCGCTGGCAATCTTTCTCTGTCCCTCCTTACACACCTTTTTCCCTAGCAATTCAGGAAGCGATGATTTAAGCATCCACTAAAATTCATCCTAGCTATCCTCAAGCCACTATGCGATCTGGTCTCTAGATTTTAAAGCGCTTAGTCAGACCTTGTAGTTTGCGCATATCCCACCACCATACGCTAAAAAAATCAGGTCCACCGGGCGACATTCTTGTCTTTCAAAAGGAGAGTTAATAACACCTCAAGGGACCAGCTCTCTTCTCAAGGCACTCTTCAGAGTCCCTTCCTTCAGATTTTTTGTTACTTCAACGTGTGAACCCATTATAAAACTTTTTAAACTTGAAGTGCTCATTTTTCAGTTCCCTTTGACTAATATTCGATTCTACAACTTGGTTCTAACACTAAAAACGGAAAGAAAACAATGATTTATTTAGCCTTACAGATAAAGAATTTCTTAAGAAAATTACAGTAATTTGGAAAAATAGGATTACGCTGTTTAATTATTTTACGTTTGGAGATATATAAAAAATAATGTTAACCGATTTATTGTTATACAATAAAATAATTGTTTTCGGGCGAAAGTTGAACTTGATTTGGTTTAACGTGAACACAATATAAGATTTCAGAAAACAACAAAAACTGTAAGTTTTCTTTCGAAAACAAATATTTCCTTCAAAAATTCGGATTAGCCATGGGTCCTTTCTAACTTATATATGGAGTTTTTTGAAACAAAACTTTTTCCTACTATCCTTGACGTCTCAATCATTTGGTACAGGTATATTGATGAAGTCATTTACTTGTGGCCTAATTCCAAAGATGTTAATGTTTTTCTTACCAGATTCAATTGTCTCCTCCCTTCAATTAAATTTACCCATGAGTTGGAAAATAATAAATCCCTGTCCTTTATTGATCTTCTTATTCATAGAACTCATACAGGTTTTAAATACTCTATTTTTCGTAAGCCTACTAATTCAAATTCTTATATTGATTTTTACTCTTTTCACAGCCCTGAAGTTAAACGTTCTATTTTTTCTTCTATGTTTCTACGGGCATTATGAGTTGTGAGCCCGGAATATATGGATTTGGAATTTTCCAATTTCTTTGAAATTGGCCGTAAACTTTAGTACCCTTACCCGTCTCTTCAAAATTGTCTTTCTTCTGGTAAAAAGACATTTTATCAAAATGTCCCTATTCTCCCTTTTAATAGTAATAACATTTTAGTTCTACCTTTTTCTCTTTGTTTTAGTGATCTTACCCGTCTTTTGAATAAGTTTTACATTTCTGTTGCTTTTAAATATGAGACGAACATTAAGAATTTATTAGCACGTAATAATTGTAATAGTTGGGGGGGGAAATGGAATTTATTCAGTTGAGTGTTTTGGTTGCAAAAGAAAATATTATGGACAAACAGGTGAACAGCCTTCTGCTCGCATAAATCAACATAAATATAATGTCCAAAGAGGAAAAGATAACAGTGCTTTCTTTGTCCATATGTCAGATAAGGACCATCTAATCAACTGGAACTCGGCAAAATTTATTTATCGTTCCAATGACCCTATGAAATGTGCTTTTATTATCCAATGTGATAATTTTAACCTTTTCCTTGGCTTATATAAAATACATGTTATAATTAAAAGATTAATACTTAAAGAAATTAGTTCTGACTTGTGTTCTAAGTTATTTATATACAATCTTTAAGTTATGTGGTCCCAATTTTTTATTTTTTTATTTTCCATTTTTTAATTGTCACTGATCTGTTATGTACATTGTATTTTTCCCCCTTTTCGCTCCTCGTGTCTTATAATCTCCCTCGTTAGGCTATCTCCATTTCTTTTAATCTGTTATTCTGTCTGTCGTCTCAGTTTGACCTTACTACCTGCTTCTTGTAATTATTAAAGTGAATCTTTACCTTTTCCCTTCCGTCTTCCTCATTGGTGATTTGTTGTTTCTGACGCAGTCTTTCATACTTTTCTTTCGTATATATATACCTCTAATATAATATTATTTCTTGTAGTTATTCTTGATAAGGAACTTAATAAAGTTCGAAAGTACTTGGAAACACCATTTCATTTTATCCTGCGGAACAATGCATTCATATATATATATATATATATATATATATATATATTGCATGAACGACCATTCGTAGAGTTAGTCTGGGTCGCGGTCAATTGCTCTCCCCCGGCAAGGCTCATTAATGAAGAGGCGAAAGGGTCGAGACGAGGGGGAAACGGCCGGGGGAGAGCAATTGACCGCGACCCAGACTAACTCTACGAATGGTCGAGCGGTGATCTTCCATCTCTCTTGTCAGTTCCATTCTGAGGAAGCCAAGAGGCAAAACGTCAATAAAGAGCTCTGTATAGTGTCTGGACTTTTTTTCTCCCCATCCATTCTCACATATATATATATATATATATATAAAAATATATATATATATATATTTATATATATATATATAAAAATATATATATATATATATATATAGGTGTATGTTAGGAGTAGCTAGCCATTTATACATGTTTGGTTGAAGACTAGGTTGTATTTTTATTCTATCAATTTTTTATTTTGGAATGGTCCAACTGGCGAATGCAGTTTTTTGTATCTGGTTGGATATTAAAAATCAGTTGAGGAAGATCCATTTTATTTTTCACAAGTAATTTGAGTTTTGGCCGTGAAATTTCGCCTTTCTTAAGGCATCTTCAGACGGAGGTCTTCGTTATTGTTAAGGATGCGTTGATTTTATTGGTCTTTTGGTTTTGTGTCCTTTACCAATGAGGTAGATCATTGCTGGTCGTGAGTAGCTAAGAATGAAATTGATGATGAGGATGATGATGATGAATAGTTAGGAAGAGATTAGAGTGGAAGGTGAGAAAATAAGTTATAGGTGAAGAGAAATAAAATTGACTTTCGTTCTTTGGTACTTTTATAGGTCAAAGTCAGATTACCTTGTTCCTTTAGCAGAAAAGATGAAGTAGTCGCTCGAAACTGGTCCGTTGGGTTTGAGATTGGGGCCCTTCTCTTTAATGAGAAGAGCCTCCCGAATCTTGAGGCGGCAAAGGTCAGGTTTTTTTTTAAGTTTGGTAGTGTATTCGACCAGAGTTGCTCTTGTAATTTGTGCGTTATGCTTCACTCTGTAATGTGTTTTTATTCGTTCGTCTTGCAAATGTCATCGCTAGGAGCCGGCTGATGGTAGTAGTGGTCATACCTATATATTAATTATTTGGATGAGGTTTAGAGGCCTCATGAGAGCATTGGAATTATGTATACCACTGTCGTGGTATGAAATTATATTAAATCAATACCATATTATATCTATGAAGGAGGGACCAATAACTTGAAGGCGAACTGACAAAGGGGCGGAACACCACGAGATGCGACGGGCGCAGGGCGAGATAAGAGTGCAACGAGGTCAGGTATAATATGGACAATGGCAACACTCAAGGTTACTTAAAGAGGCATGTACAAAAATATAATTTTATTTACATAGAAATATGTAGAAAAATGATGGAAAAAATTACACCAGATGAACAAGGAGGGGGGGGATTGTAGTTATGAATGAGACTATGAAGTTGAAATTTATGGTATTACAGGAGGAGACTATTCAAATTGGGGAGAATTAACTCAAATAAGTTACTAAAGGGAAAGAAGGTTTAGCTTACGGAGAATTCCGAGTGAGACGTCGGGGTAAGGCTTCACGGATGTCTTCTGCACGTGAGGCGAGGGGGCTAAAAACTTCTGAGCGGGAGCTTAAAGTGATGAAGATTCTCCAAAAAAAGGGGAGGGTGGTAACGTCCGGTACAGGGGAGAGTATTTCGGCCACCCGAAAACGAGGGTCGAACGAGGAGAGTTTCGACCGTTGTTGATGAGAGAAGTCGGAAAAATCACTCGGTAGCGATCGTTAAATGGAATTACCTCACTGGCTGGGGCTAATTCCAATACACAAATAGTTCAGCTGTCACTTTGCTTTGTTGTTAGCACCTGACTTGGAACTAGGGGAATCTCCTTGGGTCTGAGCGAGACTTCTTAACTCTGTGTCCGTCTCATGGGAAACGAGCAATATATATGTCTGAGGCTCTCCCCGCAGAAGGGGTTTATTGGGAAACAGCTTTACTCTCGAATGGCCTCGAATCTTCTTGCCTAGGCGATTCTAACCCGTTTAAAGGTGAATCGTGCTGGACGCGGTTCGAGGCTACCCGCTTGGGGAAGGGAAGGTTAGGCTTACCAATTTAAGCCTAAAAGAACCTTCTACAGAGCAAGGAAGTTCCGTGCTGGACAAGAAATTCCACGTGGAATTCCCTCACAACCACATTTGTAGCCTTTAAGATCGATTGCTTTCGCAGAGGTTGTTTTTCATTAATGAGTTTGCTTACTTTTGTGTTTTATAATAAATTCGTAACGAGAACTTGTTATTTTCTTTGATATAGTTACTTTTTATGATATCTTGTAGCATTTTTTCGTCCTTTTTGTAAGCATCCGTTATTTGGTTCTTATAGTAGAGGGGTATTAGCTTATCTTTTTCTCTTCCAATCTTTACCTGAAACTTGTAGTTGAGAATTTTCTTTTTTAATTTGTCAAATTCTCTGTTTGAATAGCCATTATTGATCAAGATCTGTTTTGATCTTCGAAATTTTCACTAAGTGCGTTCAACGTTGAGCAGCTCTTGATGGCTCTTCTTATGGTGCACTCAATAGTGGAAGATTTAGATAGTGGTAAATGATAGATGGTGAAAGGGAGGTAGGGTTGCCCTTGTTTGAGGGGCTTTGCAGGCATTTTTTATTCTTTAATACTTATTTTTGCCTTTTTTTTTATTTATGTTGTCAAGTGTTTGTCTCAGTGTGCATTCTTCTTTGGGTTCTTCTGTTTATTTGTCTCCTGGTCTCGTTTACTTTGTATTCGTGCAGTGTTTTTGTTGAGCTTTTGAGCCTTTATTAGTGTTCGAATTTAGTTTTTTTACCTCGTGTTTTTATCTGATGTATTTTCTTCTTATTTTTCGATTGTGAGTTTAGTATTGTCTCGTAGTCTATTGTGTCATACTCTGTGTTGTTGATGTTTATGTGTAAATTGGTAAGGTATTTTCTTTGGAACTGAGTTTAGTGCTTGGGAATCGCCGGTTTCGAGCGACCTTCTCGTGCAATTTGTCAGGGATACTAATTCTGCCTCCATTTCTTTTAATTCTGGGATGATATCATTGGTCATTGAAGACCGGATCTTTTTGGCCAGTTTCCGGGTTGCTACGTTAATTGGCTCCAGTCTCTGCCTGCGGTGTAGGTCCCTCTGCCGGAGAGGCTCTCTTCGTCTGGTTTTATTTATGCAGACGGATGTAGAGTTCTGCAAAAGTTGGAGCCTCCTTATAGTGGTCTTGCTGGCTGTTTGAGTCACTACTGCAGGGTTGATGAGCTTAGCCCAGATAAACGTCAGGTATAATTTCCTGATATTCGCCGAGCTAAGATTTCTGAACCTATATAGCTTAGAGATTTCTCTCTTCGCCATATTCTGACTCTCCTTGTAGTGACTCGAGTATCAGTGGTCGGAGATTTTTAGACCCAGGATGGTGCCTTAGGCAGAGTAGCCATATCTCCTCCCATCAATTACAATGGGCCACGTCAACTTGCAGCACAGCGGGAGGATCTTAAATTTCTCCCTGTTTGTCCGGATTTTCCACCTTTTCTCGAATTGGTTGATGTTCGAGGTCACTGCGATGGTGTTGTTCACCTGATGCCTTGCTTTCCTAACCCTACTGGGGATGATCTACGTGACGTCATCTGCGTACTCTTCTTATGTATGGGCTCATTACCGAATTTTCATAGTTCTTGGTGCACTCACTTTTGGCGTTAAGGCATCGACCGACATCTGTCTCATTTTGATAGAAGGTGGTAGTATATTTACTGTCGCTGTTTTGTTTTACGCCTCGTCCAGGAAGGAAATACGGCTACATACACTAAATTGATATGTACATTTGAGAACGGAATAAGATTCTAAGGTCCTTTGGAGTTGTATTAATTGGTGTTCATCATGAATCGTGAGGTATTTTTCATCAACGAATCTGGTGTAAATTTTGGGTGGGTTCGTCATTTAGTTAAGAGCCTTTCTTCTAGGTTTGTCATGTAAAAGCTCGTGAACGCACGGCCTAGTGGCGATCCAATCGCTAATCCGTCAATTTGACAGTAAAGTTTGCCATCTGGGCTACGAAATAGAGCTTCGGTTGTATATATTCTTAAAAGTTGTTTTAATATTTGGGGTTCCATTTTACCGGCGACGATTCGACCACAATACAGTGATCTTTTTCTGCCTACAAAATGAATACCAAACAATATATTATTCAATTTTGAGAGAGCACAATTCTAAAGATACAACTAGAACTTTGAAAGGTAGTTTTCGTTTTGAATAAAGGGACTTAGAGTATAAAGAAAAATATAAATATTTCTTTAATTAACAGTGAGAAGAAAATTAAAAAAATTTAAAGTAGTTAGCGAGTGTAAACTTGCTCTAATATGATAAGTTAGGAGCATCTTTATTTATTAGTCTAATCTTTATATAACAGTGTCTTAAAAATTGCATTCAACGGAGAAATAAAGCACAATTTTCCAAAGCTAACTGTACAAAATCACAAACTTCGCCAAAGCACTGGTTACATGATGTTTAAGTTTGAACTGACAAACGCCAAATTGCGCGCCTCAGACCATATACAAAACACTTCAGCTAGGTAGAAGAAAAACCATTGACAAATCATAATTTAACACTTGCGAGAGCTATTTAATACATATTGTTTCTAAGATTCGAATTGTAATCGGGCATTTTGGGGAATTTATAATTTCAAAATCTTCTAATTTGATATCGCTTTTACATTTTATAGTGTGCTTATCACTGAACTTTCTTTGGATTTAATTATCTTGCCTGTTCAATAAATTAAGTTCCAATGGGAGAAGAATCTTGCCTTAAGAGTTCTGACGGAGCTTCCGATGTATTTGCGTTGGAACGCCCAGGACATTTAAATAAGTATATAATGGAGCTCCTACGAAACTTTGGAACCCATTTCTTTATTTTAATTAAGATTTTATATTTATTTGATTAATGAAGGAGATTTAAGTTTTTTGGTCAAAAGTATTTCTTTAACAAAATAATTATGTGATTTTCAGCTAATAACTTTATTGTAAATAGTCAGCTCTGGCCTAATTAAGTAATGTCTGTCTTTTATAACCGTTAATCTAAGGTGGCCGGAGTTGTACGATCCACTTAAAAATGTGCAGAATGGCTTTTCAACGATTATAATGGAAAATCATTGTGCGCAATGAAGGATTTAAATTACTTAAACTCCTTGTCTATAAGATTTCAAAATGAACTGATAGAGTATGCGCGCTGAAGAAAGGTCTTAATCGACGAGATTTTGTTTTCAAATCCAAGCAACTAAATAAAATCAATCTTAACTTCGTATTAGTGGGTTTCCTGTATACTGATGTTTAAAGACTATTTTGATTATTTCTTATTAAAATATCTAAAAAGGGTAGGGCGTTATTACTTTAAGTTTCCAAAGTATGTGATTGCCATATGAAAGAAGTTAAATATATATTTATTTTGATGTTTTAAGTTGAGAATTTAGCTACGCGTGCCGAAAGGAAGTATTTGCTGTACCTCGTTTGGCACATGTTGCAAAGGTTGCCTAGACCTCTGCTGGAACACCTATGTAGTATTTTCCTCCGTCCTTTTCGTCTCAAACAGGGGGAGAGAGGGAAAGAGGAGAGGAAGGGGGGTTGCCTTAGACCAAACTTTGCAAAATCTTTCTCAGACACTTTCTTCAGATCACGTGACTACATTGAAGAAGGATAAAACTTAGAAACTGGGAGCAAGGTGATAGGAGAGAGAAAAGGTGGAAATGTGAGTCGGTGAATTCCTTTAAAATTGAAAATACCAGTCACTCTGCCTCAAGTACAGGTGACTAAGATTTATCATTTAAACTGGCGGGTCTAGAGTTTAGCATGAGCCTTTAGTTGAGATAGAACAATAAAGTAAAAGTTTTATACCTATTAACCTATATTTCCGTCAGTCTATTGTGTTAGTCCTTGATATGCTAAAAACAGCGCGTCTTCTCGCCAATATCAGTTACTACTTTATTTTCATATTGCTTCAACTTACTTTCTTAATTATTTAATTGCTTGAAGGTAAACATAATCTCTAGCCTATTCGTTTTATGCTAATCTTTCGGGCATGCTTTTATCTATTTCATCCAATAATTAAGAGATATAGTTCTGTGCTATTGGTAGTGGATTATCTGAAGAGAAACATGCATTCTCATTTTATCTGCTGATATATCATTCATTTTCTGATTTATGTCTATATCTACCTTTATTTTTTATTTAAATTTTAGGCGATTTACTTCTGCGACCACACAACATATATTCTACGAGAGTAACGAAATGAATGCATTTCTACTCAGGGCAAAATAGTTTCAAGAATAGTTGAGCATGTATCTTTTGGTGTGTTTTTCATTATTAATATAATGTTTCTAAGTTAGTTATGTCATGGCCTAATTTATATTTGAATACGTGAGTTGAATACGTTTTACGAGACTTCGGGTTTCCGTCTCAATTAGGAGCATATTCTCATTCTGGAGTTATTTTTCGTAACTTTCATTTGTTTTGCATCAGTTTGAATCACCAAACTTTTTATTCATTGGATATTTTAGCTTTTTACTAAACTCCATATTCTCTTCGTAACTAAGATAGCTTAGATGCTTTGTTCCTCTTACATTTACTTTATACGTTTTATGAGGATTGTAGTAGATAGTGGAAAGATTTCTCTTTCTTTTTTCAGGCTAAATTGTACTAAACTTTACTCAATTTCAGCATATTAATTCAGTTCGAGCCATAGTTGTCTAGAATAGTGCATGCATCTCATCTCCTACTCGCTTACACAAATTAACTACTGCTTTAATTTTACACACATAAAATGCGAGTATATCAATCACATTCTACACACAGCTCTGATCGCAAACTGAGGATGATTAAACGGCATGACTAGACGGTATATGCAACCTCCATATCATTATTACTATTGTCTCGTACTCAATAAAGGAATATTTCGGTCGTGGAACTTTCTAGCCAGCAGCCCATATTTTAGTTTATTTAATTTTACCTTACGCGCTAAATTTGGCTCACGTTTTCTTCCTGTCGGAAATAGAAGATTGTAGATTAACCAATATAATTAATTGAATTTAAAAGCATTTGTAATTTTTTGTCTGAAATATGATAACATCTCATAATTTCTTCTAAACCCGGCCTTGTGGTCCCATTGATATGATTGAACTTTCCAAACATAAAATTCAAGTTCTTCTTTTGCTAAATGCATTATCCTAAGTTTTTTAAAAATATTTTTACTCTAGTATGAAGATCACACTGAAAAAAAGTGATAATGCTATTTCAAATATTTTTACCTACAGATAAAAGATCATCATCTATGCGAGAGAGCGACGCCTTTGAATCGGTCTAGATTTCCATTGTGTAATGTTTTATAGTTCTTTATGTAAATTCTTTTATAAAACCTATTCAAAAACATTTTATATTCTGAATTTTTAAATCAAATGACTTTGATATCATAATGCAAAGGTGGTTGATGATGAAAATGTAAACGTGTCGGAAATTAATTATAACTGGATTTAACTAAAACTGAAAATTCAATCAATGTTCTTAATATAAAATTATTTCAAAGCTTTGCAAAGATGGAATAAAATAAATTTAATTTTTATATTCATTATTTCTACCATAATTAATTTAAAAAATTTGACGAAAATTCTGACAAAAATGAAAAAGGTTTTGGACTCAATTGAGACATAAAATTAGTTAAAGTTTATTAAATAATTTCATCGAATTGAATCCTATAAATAATTAGTGTTCAAAGGATGAAATGTTCATTTATCAGAGATAGAATAATAAAGAGAATCGGAATTAAAAAAGAAGAAGGTATCACAAAATGGTAACACTATGTAAGACAATTTTTGTTCCGGAACAGTAAATGTTATTTTCCATCTCATTCTATTGCAAAACCAAATAAAATAGCTATAATTTGTTTTAAATGTTACTTTTGTGGCTTGTAAGAAGAAACATCTTCTCAAAATAGAATTTTTTTTTATTTTTTATCCAATGTATGGCTAAAAATAAAAACACAGTGTTAAATTCATATAATTTTATTAAGAGCTCCACAAGAAATACATATAATATGAAAAAGGTAGAAGTGAAAATTTACCCTCGATTTCTGTTCACGCCTCTAAATTTAGTCCTACATCATGTTTGTATTGTTTAATTTTTGGTATCTATATCTAAAGTGCAGTGTATCTCGATAGATGTTCTCCACTTGCACCTCATAGTATGCTCCCATATTCAACTTCAACTTGTCAAGAAGGCTTCACGGATTAGCACTTTAGGATTATCCTTCAGCCAGCTTGGCCATAGCAGTTCACTAACTTGTTAACCAGTTCAATATAATTTTCAGCTTTATGCTTCGTCAGAAATTTCTGGCACATCTAAAGAAAACACTTTTAGTCTTCCTTTTCCTTTTAAGTAAGCTTTCCAGGAAATTCTGAACATTATAGGAGTTTCTTGATTTGTTGTCCAAAACAGACACTAGCTTTCACTTGTTCTTCAGAGAGTTTGAGAATTGAAATTTTAAATGTGAACTCGAACAAATTTCTTCATGAGGCATATTCTAAATTCATTTGAGGATACAACACCTTTGGAGAGTCTATCAATTGCTTATGCTTGAAAATATGCTCTCTAAGAGAGAACTCAGTCTTGCGTGGCCGGTGCTTCTTAAGGGAATGGGCTGTATTATCAATACCCCTCAAAAGGCAGAGATGACATGAAAACTTGAGATACAGTGAATGAGCCACGGAAGGGTTGTATTATTATTCGAATTATAAACAAGTGGATTTTTAATGCTTCTTGAGGTGTTGTCAATGAAGCGTTGCTACTCTCCTGAATTATATGCATTTAATATTGCATCATGCAAGACAGATGCATCATGGCAGTAGCATAGGCCACTTGATAAGATAAAAATCTTGAGAAATGTTTATGGCGTTTACTTGGTTTGTCACTTGCATACATACATCCAGCAAATATCTACATATAAACTTTGACAAGCTAAAATCTTTGGCAAATTCATGAAGGTAACTTTAGTTAAAATAGTGTCGATAATAAAGGTTCTTTGCCCCCATGTGCCCCGTCGAAACCACGAGGTCAGGCAACATCAGCAAGGACCGTGGGAACAGTCCGAATATCAAGCTGCTTTCTGCGATAATCGAGGGATTGGAATCTTAAACGCGCGCCTCGGTCACCTCCCGGAGCGTTATCAAGAAACTGACTGGGGGTACTTCCCATCCCTCAAAGCCGTGTTGGCCCAAGAAAAGGTTCCCCGTGCCCCTATTGGCGGAGGCAGTAACGGTTTCGGCTAGTTTCTATATATTTTTGGTCCCAATTGGGCATAGACAGTATTAGGCCTGCCTTTAACAAGGAAACACGTGATCCTCGATCGCGTTCCATTCCCCTAGGAGCCCGAAGGTTAGAATTATACTGAAAGATCTGAGCAGTAGTTAATTGTCCCATCCTTGGTTTCGGTACATTTCGTTTTGCATGAATACTCTCTACAGTTAGTATGACTACTAGAGGCTAAACTACCGGGGATTAATGTCTCTCGAATAACCATCCGTTCCACGTTTCATCTCTTAAAGCCTCGAACCCAAGCTAGGCCGAGACGAACCATATGCGGCTTCCTTGCCAGTCACCCCTTGTGTGCATACGTAGAGAAGCTTGTTAAAGCTTCCCGAAAACTCCCGTAGAGTTCGCTCCTGTTCGCTCTGAGTAGCTCTGTTAGTTCGATTATTGTAAACATTTAGGATCCATTGCCATTATTCCTTTTTAAATTATTTATTTTATATAGTGTGTAATATCAAAGTCTTTTTTTGTTCCTACTTTCTCATAAACCTCATAGCCCACAGCCCTTATTAGTTTAATAACGGAGAACTGAACTTTAAGGTTTGTATTTATATCTCTCGCGGTCCTTAACATAAGTTTATCCCCAACTTCCACCACTTCTATCCCACCATCTCTGTCGTTACCAGATTTAAGTCAAGGTCACTTGTTTGATCTTGAGCGTTCACTCATTTCCGGTAAAATTAAGAATTTGTCTGTGGTCATTCTACGACAGATAGTATAGATTCCTTTCTACAGCAATAACTCTTACACTGTAGTCTACATCTTCACTGATTATTCAAGTAGTGTTCACAAGCAACATGAGTTGCCCAGGTTTTGTCTTATTTCCAACTTGGTATGCTAAATTATGCTTTATAAGCTTCACACATTCTCATATATGCGCTAACCCTAAATATTTTTTCTCTGGTTTTGATAAATGTCAGCAGATATAAAAGAATACATCTAGAGATTGATTGTATAGACTTTATAACATTTCTTTTCTACAGAATTGTGTTCCTTCTGATACCTGGATCTGAGATAATAGCAAAGTTGTGAAATCGTTTTAAATATTTCTGAATTGTTATCTCAAAACATTCCAATACTCATTTTAAAAAAGATTTAAAATTGCTACAATGTTTGGAAAAGAAAATGAAAGCCTACACCGTTTTATATATTCTCAACTTTTTTTTCCAATGGGACAAATTTAGAAATTCATTGCCCTACCCACTAACCCAAAGTTTTGGGTTTCAAAATAGACTTTTTCATTTACTTTAGTTAGACTCAACTGGGAACAACACTTTTTACCTAGAACAAGTAAATGGGAAATTTTATTACATATATACTGTAACTATCTCATACTTCAAGTTCATTTTCTCAAGTTATGGTTACAGCGCATCTACAGCATTTAAATAATAACCCTCTCCGACTACAACTTCTTTCATAATCTACCGAAGACAAAGCTATTTATACTTTTAACATGCAGGATTTAAATTCAAAGCAACTGGGTGTTATGTGCTCCAATATCTTCTCTAATCACCGGTCATCTCTGAGAAGAAGGCAGTAAGTACGCCCCCTCAATATCCCCCTCTATTCCACCCATTATTAATAATGGCATAAAATTGCTCTTCTGTTAGCCATTCTCTCTCAGATAGTTACATATAGAACCACTCTTTCCTTCCTTTTCAGACCATTCACACACCATGTCAGTACATGCCTTTTACTTTATTCACTAGATTATTTTTAACCATTATTCTTACATGTAAAGCCAACCGAGAAAACTATTTGTTAATACCTAGTACATACCAAAAAGAGTTCTTACCTAGTCGTTGTTGACGCTTTCATTCCATGCAGTTCTCTCTTATTCTGTCTATTTGCACCACTCTCACTTCCAATTTTTTCTTTTCTCTCAATGTTAGATTTACAGTACACAATGACATAAACATTATACCATAGAATACTAGATACTTCTTATATGGCACTTTTCTCAACGGTAACAGCAACAATGCTCATGACACACACTGCCCTTTCTTCAAATCCATCCACACCTCTTTATCTTATGTGGATTTAACCTACCACACTCGTCATACGTACCCCATAAGAGGCTACAATCAACAGTTACAAATAGCTCTCACACTTAGCTATTAAAAACAGATCACCAGCCTATGCGCAAATACACTAAAACCATCCCTCACCATCCTTCATTAATCTCTCCACGTTTTCTCTCATACATATTTTTGCTTCTCTCAGTTCTTCATCCATAACCGTAAAAGAGCAGCACAAGTTCTTTCAGCTCATATTGCAAATCTGTGCCATTTCTAGACTCAAATACCTGGCACCTTGAGAAGTACATCGCCCGTCCAGCTCCAGTGCTTCTTCAGTGCCATAAATTAGTATTACCTAGTATTATCTCCTTTTAATATTTCCATTTTACTTTTTATTGCTACTTCCTTTGTAAGCGTCTTCTCAATGATATTTCTTGGTCGGCAACTAATTTAACAGGCTAGTCACCGACCATCTTTCGTCCAATAATCTTACATTGCATATTTTAACTTTTTCTTTCCATGATATTTTCATTGGGCTATTATTCTTACCATGAGTAACTTTTAGATTGCTATTCTTGATATAGTAAATTTGGTTCGCTTTTTATAATATTTTCCTTCGTTCCCTAATGTCACTCCATTTGGCTAACAAAAAGTCAATCTTTCAGGTTGTTTATTAATGAAGAAAGTAATCTGTTTTCCCACTGATGCACAGAAATAAGGGATCTACGAAGCATTGCTTCTTCCATTCTTTGTCGTAGGTCGGGCATTAACCTTTTTTCAGGGAAAGTAATACACGGCGATTTTATTAACAGGTTTACCTCTACATAAGTTGTGATGAGTTATCACTTGATTTGTCTTCCACCTGAGAGTCTTAAAATGGGAGCACAAAGAAAGGTAATAGTACAGCGATGGAAAAGCAAGACAGTGTAATCACAGGAAGAGAGAAAATATAATTATTATGTACAACTGACGAATGAAAGCTGAGTGAAGTGTTTGTTTCGAAGTCCATGAGTTATAATGGTCACCGCCATCAGAATCGTAGTAGGCTCAAATGTGCTTGAATCAATACAACTTTTCTCAGCACTTGATGAACTGATGGCTTGTTTAGATATATATCTGTATGAAACAATAGATTTAAAGAACTTCGCATCTAGGTAGATATAGGGAAGGCAACATAAATCCTTTTATAAACAACTATGACATTACTCATTTTTTCTTGAAAGTGAAATGTAAGAGATTCATTGCAAATGAAGCAATCCGTGTCCAAATGAACGATAAGCTGAAATGACAGAATATAAAGTATCCTATTGACTAATTAACAAAATTTTATCTCCATAATAAACTTATCCAACTGTTTAAATTGTAAAATATATTTGCCCGTCTTGATATACGATCTTTATTTGGGCAACTTTTTTAGTATAGAGATAAAACAGCTGGGCTCATATAAGTATATTCCATTTAAACTATTGAGATATGGTCTAAAAATATTTTGGATGTGTAAAGATAAAAGAGAACTAGAACAAAATTTAAAACTTACTGTGGCACGGAAGGAATAAATGTACATCGTGTTCTAGCTAATTTATTTTATGATAGATTTGATAGGCCTACTGACTGACAACACGAAATAATTGTAAACGAATAACTGGACCTATTATTTTCCAAATCAAGAGATCACTCAAATTATCAGGTAAAAAATAGCAAATCCAATACATTTCGGATTGTTTATTTTTGACACGAACAAAGTTTAGTTTGATATTCTTGATAGGAATTCCTGTGAAAATAGTGGTTTAGTGGAAGCAGCCAGATAATTGATATTTATAAGCCCTTAATAACATGGTTTCCATCTGAATGAACAAAAAAAATTATGTTTCGTATTATTTAAGTTATAGAAGTTTACTCTAAACTCGTTTGTGCATTGCACTTGACATCATAATATATTATTTTAGCAAAGTTAGCCACACTCTCTTGATTATGTAGATTAGAGGCGCCATTATGTAAAACACGGTCGCTAGTAGTAAAGTAAATTCAGGTGAGGCGTTCAACTTTTATTGTCGGTCTGCCTTTCTTTATATTGCTTTAATTTCTTCATAGAAATAAGTTTGATATGATAGTGTTTTACATAGGTAAATCTTTCAAATAGTTCGTCGTAACTAGCATCAGCTGTGAGAGCGTTGTGGTTGGCTTGCAAGCAAGAAAGTATGTACCATGTTCAGGCTTATGTTGCTGAATAAAAATAATGTGTGCTAAAGGTAACGGCCCTATCGCTTCAGCGTTACCGTACTGGTCTAGATAACTCTAGAGGTCTGAGGTTCGAGTAGTTGATTGGGCGCATGTTTTATTTTCTTGGCTTATCTCGGGGTCATTTTCTGTAAGATCTCTGTTCTCTTGTTTCTGTGTAGCCCTTGGCATATATATATATATATATATATATATATATATATATATATATATATATATATATATATATATATATATATATATATATATATATATTAGGGTGTCCCAGAAAATTCAAGATGGTGATACACAGTCTAGTACATGAAGCCCTAGTTGCCTCTCGTGTAAAAGTAAATACTGTAAAATTTTTTATAATCTCGGCTATATTTACCGGTAGCACAAAATGTCGACTTCGTGTATTTTGAGTGATATTGACAACATTAAGAAATGATGTTTTTTCTTCTCTTCCTCAGATAGCTGAAACACAATGGCACGTGTTCGGCGATCACAAGATAAGCTTTTTGATGTGGACTCTTCTGAGAGCTTTCCTGGGAAAAGGCTGCCTTCTCAAAAGGAGGTTTTGGCTGTGTTCTTGTTCCCCTAGGTCAATAGGAGGGAGTTGGTCATGGCAGCCACTGGCTTTACCACTACCAAGATCCTCGACGTCTGGAAGAAGGCCAAAATTTCAACCTTTGACCCTTCTTACGTCAAGAAGAAAGGCATGGCGAGAGAGAGAGTCTCTGCAGCTGTATGTTCCATGCTCAGGAAGGATGTTCCAGTGGATAACATTTTGTCATCCACTGGGACGGGAAGGTCCTCCCTAATATCAGGGACGGCAAATCGCTGGAGGAGAGGATCGCAGTCTTGCTCACTGGTGAGGACACAGAGGAACTCTTTGGCGTCTTTATTTCCACTGACGGAACAGGAAGAGCCATGACTGCGAGAGTCTTGAAGCTTGTCCGAGAGGAATGTCATGGAAACCCGCATCATTGGCATGGGGTACGACACCTCAGCGTCCAATACTGGCCTCGTGCAAGGACCATGTAATCTGATCGAGCGGGAGCTTTACCGTTCCCTGCTCTGCTTGGCATACCAGCGCCATGTGATGAGGATGTGCTACAGGAGGTCTTCAAATGCTGCCACGGACCTACTTCTGGCCCAGACATTGCGCTCTTCAAGAAGCTGCAGAAGCGATGGCCATCTATCGACCAGAGCAAGGCCAAGCCCTTGTATACCGAATCCTTGGTGGCCGAGCAGGACACCCTACGGCAGTCCGTTACCAAGGTCCTGCGCCAGTTCTTGAGGCTGGATCTCATCGCGTTCCTGGGCGGTGACATGCCGAATTCCTTCAAAGTTTCTGGCGCTTACCACATTCCCCGCTGGATTGCAAAAGGAATTTCTGCAATCAAGATCACGCTCTTCTTCGATCAGCTCTATCTGGCCCGTCAGAAAGAGAAGGGAATGATTCAAATATCGTTGTTCGTGGTAATGGTTTACATCAAGTACCGGAACGAAGCGTCCATTGCTGCCCACGTTCCTAAGAACGACAGGGACTTCATCCAAGACATCGCGAACTATGGGGATCAGAGCGCGGCCGCTGTCGCCGTCCGTTTCATGCGCTGACACCTGTGGCATCTGTTAAACGCCCTGATCGGGCTGGCGCTCTTCGACGAGAGAGTGGACGAGAGAGAGAAGATCGACATCGTCAAGGCCATGAAGGCACGACCAGAATTAAAAAAGGGCTCACGACGACTTCGGGGAAAGAATTTTAACCTGCGCTAGCCATTTCCTACCTGGGCAACCGTCTGATTGTCGAACCTCATCAAAGGTCTTCTAAGATAACAGACCTTTTTCGACGAAAATATGGCAACCTGGCCATCCACCTCCCTGTAACAGGTGACCCAGAAGCGGGTTGCCACTCTCCGTGTAATCAACGACTTGGCCGAGGGTGGAATTGCCCTCGTAAATCGATTCCTCGGTCAGTGGACCAAGAGTGAGGAACAGACGCCTTTCCTCCTGAGGACAGTGCCGCTTCAAACACGGGTTGTGCCAAGAAAGACAAGGAGCAGCTAAAGAACAAGGTGGCCAAGGACGTTTAAAACAGCTGAAGTAGTGGGAAAGATGCCCTTCTAGGTTTCGAGACTTATTAGCTGATGTTCTGCGTTATCATTTGTCTCTGACCCTCGTCTTTGGATAAATTATATTCCATTTTCTGCCTTTTTCTCACTTCCGTGATCTTCTCTGTAGAAAAACATTCATTTTGTGCCCAAGAAAATATAGACTGATTTTGATTAAACTTTCTCTCCATCATTTCCACACATGTACGAACAAGGGCGTAGTATTCTTGTATCGATACCGCTAAGTTTGATTTTCACTTATATGACTTTGGAATACCCTATATATATATATATATATATATATATATATATATATATATATATATATATATATATATATATATATATATACATATATTTATTAGGTTTAAAACAAAGATCCCGCACAACCTTTATTAAAAAGTTTATTTATTTATAGATTTGGAGAGGGCGTACGACTAGTTAATGTGTAGTGGCTTAGGTAGATTATTTCACTCGTCACTTTAAAGAAAGGCCTTGGAATGTCTATGTAACTATATACACAGTAATTAATCGGCAATCCTATATGATATTTATTTTCAAAAAATCACCATCAAATGAGTTTATGGTGAAAAGCAAAGTCCACTTTTACTGTAAGACTACTAGTCCAGCTTGTCGTATCAACCAAGCCTTTGCAATAGGCAAAATAATTCCTTACGCAGCCTAAAATTGTTTTACGTAGTTTCAACTTGGCAAACACAATCTTCAAGATAACCATGTAATGTTTGACCGTTACTTATTGAAAAAGATGGTTTGTGCGCCTGTGTCAAAGCTGATTCACATATGACTTCATAAAGGGTGGCTGGAAACTTTAGTGTAGGTCATACAAGTAATTGGAAAATTCACCAAACTGGATGTATGAATTGCATGTAAACTGACCGAATTGCGTAACACTACTGTCAATAAGCGTCGTTTAGATTGGCGGAACTAAGTGGTTACTCTAGAGGAAAAATGGTGTCAACACTTGAAGAAGGCATGAAAAAGAAGTTCGACAATCAAAGATGAACCGCACAAATTGAGTCGAATGCCGACGGACATCTAAAAAAAGATTATGCATTGTCGCTGATAGGATGGGATGGGAGTGATTTAATAGGAAATGTGAGAACTCAATCTATCGATGCTCAATTATACAGTCAACAACTACAAAAGGTGGGAGATGCAATTGTGCCGAAATGACCAAAAGTAACTGATGTCAAGTTTCTTAATGATAACGATCAACTACACGCTGCAAATTATACTTGTGAAAAACTCCCAGTTTGGGGTTGCTAAGTTCTCTCTGAGAGATTGGACTCGCCAGACCTGCTGACAACAGTTTACCATCGATTCCGGGGCTGTATAACTTTTTGAATGGCAAAACGTTCGCAAATGATGGCAAACTGAAAATCAAGTGAATTCAAGTTGTGCGAGAACTTTGTTTCCAACATATTATATATATATATATATATATATATATATAGATATATATATATATATATATATATATATATATATATATATATATATATATATATATATATATATATATAAATATATATATATATATATATATATATATATATATATATATATATATATATATATATATATATATATATATATATATATATATATATATATATATATATATATATATATAAATATATATATATATATATATATATATATATATATATATATATATAATATATATATATATATATATATATATATATATATATATATATATATATATATATATATATATATATATATATATATATATATATATATATATATATATATATGTATAACTGAATCCCGAAAATAAGGAACGTGAGGAATTTATAAATAACGTTACAGCCACGAGGAGAGGAAAATGAAACAACGGAGAACTGCGAGGCCTTTCGACTAATGGTCCTTTACTGAGCAGACTAAAAGACAGGGAAAAAGAGAAAGATATTTATACACCTGATTAATGAAAATATGGGATATAAAGATTAAAAGGGGTGGGATTTCCAGATACCTGGAAAAAGCCTAATAACAAGATGAGCCGTCAGGGTTAAAAAAAAAAAAAAAGTTTACGGGTTACAAAAGAAAGGGGGGGGCAATGTTTGGGAATCACCTATGCAATATATAAACAACAAAAAAAAAAGTTTACACATGATAACTAGAAAATATGACAAAAGAAAAATATGAGGAAAGGTATTTTTTATATAAATAAGCTAAAATAACTTCTATGTGGTAATCATGAATTCAGAAATTTTCTCTTTAAAGTCATTCTTAAACATTCTTTTGATACAAGGGTCGAAAAAATACATTCCAGCGCTGAGATTAAAATTCGAAGTCAGTTGTATAAAAGCTGATTCTAAAAGATTTCGTGAAGAAAAGTCATTTGATTTGGCAATCACAGAACTCTCCGTCCAATTAATACGATGGGAATTTTCACTCAAATGGATAAAAATGGCATTTGATGTTTGCCCAGTGCTTACAGAGTACTTATGTTGCTTAATACGCACATTCAGATCCTTGCTAGTTTGCCCAATATAAAATGAAGGGCAATCCAAACAAGGGATTTTATAAATTACGTTATTTGTTTCATTAGGGCAATTTTTTATTAACATTCTTTTTAAAGTATTAGTATAAGAGGAAACAAGATTTACATTAAGTGTTTTTAACAATGTTTTCACGGTTTCAAAGCCATTAAAATAAGGTAAAATGAGGATATTCTTGGGCGCTTCCTTCTCAAAGTACTTTCATTATTAAACTTTTTTTTCGCTTTATTATAACAAATATCAAGTATATTTTCTGGATAACACAAGTCTGCACCGATTTTTCTTATAGATTCAATTTCCTGATCCAAATATTGAGGACTGACAATGCGCAACGCACGTAAAAACATAGAGGAAAAAATTGATATCTTAATATTAAGATGGTTGGTTCAGTTTCATATAAATTATCAAAATATATTACCAAACTGTTGTCCCCTTTACTTGGAACAATATCTGGTTCTCATTTACTCAACTCCCTTGACTTAGTGGAAAAATTAAATCAAATTTCTATTTGCCCCAATGATAGGTTGGTAAGTTTTGACGTTTGCTCTCTTTTTACCAAAGTCCCTATTGATTCCATTTTAGATTATCTTAGTAATAAGCTTACTCATCATGAATTACCTCAATCTGTAAGTCATATTATTTCACTCATTAAGTTGTGCATTTGTGACTGTAAGTTCGTTTTTATTGGTGAATTTTACCAACAAATATTTGGTATGGCAATGGGCAACCCCTTATCTCCCCTACTCTTAAATTTGTATATGGAATTCTTCGAAAAACAATATTTACCTAATATCATTGATATCCCCTTAAAGTGGTATAGATATGTTGATGACATTTTAATTATTTTGCCTTTTAATATTGATGTAAATAATTTGCTTTCCAATTTAAATAACCAGGTACCTTCCATAAAATTTACTGTTGAATTAGAGAAAGACAATTGCCTTCCATTCTTGGATGTCTTAATACATAGGGAATCATTTAATTGCAATTTTAGTATTTATAGGAAACCAACCAACAACTTAACCTATGTCCATTTTTATTCTGGCCACCATCTTAATATTAATATATCAATTTTTTCCTCTATGTTTTTACGTGCGTTGCTTTTATACAACTGACTTCGAATTTTAATCTCAGCCCTGGAATGTATTTTTTGGACCCTTGTATCAAAAGAATGTTTAAGAATGACTTTAGAGATAAAATTTCTGAATTAATGATTACCACATAGAAGTTATTTTAGCTTATTTATATAAAAAATACCTTTGCTCATATTTTTCTTTTGTCATATTTTCTAGTTATCATGTGTAAACCTTTTTTTTTTTGTTGTTTTCATATTGCATATGTGATTCCCAAACATTGCCCCCCCCCCACTTTCTTTTGTAACCCGTAAACTTTTTTCTTTTTTTTAACCCTGACGGCTCATCTTGTTAATAGGTTTTTTCCAGGTATCTGGAAATCCCACCCCTTTTAATCTTTATATCCCATATTTTCATTAATCAGGTGTTGAAATATCTTTCTCTTTTTCCCTGTCTTTTAGTCTGCTCATTAAAGGACCATTAGTCGAGAGGCCTCACAGTTCTCCGTTGTTTCATTTTCCTCGTGGCTGTAACGTTATTCATATATATATATATATATATATATATATATATATATATATATATATATATATATATATATATATATATATATATATATATATATATATATATATTTATATATATATATATATATATATATATATATATATATATATATATATATATATATATATATATATATATATATATATATATATATAAGTGAAAGAACTCGATAGTACTTTATGGTATATGATAGTAAAACAACTGTTTAGGAGGATATAATTTATTTACGAGACTAGGTTCTGTATGAAGTTTACCATACCGTCTTCAGTCAATTCTGATAATGGAGCATGGTATTGACTCCGCAAGGGGTAAAATCAAAATACCGAGCTACAGAGTGCTCATTAAAAATCACTCACAGGAAAGGTTTGATAGTGTTGTGATAACTGTCAGAGAGAACATCCTCTTCATGTTCCTCCCGGAATTGAGCGAATCCTTCGTGGTGATTAAATTCCCACATCTGGCTAACCCTGTGCGAAATGGAAGGCCGAGTTATTAAGTCACCCCTTGCCAGTACATAACCTTTCCATTGTCCAGAACTCTGTTGTGCCTACTCGTGGCCCCTGCCGGTAACTGGTAGCCTTGTGGCTCCAGGCTAAGCCAGAAGAGGATCTAAGAGCAGCAGGAAGCCCCAGAGGTACTGTGCCTTTGCCCACCGACGTGGAAACATGTTCAGGCAAATTACCAATCCCCTGCCCCACTGCCCCTTGGGTCATCTTAGTGGAGGGTATGCTTGGGAGGCAAGCCTAGAAATTAAAACATGCTGTGGCGCCAAACATAGGCAAGGCCCGACACACCCTAGGGCTTGGCAGACTCCTGCGACCATCCTCAGCTAAAGGTTAACTTAAGCTACTCTCTTCCCTAATATAGGTTGTGAATGGCCAAGATAGTGGAAGAAAGGAATGCGCGACCTGTATCCCACTCAAATATTCCTCTTTGGTGTTGGCTACTGCTCTGATCTCACTATCATCATATTCATCATCATAATCATTATCACCTACGCAAAGTCCTTTGGCGTTGGGGATGAAGCGGTGGGCACAGGCTGTAAGTGTGGCGGGAAACGCTTAGTTTCTACATCCACGCATGCGGTGCAAGGGGTGTTGGTGGCTTAGAATTTGTGCTAAAGCAGATACTTTCTTTAGCAGCTCCTTGCATCACTGAATAACTTCCGCAATCCTTACCCCACATGGGGAAGGATGTAGAAAAACTGGTCTAAAACTGCCCACTTACTAGATCGCAACGGTTAACTGCAGGTTATTGGGACACCTCTCCCATGAGGTGGACAAAATAAAAAGAATTTGTAAATTACTGCATGGAACATCCGTACGTTACTTAAGCACTCGTGGCACATGAACTACAACGTAATAACCTCAGCCAGAGCAGCCATTAGCCAAACACCATTGAGTGGCGAAGACTCCCTGACTGACTTAGGAGGATACTCTTTGTTCTGCAAAGGACTCCCCGAGGATGAACGAGGGCTACATGGGGTGTGTTTGGCTATAAAATTCACGCTCCTCCGGCAAATCCCCAGCACACCTGTCGCCATAAGTAAACGACTAAGGACATGGCGCATACCCCTCAGTAAAGCAAGGTACCTAACCATCATTAGTGCCTATCGAAAACAACAACGACCTTAGACTACTTACCCTGTGTTCAGAACACCATCTAAGCATCACTCTTACAAACTTCTAACTGAAATAGAGACACAAAATAACATGCATCACCAAGATCAGGAAACTGGCACTAAAAATACTACATCATAGTATGCTAGTCAGACAGAGAAGCGTTTCTTATAACAAAGGTTATGAGGGGAGTAAGATTGCTGGACAGCCCATCGCCTACTTCATTGCAAGAGGTGCCGCGATGTGCAACTTCAGCAAAGATGCCATTTAACTTTAAGAAATATTAACATCCAAGCTCTGCAGCACCCATATACATGCACATTTTCAACAGGGAAATTAGCAGAAGCACTTTCTCACACTGAACAAGACTATGACCTCCAAAGCAAATGGCAGAAACTCCACTCAGATCTGTAAATTGTAGCCAATGAAACCATTGGAGTGGTTCTATGAATGTGCCCTGGAATCTACTACCTGTTTGATAACAAAAATGAAGCTCATGCACTATATTTGGTCAACCCCTATTCCATTGCACTCAAATTTAGAATAACTGGTGACATTAAATTCCTTACCATCTTGAGACAGATAAATGAAGGGATGCATGAGACAGATGCATGGATCATTATCAGAACACTTATATGCGTAAGTGGGATTCAAACAGGGGTGTGTTCTTTCCAATGTACTCTTCAATGTCTACCTCATTGCTCTCATCAACCTGGTCCATGATGTACTAGGAAGAGATGCAGGTATTACCATACAGTACGGCCTAGATGGCAGTTTATTCAACATTCGCCGATTCCAGTCGAGAACTAAAGTTTCTTCCAACCATGTAATAGAACTGCATTATACAGATGATTGTGACATTGTTGCCATGGGTCTTAAAGTTAATGCACAAAAAAAAACAGAAATCTTGGCAAAGTGCATAAACCAACCATAAGAACCATTTCACTTTACCTTTAATTGCGAAAATATGAAAGTGAAAGAACATTTTATTTACTTAGGCAGTGTGATCTCTTCTAACTGTTCACTGGACCCACAAATGCAAAGAAGGATAAACCTCGTCTCTGCTGCAATAGTCAAAATGAGAGGACGAGTTTTTTTCTCACCAACTACTTGAGAACAGACAACAAAGTTGCAGTTTACACGGCTTTTCCCCTATCCATCTTGCAGTATGGCTCTGACAGCTGGACAATATACAAACAATAGGTCTGCAGCTTAGAAAAGTTTGGCATTGGGAGTCTCTAAAGAATCCTAGCCAGATCATGAAAAGAAAGAATCACATACGATGAAAGATATCACACAACCCAAAACTGCAGAATCGAAAACCTCCTAACACAACCACAACTCCGCTGGCTGAGTCACACCATCAGTATGTCAGAACACCGACTATCAAAAAAATAATGTACGGTTAACTGGAGTGAAGCAGTAATGCAGAAGGCACCAAAAGGCTTTACAAAGTAGAGTTTAAAACGGTGAAAAAATCAACCATTCAGCCTCAACAGCCGCAAAATATTGCAACACACAGAAAGGCCCGCAAATCATATTACTAAAAAGGGCTACTAAAACAGAATAAAGCAATTCAAGAAAAACGGTAATACACCTTACGTGACAGCAGCAAAGCGAAGGAGTAGTAACTGCTGAATAATAATATCCCTGCCACAGATGCGAGAAAATTTGTGGATTCCAAATTGGACTGAACAGTCACCTTTAGTGACACCAACAGAATGACACCTGATCTCGACTTTCTTTATTAACCTGCAGTGCAACCTTATCACTGGCATCGATGGACCGTCTTAATCAAGTAAGGTAGAAAACCTCACGATAGCAGAAGCCTATCCCCCCTTCGCTAAAACTACCTACCCCCCACCAACTTCTGCACGCTGTTCGGACGCATGAGAATCGCATTCTTAGAAGGCGACCTCAATGCCAGACCCCGAATCGTCGACTATGTTAGGATCAACGAAAGAAGCCGCAACTTAGAAGTGAGGATGGACAGGATAAATCTCCCAGAGGATAGGGCCGGATTTGCCGACCTATACCATCAGCATATCAGCCACCAAGCCTGAAATAATCACAACAAGCGACGTTTTCTCCTTCACCTACCATAGCGAGCCAGGTCTAATAATATTCAGCGCCTAAATTCCGATCGTAACCACAATCCCACTCACGTCGTGTCAACTGCCAGTCACACAGCGTATAAAATACGCCACGGCTGACTCGGCCGTTACAAGACAATTCTCCTACAATTCGCCCCAGCCTACCTGAATAAGGAGACCTTGAAAGAGATAGACAAAAAACTGTAAGTTCTATCATCGACTTCTATCATCGAAGTGGACCGGGAGTGTGTACCCAAGAGAGGGTACAAAATGCTACCTCAGCTCAGATGGACTAAACAAATGGCAGGATCGCACGTGTGCACAAGAAAGTGTACGAAAAGCCCAGACGGGAAGGTCAATCACGCTACTACGCCGGTTAAGCTCCAAACTAAAGGAGACAATAATCATCTAACAAGTTAAGATATGGCACAGCATCATAGATTGAACAGACAATGAGCTGATCCCAGCCAAATACTGGAACCAAATCAGGTAACTGGAAGGACTGCAAAGAAAGGACAAGGCTCGGAATAAAGAGGACGGGAAATATATAGAGGATCCGGCGCTTCTGGAGGAAAAATTCAGAACATACTGGAAGAACGTCTTCTCTATCACTAGCGAATACAACGAAGAGTTCGACCAGCAATTCGAATGAAATCTGATTGACGATCTGAATCAGATAATACCATGCACGCATCCACACCACCACGCAAACATGGGAAGAGAAAGGGTTGACCATGCTCGTCCAATAACAAAGGACGACGTCATGATCACTATGAAGCCTACAAAAAAAGGCCCCAGGCTGAATGATCCCAGCACATCATTTATGGATCACTAGCATCTTCAACGCTTCCCTGAACACGGGCTATTTCCCCGACGGTCTAAAGTTGACCAAAATCATATTTATACTCAAGGCTGTTAAGACCTGATATCAACTGATAAATTATAGGCCAATTTCTTTTGTTGTGTTCATGGCTAAAATATACAAAAAATTCCTAACAAACCAGCTCCAAGACCAGATAGCCGAACTGAAAGCTCACACCCCTAGAAGCACGAGTTCCGCAAGGGGCGAAGAACAGAAACCGTTCTAGCATTCCTAACGGATAAAATTGCGCACTTCAAAGCCGAGGGAAAACACGAAGACGTGGCGCTGCGCGATGTACAAAATGCCTTCAAGATGGTTTGGCTGAGGGGTCTAGAATTTAAGATCCTGAACCTCCAGGGCTCTCAATGATTATATCATGGAGAGATGAGCCCAAAACTCCATCAAGGGCTTCACAGGACTCAAATTTGAACTCGAGGCGAGAATTCCACAAGGCAGCTCTCTGAGTCCGTTGCATTACATCATGTACACAATAGACCTCCCTGCTCCGGTATGGAACGACACGATTTATCTGCCCTACGCAGATGACATCACTCAAATCGTCTTTAGTACTTATAGGAACATAGGAGTTCAAGCAAAGGTATACAGCTGCTGAAATAAACAACATAAACCGATACGAAAGGTTATGGAATATGGAAAATAAAAAGTAACCCCCCAAAATTCCAAGTAATCGCAATAAACAGTCGATAAAAGACAACCTCATCGTGAACAAGGACCTATACCCGTACTTAGAAGTGGGCAATATCCTAGGTTTACGTTTTACTAAGTCTGGATACAAACCTTCATCAATACGACTTAGGAAACTATAAATGAATCAGAGACCTTAACGCGCCAAAGAAAAGAAGCTATACAGTGCCTTGGTAGCTCCGTGTTAACGTATCCAGCAGTGGTAACTCAGCTGGCAAGTTGTAACTCTGACAGGATGATGCAGAGATTAGAAAACAAAGCCACCATGCTAGTGGCTGGTGCTTGAAAGAAAAGCCTGTATTAGGCAAAAACTCCTACACTCAAGAGAATTACTAAAGCCAATTAATATGAATGTTCAATGACTAGGAACAAAGAATTGGGAAAAGATAGAAAGACCGATAATCCCTACGCTAGACACTTACAAAATCGCAATCTAGCAGTAGACGCAAAACAAAGTTGCAAGGTTATCATTATACCCAAGCCAGAGAATCTGTGCGGGGAACGTGATAAACCCAATATTTAAATATCCAAAATTGACAAATACACTTACAGGACCGGAAAAACTCAATAAAAACTACCGATTTAGAATAAAAACTGGAGCTAGACGACTACAAAATAGATAAAAAGAATTATGAAAAAAAGAGGCGAAATGCTCATTAAAGTTAAAGGGAAACAAGAAATAAATCAGGTAAATAAAATAAATTAAAACTAAATTAAATTAAATAAAAGAGGCGAAGAGCCCATGAGGAAAAAATAAACGAAAAATCAAAAACTAATAGAAATAGAGCAAAATTAAGATAACGAAATAAATAAAGCAATGTTAGCATAAAATAATATTTGAAGGTTTGAAAGCTATGACGGAGGAATAAATAAAACAAATATAGATTTCTTTATAATAAAAGGAAAGATCAGACCAGCTTTGTGGGTTAAAAATGCCAACAGTCGGAACACTTGAGGCAAAGAAGGTAACAAAGAAAATGAGAAAAATGGGACAGGAACGAAAGCGATGCCCTCAGAACCAGGGCAACTAAAACTCCTTCAGCTCTCTCGCACCACTTAGCTCATCACGTTACATCACATCTTCAGACATAATTGTTATAATAATGATCAATCCCATACAATGATCATAAAATTTCATAATACTACTAAATGGTCATCTATGAGGTAATTTGGGTCAAATATGATTATATAACGTGGGTCAAGAGCCACAGGACTTGGCCCCGAGAAAATGGGGTGTTTTTGCTCATTATTAATAAACACAACTTTCCTACAAATATCTTATAATTATATACGTATGCATATAAACAAACGTATTCCATTGTACTCTGACGTTCTTAGGTACGTTCTGATGAAAGAGCTGCAACTCATCACTAGGAGTAAAGATTTAATTCAACGTTCGCATGTTTAGGCAGCATAGCCTTTCTGAGAACAAATCCCCTCATTACAATTTTCCCCAGTGTATGCAACACACGACTTTAACTGGAGATCAGGAGATGGATAAAATATAATTAAGGGTTAGGAATGATTATATGCACTATTTAGTTTTACACGAATAAATATTAAGAAATAATGGTACGAAGAATCTTTAGCAACTGTTACTCGGCAACGGGAACGGTTATAAACGCTCGCTTCACTACCATTCGCTTTGCTATCTGAACGGATTCCACGTTACGGTAATTATTCCGATTACTTTCCGTTAATTCTCCTTTACTCTGTTCCGGTGTATCTAAAATTACAAGTCTATTTACAAGCCATTAACTATTAGTTAATTGCGAACAATTCCCACCTCGGTTATTAAAGCTATTTGGCCATTAGGAAACTCTAATCCATCTTGTAGCTATGTCTATGCATGACAGTATGTAACTTTTATGAGACGGGTATGATTGCCCAGGCAGTGTGCACGGCGGCAATAGACCAAAAATGTCAATGTGCACCGTTTTAAATCCGGAAGTGGGCATACTAATGAGCAAGATTGGTGACATGGTGTGGCGATTATCGCGTCAAGAAAGTGATGCTTTAATCCTGGATAAGATATATTATGCAGTTATTTGAAAATGGAGTTTCTGCAAGTTAAAGGAACAAAGGTCCGTGGGAATTTTGATGTTATTTCACAACAAACTTGAGTATTCCCGGGAAAGGGAAATTAATATGTTCTAAAACCACTGTCGAGCTACGTTGTTGTAGGTCTGTTTTTGCACTTAGTGGAGAGGAGAAAGTAGAAAGTAAAGGTTTGTCGTGCCTAGATAAAGTCACTTGTCAACCTTTGATCATGTGTTTGAAGTGAATCATAGCAAGATACGCAAGCAAAGGAGTATGCTTGCTGTGTTTTGCTCAACTTCCTGAAGAAGAATGCCACAGGTTGGAGAGAAAAATTTGCCATTTGATGAAGGGCAGCATCAACTGTGTATTTAGAACAGTCTACACTAATTGGTACGGTGACTCATTCGGTAACGGGTGACCTAATTTGACTGAGTTTGACAGGGCTTCCTTGGTAGCATTAATCGCTTCCCGTGCAACATCATTCCATACAAGCTCTCTACCCTTAGCTTGAAGTAGTGCGAGTTCAGTTACAAAAGCTGCAATTAGAGCAAAGTTAGTCACCATCCATCAGTAATAGCCTACCATGCCCAACTATCGATAAAGGCTCTTATATTCCGTTGGTAGGGGCATTTCGCTGATCTCTGAGACATTCCTCGCTTGAGGGCATATACCTGCAGCTAATATATGAGGCTTAAGAAATTGTAAAAGAACAACCTCTGAGCCCCCCACCCCCATTTACTCGAGACAACGTGCGATTGTATCCAGCCATGGACGACGTCATTTCCTTGTTTAAAAATTCACGAATTTTCGACTCCTGAGCGAAGTGAGAATATATTTCCCAATCCTGCGAACTCGAACCAAGCATCCTTCCAACTCCCTGGTGACAAGGCAACATAGAGCCACGGTGTCTCGCACCTCACTTCTAAATGATGAATCCACTCCGCCTCCGGATTAAGATGTATGGAGCTTGTGACTCCTTTGTCCAAATTCGCCCTTCTCCCTGAGAATGTCATAAAATAATCGGGTTATTTGTAGATCGAAGATTCAGCCCGCACCTCAAGGCCGTTCTTATCGTCTCAAGTATAAGAAGGTCCCGTGAGCGTTCGTCAGACAGCAAAACTTTCTCAGCCGTGACTCTAGCCTCGTCAATTGGTAGCTTCTCTGATCGGCAAGCCTTCGAATTTATGTAACAGTCTCCCTTCGTTTAATCGAACCGAAGAAAATTTCCATCGATTACCTTTGAGGAAAAAGATCCCTCTTCCAGTTGAATTTCGAAAATTCCCACAGTCCCCGTCAAACGTCATCTTTGAAGTTTGGCTATCTCCATCGGAAGGTTGGTTCAGATCGTGCCCCATGTGCTTCATTCGGACCGTGCCCCACCTTTCTCATCCGATCGTTCCCCACTCGCCTCATCGCAAGAAGGACCTCCTTCGAAGTTATCGCTCCGTAAGACCGATACCGCCTCGATTATATTATTGTCAAGTTTCCCCTTTTTATCTAAGCCTAGTAACATTAATTAATTAATTCTCTTTGAGAATCTATCCTCATAAAAAAATATCAGGAGACTATTTTACTTTAAATAATTTCCTTGTGCTTATTATTATTATTTTTATCTTCCTAAATAAAATTATATTTTGTTGTTTCATCTTTAACTAACCTTGAACGATACTCTCGACCTATTCAAGTAAATCTTGCTAACCATTTATGCACTTTGTTTGAATATTAAAGATTTGAAACCCAATGCCTCAAGTGTGACCTCCTACTCGATCGTTAATCTATGCGAACAGTCCTTCAACGGTTTGCGTTGCAGGAGGTAATTAAGTCACCTCCCACATAATATATGTAGTAGTTTATGATATAGAGTGGTTGTACAACGTCATATATCAATCTATTCATTCATCAAATCGCACTTTTCCATCAAAATACGTAGATTTGTCTACGTTAATATCTTATGGACACTGTACAGATATGCAATTTTTTCGTTTGTATGCCCTGAAAAAATTAGAACCTCGTCGATATAGACGAAAACGTATTCCAAGCCACGAAATAAATTATCCATTTGGCGTTGAAAAGTGCAGCTTGCATTTTTAAGACCGAAAGGTAATCTAAAAAAAAATCCGAGATCACAAAACTCTGATTTTTGTAGAATACCTAAGACAGCTGTTTTTTTAAATATCTGTTGGTATGCTCGAAATAAATCGAGGCGGGAGGAAATTGTTTTCCCATGGAGATGGTCATTCACGCTTTGAAATCTTGGCAGTGGATAACGGCATAGTTTTGTCTTGGCTTTCACTGATCAAAAATAACCAACATCTCTATATTCACCTGTGGTCTTCTTTTGCACCATGTGAATGGGTGAAGACCATAATGAGATTGATGGCCGTGCCATACCTTCTTTCAACAGAGCCTCAAATGTTGTTTCGGCAATTTGTAATTTCTCCATTAAAAGTGGCTTTGGTCGGGCGAAAGTTAGTGGAGCGCTACCATTCTCAATAGTATGTACAACGAAGTAAGCTGTGGGAGAACTAACATCTACAAACTTTGCTTTGTATATATATATAGATTCATATTTTCGTCACACTGCCCTGCAGTTGGTTGGGGTTGGGAGATATCACAGGTGCACTGAAATGCTTAACTTTGGATACGATACCAGGCTGGTTATCAATTAGAAAGGCACGAGGACAATCCACTAAAAGATCAAAATGAGCAGGAAAATCTGCTCCTAATAATTGCAAAGTACTATTCGTAACTAAGAACATCCACCTAAATTAACGACGTAGACTAGGGATAACTATATCTCATTCCACTTCACAGTGTACTTTTAGATTTCCTACATTAGGAGTACCGATGTTTACACTCAAATTACGCATCTCACAAAAATGCACAAGAATAAACCGAATTATGGATACGCTAGCACCTGTATCTATTAAAAATTCACGTTTCTCCTTATTGAACTTAGCAGCGACATTGAGTAAATTCGGAACGCTTTTTTCGCATTTACTGTGGCCTGCCATTCTTGTTTTCCAAGAGGGCTGGAGACGATGGTCCGGATGGTTGTTGCATCTGTACGTTTTCATCTTGCTGTTGCCATATTCACGACGGTTTAAAAAATTTAGCATTCTACCCAAAGTACAAATGTGAACGGCCCACAACTGGCCTTTGGTTTTTTTTGAACGATGGTAACCCCAATGGTACACATTTTGTTTTCTGATTATTATTTTGCTACGGCACCAAATTTGATCGCTTACCATCGGGGTACGCGCCGATGGGCACTGAACACGGTCCATTTGTATATTAAACATTATTTATTAAATTATTACACCTATCATTTGCATTGAGAACACTTATATAGGGTAAAGATGTGGCACCACTTTCACTTGTTTCCCTATCATTTACACTAAAACACTGTGCGCTATTAAATGGCATTAGCTCGTTTGCCAAATTCCCTGGTTTAGCGAGAGTCAAGTCCTTCTGCGTGGCGATGATGGGAGCGATGTTGGGAGGTAAGGAATGGATGAACTTTTGTCTCACAAAGTCCTCGCCCGCTCTAACTTGCAGTTCTGTTTTTCGTAGCTCTTCGAGATTAACTGATGGTCTTCCGGTAAGCGGGTAAGATACTATTAATTTCTCGAAGAGTTCAGGCTTGGTCCTCTCAAACAGTCCAAAGACTTCTGTTCGTAGGAGAGAGTAATTATGCGATGAAAGGACTACAGCAGGAAAACGATTGACTGTCTCGGAAGGTAAAGCAACAAGGATAAGGTAAAATTTTGTGTCATCCCGAATAAAGCTTGAAATGTGAAATTGTTCTTCCAATATTTGAAACCATCCAGTTTTAGCTGCTTCATTCAAGACAGGAGGTTTAATGGAAATCGTGTTGGCTTGCTCCACTTGTTGGTGTGGAAAATGAGCAGATTGTTGCCTCTGTAAATCCATTTCTCTTTGATCACTCTTCTTGTTCGCCTTATGATGGTCATCAGTTATGGAGGTACGTTAATTGAGGTAGAGGTAACTGAGGTAAACCTCTTCAAGAGGTATGATTTGTCATCGAATTTTGGACACCACTTTTAGGGCAAAAATATAGTTTGCTTGACGTGGCTGCGTGGCTGCCTAGCTGTTTCGTCAGTAAATGGATTGTATTCACACGGCTACAACTCCCAAAAGTAAGCTCTCATTTTGCTTAGTCTGCTGAGTAAGTTGTTGATCGAAATTTCCCCAAAAGGTAAAAGGAATTTTAGAGCTGGATTCAAACGACTTTATTCGGCGGCAGCGTGACAAGTTTTAAGGGAATGAACAGAAAATATCTCTTGTTGTTGATTTACAAAATGCTACACTATATATAGTTTTTCTAAATAAACCTAACCGATACAAAATTGCCCAATCATCCTTAACGAAAGTTTAAGGGCAAACTACTGTTAAACGGTTTTTTAACTTAAACATAAGCGACACAAAATTAATCAATCAAAGGGCATACTAACGTAAGCTGGTTTTTCAATTAAAATATAAGCTACCAAAAATTGACCAATCAGCGTTAAGGAAATTTTTATTGCTAAAATAACGTTAGCTTGCTTTTCAACTTAATGTGACACCACATTCATTTTCAACTTTATACAACGGTAGATTTTTATATATGAAACTAAAGTTCATTAAAAGCCCTTTTATTGCTGCCAAAATCTTAATAACCTACGGCACCGTTTTTGAGATACAAGCGTTTCTTTTAGAACCACCCTTTAAACCTGATCTTATATAAATGGCTATAGAATTTATTAAAAATTAAGCATTCCAACTCAATTTACGATTCAAAGGTTCACATATGATTTAGTTACCATTTGAAATCGGTTTTCTTTATTTCCATTAGAATCTCTTTTAATGGCGAACTGAAACATATATTTCTCATACATTGTCAACTATAAGCTTTGTTCTCAGTTGGGTAGGGGGGTGTTAGGTGAATAGTTTTGGTGTTCTGAATGCCCGTGAATTTAGTTCAATCTATATTTGAATGATGCTGAAAATATGAACCAGTTCTTAGGAGCCATTTGTCTTTTAGAAAATAATTAAATTCGCATGGTATAGTTTGGCATTTTGTTCACAAATCAAATTTAAAAATCTACTGAGAATTTTCACGAATGTATAACATTTTGCATTATCATAATTTTCGCTTTGTTCTAGCCATGTTGTTAAATTTAAACATATACTATAAAAGTACATAAAATTTGCAATAAAAGGATATAAAAATTAATGGTGTAGTTTTTTGTTCACAAATAAACTTTAAATATTTAAGAAAAAATTTTCAGGAATGTATACAACTTTGTATTATCTTAATTTTCACTATGTTCTAGTCTTGTTGCTAAAAAAATAATTATAAAATGAAAAATGCATAAAATTTGCAATAAATGATATACAGAATCCCAAAATACGAATTTTGAACGAAACAACGTGAAAAGTAACTCAAGAAGAAATGTCTTATCCCCTTAAAAATAGGCGACACAAAATTGACAAATTAGAGAAAAACTAAGGTTAGCCGGTTTTTCATTTTAAACATACGCTACCCCAAATTCACCAATCAGAGTTAAGGGATTTTTTGAAGGGGAAACTAACGTTAGCCGACACAAAATTGACCAATCAGCTAATTCTTCTGACATAACATTGCTCAGAATTCTTGGAAGAAGTCCTCGGCTAATTCACCTCCCGCAATCTGGTAAAGGAGGGAACGGAATCGAAGTGTTAGGAAAACGCCTAAGAAATCACTTTTTCTATTCCTAGATACTTTTTTTAAGAAAGAGAGAATAATACTGTTTTTGTACTCATCATCATCATCACTAATCTTTATCTTTTCTATTCTAGACACCCCACGTAGGCAGATAAATGCTTAAGTTCCCGGAAACCCCCCCCTTCGAGTTAACTACTACCGGGTGTGATGGGGAATTCCTATTTACGTTTCTTGCCAACTATGAGGGACAGTTGCACTGGCATGATCGAGGGCATCGGATGAAGCTAGCTTGAGGACTAGTCCAATGCCAATAACAATATAAAATTCTCTTCCGGAAAAGGGGCAGACTTCGACCTTTGCTGTTCATCGCATCAGGTACCCTTGCAATACCATAGAGGGCTATGTAACCATCTTTCTGATATGGTGGATGCGGTAGTGATTAAACATCTTCGGGAAAGGGCGTTCTCAATAAGTCCGCCATACCATCACACTTCTGAGAGGGCCCTCTCCCCGGATTCATATCATCCCTCTCTTATTCATCCTAAAAGGCAATTAATATTTACATTGAATTAGCAGCTAGCAAGGAAGCGGGGGGGTAACTTGATTCCCCAAGGGAAATAAAGAAAACCATAAATGAAACTTAAAAATAAATACTCACCAACTATTGAGTCCGTGTAAATATCCCAATATAAAACCGACGCTCAGCAGAGAGAGGGATTTGCACCCCCACCAGTCGGGCTGCAAACAAAAAAAATGGTGTCCCACTTCCCCCACAATAGCCTCCTAGGGACCATAAGTGGGCAGCCATAGCCGGATCGATGTAAAGTCTTCGGAACGGTCTTTGGAAATATAAAGTGGCAATCATTAGACTATTTGAGACCACAGCCGGATACGTCAAAATCTGCGGAAAAAAGAAATACACTTTGAAACCCTCACAAAAGAAATAGGCAAAGTGTGAGAAAGGAGATAAATCTACAGCCCAGCACCCTACCGCAGATCCAGAGACATTGAAGCGTGATCGTCAGACAGCTAAACTCCTGGGTATGACCACACTCGAAAGAAGAAATATCAGAAAAGATATTCAGAAACCAGCCATGGGCCAAAGTTGTGGAGGTGTTGAAGGTCCGAAACAAAGCGGCCAACACAGAATACCAACACGTCTTTAAGATCACCTTCAGCGAGAGGCAAATTGCCCAAAAGGCAAAAGAAAAAGGGCTGCTACTATTCAATCTGAAAATCAGCGGCGAGCAGATTGAGAGGGAGGAATTTACCATATTGAAGTATACTTCTGGTTCTTCAAAATGGGAAGTCACCCACCAAAGACTGCAAAGAACAAGAAATGACCTATTTAACATGCAGCGGGAAAGGTCACGGATGGAGAAATGTAACGCACAAACAAAGAGTGGCCAACCTGCGGGCTGAACAACAGAACTATGGCCATGTCCTGCCCAAGAAAGAAAGAAATTATGAAAATGAAGAACAACGAAAAGAAAGGTGAAGAGACGATTAATGCAAAGATCTCCTAAGCACATGCAACAAAAGCTGCACCAGCCAGAATCCCAAAACAACAACAAAAAACCTATCTAAAGTGGAAAATGACAACTCTACAAACATTCTAACGTGCTTAGTTTTTGTTCACGTGAGGAACCTTACAGAACCAGGGATATTCTCAAAAACTCTGAATCTTATGCTAAAGAAGAACGGCATGTTGGAAATGTGGTTTCCGGACGACCCCTCATCGTGAGACGTCATGCATCTGCAATTCCTGCCACTGGCTGTACCAGAGGCACCGGCTACCATACTTCCAACGGAGGAAAACTTCAAATGCCTTGACAGTACCGAAGGCTACGAAAAGTACTTAGAAGTAAGACAGAGAAGAGATCAACCTTAAGGTTTATACGACAGAGTGGGTACCATTCCAAGAAAGACCCTCATCCACGGAGATTTGCCGGGGAATCCGAGAAAATATATACAAATGGATCTACTCAGCATCAATACAAGAATCAAACATTGAACAAACCCTCTACGAAGAAATGGTAAAACTTTACAAGGACTCCTACGTTGCCCTCAGTAAAGCAGAATTCAAAAAGATCCAGAACGGAAAAGCCCACAACAGTCAATAAAACAACTCGAACAAACAAGCAACACAAACAAATGGAGTTCATAAACAATAAACCAGAGATACTTACTGTTACTGTAGATGCATGGAAAGAAAAATCCAATGTCTATGGAAATATCTTCCGTACAGTGGACCTACATATCATCCTCATTTCAGAACCGTAATACAGAAAAATCATACGCAATAAAGTTTAAAATGCTACGTACTTAGACGAATCATTCGTGGCTGTCGAAATCCCAACCCTATTTGGAGGCCTAACAGTGGGGCCAACCTCCCAATCACCTAAAGCCAATACCTGCTGATCAGAAACTTCTTCACCATCTACGGGCTTGCGTTGCTAGGAGGCAACCTAAACACCAGATACTGAGCTTTTGGCTACAGGCGCACCGACGCAAGGGAAAAAACCTGGAGATATTGTTCGAAAGAAATAGGCTCCGGAAGGGTCAAGCCAGATTTCCCACACATACCTAACCCATTTTTCGGCCACAAAACCGGACATTGTGTTAGCGAGTTTAGAATTTCCCTTATATATCGGAAACGATATATGCTTATGTTGCACCCAAAGGTTTTGTAGCTCTCAAGTAGTTTCTGAACATTTTCGGGGTAATTATTGACTCTTTTATTTTCCCAAATTTCTAGACCAGGTCTTTTAAAGATAACCAAGCATTTTCTTTGATTTCTGACACTGTCCCGATGAAATATTCATTTTTAATGAGTTGCCAAATTTCTGGGTCATCAAACACACCTTCCTTAATTTTTCAATTTACAGGCCATAAAATGCAAAAAGGAATTTCTTCATGCTACCCAGATTGGTGTACAGAGTCGGGACTTAAAATTTTCTTTCTGTGAAAAATAGCTCAGGTAGAATGTTGGGATAATTAAATTTAGAATCAGATATTGAAGGCTAATTCCTGTATGCCTAAAGCTTCTTTAAAACTCTGCTGTTTTACTTGCATAGAAAGTAGGAATATGTCGTATATCCGCTTTGTAATAAGGAAGCATATCACTTTAAGCTCAACACAGATGATCCAATTGTGTTTATAATATTGCTACTGCTCCATTTAAATTTCCATTGTTGAGTAGGACATATTTCAGCTCCCTTTTGAGCTACTCGGTTGAGTTTTAGATCGATGTATCAAATTTCCCCTGTAAACCATCTATGCTATGTATATACAAAAAGCTACTCTCATTTCGAAAGTACTGCAAAAATGCATTTTCTCTTGATTGATGGAAAGGTAGCTAGCTGCTCTTTTAAGCAAGTTTTCGCATTAAGTCATATGATAAATGAAATTGGTGATCCTAAATTTCAAAATATTCATCATTGATCTCCCTGGGATGTTCATTATGATGCAGATCTTCCAGAGGAAAGTTTAAATAAAACTGTTACTGGGATTTCATCTAAATGATGCACTGGAATTACAGCTAAGTTTGGAATAGGATACTCGATTTTACATTTGTTTCCTTGTTATATCCTGAGTGTAAAAGTTTTAATTCCACTTTTTTGGCAACTACCCATTGAAGATGAGAATGTTGAGAAGGAAGGTGCAGTACCATTGATTTGGTTGAAACCATTTGTACATGTTTGCTATCTAAAGATATCCGTGCATTATGGTGCTTAACAAGTAGTATTAGAAAAATAAATAAGGCCATGGTCTTTTAAGAGTATATTTATTTACATATATAAACTTGAAGTGTTAAGTCACTAGGTCCAGCTAATAAGGAAAAATATATGTTATGGATTTGTGACATATATTTTGGCTATAATTGAAGATGATACACACATAGTAGTTCTAAACAGTTTAATAACAAGTGCTATTTATTTGTTTCAGTGCATGTCCATTAGTCGCAAATAATGATATGGGCAAACGAGGGTCCACATCCCTTTGTTGAACTTGAGCTTGATAGCTTAAAAGATAAGGTTTGGTGTGCCATAGCAAATCATCGAGTGGTTGGCCTATTTTTAGTCACGGAAACCACTATTTCTTAACAAAAATCGATCATTTTATTGGAAGGATTTGTAGCTCCACAAATTACTTGCGACAATGCCATCTTTCAGCACAGAACCTTTGATAAGAAATTTTTACAAAAACGGATGAGAGAATGAAATGTTTCTTGATTGATTATAATCATCATTCTCGCGCCCGGTATTGCGAGCATCAAATCCTAAAAAAGTGTCTAACCTTTCACTTAGACTATGTTTATAAAAAAAGGCAAAACCAAAACCAGGTAAAGGAAAAACAACTTAGCGATGAAAATATAAAATTATGAACAAAACAAAGAAAAAGAGGCACCCTCTGGTGTCGGATGGAGAGGCACCTTATTACGTGGCTTGACCAGACAACGGACATCCAAAATTATGAACAGTTGAGTACATCTGACTGACTCCTCTGTTTATTCCACGGTTAGAAGTGAAAGAACGCGTTATGAACACTAGGATACAGGTACCGATACAAGTAACGTGTGCGACCATTCCCCAGAGAGTACTTAACATGAATGTGCGACACCACGCATTAAGAGCAGTAGTTGGTAGTGAAGCGCTCTATCAAATACCGGTGCCACTCATGAGTATAACCAATTGAAAGACGAGTGAAGAAAACCTGCCGATATCTGGCCAATGTAGGGTAATTCCGCGGATATAGTGAGTTTACCCTCGGCTGTCCCTTAACTTCTGTCTTAAGCGTACGATTCCGGCTGACCTGATTCCTGCTATAATCGGTGTGGAGAAGAATAAATGGAAACTATGTCCCCTAAATTTATCAAGTCCTGACACTTTTGTCTATTACTTAACGATTTTGTTATGCTATGCGTAGATATAAAATACTTGAATGAGTGGATCAGTGAAGTTATCACATTTGTCACCATTGCTGTTCTTAATCATATGTAGTAGGAACTGATTTATGGCCTAGATGTGTGCAGGGCTTTATGACGGGCCCTCATCCAACTAACATAAACAGATATTATATCGAGTCACAATTAATATTTTATATAATACCTCTTTCTTATCGCTATTATTTCCGGGCGCATATTAGAGCTATCTGAAAACCACAAGCATTACTATATATACACACTGTATAAAAACTTAAAAGCTTACACAGAATCTTAAAAGTTTGTTCATAGATTTAAATGTTTGTTTGGCAAGGTTCAACTCAGCAAAAGTTCCATACCCATCATATAGGTCCTAGCATAAGGGCAAAAGTGTTTGATAGGCCAGTTGTTCTTTTCCTAATTTTCGTTAATTAATCCATTTTATTGTTAAATTTTTTCTTTCATATTTCTCTTCTTCACATCTTCCTTCATTCAAGACTAAAACCAACAAATGAGTTTTCAGCTCTAGCATGGGCAACCATGCTGCAGAGAAAATATGAAGAAATGTGTGCCTTTCATGCTCAATGCCAATAAGATGATCTCAAGCTATATCTCTATCTTCTCCATTTTTTTATTTCCTTTTACTTATTGTTTTATAAAGTATAAAGTAGGTGTATGACAAAATTGTCTCTTTCACATTAAGAATAAAGTATAATAAATCAATTGTTTCAAAAGATTTTATAAAATATTGTCAAGGTGAAGATGGATGGATAAATAAATCACAAGATACTGTTAAAGAGAGCTGAACCAATCTTGGAGTTATTTTAATTGAATAATTTTCATTTAAGAACTTGTGCAAAATAATATAAAAACCAGAATACTTTGGTACGAGGGGCGGTCAATTAGTTTTGCGAATCGGTAGGGCAAAATAGAGGAAGAGAGATAGCTGTTTGTGGGCTGTTAGGACAAGCTATAACAAGTCAGGACTTGCAGCCGCATGCTCCTGCCTCATCTATTTAAGAGGCAGTAGCTGCTCGCAGATTGTTAGTCACAAATTTTTCAACAATGAAGAAGGTCAAGCACCGCGCAGTGATCAAATTTTGACCAAGGAAGGCAAGAATGCTAAAAAGATCCATGAACGCATGGTTGCAGTGTACACCGACACCGCCCCTTCATATGCAACCATTGCTCGCTGGAAAGGGAGTTCCGCCATGGTCGAGAGTCACTTGAAGATGACCTCCGTCAAATACGCCTGTCAGACGTGACCAACGATGACAATTTAGCCCGTGTGGAGAGGATGATCCTCGAAAATCGACAGGTGAAGGTCGAAGAAATCGAGCGAGAACTTTGAATATCACATGGAAGTGTTATCAACATCATCCACGACAGTTTGGCCATTATCAAAGTATCTGCCCGTTTGGTCCCTAGAAAACTCACGCCCAATGATCAACTTCAACGTCGTCAAACTCCCCAAGGCCAGAGGTTCACAAGCTGCCCTGCGCGAGTGCGGATTCGAGAGCTCAACCATCTCCCCTACAGTCCAGATCTGGCGCCTAGCCACTACGTTTTATTCCGCCAGCTCAAGGCTGCACTGCGTGGACGCCGGTTAATGGACGATGAAGTTGTCCAGCTCGCCGTCCAGGAGTGGATTGAACAGCAGTCGGAAGATTTCTGGTTGTCGGGAATTCGAAGCTTCAGGGCCAAGTGGCGCAAGTCCATTGAAGTCGAGGGTAGTTATATTGAAAAATAATAAACACTTTTCCTCATATCTCTTTTCCTTATATCCGAATTGCAAAACTTTTTGACTGCCTCTCGTAAGTTAAGCGGAAAAATGCTCTAATGCTCCTTATCTGGTCTGCTCTTGCAATTCTTTTTAGCGTATAACTACCTTTACACAGTTTATTATACTTACCTCTATCGAGTAAAAACGAGCTAATCAGCTACCTCTCTCCGCATTTTAATATACTCGTATTTCTGAGTAAATTTGTTACACATATTTTTTTATAAATACTAATAGAAAACATCGATACTATACTCTTTGATAACAGAAGTGACAATTTCTACTGCGTCAGAAAAAAAATCCTGTTCTGTATCTGTAGATCTGTAAACAAACAAGATAATAGTGAATGAAAATTAAAACTCTAGAAAAAAGGAAAGAACGAGAAAGCAAACGGGAATTGAATCATGTAAAATTAAAAAATAGTAAAACATAAATTCAATAATCCCTTATATCTGATACATATGATACACATTTTCATCTCACTAAAAACAAAAATGAAGCTCTCTTAGGGGTTAGGTGACGAGAGATTCTAAGCAATTTAAGATACAATAATTTTAAAATACAATTAGTCACAGAAAATAGAGTAGGTTTGGCAAAGTAAGCACAAACCTTCTTTTGGATGTCATCGGGTGATGAGATTTAAAGAGAAGGCAAAAATTCCGTACCCTTTAATTTCGTTGAATATAAAACTTTCGATGGCTACATATTTGCATTGAAGCATATTTAATATAAGTTATTACGCTCTAATTTACTTTTTTTTAATTAAGTGTATAGGGGTGAGATATTTTTTTTTTTGCTATTTTTCGCTAATTTAGTTTTTCTTCTTGCCAATGTGAACTAAATTTGATTACTCTTTGCTACGTAATTAGATGTAATCACAATTGTTTGCCGCGTTTAATTTACACACGCTAATTTTATAGACTGCTCCTATATGCAATTGTTACTTTGAAATGGTGTAATTGTTGATATTAATTATAAAGTTTTAGTGTATTATAATCTATCTCTATAATCTCATTTATTTGCAGTTAAGCAAGTTGTCAACAAATTAACTCAGAATTCAATGGTTTAAATATATTGATTTTTCCAAATTAACTGACAATGGAGGAACTCATATAAGATATTATTATCTATATATAAGTAGGAAATATAATTCCAACTAAAACAACATTCTACGTAACTTTGCACTTCATTGTATTCCTGCTATTATTTTTTCCGAGTTTGTTTCCACTGTGGCGAATATACTGGATAATAATAACGTGGTGTCTTTTATAATAATATCTTGATTATGATTAATAACCCGTTTCCAACCTCAAACAGTGTGACAGGCAGATGTCGTTAAGAGATCCCTAGTCAGTCATGGTATTGAAGAAAATGAACTCTGTATTTCGAGCCAGAAACTTAGCTTTCTCTGAGGACAGGAGTGTGATCAAGGATGGCTTGACAATTCTGAATGGGTACTGATTTGAAAATGATTTTAAGATATTTTAGGCAAAATATTTAGGCAAGTCGACCATTAATAATTTATTTTTTTATTAAATGAATATTAATTGTTAATTTTTTCTAAAATAAAAAAATTACTTGATAATAAATAAAATGACTTTTACATATGCAGCATTGCTCGCACAATTTGAAAATGTAAAGATTGACTTTACATTCTCGAAGCCACTGATAGAGATAACTTCGATGAAATTGGGTTCGGATTCTCACGATATCGAATTGGAGTCTATTAGTGTTATATATAGAAGGGGCAGCCATGCATTTGGTTAATCATATCTGAACAACATTAAAAAAAAATCAATAATGGCTGGGCTGTTGTGAAATAGTGTGCTAACATAATGGACAACAGGGGTTTGATTAGAGTGAAAAAGATGCTGTAAAAGATTGCATGGTGCTCAAATATGTTGGTATGAACCAAAACATTATGGTTTGACAAAAATAGCTAGAAAATTTCGGCCAACGAATGTATGTCTTTATTCACCAAAATTGGGTTGTTTCTATATGAAGTAACACAAGTTTTGTGGGTTATTATTCTGTTTTATTCGCCGACCACGAATATAGCACAACCACTTATCCCATTGAAAATAAAATTCAAAGAACTCTCTAATCTCAAAATAATGCAAAAAACACTAAATTTTCACCAGGGTTATTCTCATCAGAGGAATAGAAATTTGAACGGACGTGTCTAAAGCAAAAGAAAAATACACAAAGGAAGTGGTACGTAAAATCTCCACCACGGACTATGTATAAAAACCGATTCTCTAAGAGAAAATTCAGAGACACAGACAACATTAATAAACGAGGAAATAAAATTAAATTAAAAAATATTGCTGAAATGTTTACTCGAAAAAATTCAAATTATTTCACGCAGTTCGAATAGTAAACCTGCCTAAGAAAATGATTAAAGCTCTAAATAGATGAGAAGAGATATTTGAAAGGAAATAGAAAGTTTCGGATAAGATTTAAGAATGTAGATTGGTAAGTTTTAATCTCATTACACAATCTAATTGGAAGAGAAGAAAGCAAAAATTGCTGAACTCTTACTACCTGCACTAACGGATTATCTAAATAATTAATGAATTTTCTAACTAAAATAGAAGAGTGTAACTTCAACAAAGAATATGCAGGAAATATCAAAGGCACGTCTATAACTCCTATTTGGAATCCAACCAAGTCTATTTCAATAACGATTGCAGTCTTGTCTCGTGATTTTAATCAGAGGTTTGCACGTCTCATTCATAATATAATTGCTTACCTTCTAATATATGTATCGATATTAATTAAATGGAAATAGTTCCATATCCATCATACAGTACTTTAATATATTAAGTAAAGAACGCCAGATCACAGGTTTTTAAGTAAGATTAAATCACTTAAAAGGTGCCTGCCGATTTTGTAAAATTATACGCTTACTTATTCCAATACAACAATATTATTAAACCTTTTCATTAAACACGAAAACGAGTACTTTCAATTTCCTCAACATTTTTATTTGCTGGGACAAAAATGGGATATTTAAATTTACAGGTAGTGTCTCATTTGACGTAAACGGATATAGTATTTATACTCTATAGAAAAGCAGTCACGGAAGGAGTCTAAGTGTCGGGTGCGGTCAAACACTAACCGATTGAAATTGTCCTCTTTACCGGAAGAGAGGATGTATATGGTCAGTGATTGATCGATTGCTTGGCGGAATGCTTATGTTGCTGTACACACAACTGGGGTGAGGTTCGTTTTAGGAAAGCAAGGCTAAATGTAGGCTTTGCTTGAGGAAATTTGCAAGTCAATTTAATCAACTGGCCTGAGAAGAAAGCGTACCATGAATAAAGCTTCCTGACTTACTGTCCATGAGAGCACACCCTTTTAAATCTAGTTTTGGTGCCCGACGTCAGAAAGTAAGATCAGCCAAAGGAAACACCGTCTGTAATAGATAGAGAAGGAAAGACTTTTCTTTGAATAAATCGAAATAGGCTGAGCTGAGATAGGAGTTTGACGTCTCTCCTGATGCGAAGCCGGAAATATAGACGCGGTAGAGTGACGGATAACAAGAAATTATAGTCCCATGTCTGGATCTAGGATGAAGAGGCATTGGTTCGATCCTTGTATCGTTTCCCAGGGTGGGTGTGGAGGCAAGCTGATGGAGTCCTCTGGAGGAAGATCTACCTGAAGTGGAGTTGTGGCACGGATGTAGGCGTAGACGTTTTGGGGTGGAAAGGAGAATGAAAATACTGATAGGTTAAAGTTACGTTCGGTATTTAATTGTGAAATGTGTTTATCATTCCCTTGGGAATATATGAGTGGGTAACTAGGAGGTTGTGCTGCGAAAATCTGCCTATAGTGTCCTGGTGAGGAAAAGTGCTTTGGCTTGTAGCTGTTGAAGGATTAGAGACTTCAACAGGAGGCACTTCTTGGCTTGCCGCAGGAAAAGAGGGATGGAGATAGGGCGAGCCTAGCAGAAGCAGAAAAATTCCGAAGTTTTCATAAGCTTAGCTGAAATATGTGAAATATCCAGCAGGTATTTGATCCTTTTGACCAGATATTTTCTGATTCAAATGCCATTTGGCAGAGACGGAGCCATTGTTTTGGCCTATCTGAAAAATATTGAGACACTTGAATGTCAGAAACGTTAGCCGTGGCCTTGAAAAGGAATACTGGTTGTTTTCTTGTTGTAAAACCATGACAAATGCGTGGATAATTCATTTAAACGATCAGGTTGCTTGATTCAAGCTTGAGAGACTATAGCCTGTTCACGGAGTCACAAATAGAGCAGTTATTTATGCTAACAGGATCATAATAATAATAATTAGTAGTAATATTAACGAAGGTCAAGTTGTAATTATTATCTGCTGCCTCATTCATGGAGTTTGCAGTTAACATGGAGGTAAAGCTCCTTATAGGTTCTGTAAACGCTGGCTTCCGGTGGAACTAAGGATGCAACCACGCTTAGTATGAATGAAAATCATGGGCTCTTCCTTTGCCTGTCAGCTAATTAGCACAGAATGACATGCTTTGGCAAGGTGTTGCCATCATGGGCTTGGCAGCTTGTTACTTGATGCTCCAGGATCTATAAAATATAGACATTAACATAAAATACCTTGACATTTGTATTTGAAGGAATCTCAAAAGATGTAAAGCTCCCGCATCAAGAAAATATTTCAATTGACTTCTAAAAATAAACTCAATTCAAGAAAAAACTTTAACTTCCAATAATGCAAAGAACACTCCGAAAGTTCACCATGATTGTTTTCTTCAGAGGAACAGACTTATGGACTGACTCAGAAATTAAAAGATACCAACAACAAATTTCACGAACACTGAAATAAATTGGAAAATATAATATTCCTAAAAGTATTTGCTCGAAAATAAATTTAAATTTGTGATAGTAATTCGAATAGAAAACCTGACCAAATTACAACAAAACAAAAAGAAGAAAACGTTTTAAGATGCAAATAAACTTGAATGGTTATTTATAAAAGTAAGGACAAATGGAGTGAAAGATTTAAAGTATGTAGATTGGCAAGTCTTAAACTCACAATACTATCCAATATCAACGGAGCAGGAAGAGCGAGAAATTATGCTTAGTAGCAACAGTAAAGACTCATCTGAAACATGTATGTCATTTCTACCATTACTTACAAGTCTCAGTTCAACAATATTTTTATAACGGAGGTATTACTACTTTTTCTAATATAAGAATTTTTTAGAGTAACTCTAATATAACATAAAATCAGTATTTATCTTTGCCTTTTAGATGTAGCTTGCGAAGCTAAACCATTATCAGTATTTGGCACACTTCCACCATTTGGCTTTAGACTTATCGGACTCAGCAGCTGGAGAGTGTATTATTCATCGTCGTCCCTTCCTATTGTTCACGTGGGTTGCAATCGAGCCTTAACAACTCTCTCTGTTTTCATACAAATTCCTCTGAAATAGGATCAGTCGGTGATAAGGACACCAGTTATTCAGGATTTTACACTCATACAGAGTTTGCTTTAATCCTCTTTCAATAGAAGACCACAAACTAGAAGGGAAGAGAAAGCGAGTAAGGATCCAATCTCTTTGAGACTATTGTCCCTTATTGTTTTTATGTGTAAAAAATTCCTTTGCATAATTGCTAGCGTTTGCTAAATTCCACTTGGGTTAATGTGGTTTTATTCTATCAATTTTTAATTTTTAATGTATTTTTCTTATGCTGTCTTCATACTCATAGACAACTTCCATATGTCTCTCTAGTTTTTCCTTTCGTGGTAAATCACTTTAGTTGTAATACATATAAGGCAATATACTAAACAAAAAGCGAGATATAATGAAAGAAAAAATATAACTCTATAATACGCTTTTAAAAACAATGACTTACATTAAAGTGGATATACCAGAAATGCTAAAAAGACATATAATAAAAGACATGAGACCCAATAAATATGATAAGGGTTAAATGATTTGAAATATAAATAGGGGGCGACAGCTCAGAGAGAGGGGATATCATTATATTTAGGATGCGTCTCCCGTTTCTCGCATCGTTGCTGAGATCTCTCTCCTTTATCAATAATGAAATATGCATAAAGATCTGAATGAGATTGTTGGTGCATCCAAAGGTACCAGCAATCTTACTTCGTTGGTATTGGAAGGTGTTCGCTAATAAAATATTTTCACACCAGCCAGGAATTATAGTTCCTTTGTTGTTCCACGAATGTAGCAAGTGGACATGTGTGCCTAAATAAGGAACGTTTGTACTCCAAAAGGGGTTGTAATATATTGAGTACACACATAGGAGATATTATTGTAGATGCCGAATGATGATCCTCATTTGCTTCAAGAATGTTAAAATTCTTACTTTTAAGAAATTGTATTCTTGTTCCTCTATTCTTGTTTTAATAAACCTCATAAAAATGCCTTCTTCATATTCTGAAGGCGAGATAACAAAAGCATAAAAGATTCCCTACGCAAGATTACTAATTTCTAAAACAAATTTAGAAAAGAAAATACACGATATGTCTAATTTTTTATATCATTTAAAATGTAAATATTACAGACTCTGCATAATCTAGAAATTACAACTATAAATACTTAATGGTAACGCCAAATATTTATACTGCAAAATCTCAATGAGAAATTCAAACATATGTTGAATCTACATATGAACGATTTCACAAATTTTCTCAATGAGCCCCCGCCGGCCCGTATAAAGAAGTTACAAAATCCGTCCTCTTCTCGTCCAATGCAGGTGGTTCTCTAAATCCTTTGCCAAACACACACGCACTTCCTCTACTTTATACTTTTTGTGTCATGCCAAATCTGCATTGCTGAAGGGGTATTTTTATAGAATTCTCTCCCAAATGTATCATCTTGATAATATCTATTCGAGTATACTCTAACATACAAATCTCTTTTTTATTCCAGTGAATTGCATTTCTATACATAAAGAGAGATATCCAAAAAACGCCACATAAAAGTTTGACATTAACAACCAAGCCCACCACTTCTGTTTTTCTCTCCTTCCTCTCTGAGTACAGAGCAACAAGGCAATGGAAGCTGTAGAATAGGAAACCAATGCTCTAGCTAACATCTACAGAATTGCGATATCTCCCAGCCTAAAGGCCCTCAGTTGACTACATTCCACTCCCCAATGCTCCTAGGAGGAACTGAGGCTCAATATCTTACGCATATTTACACTTTCTCTTCTGCTCATCCATTACAAACATTTTGCAAGACATTCCCTCCCTGGTTTCCAATTTACATCTTTAAACTTGATAAAAAATGTCTTTTGGCACAGAAAGAATATTATGCCATCATCCGAAATTTGACCAAAGGTGTTTACTTATTCGCATTTCCTTGATGAGAAAATAATACCCGTCACTTGAAACAGGTAAGGTTCACTGATTGTTGGTGGATGTTAAACAATGGTCCTACAACTCTTTCTTCACCTTCTCTTCCGATAAGGAGAGGCTCCTGAATTTTTATGACCTGTCAGCAATTTATATCTTGACCTTTTTGCGGATTACAATATTCAATTGGAGCACATCTTGCACGATTTCAAAGGGATGAGTGACGAAATTAGTTAACCTACTAATGCATCGACAACGTAGTGCAACATCTCCTAGCTAAAGATAAAATAAACGTGAAATCAATGACGTAAAACGTTCTCAAATCAAAAATTCAAAGATATGGACAAAAAATTAGATTTTTGCGTGTGCTTTTGAATCAGTGAGAGCTGTACAAGTATTCGGGTTTATTCGTAGAAATTAAAAAAATTTAAAAATCCAAGAATATCATAGTCTTTTTTTATAACACTTCAAGTGTAAACTGACGTACTTGTAAAAAAATTCAGCAGAAGGTCACTATGGTCCGTTGTGGCTAATAGTGTATGGTAGTGTGCCACAGTGTCCCTGTTCTCCCAAAGGAAAAGATAACAAAGAAACTTGGTAAAGCCGCCTCTACATTAGAACGAACAGATAAATATAACAATGGTGTGTATATAGTTGGCATATTGCTATAATTAATCAGAAAAGTCCTTATAATTGAAAAGAAGGGATGTATCTTCCACTAAACCACGGTAGAGTAAGGTCTAATGTTTGCCAGATTTTGGTTGAATAATTGGCTATACATATAGATATATATATATATATATATATATATATATATATATATATATATATATATATATATATATATATATATATATATTCATTCATGCATACATTTTTTTCTAGGTTTCAAGCTAACACGTTCATCTTCGCGAAATATTCTATAATAAAAAACATAAAATGTAGTTTTAAAGTTGGTGTAACTTACTTGAAAACTTATAATAAAGTCATAATAATTAACGATATTGAACTCAGAACCAACGAGGGAAGCCACACATGTTAAGAGAAGCTATTTAAAACACAAACATAGATGAATCAAGGATTTGAACAATAGAATAATCGAGACAAATAACTAACCTTTACAAAATTAGATCGGAGCGTAAATTCAGGGAATTTAAGGAAGCAATTCGTTATATGATATTTTTTATGAGTTATGAGATAAATAACGGCGTAGAACTAGAGTCGAAGATAAGACATGTGTTTACAGATTTATGCGGAGAAATTTGGATAAACGAAGCATATTTGGGCATGTATTGTTAACAAATCTTCTAAAGTCTTGCAAAGTTACATTACTATTGAATTTCCCCGATTCCTCTCTAATGGCAGACTGTTCTTTTTGCTCAAGGAATTTATTTGTTTATAGGTTGATTCAGGTGTGGGAGCAAATTATACCCTCAAGTGTAGCTAAAGTGAATCCACTGTATTAGGTAGGGAGAGACTTTGTGCATTATATATATGAACTGAATCTACTGTGTAAACCCTTTGGAGTTATATCCTTGGTGGAAATATTTTGTAAATGGTTCTCTTTTTATTGAAAATTGCACAAATGGTATTGTAAAAATAATGATTTTTGAGTAAGCAGAGGGATTTTAATCGACGTAATTTAGGCAGACTAGCCTCTCTTTTAAAATATTCTAGATCTAATTATTTGCTACCGAGAAATAAGGAAGTTTAGTGATTTTAGAGATTGTCTAAAGAGATTTTAAATACTTTATAAAAGAAAAAGAATGAATTTCTTTACGAGATTAAGATTTTAAGAATTGTAATTCAGAGTGCATTAAATGAACTGTAGAAGCGACATAATATCCTATGTGTAGTGCTGACGAGATTTAAACTAAGGCTTGCAAATGTAGGATTATGAAACCATTTTATTTATAAATTAGCAAATCTAAGAAAGGGATTGATCCTTTTTCTCCTCGTCACATCTTATATGTTATATTTAGATGCACAGAATTCACAAACGGAAATAGCATTATAGTCTGAGTCTCTTTATTGAAAACGGCGATCTTAATCATCAGAGGAACTCTTATAGAATATACGGAAGATAATTTAATTCCATTTAGGATTAGTAACAATCGGATAAAATTCTCGAGTTAAATGAGAAAATTTGTTTTTTTTTCATTAAATTCGTTTAATTCGGACATGCTTTAAATTATTGTGGATCTTAGGTACGTCAATAAACAGCATGAAGATTACATGGAAAAAGGATGAGTATTCTCAACAACTCTAGAAAATTTGAGATATTCATGAAAAGCCTGGTAAATGGCTCTCATATATGACACTAAGGTAAATAGACTCTTGTCGAAGCTTAAAACAAAAAATAACATAGGTGACGCAACTTTTCATCGCTAGTTTTCTTTATAGAGCTCTTGTCTGGCCTAGGAATTTATAGATTAAGGATAGATACTTCAACCTTTATTAGGAGATTTGAAGTAAAACTTTTATTAACTTTTATCCCCTTAAATGAAGGTATTAAATTTGTATTGAGTAAAGCTTTTGTTCTCCAAACTTAACTTATTATGGAATTTCCCCTACTCGTATCTTTCTTTATTAGAGTTAGTCCTAAACAATAATTATTTTTAATATTAATCCAAACATTTTTAAGTGTATATGAGACGTTTGCATAGGTTCTCCAAATGCTACAATTCTCGCCGACATTTTCATATCTAAGCTCGAACCCGATTACTTGAACCATTGCCTACATTCTTCTAATTTTTACTTTATAAGAAATATTTTGACGATACGCTTTTATCATTATTTCCGAAAAGTAACTGACAACTTTATAACCTATCTATATGAACATAAAAAAAAAAACAAATAATTTCTTGGAATCTTCAGTCATTAGTTAAATTTCTTTGGTAGCTGCCGCATTTCATACAAATTGAGATCTATCAGAACCAGAGTATACTTGCAAACAGAATCATCTGATAAATTAACATTCAAGCATCTAAATATTTTATTTTCTAATTAATTTCATTTTAAATAACAGTTTCTCACCTTAATGAGATTAAAAATCCTTTTTAACTCTTTCTAACAATATATAGAGGCACATAGACACGAAAATTGATGTTGCCTAAAATATAAAATATATATCATTGCCTGAAAATGGGCCTCATAATAACTTTGGAAGGGACTCTGCCACTCATTCTTACTGAATAAAAAAGCGTTTCACATTTACACCATCGGTCGGTGGACTATGGTCTATTTGGCTGTGCTAACCGGCTTTTGATCTACTAGAATTTTAAAAGGTTTTCAGTAGATATTTCCTATTATATTACTCTTAGTCCATGTTTTATTCAGAAACTTACGTTTTATCTTTTTGTCCTGAAAATAATTTTTTTATAGGCTTTATGATTCTTTTTTCACTTCTTTCTCCATTATTTTTCCTCAACTTTACAGTTTTCAGCTTCTTCTTTCGCTCCCCTTTCCTTATTTTCTTTCTTTTGTAAATGATTTGAGCCATTATTTCAGGTTTTTCTTCTTTTTGTTTAATCGATACCTCTTACTATATATCATGTACATCCTTTGATGAAAGAGTTTCAGGTTTTCTTAGCGTCTTTTCTTTTTCCTTGTTTATTTGACAAGAACTTCTTTATCTTTACAAACTCATTACATTATTGTTTGCAATGATTTGAGCTGTTTTAATCACTTATTTGCATAAAAACAATATCAGTTAATGATTCCTATTCTTCGAATTCAGTAACCATTACGTTTGTATAATTTCTGCCCTTTCAATCAAGTTTTCATTTGTCAAAGCAGTATTGTCAATTAATTCATTTACTTCTAGTACATTGTCTCTCATATTCCTATCTGTATTTTGGGGTTTATTTTACTTTTTCAATTTGTTCTGTTTATTCACAAAATATGCAACAAGCTTTTAGCAAAAAATACATCTCCGTTTTTTTGAGTAATGACCTTTTTATTTTTTTAAAACCTTTCAAGTAAAATCTTTTGAAAGCATTGTTTTTGTTTAAGTACTTGTTAAGAAAGGTATATTTTTTCCTTAAATATTGATTTAAACTTATCCGATAATATTTTTGTAAACGATTGAATCGTTACCAAAATAATAAATATAAACAATTTGGGGGTTAAAAAATGGCAGTTCAAGATAGGATGAAATCTTTTCCTTTTTTGGAAATTTAATAAAATTCATCCCAAAATTTCATCAATTTAGGAATATCTTTCTAAGACTCTTTCTTTTACAAAAATTTTATTATGTTAATAAAAATCGAAAAAGTCCAGAAACCAACTGTACTTACATTATAATGTTAGGGATCGTGCAAAAGATTAAAATAGAAAATCTATTTTAGAAACAACTTAAAATCTAGCAATATACGATCAAACCGCCCTCCCCTCCAAAAAAGAAACTTTAATTTCAATATATATTCAATTATTTTCTTTTGTTTTTAAAAATCCAACCAAAATTAAAAAATTCTATTTATTTAAATTAACTTCACAATTGTAATTAGTTTTTTGTAGCAGATTTCTATAACATTAGGGAATCATATGTAGGTTTTAAAAATGTCCATTTTATAATATAATCTTATGTATATAATATTCTTAAAACATTTTGTTATGACTCTTTCAATATCTATAGATTGTAACATCTCAAACTAAAAATTCAAAATGTTAGAGGTGCCTTTCTAAATGATGATGTAAACGCTTAATCAAATTTTACTGACATAGAAATTTTGTATTTATCTTTGTTAATAAATTCTAACTTGGCATGTTCTTCAAATGTAAGGATGAGCTGCAAATGAAAATATGTAGTGTGGATGTTTATATATTTAATGCCCTGAGTGTAATCAAGAGACCTAATTAGAGGAGAGAGCTTGTTCCCCATTTGCTATATCAGTGGGAAAAGGTTTTTTTGTTTGTAAACCAAAAACATCTCTCATACGGAAGAAATCAATTAAATGTAAAACGGATGTATTGCTTTTGAATTATAATTCTTAGGCTCAACCTAAGAGCATAACCCACACTCCGTCTCTTAGAATAGCTCTATATTAAGCAAACAAAGCACTCTTTCACACTACTAGTAACTTAACTCTTTTAATTAATACAACTGCCAAACTACTCACTATATTTTCTAACAAACTTCACTTAACACATTCCTTCTGTTTATATTGAGTCTTCCTTCGTCTGCCGAGTAATGTCAGGATGGCTTAGTTTGTTGGGTTGAATTTAAATCTTAATTCGCGTTTTTTTTCTTAATTAACATTTAAACTTCCTTGACTTATATATCGTAATTTTAGCTCCAGTTTGTTTTAAAACCTTTTTTTTAATTCTAAATAATTTAATTTTAATTATTTAATTGGTTAATGTTATTAGTTAATTTGTATTCACTTTTATATTTGTGTAAAGCTACTGATGATGGGCGTATCCAGCCCCAAACTTCAATTAAATGACTGCCTTTTTTTCATCTTTATCCGGAAAATTATGATTTACATCAATAGGCACAGGTTTTTTGAGTCTCGGTATTAAGTTTAAAAAAATGTTTCGTCAATGAATTAAATACACGCTTCCTTTCGTCTAATCGACGGAGGCAAAGTATTTCGACAATATTTGTCATCCATAATTTTATCAATATTTTCGTTCTATTATTGTTTTCACATTTAGTTAATCTGTCTGAACTTACACAATTCTTTATCTAATAAATAAAAGTGCCTTTAATATATAAATCACTACTTTATCTTGATTTAATTTGAGATGCAACTTTTCATCTCTTCATTTATAATGGAAATTTCTAATCAATTTGGAATTTATATTTTCTTCTAAAAAGTCAAACCATGATCGTTATTTTCTTTTTATATATGCTATCAGACATATGTGAGCTTTTAGGGTTATTTCTTCCCATAATACTTTTCGAAGTCACTTCAGAGAGAAAATATGAGAAAAAATGTAAATTTATTTCCAAAGTTATGATAACAAGATGTTTTCAACATCTCAGAAACGGGAAGAAAACCAGGTATTTACAGAGATTGTTGTGTCAGAGGGAAAATTATTGTTTTTTATTTAACCTTTTTCATTGTGGCGGAAAAGTTTGATCTTGAAATTCGCTCGAGCTGAAATGGTTCGTGGTTGAAAGCAGATTTCTTCAGCCGTGATTCTACTCATGTCAATTGGTAGCTTCTGTAAACAGCAAGCCTTTAAATTTGTGCAAAAGTTTCCCTTTGTTTAATCGAACCAAGGAAAATCTCCCTCGATTAACTTAGAGGAAAAAGAAGATTCCTCTTCTATTGGAATTACGAGAATTCCCGCATTCTCCATCGAACGTCATCTTATAAATTTGTCTATCTTCACCAGAAGCTTAGTTTGAATCGTTCTCCACCTGCCTCATTAGGATCGTGCCCCACTTTCCCCCTTTAGATCGTTTCCCACTTGCCTCATCGCAAGAAGGACCTTCGTCGAGGTTATCGACCCTTAAGATTGAAACCTCTTCCATTATTAGTATTGTCAAGTTTTCCCTTTTGATCTTATCCTAGATTACATTAATCAATTAATTCAACTTTGGTAGATTTTGCTACCCATTTTTCTTAGGCAGTTTCCCTTAAACGCATTGGTAGCGTTTCGTGTACCGAAGCCCTCATTTCCATTTTTTCTCAGGTAGGAGGTCCTAAATAGATATTGTAGGATCAAGGAAGACAATTTATCTTCAAGCTTATGGAGTATGTTTACCACCCATACCACCCATCCGTATACGGCGTTTACGAAAAGCTAAATGGCACATTGAAAGCAATCCTCAGAAAATTGTCTATCCATCAGCCCCGAAATGGCACAGCTTTTTACCTGTAGCACTGTTTGCGTGTCGTGATATCCCCCATAGGACACTAGGATTTTCCCCATTCGAACTACTGCATGGCCGTAATGCTCGAGGCCCACTTGCTATTTTAAAGGAACTTTTCGCCAATCCACGTCCTGATAACGAGATCCAATCTTCCTATTCGTATATCCTAGACCTCCAAAAGCGCATTGAGATATGTGCCAACATCGCGTACCAAAATGCTGAGGTAAATCTGGAGAAGTATCGAACTTATTTCGATTTAAAGACGAAGGAAAGAAGATTTAAGTCAGGTGGGGAGGTGATTTTGCTACTTTCCACGGATAGTAACAAACTCCTAAGCCAGTGGAAGGGCTCGTTTTCTGTTGAAGAGGTAAAATGACCGGTGGATTACTTGATTCGAACCCCCTCAGGAGAAAAAACTTTTCACATCAATATGTTAAAAAAAATATCACCGCCCTGCGTGTATCAACAATATTGTGTCCCTAAATGAAGAGTTCCCTTTGGAAGCGGTGTATCCCGCTGACCCCTTCAATATCATGCAGGTAGTAAGTATACTTTGAACAAGATGGTGACTACCCTATCTCATCTTTACCGGCACCCCCGGAATAATCATCCCTCGTCCTGAATGTTTCCCCTTAGCTAGTGCCTCTTCCGAAGGGTTAACTGGGGCAATTGCAAAATGGATTTCCAGATTTTATTCCCGAAACCCTCGGTTGCTCCAATCAATTTGACCATAACATCGTCCCTAATACTCAAGAGCTTGTTCGCTCGAAATATCAGATGGGCCCCCAGGACGAAACGGTCAGTGCCATTGTCAAGATGCCCGTTTCACCCAGGAAGAAACAGCTGAGGTCATTCATTGGATCGGTCTCCTTCTACGGTAGATTTATCCCTAACTTCGCGTCTATTTTTGCTCCTTTAATTGCCCTCCTTCAGAAGAGATCCACAGACCCCCTTTGATTAAATCGTGAAGTTACTGACAGATTCCTGGTGGTCAAGGTCAAGCTAGCGTCTGTCTTCATTTTGAGGCTCCCTACTCCCTTAGGCATTTGAATGAATGCAAGTGATGGAATTGGATGCGTTCTGCTCCAATACTCCGGCGAAGGTCAAAGCTTCCCGGTGGCCTACGTCAACCGAAAGCTACTGCCCTGTGAACAGAAGTAATCGGTAATAGAAGGGAAAGCTTTAGCTATATTACGGATTATTACCAAGTTTAGCATGTATTTACTAGGGAAAGAGTTTATTGTCGAGACTGACCATTGCTTTTTATTGTACCTCCGAAATAATAAGAGCAAGAACGGACGGACGTATAATTCGATTGCTTTTGATATTCCAACTAAATCAGTTCACAGTTTGGTATATACGCGGTACCGAAAATTGCATAGCTGATAATCTTAGCCAGAATCCCTTAGCCGACAATTCTCTTTAATCCACTAAATTATAGGTCGCCTGTAAACCCGTCTGCTAACCATGTATATTTTATTTTCATTATTTTTAACTCTGTATATGTATCTCTTCTCACTGTAGATACTTATTTAATATAGTGTTTTATTGTTGTTATATTCCACTATTCTTTTAGACAAAGTTCCAATTTTGTTCCTTAATTTAAATGTAATATTTTTTGTCCTCCCATTTACATTAATTTTTGCTCCGATCAATATCATAGCTTTTTTGTAAGCCTCTGGAATACAGGTCAGATCGCCCTTTTTATCAGGGAAACGCCTTAATAATAATTCGTCCTATCCAGATTTGTGCTTTTCCTTGATCTTACCTCTAGCTCAAAAATGTTCCATCGTATGGGAGGAAGGGGTGTAGAAGAATAACCGCTGATACCCGCGCAATTTATCGGAGACGACGTGCTATGGTACCGCAACATGGACCACGTTACTTCCTATTCAAACATTTTCGAATTTTCGACTCATGATCACGTTGGGAATATATTTCCCAAGCCAACTCCCCCTCACCCTGTGACGAGGTGTGAAAATGACCCTCTGTCTCGCCCTTGCGGCTAAATGATGAATCGACTTCGCCTCCGGATTAAGATGTCTAGAGCTTATGACTCCTTTCTCCAAATTACTCCCTTCCCGTCAGAATCGGGCATAAAAATATTCGGGCTATTCTGCAGTTCGAAGAGGCCGCCCGCATCTCAAGGCGGTCTTTATCATCTCGTCCTGTGAGTGTTCGTCAGAAAGCAGATTTCTTCACCCGTGATTATACCCAAGTCAATTGGTAGCTTCCATGAACGGCAAGCCTTTGACTTTCTTGAACAGCCTTCCTTCGATTAATCAAACCATAGAAAATCTCCCTCGATTACCTTTGAGGAAAAGGTTGAGTTCCTCTTCCAGTCTACTTACGAGAATTTCCACATTCCCCGTTTAACGTCATCTTTGAAGTTTGGCTATCTTTATCAAAAGCTTAGTTCGGATCGTGCTACACCTGCCCCATTCGGATCGTGCTCGACTTGCCTCATCGGATCGTTCCCCCCTTGCCTCATCGCAAGGAAGGCCTGCATCGAAGTCATCCACCTGGATGACCGAAACCGCCTCCATTATTAGTATTATCATGTATTATCATTACTCAATTAATTCAACTTGAGAATCCCTTCTCATATAAGAGATTAATTCAATTTAAATAATTCCTTTTTGCCTATTATTATTCTTATTTTGATACGTGTAAATAAAATTATATTTTTGTTGTTTCATCTTTAATTAACCTTGAACGATATTCTCGGCCTATTCAAATAAATCTCGCCAAGCATTTATGCACTCTGTTTGATTACATTGTCTTAAAAAATTTGAGTTTTGTCGACTACAAAGATTAGAATAATATTTATTAATGTAGTTTTATGTATAAATTTAAAAAATGTAAGTCATTTTTATCGAAATTATGCTATTTTTTTCGAATTTGCCAGTTACTAATTTTGTCAAATTTTGTTGATTTTAACAAATTTCATTCTTTTTTTCTTATTTTCAGTTTATTTAACTAGATAAAATTTTAAATAAAAGCAATAATTTTAATTAAAATGGGAAGAGGATAGTGTAAAAGTAGCCCAGATAAATTCTGCTACATATGTGGTTCAGTAACATTTAAAAATAATCAAAGAAAATTTTTTTCTCTAGTGAAAAAACTATATGATTTGTATTTTAGATGTAAAATATGCGACCAATTTAAAGCATGGGCACCACAGCTCTGTTGCACGACATGATTTAATACTTTATCAAGATGCTCTAAAGGAAAAATAAAAGCCCTCAATATTGTGTTCAAATGGTATCGCGAGGTCCCCAAGATCATGGCCCTGACTGCTATTTCTGTTTGGTAGACATAGAAAGTAAGTATGATTTGTTTATTAACTACTGCACCTTTATTTTGAAGTATTATTTTTTAAAAATAAAAAATTAATTAAGTTTAGAACCACTTTATTGTAATCACACATACGAGGGGTAGGCAATAAGTTTTGCGAATCGGTAGGGCAATACAGAAGAACGGGGATAGCCGTTTGTTGGGGAGTTAGGACAAGTTATCAAAAGACCAGACCTACAGCCGCACGCTCCTTCCCCATCTTTTTAAGAAGCACTAGCTGATCGCAGATCGTAAATCAAAAATTTTTCAACAATGGAGAAGGTTGAGCACCGCGCAGTGATCAAATTTTGGACCAAGGAAAGCAAGAATGCAAAAGAGATCCATGAACGCATGGTTGAAGTATACACCAACTCCCAAACCGCCCCTTCCTATGCAACCATTGAAAGCCGGAATAAGGAGTCCTGCCCTGGTCGTGAGTCCCTTGAAGATGATCACCGTCCAGGACGCCCGTCAGACGTGACCAACGAGGACAATGTACCCCGTGTGGAGAGGATGATCCTTGAAAATCGATGTGTGGAGGTCGAAGAAATCGAGCGACAACTTGGAATATCACATGGAATTGTTATCAACATCATCTAAGCCAATGTGGTCATCACCAAGGTCTCTGCCCGTTGGGTCCCTTAGAAACCTCACGAAACCTCACGCCCCATGATCGACTTTGACGTCGTCAAAGTTCGGAGGACCTGCTGCTCCTGTACAACCAAGACCCGGCGGGATTCGAGTCACGCATAGTGACAGGTGATGAAACGTAAGTCCATCACTGGGATCCCCAACGTCTACTTTTTATTCCGCCAGCTCAAGGCTGCACTGCGTGGACGCCGGTTTGGGGACGAGGAAGATGTCCAGCTCGCTGTCCAAGAGTCAATTGAACAGCAGTCGGAATATTTCTGTTTGTCGGGAATTCAAGTCCTCAGGGAGAAGTGACGCAAGTGCATTGAAGTCGAGGGTAGTTATATTGAAAAATAATAAAACACTTTTCCTCATATCTCGTTTCCTTATATCTGAATTGCAAACTTTATTGACCACCCCTCGTATGTAGATAACTTAAAATTTTCTCCCTATAATTTACATCCTTTTAAATAAACAACGAAGTGCGCTTCAGCTGTCGTATATCCCAACCTTAGATCTGCTATTCGGCCTATAGTTTTGAATTAGATATAGAATCATGTGGACCAGAATATGAAATTTATGTTCCTAAAACTCTTGATACTACTTCAAATCCGTTCTCACATCTTGATATGGATAATCTTGCAAGCGATCTAAACTTAACAATGCAACATAGTAAATTACTGGCCCTCGAGACTGAAAAAAACAAATTTAGTAGCAGAAAATTAGAATTACTAGTGTTTCGCATTCGATCAAACAATTTACAAGACTGATTTTCATTTGACAAAAATTTATGTTACTGTAATAATATTCCACGTCTCTATGAAGAATAAGATATTCATTATGAACCCAGTCAATGGAGACTTTTCATTGACCCTAATTTATATAGTAGTAAAGCCGTGCTTTTATATAATGAAAAAAAACTACAAACGCTACCAATAGCTTACTCTATTATTTAAAAAAAAACTTATGAGAATTTAAATTTCATTTTAAAAAGCATTAAATACAGTAAACATAAAGGGTTGATTTATGTTGACCTTAAGGTAGTAGCTATTTTAAATGGCTTGTAGTCAAAATCCATGTGTTTTTTTTGCTAGTGGGACAGTTAAGCTCGGGGAGAACATTACATACGCTCAGAATGGCGTTTAAGAGAGGAGACAAAGTAGGTTATCATAATATCATACGTGAACCATTGGTTGCTAAGGAAAACATAATTTTGCCACCACTTCAAATAAAATTAGGTTTAATGAAACAATTTGTGGAAGCCTTAAAGCAAGACCAGCCAGCTTTCTTATATTTAAAAACACAATTTCCTAAGATTAGTAATGCTAAAATTAAAGAAGGAGTCTTTGTTTGGCCTCAGATTCAAAATTTTATGGTAGATAGTGAGTTTGAGGCCAAAAAATTGAGTAAGCCAGAATTTGAGGCCTGGCATAGTTTCAAAGGTGTATGTAATGGTCTTCTTAGAGGCACAAATCAGAAAATTACCATATTCCTTTTCAGAATTTGATTAGGTCTTATAATAAGGTGGGATGTGTTATGTCACTAAAGGTGCATTTTATGCATTCCCCTCTGTCTTTCTTTCCAGGGATCCAGTAGACGTCAGCGATGAGCGTGGTGAAAGATTCCACCAAGATATTGCTACTATAGAAAATCGTTATAAAGGAAAATAGAGTCCTGCACTTTGTTGACTTCTACTGGACCCTTCACAGAGACAGACAAGATGTTGAACACAAAAAGAAGCCTAAATATTCTAAAAATATATAAAACTATTGTATAGATTTCAGCAATTTTGAAAATACTTTAAATTTTCCTAATATTTTTTAACACATTACAGAGCAGTGATTTCTTGACTTTTATTTTTTATATTCAAAATGGCATTGTGAAGGTATAAAACTATTACATTAGTCAGGTAACGAGCGATAGAGTATACTACCTACAAAGACGGAGCGCTGAGATTGACCGTTGCATAATATAATCCTGTTTTAACTTGTTTATTTCATTACAGGGAGTGTGCTACAGTTCATAACTCAGTGCACGCTTGTTCCAACATGTTCTTACAAGGTTTGTATGTTTTCTATATAAGCTCGCTGCAATTACACGAACGTGCAGTACACAATAGACTATAGTTGGGTGAAAATATCGTCCGATAGAAGGGATCTCGTCTGACAGAAGAACGAATTCGACAATTTCTTGTGAACACACCTTACGATGAATCGGAAGGAGAATCTTTTAATAGGGATGAAGAAGAATACATTCCTGAACACAATTTTTTATCAAGTTCAGAAGAAGAAAAGTAAAACATTGCATCAACTACAGAGCAACGTAAGTGTGATGTGATTACATTATGATACTGTTGGAATGTCATTCGATATACCGTTCAAAATTATTTATATTAATAATATTATTGTTGTTGTTATTATTTTAATCATTATTATGTTATTATATTAATATATTAATATTATTATTATCATATGTTGCGATGAGTAAATTTTATTTTGATAAAAATAAATCTCAACATAAGTATGTGGGGAAAGTTTTTTATGTACTATTGTTACATATTTATTACTATAAATGACTAATGAATCCTTACGTCTTTATCTACAGATGTTGGGGGAATTCTTGAGAGTAATACTACTGCCGAAAAGGAAATAATGAAAGAAGATACATCAGATGAAATTCCTACATCTGAGCATGACAAAAAATCTTAAGGGTACAGATGGGACCCAGTGGATTGAACTTCCTGCTGAGGCTCAGATAGTAGTGGAAGATACAGTGCACAGAATATTCTTACTGAAGTTCCCGGTCCTTCTGCATATGCCAAGAGACATGTGTTGGGGAGCATGATGAGCGAATTTTCCTTATTCATTGATGAATTTATAATTCGAGAGAAAATATGATGTACACAAGCAGAAGCTCACAGCAAATTGAATGATGAATCATGGATCGTAACTAAGGAAAAATATATCATATGCTGTCAATACTCTTCGTTAGAGGACTTATTGCTAAAGGACAACCACCTGCTTTTTTATGGTCAATGGTTTGGGGGGCCTTGTTTCTTCTCCATGACTATGTCAAGAGATAGAGTCAAGCAACTTCTTCGAATTTTAAATTTTGATTTGAGATCCACCAGAAGTAAACGAATTCAATCATAAATTTGGTCTTTTTCATACAATATGGAACAGATTTATTGAAAATTGCCCTTTATCTTACAGACCTAGAGCAGATATACCTGTTGATGAACAGCTTTTCCCCACTAAACCAAGAAGCCCCTTCACCCAATATATAGCACACAAACCAATAAATTTGAAATCAAATTCTGGCTTGCTATAAACTCAATGGCCAATTACTTGCTCAATGAATCTCCTTATCTGTGAAAAAATGCTCATCGTCGCCAAAATCAAAGCTTATCGGAATATGTAGTGATGAAATTGGTTAGTCCTTTTCTAAGTAAAGGTTTAAATATTAAATGCGATAACTTTTTTACTTCGGTGAAGCTCGTTAAGACATTGAGGACCATGAAAACGAGTATCGTTGGGACGATGAATCGAATTCGGCACGAAATACCAACAAGCATTAAAAATAAGAAACAACCACAACAGTCATCGATTATTTTGAAAAATTGTGACATGACACTCAGTGTACCAAAGAAAACCTTCTAAGGGTGTACTGATTTAAGTACTGTGCACAAGACAGAGAATATTAACAGTGGTACAAATAGGTTGCCACAGTCTGTTACGTATTATAATAAAACAAAGTCTGGCATTGACAATGTCGGCCAGAAGAGCAGACTGTACACCACTAAACTGGCTTCACGACGTTGGCCATTACAGGTCTTCTATAAACTATTCGATCTTGCCGTGATTAATTCAGTTATAATATACCGTGAAGTGGTTGGAAGTAAAATAATTCGACGAAATTGCATTCTAAAGGTCAGAAGAGAGCTACGAGCTCTTAACAGAAGTGTGGATGAAATCCTCGAAGACGAATGGACAGATGAAGAACTTTTGGAAAAACTAATAGAAGAACCAAGGTGCAAATTAGCGTAAAACTTGTCAAATTAGCAAATGCAAGACAAATAAAACTAATGAAATATGTTAAAGTGCAAGAAATATGTGTGTGGTAAATGTACTGGAATAATACGCAAGCGAATAATTTGTAGAAATTTTTCATGATATTGTTAATAATTGAAACATCTAACGACCTAGTATTATATAAATACCAAAATACTTTGTGAAAAATGTATTTATATTACAAAATCGCATCAATTAGTCTATAAATAGGATTTTTATTTTGTTATTTTTCTATGTCTCATACATATAGGTAATTAAATGGAAATATATTGATAATATATTTTATTTATCATTTATTGATACCTATTCCATACAATAATTTAATCAAATATTTGAAACAGAATGAAGTTAAACTTGAACTAATAAGAAAACATAATTTTTGTGATATGAATTCACCTCAAAATGTGTGAAAAAAGGAAGAAAATAAAGAAAAATAATACCAGAGGTCAAAATGACCGTTAAGTCTTTCTAGCTGTTGTGCACTTAGCCACTCATCTAGTGTAAAAAATATATTTTAATATTACCACACTCTGAAATATATTAAAAGGACTTATAAATTTCTTTTGATGACTAAGCTTTTCGGTTCCACTTATTTTTGTACCATTTGTCAAATAAAAAAAATAATAACAAATACTTCATACCTCTATATACTGAATAATCTAATATTACTAAAAAATCAAAGGTGCAGATTACAAAAAAACTGAAATCATTTCACGAAAAGAAAGGTCATCTTCGTAATCTACGCAAAAATCTACATTAGAAAACTACTTTCTCATTTCTGTAGCAAAATCATTCTTGGACACTGCTATTAAGGATTTGAAACTCAACGCCTCAAGTGTGACGAAACAAGAGAAGCGATTGACAAATCAATTTTCTACATATATTTATGTCATGTCTACTAAGTCAATTCAAGCTTTGCTATCTCTATTCTTTACTCTTCATTTCCATTTGTGTTCATTAGACTCCTCGACGTTCCTTTCGCAGTTAGGATAGGACTCTTAGGGGAGGGGAAAGGAGGTTAGGGTTTTGTGTCGCCGCCGCCTTTTATCCATCTTAGGACGAAGAGGGAAGGAGGAGTTTGGCAAATCTTTCAGTCTCATACCTCCCACCTTTCTTTTTTCTTCCATTTCATTCCTTTAGTTTCCACAATTGGAATAAAGATGAGTCCAGAATCTTTTAAAATGAGTTTCTGAATAACTTTTGTAAATCCTGCTTTTAAAACTGCCTATTTACAAGTAAATTTTCAGTCAATTGCAATTCCTAAAGTCATAGCCTACAGTTACTATAGTAATAGTGTTTCTTGGAGAGTCTCCTTATCCACAAATGATCTAATATATCATTGCAATCACCAGAAAAATAACTGTTTTAGTTGTCTATTATAATCTTTAGTTCCCTTTTCAGAAACGTAGGGATGTTATTCATTCGCGGAGGCACGCTTTATCAGAGAACTATCAACTATCTGCAATGCCGTGCAGCCATCATATTCAAATACTTTACCAATCGCTTGCCCAATAGACATTACATTGGGTACTACTGTAGGATGCACAGCATCCACTTCATGCAAGTGACTTGATTTAATTAATCACGTTTAAATTACGAACGAAAAAGAAATGTTTCTTTTGGCTATTGTAATCTTTAATCTTGACGTCAACAAAAACACGTGTTTTTATGAATGGAGGTGTTCTCCAAACGTGAGTGCTACATTTATGTTTGAATTTCAGTTAAGTTCCAAAGACAGCAACCATAATATTCTATGACTACTTTGTGGACGACCCCTATCTACACTAAGCAATTGAATATATCCAATAGAACATATTAGCCTTGAATGTGGTGGTTACACTCCTAAAATTTATCCTAACATCTTGCTGTCATATTAAATGGTAGGATTATTCACACACATACCGGGATACGCTCTAAGTTTTACGTCTGGTAAGTTGCAGTGCCGCATTTAGCCATAGTAAGCGGTTATATCTGCAATGAGTTCCTGCCCATAGAATAAATTGGGCACGCCTATGTGATACTTCTCTGCCACCTGACTATATATTCAATTGACTATGTACCCTATGCATGCAATTGGCTAATTATTTAATTTATTAATCTAAAATCGCTAAAAAAAACTTCTCTTTGTTAAATTTACCATCAAGTTGCCTTATAAAAAATTGCCGGGATTTCTCATCCAGTGCGTATAAATTTCATGGGCTTATCTTTTGAAACTTAAATTAAATTTATCTTATAGAGCGTTCTCTATGGATAGGTAGACACAATTTATTTTCAGTAACAGTGAGAGTGACGACTAAAATAGCCCATTAATGCTATATAGATTTTGACCAGTCCTTGATACAGTCTCGAAAGGGTATAGTTAACGTAGACCTACGTTTTTTAAATGTAAGGATTCGAGCTCTATGTATTCGTAAGCGATGAGTTCTTACTTTTTCCTCGTGGAGCTATTTACGTTGCTAATTAATGCTTATTTATAAGCAAGTAAACCTCTTATTTCTTCCAAGACTTGAAAAGTCAAAGTTGGGAGGAATTTAAATTGCAAACAAAACCAAAGAAAAAGCATCGAGGAAAAGGGCTAATTTAAATATATTCTACTAACAATTCATTTTCTATTTTTCATTCTTTTTGCGTTTAAATAATAAATGATTCGATTTCTTTCTAAAATAATAACTTTATATCTAAAAAGAAATTATAGTTCCTGGGCATGACACAATCAGGTACTCATCATCCTCACCCTTGCACTCCACTATCATTTTAAGTATACTTTAAAATTTCAATGGAATTGAAAACTTTTTTCACCATTTACTTTCTATGTCCCTGTCACTACAGTAGCGAAAAAAACTCTCACACTCAGGGTTTTTTGTTTCGTTGTACAAACTCGTATAGATATTATTGCAATCTAGGATGTAACGTCATAGCGCTTGGCTATTGTAAGGGTCCACGCACATATTTCCTACCCTAAAGACCTAAGATAATCTGGTATCGGTCAGGATACTTTTTCTTGTGTATTGTTTTCTTCCTACATTAATCTAAGGTCTATAAAGCTTAATATTATTGTACATAACCATGTTTACGTCACCTGTAACAATCCATCTAAAAATTCGTTAACCTTTTAGTCGAGAAATAAGAGATCAGTAATAGTTGAGTCCTTAATGTAACTGCTTCTCTGTCAAATTGTGAGGAACCCATTAGGCCAGTCGTAAAACCTTGATTATCTTCGGAAAATTGAAGATGCAGAGAGGAATCAGTTGAATGTATTTTGAAAGGCATTTTTCTAGCAGTTATAATAAAATAAAAATTGGAAGGAAATTCCTTTCCAGAAGTTCAATAAAATGAAAGGCACAGGAAAAAGGTTGATGATGGTCAGAAGTCCGTAAATACGGTGTGTGGGTATGGAATGTACATACTCACATGCCGCCAGACAATCGTAGGAACGAAAGAAATTTGTCGTTTGAGTTGACCTTCGTCTCCTCTCCCTCTCTTCCACCCTTCTCCAAACTGGCGACAGGAAGTCGGACGAAAGAATGCCTATCTCACAAAGAAGCTTAAATCTTATTTGCTTTCTTTGTGATAACATGGAGATTGTCCAGAAGGCGCTGCGATAAGCAAATTATCGTGAATGGGAGCTCTCTCTCGATCCCCCCACAATCCGCAATATAAATAACATCGCCATTTACCCCTCTAATGCAGTGTCCCATATCTACTTGCGTAATCCTCACGTTGAACGAGAGTCGTTGCCGTAACGTATCGACTATCAACTAGCCGTTGAGTCAACTTGGTCGATGTCTCAAAGTGTTCCTGGAAGTAAATCCCGCCCCGCAGAGTCTGTGACTAGAAGAGTACGCTCTGCTGCTCAACGTAACTTGAGTAAGAAAAGAAACATCCAAATAGTTACTGGAAATTACTATTTGTTAGTGTCACATCCAGTTAGGAGTGAACTAACCGGAACTGCAGCCAGCAGCCCCGAACCCGTCGTCTTATCCCTTATCTCCCCGAGAACTCGTGTTAACGCCACCCGAACCACCCCGTCTGTCCCTGAGTAGTCGTCTCTCCAATCCATCAATGAATGGTAATGTGTAAACCAAGTGTCCCTCTATTCCTAAATTACCTAATTAATTAAACGTGATTGATACTCCCATTGAGTCATTATAAATCTAGACGCTTAAAGTCAGTCTTTAATATTTAATCCTTATTTTGCCTTTTAACTATTGCTAATTATTATATTTGTGTGAAGTAAAGTTTATTTTTTGTACGTGTGTTTATTTGTGGATCCTCCCTTTTGACGTACCCTTGGCAAGACTTCAATTAAACATCCCTTCGGCTAATTTCTCCAACCTGTATTATGCACTCTTAGAATTCAACAATCACAAACCTCCCTCCAGTAACAAGTGTGTCTTTTATAGTAAGAATATTGTCTACGGCACAACACGCCTCTCACCAGCTTTCGCACGTTCGGGAAGAATTAAAGCCTAACTATATATATATATATATATATATATATATATATATATATTATCGTAGGATTGAGTCCTAGGTTCAATACTAGCGACTTAAACAAAAGCGGTGTGTCCAGATCGAGGACTAGAATAATTAGTGAACCAGACTATGAACAATTCTACGATGTATATAAAAGTGGTGTCAGCTTTAAGGGTTTAAATTTTGGAGTATTCGAACTCATATAGCCTAAAACTTGCAAACGTCCAAGGAAGTCCAAATAAACTAACGTAAATTTTAATAATTAGAGTCTATTCCCCGAAGGAATATAAATAATATCCATTAATAACCCTTTCCAGATAGCAAAAACAAAGCTAGGAAAATATTAATGTTCGGGTTAATTATTAGATTGTATCGGTTAGGAACAACCGCAGTTTCTAGTTTTCTTACCTGGTGCTTAAGTTCTTTCGTGAGTCACCAGTTGCGTCAGCAAGAGCAGCTTAGGCTTCACAATCGTTCGAAGTTTTCGTCAAGCAAGGACCAGCTCTCGGTCTCACAGGACAGGAACTAAAAGATTTTGTCCAAAGCGAACAGCAGGTGGAAAGAACACGCGAAATGGAAGTAAGAAAAGAAGCGTTAGAATTGGAAGAAAGGAGAAGAAAAGAAGTGTTAGAAATGGAAGAAAGGAAAAGAAAAGAAGAGTAGAATTTGGAGAAAGAGAAAGGATTCGAAAACATGAAAGGGAATTAAGAAGAAGAAGTTGAAATCAGTTCTGTTGGATCCCGTGATCATCAACCCCAGGCCCTCGCTATGAAACCTCACAAATATAAAGACCAAGAAGATTTGTGCTCATACTTGACACATTTTGAAAAGATCTTCGAGGTAAACGGATAAGCCCTAGAATCCAAAGAAGTCAGTAGATTGCTCCTATTGCTCAGTCCGCGCTTAAGAGAAATTTTCATCTCGTTACCACACGAAGCTACAATAGACTATAGAACCTTGAAGGCCGAACTGCTATCCGCCTTCAAATTGAACCCTCAGTTCTACCGCGCTAAGTTTAGATCGGCTAAAATCCAGCCCGGTCCAACTTACCGACATTTTTGGATATATCCTGAAGCGAAACCTCCAGTTTTGGTAAGAATCCTCCAAAGTCAAATCGGAGTATGAGGCCCTGATTGACTTTATGTTAAAAGACCAGCTATTGTCCTCCCTCCCCTAGGAGATCCGAGCATTCGTGCAAGACCGCTGAGCGTCTACCTTTCAAGAAAGCCTCGAGGAAGCCGATCTCCATGCGACAAATCATTGCCTATACCCACAGGATACCCAGAAGAATAGTCCGTCGTCCCCGAAGAATAAATTTAGTCAATGGAAGTCCCAACAAAGGAAACCCCTTCCATTGATAAAGACCACAACCCCGTTCAGGCCAAAGAATAAACCTTTTGTAGCCCACGAAGACAGAAAACCCCCAGTCTTCAATACCCCCTACAATAACCAGCACCAGAATAAGCTGGTTATATGCTACTCCTGCGGTTCCCCCGGCCATTATAAGTCCCAATGTGTACAGAATCCAGCCTACGTCCCACCCAGAGCCATCAAGTCCACCAAGTAACTGCTACCATTTCCCCGGAACAGCCAGCTGCGCTTACGTCATCCCCCTCATCTCCATCCCTACAGGAATTTCAAGTGAACTTCCTGTTCAACAAGAGTACCCCCAGAGGACTTAATTTCGAAACCGGCTCGATCAATGGCTGTAAAGTGTCTACCCTTGTCAGAGACACTGGGTGCACATGCATTGTGGTGTCGGACAAATTGCTTTCCCTTGTCGACCCCCAACATAAGAAGTACGCAATTTTACACGACTTCTTAGGTTGAGAAAATAGATTCCCGGTTCTCTGCAGCCCCCATCAAATTTTGCTCGGTACTCATTGGCCAGAGCGCACTACTCTCCCCGAGTGAAGTGACTCAAGCTGTCGTCACTCGAGCGCAAGCTAGCCACGAGGCCTTTCCCCCAACACGCCTGTTCACCCCAGAAGCCCCTTTAGATGTCCAAACGAGTAATGCACAATTCCTCAGAGCTCAGCAGAGCTGCACTTTACTTCAATCCCTTTGGGAAGAGGCCCGAAAGAACGAAGAGGTGAACGTTCGAGGGAACTGACCCATAAGGTACATCTTTAACGACTCCCTTCTATTTTGCACCTCACGAGATGAGTCGGACCCACCTTCTAAGGTCATGTGTATTCCGCGCACACATTTAGACCAAATCCTGCGAGTAGCACATGAAATTCCCATGGCCGGACATTTCGGTGATAACAAGACTTCTCAGCAAGTTTTAAATACTTTTTTGGGCCCAGTGCAGCCAAAGATATTGCAGAATTCTGCGAAACCTGCGACTTGTGCCAGAAAACCACTGTAAAAGGTCGAATAGCCCCAGCTTCCCTGCAAAGAACCCCAGTCATTTCAGAGCCCTTCTCGAGAGTCGCATTCGCCCTCATCGGACCAATTCACCCCCCTTCCACCGAAGGTCATACGCATGTACTAACATTGATATACTGCGCGACCCGATTCCCAGACGCTGTCGCTCTGAAAAAGATCGATAGTATCTCTGGCTCTGAAGCCCTTTTTTTCATTTTTTCTATAGTAGGATTGCCCAAAGAAATCTTGTCAGATAGAGGCCGCCAGTTTACCTCTAATCTCATGGAACACGTGAACACCCTGCTCAAAATCAAACCTATTTTTACCACCCCCTTCCATCCGAGCGCGAACGGCATGTGCGAAAAGTTTAATGCGAGCTTGAAAAGCGTCCTCAAGAAGCTTTGCATTGAACGACCACAAGAATGGCACCGATATTTGCCAGTTGTGTTATTCGCATGCCACGAAATTCCCCATAAGACCATCGGATTTTCCCCATTTGAGCTCCTGTACGGAATAAACGTGCGGGGGCCCTGCAGTATTTTTTTAAGGAGTTATGGACAAATTCCCGTTTGTGTCCAGAATTAAGGAACATTTATTCCTTCGTCCTCGAAGTAAGTGAAAGATTAAAAAGGTGTTCAGACATAGCAGTCAGAAATTCCGAAATTAATATGGAAAAATATCGGACATACTTTGATCTAAAGGCCAAACACAGAAAACTGAAGCCCGGAGATGAACTTCTACTCTTACTCCCCTCGGATTCACATAAACTTCTCTCCGAATGGAAAGGCCCCTACCTCGTTCAGAAAACCCACGGATCGGTCAATTACGTTATACAAACACCCGCAGGTGATAAGTTATATCACATAAACATGCTAAGAATGTATTATAGACAGGCCTGTATAAACAATATAGTCGCCTTCGATGAAGAAAGGGTAATTGACGCCGTCCACCCAAACAACCCCCTAAATATTGTTAATTCGATTTGCGTAGAGTCAGCGAAGATTGTCCCCTTCCCTTCCTCCCGGCCAAGCTGCCTCCAATAAAAGAACCTTTCCCCGAGTTGGATGTAAACTCCGACCTCACCCCTACCCAAAGGAACCAAATGATGGCGCTTTTGGAAGAATTTAGTGACGTCATTTCCGAGTCCCCAGGATGCTCGACTCAGTTCGAACATGATATTGCCCTCACTACGCTCGAAACTGTACTATGTAAGCCCTATCCCGTACCGATGCACCAAAGAGACGCTTTCAATGAGGAAGTCGACAATCTTTTGCAATTAGGGATTATCGAGCCATCTACGTCCGACTACTGTTCCCCAATAGTCATGGTCCGCAAGCCAGACCAGTCCTTTAGGATGTGCGTCGATTTTCGGAAGTTAAACACCTTCACCGTGTTCGACGCCGAGCCTCTCCCCCTAATTGACCAAAATTTACATCTCTTCAAAGGAGCCGTCTACATCACTGAGATAGACCTATGTAAGGCCTATTATCAGATCACCCTAAAGGCATCAGCGAGGAAACTAACAGCCTTTCCTACAGACAAAGGTTTAATGGAATTCACTAGTCTTCCTTTCGGCCTAGTCACTGCCTGCAGTAGCTACAACCGCATAATGCGCTGTGTAATAGACGGTTTAAAAAACATTTTCTTTTATTTTTATAACGTGTATGTGGCAACACGTTCATGGAACGACCATATCTTGTCCCTCCGCCCGCATTTAGAACCCTTAAAGCATCATAGCTAAACTATTAAACCCTCAAAATCCCATTTTTCTTATAAATCCATAGAATACCTTGGATTTAAAATAGGCGAAAGTCATCTGGCCCGACAGAAAGAGAAGGTAAAGGCTCTTGTAAATATGCCTCTACCATGCACCAAGAAGAAATTACGGTCATTCCTCGGTGCTGCGTCTTTTTACCGCCGCTTCGTACCCCAATTCCCTTCTGTAGCAGCTCCCCTACACGATCTACTAAAAGACAAACTCCGGCACCCCCTCCAGTGGAACCCCGACGCCGAAGCACACTTTAAAGAGCTCAAATAGAAGCTAGTCTCCGCCCCAATCTAAAAATTGCCGAACCCACACAAGAAATTTAGCGTAAGGACAGATGCCTCCCAACTGGGTATTGGCTGCGTATTACTCCAATACAACGAGGACCAAGAACCTGCTCCTATAAGCTATGCGAGTCGCCGACTGACGGCTTGCGAAAGGACATATGCTACGGTAGAATTAGAAGCTATAGCGATTGTTTTGGGGATTTCAAAATTCAGGATGTATCTGGTAGGTCGTCCCTTCCTCATAGAGACTGATCATAGACCGTTAGCCTACATAAAAACTTGTAAAAACTGAAACGGAAGGCTAATGCGCTGGTCATTATTGCTAGCCGGGCACCGTTATGAAATCAGGTATCTAAAAGGGTCTGACAATGTACTCGCAGACAGCCTTTCGAGAAACCCAATTTTAGATAGCGATTAATAGTCAATTATTTATTTTTTTGTGTATCTCTTTGTATTAATAATTATTTCTTGCCTGTACTCCGTATGTGTTTTGTTTTGTTTTGTATATGTAAATTAGAGAAAATACTCTAGCAGTAGTATTTTGTAGCCATTAAATACTAAGGTAGATTCCTATCGGTTTTAATGAAATTACCGACTCAATTGTTCGAGTCGAGGAAGATAATGACAAATTATCCCGGTGAAGTTAATTTTCATATTATTCCTTATTTCATGGCAGAATAATGTTCCTCGAAATAGGTAGGCGTGTGAGGGTATGGAACCTACATACTCACATGCCGCCAGATAATCGTGGGAACGAAAGAAATTTGTCGTTTGAGTTGACCTTCATCTCCTCTCTCTCTCTCCCCACCCTTCCCCCAACTGGCGACAGGAAGTCGGACGAAAGAACGCCTATCTCACAAAGAAGCTTAAATCTTATTTGCTTTCTTTATGATACCATGGAGATTGTCCAGAAGGCGCTCCGATAAGCAAATTATCGTGAATGGGATCTCTCTCTCTCGATTTTCCACAATTCGCGATATAAATAACATCGCCGTTTACCCCTATACAGCAGTGTCCCAAATCTACTCGCGTATTCTTCACATTGAACGAGAGTCGTTGCTGTAACGTATCGACTACCAACTAGCCGTCGAGTTAACTTGGTCGCTGTCTTAAAGTGTTCCTGGAAGTAAATCTTACCCCTCAGAGTCTGTGACTAGAAGAGTACGCTCTGCTGCTCAACGTAACTTAAGTAATAAAAGGAACATCCAAATAGTTACTAGGAGTCACTTTTTGTTTGTGTCACATCCAGTTAGGAGTGAACTAACCAGAACTGCAGCCAGCAGCCCCGAACCCATCGTCTTATCCCTCCTCTCTCCGAGAACTCGTGTTAACGCCACCCGAACCACCCCGTCTGGACCTGGGTAACGTCTCCCCAATCCTTCAATTAATGGTAATCTTTAAACCCAGTGTCCCTCTATTCTTAAATTACCTAATTAATTAAATGTGATTGATACTCCCATTGAGTCATTATGAATCTAGACGGTTAACGTCAGTGTTTAATATTTAATCCTTAATTTTGCCTTTTAACTATTGCTGATTATTATATTTGTGTAAAGTAAAGTTTATTTTGAGTACGTGTGTTTATTTGTGGCTCCTCCCTTTTGATGTTCCTTTGGCAAGACTTTAATTAAGCATCCCTTCGGCTAATTTCTCCAACCTGTATTATGCACTCTTAGAATTCAACAATCACAAACCTCCCTCCAGTAACAAGTGGGACTTTTATAGTGAGAAACCTTGCTACGGCACAACACGCCTCTAACCAGCTTTCGCAGTTCAGTAGGAACTAAAGCCTACCTATATATATATATATATATATATATATATATATATATATATATATGATCGTATGATTGAGTCATAGGGTCAATAGCAGCAACTTAAACAAAAGCGGTGTGGCCAGATCAAGGACTAGAATAATTATTGGACCAGACTATGAGCAATTCTACAACATACGGTGAAAAGAAAAGTTTTCCTCGTAGAATAAGCAGCCTTTTTAACTTGTGACTTTCACTTTCTTTGTTTTTATCATCCAAACACAATCTTATGAATATTAGTCTCCTAAAGGTCGAATTAATATCCTATTATATTGCCTCACACAACTTTCAATTCAAATAGATCTCAAAACTCATGTTTTCTCACCAGGTGTAGTTTAATTTACCCTTTTATAGTCAGCTTCTCATTTTCAGTCAACACATTGCATATTGCACTCATGCTCATGCTTTTGCTTACAGAATTTGTTTACATACCTAAGATTTTCTAAATATAGAAACGTGCTACTCACTGCTTTTTAACTGGTTTTCTGGCCTACGAAACCCTTTGTTATTCTAACTTGAAGCTTTTTTACTCAATGTCCCTTCACATCTTATACAATCACCAACCAATATCATCTACTATCGATTCAATGACATTTCATAAAATGTTTTTCCTAGACTTATTCCTCTTGTTGCTATGCTCCTATACTACGTAAAATAAAAAATATGCCCTTGAGAACCTCTACCTACCCAGGGTAGTTTTCAAGGCTTCCCATTCGTAATAAATCTACCGAGCCATCAACTTTTAACCCTCCTACCCTGAATCATAGCTGATCCAACTTTCTTTCATCATAAATACATCAAGCGCATTTTTCTCGAGGTAAATAGCTAGGGTAACCTTCCCGTTCTATTTGCTCGCTTGCGTAAGCGTTTGATGCTGTCTAAAGAATTAACTAGAAAGATTTCTTGCCACCTGACAAATAACGCATTTGTGTTCGCATCTACACAACGAAGAATTTGGTTGCACAGCTTCTTTCTATCTATCCATCATTCCTAGCTTTATTGGTTTACTGTTCTTTACTAATCAAGGGCCGAGATGTTTGCCTGTTATCGGGAAATAATAAGTCCAATGTAAATTATCCAGCTCAAACTTCACTTATGTAAATTAGCTTAGCTTTTCCCGTCGTTTTGAACTCTTGTCTTGTTTTTGATAGGAAATTTTGAATGCAAAATAAAATGAATATAATCATAATATTATGATCGGTAAGATGTCTAATTTGTTTTTCTTTGGAAAAATTTAAATATTGATACCTTTGAAACTTGCATTAAGTTTAATATAGAAAGTATTCAAAAAGGTGAATTGGAATTTTTTAAACAATATTATTTTAAAATATTTAATGCCACTTTTCTCAATAGTAAAAGAGTTGGATGGATAATTGCCGTATTGTATTCAGAGTAAGGGAGATGACATCGGAAAAAAGTCGAATATAAAGTCAGAAAATTTCTTACTTAGAATGCATCTATTAGATTTTAACTAATACTCCTTTAAAACATTCAATACTTGGCAATTTAGCCTTGACCGGGCATTTAATTGTCCCAAAAGTAAAGATATTTGCTTCTCTTCTTTGGGTATTAAGGTTTAATTTTATTCACATTTCTTATGCTATATTTTACTTTACTTTAATTTAACTCTATGTAATCCTTAAAGAAATATTTTGGGGGGGTTTTAGGAGATTTTTTATTCGGATAACCTGAGAAGGAAATTAAGACACCATAAGTATTTCTTTTGTAATCTCGCCGCCTCGCTTCTTTCTTCTTTTCTAATGGTCGCATTTCCTGAAGGAAGGTAGAACTTTTAGCTTTCCTTTGCTGGTTTGTCCAAACTTTTTCCTGCAGGTTTATAATACTTCCGGCTCCATGTTATTTAATCCCAGATGTACTTTATACTGCTTTTTCCTAACTTTTAATGTCATTTGTCCTTTGATTATGAAGGTTCTCTTCCAAACTTCAATTTTAATGCCATTTTTTTCATTTTAATTTTAGTTATTAATAAAAGAACAGGTAGAAGTAATTTCGTTTCAAATTAAGACCTTGTTAAAGAGAAAACTTAAGCCAAGTAACATTAATATTATATGAAATTAAAAATATCAGGTAAATTGCAATGTAGTTAGCAATATGTGGACTTTTCTCACAAAGCCAGAAAATGACGGTATCCAATACACCAATGTACCCACCATAAAAGCGCACTTCACTAAGCCATTTTAATTTCCCAGTTACGTCATAGGAAAAAAGTAGATCGTGAGGGGGTCACCCCTCGTGCGAGGTAACTTTCAGTTACGATGCAATGGCAGCAGCTATAGTATGCGAGTAATATAACGAAGAATTGTCCAATAGTCAATGAACTACGTAAACCTGGGGGACAGCCCTTATACTTAGTAAGCTGTTGCTATATTCAATAGATAATTCGAAAAAGCTAAGATTAGCTGTAGTGTTTGAATATTTTAACCTTAATTTTGTCCTTTTTAAGTTATATACGGGTTTTCACTACTCCGTGTTATAAAAGAGCTCCCCAACTCACTCGCGTTCGATGAAATCCCCTGGAAGAAAACATTGGGGATGAACTGTATTCCATGAATGCATTCATTCCTGCTTAAATCAAAGATATCTCACATAAACTTACAACATTGTTGGTGAAAATTTCCTTAATAACCAAAAATAACACAACTCATTTGGCCTAATTATATTTAATATTTTGCTTGTCTTTGTTCATCTGATTATCACAAATAACACACGGCACTATTTAAGAGTTTTTGTTTTATCATCATAAATAACAGGAAAATAACAAGTGATCAACAAATAGGGATGGAAGACTTGAAATCGACCAGATTTATGACGTACTTCTGAGTGAAAAAATGAACCAAATATTTTGTGGGTTGTAATACCAAACGTTATGTAACTAGTTCCGAGATGAGTTCAGTTCAGAAGGAAAATTTCTTATTTCAAGGAAATGGCGAGGATTGATATTCCACAAACACACACATCTGAAGAGTTTACCTGACAAAGCATTCGAATATGTATAGAATGGCTAAACCTTTTTATCGGATCTACAAGACACATTTCACTTATGTTGTTTAAGAATCTAGGCTTTTATAGGATAGAAAATGCCAAGGGTTTCAAGTTTTACGACGGCCACTCATTAGGTGATTTCAGTCTTCCCTCTCCCCTGTGTACCACCTTTGGGTGTTACAATTATTGTCAAAGTTGATTATATTTCCAACTCTGCTATAAAAAGGAACTTGTGTGTTTATCAATGAAAAGATAGTTTCTAGATCAGAAGAAACGAAATGAATGAAACTTCGTTGTAAAGCTATCTGTTCCCAATTAACTTTTAGAGCGAGCGAGAAGAGAACAATATGTTGGTGTCATATTTGCCCCATAATTTCCCTAGTTGGTCACCTTTTATCTCTCCTGTCTCCCTTCTTTCTAGATACTAATTTTTGTAGAATATGCGCTGTTAAAATTTAGATGTACGTATGCCCTCACGCTAGCATATGTATATATATATGATATTAATTGTACTAAATGTTTAAGACAGTAAATGCAAAGTAGCGTTAGTTTAGGTTTAGTGTGCATTTAGTGTGCATGGTCATATGAAAGGTGTAAAGTGCAACTAAAATTCAAGAGATACTTTTCATGAGATTAAACTAGGCAAAAGATAAGATCAAAGTCCCAAACATGTTCCGCTTCTCCTCCTTCACAACTTTTTTCCTTCTTCTCCTCCGTTCACATTAAAGATTGAATTATAAGTTAATTCTAAAAGTAATTGTAAAACAAATACTGAATTAATTCAAACTTAAAATTGTTATATTACTTAAGTTAATATTAAGAAGGAAATCCAGAAGTGATCTTAAAGGGTGCTTCAAAAGCGGTAAAAATGCTAGAGTCTCGCCCTTCCCTTCCAATCCCCAAACTTTCTTCCTCTGTTAGTTTCTCTCTTCTTACCGTGTGCTATGCATTTATTCCTGTCGTTCATTCCTTGTTCCTACCCTACTTTCTCATGTTGCAACGACTGGGGGAGACGGGCTCTCCCATTGGTCCATCTCTTCTCCCCCCTTGTTTCACTCAATCCAACTTTTCTTTATATATATATATATATATATATATATATATATATATATATATATATATATATATAAGAAATAACTCGAAGGCAAGTTATCGTATATGAGACTTAAGCCACTGTATAGGAGCATAAAATATATTTACGAGACTAGTTTCTGTTAAGTTTACCGTAACTTCTTCAGTCGTTCAATAAGAATGAAATGAACCAAAGAGTTGCTACACAGTAGGGTGGATCGAAAAAAAGAGGGTTTTGCAAAAGTTCTGAAGTTAAGTTTCCTACTCTGATATTTTGATGGACCCAACATCAAAACTATTGTGTTGAAATTCCAGACTTTTAAATTATTATTTTCAGGATCCTCAACGCAATTAAACTTTGGAAAAAAAGCAAAGATTTCGGAAGATTCCATCTACAGTATTTGTTTAAATACTTCAAGTTGTTACATCAACATTTATCTCCGATAATTTTCCTTCTTTTTTCTGTTTCTTTTCATGCGACATGTATATTTTTATCATTATCACTCTAAAATAGAAGAAATTGAACGATTAACAGTCGAATATTTAAATTTTCCTTATTCTTCAATATCCATTTATTCAATGCAGTTAGATTTTGTAATGTTATTACATTTCAGTACGAAGTCCTTGCTATTAAATGAGGGTATTTTTCTCCTGGACTCCATTCTACTACTTATATAGTGCCAAGTTTGTCTTCTCCACAAACTGCTCGTGACACTTCTGTAACCAGTTTGATGCATCTCACAACCGCCTCAACGGAGGTTCGGTCATAACGGTTGCTGGCCATCAACTTGCTTGGTGTAGTAGTCAACTCAAAGTTTATGTCTGGTATCTTGAAAGTCCGTATTGATTTTCCTTTATAATTTTTTCGTGGTCTCATAATTCTTCTCCATGCGAGTTCCCCGATATGTTTTCTTTCATCATGCAGCATACAGAGAATAATGTTTCCGCATCTGCAAAATAAGCATTCCTTTGAATCATTAGGGCAACTTTATCTTTAATCTGTATGTTGCTTTATCCCTTGCAGTGATTGCACTGTCTTGAAAAAGATGAGAGCTCCATCTTGCGAAGAAGAGTTAGCATTTATTTTAAACCAGCATGGTACATACACTTTCATGCTAAACAAGACAATGGATTTTAACATGTCAGAAGAGTCGGAAGTCGAAACATATAATCGAAGTATATGGTTGTCCGTTGTAATCCATCGTGCATGCGAAATTTTCCTAGGACTCTTACGAGCCATTACAGTAGAACATTGAAAGGGGAGATAGATAAAACGATATCAAGCAGATACATTTGATCGCTGCTCAGATTTCCTCTGTCGGTCACGGCAAGTTAGTCCGACAAATCCACGAGGCCCCGTTGTTCTTCCATCCAAATTGTTGATGACATAGCGCAATGGGAACTTATTTGCATGGAGCTGGCAAATAAACCAATGCAGTGCTCTATTAAGTTTTTCTTATATTAATCTGATCACACCTCCTTTTGTTCCTGTATTCACTGCCGTTCCATCGCATAGCACAGCAACGTGTTCAGCATTTACGATGTTATTTCTTCTAGATACGAGAATATTGTCTCACATATAGCTTTTGCACAACCGAGCTTTATTGTCTGGTGTCCAAGGTATTCTAACATTCTTTGTAATTTTAACCTGTCAACTACCACAGAAGTTTCTTTGCCTTCAATTGGCGATGAGTCCTTAGGGATTGAATTTGTTATTAAAGCTGCACCTTTAATAACACGAGCTGTCCACGCGAGCAGTCAACGGGGTGGGGAAAAGAAAAGGGAATTCCTGACCTGAGGTCGAGCAGGTGTACAAGCTAATCCCAACTGACTGTGTTTAAATATGAATGGGTAAGAAATTAATTATTATTGGAGGGGACGTAGTTAAAAAAATGAAAAGGATATTTATACCTAAATATATACAAAGAAAAGAAAAAATATGAAAAGGGGTATTCAAAGATGCATCCTGAACAAATGTTCAGAAGATTACGGTGGTACATATACAGATATAGTAGTCCTGGACCAGAATTCTAAATAATAATTTTATATATACAAGGCGTTGTGCGTCCTAGACGTACGCATCTGCCCCGAAATTCTAACTACAAACACGGAGAAAAATTTTCATTTAACTTATATCTAGTTCGCGGTGACATTATATACAAAATATTCAAATGGCTAGGTAGAAATTACAATTACAACTTAGCAGGAGTCATCGCCCAAAGGATTATGACTAAGGGTATCCGCGATACAATTCTCCGTCTCTTCTATATACAATATCCGATACTGAAATCCTTGCAATAATAGGGTAGGCCACAGGGTGACTTTCACCGTCGTCTCCGTATTGAAGAACGACACAACCGATGCTCTCGTTGCTCGAATCCGTTCGGATGTTGAAGGGCCTAGTGGGGGCAGGCAACCTGAGGATAAGGGCAGATGCCAATTTACTTTAAACTGATGGAGAGGAGCAGTAGCCTTCGAATTCCAGAGGATGCGATCTGATGAATTTTTCTTGAGCAAATCATACATGGGTGCGACTAAAGACGCGGAATTGGGGCCGAACCTCCTATAAAATAAGGCAGACACCATGAAAGGACGAAGCTGTTTCTTTGTAACCGTGAGGGGAATATCAACTATCGCCAGGACTTTGTCTTCCTGGGGCTTAAGTTGGTGGTTTGCAATGTGGAAAACTAGATATTCGTTCGAATGGTAGGCAAAGCAGCACTTACCGAGGGCTATTGTAAAGCCGTGCTCTCGCAAACGGATTAAGAGCGCCTGAAGGGAGGCTGAGTGTTGGTCCCAGTTACAAGTAGCAACGTAAATGTTGTCAAAATAAACGGTGAAATTATTCAATCTGTCCATAATTCTACGCATTATCCGATTATAACAGCTGCAGGCCGTCATTAACGCCAAAGCAACTCAACGGAACTACATAAGGCCTTTGTCGATGGGCAAGGCGGTGTATTTCCTTCGGCTCTTTGAGGGGAATCTGGTAATGCGCATTACCGAGGTCCAGCTCGCTAATATATTTTGCCTTTTCAAAGAAATGAAAGTTTTGGTGGATTAATGGGATCAGTTCCGCTTTGAAAGAGTTATCAGGTTTCCGCAGCATAACTATTGGGGAACAAAAAATTGACGTGGAGCGTTCAATGATTTTGAGATTTATAGCAGACTGTTAACCTCGGTGTCGAAGAATAGGCTGAGGGGTGGTTGGAATTTTCCACGAATCTTATTTATAAACATATATCCTATTATCCAGAATGCGGAGAGGTCGTCGTTCTACTTCTTATACTTCGTTCGGCCCGTGCATTGAATGGGTTTATTGACTCAGAGTGCTTAGAGGTTGGCTACGGAGGGATTGGAATGAACTTTGCCAGCAACTGACCCAAAGGAACTTAGATACAAAACAATAGGAAAATAAAGTTTTAATGAACAATAAACAAGAAATTATATATATATATATATATATATATATATATATATATATATATTGATATCAAGTTCCTCCATTTCGTGATTTATAAACTTCCGGGAACCACTGGAAGACAAGATGGGCTCCCATCTATCGATAACCAGTCGAGGAAGGAACTCGGTGTTTAGCTGAAATAGCCGACGGTTTCTTCCGGTGGGAGACCATCAGATATGGGGTCGGAAGGGAAAGGTTTGATAACCCGCCCAGCCAAAAGGGAGGTGGGAGAAACGTGGATGCATTATGCTATTCTCCATCCCTACCCACTCCAAGGAGACATTATTCTAAAATGAAACGAGGGGTAATGTCACAAGATATAACCTACTCGCAGTTACAATCTATAGCCAAAATGAGATCCCAGGAAACATACATACGCAAAACACACAAAATTGAACATAATAAAATGGCACTATTTCGCGACAAGTTCTTAGAAATTACAGTTAACACTAGAAATACATAAAAAAATAAATAGAACATACATATATACACAAGAACAAAAAATAAAATTGGCCGGACAGTTCCGGTTAGTCGCCATAACTAGGGTCTTTGTCTATCGGTTTGCGGGATAAATTATCAGCAATGACGTTATTCGTTCCTTTTATGTCAAATGAATTGTATTGGTATTTTGACAATAAAAGGGACCATCTCATAAGTCTGCCGTTTTGACTTTTACAATTTTTCAAATAGGCTAGTGGCCTATGGTCTGTTTCGACAGTAAAAGGTCTACTAATCAAGTACATCCTAAATTTTCGAATGCCATAAATGATTGCTAAAGCTTCAAGTTCTATAGTAGCGTATGCTCTTCCGCGAACCAACAGCTTTCGGCTCGCGTATGCCACAGGAAAGGGGGTTCCTTCTTACTCATATTGTAATAAATTGCACCCAATGCCAAGATTAGAGGCATCAGTTTGGGCCAAATTTCTTCTGGAGATTGGGCAAACGGAGAATAGAAGTGGCAGTCGCGGCGGGATTCAATAGAATGGGGACTGGTGCGGCCTTTTTAAGAAGGTTATTGACGGGTTACGCTATGGAAGCGAATTGGAAGATGAACCGCCGATAGAAGGAGACGGAGCCAAGAAACGAGCGAAGCTGTTTCTTGGTTTAAGGGATTGGCATGCTTCTATTGCCTTAACTTTGTCCTCTTGGCGGACTAATTTCCCTTCTCCTACTTTGAACCCTAAGTAAGAGATAGTGCTATGAGCAAAGTGGCACTTGGACGGCTTGATTGTCATTCGGTGGCTCGTAAGCCAGTTTAGGAGTGGGCGGAGGGATTAAAGGTGCTCCTCCCAGGTGCGTGTGCCAACGTATACATTGTCAAAGTAGAAAGAGACATTGCTTAACCCTCTACAATTTCTTCATATCATCCGGTTATAGTTACTGCAGGCAGTAAATTCCATTAACCCTTTTTTGGTGGGAAATGCGGTAAACTTCCTCACAGATTTTCGAAGCCGGATTTTATAGTAGGCTTTGCACAAGCCTATTTGAGAAATGTACTTGGCCTTCTCAAATAAGTAGAGTTTCTAGTCGATAAAACGGATGGGTTCAGCATCGAATAGCGTGACAGCATTTAACTTTTTAAAATCTAAGCACATACGAAATGATTGATCCGGCTTACGTACCATCACTATCGAGGAACAATAATCCGACGAGGAGGGTTCAATTATTTCTAATTTAAGGAGGTTCACGGCTTTTTCCCTGAAGGCCTTGCAAAGGTGGATTGGAAGAGGGTAGGGTTTACTCCTAATTGGCTCCGTCGTGGTGAGAGAGATGTCATTCTCAAATTGTGTATAGCATCCTGGAGACTTGGAGATTACGTCTGGGTATTCCTTCAGCAGCAAGAAAATCTAAGATATCTCGATGGAACCGAGGTTAGGATTCACGTCGAATGCGGTGGCCAGGTCCTCATGTATAAAAAGGGAGGAAGGCAGATCAGTCAAAGGATAATCTTTTCCTGCCTCGACGCATATTGTCTAAACAATATTTAATTGGGTCCAAGGGAAGGATGCTTCCATTGTCCCTTCTTCGTCGAAGACAAAAATATTTTAACACAAGATTGCTGTTGATATCTTTTTAACATGTTGATGTGGAACAACTTATTGCCAGATGACGACTGAATGACATAATCCACGGGCTCTCTAGCTTCTATCTTCAGGAACGGTCCTTTCCATTGGGATAGGAGTTTGTTGTTGTCTGAGGGGAGTAAAAGCAGAACTTGAATGCCTGGTTTTAATTTTAGTGCCTTAAATTTGATATCAAAATACCTTCGATACTTCTCTAGATTGATCTCGGAATTTTGAACGGCAACCTCCGAGCATTTTTCTATGCTGTCACGCAAGCCCAGAACCTACGAGTAGGAGGTCTTTAGATCCTAATCCAAACAAGAGTTCATGTGAAGCTTCTTGAGAATGTTCGGTGGACCTCGGACATTGCGACCATAGAGAAGCTCAAATGGGGAGAATCCCAGAGTTAGGTGGGGAATCTTCCTTTACGCAAACAAAGCTACTGGCAGGTATCGCTGCCATTCTTGGGGCAGGTCGTGGCACAGCTTTCTAAGCACTCTTTCCAAGGTAGCGTTTAACTTCTCACACATACCGTTTGCAGAGGGGTGAATGGTGATGGTGAAAATGGGCCTAATTTGGAACTACTTATTACTCACATGCTCCATCCGTTCGAACTTAAATTGGCGGCCCCTGTCAGAGAGGATCTCTTTAGGGATACCTACTCGTAAAAAAATAGGGATTAATGCCTCGGTACACGAGATGCTATCGATTTTTTTGAAAGCAATTTCTTCGGAGAACCGGGTGGCTTACTCGACGAGGGTGAGAACGTATGAGTGTCCCTCGGTGAAAGGTGGATGTATCGGTATAATAAGATCATTGGCAATCCGGAAAAATGGTTGTAATATAACTGGAGTCTTCTAAAGGGGGTTCGGTTGTATTCGTCCTTTGGCAGTGACCTTTTGTCATATATCACACGTTCTGCAAAACTCTGCGATTTCCTTGGCTGCACCAGGCCAAAAAAATACTTAAATACGCGTTGCGAGGTCTTATTATGGCAAAAGTGTCATGCAAACACACCTTCGTGTGCTATTTGTAAAATCTTCGAAACGTAGGCCCTAGGCACGCAAAGGGCCTTGAACGGGGAGCCTATTGGATCCGGGGAGGTACGAAATAACAAAGCGTCTTCTATCACATACCTCACTTATCGGTCTCCACGGACCGATTCTGTCTCTACTCGTTTAGACTTTTTCCATAAGGATTGGAGGAAAAGGCAGTCCTTCAAGGCACTGATGAATTGCGCGTTATTCATTGCCTCGTATTCGGAGGTGCATGGGGGCTTGAGAGACGCGGGAGGGCAGGAGTCTCTATCAGCCTGAGCCGGGGTGAAGACAGCTTGCGTCACGGCAGTTGGGGAGAGCTGCGCTCTTTAAACCACCAACACTGCAAAAAACTTAATCAGGGCACTACACCGTCGGTCCGCCCCGTAAAATAGCGGCATTTTACGTGACAACGGACAACTGGGAATTTATTCGCTCTTCTTATGTTGTGTGTCCACGGGGGGAAGCAGCTTGTCCGATATCACTATACACGTATACTCTGTATCTCTCACCAAAGTAGATACTCTACATCCATTAATGGATCCGGACTCGAATTTGAGCCTACCAGAAGAACTGTTATTAAAATGAAAGTTCCACTAGTGCTCCTGAGAGGTCGAGGAAGATGGCAGAGGCGCAGGCGCGGTAGGCTGTTCGGCAGCGAGAGTTGCGAAGACTTGGTGGACCTGTTGTCCAGGGGCAAAGCAAAAGCAGGGGGTTTGTGGACACTAAGATTTGTAGTGACCAGGGGTTCCGCAAGAGAAGCATATAATGGGGTTACTCCGGTAGGGGTTAATCGACGAAGCATTATAAATTGGGGGTTTCATCTCTTTTTGCTTCTAATCGTAGTTACCTTTGGGTTTAAAGGGGCCTGGTACTTTTACTAAATGAGGAGGTTTTCTTGGTTGTGATTTTCCTTGGTTCTTAGAGGACGGAGGAATGCTCTTCTTTTGCTCCTTAGGATAGAACTGATGATTTGTGGCGTAGAGATCCGCTTCTTCGAGGCACTTGTTAAAGGAAGAGGCACGCCTATCTGGCACAAATGCACGGATTTCCGTAGGGAAGGTGTGCATTAGTTGGTCCTTTAAAAAAAATCTAGCAGTCACTCGTAGTCGCAATGGAAATTAGCCGAGTCCAACTAAAATTGGAGGTTTTTCTACAGGATGAACCCAAACTGTCTATACTTTTGTCTTGGCTGGATCCTAACCAATCGAAATTTTTGTCTGTAGCACTCGGAGTTTAAATTAATCGCGGATAAGAGTTCTGCTCTAAGAGATGAATAATCTATTGTAGCTTCTGTCGAGAGGGCAATGAAGATTTCTCTTAGACGAGAATTGAGCAGTGGGAGCAGGCGGCCTACTCTTTCAGACTCAATGTCACGCCAATTGACTTCAAATATCATTTCGGAATGGGTTAAGTAAGTGCAAAGATCCTCTTGATCCCAATAAGGGGAAAGCTTTTATGCGGGGGCCTGAGGTTGATGACTTCTGGACCCGGCGGAACTGACTTCTACTTGATCCCTACTAGATAAACGCTCGTGTTTACCAATTTTCTCTCTCTCTTTTCTCTCTCTTTCTCTCTCTCCTATTTCTTTTTGTATTTCTTCTTGTCTTCTTTTTTCATCTCTTTTTCCTCACGTTCATTACTTTGGTCGTTCTTAACGTATTCGATCAATTCCTTTCCCAAAAGGCCAAAACCTGTCCTTGATTATGGAACATCTTAAATGAGGAGGAAGACATCTTGGATACGCTGTCGGATCCACTGATTCACGAAAGAGCTTTACGACTTAACCCCAGATTATACGGCAGTGACAAATAATATGCACAATAAGAAAATAATAAAGAAAATACAAATAGTTACTATGCTGGGTGAGATACTGCCAGCAAGGCTTATCGAGGGTGAGCTAACCCTTTTTATATTGTATACCGACAATACAAAATAAAAATTAAAAGAACATGGGGTCAATTCTTATTTCACCAACAAAATTTAAAATGTCCTATTATTTGTTCTATCTAACCTTGGGCGCTTGGCAATTAGAAAAAGGGAATTTCAAAATTGACGGGTTCGCAACAAACCGCAAACCTAATGACACGAAAATTAAATATGATATAATATATCTACATGCTATATGTCAAGGAATAGGCCGAGGGGTGGTTGGAGTTTTCCCCGACTCTTATATAGATACATATATCCCATTATCCTGAATGCGGAATAGTTGTCGTACTACTCCTTATACTTTGTTCGGCCCATGCCCTGAATGGGTTTATTGAATCAGAGTGATTAGAGGTTGGCTACGGAGGGATTGGAATGAACTTTGCCAGCAAGCGGCCCAAAGGAAGTTAGATACACAAAAATATGAAAATAAAGTTTTAATGAACACTAAACAAGAATATATATATATATATATATATATATATATATATATATATATATATATATATATATAATGTGCTTTGAGAGATAAATCAAAAAGGGAATCTCAGACATCGAACTTGACTTGTAATAACTATTCACTATGTAAATCCCTATACACTTGTAATGTTGGTAAGCTTCGCGGTAAAGTTGGGGAATGTGACAGGGAAGGGTTACCTTGGAACCTAATATTCGGGTGGCGCCGGTGACTGAAGGTGGTGAGGATAGGGGTGGAGACGATGAGGTAGGTTTTTCAGGGACCGATCTGATCCTACAATTCCGTCACGATTCTGCTGGAAGAAGGCGGTGCCGGGAGCTCTTGTTAAAGAGGGCCCTACGCTTGTGAACTTTGAGGAATCTTCGGTGCCTCTGTCAGGGTGGGAGTGTGGCAAAGGGACCTATCAACGCATAGGGTCACGGAGACAATCCGAGATGTAGATATCTCGCTTAGGGAACCAGAGGGAGTCTGTTTGTAACTTCGGCTCTCATACGTGAGTACGAGCTTGGGTCCACACTGACATGCAGACCAACTGGATAAGGAGCCTCCCTAACTGGCACCGATCTCCTCCCTAAAGACTTGGTGCCTCGACGATTTATCACTACACCGATATAGATGGCAATTTCTGCCCCACCAGACGCTGTGCAAGCTCTCCTACCGAGGATTAAAAGAATTCATCTTTTATACTCGAAACAAGGGAGAGGTTCACATGGCTCCGGAAGTAGATTTGATATCAAGCTCTTCCATTTCGTCCTTTGTAAACTTACCTGAACCACTGAAAGCCAAGATAAACATTCAAGGAAGGAACTCAGGGGTTAGCTGAAGTGACCGGTGATTTCTTTCGGTGGGAGACCATCAGATATATGTCCGGAAGGCAAAGGTTAGATAACCGGACCGCCTGGCAGAGAGGTGGGGGAAACTTGGGTGCATTATGCTATTCTCCTACACTCGGCGTTAAAGGCTTTTTTTCGACAAATTTGAAGGATGTAAGGTTTGGAACGAACAGTTCTTGGGTAGTGAGGGTTATATCAGGCTTGAAATTAAAACTACCACCAGGGGTCTCGGCAATCTCGTCTCAAAACTTAATTAAAATAAGCTGCAGCTGGCTAATTGGTCGGGAGTTAGCTGCCTATTGATATCCAAGTTGGCGGGTGGTGAATTGATGTGCCAGGCAAGGCGGTGTATTTCCTTCTGCTCTTTTTCAGGTTTTGGTGGATTAATGGGATCGGTTCCACATCGAAAGAGTTATGCGGTTTCTGCAGCATAACTATTGGGGGACAATAAATTGATTTGGAGCGTTCAATGATTTTGATATTTAGCAGATTATTAACCTCGGCGTAAAAGGCATTTGTCCGATGAATTGGTAGGGGGTAAGGTTTTGAAGGAAAGGGTTTCTGAGTAGTGAGGGTAATATCAGGCTCGAACTTGATAGTTAACCCAGGAGTCTCAGAAATCTAGTCCTCAAACTTAATTAGAATAAGCTGCAGCTGGCAAATTTTGTCGGGAGTTAGCCGCTTATTGATATGCCTGTTGGCGGATGGTGAATTGGTGGTGCCGGACAATGAGGGTAGTGGGTAATATTTACCCTGCTCTACGCACACAGCATGTATAACTCTCAGGGCATCTTTCGTGTTGTCAGCCTCTAAAGCTGTCTCTTCGTCGATGGTAACAATGTTGTTGATACATGCGCGGCGGTGATATCTTTTAATATGTTGATGTGGAACAGCTTCTCCCCTGTGTGGATCTTAATTAAATAATCCACAGGTCCTCGCGCTTCAAGAATTTGGAAGGGGCCTTTCCCTTGGCTCAGAAGTTTGTTGCTCTCCGTAGGAAGTAGCAACAAAATCTTATCACTGGGCTTAAGCATCCTCTCCTTCGATTTGAAATAGATGTACTTCCTGTACTTTTCCAAATTAACGTCGGCATTTTAATTTGCAATCTAGGCACGCTTTTCTAATCCTCGTTGAAGATCCAAAACATACGTCTAGGTCGCTGTATTTTCCTATCTAACTTAGCGTTCGAGAATAACTCTTTGAGGATGCTAGTTGGACCTCATACGTTACGTCCGTAAATTAATTCGAAAAGAGCAAATCCGAGTGTACGATGTGAAATCTCTCTTTATGCAAATAGTGCCACGAGAAAAAAGTGATGACACTCACGGGGCTGCTCGGCACACAGTTTCTTTAATACGGATTTCAAAGTCACATTAATATTTTCGCAAACTTCGTTTGCGCAGGGGTGATTTTACCGTCAACAGTTTCCCGATATACCCGATTAATTTAAAGGTAAATTAACCTTCTCTGTCAGACAATACTTTTTTGGTAAGCCTAGACTAAAAAAAATGGAAATGTAAGCTTCAGCGCACGTAAGACCTTCGATTCTCTTGAATGGTACGGCTTCTTAATAATCCGTGGCACAGTCCACAAGGGTAAGGACATAAATATGCCCTTCGCTGGAAGGGGGATGAAGGAACTGATAAGGTCTATGACGACTCGGGAAAAACGTTCCAATCTGATCGGTCCCTTTTGAAGGGTGGGCGGTTTAACAAGCCTTTTTGCCATGGTTTTCTGGCAGATGTCACAGGATTGCAGCATCAGGCCATTAGAAATACTTATAAACCTCTGAGCTGTCTTATTGTGGATAAAGTAGCCAGATAAAAGACTATCGTGTGACTTTTTTAGAAACAAGTGGACATGCGATCTAGCAATACAGAGGGTGTGAATCTTGGTGTTAACGTCATCAGAGCGAGCGCCTATAACAAGGCTTATTTTACAATATAAGAGACTCTCTTGTTTTTGTGCACAGAATCCTGCTCGAGGCTCCGAGATTTTTCCCACAAGGGAACGAGATTTGGAAACTCCTGTCTTTGAGCGAATTCTACGATACAGTTACACTCTGTATTGCCGACGAGGATGGAGACTCAGCACCAATTTACTGTTTCGTTCTCAAATTCCAAACCTCCTGGAGTGCTCTTGTAGAAGAGGAAATTATCTTGGATCCCTGGTGCACTGAGAGATGAGATTGGAGCTGGGGTTTTTGGTCGCCATGAAGAGGAAGGGAGAGCAGCATTTACTTGGTGTACTTGGTGAATGGGATTACTACGGCATTGTAAATTTAGGGAACATTTCGGGCCGGTGTGACGGTCAGCACCGCACGCGAAACAGCCCATTCGCAGTGGGGGAAAGGATGACGTCGGAGGATTCGACATGAGGGGTTTAACATCACGGGGCTCCGATGAAGGGAAACTGCTGGACTTAAAGGAGCCCGTAACCTTGATGACTTTGAGGAAGTTGTTAAGAGGGAACCCTGGGTTATTAATTTTATTCTTGATGGATAAGGGAAGAGGCCTATTATTTTCCTTTGGGTATAGGTTGTGACTCGCCGCATAGATATCGGCCTCTTCTATGTACTCTTTGAATGAGCTGCACCAACGATCCTTCACAAAGGTGCGCATCTCTGGTAGTAGCGACGCCAGCATCTGATCCCTTTTGACGAAGTTTACCAGGGACTAATTATGCTGGCGGACTTTCGATGGGTCTAGCCAGAAGTTAAAATGACGGTTAAGAGTATACCCAAAATGACGGAACGTCATACTTGGTTAGATGCGGGCGTGACGATATTTGGCGCGGTAAAAATCAGTCGTCATATTATACCTGGCAAAAAGTTCGGATTTGAGGGTGAAGTAATCCACCGTGGCTTCGTTGGAAGGGAAACACAAAGGTCACGGAGCTGAGAATAAAAAAGGGAAGAAGTGTGGCAACACCGTCTGTCTCGATATCCCAATGAGTAACTTCAAAATTTTCTCAAAGTGAGTGAGAAAAGATCCGAAGTTCTCTCCTTCTTTGAAAGTGGGGAGTTTAATGGAAGAGGATTGAAGGGCCTGTGCACGGGAATTGACTGAAGGGGATTCGAGCCGATCGCGATTTAACTCGAATTTATATTACGAATTCTCTCGCGCTCTTTGTTCTTTCTAATCTCTGTATGTTCAGATGTTGCTCTTTTATAAGTTCTCTCTTCTTCCTGTATAAAGATGAAAAAGTCTTTGCCACATTAGCCTAGAAATTCTCCTTGGAGTTTGAATCTCTCGATTGACGACATTTTGTAAATACCACGGGTGTATGTTGCCCGAAATAAGGATTTAACACTAGAACATCCAGATGGGTCATTTTGACCATTTTAAAAATTCCGAACCACTTCATATGGTAAATTTTTCCTTCCAACCTCCATCACCCTTTGAATTTTACTATTTTAAAAGCCCATTTAATTCGTATCGATTTTTTTAAATTCACATAATGTCATACGAATAATACACCTTTTGATATGCTACGCCTATGTGGTCATTTTGACCCTTCTATGAACATCTAAATTTACAGGTTAAAATTGATCTTCTCTATTTTCTTGTTCAGGCATGTTTCAACGTGATAGGACATGAACCAGAAAGGGTGGATATAGACATAGTTGCTGTCCAGCTCAGTTTTGTCTCGGAATCCATAGATAGTAGAGGTCATTGATTTTATGTCTGCTTAGTTGCTGTGTATTTGGTAAAAAAAATTATCCTTTATCATAATTTTACGACGTTATAAACTTTGTGACAGTGAACTTTTGTCAAAACTTACTGGAGTTAATGATGATGAATCAGATAGTGTAGAATTGTGTCCTGATGGCTCAAGTGATGAAGATTTCATTCTCGAATCTGTAAGCATATCCGATAGTGAACAGGAATCTTCAATTGATTCATGTCACACAAGCAACATTGAAGGTAAATACATGTTGATATGTATATATACCTATATATATATATATATACATATATAGTAAGCCTCCATTATTTTACGACTTTCTGTTTTGGATTAAAAAATACCACTCCAATCATATAAAAATTCGTTATAGAAAATAATATTTATACATTTGCATCTATATATTTTACATATACACTCGACTAATATATACCCATTGGTATACTTTCAGAAAGGAGTTCGAATGTTGGACAACAGATAGCTAAAATTCAAAGGGATCCAATGGTAAACGAATACGTACTAACACGGGTGGCTTAGAATCAGAAAATAATCAACAAATAGCTCGTGACTGGACCGTGTGGGAATGTGCCAGCTCCGATAATGTTACACAAGGTAGGCGTCCTAACCACAATGTAATGAAAGAAATACCAGGCCCAACCCCAAATGCCAAGAAGAACATCGAAGGTGAATGTGTTGCATCAGCTTGGAAGCTCTTTATTGATGATTTTTTGCTCCTTGACATAAACAAATCTACCGGAGCGCAAGCTGAACGAGTGCTTCAGTACAAAACATGGACCCTCTCACTTTCTGAACTACATGCCTTTATGGCAATTTTATATGCACGCGGAGTTAGTAGCTCCCGAAATATTTTTCTTCACTCTATGGTCTGAAACCGGGGGCCTAGATAAATTGCCCTTTTTTTTGAAACATGGAATAAGTTCATAAAAAATTGCTCCATGTGTTATAAGCCATTATCCAATATAACGAACGATGTGGGTGTATCTGCATAACTTGGACTCACGCGCACTTTGTGAGCTTTTTTCATAATGAATCCCACGCGTCCCTTCAACTACGCTTTTACCCTTTAAAACATTTTATTGGATCACGCTAACCTGAAACCAATTTATAGGTGGTACAAAACTGCATTACTTCATGCCCACTCATTAAAGAATTAACTTAAATTTCTACATCGCTGCTATGAAAAAAAGGTCCTACCACACTCCCTACTCAGACGAAGATATAAGATGATAAATGGCTTTCCTTTCGACGAGACAGAAGAAAGAATCCTCCAGAAACGGATCGCCATCGCAAAAGTTCAGGTTCAGCAAACCTTCGCCGATCTTACAGTAAGCCGTCGCACCTTCTCTGATAACATCCCCAGCATGTGGCTAAACCTCTTACCTAAGGAAATTTTTTAAAGTCAAGGATAAATTGCCTAAAGGAGAAAAATAGACACACTGCCAAGTTACAAAGTCTAATTGCAAACAGTAAATTGACAAAAAATAGGTCCCCTAACTATGTTATTAACTTTTGCACTCAAGAGTTTGATACTGGGCTAAAATTTTATCTCCCATCTCCCCCGAATGGTATTAAAATTGCTAACGCATTTGCCCAGTTAAAAAAACTTAGTGACGTGTACTGTAATGATATTTCCTTTGCTAAAGGTTATGTTTATAATTTCTTAATCCATGTTAACAATAATTATCCTGTGAGGTTTCAAAAAGCGATAAGTTCCCTTAGTAAAAATAAGAACATTCGTGTTTGTAAGGCCGATAAATCTGCCACAGTCGTACTAATTGGCAAATCCCTATATTTAGAAAAGATAATTATCCTTCTTTTGGATATGTTCATCTATAAGACCTATAGAAGGAATCCTATTTACCAGATAAACAGAGAATTTCACGCAACTGATCGCTCTCTACTCAAAGGAAACCCCTGAACTCATTGGCAAATTTAAATGTTCAAATGCTTCCCTTCCCCACCTTTATGGTGTTATTAAACCCAATGTACCCCATCATTAGCCCTGTTGGGTGTGTTTCCTATATCCTATGAAAATAGTTAGCCTCTCTACTAAACCCAATGTACCCCATCATTAGCCCTGTTGGGTGTGTTTCCTATATCCTAAGAAAATAGTTAGCCTCTCTACTAAGCCCTTTAGTTGGCACCTCTTCCAATTCAGTTATTATCAATAATATGCACCTCATTAGTAAACTTAATGAGCTCCCCTACCCTGATAACTTTAGCCTGGTTTGTTTTGATGTTTGTTCCCTTTTTACTAAAGATCCCGTACACAGTTGCTCTCTCTATACCTGCTTCTACCTTCATTAAACTCATTGCTCTTTGCATTAACAATTGCAAATTTACGGTTTAATGAAAAGTTTATCGCCATATCTTTGGAATTGCAATGATGAATTGTTTGTCACCTAAACCTTTACATGGTATTCTTCGAATCTAGAATACTTCCCCAAATTAATGAAACCCCTATAGCCCGGATGCGATATGTTGATGACATCCTTTGCCTTTCGCCTAATAATTTAAATATTAATAGATTTCTTACTAAAATTAACACCTTAGTACATTAGAATAAATTTAGTTTAGAATTTGAAAAAGATCGCACACTCCCCTTCATAGATATTCTAATTCATCGGACAAACCATTGTTTCAAATAAGAAATATATAGAAAACCCAAAGCCATAGACTCTTTATGCACTTTTATTCTAACCACCATAATAACACCAAACAAAGTGTTTTCTCCTCTATGTTTGGGCGTGCCCTTAGAATTGTCGCACAAGAATACCTAGACAAAGAAGTAGATAGAATATATAAAATAGGGATAAATTTGTGCTACCCTTTGTACTTTCTCTACAATTGTTATAAGTCCTCCAAGCCTTACTATTATCAAACTACTTTCAGGCCAAAACCTATTAGTTTTGCCCTATAACCATAATTTCATTAAATTACCTCGTTTAATTAGGTCTCTGAACATAAATATTATTTTTCAGTACGATACTACAATTTATCGCATTCCTGTCAAAAATTCCCTCCCCCCGACCTGGCATTGTTCATTCGATAGGCTGCAACAAATGCCAAGAATGTTATTATGGACAAACCGGAAAAAACTACATGTCCCTATTAAGCAACATCAAGACAATGAACGTAATCACAGTTAACAATCTGCGCTTTTTCTACATATGTACAATCTTAACCATAGCATTAACTGGAACAGTGCCAAACCAGTCATAATTTGCATTAATTTTATTTCGAGAAATATATTAGAATGTATATCGATCGAAGCGTTCGTAAATCTCAATCTTAGCCTTGGTTTGTTAATGCTAGACCCTATTATCATTACATAAATAAAGTCTTAAATAAAGTTGTTTCAGGATTTTGTACCCCCTAATTAAGGTTCAGAGGTGAGTAGTCTAATCCCCCCCTCAACTATTTAAGGTAATGTATGTCCAGCCTCCTGTTCATTCATTGAAAAGGTCTTTAAGAATATAGACGAAAGCGCTCGGAATCGTTTTTAATTTTTCCTTTGTAGGTGTATCTGCATAACTTTAACCCCCTGTACTTTGTAAGCTTTGTTCATATATATATATATATATATATATATATATATATATATATATATATAATACAAGAAAATGAGAGTTGGACGCGAATGAGCAAATGAGACAAGAAACCGGAGGTTTTTAAAGGCAAGAGAGAGGGACATTAGAAGAATCCAGAATCAAAGGGGGCAGAGTGCGGCACAGTGAAGGCGATCCTTTACCGATAAGACAGAAATAACGCCAGGGGAAAAAAGTTTTGAATTCCTGGCCGGGAATTTAAAACTTTTTTCCCCTTGCGTTATTTCTGTCTTCTCGGTAGTGAAACTTTAGCCATTACGAAGCATTCTTGCGTTTCTAACTCCTTCAGGCACTAAACGGTAATTTTGGTTTAGCGTAGGGTGCATTCATCCCCTCTTTCCGTGCCCTCTTCGCAGAAAAAAGAAGCATTGACACTCCATCAACCAGAAAATCAACTCGGCGGAAAAAAGGCCGAGGAAGTTATCAGTAACACTCCCTTCCCCACACCGCAGAAAATATTAGGTACTATCTGAGACTTAAATCCCTCGCCCGTGCCTTAATTTTTTACTGGGTAAATCTGATCGCCGCATCCCATTATGAGACGTGTACAAAAGAGAAAGATTTAAAGAAAGAGGTTGCTAATGCTTGCGTGTTAAGCTATCGTAAGAAACAGCACTATCCGCGCGTTCCATGGCAAATAGCCCTTATATCTCTATCAACACATGCCCTACAGTCAACCTACTGAGTCACTTTCTTATGTAATAGGTATAGGCAGTTCCTCCTTGCTACTCCTTGTAGATATAGAGGTCATTTTTATGCTGTGAAAATTTTGACGGGCAAACGAATTAGTTATATAAAATTGCATGATAGCATATGAAACCTTTCCCGGTTCCGAGAATGAATTATAATTCAGAAAAAGCTCAAGGAGCGAGCGAAGTTTCATTGACGCCTTTGACTCTCCACATCCACTATTTCTCATAATTTGTGATGCCATTGCTGAGAAAAATCTGGAGGATTTAAACATTTACTTCTGCTGGGTTCTTGGACATGTGGAGTTTGGTAGAAATAGGAGCACTGAAAAGAAGGCAAGCAAATTTGCAGAAGGTAAGCAACTGGAGCCTCATCTTGATATTCCATTCTCTGCCAAAAAGTCAAGAATCAGGTCACACATTATGGCTGCATGGCAAATAAGTTGGAATACGGAAGAGAGAAATTTAAAGTTGCGTGTCTTTGCACATTGAACATTGAATATTATCGTGTACATACTACTCAATACCTTGACGATATCTGGACATTTTTCTGTCACCTACGTATCAGACACGCGCGCGAGATGCTTCGTATAAGGTTAGAGCACCCTCCTAAAAACTTCAGGCAAGGATACTTTCAATCTTTATAGTAAAAAACATTTAGGTTTAATGTCCTACTCGGATAGACTTTGTTGAGGGGTACCTGGCCCACTGGAGCAATTATGGTGATTGCTCCTTTCAGTTCCGAGTGATTGAAGGGTCCTGTAAACTGCAGTGCTTTGATTTTAATTTTGGAGGAATAGATCCGCCTTCATAGCATGTAAATATGTAAATTATTAGCTGCACGATAATGCACTTAAGCAAGTTATGCCTTCACCCGCACCTCAAGGTGATTTGGTGATCTTTATTTGTTGAACTAACTGTTATTTTTTAATGACCGGCAACAATTTTAGTGACAAATTCTTTAAGGAGAACTTTAATGCTCTTTTTCCTATTTAATATATGCCTACGAATCGGGGCAATATACTTAGAGGTCGAATGTTTGATTGAAGCAAGTATTTAGTGGGATGCTTTTCTCTAAGCTGTTACCTGCCTGTTATGTTTCTAGCAAAAGAGTTGATAATAAATTATTTTATATTTAGCAATTAAAGTGAAATTTAATTCCGTTTTATAGTATAATAAGGTTAAAAAAGATACAGATGTAAAAAGAGAGCAAACACTAAAATAAAATTGTTAAAATTATGCGTAAAGAGACACGTTGATTGATATAAAGAAGAAAGGAATGTGTTGGACTACTGCAAATAATAGTTTTTAGCCATTTTAAAAATTAAACCTTCTAAATGTTTAAAATTGTTTTTAACTTACAATATTAATTTATTATCTATTAATTTATATTTTGAAATGATGTATATATATATTATAAAAATAAATAATATTTATTAAAACTGACAATTAATTGTTCTTTCCATATGAACGATATTAGAATTGCGGTTAGTATCTATCCTTTAATTTAATTATCATTAGTTCTTAATTTATTTTACTTTATAATTTTTCACACGTTTTTCATGATTAACTTTGCTATTAAAGTCATCCGGAAAGTTACATTATCCGTATAAATAGTTAATTTTAAATTTTTCTATTCTCACTATAAATTGACTATTTTTTACATTTTTCTTTCCCCTTGATTGCTAATAATTGTGCCCATGCTGATCGTGCAGCATCTTTTGGAAGGGGATTATTTTCTCTCTTTAAAGAGCTCTCCTTCGACTACTTCTTGCTCGATCTCCGCATTGTAGCTTAATTTCAGTTTCTACTAATGATGACGGCACCACTCCTCTGCGAGCGTGTTCAGCTCGGAATTTGGTAGATGGTTTTGAGAAGTTTTAATCAAATTTAGCTTCAACCAAGTCGAAAACCTTTAGAGTATGCGTTGGGAGGGTTTCTATGAGTATTTTTATATTGTCTGTTAAGATTGTGCGATTTTCAGAGTTTGAGGAATTTTCTTCTCTTCTCTCCGTGCTGCCGAGTTCGAATTCGCCTTCTCTCTCCTTTTGGTCAATAAGGAGAGTGTAACATTCTTCTTTTGAAAGTATTTTTGTAGGATTGTATTTTCGTCACTATTTTTGAGGTTTTTTTGTTAAAAAATATATTATGAGTATATCTCAAATTAGGAGATTGGGAGGAAACCAACTATTCTCAGTGAACCCATTTTTCGAGAAGAGAATGAGCATAGGTTGGAGAGAATAGATAAACGAGTCCTGATCAAGTAGGTGATTTCTTTTTTTTACGTTTTCCTTTCCAACACAAACGTAGGAATATGGCTATTTTTTATATTTAAATTTAGTTTAGACACGTTGTTTTCCCGCTCTTTTCTGTTTCATTTAATATTTCCTTCTTCCGATAATACATAGAATTTGGCACATTTTTAAAGTTACCTTTGCAATCATTGCATGTTCGGTCTCTTAACGAACATTCAGTCCAAATTTGTCCTTCACCATATACCAGTGATTCTCAACCTGGGTACTAGCGCCCTAGTGTTGGCGTTAATGTGTTAAAAGGGGGCCCCTTAGGAGGTGTTGAACATACACAACTGTGCAGTGGCATTTATTTACTTTTTTTTAACTTTTGAAAAATAATTCAATATCATTCTTTCGACAATCGCTCCCGTTTATCATTATTAGCCACGGCCACATGCATTTGAGAGAGCAAGTAACGTTACAAGTTAAATACGTCAGGATGAGACTATGTCAATTTTAACCCGTCATCCTGCCGCGCAAAATACAACCGTTTTATCTCGTGATCTAACTTTTGTTGAATTGATTTTCCATTTTTACTCACTAGATCGGCAATTTTTATGAATAATAACACCTTCGATTTTCTAAACAATAAATTTTCTTACACTCCGTACTATTATTTTCTAAGAAAAATAAACAGGCACCTCTCTATGTCAGTACTTGTTGAAGAGTTTGCGCTGGTTGTTTTCGATATTCCAGAATCTTTTAGTACTTCATTATTTTCAGTGATTGAATTCACCAATAATCATATCGTAAAACTTATTCCGGCAAAAAGGCATATTATATAGTGTTGAATATTTTATGGTAGATTTATTACTTTTTACAAATAATGAACAACAACCAATGTATCTTATATGCTAGAAAGTATTTTGTAACGTGGGCATAAAGCCATCCACTCTATTCGTTCATTTAAAAAAAATGTATCGTTATAAAATGAAAGAAAATTTGCTAAATTTTAAAATTCTACGATTTAGATTTCTCAGTATAAAATATCTTCACTCTCTGATGACACACCAATCATCAGAAATGCGACGAAGGACTCGTTTTTTCAGACAATTTTACAATATGATTGCCAGATGAAGTAAATCTCAAACAATTAGAGAAAAACTCATTTTAAAAGCAATAGAGGAAGTTGTTCATCAGTAATATATCATCCTTTATCCTTGGAAATATCAAAGTAATTCTTATTAGTTAAAATTATGTGCAAAATAGAATATATGAAATTCTCGAGGTCATTGTAGCAACCCTATTTAAAATATCTAATAATCAACAATTTGTTGAACAATTTGTTGTTCCTAGGAAAATATTTATTTTTGGAACAGAATTATATCGTTCAGGCATAATAAAGGCCCTTCTTGATAAGTATGGTCATGGTGAATTGCTGTAGTTCATCAATATTATTTAGTGTGGAAAGTTGCAAAGCACAGATCATGGAGTGGAACATCACAACGACTGCAAATTCTCTTTTTTTTCTTTCCACACAATGCACAGCGACGTTGTGTCTGAATTGGCATCACAAAGTGATTTCCTTGATCAAATCTGATATCTTCACTTACTCTTCCTCCCAAAAGCCTACTTCTCTGTGGGCCAGGGCGTTTACCGTTTGATGGAGAAGGCTTTGAAACATAAGCCAAAACAATTTTCCTTCTTGCATCTAGCAGGGAGAGTGTCTCACCTGGATTTGCATTTTGATAAACCCTCCAATAGTTCAAAGTAGCAATGTCAAGCAGTTGCGTAAACAGTGGGAACCACCATTTCTTCCCACGTATTCTGACACTATATAAGGACACTTTTTTATCTACTAGGTCTACCCCTCCCATTGATATGTTGTATTATGAAATAACTTTAGGGATTTGCACTCCTATTTCCTTTTTGAGTTTCTGAGAATAGCGTGTAGCAGTACGAGTTGGGAAGACCTTACTCTAACTGGTAGCAACTGCAACTGCAGTGTTGTCATGCCATTTTATGACTAAAATTTCATTGCTATAATCAAATCTATAGTCTATGAACCCTCTTTCTGTTGTTTTCTCCATTACTTTAGATGGCGCAAGTGGACATTTTTTTGTACGATTTTCACGAATTGTGCCAGCTGCTTTCAAACTCCTATCTCCCAGTTCTTTTAAGGTATCAATGCGTGTAAAGAAATTATCGAAAAAGATTTCGTGATTTGCAGCTTTAGTTTCAGGAATTACTGCTGTTAGGTTATTTATAACCCTCATTCCTTGAGGTACACTGTTAGGTTCACTACCTTTACCAAGATATGGCAAAAAGTTGTATAGGTATCCATAGGAACCACAAAAACACCAAAACTTGTAGCCAAATTTGATTGGCTTACCCTTCATAAACATTTTAGCAGAATGCATGCCATAATACCTTATCGTCATATCATCGATTGACAAATGGGAATCGAAAATGTAAAATTTCTGAAAGTTTCCTCTTAGAGCATCTAGATATGGTCTCAGCTTATACATTTTATCATTTTTATCAATGTTGGCATTGTTATTCAAGTGAAAAAACCTTTTTATTTCCTTGAACCTTTGTCGCGACATATCATTGCTAAAAAAGGGCACTCCTGCATCTGGCGATTGCTCCCAGTACATATTTTGTTGAGGAAGTTTATGGTACCCACTAAACAGAATAATTCCTAGAAATATTGTCATCTCTTTAATGTTGACAGAAAAATTAGGAATATTTTTCTGCTTAGCATATTTCATACTCTGCTCAACAATAAACTTTAATAACTCAGCAGTCAGAAATTCTTCAAAAATGTTACAAATGCTCTTACCATAGAGCCTATCTAGTTTGTCATAACTATTTTGAGAGGGCAGATTCATTACATTTTTATATTTTGGAGAACACTTTTTCCATTTAGGAATCAAACTGGTTTTAATTTTTCTACGCCTAACTGAAAGAGGATGGGTTGCTAAAACCCCAGTTGATTCAATTTCTTAGCCATCATTCTTTTGAACAATCAACTCCAGTCTACCAGCAATATCTTGAAGAATTCTTTCTTTGGGAAGGTCTTCATCATTGATAGCTTCATCATCTGTCATTTTATCTGGACGTGGAGAAATAATTGCAACCTCCCTGGTTTCATTCCATGCTTCATCATTACTCAAGTTCATTAGCGCATTGGCAACTTCATTAGTTGTCAATAAAGATCTTCGTGTCATAATGGTAAAGAGTAGGCCTCTGAAAAAGAAATAATAACATCATATACCAAGTTTCCATCTTCAAATGTGATTATATATATATATAATATAATATGTACATATATAATAATATATATAAATCATAAATGTTGGAGATTACTAATAAAAGGCCTAGTGTGTTAATTTTATAGTAAATAAAAATAAATGATAGCAAACAAATGACTAGATCATTTAGATCAAATTGACAATATCTGGCCAATGTCCGCAAAATGGGACACGAAATTATAAACAACACAATACTTACTTTTTATATTTTAAAAATCAGTTGATGCTTTTCTCGTGTTCTCTTATAACCAATGTACACCCTTAACACAACCGACCTTTCTCCTATGCAGATAGTGAGAAACTGAGGGCAATCATGCGTTAGCGTCTCTTCTCACAAAAAATCGCGCAAATTTAGCGCTATCTGGTGATAAAAGTTGTTAACCATATACGATTATTTTTATGGATACTTTGATATGATTGTGAAATACATTCTGAAAAATAAAAATAAATAATTAATCATTCCTGTAATGATTCTAGCAACCGAAAAAATATGGTGTCCCAAAAATAGCACATTGCCGTTAATGGGTTAAGTCAAAGTTCAAAGTTTGAAGTGCCTTTCATGTATATCTATTCCACTAAAGCTTTACATTTATTTTTTTTTTCAAATCAGGTATGATATACCCATGGTCATTAGTGGTGTGTAGTGAACTGATGGATAGTGTTCCAGGGTTAATATCGAAATAGTTGATTAGCTGATAAACCCATTTATTGATGCTTTTAAAAATAAAATTGATTTTGCCATTCAAGGGCAGTTTGTTGCTTTATAATAGGACTTAGAAATAAAGCCCTTTCTTAAACATTCGTTCCACGAATTTTGGCTACTGAAGAAAATTTCTGAAAGGTATCCAATTCTATGACAATATATTATACTTTTCCTTTTACTTGAATAAATTCCTTTCTGTGCAAACGTAGTTTCAGTGCAGTAACTCAGTTTTTACATAATAAAAAAGCCGCCTAAAAATTGAAAAAAGAAATCTCAGAATAGATCTAACCATCTTGGGACCTATACTAAGGGCCTCACCCAGTAAGCACCAAATTAATCTTTTGGATTGAAAACGAATTAAGGTAGGCTGCCCAATAAAAGTATTTTTTTTAGTATTTTCATCATTTAATTTATAAAATAAGATTTATTTAGTATAGTTTTCGAAATATAAGTAGGGTGATACTAAATGTTTCTGGCCAAAGGCAACGCTAGTCCCAAAACGATTGAGAAACAAGTTACTACACATTTCTTGTGTCAAGATCTTCAATTACGTAAAAGATGTAAACTGCATTAATAAATCTTCCTTCCCCCCTAACTACTCAGCATAGATTTTTAAAAAATAAAACCCTATAGAAACTTTGGCTCGCTACCTTTTTCGCTATTTCCGTGTTTAATAATATGACTTTTACGATATTTTTGTTAACCACATAATTTCCTACTATCTTAATTTGGGCACATGGCTGTTTATGTTTTAATTCTTTTAAAATTCTGCCTCACTATTATATTCAAAGAGTTTAACTAATCTACGGTAAATTATGATTCCCTGCGTAACCAACCGAATTGGGATGGGGCGGAGATGCGAGGATACAAGTAAACTTTATTGAACGCTGATTTGGCTTCCTCCGACACAAGTTTCTCAAAATCTTCCTGCAGATGGCACAATGCGCTGTAGCAGGAAGTAGGGTCGTTTAATCATGTTTTTGCTCGTTGAAGGTCTTGGCCCATAAGATTATGTTAATATATTAGGCCAATTTTTTAAAAGAGGTAGAAGATTAATTTCACCGAGTATAGATCGATTAGCTTAAAATCTAGTGTAGGTAAAATTTTAGGAGTCAATTAAAAGAGATAATATCGAGCTTCACATGAATTAACTTAACTTTTCGAAGTTATTGCTGTGTTTTATGAATTTGTCGGAAACATTTCACCATATGACGGAAAATTGTGACCGAAAAAAGCGAAGTATTTTCCTATATTACCATTGGGCTTATGATTCTCTTTACTAGGAGGGAATTCTGGTATAGTTTAGGGGCCACGAGATTAGTGGCAACCTATTGCAATGGATGTAGAAATGGTTAAAAATCCATAATCAAAAGGGAGTGAAAAGTGGAGCATTGCCTGCCTGGGCCAAAATGAATAAGCATTGGGATGTAGTTTGGGGTACTTTATTATATTTTATCTTCATTTTGGTCGAAAAAGCACTAGATTTAAAGGAATAATTAAATAAATCTAAATTAATGGATGTCAGATCTCTAAATTTAGACTTTAATTAAATGTTAACTCATCGAGTAATTTTAAATATTTGTATCACTGCGTTCAAATTATAAGTCAAGCAAATAAAACTACACAATTTTTCAGTGTCAAGGAAAAACATATATCTCTATGCATTTTATTATGAACAGTTAATTCGGCTGAATTCAAATTTGATAAAAAAAATCTCCCATCATGTAAAATTTTCTTCTAAATTGCCGATGTAATAATTATGCAATTAATAGCGATTTCCAAGATACCATAAATCTATTTCCCGACCAAATTAATTCATTTATATATAATTAGGTGGCATGTTTGTTAGCATGATATAATGTATTAAGCTACATTTTAGTATTTACTTCTTCGTTTGTAAGATGTTTAAGGTGTGTTACGCTTCAGGTTCCAGCAGAAGTTGGCCACTATAGCAGGGCTCCATTTTCCATTATGCCTGTTTTTCATTGACGTTATATTTTGATGGAACCTCTCGGCTTGTTAATCAATTACATCTCAGGCATCCTCGATCTTGGCCCCTTGATACTATATTCGAAGTCCTTGGCATACATCTTTGAATGTATGCCAGGTCTCCGCTAGCTTAATTTCATTCATTCTCGCCTCAAAGATTGAATCAGCAATAATTTAACGAATCCGAGGGCCTACGAATATGCTTTCTTTAATCTTGGCATGACGTATTTACAGCCAATATCGTTTGAGGTACTATGAGAGAGGAGAAACCTGAGTTCACCTTTTTCGCCCCCCCCCGCCGTTGGGTAGAGGACACGTGGCCTTAAGCAGGATTTAAAAAGCAAGGAAGCAAAGAAATTCTAGCGTGGCAAAAGCCAGCCACTCTCCACAGCTATGTTTGCTCACGCCGAGCTATCCTCGGCTGATACGCCTTCACCGAGAACCCCATGCATAGCGGACATATTAATACCCTAAAAACACGAGGCTCGAGCAAACCCCCTATGCCTTGAGGCGAGGATCGCCGCCTTATATCGTCTGGTAGACGAGGAATGGTGCCACTAGATACCCTATAGATTACTTTGCCGTGACGGCTTTCAAGCTAGCGAGCCAGCAGAGTATTTATTCCGAGGTCGGAAGCTACTAGAGAGAGAGTACGGTGCGCTTACCGCGAAGATGCATCCCTTCTTCTCGAATCATACCTCAGAGTTAGAAAGTTTCGTTGGCTAGACTAATTGTCGTGAAATTTGGCCACAGTCAATAGGCAAATTCGTGAATTGGTATTTCCTCGGAGAATTGCGCGACCCACTCATCGCATCCCGTTTCAAGGATACTTCATTCCTTCATTTGAGATAACTTATTCACACTTAAGAGAGAACCTCGTTTCGAGTTTAAGGATATCTTGACTCACCTTTTAAGAGTAATTGCCTAGTATTCAAGATTCTCCCTATTGTGCCAGAGGTAATCCCACCCCGCCGTTTTCCAGATTACTTCGCCCCTGCCGCAAGATTATCTCCCACCCTAAGAGTCCGAGCTTAAGTTTTGCCCCCACCCTTCACCAGAGTCAAGTCTACAAGGTAAATGCATTTCCACCTTTTATACTCCATCCAGAAGATTATCCCTATTGTAATTATTTTCCTTTCTGACCGAGCCAAGCATTTATCCTCTGATTGGTGCTTTAGTCATTGAGTCATTATTCCCTTTTGAGCCCGAAATTAATTCTCAATTTATCACTAAGTAAAAACCTTGATTGAAACTGGGCACTTGAAGAACTCTCCACGGCCAATGAATACGCAATCGAAAAGATTTAATCACTTAAGAACTTCCCGAATTAAGGAGGACTCACTGTTCCACCTCATGAACTTGGTAGAGCTGGTCATCTCGGCCGCATGCCACGTAAGTGTAAATGCCTTCACAGCTGCTAAGGCATACACTTACGATCCCACGACATACGGGAAACATCGCATGTTATTTTACAGTGCTTTGGTATAGTGCTTCATTAGGCCTAGTTTTATATGCAGTGGTGGCAAAATTATTTTCTCATTTTTAACTAGTTGCTCCTGAGTTTAATTATGGCATCTAGGCATCATAGTCTCCCGATCTGACTATTCTAAGCGTACATAATTTTCTGCTCTGGCCCTACTGTCCCACTAGCAAAGGGAGCAAATAAATTGTGGTTCCAGTTTGTAGCCAATTAAGTAAGGCTATTACCTTCAAGTGCTCACAAATTAGCCACTATGTTTGCTTGTAACATATGCGGTCTAGAATAAAAGCAATGTTCTCATAAATCTCTTTTAAAATGACTAAGTGAGTAAGTGGAACTGAAGACATGGTGTTTACTATGGTAACGGAACCGCTTTTATGATTTAAAGGGAGGTATCTATAAATAACCTCCATTAATTTAGTTCATAGATCAGCTTAAGGAAATTGAATAGGCCTCTGATATTTTAACAATAAGTCGCTTAGTTTCAAAATTGAAGAGTGAAGATCTGGATACATGATAGATTCCTGCCTTTTCTGTTACAAACCTGCAGTAAAATAAAATAAAATCAGACACAAAATGGATAATACTGGCTATGATCACTTGCAGAAATAGTGGAAGTACAACATAGTATCTATTTTGATGTTTTAATCGAAACATCTATTGAAAATATATCAAAGTCCAGGAAAGAAAACACATTTATTATCCACCTTTAATATATGTTAAGCAGAAGTTGGATGGTTCTTTGGCTCCATTGAGATCATTGGTAGGCCAAACATGAGGCCAAGCCCTCTTTTATTCACCCAGACAGAAAGGGAACTTGTATATCAGAGATGAGAGAGAGAGAGAAAAAAAAGAGCGGAAACCTTGTCAACCCTTTTTATCTGCGCTAATGGAAGTGCGAAATCATGAGATGTCATGGTCGCCTGGAAGCACGCCATTGCAGAAAGCCGGGACAAGCTTAAGAGCCAGAAATTGTCCCATTGGAAGTCGGATAAAGTTTCGCCTCGCTGGCTTAAGAAGCTGCATGCAATCGTGCTCTATAGGGCGAGACTACCCTCACCTTCGGACAGAGGGAAGAAAACCCCATTCGACCCCACTATAAATCCTCCGGCGCCAGAAATGAAAGACAGTTTGCACCGCCTGCTCTTCCCGTTAGGATACCCTGGCTGACCGCACTCGTCAATACCTGCTATTCGTGTCATGTTACCCTCTGCCAAGTTTAGTCGTAGAACCCATCAAGTTCCACGTAACCTCGTTTAATTCGCGTGAGTCTACCCCGTACTCTTTATTACCCGCTCATCGAACGCAACGCACCCAGGTTCGATTCGGTGTTCTAAACACGAAGGCAAGATTTAAATTCATCCCGTTATTAGTTATTGTCAGGGGACTATTATTTGAACTTCGCGCCAAGGTTACGATTACTTCCTTAGACCATATGTTCGAGGTAAGAGCAACGTGCAGCCCTCCTGTGTAAGTTCTCTCTCTACTAACGTGCAAGCTTCGATCGTCGGCTTCCTGTACGCGCAAGATCAGTTGAGCAACCCTTCGTTCAGTATTGTTCGTTTGTGTGTACGTCGACCATCCCCATCAAATCTCCCCCCGCCCTTTATCTTGCTGAGACACGAGTACGTCTAATGTGTTACATACATATTTTGTTTCGAAACCCATTTTTAACTTGATAAAAATAATATTAAGTTGCATATTAGTAAGGTTCTTTTTGTACCTGTTTTTCTATTTTCCTAGAACCTACATGTAAAATTCGTTTAATTTACACTCTATCTGTATTATATTTCTGCCACGCACACAACTATCATCTCTCTCGGCTGAAAAATGCAGTACGGTAACTCCACCCTATTCTACGCCATATATAGTAATATCTCTTATATATTAAACTAGCGTCAATTTTATTGGGGTTAATCTTGATCGATCAATTGATTAAAATTTGATCAATCTATTGGTTAACCTTGGTTAAATTTTTAATTGTTGGCTAATCTTGGTTCTGATTCTGAAGTTTAGAAGGCGAGGAATAACCATTGCATACCTACTTGAGAATTGTATTTGTTTCTGTTCCCATTTAATTTTTGTGTTGGGAATTAATTGTTGAGTGACTGTGATAAATTCTTATTTTTATTGCCCCACGGAATTGAATTTTTCTCTTTCAAGGCCTCATCTCGTGCCGTAAGTTGAAGTTATATTAAAAATAGCATTATTCTTCGTATTGCTTTGCTAGGAATGCTGTAACTTTCGTCTCAATCACAGTATAATCTCAACCCAAAAGCACTCTCGCGAGTGTTTCGCCCCCTTTTGCTGTTTCTGTTTTCGTTTGTTTAGCAAAACCATTCGAACTCTGTAACTTAATCCAGGATGTCGTAGAGCGGACGCAGAGGAGCGTCCGACCCAGAGTGAAGGCGGACATAAGACAGTATGCCCGTGTCACTCCTGGAACGACGTTCTTAGATGTGGCAAAGAGGGGTACTGCCACACAAAAGAAGCCGGAAAACGGAAGAGCGTAGGGAGTCCTACACTGGGGGACTCCCTAAAAGTTCTTCTGTTCAACGCGAGGTCAATCAGGAATAAGTTTCTTGAGCTCCGTTGCCTCGTAGCAACAGAGGAACCTGAGATGGTGGCCATAACGGAGACTTGAATTAAAACCTCAAGCCGAGATTTTGAAGGTGAATTCACGATTTCCGGTTACCAGCTCTTCTAGAAAGATAGGCCAGACAGAGAGGGTGGCAGGGTAATGTTGTATGTCAAGGATACTCTCAACTCGACGGATTGCAACATTGTATCCAACCATGAACTACTAGGTGTTGCCATAGAGATAGGTCCTGCCAAATACAGGACCCTAGGCTTTATAGACCTTCTGCCCAACTCGTTAAAAAGGACAGAGATCTGTACCAGCTACTAGGAGAACTTGTCGAAGACAGAGTGTGTATCGTCATGGTTGATTTCAACACACAAGTGAACTGGAAAACCAGAGAACTCTGTGGCGAGATCGCACTACTCCTGCAGTTCACGAACAACGAGTTCCCGACTAAATATGTGAGAGAGCCAACGAGAGGAGACAATATCCTCGACTTGGTTTTCACCTCTGAGGATTACATCGTTGAGGACCTCTCTGTTGGCGAAGATCTCGGTGGCAGTGACCACCGACTAATTAGATTTGTAGTCAAAGTCCCCAAGGCAGAGCCTGCAACTCGTAAATCAAGGAAACTCGATTTGAGAAGAGCAGACTTTGCAGGTTTACGCGCCGGACTGACTGACGCGAGGCTAGAAGAGTGCGAGGCTGTTGAAGACTTTTGGAACAGTTTCAAAACCACATTCATGAGTCTTCAATCGCGTTTTATCCCTCTGAAATGCCCCCGTCGGTCCTCTGTTCAACCAAAGTGGTTTAATCGAGAAATCAGGCAACTGGTTAGGGATAAGAAAAATGTGTAGCGGCAATCGAAGATCTCGGGTGACTTTGAGGAATACCGGAGGCTAGCAAGGAGAGTGAAGTCCCGCATAAGGGCGGCTAAGCGGTCTGAGGAACTCCGAGTGGCGAGACTCTGTAAAGCGAATCCCAAGGAGTTTTTTGGATATGTGAAGAGCCGTAAACCAATCCGTCGAACGATTGGCCCTTTGAGGGATCCGGAGGAGACATTAAAGCATTCAGATGCAGAAAATGCCAACATCCTCAACGACTACTTTTTGTCAGTGTTTACTGAAGAGTTTGGCCCCATTCCCCAGGCGACAGCTTCCTACTCGGGGGAAAAGCTGGAGGCAATGGACTTCACCGAAAAAGAAATAAAGAAAAAGATCGCTGACCTAAAGACGAATAAGTCCCCTGGACCGGACGGGTTTCTACGTATGGTATTGAAGGAAGTGTGCGATGAAGTATCACGACATCTGTGCGCTATCTTTAACATGTCAATCCAGGCCAAATGCGTTCCTAGAGACTGGCGTGAGGTGGAGGTGACTCCTATCTTCAAGAAAAGAGACCGTAACCAACCGTAGAACTACCGACCTATGAGTCTGACTTCGATAGTCGGTAAACTCATGGAAAGCATCATGGTGGACAAAGTGACGTCATATTTAGAATTAAACCTGCTACTGAGGAGTTCCCAGCACGGCTTCCGAAGGCAACGGTCATGCCTGACGAACCTTGTGGAATTCTTTCATTTCGTTTTCAGTGAGCACGATCGGGACAAGGCAGTGGATGTGGTCTACCTAGACTTTCAGAAAGCTTTTGATAAGCTACCACACCGCCGCCTTCTCCGAAAAGTGCGAGTGCTTGGCATAGACGGAAAGGTAGCCAGCTGGATCGAGAACTGGCTAAGTGGCAGACGGCAACGGGCGGTGGTGAATGGACAGTCTTCCGAGTGGGTGCCCATTACTAGCGGGGTGCCTCAAGGTTCTGTCCTGGGACCACTACTTTTCATCATCTACGTCAATGACATGGACGGTGACATGGTTGCCAAGATTTCAAAATTTGCCGACGATAACAAGCTTGGTATGAACGTTGCAAAGGATGGAAATACTGCCCGCCTGCAGGAAGATCTTGGGAAGATTGGGGAGTGGTCGGACACGTGGCAAATGCCTTTTAACGTGGGGAAATGCAAAGTGATGCATATCGGCCACAGAAACCTCTAATCTCAGTATATCCTTAAGGGCACTGCTATGGAATCCACCGACACTGAGAAGGACTTGGGTGTAACAATCACTAGTGACCTCAAGTTCTCGAAACAGTGCATTGAGGCGGAGAAAAAGGCCCAAAGGATGCTAGGCTATATTAAGCGCCAGTTTGGTTATCAGAACCAGGAGATTGTACTGTGCCTGTACAACTCACTTGTCTGACCGCACCTGGAGTATGCAGTACAATTTTGGAGTCTTTCATTGCGACAGGACATCGCGAGATTGGAACGCGTACAAGTCAGGGCAACCAAGCGTATTCCCTCTATCCGACATAAAAGTTATGAGGATAGACTAAGGGAATTAGATCTTTTCTCGCTGGAAACCCGTATCCTGCGTGGTCAGCTCATCGAAGTCTTCAAAATACTTCTAGGGTTCGACAATGTTGACTACCGGGATATTTTCACACTGAGTGAGAACAGAACGCGCAATCACGGCTTCAAACTTGAACTGAAGCGGTACAACCGCAATCTGTGTGGAAATTTTTTCACCTACAGTATCTGCGGTAAGTGGAACGCACTTCCAGTGTAAGTTTTTATCAGTGAATCTGTTGACCAGTTCAGGTCAAGACTAGATAAAGTCTTAAAAAGCGGCCGTTCAGGGACGCAAAACAATTGAGCAGCCATGTGCCTGTTCGATTGCTAGTCCAAAGGTACCCTCTTCGAAATGGACCGTAAGGTCTCCTAGGGTACTTACTTTCCTTGTTACTCCTTGTTACTCCTTGTTAATCTCTCTCGTAGGTAAAGAATTTTATAATTCTGTCATATTCATTATCGTGCTTTAATTTAATGCTTGTTTTTGTGCCCGTCGTGTAAAACCAGCATCATGTCGTCGTTCGAAATTTCGAAAACCAAGGTAAGTTACTCGGATTCAGTGGCAAAGATCTGATTGCGTACATCCAGAAAGAAGAGATAAGAGAAGGAGCAGAAACAAGAGACAGAAAAAAGGAACGAGAAGAAAGAGAGAGAATTCGTTCTCACGAACTGGAAATGATTTTTTTCATTGGGAAGAGTATCACCAGGTCAATTAACCTTATTCCAGGGTTGAAATCTAACATATAAAGACAGATTTAACAAATCATAACTGCTCTCCTTTGAGAATAAACACCCTTATGATCAATATATAGAAGTCTTCAAGATTACGAATGTCTCAAAGAAATATAAAATTTGATTCACTATTTGAAAAAGACCAAGAAAGTTCACGAGCCGACTATCCATAAATTGAAAATAGAACCTTATCAGGTAAATAACGTGCAGTACTTTTTCACTTAAAAATACTATTAAATTCCAATTCTTTTCCAGCTTATATAGTTCAAATTACGTAATTGAAAATGTTTGAAAGGAAGTTCAGAAATTACTATTAAAATAATAAATAACACTAAAATTATATAGAAAACTAACCCTACATTAACATGTAACCTGGTTTCTACTCAAAATGTCCTCTCAATACCTTTTTTCCTGATTTTTCTTACTTTAAAACAAATAGTCATATAGTAGATCTAAGGGTATTTACGTATAATGATTACATATTTATTTTATTCTCCACAAAATTCAGTTTTCGTACATTTTTATAATCATAAGACAAATCAAATATGACTTCATAAATGCTATTCTCTCAGCAAAAGAAAAAACTCATATATAAACGATGAAATTTGTTAATCACTGGTGACCTTGATACTAATGAATAAACTTGAGGTAGGATAGCTGTACGCTTCTTATGGAACAAAATATATTTTCTTCAATAAAATTCCCGTCCGACTTAACACAAATGGCTCAATATTATGTCCAATTCTGCACGCAAATGTTCAAAGTTCGGGACATAAATCTCCATCACCACTTGCAATAAACTGTGTGTCAGTAAGGCTTAATTACTTTAGCGTTGCTTCGCTTAAGGGAGTGAATTTTTTACGTCATTTAATATATACACTTTTAATTTGGAAAGAAGCAAGAAAAGAAATAAGATTTTTTTCTTTTATTATGGAAATAATTAATTTAGTATATTAATTAAATACGAGAAATACAGTGAAATTGATAATAAGAAATGAATTCCTTGGAATGATGTGAATTAATTACGTTTAAATTTGTGCACTGTAATAATACTATACTGATATGCTAATTAACATTTGTGCTTTCAACAGAGAAGTGAACTAAACAAGTACCCTGTGTGGAGTCACTCATGGATAAATAAATGACTGCAACAGATATTCGCGACCTTGAAATACATTGTGAAAGTTGTTAAGTGTTGCGCTTCACCATGGATAGTTACGGGATGCGAAAGATCTTGTTTAGAAATGTTGGGAACTGAATTGGAGTGAACCTCTCTCTTTCACTCTATCGACAATTTATATTCTTTTTCAACATTGAATGAGTCTGGTGTGTCCTCTATATTCTAAATTCTTTCTCTCACAGGCAAGTTAGCTTTGGGCAGAAAGAGCACGAAATTTATGAATAATCTTTTCTGACGAGGCATGCAGAAAGTTTGTTTTTGTCTTTTACCCACCTTCTATGGGTGACGCGTTTGTTTGTGTTGAAGTTGAAATTACCCCAACTTTTAAACTAATAGGTTATATAAGCCTAGCTCTGGGCACGGCCTTTTCCAGCTTGTAACCAATATACCAAGGTGAGCAAGTAATCTTATATTTGAAGCGTAGAATTGCGCGTAATTTGTCCAGGTGGACGTTCTAAAACTAATCGGAATATTAGAAAATTGAATAGATTTAGAAAACGATGCTTGCTGAACCTTTGATCGTTTTATTGTACGTAAGTGCGAGGTCAGCAAACAACATCCTTGGAAAACGCAGTCCACATGAAGCTCGATGAAAGCGCTTTATGAGAAACTTTAATTCTTGTGTGAGAGAGAATTTCTACGGTAGCATAAACCTCTTGCCTAACGATTACAGGCTATATGGCCGTTATTTCCCTGTAGAGGTGTCTCAGTATATCTTTAAGTTCCACGTGTCATATGTGACCTTTTCAAATTTATGTCACTAGGCCAATCAAGTACGCCAGTGATGTCGGGTAATTCGTGTTACGTTGCCGCAATTGCAAGATAACTGATCGTTGCAGGAATCATATTTCGATCCGACTTGTTCTGAATTGTGGATGAATGGGTTGATGGCCTGTATCTATTATAAAATTTCGCACTTAAAAGTATTAGTGTAGAGATAGAGCCCTACGCTATATAAGAAAAAGATAGTAACGCTTTTCAGCATGCTGTATCGTCTTGGTAAGGAATGGTAGTTGACTCCATGCTCCTTATTTTCTCTGCTGCAACCCACTTACAACAGTGTTTCTGTTAGATGTGTTGGAAGACAAACCGCGTATAAAGAATCTACATTGAGTAAACGCATGCCGGGAGCCCAATGCTGTTTAATTTGGTGAAAGCCTTGAATTTCTCTTCCGTTCAAGTGAGCAGTGCATTCTTTTGCTGATCTCCTTATTTCAGATCTTTTCGATGATTTAAAAGATGCAACCGGTGAATTGTGAAACGAGAGTAAATATGGACCATCCTTAGGAGTTATTTCAGTGCCTTAAATGTACCCAATAGGGCTAACCTCGTCATTTCTTGAATTCTTTGGTGGTATGATATCCAAAAAGGAGACTCCACCCCTACAAATGTACATTTGGCGCGGTTAGTGCCAATTCAGCTTTCATGTAGAAGTTGAAATTTGGTTCGTATGTGAAAGATGTGCTCATCCGTATTGGTACCTGCCCCCAAAAGATCGTCCAGAAACTACGTATAGACCATCATTATCACCAATTTAATAACCTAAATTCAATCTAGTGGAACGTTTCTTTATCAAATTCGTGAGAGCTGGGAATTCATGTTATGCCTTAACCATGTGGACTATAGAGAATATGTATACCAGACATTTATTCCTGTGCAATGAAGGTTATAAATTCGCATCAGGCTCTCCATCTACCCTAAAATTTAAGAGCTACCTATGTGCAGTACTGACACCTACTCGCCTTAGGATGGGCGTAACTTGACGTAGCGCATCATTTTCTCCATCACTTTATTTGCCGATCTAAATTTAGTTGGAGGAAGCCTAAGCTAAACTAACGTAAACCTTTCGGAATTATCAGCAATTCCATCCATGGAAAAGGATTTGCTTACACTCAGAATTTTCTTTATTATTTTACCCACTGTTTTTTCCATCGAATTGAAATAAACGAGTCAGAAGAGCAAGCCCATCCATGGCATTAATTTGGGCAACCTATTTACATGAAATTGTTTAATTCACCGAGCGAGTTTGACTGCATTTATGTTCAACATAAGCAAACATAACTTGTTGATGAAAAATGTAAGTATTTGTACTGAAAATATTTTAGAATATTAATGAAGTGAATGGGCGGAACGTGTCAATACAAGAAAGAGAGAAGACTGGAAATTCTCCAAAATGTAGAAAATGCATAGATTCCATGTGATTAGTTCTTTCATCCATTTTATTTAACTTTCTTTCAGTACCATTTTATACTATCATTTTTATTATCTCCTTATTGTCCAAATTATTTTACTTTTTAAATATACTTAAATTTTCAAATATTTTACTACAAAAAAGGCTCCCTACTCTGAGTTTTATAACATAATTTTCTTCATTTTTCTATGTACTCTACTAATACCTAACTAGTTTTAAGTGTTTAGAAAGCTAGAGTATTGTTTGAATATCGCTTTTTGTTTTTCTTTTTACCACCTTAACTGACTACATTCACAAATTCATCCACCGTATATTACTAATTTTCTCTTTTAACATGCGCTTATACACTATATCATAGACCGGAAAGAATATATCTTCCCTGTGTTCGCTACAATTCTATACCCCTATATAGATCAATTTTACGTAAGTTTGGCTAAGATCTCTAAACTCTCTATAGCATTCCGCCGAATAAAAATAGACAGTAGAACTCTAGCGAATGTTAAAAAATGCAAACACGTACATTTCTTTGTTTCACTAGCAAGGGAAATTACTAGTTTACACTACAAAGATAGCCAGGTAGAGTTATGAAGCCATTCATGGTTTAAGTTATTATAAAAATACGAATAAATTTGCCAGGGAACAAGAGCATTTAACCGGCCCACTTAAAATGTTTTATAACATGACAGATTTATCATTTATATTCTTTTATTTAAATCCTCAATTCTAACTGATGTGTATCTGTTTAGGTGGAATAATCTGTGAATCTTTTAAATTAATAGATAGCATTTTTGAAAGAAAAAATTTGGTATTCATTATAATTTCACAAGGTCAGCCACAAAATTATATTGATTAAATATTTTGATGAAAAGAAAGAAAATGAATCATTTATCAACCTATCAACATATTATTGAATTACTAACTAAGTATTACAAAATATACGTAATAAAGTAAATTATACTCAATCATAGAATAAAAAAGACTGATTCCAAGGGCTCTGGTCTGTAATAAAACCTTAATCAAGGAATGAACACAGATCGAGAGAAACTCCTATATAGAGGAAAAAGAAGAGAGTATCGCAGGTTTAGGAGAATATTAATTTAGGAGACATTTAATTACGAGGAAAGGATACCTAAAGTGGCTTTGGAGCATGGATCATCGCAAATGCGATATTAAAATATGATTTAACCACATCTACCCGAGAGCCTTTCTTCCCTTTTTGTCCTCGTTTATCCTTCAGGAAAATGCGCCCAGAAAGCCTGTCTATTCATTAAAGACATGCTTAGCTTTCATCCATTGCATTCACTCCAGCTCAGATTTAATCAGTAAAGCAATAAATTCGCTCTCTCTCCAACTTATTACACCAGAAAAACAATGAGTGTTAATCTCTTTGTTCCTTATTCGTGTGACCAAAAAGAGACGACTCTCTGAAGACCAATTTCCAAGCCAGCCGTACCTTAAAACAAAGGTTTGTCCATATATTTGTGATCTTGGGGAAGTAGATAACCATTACAAAATATAGGTTCAAAATTGTGACCTCATTCAAATGAACCTTCCGTAAACAGATTTCCTTTCCCCTTTGTTTTTAAACAATACTGGAATCAATACTATAATGTGTGAGCAATTTAGAATTGATGAAATTTCATGTTACTTATTTCGTTGGTAGCTTTCTATGTCAATTGTATTTTCTGTTAACGGAAAGGAATGTTGAAAATCGGATATTTACACGGGATCTTGGATAAAATAACTGCCAATTACATCATAGGAACGAACTTAACGCCGGCTTAATTTTAGGGAAACCTTTCAGGGTATCCCTTTATAATATAAAATTTGAGAGAGGTCTATTTATTAAATTAAGGAAATTCTATAAGCTTACTCAGGAAAGGGCTACCAATGTTACTGGGATTCCCAAAAAGCAAATTTCCTCGAAGCGGAACCCCAACAACACCTAATCCGGAAACGAGGCGGATATCAATTGAAAGGCAAAAATCTGTGGAAACATATGCCACTTAAAATTTAATAATACTTTATATCGTAGAATAAGGTCAAGTTAGCCCTTTCTGCGTTTCTCAGCCGAGGTCGATGAAACCTATGTGCGTGGGAGATTTATACTACAAGCATAGTGCAAATTATACAACTTCTGGTTGGAGGTTCCGAGACAATAGAAAAAAGGCGACACAAATAACTTAACTAATATGCAAATCAATATTATTTTACAAGTTTGAAAATGAGTTTAAAACAAGCAATATACACATTGGACGTATACGAGTCCCAGCCGCTAAAATGGTGTGGGGACCATGCAAGGATGGTCGTCGTACAAACAAACGAACAACATTGACCGAAGGTCTCTCAAATAACCTTGAGCGTCTAAGAAGCAAACAATGAAGGCTTACAATAATGGATGGTGGAGGTTAAATAAAGAGAGCTCTAGCACATGAGAGTTGTGCGTTGCTATTAGCTCGGAGATTTGGTCAGAGGGAGAAATCCTTGCCTTGGCGCAAAGTTCAAAGAATTTTCTCTTGATAATGACGATTATAAGATGAACTTAGATCTTGCTTTTGAATTACACACGAATCGAGACTGAGTGCGTTGTGTTAAAGGAACAGGTAGAACGAATACGGTGTAAACTCAGGCGAATTAATTGAGAGTACCCGAGGTTGAAGAGCTCAGCGAGAATTTTGCAGAACCCAACTGGGCGCGAATATCGGGTAATGATGGGAGGCGGGCAGATAATATAGACGAGGTGGGCAGACGGCGGATATTGCCTTCAAGGTCTGCCGCCGGAGGATTTATAGTGTGGTCGAATCGGAATTTTCCATCCTCCGTCCAAAGGGAAAGGTTCTTGGGTCTGAGGCATCAGCGGGCAAGATTAAGTTCCCCGTTTAGCACGATAGTGAAAGGTTGCTAGGTCAGCGAGGCGAAACATTGTCCGACTCCTGATGGGAACTTTTGGGATATCAAACTTGTCGCAACTTTCTGCGATGGTGAGCTTTCAGGCCAGGCATCATGATTTCGCAATTCCAAAAGCGTAGTTGTTTGTTGTCTATCCTTCTACGAGGGGCGGTCAATAAGTTTTGCAATTCGGATATTTGGAAACGAGATATGAGGAAAAGTGTTTTATTATTTTTTAATATACCTACCCTTGACTTCAATGCAATTGCGCCACTTGTCCCTGAGGCTTCGAATTCCCGCCATCAGAAATCTTCCGACTGCTGTTCAATCCATTTCTGGACGGCGAGCTGGAAGTCTACATCTTCCATAAACCGCGTCGAAGCAGTGCAGCCTTGAGCTGGCGGAATAAAAAGTAGTCGCTAGGGTCTAGATCTGGATTGTATGGGGGATGGTCGAACTCCTCGAATCCGCACTCGCGCACGACAGCTTGTGATACTCTGGCCTTGTAAACTTTGAGGACGTTGAAGTCGATCATGGGGCGTGAGGTTTCTAGGGATTCAACGGGCAGAAACCGTGGTGATGGCCAAATTGTCGTGGGTGATTTGATAACACTTCCATGTAATATTCGAAGTTCTTGCTTGATTTCTTCGACCTTTACCCGTCGATTTTCGAGGATCATCCTCTCCACAAGGGCCACATTGTCCTTTTTGGTCACGTCTGACGGGCGTACTAGACAGGGCTCATCTTCAAGGGACTCACGACCATGGCGGAACTCCCTATTCCAGTGAACAATGGTTGCATAGGAATGGGCGGTGTCGATGTACACTACAACCATGCCTTTATGGATCTCTTTTACATTCTTGCCTTCCTTGGTTATGAATTTTAACGCTGCGCGGTGCTCAACCTTCTCCATTGTAGGAAAATCTGTGACTGACCATCTGCGATCAGCTATTGCTTCTTAAATAGACAAGGCAGAGCATGCGGCTACAGTTCCTGACTTGTCATAACTTTTCCTAACACCCCCACAAACAGCCATACCCCTTCCTTTGTTTTGCCCTACCGATTCGCAAACCCTATTGACCGCCCCTCGTATTGAAGGCGCAACAGTGCGCCACTTCCACTCTCTCTTCCGCTGTTCTTTGACACTTTAATTGATTAGCCTTTTTTCATATCATTATATATTTCAGGTCGCTTACCTTATATCAATTTAGTGTTTCTCCCGGCCCAAGTTAAATGATAGACTCAAACAAGATTATAACTACCAGGGGGTTTATTCTGGGTTTCATCATTTTCCTTTCTAATTTTAATTAAAATACAAGACTTTATCACCTATTTAGGGGTGGTGGGTGTCTTATTTTGCAGACATGACACAAACCTTCTTGCATTCAACTAACATAGGATTGGGAGAACAGGGTCAACTGTCAAATTTGGTTCTGGCTTGTAGCGGTAGTATTCAACAAGCCTGCTTTATATACACTACTTTGCTATTATTCTCCCCTTATCTTTTTTTTTACTCATCAATACTCCTTCAAGGGGATGTTCGGTGTTGGCTTCCGAAAAGACTGTAAGAGTGTGTTCAATTCTGGTTAAATACAAACCTTGATCTGCGGGTATATATCTCTCAAACATTCTCATTTCATTTACACTGACCACTTAATTTAGAGATTTGTATTTTTAACTTTCCTGCAAGTGTTGCATTGCGAGCTGTTGTATTATTTTTATAAATTAGTTTTCTAGACCTTAATCGTAAAACCTTATTCATTACAAAAACTAATTTTTACCGACGTACTAATTTACATTAAAAAAGTGTTTTGAAAGTGTGACTCTAAATCCTATCTTTGAAATTTAGAAGTAGCATGAGAAAACATGATGTATCTGACATGGAAAAGAGTATAGGCCTATCTGTTGCGGACTTTTCTCTCACAAAGGCTGTTCGTCCTGTCGCCAAACTATCTACCTAAATGAGGGTGTGAGGTGTTGTTTATTCCGGTTCCGTAGAGATGCGGTTAAATACCTACATAAAATTTGATTGTTTTGATCTTGGCAATATTCTTTGCGCTCTCTCTTAAAACACTATAGTAACACTTGTTTAAATTCCAAGCCAAGCTGTAATGTTTTAGTTTATAGATTAAATAATACAACCGAAATCATAGAAAAAGGATTTAGGGATAGCCAGTACTGTCTCAGAGTTTACGGAGAACAGTTAAATCTAACTTTTCTTGAAAATAATAATTTAATTACACAAAATATTTCAAAGCATTCCATGATATTTGCCTCTGTTAATTTCGAGGTTTTATTATATATAATAGAAGGTAACGAAAGTTCTGAGTGAAGTAACTTGTATTTGGATAAAAGAAGAGAGTAAAAATAGACGATTGATCTTTTACCTCGGGCTTAAAAAAAAAAATGTTATGTAATTAGATGGCATTGTCCTACGTGTATTATAAACAGGTACGTATTATTTATTAATTTTTTAAATTATCGAAACAAGTTTGGCCGACAAATCCTTCAGGAGCCATGTTGATATTTGGAAAATTAAAAGAATGTTACACGATGAAAATAAGTAAACCCCAAAAACCCGATTCCAGGTAAAGACCTCAAGATGCAGCAGATGTCAATGAAGACCAATTTGAGAAAGCACCGTGTATTTCGCGTTGAGCTTCGCAGAACCAAAACATGAATAAGTATAGCTAATGAGAATTTCATCTGTTCTGTTGAAAAATGGAAATGTTTTGATGCGACAAAAAATAATTAATTATTGTCAAATTGATAGTAAATATATTGCAAGTCATCATCAATTAAAAGACTGAATCTAACATTCGCTAAACCGATGCTCGGTTTAGACAAAAGTTTGATTGTTATGGATGGCAATGCTACCTTTCACAAACATAGACTGTGAAGCACTTCTTGGATACTGACAATATCCACGTGGTAATTTAGGCTACCCAGAGCTGGAGATTTAAAGCAATAGAAAACTCATATAAAAACAGGGTAGTAAGGTGATGTTTTGAAAACCAACGAATATTTAAATCTATAGCAAATATTGAGGTAAGAATGGAATAAAATCATGTCAAAAAATATGACAAATTAGTCAAGTCCTAGGAATGTATGCTCAATTCATTCCTAGTGATAGCATGCATACTTCTTATCAATTTTTGTTCACTTGCCTATAATATAATTATATTTTTGTGGTTAAGGATGCATTTATGCCCATCAATCTTTTGTTTCTCCGCATTCTTATTTTCCAACATCTACCCTACTTTCCTTATAATTCTTTTACTGCTGTTCTATGAAATAAACTTGGAAAGTATGAAGAGAAAATACAGCTAAATTTTGAGAAGAGACCGGAAAAGTAGATTCTGTCTGATAGAAGTGGCGCAAAGGAAATAATCGGGATAGAACCTGATGACCTAACAGTTGAAGAGGTGTATTTGGTGACTTCGCCAAATAGAAATGACATAGAATCAAAATGATTGGGACAATAGTTTGGCAACTAAACGGTATAATATTGTTGAGAACAAGAATTAATACCTACTGTAAGGCACATAGTATTGGGGCAGTATGTTCTATTTATTTAATATACACTGTGCGTTGTATCAAATCAACTGTCTTATATAAAGAGAAGCAGCAAGAGTTGGAAGATTGAAAGATTATAGAAAGAATGATAAAGCTCAGGGAAAGGGGCCAGAAAACCTATATAAATGAGAGAAAGCAAAAGGAGAAAATCAAAAGGTAAAACAACAACCAAGTATTAGCAAGCTGAAGTAGGATGGCCTGAATAAAGTTGAAAATAACGTAGTTAGAGGCAGAGAGTAGAAATGGATGAAACTTTCAGGATAGAATTCAAGTTTGAGATGCCAGTTTTTGATACGCGTTTAGCACAGATTCGCAGCCGTGTCAGGGCATTTATAGCGTATTGTGAATCTAGCGCTTAATGTTATATAAATACAAACAAAGGATCATTATAAAATATTAGACCTTAAAGGGCGTCTACTTAAATCGAAAATAAATCACATGACTAAAAATATAGCCGGCAATGGGAGGTTTGGCCTTCGAGTATGGGCCATCATGCTGGCGCTGATATCTGTATGAGAGCGTCCCGTTGGATATCTCTTAAACAACATAATCAAGCAAAAGGTTTTATATTCGTTAAAGATGATGGCCATGTTTCCATTCGCCTAGACCATATCTAGCGTATTCAAGAAAATACCAAGAAAGTTGAGTTATGGAATAAATGATAGTGCTCAATTTGATGATATTCACAGGAATAGGTGAATTTTCCATTCAAATGTTTTGTACGTGGATCTTATATTATTTTACTGCCGATTTTAAATCTGCTTTTGTTTGCGCTCAACCATTTCAAATTAATCCGCTTTGCTATCATAAGTATAAATTTTAATTACCAATATATTTCATCTCTAAACTTTAGTTGTAATTAGTTTCACTTCTTTTATTCTAGCATTCTTTTTCCATTTTGAAATCGAACTTTTGTGGAAAAATGTTTAGCATAATTTGGAATTTAGGTCGTGAACTAGGACAGAGATATAGCTCAACATATCATCTATACATTACCTACTTTGGCCCTGTGTCTCTGCTTAGATCCCTCGATCGGAGCTAATGAGGTGCGGCCCATCTTTCAAAATTGCCTACCTCTTTCATCCCCCCATGTTTTTCCTACTATGAGGGAGGATAGCATGGCAATCGCCATCTTCTCCAAATTTCTGGTGATATAAAAGTCAATCCTGGACCCTTTTTATCTCATGCTACACATGTCACCACAAATTTTCTAGTACTAGGGTTCCGAAAAATGTAAAAACCTCATGTAAGCACACTCTCCTTACCTTCCCAACATAAATCACTAGATAAAAAAATTGAGTTGCAGTGGATGCTCACACATAATCGATAAGTAGCCTCCCGGACAACATGCCCCTAACCAATTAAACTTAAAATTCACTCTATCCCCCACAAACACGCAGAAATACAATAATTCGTACGTTAATATAACATCCAAGAAAGAAACATATCAGGATAATAAAGAATTCATTCTTTCCAACAATACACCACCTTTAAATAGATAACATTCCTCGAGGCAAAAGACTAATAACATTAGTATGCAATAATATTCCATTCACTGATAGACAATTCACATGAATAAAGATCAAATGCTCAGAATAGAACCTGATAACATATATAAATCACTCCATCCTCCCCCAAATACGTCCACTTACTCAAATATGTTAGAAACCCTCACACAACTTTACAAACCCTTCACATGTGTCTACTTTAAGCAAACCAACCATACTCGCTCAGAACCAAACAGCAACCAGCAAAGGCACCCACTTAGCAGAACAAATTAAATCACTCATCATAGCCAACACATCCATAACAAAAGCAAAATAACTAACACATGAATTGTACCACATCCTTCGGTATAACTATTTTTTCAGAACACAATAGTCAACCTCTTTTAACTCCAGTTAACCATTATTATATCCTTCCAACCCAAGCCCCAACAATCATCCAACTTTCAAACTACATATATAAACTGCTAAACAGCAGACTGGAAAACCTTTACATACGTCAGAGAAGACAATATTTGCAATTTCATCTTAAATAAATATCTACCCCTCATTGGAGAAAGCAATGCACTGTATTCACAACACCATCATATACGTATACACTAAAATTACCAACGAGGGCCACAGAAAATTTACCAAAGGAAAGAGGAGACAACATAGAGCAACCTAACATCTTAAAACAAAATGAGACCCACTTAAAAGAAAAAATGCAATGGATCCAATTCCTCAACATCCATATCACCAACTTAATCACTAATCAATAGGCTACAAACCAAACTCAACAAAATTCTAAGAAACAGAAAGAAAAAACACACCACGTACTTAAACAGCCCCCACTCATCAATCCTTAGTTACAAAAAACAACTGAAATGTATCACATAGACTACGATGTAACATTCTCATGAAATACTACGCTAACATTAGTTTCATCCATACCTTCAATCTTATTCACATTAGATCGCAAAGGAATCAATAAGTCGGTGCGTTTTGCTCAGTATTTTGCCAGTGCAGCAAAGATCCTACTACTTACACCATTTATGCCCTTTACCTTGATCGTACACCCGTGCATAAAAGGTTTAACCATAAATCTGTGTCAATTACTCCAAAATCTTAGCTGTTATGTAATTTTGTTTACTAATTTTTATAGAAAAAGAGGTCCTGGCCGTTCAGGCTGACGACAGAATATCTTTTTGAGAGGCTAAAGATTTGAGACTTTCGTACCAATTGCGGCCTGTTTCATCATACAATTCTAAAGTAGAAAGGACCCTCTAGTCATTTATCCTCCCATTACCCTGTCCATGGTAGAAAAGGGCACCAAGTAAGGGTAGACGCTCCAAGGAACAAGGCAACCCAAGCTCCGAAAACGTTTCGCTCGCTAAAAGTTTCTAAGGTGATGGTGAAAGAGGCTTGGATGGCAACCCTGAACCAAATCCAGTAGATAATCAAAAGCGAGACCGGCATCACCACCATGTTTTCTACCTCCATGAAATTTCCAGGTATTCTTTTTAGAATATTCAATTGTAAAACAGTTTTCCCTTCTTCTCCGAGTTAGAACTAGAGATCACTATCCTTGAAAGGAATTAATTGCCTTGGACTCTGGGCCAACTCTGATTTTACAAATCCGTTTTGCTATGTGCCCCTGCTTTCCTGAGCCACTGGATGATTTTGGGTGCGAAATAATCGTTGAACTTAATGTTATGGACCACTTTTATATTACATTATCATTTTAATTGCCACTACAGTCTGACAAAACACTTCGAGCTTGCTTAAAGTGGATAGAGTGGTCTGTATTTCATGAAATGACTGTTTTTCTAAATGAAATAGGTTGATGAGCCCATGGGCGTGACTACCATTTCTAAAAGCTCCCAAGATTTTGCTCAGCATCCGCTGAATTTGATGCAGCACTCAAGGAGAAGATATATGAGTACAGGCAATATTGGCGCCTCCCTAGTTATTTCATAATCATTGAATTTCGTTGAGCGAAAGTATGTTTCGAAGAACGCTAGCAGTTCTTCTTTTGCGGCATAGGTGGCTTCATTTTTCGGAAAGATGCCGCTTGTATGGCTATGGAAGTGATTCCACATGATTTGTAACAAGTTTTCACAGAACTTTTCAAACGTCTTCTAAGAGAAATTGGCCGCAATGTTGGACCTCGCGTCCGTAGAGTATGCTTAACAAACGCTGAAGAGAGTAAAATGGACCATACTTCCAGAGATGGAGAGTCTTTGAATGAATTTTTACGCTTAGTTGAGTTCACCTAACGTTTATGCGCGTTTTTCGATCATTGTCCGGAATATATCCCCTGCCACCTGCAACGCATTGCCAAGCATGTAAGGACTTTCATTTAGATTTGGTCAAGAGGATCTTTACTTTCGTTGTCCTCCAAGATTCAGGGTAAATGGATACGGTGCTCAATTTTTGCAAACCTAGGAGAGATCACTACACTACCGTGTGTTTTGGCCCTATTCGAAAAATCTTCTGAGTGGGCAAGTTGATGGCAAAATAATTAAATTTTAGATTACCATTCTTCTCCACATTGCGTCTTCTATAAGGTACCCTGCAAGTCTGATTCTTTGCTATTTCTGGATAAAACTATTTGTGAGTTCTTCCTTGAAACACAGCAAATTACCACGAAGTTTTTCCTATGATACTATATGACGATCCATATCATGGTGAGCTTGGACACGATGTGTGCGAGAGAATGCCTGGCAATATCCATACCACATTAGTCAGAGTTAGAGATTCCGAGTAATGGTGAGCTTTGCTCTTATGGCTCAATAGGACAGAAAGAGGATGACCCGCAATGCAATGGACTCAATGTCACTTTTTTTTCTCTTAAGCATCATAGGGTATAACCTTAATACTACGAGAAAATATTATCCCTACACTCTATTTATAAAATATCTGATCTCTTTTGGTGTATCCTTATGCCATGTATGTAATATCTAATATGATAACCATTTAACCGCATCTCTCGCTAAACCGAAGTGCACAATTTTGCAGCTTTCTTTGGACAACAGTATTTTGGTCAATTCTTACCTCATGCACTGTTTTAACCCATCCTAACTTTTTAACTCACCTCATGTCATTATTCTTTCTTGACCTCCAGCAAGAGATGTGCTGATAGTGCTATCTCCTTGCTTGTCGACCAATCCTTTGTACGTTGTAAGTTTGAATGTGAAGCGAGGTTTGCTAATTTAAAGCGATATGAAAATTCAGAGAGGTAGAATCAATCCACCACGCAGGTCTGCGCTGCCAACAAATGTCGGCTGCGCGTGCAGTACTGAGATCTGCTTGCCGAGCATGAGAGATACCAAAGTCTCTGCGCCGTATACAATGCATATTGAGCTTGTACGAGTATGTCTGCAGTCTGCGTCTTATTTGGACACCTGCAGCTCTCATTTTATTTGCTACTGATCTCTGCAATGTATATGGCGCCGAATGACGCCATCATACCCCTATTCTTTTGGTTTTAGAGATAAAAAACTCCTTCTGTACCTAAGAGAGCCATTCTCACATGTTTTTTGACTATGATGCCAGCCTGATTTTATCATATTTAACAATCCTTCGTTAAACCTCTTCTCACAAAGCTTCTATAGCGGAGAGAGTATTGCCTTTGAACTCTCTAGAAAACACTTCCTGTTAAGATGGAGCAATGTCAGTACAAATAGAGGGCTCCATTTTCGGAGATAGTATAAGCTTTCACGCAATAGCCTACTTGTTTAAATTCTGTGACCCTATACAAGAGCATTGTGTCTAGCTTCACGGTGATATCATTGCAATGGATTGCATTGTTTGGGGATTAAAAAATCCTTCATGCTTTGAAGAAAGGGTCGTGATTTATAGCGTGTTACAAAACTCCCTGCCTTCTATCATGCCTTCTCGATGCAGTAAGACTGCATCAAGCAAAAGGTATTTTGTGTTTATCTCTGCTGATTTCTTGAACTAAATTGGATTACGGAAAATTTACTCACCGATAAGAGAGATTAAAATTCCACGAGAACCTGACAGAAGCTCCACCATTTTCTTTGTTTACTCATATTCCCTGACAGGAATCGAGTAGTTCCTAAGCACTGGCTGGAAAATAGATAGAAGAAGGCCTAGAAAAAAACAGATTTTGCTGTCCATCGTGCTACGCCTAATCTCCAGGCAATACCCTCAGTGTTTCGGCAGCTTCATTTATCTGTCCTTTGTTTTGAATTAGGCAAGTTTAAGAGACGCACCTTATAAGTATGAATGTTGTATTCCAGTGACTTTTCGGCACATTCTCCTTGACCCTCTCGTTAAGGTGAAACTTCGCGACCATAACATGGCTTGCTACGACAGCTTGTCCGTTTTCCCCAGGATGAGTTCGTGTAAGTCAAAGTGTGGTTTGTATTAGTGTTTAAAGCGAGAGGTGCCAGGAGATAAAAATAGACGGAAAACTGCCCCAAATGATGCTTTCATAAGTAAAACATTTTCATATACATTATAATTAGAAACATTTTGGGCATTTTCAAACAATTTATTATACTATTAATCGTATCTAAATTCCTTAAGCTAAATTAATCAATAAATATTGTGATAAAACAGATTTATAAAAGAAACAAAAAAGAGTGAGAATGGAAAATATACAAAACAAGGCATCAAGTTTGGTGTTAGAGGCACTTAATGTTTTAGCAGCGAGCCCTGAGACGAGAAATGGTATGGAGTATGTATGAAAAGGGAAAGGCTCATTTTCAAACTTGATACAATAAACTACCTCAATATATACATATACTTTAATAGGAAACAGCATTATGCGAAATGAAATCCGCAGGAGTTTAACGAGTAAGCATGGAAACAAAAGGAAAGATTTATGATTATTTTTTACTCTAAAATATAGCGTAGTCGCAACGATGGCGGATTACGAAAAACGTTTAATAAGGAACGAGATTGACAAAACGTGTGTAAGAGCCACAGATTTACCTCCATGTATTGTGGTTGGGAGGTCAAAGTCAAGGTATTTGAAGATAGAGGACCTGGCATCCATCAGATGTCAATCACATGAAAGCTGATCAAGCTATACACAGCATCGTCTTGGCAGTATATAGGTTAAAGAAGATGAATGAGATTAGACAAAAGGGTAGGAAAAAATGCAAACATGTTAGATACGATTACTAAAGAGAAAAAAAGATTGGAGGAAGAATCACCCTCCAACACTCCCGTCATCTACCAGTAGATAAAAGCTGGCCAGCGACTTGACAACCAAATTAACCGCTGTTTGCGGAAGTGAAGGAATAAATCTATGGAAGCTTCTATCTAATTCAGACTAGCGAGATCATTGGGGAGGGCAAGGCATGTCATTGGTACAAGTTAAACTTGAACACACTATGAGAGGGGGGAATTGCTAAAACTAAACGAATGAAAATTTGAAATAAAATAGAATAAAAGAAAGGTTTAAATAATGCAAACTGGATCTGCGGGATATAGAATGCTGGAGCGTGATTTGAAATGGATCTTACAGGAAAACTAATTGAGCCTGGTTGTTAGGGTAAAACTGAGCAGAACTGTATTGAAATAATGTAATGTATTAGTTTTGTCTGTGAAAATCATTTTATCAACGATGGGTGCAATAGTTGCTTAAGTTAGGCTGACGTAACATGAATGTAAATGGGAGGACCCTTTTTCTCGACGGAAAAGCGAAATAATAACGAGAGAATCTCCCACAGAAACTTTTTAAGGAGAATATAACCGCATTTTGTGGGCATTGCAGCGGAACAGCGAAAAAAAAAGAGGAAATAAAGTGACTTGCATCGTGAAATGTTAAAAGTTTAGAAAGAATTTTAATTCATAAGACACCTCTAGGCTTGTAATATAAAGTATTCATTAAATCCCACCTGTACATATCTATATTTACAATTTTATTCCAAACAACAGTAAAGAGTCGCCTAAGAGCTATTGACTGAAAAAATAGGTGAATTTTATAAAATAGTCTTTAAAATTGCGTTCTCCAGAATATTTCAAAGAGACTTACAAAAACAACCCCAAATCCTATCTTAATATGAGCAAAATTTAAAGAAATTTGAGAGCAAAAACGTTGAATTTACCTTGTAACGAAGGCTTCTGTAAATTTCCCGGTCTTCTTGGACTACTTGGAAATTATGGTTTATTTAAATATGTGCTTATCATCAACTCACTTCTTCCCCTCAACTAAGGGCATTTTATTCTTTAGGATGCAATGATTGTATCAAATATTACTACGGACAAACCACGAAATAATTTTAGATACGTTTAAAACAACTTAAGACCAATGTACGTAACCAAATAGTTTAATCCGCCATTATTTATGCACATGTATAATTGTAAACACGCTCTCGATTACAATATGCTAATTCTTAGCGATAAGTTCATCTCAAAAATAACATGTAATGTGTAGATATTTATACTTTATCAAATTTTTGCGAATAACGGAAGGTGTTTTCATTGGATGCAATCGTTATTTCTCCCATAACGTCTTACTACAAGATTTTAAATAATTTATTTCCTTCATTTCTCTGTTTTGAAATACAGGCGGCTGTATTTCGTGTTTTTGTTTTACTTTGAATTTTTTTGCAAATAAATACAAAAGGTTGTGAATGTGCTTTCCGTTTTTATAAGATGGTTTGTAAATCGTAGATGTAAAAATGTTTATATTAAATTATATAATAGCCTCTAAAGATTTACAGGCGAGAAACAGTACAAATTCTTTGATTTCATGAAAAGAACCGTTCAAAATATAAAAGAATCAATTTACATTTACAAATGTTACTGAATGAAACTTTCCTTTTATTTAGAACTAGTCTTTAGGTTTAGAGAGTCTAAATTGTAAAGAGCTTCACAACGATTAATGTTAGAAGAAGAGATTAAATAGGTTGCAGTAATTCATTATTTATTTTGATATGAAATTTAATTTCGAAAATCGTCACCAAATTTTCCTAAAATTAACGCGTAATACATTTTTAAATATTATCAAACAATTTTATTGTTGGTCACTTTTTGCCTAAATGTTCTTAGGTTTGTTTGAATGCATTAATATTTCAAATTATTATCATTAAACTGAATTTTTTATATCCATAGCAAATAAAGAAAGATCTTCGTTAAATGAGATGAATCTCTTTCTATGTTTAAATTTAGGTGAAATTAAAATACACATAATGAGAATAATAAAAAATCCTAAATATTATTATTTTTTTAAATTATCTTTATACAGAATATCTGATGTACTCTTTCACCTCTAAAGTTTAGTAACTAAATTTCATCCTCATATCTTTCTATACATATACTAGTAGTAATCGCAAACTTTTTTAGTGCTGATTGATTTATTTTCTACCATACAAAATCACCATTCACTAAGTAAATGGTTGGAATTCCATATCCCATTCAAATAACCAGCACGTGTTATTTGCTATAAGCAAATTAAGTAAACTGGATAGCAGTCCCCTTAAATAAGCGTTTTTAGGCCTATAATCTTGTTTGAATAAATTGAAGCATAGAAAAACATATAAAAAATGAATTTAGGCATAAATCAAATGGTAACCTTCAAAACATTTCTTAACTAAAACCAACAGAATTCAGATCTAAGAATATTGGCTATATACTATAAATATTAACATCTTATCTAAGTGTTTATGCAAGCTTAAAAGTTTTAACTTACATATACGTTTTAATCATCCTTTATTGTCTTGTAGATAATGATAATTATAAAACATTGAAAAACTGCAGTTATACCTTTGGCATAATGAATTAATACAATGTGAACTGGACAGGATATTATCTCACGTTCGTTCTCTCAACAACTGTTATATTCGTCCTAAGGGATTTCTAATACCAAATTCCAATAAGAAGAGTTTAATTCAATACTGATGGTAAAGTTGCCTTCAATCTTTGTTGATAAATGGCCGGTAATTTATGCGATAGAATTCATTCATGGATTTATTGTCGAGAATTTTCTCGCCATTTAAAGTATCGCAAATTTTAGAATGCCCTGCTCTTGGAAACGCAGATTATCAGATATTTAGAGAGCAAAGTAAACGAATGAAAGATGGTTCATTAAATACCCCGTCAAAGTAAAATCAAAATAAATTTAACCTATTACTAAGTTTCAGGATAAAAGCGCAATAATCTACTCACTCAGGCGCGTTATTTCAGAAGTCTGTTACTAGATTAGAGAGTTACATTGTACTGAAGCGTAAAATAATTATTGTATCCATTTTTGTCAAATAATTTGACAATTTTGTAAAAGATAACTAAAAAGCATCTTATTCCACTCTAGTGTAATGATTGAATACATATGGCTAAAAGAGTCAAAGTCATCTGTAACTATGATTTTGACAAAAGGATTGCATAGAGAGTGATGAATATGTACATACGTTATCCAAAAGCTAATCAAAGTCGAGAGAATAAGAATTATATGGGCGCACACCATCACAAACCAGCCAAAGTTATAAGCAAAAGGGGTACTCTTATGAACTTTATTGAACATAGCTTTACTCAGAAAATTGTGAAAGTAAAGGGAGAAAATATTTAACGACGAAATCATCGATAAAAACAGTGAAAGTAAAGAGAGAAAATATTTTAACGACGAAATCATCGATAAATACACGAGACTGATGGACGCACTTTAAACTTCAAACAAAAAATCCCTCCCTCCATAAGAGAAGATACTCACGAGAATGAACCCTAACACCCTTGCTCTGACCATTTAGATTCAATGAAATTTAAAATGCAAGAACACGAGTCTGTATCAATCAAATTTTAGGAGCGGTCTGTATACAAAAGAGGACAGGTCGGCACAGTGACAATAGTAGGAGATATATAACCACAGGGCCTCATGCCGGCATGAGGGCTCGTAGGGCTTTCCTTTCCTCAAGTTTTCTCTTATCGCAATGGTATTACCCATATTTTTCATTCACCCAGTTAAGTGGATAAGGGAAGACGGAAGATGAATAAAAAATATACTAGGGGATTTAAAAGATGTGCAAAGGACTACGGGTTGGTGAGAGAGCACTAGTTTCTATTGAGCCCCTACCCGACTTTTATTCATTTGAGTTTTAGTGAGAACAATATTACTTCCCTAATATCCAACCACATGCAAGTGCTCTGGAAAGTTACGTAGAAAAGGATTCTTATGCTAGGTTTCAATGCGGAAACTAATTTTCTATATTCAGACACTATATTGTATGTCACATGATAGATTTGCTCTTTCTGTGTTCAAATTCGACATCAATTACAGCATTTACTGTTCGATGTCCATTTGGAGGAATTTAATTGTTTTTCTTTTACTATAGAGAAATACAATGAAATCCTTTGGATTTGCTGTGTTATTAGCATACACAGTAGATAATTATTGATTAAGTCTGCAAGGGAAAGTTAACTTATAAAGTCGAATTATTTACTTCAAAAGAAATTTCTAAATATAAATAATTTACTATTATTACACTGAAAATCTCGCTACAATTTCAATATTTGAAAACATTGGCATTATATGAGTAGTAGTTCGTTGAATTTCCTTTAGAAACGCATGGAAAGCTGCATGGGGATTTAGGAAGTAGGAATTAAGTAGTAATGTCCGCCAACTCAAAGAGATAAGCGGTTATCGGTGCCTGTGACCTGTAATTCCAAGAAAGAGTGTAATGATTCTCCTGACGCAATTGTTGTTGCTGGATTGCTCAGTGTGTACAGGAAGATGTTTTGAGAATGGATTAAACTGTCCTCCTCTAAAGAGTTATGCATTCTTAGTGAGTGTTTCTCTTATCTAACCAAACAAAGAGGAAATTAACTTCTCTCTCTATGGATCATTTCACTCATATGGGTGCAAGGCCGGATTGTTCTTGTGACTCGATCATGGCAGTGTGCGTGTATGAAAGCAGTGGAGGAAAGCTGAGTGCAAGCGTCCCTTGAGGATTTGACTTGATTTACTAAATTATCGATTAGTGAACGCACGAGAATATGGTAGCCACTCGTTTTCATTGACTTCGTTACTTATTCAAAATTCTGTTAATGAAGCAAAATGACAGTTCTGTTAAACAAGTAAAAAGACAATGTGCTACTTAACTAAATGGCAATCATGATAAGTATTCCAATAGCAATTTTAGTTCCGATGTAAAAATGGAACTATTTTAATGAATCAAAAGGGTTAGCGTTGTAAGAATTCAAAATAAGTAATCTGTTACTGTATCAAAATACAAACCGTTTATAGGAAAAATATCATTGTGCTAAGTAACCAAAATGTGGCAAAGAATAAAGCTAAATACTCTTGAAATTAAGCAATTGTGGGTATTAATCTAAATAGAAATTTCGTAAATAAGTCACAATGAAAAGTTCAACTCTCAATGAATGAAAACAAAAATTGTACTAATAAATAAATAAACACAACAAAGGAGTACTGAATAGTAATACAAGATTTTAATGAATCACATTGACAATCAATTTAATGTAAAAAATGACAGCTTCTGTAAAGAATCAATTACCAATTGCGGTAAAGAACTAAAAGGAAAATGTAAATGAATCAAGATGGTGAAGTAATTTTTCATAATAGCATTACCGCTTATGAATTAGAAGTACATTGAGTATAAAAAGTTAATTTTCGTAACTAATCAATATGGACAATATGTTTATCAATCAATATGATTTTGGGCGTGCTATGTTTACTCAATATGTCAATTAAGTGCTTATCTGTGATGCGCTATCTGTGGCTCTTTCTACGGTTCAAGTTATCTTTTTACATAACGCCTGGCACGTTTGTGCTGTGTTTTAATTTTGTTCTTTTTGTAGTGTTATTGCCTGTGCTTTCACCATTTGCTGTGTTGCTTTTTTTGTGCTTTTAGATATTGTTTACTAGCTTGCCCGCCTTAGCTTTGTAAGACACTTGTTACCAGTTTCCGTTCGTTCATTTGTCGACTGCTCGAGTGTATCGTTGAATTGTGTTCCCCCTAATCTGTGATGTGTGCTTGATCTGCTATTGTACATGTTCATCTTATCAATAAGTAACTCTTTGTCATTTATTTATTTTTTTTCTTTTCCTCGCCTCTCTTCTTCTCTCTGCTTCTTTTGCCCCCACGTGTTTTTTTTCAAGCTGCCTCGTTGTTACCTCCGCTCTGTCTTCCCGCCCACGCCTCTTCCCCTCACCGACCGCTAATTCTGATTCGTCACTATTTTTTTTTCCTCATTTCTTGTTTCTATTGTAATTTTATTTGTTCACACTATTCGATTACTCTTTATTTTGTCTCGATTGTTGTTTATCCCGTTATTGTGTCGCTTAAGCCACTCTACTTATTAGTTAATTTGCTTTTCTCCCATTATTGTGTCCCTTAGCCATTCTACTTATATAGTTAACTAATTTCTGTTATGATTGATTGGTTAACGATTCTTGCCCTCAATGGAACTGCTACTAGTGTTTCTCAAAACATCCTTACTCAGATTAATTCATTGGGAATTTCTCGCTCCCGCCGCCACATTAAACGTGGTTTCCGTTTAGCTCCTGCTCTTAGAAAACTTTTTTACTTGAATCAACCTCCCCCACTTACCCCTGCTTCTTCTTCACCTGCCCCTTCACCCATTCTCTCAGCGTCTCTCCTCAATGTCAGAAGCCTCTCGAAGAAGGCTGACTACATTCATAACCTCCTCGTTAACACTCGAGTCACTCTCCTTGGACTCACGGAAACTTAGCTTGGACCGTCTGCTTGGTGTTTAAATCTTGCTGCTTCTGCTTCTGATGGTTACGTCCACTCCCATACCTTCCGTAACTCTCGCGGTGGTGGAGTTGCTCTCATTCACAGTGCCTTCTCCACCCTAAATAATCTGCTCTCTCCCCTCTTCTTTCTTTTGAGGCGCTCATCAATGTCTTTGATTCCTCCCCTTCTATAACTATCCTAGTCCTCACCGCCCTCCAGCTCATCCCTCGTGATTTATATTGATGAATTTAGTAACCTCCTTCCTGGCCTCTGCCCCACTGTTTCTCAGCTAATCCTCGGTTATTTCAACCTTCCTGGCCACAATCCTAATTTCATAGCCCTTTTCTGAAATCCTTGATCTCTTCTCCCTCACCCAACACGTTTCTTCCCCTAACCACTCTCACGGTAACATTTTAGACCTTGTAATCTCTGACTGTCTTATTTCCAACCTGACGACTATAAATTTGTCTGATACTATATCTGATCACTTCCTTATCAACTTCAACTTCCATATACCTCCCCAGCTGTCTCATAATTCTAAGCCTTTCCGTCGACTAGCCTCCATTGATATTCCCTCCCTATCTAATGATGTGGCCTACAAACTTCCTCCCATTGATGCTTCTGCCTCTCCTGAGCAGATTTTCTCTTCTTTGGAGCAAACCCTTCTTACTTGTCTGGATTCCCACTCTCCCCTCGTCACCTCTTTGAACTTCCGTTATCACCGTGCCCCTTGGTACTCTATGGAACTCCTCTGTGCTAGGCAGTTCATGTGTGCCCATGAAAGAGTCCTTAGAAAAGCTCGCACCCGTGGGCAAGACATGACCCCTCTCTCGCTGGCGTTCCAACTTGCGACAGCTTCCTAGGTGGCGAAATTAAAATCTGCTCGTAAAGCCGACTCAAGTAATCTGCTTACTGATAATAGGAATGATCCCCGCACCGTCATCCGCTTTCCCGTCTTACTTCCCCAGCCCAGGTCTCCCCACCCATTAGCCCTGCTACTCTCTCGAATTTCTTCGCAGATAAGGTCACTAACCTCCGTGCCTCCCTCCCTCAGCCTTCTGTCCCGGCTCCTGCCATTCTTCCTGACTTCTCGCCTCAGCCGCTTATCGTTTTCCCCGCTGTGACCGCGTTGTAGCTTACAGCCCTGCTTTCGTGTTCTAAGAAATCGGACTCTCCAAAAGACATTTTTCCGCCTAAACTGTTATGTAAAATTCTGCCTGCTATCCTCCCAACACTTCTTGACTTGTTCAACACTTCACTTGCAACTGGTCTTGTTCCCTCTTCCTTTAAACGTGCCCACATCCGTCCGATTCTTAAAAAGCCTCAACTGAACCCCATTGACCCTTCCAATTATCGCCCGATTTCGAAACTTCCTTTCCTCTCTAAGGTTCTGGAGAGATTGGTTGATTCACGCATAAACAGTCACATGGTGGCCTGTAACATTGATGGAACCTACCAATCTGGTTTCAAGTCAGGTCACTCCAATGTGTCCGATTGCTTACAAAGAGCCGCGGACAGGGGTTGTGCTTCCATCCTTGTTCTACTCGACCTCTCCTCTGCCTTTGATACTATTGACCATACCGTCCTATTTGATAGTCTCCACTCTTACCTCGGCATATCAGGCACTGTGCTTGACTGGTTTCGCTCTCACCTCTCGTCTCGTACCCAATCCATTGTGATTAACGATGTTTCATCCGACTCTACTTCAATTCGCTTTGGAGTGCCACAAGGCTCTGTCCTTGGTCCTCTACTATTTTTTATCTACCTTCTTTCTCTTACTTCCCTTCTCCGTAATCTCAGTCTATCCTTCCACCTCTATGCTGAAGACAATCGAATTTTCGTTTTCTCTTCCCCCGCGTCTCTTGCCTACTCTATTACGTACCTCCTGGCTGCCTACTCCTCCATTTCTGACTAGCTCTATACCAACTTCCTCAGGTTTAATCACTCCAAAACTGAGGTCCTCCTCGTCGGTACCCCTGTTCTTGTCAAAAAATCTAAATCTCTCTTTCCCTCGCTTACTCTGGGCGGTAATACTATCATTTTATTTGACTGCGTTAGAAATATGGGTGTTGTTTTTGATGAGCATCTCTGCTTTAAGCCTCATATCCGCAAAGCAGGCAAATCCTCTTTATGTTTTCTTCGTAACTTCTCTCGCATTCGCTCTCACTTTGAATGCCAAAGTCCTGAGACTGCTCTTCAGGCCTTCATCACCTCACGCCTTGACTACTGTAACTCTCTACTTGTGAATCTGCCATTTTCCTCTCTACGCCCCCTTTAACTTGTATAGAACTATGCCGCCCGGCTTCTCCTCCGTCGCCCTCGCTTTCCTTCCTTTGAAACCCTTGCTGCATGAACTACACTGGTCCCCTGTCAGATCCCATACTCACTTCAAGATACTTCTCTTCACATTTACGTCCCTAAACAACAAGGCCCCGTCTTACCTCTCTTCTGCCCTCTCACCACGCCATGTCCCTCAGGCCCTTTAGTCATCACATGCACCTCTTTCAAAAATTCCTCGTTCATTCCTCTGCTCAATGGGGGAGTGCTCCTTCTCAATCTACGCCCCTAAGTTGTGGAATGCTCATCCTGCTGAAATCAGGTCTTCTCCCTCTCTTACCACATTTAAGCGTCTCCTGAAAACGCATCTTTTCAGAATTGCCTTTTCCATTCTTATCTCAGCATAATATGCGCTCTTGGAAGGCCTCATGCCTTGAAGAGCGCATTACAAAAGACTTATTATTATTATTATGATTCATTATGACAATGTGAAAAGATCTGATTTCGGTTGATTGCCAATATTTAGCTAAGTTGTTACACGTTATTTTCATAATTTATATTTCGTAGTAATGGGAGCAGCAGCAGCAACATTTACCCTAGAAGAGCAGTCTTTTAAGGAAAAGAGAAAACTCTATGAACAATATTTTTGTTTTGGCAATGCGCGGTGCTCCAGCATAAATAGGGCAGTTTGGTGTCTTTCTTGCTCTTTTGAATAAAGCTTTACCCAATTACCACAAAATATAGAGCTTATTTCTTTGTTATCGACTTGCTAGGAACTTGATTGATTGGCTTCCTAAATATCTTTTTGTTGTTTTCACAGCAGTAAATAGAAGAAAATTCCTTCTTAATCCTCGATTGTGTAACAAAGAATGAAGAATAATTTCATGGTCTTTGTCTTACATGATGAAGTGGATGGTTATCCAAAGGAAACTGTTTGGAGCTATTTTATTACCTTGTCAAAATTATCATACATTTTTTCAGGGGGAAGAAAAGTGATATTTAAATTCTGTCATGTGCACATTCAAGGACATTTCACTCTTTCTGTATTGTCGCAGAATTAGGCAGTTATCGTCTATTTCTCGATTCCTTCGTTTCTTATGTTTTAATTCTTTTAAAATTTTCCATCACTACTACTCGTATATGCAGAGAGTTTAACTAATCTACGCTAAATTATGATTTTCCACATGACGAACTGTAGAGGGATCGCGGGAGAGGCAAGAATACAAGTGAAATTTATTAAACGCTGATTAGGCTTCTAACGAAACAAGTTTCTCAAAATCTTTCTGCAGATGGCACAATGCGCTACAGCAGGAAGCAGGGTCGTTTAATCATGTTTTTCCTCGTTGAGTATCATACTTAAGGTATGAGGCTGTTTTACTATGTGCGATTGTAAATTAGATAACACTTTTATGTTGCGGAGGTTCTTCTCCGTGGTTAGGAGCGATATTGGTGGAGATGGCGACCTGCAAATGAAACTGCTCTTAGTTGATTAATAGTAATAAGAAATTCATCAAATTTCATTGCTCTGAAGTTTTTGACCCACATTTTCATAATGAAAATCACGAACACATTTGGATTATATCGTTTAAAGTTCTGTTCTATTTTTTCTATGACATACGTTATATATAAAATGAAAATTCGAAAATTTATAAATAGAATTATTCGGAATCTTATTGAGTTGTTGTAAAAAAGATCAAAGCGAAACATATTGATATTATTAAATAATCTCTAAAAAAGGTCTTGTCCCATAAGTGTTACGTTAAAATATTACGCCAATTTTTAAAAAGTGGTAGAAGTTTAATCTCAACAACTATAGAGCGATTAGCTTAAAATCTAGTGTAGGTAAAATTTTAGGAGTCAATTAAAAGAGATAATATCGAGCTTCACACGAATAAACTTAACTTTTCGAAGTTATTGCTGATGTTTTACGAATTTGTTGGAAACATTTCACGATATGAAGGAAAATTGTAACCGAAGGAATGCGAAGTATTTTCCTATATTTTCATTAGGCTTATGATTCTCTTCACTAAGAGGTAATTCTGGTATAGTTTAGGGGGCACGGAATTAGTGGCAATCTATTGCGATTGATTTAGAAATTGTTTAAAATCCATAATTAAAAAGGAGTGAAAAGTGGAGCATTGCCTGCCTGGGCAAATATGAAAAAGTCGTGGTTGTAGGTTTGGGTAGATTATTATATTTTATCTGCATTTTGGTCGAAAGAACGCAAGATTTAAAGGAATAATTGAATAAGTTTAAATTAATGGATTTGAGATCTCTAAAATTAGACTATAATTAAACGTTAACTCATCGACCAATTTGAAATATTCTTAACACTTCGTTCAAATTAAAATTCACGCAAATAAAACTGCGCAGCAAATTTTAGTGTCAAGAACAAAACATATATCTCATTTGCATTTTATTATGAACAGTTAATTCAGCTTAATTGAAATTTAATAACAAAAAATTCCTATCATGTAAGATTTTCGTCTAGATTGCCGATTTAATATTTATGCAATTAATAGCGATTTCCAAGATACCATAAATCTATTTCTCGACCAAATTAATTCATGAATATATAATGAATTAGCATATTTGTTAGCTTTTTATAATGTATTAAGCTACATTTTAGTATTTACTTCTTCGTTTGTAAGATGTTTATGGTGTGTCACCCTTCAGGTTCCAGCAGAATTCGGCCACCATAGCAGGGGTCCATTTTCCCTTATGCCTGTTTTTAATTGACGTTATATTCTGATGGAACGTCTCTGCATGTTCTTCAATCACATCTCCGGCAGTTCATGGGAAGAAACCAAAATAAAATTGAAGAAAATGTATATTCAGTGACATATGGCATCCGAGAACTTGGCCCCTTGGTGCTTTCCTAAAAGTCATTTGCATATATCTTTGAATGTATGCCAGGCCTCTAGCTCAGTTTCATCCATTGTCGTCTTGAACTCTGCATCAGTAATAAGTTGACGAATCTAAGGGCCTATGAATATGCTTTCTTTAATCTTCACATGGCATACCTACGGCAAAGATCGTTTTGAGGTATTGTGTGAGAGGACAAACTTGAATCGATCTTTGCCCCCCTCCCTTTCACCGCTCCGTCGTGTAGAGAACACCTAGCCTTAAGCAGGATTTCAAAAAGCGAGGAAGCAAATAAATTCTTGCGTGGTACAAACCAGCCACTCTGCACAGCTGTGTTTGCTCACGCCGACCAATTCCATGCAGAAACGTCTACACCGAGAACGCCCATGGCTAGTGGACATACTAATCCCCCGCAGATACGAGGCTTGAAAAAAATCCCCATGCCTTGAGGCGAGGATCGACGCCTGAACAAACGTCTTCTCAAGACCTTATATCCTCTGGTAGACGATGAATGGCGCCATGGATTGCTATGACATGACAGCCTTCTAGCGAGCGAGACAACTGAGTATTTATTCAGAGGTCTCCTGTTACTAGAGAGAGAGTACAGTCCGCTTTCTGATAAGATACATCCCCTCATCTCGAGTCGAAACTTAGCATTAGAAAGTTTAATTGGCTAGACTAATTGCTGTGCATTTGGGCACAGTCAATAGGCAAATTCATGAAGAAGCATTTCCTCTGAGAAATACGCGACCCACTCATCTCATCCCGTTTCAAGAATAATTTACCCCTTTGTTCGAGATAACTTATTCCTACATCCGAGTTCAAGAATATATTGACTCACCTTGTAAGACAATTCTCCTAGTATTCAGGATTACCCCACTCTTGCCGGGGGTAATCCTACTCCGCCGTTTTAAAGATTACTTCGCCCGTGCCGCCAAATTATCTCCCCCTAAAAATCTGAGCTTTGGTTTCGCCACCCCCCTTCTACTAGAGTCAAATCTACAGGGTAAATGTATTTCCACCTTTTATACTCCGTCGCTAAGATGATCCTCTTTTGTAATTATTTTCCTTTCTGACCAAGTCAAGCATTTATCCCCTGATTGGTGTTTTAGTCATTAAGTCTTTATTTTCTTTTGAGCCCGAAATTTATTCTTAATTTATCTTTACTTTGGGTTTTAATCTGTTAATAACTTTATGTGAAATTTGGCATTTAATGAACTCCCACCGGCTAATATATACGCACTTGCAGAGATTTCCTGGCTTTAAATTTCCCAAACCCAATGAAGACTCACTGTCCCACCTCATTAACTTGGTAGAGCTAGTCATCTCTTGGCCGTCTGCGACGTAAGTGTAAATGCCTACACAGCTGCTAAGGTATACACTTACGATACTACGATATACTGATAACATCGCATGTTATTTTGCAGTGCTCTGGTATATTGCTTCAATAGGCCTAGTTTTATATGCAGTGGTGGCAAAACGATTTTTCTCATTCTTACCTAGTTGTCTATGAGTTAAATTATAGCTTTCAGGCATTATGGTCTCCCTAGTTTACGATTCTGAGCGTACATAAAGTTCTGATCTGGCCCTACTATCCCACTACCAAAGGAAGCAAATAAATTGGTGATTTGAGTTTGTAGCCAAATAATTAAGGCTACTACTTTCAACTGCGCACAAATTAGCCCCTCAGGTTCCTTGTAACATATGTGGTCTAGAATAAAAACAATATTACTATAAATCTCTTTTAAAATGACTAAGGGAGCAAGTGGAACTGAAGACATGTTATTTCTTATAGAAACAGAACCGCATTTGTGAAGTAAATAGAGGCATCTATGAATAAACCCCACTCATTTAGTTCATAGGTCAGCTCAAGGGCATTGAATAGGCCTCTGAAATCACTACAATAAGTCAAGTAGTTTCAAAAGTGAAGAGTGAAGATCTAGATAGATGATAGATTATTGCCTTTTCTGTTGCAAACCTGCAGTAAAATTAAATAAAATCAGACAGAAAATGCATAATCCTGGCTGTGATCACTTGGAGATATAGTGGAAGTACAACATATTATATATTTTGATCTTTTTAATTGAAACAACTCAACAAAAATATATTAAAGTCCAGGAAAGAAAACACATTTATTATCAACATTTAATATATGTTAAGCAGAAGTAACAATTCGTATGATGGTTCTTTGGCTCTATTTAGAACATTGGTACACCAAATATGAAGCCAAGCCCTCTGCCATTCACCCAGAGAGAAAGAGAACTTGTATGTCGGAAATGAGAGAGAAAGAGAGAGCAGAGAACCCTTATCGACCCTTTTTGTCTGCGTTGATGAAAGTGCGAAATCATGAGATGCGTGGGCGCCTGGAAGCCTGCGATCGCAGAAAGCCGGGACAAGCTTGAGAGCCCGAAATGGTCCCATTTGAAGTCGGAAAATGTTTTGCCTCGCCGGCTCAAGAACGTGACCTCTATTGTGCTAATAGAACGAGACTACCCTATCCTTCGGACGGAGGGAAGAAAACCTACATTCCACCCCACTATAACTCCTTCGGCGCAAGAGATGGAATGCAGTATCCGCGGCCTACCCACTGCATAAGAAACCGGCGCCTACTTGTCAGGTTAGTATACGCTATCTGCCCGCCCCCGTCAGTACCTACTCTTCGCGTGCCGTTGCACTCTGCAAAATTCCTCGCACAACTCCTCAAGCACAGCGTATTCTCGTTTAATTCGCGTAAGTCTACCCCGCACTCGTTGTTACCCGCTTCTAGAACGCAACACGTCGACCCTCGACTTGGTGTTCTAAACACGAAAGCAAGATCTAAACTAATCCCGTTAGGAGACATTGTTATGGGAATATTATTTAAACTTCGCGCCAAGGCTAGGATTACTTCCTCGGACCAAATCTTCGAGTTAAAAACAACACGAAAATCTCCTGTGTAAGTGATCTCTCTACTATCTGCCCCTCATTGTCAGCCTCCATCGTCGGCTTCGTGTACGCTCAAAGTCATTTGAGCGCCCCTTGGTTCAGTATTGTTCGTTTGTGTTTACGGCAACCGTCCGGACTAAGTCCCCCGCATCCCTTTATCTCGCTTAGATTCCTGTAAGTCTAATGTGTTACATATTAGTAAAGTTATTTACCTACTCCTTATTCTATTTTCCTGAAACCTACACTATAGCCGACTATTTAACCAACCTAAAATTCGGTTAATTTGCACTCCGTCTGTAATATAAGTCTTCCACGCATACGGCTACCATCTCTCTCGATTAAGAGACGCAGGAAGGGTAAATACCCCCTATTCTATGACATATAAAGTAATATCTATTTTTTATTAAACTAGCGTCACTTTTATTAGGGCAAATCTTGATTGATCAAGTGATTAAAATTTTATTAATCTATTGGTTAACCTTGGTTAAATTGTTAATTGTTGGCTAATCTTGGTTCTGGTTCCTGAGTTTAAAAGGTGAAAATTAACCATTGCATACCTTCTTGTGAAGTGTATATGTTTCTCTTCCTATTTACTTTTTTGGGAATTCAATGTTGAGTGACCGTGTTTAACTATTATTTATTATCTCACGGAATTCAATTTTTCTCTTTCAGGCCTCATCACGGATCAAAAGTTGATATTATAATAAAATTAGTGTATATGTTCCTCTTCCTATTTACTTTTTTGTAAATTCAATGTTGAGTGACCGTATTTAACTATTATTTATTATCCCACGGAATTGAATTTTTCTCTTTCAGGCCTCATCTCGGATCAAAAGTTGATATTATAATAAAATCAGTATTATCTTCGTATTGCTGTGCTAGGAAGGCTGTAACTCTCATCTCAATCACAATGTAATCGTGACCCCAAAAGCTCTCTCGTGAGTGTTTAGCTCCCCTTTGCTGTTACTGTTTTTGTTTGTTTAGTAAAACCATATGCAGTCCCGTTCTTACGTAAAGAATTCCTTAATTCCGCCATATTCACTGTCGTGCGTTAATTTGATCTGTTTGTTGTGCCCGGGCGTAAAACTAGCATTAGGTCGTCGTTTGAAATTTCAAGACCCTTTGTTAGTCTTTCGGCTCATTGGCAAAGATCTGATAGCTACATCCAGGAGGAAGAGCTAAGAGAAAGAAGAGAAATAAGAGACAGAGAGAAAATAGAAAAGAACGAGAAGAAAAAGAAAGAGAGAGTTCGCTCTCACTAACTGGAAATGAGCAGCCTTAGGAATAAGGCGCTTTCTATAATCTCCTCAAGATCTAGACTAGACGCACCGCAGTCTGCGACCAGAAAGATCCCCGTCTTTAAAGAAGGCGACGACTTCTGGTGTTATCTCACCCTCTTCGAAAATATCTTCGAGGTAAATCAGTAGGATATCGAGTTACATTGGACCTATTTTTTATTGTCCCAGAACCTACGAGATGGCCAACTATTTAGCCAACCTAAAATTTGGTTTATTTGCACTCTTTATTATTACCTCTTACGCACACAGCCGTAATCTCTCTTGGCTGAGAAACGCAGGAAGGGATGAATTCGACCCTATTCTACGACAATGTACATCTGACACAACATATGTGAGGTGCTCACGTTTGTCCTGGTCACCTATTTTACATTCATAGTACACCTCATAAAGTTCCTTCACATGTTTAGACAAAGGTCTCTTGTATTGTCTTAATGTAACTGATACATATATATATATATATAACAGAAATTGTCTTGGGAATTTTTGCATTCTATTGGCAATTTTGCTTTGTCTCCTTTAAATAAAACACACTGTAGTATGTGAACAGTAATATAAATAGTAACAGCAGCAAATGTTAAATAAAGAAGTAAAAATAAAAAGCATTTATAGTAAGTTACAGAATTATCAATCCTTACGTAAGAGTTACCACAGATTTGGTCCATATAACATAAAAAATATTCAGTGTACTTTCCAAAATGTTATGGGTTAGGTTGGCACCGACCTTAGGAAAACCCCATTAAATTATATCAAAATCCGTTTATAACTTTTAAAGTTGTCACTTAGCGATAAACTGATATTCGCGACCTTAAAATACATGTAAAAGTTGTTAAGTGTTGCGCTTCACCATGGAAAGTTGCGGGATACGAAAGATCTTGTGTAGCAAGAACACAATAGATGTACTCTTTTTTCTTCAATGTTATGAACTGAATTGGAGTGAACCTACCTCTGTCTCTCTTTGTCTATCTCTCTCTCTCTATCTTTCTCTCTCTCTCTCTCTCTCCATCGACAAACTTCTATTTTTTTCAACATTGAATGAACCTGGTGTGTCCTCTATATTCTGAAGTGTTTCTCTCTCAGGCAAGTTAGCTTCGAGCAGAAAGAGCACGAATTTTACGAACAATCTTTTCTAACGAGGCACATAAAAAGTTTGTATCTGTCCTTCACCCACCACCTATTGGTCACGCGTTCGTTTGAATTATTCTACTTTCAAGGGATTTAACAATCTCGTTCCGTGTTGAAGTTGAAAGTACCCATAATTTTCCATTAATATTTTATGAAAGATCAGCTCTTGGCTCGGCCTTACATAGCTCGTAAACCAATCTACCACGGTGAGCAAGTAATCGCAGTCCACATGAACCTCGATGAAAGCGCTTTATGGGAAACTTTAATCCTTGTGTGAGAGAGGTATATATGACCGTTATTTCCCTATAGAGATGTATCAGTATATATGTAAGTTTCACGTGTAATATGTGACCTTTTAAAGTATGCTTGTGATGTAGGGGAATTCGTGTTACGAGTCGAAATCGCAAGATAACTGATCTCTGCATGAATCATATTTGAATCCAACTTGTTCTGAATTGCGGATGAAACAGTTGCTGGCCTGTATATATTATAAAAGGTCACACTTCAATGTGGTAGTGAAGAGATAGAGCCTCACGCTAAAAGTATTTCCTATATAGAGGAAAAACAGAGTATTTACAGATTTAGTAGAATATTAATTTAATAGTATATAATTTAAGAGACATTTATTTACGAGGAAAGGAAAGCTAACGTAGCTTTAGGCAATAAATTTATGGTTTTCTCTTCAACCATGGAGCATTGCAAATGGGATATTAAAATAAGATTTAACCACAGATACGGATGATCATTTCTCCCCCTATTTTTCTTCGTTTCTCTATCAGGAAAACGCGCCCCGAAAGCCGATCTATTCATTATAGACATCATACTCGGCGTTCGTCCATTACATTCAGTCAAGCTGAATGTAATAAATTCACTCTCTCTCCAACTTAAGACACGAGAGAATTAATGAGTGTTGATCCCTTTGTTCTTTCATCGTGTGACCAAAAAGGGACAACTCTCTGAAGACCAATTTCCAAGCCTGCCATTCCTTAAAACAAAGGTGTGTCCATATATTTGTGATCTTGGGGAATTAGATAACCATTACAAGATATAAGTTCAAAATTGTGACATTATTCAAATTAATCTTTCTTAAACAGATTCCCTTTTCCCTGTGTATCCTTTGTTTTTAAACAATACTGGAATCAACACTTGCTATAATGTTTGACCAATTTAGAATTGCTGAAATTTCATATTCCTTATTTCGTTTGTGGTTTTATATGTAAAGTGTATATTTACCTGGGATCTTGGATAAAATAAGTACCAAAAATATCATAGAAACGAAAATAACGTCTGCTTAATTACAGGGAAGCCTTTCATGGTATCCCTTTATAATATAAAATTAGAGAGAGCTCTATTTATAAATTGAGGAAATTCTATCAGCTTATTCAGAAAAGGGCTACCAATGTTCTTGACATTACAAAAAGGTAGTTATCTCGAAGCGGAATCCCAACAACACCCAATCCAGAAACGAGGCGGAGATCAATTAACAAGCAACAATCTCCGGAAACATATGACACTTGATATTTAATAATACTTTATATAGTAAAATAAGGTGCAGTTAACCTTTTCTGCGTTTCTCAGACCAGGTCGATGACACTTATGTGCGTGGGAGACTTATAATACAAGTAGAGTGCGAATTATCCAAATGTAGTTTGGCCAAATAGTCGACGCTCTAGGAGGTTCTATGACAATAGAAAAAGGGCTACAAAAATTACTTAACTAATATGCAAATCAATATTTTTTTAAAGGTTAAAACGAGGTTTAGAACAAGCAATATACACATTTGACTTACTCGAGTCTCATCGGTAAAAATGGTGGGAAGAAAGTGCAGGGACGGTCTCCGTACAAACAAATGAAAAACACTTAACGAGGGTCGCTCTAATGACCTTGAGCTATAAGGAGCAGACAATGAGGGCTTACTTTGGCATAGGGAAGTAGAGAGAGTACTAGCACAGGAGAGTTGTGGGTGGATGTTACATCGGAGATTTGGTCAGAGGGAGTAATCCGTTTATTGGCTTAAAGTTTAAATAATAGTCTCTTGACAATGACTATTACGGGATGAACTTATATCTTGCTTTCGAATTAGACACGAATCTAGACTGAGTGCGTTGCGTTAAAGGAGCTGGTAGAAGGAATACCGTATAGACTCACGTGAATTAATTGAGAGTAACCGGAGCTTGAGGGGTTCTGCAAGCATTTTGCAGAGTCCAACGGGACGCGAATATCGTGTACTGACAAAAGGCAGGCACAAGATACAGACGGCGTATACTACCTTCAAACTCTGCCGCCGGAGGATTTATAGTGTGGTCGAATGGGCCTTTTCCCCCTCCGTCCTAAGGGGATGGTTTCTGGGCCTGACGCATCGGCAGGCGAGATTATTCTCGGCATTTTAGCACGATCGATAAAGGCTCCTATGTCGGCGAGGCGAAAATTTGTCGACTCCAGATGGTACCTTTTAAGATCTCAAATTTGTCGCGACTTTCTGCTATGGAGAGCTTTCTGGCCTAGGTGTCATGATTTCCCACTTCCATTAGCGTAGACAAAATGGGTCGACCAGTTGTCTGTTGTCTCTTTTTCGATTGATGGCCTGGCAGTGCGCAACTACCTCACTCTTTTTCTCTCTCACTCTCTCTCTCTCTCGCTGATCTCTGACACTTTAATTTCTAACTTTTTTTTATATTGATTATAGGATTCTAGGTCGCTTACCTTGTATCAATTTAGACGTTTCTTCCGTCCAAGTTTAATAGACAGTCTCAAACAAGATTGTAACTACCATGGATTTTTTTCATTGGTTTCCTCCTTTACCTTTATATTTTCAATTAAACTACAAGATATTATCACCTTTTTGGGGGGGTAGGTGGCTGATTTTGCGGCATGCTACAAACCTTCATGCATTCAACTCAATTAAGATTAAGAGAACAGGGTCAACTGTCAATTTTCGTTCCCTTTGTAGCGTTATTTTTCAACCAGTCTGCTCTATATACACCTCTTTGCTATTATCCTCCCCTTATCTTTCTTTCACTCATTAATACTCCCCCAAGGGGATGATCGGTGTTGGCTTCAAAATATACTGTAAGAGTGTGTTTAATTCTAGTTAAATATAAACCTAGATCTGAGGGTATATATCTCTCAAACATTCTCATTTCATTTACACTGACCACTTAATTTAAAGATTTCTACATCCAACTTTGTTGCAAGTATTGCATTGCGCGGTTTTGTATTATTTTTTTAAATTAGTTTTATAGACCTTAATGGAAAAATCTAGTTCATTACCAAAACTATTTTTTCCCGAGGTACTCATTAACATTAATAAAAGTGCTTCTAAATTCCTATTCTGGGAATTTAGAAGTAGCATGAACCAACATCGTATATCTTACATTGGAATTAGTGTAGGCCTAACTGGTGCGGACTTTTCTCTAACAAAGTCTCTTTTTACCTGTCTTCCAATTATCTACTTAAATTAGGGTTTCAGGTGTTGTTTACTCCTGTTCTGTAGCGATGGTTTTGATCTTCGCAATATTCTTTTCGCTCTCTCTGAAAACACTATAGTAACACTTGTTTAAATTCCAAGCTAAGCTTTCTTTTTTTAGTTCATATATTAAATAATACAACCAAAATCCTAGAAAGAGGATTTAGGGATATACAGTACTCTCTCAAAATTTACAAAAGAAACTTAAATCTAACTTTTCTTAAAAATACTAATTTAATTTACACAAACTTTTACAAAACATTTCGTGATATTTGCCTCCGTTAATTTCGAGGTTTGATTATATATAATACAAGCTAAAAAAAAATAATAAGGGAATTAACTTTTATTTGGATAAAAGAAGAGAGTAAATATAGATGATTAACCTTTTACTTTGGGCTTATAAAAAAAAATGTTATCTAATTGGACGGCATTGTCCTACGTGTATTATAAACAGGTACGTATTATTTATTCATTTTTTAAATTATCGAAACTAGTTTGGTCGACAAATCCTTCAGGAGCCATGTTTAAAATGGGGAAAATTAAAAGAATGTTACACGATGAAAATGAGTAGACCCAAAAAAGCCCACTCCAGGTAAAGAAAGACTGAATCTATCATACGCTAACAGGAGAGCAAGATGTTTGTAAACACTGAAGTCTGTCTACTTAAAAGGATGCTTGGCTTAGAAAATTTATGATTGTTATGGAGGGCAATGCTACCTTTCACAAACATAGACGGTGAAACACTTTTTGGATACTGACAAAATCCACGTGATAATTTGGGCTACGCAGAGCCGAAGATAAAAAGCGATAGAAAACCAATAGAAGAAACAGGGTAGGAAGGTGATGTTTTGAAACCGACGTATATTTAAATCTCTATCAAATATTACTAAGAAGGGAATAAAATTATGTCAAAATATATGACAAATTAGTGAAGTCCTAGGAATGTATGCTCAATTAATTCCTAGTGATAGCATGCATAATTCTTTTTGATTTTTGTTCACTTGTCTATAAGATAATTATATTTTTGTTGTTAAGGATGCATTTATGCCCATCACTCTTTTCTTTCTCCGCATTATTATTTTCAAACATCTTTCCTACTTTCCTCATAATTCTTTTACTGCTGTTCTATGAAATAAACTTGGAAAGTATGACGAGAACATACAGCTAAATTTTGAGAAAAGAAAGGAAAAGCAGATTCTTTCTGATAGAATTGACGCATAAGAAATGATCGGGATAGAACCTGATGCCATAACAGTTGAAAAGGTGTATTCGGTGAATTTACCGAATAGAAATGACATAGAATCAAAGTAATTGGAAACAATGGTTGGCCAACTAAACGGGATAATATTGTTCTGAACAAGAATTAATGCCTACTCGATTGCACATAGTGTTGTGACAGTATGTTCTATTTATTTAATATACACTGTGCGTTGTGTCAAATCAACTGCCCTATATAAAGAGAAGCAGTAAGGGTTGGAAGATTGAAAGATTATAGAAATATTTTTTTAGCTTAGAAATAAGTAGCCAGAAAACCGAGATAACTTAGAGAGACAGCAAATGGAGAAAATGAAAAGGTAAAACAACAACTAAGTATTAACAAGCTGAAGTAGGATGGCCTAAATAAAGTTGAAAATAAAGTGGTTAGAGGCAGAGATTAGAAATGGACGAAACTAAAGATAGTATTCAAGTTTGAGATGAAAGGATTTGGTACAGGTTTAAGACAGATTCACGGGCGTGTCAGGGCATTTATATCGTATCGTAAACCTAAAGCATAATGTTATATAAATACGAACAAACGGTCATTATAGAATATTAAATCTTACAAGGCGTCTACTCGAATCGGCATTAAATCGCATGGCTAACAATATAGCCCGCAAGGTAGGTTCCATCTCCGAGTATCGGCTATCATGCTGAGGATAATATCTGTAGGAGAGCGTCCCGTTCGATATACCCTAAACAAACACAATCAAACGAAAGGGTTTATATGCTTTAAAATGACGGCCATGTTTCCTTTCTCTTAGACCATATTCCGCACATGTAAAGAAAATACTAAGAAATTTGAATTATAGGAAATAATGATAGAGCTCAATTTGATAATTATCGCAGAAATACTTCAATTTTCCTGCAGGTTTTGAATCTGCCTTTCTTTGCGTTCAACCATTTCAAATTAATTCACTTTCGTATCATAAGAATAATTTTTAATTACGAATATCTTTCATACCTAAACTTTAGTCATAAATAGTTTCTCTTCTTTTGTAGTAGCATTCTTTGTTCATTATCAATAAAATGTGTTTTAAGGCTGAAAGAGTGTAAAATTGATCGAAATCACAAGATTTGTGAAACAATATTTTGAGCATACTTTAGAACTCAACTCCTACACCTGGACAGAGATATGTAGGGGTGCAAAGATTTATTAGAGAGAAAAACTTCCTTCCAAAGCGAGAAAAAAAAATAGCCCATTAAATTACCAAGTCAAGATGGACTTCGCCGTAGCGTGACGGCAGAGTGCTGGCCTCTGGATTCAAAAGACCCGTGATCGATCCCCAAGTCCACAATTTTTACGAATAAAATTCTCGAAGAAAATGGAGACCACAAAAACGCTTTAAGGACAACTCAAGAACACTCAAGATAAATGGATCGCCTCTAGAAGAAAACGGAACTCAAGGAAAATGACTTCAAGGGCTAACTCATCTGAACTCATCAAGAAATCATCACGTCATCAAGAGAGGGATTCATCACACCAAGATAAATGCAAGTTAATATGAAGATACATCAAGAAAGAATTACCAAGATCAAGAATTAACCCAGCAAACTTGAAGAAAAAGGAATCTCAGCCAACAAGAATACTATGAGTCAGATAAATGGAATTCAAATGTTTCAAGGGGCAACTTCATTCTAGAAGTAATAAATAGATTCGAATGGAGAAAAATCAAGATGAAGAACAATATTGATAAATAAATAAACTGATGTAAGAAGCCGCCCCCCCATCCATAACTAGAGACCCTCAAAAGGCCGAACATTCTTCTGATCTTCGTTACAACTGCACCTCCTTTCCTACTAGAGTTTAAGAAAAAGTGCTGTTATGAATCGGAGACCCGAGAAGGATATTACTGAAGCGACAAAACTTCTTCGTTTGCTCTCCTCAATCCCACTAAATTAGCTCCACTCATCCCGCAGACTTGGAGGCCGTAGGAGGGAGAGCTACTACTCCTCGGTTAAGATATCAAAGATTAGTTTCTCCTTAATCCTTAAATTCACTTCGCTTTCTAGAAAGGGACCTGTGTAGGGGTGCGAAAACGTATCAGAGAGAGAAACTTCCTTCCAAAGCGAGAATATAAATAGCCCATTAAATTCACAAGTCAAGACGGACTCACCGTAGCGTGACGGCAGAGTGCTGGCATTTGAATTCAAAGACCATGGATCGAAACTCAAAAAGTCCACAATTTTTACGAAGAAAATTCAAGAAGAAAACGGAGACCACGGAAAACGCTTCAAAGACAACTCAAGAAATCGCACAAGAGAAAACTGATGTCAAGGAAAACGGAAAGAAAACGACTTCAAGGGGCAACTCATCAAATCCACAAGAAATCATCATGTGATCAAGAAAGGAGAAGGAATCATCACATCAAGATAAATGCAAGTTAGTATGAAGATATATCAAGAAAGAAATCTAAGATCAAGAATTAACCCAGCCAACTTAAATGAAGAAGTTAAACAAGTAGTAAATAGATACGAATATAGAAGTAACAAGATGAATGATATTGATAAATAAATAAACACTATAATAAGAAGAACCCCCTTCCCTAGATATAGCTCACCATATCATCAATACATTAACTACTTCGGCCCTAAGGCTCTGCCTAGGTCACTCTATCGGGGCTAATGATGGGCCGTTCATCTTCCAAAATTAGATATCTTTGTTATCCTCACATGTTTTCCTACTATGAGTCAGGATGATACAGCCACCGATCTCTTCTCCAAATTTCTACTGAAATAGGACTCAATCTTGGTCCCGTTACTTCTCATGTTAGTGTCACCCAAAATGTACATGGGCTAGGGTTGGAAAAATTCAAAAACAGCATGTACACATACTCCTCTAACCTTCCCAACATAACTCACTAGATATAGGAATGGAGTTGCAGAGGATGCTCACACACACTAGAACCACGTGTAGATATTCAGCCTCCCGGACAATACAGTCCTAACCTCTTAAACTTAACGTTCAGTCTATCCCCCACAAACATGCGAAATACAAGAATTCGTACGTTAACACAACATCCAAGAAAGAAATATAACAGGATAACAAATAATTCATTCTTTCCAACAATACACCACCCTTAAATAGACAACATTCCAGGGGGCAGAAGACTCATAACATTAGTACGCACTAACATTCCATTCTCTGAAACAAACCCCATATACCCTCATTTATAGAGAATCCATTAAAATAAAGATCAAATGCTCAGAATACACCCTGATAACATACACAGATCACCCTATTCTCTTCAGAATACCTCTTTGGACGCACATATATAAGAAACCCACACACAACATTATAAACCCTACATATGTGACTATTTTAAGGCAAACCACCCATACTGGCTCAGAATCAAACAGCAGCCAACAAAGGCACCCACTTAGCAGAACAAGTTCAATCACTTATTATAACTAACACCTCCATAACATACGAAAAATAACCAACACATGAAAAGTACCACATCGGTAAGCATTACCACTTTTTAACGTCACTTACACACCAAAAACACAGAGAACACAATAGTCAGCCTTTCTTCAGTCCCGCTCACAATTATTATATCCTTGCAACCTATGCACCCACAATCATCCAACTTTTAAACTACATATATAAACTGTTAAAAAACAGACTGGACCCCTTTCCTCACGTCAGAGAAGACAATATTTACAATTTCATCTTAAATAAATATCTAACTCTCATTGGAAAAAGCAACACACTTTATTGACAAAAGCATCACATACGTATGCAGTAAAATTATCTCCAACGGCCACAGAAAATTTCAAAAATGAAAGAGGAGACAACCTAAAGCAACGTAACATTTTAACACAAAACAAGACCCACTTAAAAGAAGAAATGAAATGGATTTAATTCCTCAACATCCATATCACCAACCTAATCACTAATCAATAGGCTACAAACCAAACTCAGCACAACTTTGGGAGACAGTAGAAAAAACACATCACGTCCTTCCACAGCCCCCACCCATCAGTCCTTAGTTAAAGGAAACAACTAAAATGCATCGCGTAGACTACAATGTAACATTCTTATGAAATAATATCTAACATTAGTTTCCTCCAAACCTTCACTCTTCGTCACATTAGATCGCGAAAGAATCAGTAGGCCGGTGCGGTTTGGTTAGTATTTTGCCAGTACAGCAAAGATCCTACTACTTACACCAATTATGCCCATTATCTCGATCGTGAAGACGTACATAGTAGGTTTAACCATAAATCTGTGTCAATTACTCCAAAATCCTAGACGTTGTGTATATTTTTTTACAATAGTTTATAGAGAAAGAGGTCCTGGCCGTTCAGACTAACGACAGAATATTTTTGCGAGAGGCTAAGGATTTGAGTCTTTCGTACCTGGTGCGGCCTGGTTTATTATACATTTCTAAAGTCAAAAGGACCCTTTGTTCATTGATCCTCCCATAACCCGGGCCAAGGTAGGAAGGGGCACCTAGGAAGCGTAGACTCTCCAAAGGACGAGGGAGCCCAAGTTCCGAAAACGTCTCGGTCGCTAAAAGTTTCTTTTTAGATTACTCAATTTTAAAACAGTTTTCCCTTCTTCGATTTAGAACTAGAGATCACTTGCCTTCAATGTAACTAATTGCCTGGGAATCTAGGCAAACTCTGAGGGAATGCGAAGGCTTTCCCCTCCCTTTCCCCTTAATCAAAAACAAGAAGGAAGCCACGCGATTTCCTAGAAGCATGATTTATACGTTCTTCTAATCACTTTAAGTATCTCCATTCAACCAGTGGCGAGGCAGTTGTACCTAGATAGGATGTGTAATGTAATTTTTACCTACATTCGGACGGAAGCCATGTTTGAAGCAACGAGTTCCACTTCATCGAGGCAGAGTCGCCTAAGCGCTTTCTCCTCTAAGGTTATCTGAACGATCAAGACCACTTTATACAAACATTACAAGATTAATTCCATGTGACTGCCCTTGGCCTAGCTGGTCGACGAGTTGGAGATGTGTGTCCTTAATGTGGATAATTTTAAACATCCGTTCTGATGTCGGTCTGTGCTTTCATGAGTCACTGGGTGATGTTGGCAGTACCAACAGATGTTGGCCGCACATGCACTAGTAAGATGCTTCTTTTCGGCATGAGAGATAACAAAAGCTCTGCGCGCGCACTATGCATATTAGGCTTACTCGTCTGCAGCCTGCGTCTTATGTGGACACCTCCGGCTCTAATTAATTCGTTTCCGATCGTGCAATGTATATGCCGCCGAATAGTGCCATTATACCCTTATTCCTTTGAGGTTAGGCACATAAAACACCTTTCTAGACCTAATAGAGCCATTCTCTATGTTACTGACTATGATACCAGCCTGAGGGTCATACATTTAACAATTTGTCGCTAAACCTCTTCCCACAAAGCTTGTATAGCGGAGAGAGTATTGCATTTGAACTCTTAGGAACACACTTCCTGTTAAGTGGGAGCCATGCCAATGCAAATAGAGGGCTCCATTTCCGACGATAATATCGGCTTCCACGCACTAGCCTACTTGTTTGAACTCTGTAACCCTCTAAAAGAGCATTGAGTCTAGCTTCACGGTGATCTCATTGCAATGCACTGCATTGTTTGGGGATTAAAGAATCGTTAATGGTTTGGAGAGGGTTCGTGATTTATAGCGTGTTACATAACTCCATGATTCATATCGTTGTTTTGGAATCTCTGCAAATGCCTGTTTGTGATATATGTTACACCTAGACCGCTTCGACAATGGGGATTTTGCGATTATCTCTCCTAATTTCTTAAACTAATATGGATTACGGAAAATGAGCTCACCGATAAGAGAGTTAAAATCCACGAGACTCTGACGAACACACTACCATTTTACTTTGCTTTACTCGTATTCCATGACAGGAATCAGGTAATTCCTAAGCGCTGCCTGGAAAATAAGATGGAATATGGCCTAGAGAAACCCATATTTTTCGCTCCATAGTGCCAAGACTAATCGTGTAATTCAAAGTATACTTCAAAGTGTGGCTTGTCTAATTGTTTAAAGCGAAAGGTGTCAGAATATAAAAAAAACCCCGGAAAACAGCCCCAAATGATTATTTCATGAGTAAAACATTTTCCTATACATTATAATTGAAAACTTATTTAGTAACATTTTTGGCATTTTAAAACAATCCTTTATACTATTACTCGTATCTAAAGTCATTTAGCTAAAAAACTCAATAAATATTATAATAAAAACAGACTCATAAAAGAGGGCCAATACAAACCTCTCACCTGATTAAAGAAACCAATGCAACTTTCGAAATTATCACGCTCGATATATATAATATCAGTTTAAAAATCATTACAGCAGATAAAATAAAATTTGTTGTAAGTATACGTGGAATAATCTACAATAAATAAAATAAGTAACATATACTCAAAGATTATAGAGATATTGGCTACGGAATTGAAATAATAAGAAACAACTAAAAACGCATCCGACTATCTGTGAAAGGGGGCAACGCTTCCTAAGGCCACCCATTCAGGAATTTCGAAGAGTTGAAAATATTAAAGAGAGAGAGTGTGATAGAACGGGTTGAGGCCGCGTTAATTTAAACCCCTATCCCATGTCATTTAAAACCACGATGCTCCCACGTGCATCTTCGCTTTGAAGCTTGGTGCCTTATCGCAGCCACCTGAGTCAATGTTTAAACAAGGAGGTTTATTTTCCCCCGTTCACCCCCATACGCCGACCTCGCCAGATGGAGTTAGGCTTATGGGCAGATAAGGCATTGTTCCCAGGCTCCGCTGTGCATTCCCTCGAAGCTCTCACTCCATTGTCCCCCACGCCAAGGGAGTGTCTCGACTATTTAGATGGAAACTTTACCACTAAGAGCAGATTGAAGATCCAGATTTTTGTCACGAAACATCACCCCGACCCTCTCTCACTTTGTGCGCCAAGGGACCTCGACCTCGAGTTCACCATCATTTGTCCAGAAGGAGGACAATATCCCTTGAGTGCCAAGGTTCGAGACTTCGTGATGCCGAGTCCACAAGGCTTTCCCCTTGTTGTTCAGAAAGAGAACAACGTTAGAACAGCCATTGTTCGTTTGAGCCCGTTGACAAGAAACGGTTCTCGCCCTTTCCCCTCATTGTTCAGAAGAGAACAACGTAGAACAGCCATTGTTCGTTTGAGCCCGTTCTCCAAGAAACGGTTCTCACCCTTCCCCCTTGTTGTTCAGAAGAAAACAACATTAGAACAGCGATTGTTTTGAGCCCGTAGACAAGAGACGGTTCTCACCCCCCCTGTTGTTCAGAAGAGAACAACGTAGAACAGCCATTGTTCTTCAAGCCGTTTGTCGAGAAACGGTTCTCATTCCCAAGACGCCACGTCAGGATCATCTTATTCCCCCCCTTTCCCTGGAACTCGCCAGCGGACCGAAAATTCCTTCACGTCGACTTCCTCTGCACCACTAGTATAAAATTACGTAAGCCGAACGTTACCTTTGAGTATTTAACCCTTTTGTCAATTCTATCCTGTGCTCTAAATGGTAAAGCGAACCATCCCATCTCTTTAACTTTATATTTGTTTTACCTTTTAAAAACTTTTAATCCTCGGATCAGCCCGAGCCCCCACGACCCTTTCCATTCTCTGTTTATGTCAATATTTTCCGTTTTGTGTATTGTTGATAGTTATTATTAATAAAACTCTATTTTATTAATGATAGCAATATTATTATCCTTGAGCTCAGTTCCACTTCTTAAGCATATCGAAGATACATAATATCGGCCCGCCAGACATCCACGCACTCTAAAGATAATTAAAGAAGTTCCCTCAACGAATAGTTATATATGGTATATCGTCGAGAGTCCATTCTACGACATATATATATATATATACTATTTAAATTTGGTATCAGGTGTGTAAGGTTTAACGCTATATCTTTGCAAACACTGGTCTCAGTCGAGTAAAGCATAGTGTTATTCGTTATAATGATAGAGTATAGTAGTTCCCTTTTGTTTTAACGATTGCTATCCCCTTTTTTGAAACTTAAGAAGCTAGAGTAGCTCAAAGAACTGTTATAATAATTTGTTTGTGTTTTTTTTGTGATTTTAGTCAGTGGTTATTTAGATCGAGAAACCAAGTACGAATAGGTCAGTGCCCATATTTAGGTAGGCTAATTCTTTAGAAGGCATAATTCTTGTTGCAAGGAATTTAAGTTGGTTGACTATTGCGCCCCCAAGTGCAAAGATGAGCCAGTTAAGAATCTTTAAAGTGCAAGGAGAGTCCTTAGGACTTTCCGGAAAAGAACTAATTGAGTACCTTCAAGAGAAGCAAAGAAAAGAGGAAGAAAAAGAAATCCAACGAGAAGAAAGAGAAAGAGAGGAACGAATAAGACAAACTGAGCTTTACCATCAGATTGAATTAGCTCGTGTGGAAGCAGAAATACAGTCCGCCAGATCACGTTAAGAATCCCCCCAAATCTCTCACTAAAGCTCCCCAATTTCAAGGATGGAGAGGATTTCGGAGCATTTTTAGCCCACTTCGAAAAGATCTTTGAAATCAATAACATGGATCTGGAGGCTGAAGGTGTAGCCAGATTACTTCCCCTGTTAAATTGTAAATTGCGCGAAATTTTTATATCTCTACCATCTTAGTGTACAATTAACTACAGCACCTTAAAAGCTGAGTTATTGGCCGCACATAATATGACTCCCGATTTCTACCGCCAAGAATTTCGAGGAGGTCGTATTAAATCCAGGCAGACGTTCCGTCAATTCGGATACATTCTTCAGAGGAATTTTAAATTTCGGTTAGAATCCTCAAAGGTTGATCCGAACAACGAGTCCTTAACAGACTTCGTGTTGCGAGATCAATTTTTGGCGTCTCTCCCGACAGAGATCCGCGCGTTCGTCAAGGATCGTCGGTGCCAGACCTTTAAAGAATGTACCGAAAAAGCGGATGTCTATGCCGCAAGCTATAATTTATACCCAAAGGAGCGGACTTCTCACCAACCCCCAAACCAGGAAAGCAAGAAGGATTCGCACCCCTTCCCAGGAAAGCTGACAAAGTTTCCGGGCCGCGTAAAAACCCAAAACTTCATTCCCCAAAACCAACAACGGGACTCCAAACCTCCCGTTAAGATTTCTTCTCCATCTCTCTTCCCGAAGCGACCAATAATATGCTTCAACTGGGGTGTAGAAAACCACATGAGCTGAAATTGCCCCCAAAATTCTAGGCTTAAAAGCGGACAAGCCCACCAAGTTCACCAGATTAATGCAACCACGGCTCCCCCGGTGGTGCAGACCCAAGCAGAAACTTCTCTCCCTCCGTCAGGCTACCAGGATAAATTTTATTTTTGATAAAAGTTTATCGGGAACTTTTTAATTTGAGGAGGGCAGCGTGAACGGCTGCCGAGTATCGACTCTCGTCAGGGACACAGGATGTACATGTTTCATCGTGTCCGACGAACTCCTCCCCGCAGTGGACCCTAACCACGAAAAATTGCGGTGGTACATGACTACCTTGGGCGGGCGAACCGATTCCCCGTCGTTAGATGTTACCTGCAGTGTCAATATTATGATAGCTGGGCTGAAGTCATTTCAGCACCCATAAAATTCTGTTCTGTACTTCTAGGACAGAGCCCTCAAGTAAGCTCTGACTTTGTGTCCCAGGCCGCCCTTACTCGAGGTCGAGCTAAGAAGCAAGCCCAGGAGTCCTTCCCCTTAGAACCCCGATACCGTCCGAATTCTCGGAGATCCTTAACCAGGACTTTAGGACGGCACAAAAGGAGTGTGAAGCACTAACACTCTTATGGGATAAGGCCCAAAACCAGGGCACGGAGACTGTCCGTGGACCTAAAGTCATCCGGTACCTGGAGGAAGGTGGCTTACTTTATCGATCCGCCGAGGACAGTAATAACGCTGTTACTACTGTCCTATGCCTTCCACGATCCCATGTCCCTATAGTGTTTAAAGTGGCTCATGACAGCATTTTTTCCGGTCATTTTAGTAACACTAAAACGGGTCAGCGCATTTTTAAATATTTTTACTGGCCGGGTGCTGCAGCTGACATCTTAAAGCATTGTTGATCGTGCGATGTGTGCCAGAAGACGTCCGCTAAGGGGCGGGTCAAACCTGCTCCCTTACAAAGGGGACCAGTCATTACTGAACCCTTCTCCAGAGTGGCCATCGACCTGGTTGGCCCTATCCACCCCCCTTCGAGCGAAGGGCACAGCTACATTTTCATTTTGGTAAACTTTGCTACCCGTTTCCCGAGGCTGTCTTCCTTCGCCGAATCGACAGTATTTCTTGCGCCGAGGCCTTCATTTCCATCTTTTCAAGGGTAGGCGTCCCCAAGGAAATACTCTCCGATAGAGACCGACAATTCACCTCTGAGTTGATGGAGTATGTAGGGAAGCTGCTCATGGTAAAGCCCCTTTTTACCACCCACTTCCGGCCACAGACAAACGGGATGTGCGAGGAATTAAATGGAAATTTAAAATCCATTGTTAAGAAGATCTGTGTCGAGCAGCCCCGCGAATGCCACCGATATCTCCCGGTCGCCCTATTCGCCTATCGGGAAATTCCCCACCGTACATTAGGCTTCGCCCCGTTCGAGCTCCTTCATAGACGTAATGTACGCGGGCCACTCGGTATTTTAAAAGAGTTGTTAATCAAGCCCCAACTGGATCAAGAACTCCAGTCATCTCACGCCTATGTCTTGGACCTACGCCAGAAGCTCTAGAAATGCGCAAACATCGCCTATAAAAATGCCGATGTCAATTTGGAGAAATACAAAACCTATTTTGATGTCAGGTCCGAAGATCGTAAACTTAAGCCCGGTGATGAAGTACTCCTGCTCCTTCCCACAGCCAGTAATAAATTACCGAGCCAATGGAAAGGTCCGTACTCGGTCCGCGAGGCACGAGGAACGGTAGATTACCTCATTGGTACCCCAGCAGGCGATAAGCTCTATCGCGTCAACTTATTGAAAAAGTACCACCGGCGCGCCCATGGAGATACCTTCGTAGCACTGGACGAAACATCGGCGCTTGAAGAGGATTACCCCGTGGAGTCCCTTAATGTAATCCAGACAGTGTGCATCCAACCTGATGCCGATTACCCTCTTCCTTCCCTACCAGGCAAGCCTTTTGAACCCTCTGACCTGGATATCGACGCGCAGCTGACACCACACCAAAAGAGTCAGCTACAAGAACTATTATGTCAGTTCGACGACGTTCTTTCAGACAAGCCTGGGTGCGCTACCAGTTTCGAGCATGATATTAAATTAACAACCTTAGAACCCGTCCGTTCAAAACCCTATCCCATGCCGATTCATTTACGCCAAGTCTTTAACGCCGAAGTTGATAATTTAATTAGTTTAGACATCATAGAACCTTCCACCTCTAGTTATTGTTCCCCAATCGTCATGGTCAAGAAACCTGATGGCTCTTATCGGATGTGCATCGACTTCCGGAAGTTAAATTCGGTAACTGTGTTCGACGCCGAGCTTATCCCGTTGGTAGACCAAAACCTCCACCTTTTCGAAAAAGCCAAGTTCATCTCAGAACTCGATTTGTGCAAGGTGTATTATCAAATCCCCCTCTGGCCCGAGGTGAAAGCATATACCGCCTTTGCAACGGAGAAAGGCCTTATGCATTTCAAGCGCCTTCCTTTTGGCCTCGTCACTGCTTGTAGCAACTATAACCGTCTCATGAGAAGGCTGTTAGATGGACTTCCAAACGTATCCTTTTACTTTGATAATGTCTACGTCGCTACTCGCGAATGGAGTCACCATTTAACCACCCTATTAGCTCTTTTCGAGCGACTGCGCGAAAATGGCCACACCATTGGCCCCAGCAAATGCCATTTTGGCCACGAAACCATAAAATATTTGGGTTTCAATATACGACAAAGCCAGTTGGGTCCCCAAGAGGATAAGATTAAGGCAATCGCCGACATGCTTCTCACGAGTACAAAGAAGCAATTAAGATCGTTCCTAGGATCAGCTTCGTACTATCGGCGATTCGTTCCGAATTTCGCTGCAATTTCGGTGCCCCTCAGCTCCCTTTTAAAAAAGAATTCACCCGATCGTCTACGTTGGAATGAGGTCGCTATTTCCCATTTTAATCAGCTCAAGAGTAAGCTCATTTCTGCCCCGATTTTAAAGTTGCCCAACCCGAAAAAATCCCTTTGGGATTAAGACCGACGCGTCCAACGAGGCCATTGGAGGTGTACTCCTTCAATACGAGGATGACGGAACGAGTCATCCAGTTGCATATGCTAGTCGTCAATTATTACCACGCGAAAAGAGATATGCCACTATAGAAAAGGAAGTTCTATCAATTATCTGGGTCATAGACAAATTCAAAATGTACTTGATAAGAAAAGAATTTCAGATAGGAACCGACCACCGTCCGTTAGCCTATATTGGGAATGTGCGACACTCCAACGGCCGAATCATGCGCTGGAGTTTACTCTTGCAAGAGTATCAATTTAAAATAAATTTTATAAAAGGTTCCGATAACCAGGTTGCTGACACACTCAGTAGGAATGCGTTACCGAATAGCATAGAGTAATTGTATTCATAGAATTAGTATCTCCATGTAGGTATATACCGTCTTGTACGACTTAAATTAAGATTCTCTTGTAATATAATTAGCTAATGTATATGTCTGAATTTTCTAACGCTCAATGTCTATTTTTTTTTTGTATGTATATATTTGTACCCATTAAATTACGTATAAATTATTTTGTCCCATATGTACTAATTTTATATCATTTCATTGTTCCATGCCTTTTTTTTATTAAGTTTGTATTAAAGGTTATTTTCCCTTATAATCAGAAGATCTAAATAATCATATGTATTGAGGTAATACTAGTTAGGTGCAGGAAGGTACGGTTGGTACAAGAAAACGAGTTCCCCACAAAGGAGCTCTAACGTTGTCCCTTCCTTTTTTTTTCGAAGTGACAACTTCCCCCCGGAATGGAGGGGTGTGATAGAACGGGTTGAGGCCGCATTAATTTCAACCCCTATCCATTGTTTTCTAAAACCACGATTCTCCCACGTACATCTTCGCTTTGAAGCTTGGCACCTCATCGCAGCCACCTGAGTCAATGTTTAAACAAGGAGGTTTATTTTCCCTCGTTCACCCCCATACGCCGACGTCACCAGATTGAGTTAGGCTTATGGGCAGATAAGGCATTGTTCACAGGCTCGGCTGTGCATTCCCTCGAAGCTCCCACTCCATTGTCCCCCACGCCAAGGGAGTGTCTCGACTATTTAGATAAAAACTTTACCACTAAGAGCAGATTGGAGATCCAGATTTTCGTCGCGAAACATCACCCCGACCCTCTATAACTTTGTGCACCAAGGGACCTCGACCTCGAGATTCACCATCACTTGTCCAGAAGGAGGACAATATCCCTTGAGTGCCAAGGTTCGAGCCTTAGTGACCTCGAGTCCACAAGGCTTCCACCTTGTTGTTCAGAAAGAGAACAACGTTAGAACAGCCATTGTTCGTTCGAGCCCGTTGACAAGAAACGGTTCTCACCCTTCTTTCGTTGTTCAGAAGAGAACAACGTAGAACAGCCATTGTTCGTTTGAGCCCGTTCTCCAAGAAACGGTTCTCACCCTTCGCCCTTGTTGTTCAGAAGAAAACAACATTAGAACAGCGATTGTTTTGAGCCCGTAGACAAGAGACGGTTCTCACCCCCCCCTGTTGTTCAGAAGAGAACAACGTAGAACAGCCATTGTTCTTCAAGCCGTTCGTCGAGAAACGGTTCTCATTCCCAAGACGCCACGTCAGGTTCATCTTATTTCCCCCCTTCGGCTGGAACTCGCCAGCGGACCAAAAATTCCTTCACGTCGACTTCCTCTGCACCACTAGTATAAAGTTACGTAAGCCGAACGTTACCTTTGAGTATTTGACCCTTTTGTCAATTCTATCTTGTGCTTCAAATGGTTTAGCGAACTATCCTATCTCTTTAACTTTATATTTGTTTTACCTTTTTAAATCTTTTAATCCTCGGATTAGCCCGAGCCCCTACGACCCTTTCCATTCTCCTTATGTCAATATTTTCCGTTTTGTGTATTGTTGATAGTTATTATTAATAAAACTCTATTTTATTAATGATAGCAATATTATTATCCTTGAGCTCAGTTCCACTTCTTAAGCATATCGAAAATACATAATATCGGCCCGCCAGACATCCACGCACTCTAAAGATAATTAAAGAAGTTCCCTCAACGAATAGTTATATATGGTATATCGTCGAGAGCCCATTCTACGACAGAGAGCATTTATAACCGACAAGAAAATTTTGTTACGAAGGAGCACAGTAGGAGAGTTGGATTTAATATTTTCTATGAGGAAGGAAGAAGTCAATTGAGATCTTATGAAATGAAATCTTTGAGAAATACCGTCAAAATAAATTTAGACTATTATGATTGCTTTTAATATACATGAGATATATAAATTTAAAAAAATGAAACAAGAAACATTGAGAATGGAAAATATACAAAACAAGGCATCAATTTTGGAATTAGAGGCAAATGATATTTTAGCAGCGAGACCTGAAACGAGAAATGTGGTGTAGTATGTATAAAAAGAGAGAGGCTTACTCTCAAGTTTCATACAATTTACAACCTTAATATATAGCTTATGCTTTGATAAGGAAGAATAATATGCGAAATAAAATATGCAGGATTTTACCGAGTAAGCATGGAAACAAAAAGAAAGATTTATGACTATTTTTTACTCTAAATTATAGCGTAGTAGCAACGAGGGCGATTAATCACAACGTTTAATAAGGAATGAGATGGAAAAAAGTGTGTAAGAGCCGCAGGTTTAACTCCAGGTATTGTGTTTGGGAGGTCCAAGTAAAGCTGTTTGGGGCAGAAAGACAAGGCATCCTCCAGATGTCAATCGCATCCAGTTTGATCTAGCTATACAAAGCACATTCTTGGATTAAAAGAGATGGATGAGATTAGACAAAAGGGTAGGAAAGAATGCGGACATGTTAGACACTATTACTACAAAGAAATTATCGATTGGAGGCAGAATCACCCTCCAACACTCGCGTCATCTACCAGTGATGAATGGATAAAAGCTGGGCAGTGACTAATCTACTAAATTAACCGCTGGCTGAAGAAGTGAAGGAAACAATCCATGGGAGTTTCTATCTAATTCACACTAGTGAGATCATTAGGTAGGGCAGGGCATGTAATTGCTACAGGTTAATCGTATAACACTGTATAAGTGGGGGTCATTCTTAAAAGTATCGAATAAAAAATATAAATGAAATAGAAAAAAGGAAAGGTTTAACTAATGCAGACTGGATCTGCGGGATATACAATACTAGAGCGTGATTTGAGATGGATCTTGCAGGAAAATAAATTAAGCCTTGTTGTTGGGGGTAAAACTAGGCAGAACTCTAATGATATAATGTAATGTATTAGTTTTTGTCTGTGAAAATCATTTTATCAACGATTGGCAGATTAGTTGTTTAAGTGAGGCTGACATAACCTGAATGTAAATGTGAGAATCCTATTTCTCGTAGGAAAAGCGAAATAATAACGAGATAATCTCACACAACGATCTTCACGACGATCAATGTTAGAAGACGAAATTAATTATATTGCAAAAATTCGTTATATAGTTGGATATGAAAGTTAATTTTGAACATGGTCACCGAATTTTCCAGAAAACATTCTGTATTTATCGAATGAAAACCCCCCAAAATAAAATGTAAGACTTAGAACATTTTATCACACCTGTCATGCGTTATAAGCATATGAAGAAAACTAGATATCAGCTCATCTAAATAAGGGTTTTTTGGTGTATAAGTTCGTTCGATTAAATCGAATTGTGGAAGAACATATAAAACATAATTTATTAATAAATGAAATGACCTCGCTCAAAAAATTTCGTCTATAGAACCGACTGAACTACAGATCTTAGAATATTGGCTATATACTATAAATATCAAAATATTTAACTAAGTCTTTTTGCAAGCTTAAAAAATTTAACTTAGTGATACGTTTATAATAATCCTATATGGTCTTGTAGAAAATTATAATTCGTAAAACATTGAAAAACTGCAGTTACAAACTCAAAATTTTTCTGTAGTCTGTAGAGCTAGAAAAAATTTCAAGTTTTAACAAAGGCATATAATAAATGATACAAGTGTCCCAAATATATTTTCATATGCAATATATCAATTATACCTATTCTAAAACCTTCGGGATAATGAAATGATACAACGTGAGATGGAGAAATTATTATCTAACGTCCGTTCCCTCAGCAAATGCTATATTCGTCATAAGAGATTTCCATTACCAAATTCCAATAAGTGGAGTTTAATTGAATGCTGTTGGTAAAGTTGCTTTCAAACTTTGTTGATGAATGGCTGGTAATTTATGCGATCGAAGTCATTCATGGATTTATTGAAGATAATTTTCCCGCCACTTAAAGTATCGGAAATTGTGGAAAGCCCAGCTCTTGGAAACGCAGATTATCAGATATTAGGAGAGCAAAGTAAACGAATGAAATATGGTTCATTAACTACCCCGTCAAAGTAAAAGCAAATTACATTTAACTAAATATTAAGTTTCAAGATAAAAGCGCAATAATTTACTCATTTTACTCGCATTATTTTAGAAATCTGTTACTATGTCATTACCTTAGGATAGAGATATAACTTTACTTTTGATTAGATAATAAAGTTACATAATAGTGAAGTCTAAACTAATTATTATAGCCCTTTTGATAAATAATTTGCTAAATTTTGTAATAGAAAACTAGAAAGCATCTTATTCCAATCTAGTGTATTGATTAAATACATATGGCTAAAACAGTCAAAAGCATCTATGTTCGATTATTGGGAGAAAAGGATCGCATGGAGTGATGAATATGCATATAGGTTATCCAAAAGCTCATAAAACTCAGGAGAATTATAGGAATTATATGGGCTCACACCATCACAAACTAGCCAAGGTTGTAGGCAAGAGGGGTACTCTTATGAACTTTATTGAAGATACTTTTACTCAGCAAATTGTGAAGATGAAGAGAGAAAATAATTTGAAAACGAAATAATCGATAAAAAGAGTCAGAATAAACACTGTCAAACTTAAATACACGAGACTAATGGACGCACTTTAAACTTCAAACAAAATTCTCTACCTACAAAAGAGAAGAAACTCCCGCGAAAGAACCGAACAGCCTCGCTCAGACAATTTAGATTTATTGAAATTTAAAGCGAATGATTAACGATTCCGTATCAATCAGATATTAGGAGTGGGCTGTATACCAAAGAGGGAGGGTATACAGAGTAAAAATAGTAGGAGATATATAGCCACAGGGCCTCATGCAGGCATGCGGGCTCGTAGGGCTTTCCTTTCTTCAACTTTCCTCTTATCGCAATGTCATTACCCCTATCCGTTATCCACACAGTTAAGTGGATAAGAGAAGACAGAAGATGAATGTAAAAGATAATTGGGGAATTAAAAGATGTGCAAAGGACGGACGGTCGGTGAGAGAGCATTGTTCCTCTTGAGGCCTCGGTGTGGGCAGGGCGTCCCGATTTACTGGATTTCAGTTTAGTGTGGGCAATATTACTTCCATAATATCCGTCTCCTTGCGAGTGCTCAAGAAAGTTACCTAAGAAAGGATTCTTATGCTCACTTTCAATGCTGAAACTAATTTTCTATCTTTTGAAGCTATATCTTTTGTTCACCTCCGAATTTAATTACAACATTTACTGCTCGATGTTAATTTGAAGCAATTTAATAGTTTATCCTTTACTCTTGAGAATTGCACAGAAAGCGATTGGATTTTGTGTTTTTAGCAGACACAGTAAATAAGTATTTATTAAGTATACAACGGAAAGTTAACTTAATAAGTCGAATTATTCTCTTTAAAGAAAATTTCTAAAGATAATTAATGTACTATTATTACGGTGAAGATTTCGCTGCAGTTTCAGAATTTTGAAAACATTGGCATTATAGTAGTTCGGTTAATTACTTGGAGAAACACATGTAAAGTTGCATGGGGATTTGGATAGAGAATTTAAATAGAAATGCGCATCCAAGCAAAGAGATGAGCAGTTAGCGGTGACTGTGACCTATAATTCCAAGAAAGAGTGTAATGATTCTCCTGACGTAAGCGCTATTGCTGGTTCTCTTTGCATGTACACGAAGTTGTTTTGAGAATGAATTGAACTGTTCTTCTCAGAAAAGAAATGCGTTCTACGAGAATGATTTTCTACTCTGACGAAACAGAGAGGAGGTTAGCTTCTATCTCTCTTGATCCATGCACTCACATGGATTCAAGGCCGGATAGTTCTTGTCACTCAATCACGCCGTGTGCGTCTATGAAAGCAGTGGATAAAAGCTGAGTGCAGGCATTCCTTAACAATTGGACTTGATTTACGAAAAAATAAATTAGTGAAGGCACGAGAATATGGTAGCTGCTAGATTTCATTGGCTTCGTTAATCATTCAAGACGAGGAAGAATGTTAATATGTATTCAGAGTTGCAATTCAGTTAATGAAGCAAAATGACAGTTCTGATAAACAATCAAAAACACAATGTACCACTCAATTAAATAGCAATCATGTTAAGTATTCCAATAGCAATTTTAGTTTCGATGATAAATGAGAACTGTTTTAGTGAATGAAAAGGGTTAGCGTTGTAGGAATTCAGAATACCAAATGTGTTACTGTATCAAAATGCGAACTGTTTATAGAAAAAACACATTGTGGTGAGTTACCAAAATGTAGTAAAGAATGAAGGTAAATACTCTTGAAATTAAGAAAATTGCAATTGTGACTATTAATCAAATTTACATTTTTGGAAATAAATCACAATGGAAAGTTCAACTTTCAACGAATGAAAACGAAACTTGTGCTAATAAATAAATAAACAAAACAAAGGAATCGTAACACAAGCTTTTTAATGAAGCACATTGACAAACATTTTAATGTTAAAAATGACACCTTTTGTAAAGAATCAATTACCAATTGTGGTGATGAAGCAAAAGTAAAATTTCAATGAATTAAAATGGTGAACTAATTAATCATAATATCATTATTGTTTATGAATTAGGAGTGAATTCAGTGTAAAAGGTTAATTTTCCTAATTTATCAATATGGACAATATGTTAATCAATCAATATGATTTTGGGCGTGCTATTATTACTCAATATGTCAATTAAGTTATGATTCATAATAAGAATGTGATAGAATCTGATTTTGCTTGATGTCGAATTTTTAGCTAAGTTGATACACGTTCATTTTGGATCATTTATATTTCGTTGTAATAAAGACAGCAGCAGCAATGTCAGCAGCAAAACTAATTTTGATTATCAAACTCTCTTTCTCTTTTCTTCATGTTTCGCACTATTTCCTCATTTATTTTCGAATAAAGGGAGATCGTTGTTAGTTTAAAGACTTTCTTTTAATAAAAAATTGATTTCAATCAAAAACATTATATTGTATCCCTCACCTAATTATATTGTAACTCTCACGTAATTTCCTCCTCAATCACTACTTCTCTTCAGTGTTTACTAAAGAGTGTGGTCCCATTCCCCAGCCCACGGATTCCAAGTTGTTGAAGGAAGTGTGCGATAAAGTATCACGACATCTGTGCGCTATCTTTAAAATGTCAATCCGGACCGGATGCTTTTCTAGAGACTGGCGTGAAGCGGAGGTGACTCTTATCTTCAAGAATGGAGACCCCAGCCATCCGTCAAACTTTCGACCCATCAGTTTGACTTCGATAGGCGGTAAACTCATGCAAAGCACGATAGTAGACAAGATATCGTCTTATTTAGAGTCAAACCTGCTACTGAAGAGTTCCCAGCACGTCTTCCGAAGGCAACGGTCATGCCTGAAGAACCTTGTGGAATTCTTCCACTTGGTGTTCAGTGAGCATGATTGGGATAAAGCGGTGGATGTTGTGTCCCCGGACTTTCAAAAGGCCTTTGACAAGGTACCACACCGTCGCCTTCTCCGGAAATTGCGTGTGCAGGGCATAGACGGTAAGGTAGCAGGTTGGATAGAGAGCTGGCTATGTGGGAGACGGCAACGAGTAGTGCTGAATGGAAGGGCCTCTGAATGGGCCTCCGTATCTAGCGGTGTCCCTCAAGGTTCCGTGCTAGGACCACTACTGTTTATTATCTATGTCAATGACATAGACGGTAACATGGTTGTCAAGATTTCCAAATTTGCCGACGACACCAAGCTTGGTATCAATGTGGCAAACGAGGGGAAAACTGTTCGCCTCCTAGAGGACCTTCTAAGGATTGGGGAGTGGTCGGAAATGTGGCAAATGACTTTCAACGTGGAGAAATGCAAAGTAATGCATATTGGACACCGAAACCCCAAATCTCAGTATATCCTTAAGGGCAATGCCCTCAAATCGAGTAAAACTGAGAAGGACTTGGGTATAACTATCACTAGCGACCCCAAGTTCTCGAAACAGTGCATCGAGGCATAGAAGAAAGCCCAAAGGATATTAGGCTACATAAAGCGCCAGTTTGGATCCTGTAATAAGGAGATAGTACTTTGTCTGTAGAACTCCCTCTTTCGGCCGCACCTGGAGTATGCCGTACAATTTTGGAGTCCTTCGTTTCGAAAGGACATCGCAAAGTTGAAACGCGTACAAGCCAGGGCAACCAAGCTGATTTCCTCTAGCCGACATAAAAGTTATGAGGATAGACTAAGGGAATTAGATCTGTTCTCGCTGGAAACCCATAGACTGAGTGGTCAGCTCATCGAAGTTTTCAAAATACTTCGAGGGTTCGACAATGTTGACTACTGGGATGTTTTCACACTCAGTAAGAACAGAACGCGCAATCACGGCTTCAAACTTGAACTGAAGCGTTACAACCGCAATCTGTGTGGAAATATTTTCACTTACAGTATCAGCGGTAAGTGGAACGCACTTCGAGTAGAAGTTGTCAACAGTCAATTTGTTGACCAGTTCAAGTCAACACTAGACAAAGTCTTAAAAAGTGGCCGTTTAGGGACGCAAAATAATTGAACAGCCGTGTGCCCGGTCGATTGCTAGTCCAAAGGTACTCTCTTTGAATCGACCGTAAGGTCTCTTAGGGTACAACCTTTCCTTGTTACTCCTTGTTGCTCTGCTTTTTACTAAGAACTACGTTGCACCAACCTCTCCTCGTATTCTGGACGAGATCAAGTGTCCAGATAAGAAAATTTGCATACACATGAGAATTATAATCTCTAGCAACCCCGAGTACACCAGAAGACGCTCTATGAGAGGAGTGGGGGTGGTTGTGCTTTGACTCGAACTGCGTCCATAGGACTTTCCGTGATCAGCATCAGGAACAAACCAACCAACTTTACGTTGCAATCTACCAACACTCTAAAATAATAATTTAAATAACATTACCGTATAAAAATATTTTTATCATATGGTTAAATTATTTAAAATGAGATATCAGAAATGAAGAGCTTCTACTGAAATTATTGCCTAAAGTAAATATAATCTTTCAGAAAATATACTTTAACAAATGGGAGACTTGAGCCAATTTGACAATATGAACGCGGTCAAAATCATACTTTTGGCTTTTGACCAATAAAAAGGCAATTTCTTAAGATTTTATTCTCTCGAACGAGCCGCTAAAAGCACCTTGCTACATTAAATATCTTTCACCCAATGTAGTATATTTTAGTTTTGATGGTCCATTTGGCTAAGTTTACCTTATCTCGCCTTGATAAACACAATTTATGCTTTGAACAATATTAAAACAGAACAACCAGATTACCGTTAGAATTAAGGTCGAGAGCATGGTTAAACAAAAAACGAACAATAATAACGAAGCTTTACAAATTTATATAGGGTTATGGTCTAAATTGTTTTCCAAGATTTGTTTGAAGTTAGCCATTTCTAATTTGATCACCTTATGATATTTTATTGCCCTTTCTCTCTATTCAAAACTAAAGAAAATCCAGAAGCAACTATATTCAAATCTCCTAAATTTTATCGATCAAATAATTTCGTTGTATTGCAAAATCAATTCTAATCTTAATAAATTATATAATTGATATTTTACGTCAATTGATATCTTCTCAATTTCACTAGTTCGTAATAAACCTAAATACGACGTTTAAGATCTAATGAAAGCAGTTTTTCCTCAGAATCTCCATTCATCCTTTGCTTGTCTTCAGCTATGCAGCTATCTACAATTTCAAATAGTTTTGAAAATAGACTCAAATCCTTGTTACAATACCCTAAATAAACATACTAAGTTATCCAAAGTTTATTCCTTATCAACATTCACTGGGGAATATGGCTTTATTATGAATGAAGAGTAGATTCAGAAGACTAAGCCTTCATAGCGGAATAATTCTACGCAATCTACTTATCTAAAAGAATTCGCCTAAATTTGCTAACACACAAATATATAAACACAAGGCTAGCTTCAATTTTTTTTTATATAGGTCTCTTATTGAAAATTTTCTTCTGGATTTGCACACCTGGTTTTCGATTTATTATTGATAAATACAGTCATCAATGCACACAGTCGGTATCTACCAAAATTTCCTTTATTCCTTAGGAGTGCTTAAATTTTTTGTCAACCTAGACAGCAAATTTTGGATGATACCTCAAGTGATATTAATCCTTTTATGTTCAATAGAAGCACGGAACATCTTATAAATGCATGGCCCGATATCAAATGGCCATTTTATTATCGCACACAAAGACACCTGACTCGTCAAAGCGCTCCCTTTCTCCTTCTAACGATGAATCTCAATGAAGCCCAACTAAGCCAAGCGGGATATAGATAAGAAACTATACCTTTGGAAAAAATCTTCAGTAATACATAATTTATATTTCCTACAAATATGGAGTATATTTGTTGGATTCTTCTTGGTTTGTTGAGGCTTGTTCGCACTATTCTTGATTTGGGACTTTTGTCGAGATGTCTTTGCGTAACTGCGTGCTGAAGCGTTCACATCTTCTTTCCAGAGTCGATCATGGCGTTCATTTGCAGCTCTTGATGTTCCCGAAGACTTTTTCATGTATGTTCAACATCTTTTCAAATTCATTAATAATTATAAAGATAGGCCTACTTTCAAGGTTCCTTGTTGCAGAGCAAAATGGTTGCCCGTAGAACCATTTCGGAAATTATAAAAAGTTAAAAATAATTTATTTTTAAAATAAATACTTTGAAATGGATCATTATTTCACAACTTGTTAATTTAACCTATATTTTGACGTATTTTATCATTCATGTATAATGTCAAACCTCCAGCATCTGTAACATCATACATCAACAAAAGCAGAGTTTAATAGTAGATTCAGAAGGAAAAGGTTTTTAAAATTTCTTAACTGCTTTTTAATAAGGTTGCAATATTTTATATTATTAGAATAATTTTCTACCATGCAAACTTTGTAAAACGATAAATATATATATATATATATATATATATATCATTATATCTTTACTATTTAGAGTATTATGCAGGTATATACTATTTCTGATCAGATTACTCTAGAGTTAAGTGTGGCTTAACCCTTGTAAACTTCACATGTCTTCTATCTTCTTCTTTTATATATAAAATCTGGAGTGGATATATTGAGATTAAGAAGATCGTTTAAGTGTTTATAGAAATTATGTGGTTTATAAGGTTAACTCCATTCTATTCCTCCCTTTGGCAGTAGCTTCTCTTCTGAGATTAATCCAAAATTTGTTAGATAAATACGCGTTTAGTTATTTAAGGAGTGTTTGGTAGCTCGTGGTAAAAATCTATATAGAGAAGAGGTATGGACATATCTGAGTGAGTTTGGATAGTAGATATAAACGCCTATTTAACAAATATTTTTACGGTTATTGTAAAAAAAATAACTCATATATGCATTCAACCTGTAATAATATTTCACTTCATCTTGAATTTGATGAAAAATATTATCATGAACACTGATCATAGACATAATTTGTGTTGTTTTCGTTTTGACCCATTCTCTAGCAAGGAGTAAACGACAAGCATCATTCTGCAGCAATATAACTTTCCGCAGTTACCTTATTTAAATCAAGGAATTTTAAGCTAAACTGCATTTATGAAGTCATAGATTGCGGTTTATATAAAAATCATTAGCCACATTTTCACTGCATCGGGCATGCCTTGAATCTAGTTCTCACCCATGCCAAGCAATCGTCTGTCTCCAAAACGCTTTCACGACTCGTGGAGACCAAAATGTTACAAAATTTAGTTTTAGTGCTTTGTACCGGCGATGAAATGGGATTAATAGAAAAATGCTTAGTGTCGTAGGTCAAGGTCAGATCTATGACCTTCACTCGCCTTGATCCGGCCAGATAAAGCGGGATAAATCTTTAGGATAATTTGAATCTCCGAAGTTCGTGGATATCAATGAAATTAAGTAAGAGTGCGGAGGGCCTAATCAATATAACTTCTTAGACGTTCTTGGCAGAGAAACTGGTAAAACAGAAATATACTATACTATTTAAGGGCAAATTACAAATTATAGAATCGATTCGTGTATTCAGTGTCCCGTTTTCTTATAATTGTGTGTGTTAGTTTGTCGGCACGCCATACGCCCCCCGTTGTCCCTTTAACTTTGGAGCTCATCTGACCTTAAAATTGTAACTTTGTGAATCCATTCTTTAATTTGTAATTTGTCTGTAAATAGTAAAGTGTATTTTTGTTTCACCCGTTTATCTGCCCAGAACCTCTAAGAAGTTATATTTATTAGGCCCTCTGCACTCTTACCTAATTTTATTGATATCCATGTCCTTTGGAGCTTCAAATTCTCCCAAAGATTTATCGCGCTCTATCTGGCCGGATCAAGGCCAGCAAAGGTGACGGATCTGACCTTGACCTACGAGACTAATCATTCTTCTAGTAACCCCATTTTATCGCCGGTATAGAGCACTATACCTAACTCTTGTAATCGTTTGGTCTCCACGAATAGTGAAAGCGTATTGGATACAGACAATTGCTTGCTAAGGATGAGAACCATATTCAATGCGTGACTGATGCAGTGAAAATGGGCGAAGACATCTCGACAAAAGTACCAAATCAAGAATGAGTGCGAACAATCCTCAACAAACCAAGAAAAACCCTACAAATATATTCCATATGGTAGGAAATATAAATTATGTATTACTGAAAAAAAAATTCAAAGGTATAGTTTCTTAGCAAGATCCCGCTTGGCTTAGTTGGGCTTCATTGAGATTCATCGTTAGAAGGACGAGTCATGTGTCGTTTATGAGGGATGAAAAAATTGATGGTCGATATTGAAGCCATGCATTTATGAGATTTTTCTTGTCCGTATTGAACATAAATGGATCATTATCACTCAAGATATCATTATAAATTTGCTGTCCAGGTTGACAAAACAATTTAAGCACTCCTAAGCAATAAGAGAAATTTTGATAAATATCGACTGTGTTCAATGGTTGACTGTATTTATCGATAATAAAACGATAACCTAGTGTGCAAATCGAGAGGAAAATTTAGATAAGTGACCTATATATAATAGTTTTAATTTTGCCTTGTCTTTATATGTTTGTGTGTTGGCAGATTTAGGGGAAATTTTAGATAAGTGCATTTGCGTATTTTTCTTCCGCTACGGAGACTTAATCTTCTGAATCTACTCATTATTCATAATAAAACCTTATTCTTCAGCGAATGATAATAAGGAATACACAATGAATAACATAGTGTGTTTTTTCATGGTATTGGAACAAGGATTTTATTCTATTTTAAAAAATCTTTTCAGCTTGTAGATAGATGACGAGATGAGCACAAGCAAAGGGTAAATGAATATTCCGAGGAAAAACTGCTAAAACGTCTTATTTAGGTTTATTACGAATTGGTGAAATTGAGAAGATATATCTATTGACGTAAAAATATCAATTGTATGATTTATAAACATTAGAATTGAATTTGCAAAATAATAAAAAATTCTTTTTACGATAATGTTATTTAAATTATTATGTTAGTGTTTGTAGTTTTTAAGGTAATATGGGTTGGTTTCTCTATAAAAAATTAAATTGAGTCTGAATTTTTTTATGTTAAAAGAGAATTAACATTAGTTTTCTGGGATATCTTCCTGACACTTAGCACGAAAGGTGATATGGGTGCATTTGCCCACTTAAGAATACTCGTAAGTCACCGGAATCAAGACAGCCTAACACTAGGCTACTTTAAAATAAGAATATGAAAACAATGATAAAAAAGGAAGATCACAACAATCAGGAAGCAATCTCCTGCGTCGGGGAAGGGGGGGTTCTACCTCCCCCCGGTGTGCACGAATCCGTCCCGAGTACAAGCGACAGGCGGTAGTGAACCAGCCCATCTTGGTACCGGGACAGGTATCATGCGCGAAGATCACCCAGACTGGTACATTCAAAAAGAATTTGCCGAACAGTTTGGGGGACGACGCAGTTGTCACAATAGAGCGCGGGCTAGCGCTCCATCAAATAGTGATGCGTCACACGAGTGTGCCTGATTCGGAGACGAAAGAAAGCGACCTGAAGCCGTCGCGGCATTGGTAGATAGGTCCGTGGGAACAGTCGTGGCACAATGGCACGGAACTTTAAGTTCCATTCGACTGTCTCCCATCTTCTTTGCCAAGCAGTCCAAAGAGCTTCCCGTTTTCCTGCCATGTAGTCGGTGTGAGGAAGAAGGAAACGGTGCTCCGGTCGAAAGTCCTCGCAGACTCTTTGGCGCCCTCATCGGCGCGCTTATTCCCCGCAATTCCTACTTGACCAGGAACCCAGCAGAAGATAATCTCGACATCCGCCCGGCTCGCGAAAACCGTGGCGTCACGGATATCGCAACCTAGAAGATGCGTAGATTTCAAGGCTCCGAGAGCACTCAGGGCGCTTTGTCAGTTGCTATAGATCACAATCCGGTCCCTGAACCGGGCACGTCGCGTAATCTCCAGTACCAAGTGGTGTATTGCAACCAGCTTGGCCTTGAAGACAGACGCAGTGCCTGGCAGAGCCCCAATGACTTTAAACAGAGGGGATACGGCGTAAAAGCTGCGACCCTCATGGGATTTGAAGCCATCCGCATACACTGGCACGGTTCCAGCGTGACACGTGGTGTCTCCAAAAAGATCGAACGCAATACTCCCGGCGCCGTACAAGCTTTGGAAGCAGAGGCGTGGCGACAAATAGCCAAATGTGGTACACTCTAGGGTCGCGATCTTGGCAGAACCAGGGGCACCACCGTCCGAGAGCTAGACCTAGCTCTTGAAGAGTTACCTGGCCCTCAAATCAAAGGTCATAGGGTATGACTGGCGTCTCTCGACGGAATAGGCACCGTCGAAATCAGCTGCAGATGTATGCAGTGAGAGCTGTTGGCGACTAAGTGAGGCATGGGGCGAGCGCGTACAGGCGAGTGATGCAGTGCACGCGGGATAGAGCGAGTGGCATCTTCCTAGCATCGACTAGGTGGCTCCTAAAGGGGAAGAGCAAGAGGCACTGGTCTCGATGAGAAGGCCGGTGTGGTGTATCGAGTCCACCTTTCGCAATAAAAGCTCGCTCGGCTACGGATGTATAAAACTCGCATCCGTAGTCGAGCTTTGAACGAACAAAAGATCGATAAAAAAGTAAGGCAGTAGCCCTATCAGCGCCCCAAGCGATGAACATCACGCAACGGAGAATATCCTTCGCGCGGGAACAAGAGAACCTAAGGTTGTGAATATAAGCCTCTCATGTGAGGCGTCGGTCAAATACAAGACCAAGAAAATGGTTCGATTCAACCACTTTCAGCCGTACCCCATTAACAAAGAAATCTGGGTCAGGGTGGAGCCGTGGATGGCGGCAAAATTGCACCACCATAGTCTTGGCTAAAGAAAACCGAAAACTGTGCGCTTCGGCACAGCCAGATACGTGGTTTAATGCCTGTTGGAGTCGACGCTCCAGATTGGCATCTGGGCTGCGTCAAAAGAGATCGAAAGGTCGTCCACGTAGAGCGTAGTGAGAACATCTCCCTGCAGCACCGAGGTGATGCCGCTGATGCTCAGGACAAAGAGTGTGACACTGAGGATTTTTACCTGCGGGACAACCTCTTTACGCTAAATTGTGCTGAAGAGGGCTCTTCCAACCCGTACGCGGAATCGACGATCTCAAAAAAAATTTTAAAAATCATTTGGAGCGGTCCCCTTGCCCCCATCGTGTGGAGAGTCTCCATGATACCGTATCGCCTTGCGGTATCATAGGCCTTCTCCAGAAAAAAAAACACCGTAGCATAGTGCTGTCTACGAAGAAAGGTTTTGCAGATGGCATTTTCCATTCGGAGCAGAGCATCCCAGGTGGAGTGAAATTTGCGGAAGCCGCACTGTGCACAAGACAGATGCCCTTCGCTGTCCAGGAAAAATGCTAATCTAACATTTAACAATTTCTCCATCAACTTGCGCACGCAAGAGGTTAGAGAGATTGGGCGGAAACCAGCTGAAGTAGAGGAATCTCTTCCCTGTTTGTGGAAAGTGAGCATAGTATCGATTCAATAGGAATCTGGTAATAGCTCCTTCACCCAGATCCTGTTGAACAAATCTACCAGATATGCCAAGCCTCGATGACGCAGGTTTCGAGGCATGGCGTACGTGACATCTTCCGGACGATGGGCGGTGTCCGCGCACGAAACAAGAGATGAACGCAACTCACTTACAGTAAACCTGTCGTTGAAGGGATCTCCACCTTTGGAGGTAAAAGTCCAGTCGGAAGCTTTCCGCGACACGAAGTGCCTTCCGGCAAGAGAATGCGGAGAAAGCGGTCACGAATGATTCCACCACGAACACCCGGTCTGATATTGCGGTCCTATTCTCCTAGAGTACTGGAGGGGGGGTCTTGCGAGAACTTACCCCGAATCCTTTTGACTTGCTTCCACACCTCTGCTAAAGGGGTCTTCCCGTTAAGTGCAGACACGTATGCCTGCCAAGAAGAGTGGCGGGCGAACTTCGAAGTATACTGGAACCTAGCCCTAGCCCGACGAAATTCACTGACAGTGAAATCGTTCGGGCGGCGCTTATAGCGCATGCATGCATAACGCTTCTGTTTGAGGGCCGTCTCACACTCGGCCGATCACCACGGGAGTGGTCGGCGTGCAAAACGGCCAGACGTTCTGGGAATAGTAATCAGGTCCGCAACGATGAGTCTACCGGAGAAGAACTCAACGGCCTCATCTACCAACCTAAACTCCTTGACTGAAATAGAGAATTCACTCATCTATTTAAATGCATTTCCTGAAAATGATATTTGAATGGGAAAGTGATCACTACCATTAAGGTCATCGAGCACCCCCCCAATCAAGATCAGGCTGTGCATCCAAAGAGCACAAGGATTGCTCAAGGCAAGAAAATGAACCTCGGGCAGTGATGCGTAAACTCATCCACATTTAGGACACCTATATCCAGCTCTTCGATCAGATCGGCAAGGACTTGTCTTCTTGTATTCATTGAGTAATCTCCCCAGAGAGGATGCCTGCCGTTTAGATCTTCAAGCAAGCGAAAGGGGCTCGGCAACCGTGCCATAACACGGCGGAAGTGCCCCGCGTCGACGTCAGCTGACGGTGGAATGTACGCAGAAATGATAGTATACCTCCGATCCAGGTAAAACTTCACAGAAACTGCCTGAAAGGAGGTATCTAAAGCGAAAGGAACAACGGAGACATCATGTCGGGTGTAAACCGCGAATCCCCCAGCCCGGCCATCTCGCCCTGGTGTGGTCGCAAGACCCTTATACCCCGGGAGCGCAGGCAGGGAGCACGCGCCTAGCGTGGTCTCCTGCTAACGGGAACCGGAACGAGACGAGCCTTCGCTGCTCCTCCCAGTTGGCTCGGAGTCCATAGTAATTCCATTGAAGGAATATGCCCTTCAGGCCTAGCTCCAATGAGATGCGGGGGCACCTTTCGAACAGAAGACGCTCAATGGAATGGCCGTACGCTTTCCGGAGGCAGAACTCCGGGCGCTGTTGGCCGAACAATGTGCTAAAGTCGCTCTCGCCTGCGAGGACTTATTTGGGGAGGTTGGGCTCGCCATGCGAGTGTTTTCCTCCCTCCGCCTTAAAACATTAGGCGGGCGTTGCGGCTTCGGAGGCAGAGGTCCCTCTTTTCGAGGAAAAACCTTCTCCGAACCACTAAGTCCACCACTAGGAGTGGGCGTAGGAGCCGAAGCTCCTTTGTTGTTGTCCTCCTTTAGGGGGAAAGATTTAGGAACCCCGGAAGATAGCCTGGCGACCAACTTCAGAGGTGTTACCTTCTGTGAGTCTAACGACTCGGTGGAGGTGCGTAGCCGTTTCGCCTAACGGGAAACGGTCACACTGAGGGAAGGGGGGAGTACTGGTTTTAGTCGCGGCTAGGTGTGAAGCCTTTTTGCCACCAGCTTTAACAAGGGAGCGCCTAGGTTGAGTTGAACCCACAGGAGGTTCCTGTTGGGTGCGGAAACAACCATGTCGTTGGCCTGGATGGGCCAGGCACAGAGGGTGCCTTGCTAACCATTGAGGCATAAGACGTGCCAGGCAGTGTCAGGCATGCAAGGACCAAGTCCTTAGCCTCGCGGAATGAGACTCGAACCTGGGCATGAACGGCTAGGATTTCTTTTTCAAGGAGATATACACCACATTTCTTTGAAGAAGAGGGATGCGGCTCTCCGCAATTTACACACTTGGCCACACATGATTTAGATTTATCGTGTGCAGCCTTGGAGCAATATACACAAAATTCGAGTGACCCTGGCTTTGCACGTGTACATGAACGATTCATATGGCCGAAGCGGCGACAGTAATAGCACCGCCGCGGCAGTGGCACGCATGACTTTACGCGGTAGCGGTACCAGCCGGGACGCACCGACTCAAGGAGCTTGTTACAATCGAACGTGACAAAGAGTGTAGGGGTAGATCTCGAGGCCCCTCCCTGTTTTCTCATCACACGTACAACATTGACCGCCCCATCGTCAGCCAGCTCTAAGGTGATCTCCTCTATATAGTTGTCAACAAGTTTTCTTGCATAAAATACTTCTTTTACAAAGTTCATGGTAGAGTGCGGCGTCACACTCACCTGGGTGCCATCAAGTGTCCGAAGAGCACTCATCTTGACAGCCTGGGAGGGATCCGTCACATTCGCCAGAAGGCTCCCGTCCAGTAAACAGGTCACCTTTTGCTCTCTAACATTACATTAACTAATCCTCTCCTCTGGTGGATCATGTTGCCCTTGGCCAACATGGTGCCATCCATGGAGCCAATAACGAGGAAGCGTTTGAACTCAGCGGGCTTAAAAACAACAGGTAGCCTCTGAATGAGGGGCCTCGATGTTATCGAGGTTCCACCCTGCACTCTTTTCGTCTTAGTCATAGTCGAGGGCTTCACACGCGGGGAGGCAGAGGGGCCTGATGTGCCGATCTTGGTTTGGTCACTTACGAAAGTGGCAGCAGACCGATCCTTCCCCTCAGCCCCCGCGGATGAAGAGTAGCTCCGAGTTATTTTAGTCTTTTTTTTGTTCTTTTTTGGAGAGGAGGGTGGGGAATGAACGCACTTCTGACCTCCGCCGGCAGGAGCTCACGGGCCAGATGGAGCCGCCTCAGCTAGGTCCTTCTTCGAAATGGAGAAGGTCCTGGCAGTCGTAGGGGCACCATTTGGAGGAGCTCCCTTACGTCATTGTACTCCCTCGGAAACTCTAGCCTTTGAGGAATTCATTGCTTGGCGCCGAGCCCAGATTTCTCCTCATGGAAGGCACTACCGTCTGTGGCTGGGTTGCCTCAATGACCATGTTTATTTCACGGGGAGCCTCCAGTTGGCCATCCCCCCCCAAGGACATCGCAGGTCCCGTTGGCATCTGTGTCACTAGTCAGGTGTGGGGAGGCACAGGCCTTGACCCCGGCAAGGTTTAATATTCTTGCCAGCAGGTCCTTTGAGGGAAGCGACCGAAGGGGCCTGGCTTCCCTCTTAGCCCTAAGGGGGTTTGCCATACCGAGCCGCTTCAATGGGGAGCGTTTGGCTATGGGCTACCTGCTGGCTTTCTTGGCAGTCCCCTTGGAAAGAAAAGGAGGGACTAACGCTGGAAACAGTTAGGTGACCAAAAGCACCTCCAGAGAAGGGGGTGAGGGGAAATCCCCTAAACCTGTAGGCGTAGGAGAGAAAAAAGCCTCCTTCCCGGTTAGAGGAGTTCGGAGGGTACTCCCCTGTGCAAGCATAGTGGGGAACACCTCCTTTTTGCTTGTGGAGCTGCCTGAGGGCGGCTCCGACGATGGAACTGGGGAAATTAAGGGGAGATTTTTGACTTCATCATTGGGCATGGTGACCCTCTTTTAATTACGGGATGCAATAGCTCATCACCACTCACAGTAGCCCGCCGTGCAAGGGGTGCATACAGGCCTAACAGTGCCTGGTGCTGCCATTCAGGACGACCCCTCCCACCTGATGGCCTGGCGGTCCATTGGCCTCCGGCTCCACCTTGGGCACGGCGTAAAATTGATGTGAGGAAGGTATGGATGGGGATGAAGCAGTTTGTTAAAACATTCCCATCTCGAACCGGAGCTCAGGGGTTGGGGAACATTGTCTCCTCCCCCCTGAGCCCCGATTCAGGAGGGTTTGCTGAGAAGAAAGTCACCATCTACCCTATGAAATCAGAATCCCGTTAGCACGGCGGCCAGGATGGCATGCTATGGGTACATTTGGAGTCAACGCACAATCACCTTCGCCCCTAACAAGGACAGTCATCGGGTTTATGTGGAGTGCTAGAGATTATAATTCTCATCTTTTTGCAAATTCCATTATCTGGTCACTAGATCTCGTCCAGGATAGGAGGAAAAGATAGTTTAACTTAGTTCCTAGTATGAAGCGGTGTAAGATCACTGTTTTCCTTGGAATTACGCCAGGGCTACAATATAATGTTTAAAATTGAAATAAATTTTTTATTATGAAAATCCTTTTTAACCAAAAACGATCTCCATTCATTCGAAGTTAAATCAGGAAATAGTTCGAAACATGAAGAAAAGAGAAAAACAGTTGAAAAATCAAGAATAGTTTTTGCTGTTCACATTACTGCGAAATTTAAATTATCAAAATAAACGTGTATCAATTTAGCTAAATATTGGCAATCAACCGAAATCAGATCCTATCACATTCTTATTATGAATCACTACTTAATTGACATATTGAGTAATCATAGCACGCCCAAAATCATATTGATTGATAAACATATTGTACATATTGATAAGTTAGGGAAATTAACCTTTTACACTCAATGTACTTCTAATTCATAACTGGTTATGCTATTATGATTAATTACTTCACAAATTTTGATTTATTTCAATATCCTTTCGCTTCTTTACCGCAATTAGTAATTAATTCTTCACAGAGCTCTCAGTTTCACATTAAAATGTTTGTCAATGTGATTCAGTAAAAAGCTTGTGTTACGATTCAGTACTCCTTTGTTTTGTTTATTTATTCATAAGTACAAATTTCGTTTTCATTCATTCAGAGTTGAACTTTCCATTGTGATTTATTTCCAAAAATTTTATATAGATTAATACACACAATTTCAATTTATTTAATTTTAAGATAACTTAGTTTCAATTTTTACCTTATGTTCGTTATTTACGACAATAATGTGTTTTCTTATAAACAGTTCGCAATTTGATACAGTAACAGATTTCTTATTTTTGATTCTTACATCGCTATCCAATTCATTCAAACAGTTCTCATTTTTCATCGGAACTAAAATTGCCATTAGAATACTTATCATGATTACCATTTAATTGAGTGGCACATTGTCCTTTTAATTATTTATCAGAACGGTCATTTTGCTTAATTTACAGAATTTTAACTCTGAATCCATAATACCTTCTCCTCTTCTTGAATGAGTAACGAAGCCAATGAAACGAGTGGCTACCATATTCTCGTGCCTTCACTAATTTATTTTTTCGTAAATCAAGTCTACTCCTTAATTAAGGGAAGCCTGCACTCATTTTTCCTCCACTGCTTGCATACACGTACACGGCCATAATCGAGTCACAAGAACAATCTGGCCTACACTCATATGAGTTTAAGGATCAATATATAGAGAAGGTAACCTCCTCTGTGTTTGGTAAGATAAAAGAAAGATTCCCTGAGAACGTATTTCTCTTCAAAGAAGAACACATCAATCTATTCTCAAACAACTTCTGGTACATGCCAAGAGAACCAGCAATAATGCTTCCCTCAGGAGAATAATTACACTCTTTCTTGGCATTAAAGGCCACGGTCACCACTAACCGCTCATCTCTTTGGTTTGACGCGCAATCCTACTCAATTGTTACCTTCCAAATCTCCATGAACTTTCCCTGCGTTTCTCAAAGGAATTCAACGAACTACTATTATGCCAATGTTTTCGAAAGGCTGAAATTGTAGCGAAATACTCTGCGTAAGTATAGTAAATTAATTATCTTTAGAAGTTTCCTTTGAAGGGAATAATTTGACTTATTATGTTGAGTTTCCTTTGCAAGGAGACGGATATTATGGAGGTGATATTGTCCTTACTGAAACGGAAATCAAGAAAATTCGCTTCCCCTTCCCACACCGGGGCTTCAAGTAGAACTAGTGCTCTCTCACAGACCTGTCGTCTTTTGCATATCTTTTAATTCTACTAGTATATTTTAAATTCATCTTCCGTCTTCTCCTATCCACCTAACTGGGTAGATGACGCTAAGGGTAATGCCAATACCATAGGAGAAATCTTGAGGAAAGGAAAGCCCTATGAGACCTCATGCCTGCATGAGGTCCTGTGGCTATATATCTCCCACTATTTTCCATTTGTCTACCTTCCCTCTTTTATATACAGACCGCACCTAATATCCAATTGATACAGACTCGTTTTTCTGGCGATTTAAATTTAATTAGACCCAAATTATCTGGGTAAGGCTGTTACGGTTCGTTCTCGTGGGTATCTTCTCTTATGGACGGAGGGAATTTTTGCTTGAATTTTAAAGTGCGTTCATTAGTCTCGTGTAGTTAAGTCTGTCGGTGTTCACCCTGACTCTTTTTATCGATTATTTCGTCCTCAGAATATTTTCTTGCTTTACTTTTGAAATTTGCTGAGTAGAGCTATATTCAATAAAGTTCATAAAACTTGGCTGGTTTAGAAGTATTGTGCGCCCATATACTTCTTATTCTCCGAGTTTTATCAGCTTTTGGATAACTTATGTACATATTCATCACTCTCTATGCCTTCTTTTTCTTAAAATAATCGATTACATATGACTTTGACTTTCTTAGCCATATTTATTCAATCAATACACTAGATTGGAATAAGATGCTTTCTAGTTTTCTTTTAAAAAATTGTCAAATTATTTAAAAAAAGGGATACAATAATTATTTTACACTTCACTACTATCTAACACTCTAATCTAGTAACACACTTCTGAAATAGCGCGACTGAAATGAGGAAATATTGCGCTTTTTTCCTGAAAATTATCAATTAGTTAAATTTATTTTGATTTTAATTTAACAGGATAGTTAATGAACCATATTTCTTCCGTTTACTTTGCTCCCTAAATATCTGATAATCTTTGTTTCCCAGACCTGGGTTTTCCACAATACACGATACTTTACGTGGTGGGAAAATTATCTTCAATAAATTCTAAATGCCTAAGATCGCATAAATTACCTGCCATTTATCAAAAAAGTTAGAAAGCAACTTTACTAAAAGTATTCAATTAAACTCCTTTTATTGGAATTTCGTAATGGAGTTGCCTTATGCCGGATATAGCAGTTGATGAGGGAACGAACCTTAGTTAATAATTTATCTAGATCACATTGTATCAATTCAATATGCAGAAGGTTTTATAATGGATAGAATTGCTATATTTCCTATGAAAATAAATTTGGAACACTTGTCTCATTTATTATATGCCTTTGTTGAAACTTGAAATTCTTTCAAGCTCTACAGAATACAGACAAAGTTTGAGTTGGTAACAGCAGTTTTTCAATGTTTACAATTATAATTATCTACAAGACAGTAAAGGATTATTATAAACGTATTACTAAGTTAAAAATTTTATGCTTGCAGAAATACTTAAATAAATATTTTAATATTTATAGTATATAGCTAATATTCTTAGATCTGTAATGCGGTCGGTTCTGTAGAAGAAATGTTTTTAGGGATGCCATTTCATTTATGCCTTAATTATGTTTTATATGTTCTTCCACATTTCAATTTAATCTTAGAAGATTATAGGCGTTACAAACCCTAATTTATGTGAGCTGGTATACAGTTTACTTAATATACTTATAGCACATGACAGGTGCTGTTTGTTTTAATTGGATATGGAATTCCAACCGCTGACTTAGCACATGGTGATTTTGTATGGTAGAAAATAAATCAATCAGCACTAGAGAAGTGCGACACTACTACTAATAGATGTATAGAAAGCTATAAGGACGAAATTCTGGCTATTACACTTTATAGTTGGAATGGTAAGCAAGATATTCTAAATAAAGATAATATAAAAAATAATAATATTTAGGATTTTATATTAATCTCATTATGTGTATTATAATTTCATCTAAATTTAAACATAGAAATAGATTCCTCTCATTTAGCGAAGATCTCTATTTATTTGCTATGGTTATAAAAAATTCTGTTTAATGATAATAATTTGAAATACAATTGAATTAAGACAAACCTTCGAACATTTAAGCAAAAAGTGGTCAACACTAAAATTGTTTAATAATATTTAAGAAACTATTACGCTTCATTAATTAGGGTTTTCATTTGATATTTAAATAATATTTTCTAGAAAATTCAGTGACCATTTTCAAATTAGATTTCATATCCAAATAAATAGGTAATCTATTCTTCTAACATTAATCGTTGTGAATGTCTTTACAATTTAGACACTCTAATACTAAAGAGTAGTGGCAAAAAGAAGAGTTTCATTCAGTAACATAAGTAAATGTAGATTGAATCTTTTATATTTTGAACGGTTCTTTTTATGAAATTAAAGAATTTTAACTGTTTCTCGCCTGTTAAACCATCGAGGCTATTATATAATTTTATATAGACATCTTTGCATCTACTATTGAGCACATTCAGACCCTTTAATATTTATTTGCACAAACTTTCAACGTAAAACAAAAACACAAAATACTGCCGCCTCAATATCAAACAGTGGCCACCTTTCTTTAGAACACATAAGTGGTGACCCTGAAAAACGGCCCCCAAAGTTCAATAGTCCTTATTTCTTAAAGGTCTTCAAAAATTGAATGAAACTTTGTTGATAACTAGTTTATTGTGTTTACAAACGTCATATCAAAATATGACAGTGTTTGGACTTCTCTTCTTCATTCTAAAGAACGTGTTCGTGATGATGCACAGCACAAAGTTTTCCATGACGTCCTCACAAACCGACCGACTAATGGCTCTGATCTCCTCTCTGATTGCTTCCTTAAGTCTGTGATGAACCTGGGTCTCCCTGTGTAAATTCTGTCCCTAATATAGCCCCAGGGAAAGAAATATGGGAGGCTAAAGTTTAGGAGTGAGGTGCCCACTCAAACTTATTCTTGAGACTGATCACACGGCCACCAAAGTTCTCTTTCCGCAAATTTTAGGAAAGGTTTGATGTGTGAGAGCTTGCTCCCTCTTTCTTGAACCAGAACTTCCCCATAAATGACTGGAACAGGGTCTGCAGCTCAATCTGGAAAGTTTTGAGGACCTCAACATACCGCTCTTTGGTAACTTTCACTGTCTCGCCAGATTCATCGAAGAAGAATTGTCCTATGATGACACTGGCTGAGACTATAGTAAATAACTTGCTCTTAAGGGAGTGTAGGTGCTTGGTAGCTACCTCATCTGGTCTGGAGTTCCCACAGAAGATATTTCTCTTTGGCTCTACCTTTTCTGCAAGATTGAAGTGAGCTTCATCTGAGGTCCAAAGAAGGTTTAAGGAAAGCTGGGGTGTCTTGAATCTTCTCCAGTATCTTAACTGCTAGAGGCTTTTTCTGCTCCTTGTCTGAGGCTGTAAGGGTCTGCTTTGTCTGAATTATGTATGGGTAGGCCTTTACATCCATTACTATCACTCTTCTGAAAGTTTCACGGGATATACCGGAGGACTGAATTCGCTTGCGCTCAGAGTGTTTTGGACTCTGCTGAACTGACTCTCTCATGCTCTTAACTAGCTCAGCTGTACGCTTTCTGGGGTGTCGTGAATGGCTTGTACGTTTATCACTGGCTGCATTGAGGTTATCCCCTGTCTCTTGGCTCTTAAAGTGGTCCATTCAATCCTGAATTCCGCTGTTGGAGGAGGCTTTTTTATATTAGAACAGATGCATAAAAGTGTCTTGCAATTTCTTGAACAAGCCTGAATTGTAGTAATGTTTGACGCAGTATATTCTTTGCTGGAACTCCCATTTAGATTTAGTTGTGTTGAAAGGCGTTGCTTCTGTCACATCCAGCAAAGTAAAGGTGATTAGTGAATGAATCAAGGATATATCACAAAAAATGTGTGCAGGGCCGTGTTTGAGGGAAGAAAATTATTTAAAATCTTGAAGTGAGAGGGGATGGGAGAAATAACGATTGGATTAAATAAAAATATCCTTGGATATATGTAATAATTGGAGAAAGTATCAACATCTTCACACTCTATGTTATTTCTTAGTTGATCATATTGCCTAGATTTTGCATTATTTTAATCGAGAGTGTGTTTTCATTTATTCATCTGCATAAATAATGAGGGATTAAACTATTTGGTTACGTACATCGGTTTTGAGTTGTTTAAAACGTATCTAAAGTTATTTCCTAGTTTGCCCGTAGTAACATTTGATACAATCATTGCATCCTAAAGAATAAAATGCTCCTGTTTGAGGATAAGAAGTGAGTTAGTGATAAGCACATATATAAATACAACATAAATTCCAAGTTGTCCAAGAAGACAGGGAAATTTACAGAAGCCTTCGTTATAAAGTAAATTCAACGTTTTTGCTCTTAAATTTTCTTTAAACCTTTTTCATATTAAGATTGGATTTTTGGTTGTTTTGTCAAGTCTCGTAGAAATATTCTGAAGAACGCAAATTTAAAGACTATTTTATAAAATACATTTATTTTTTAGTCAATAGCTCTTAGGCGACTATTTCATGTTGGTTGGAATAAAATTGTAAATATAAATAGGTACAGATGGGATTTATGAATAATTTATATTTCAAGCCTTTAGGTGTCCTATGAATTATAATTCTTTCTTAACTTCCAACATTTTACGATGCATCTAACTTTATTCCTCTCTTTTTTCACTTTTCCAAGTCCAATGCCAGCAATATGCGGTTTTATTCTCCTTAAAAATTCCTGTGGGCGATTCTCTCGTTATTATTTCGCTCTTCCTTCGAGAAAAAGGGTCTTCCCATTTACATTCAGGCTACCTCTACCTCACCTAAACAATCACTGCGCCCATCGTTGATAAAATGATTTAAACAGAGAAATCTAATGCATTCCATTCTATCAATATAGTTCTGCTCAATTTTACCCCCAGCAACCAAGCTCAATTAATTTCCCTGTAAGATCCATTTCAAATCACGCTCTAGTATTGTATATCCCGCAGATCAAGTCTGCATTAGTTTATCCTTTCTTTTATTCTATTTTATTTCAAATTTTTATTCGATAGAGGGCGGGAGTGTGGGAGGGTGATTCTTCCTCAATCTTTTTTCCTCTATATAATGGTCTAACATGTCTGCATTCTTTTCTAGCATTTTTCCTCTTCTTTTCCATCTTCTTTAACTTATATACCCTCAAGACGATGCTATGTTTAGCTTCGTCAATCTGGATGTGATTGACATCTGGAGGATGCCATGTCTTTCAGCCCTAAACAGCTTCACTTTAACCTTCTAACCGCTATACTTGGAGGTAAATTTGCGGATCTTACACTCTTTCTTTGCAGATCGTTCGTTATTAAACATTTTGCATAATCCGCCTTCGTTGCTATTGCACTATAATTAAGTGAAAAATATAATCATAAATCTTTCCTTTTGTTTCCACGCTTACTCGGTAAAATCCTCCGGATTTCATTTCGCATATTCTTCTTCCCTATTAAAGCATATGTATATATTAAGGTAGAAAATTGTTTCCAACTTGAAAGTGAGCCTTTTTCTTTTCATACATTCTCCATCCCATTTCTGGTCTCAGGTGTCACTGCTAAAACATCATTTGCATCTAATGCCAAATTTGATGGAGTGTTTGGTATATTTTCCATTCTCACTCTTTCTTTTTTCTTTTTTTTAAACTCTATATATCTCATTTCTTATAAGATTCCCTGAAACCCCTCCTTTTTAGAATTACATATTCAATATATCGATGTTAACTGCAGTTTCTTCTGTGTACATTAAGAGCAATCATAATAGTCTCAATTTATTTTAACGGTTTGTCTCAAATCTATCCATTCATTACTAACCTCAGAAGATTTTATTTCATGAGATCTCCTTCGCCCCTTCGTTTCTCATATAAAATATTACATTTTTTTTTCTTAGATAAATCTTGAGTTCTCCACCTCACCTACTGTGCTCTTCTCTATAATATCTTTCTTATCGGTTTGGAATTCTCTCTCCCTTTATTGTTTTTTACTCTTCGGAAGTCTTGAATGTGCGGCCTTAGGAAGCGTTGCATCCCTTTCACAAAAAGTCGGATGCATTTTTAGTTGTTTATTAGTATTTTCATTCCGTAGCCAATATCTCTATAATCTTTGAGTATATGTTTTACTGTCTTTTTTATCGTAGATTATTCCACGTATACTTTGAAATTTTATTTTATCTGCTGTAATGATTTTTAAACTGATATTATATATATCGAGCGTGATAATTTCGAAAGTTGCATTGCTTCCATTAATCAGGTCAGTGATTTGGTATTGGCCCTCTTTTATAAGGATGGTTTTAACTTAATATTTATGGATTCATTTTAGCTTAAATTCTTTGTTTTAAAATGCTAAAAATGTTTCTAATAAGTTTACAATTACAATGTATATGAAAATGTTTTACTTATGAAGGAATGATTTGGGGCACTTTTCCGTCTATTTTTATTTTCTGGCACCTTTCGTTTAAACACTTATACAATCCACAGTTTAATTTACACGAGCTCATATTTAGAAAAATGGACAAGCTGTAGCATTTCTGCTCATCCCGGTAGCAGGCCATGTAATTTGCGCGAAGTTTCACCTTACTGAGAGAATCAAGGAGAATGTGCTGAACAGTCACTGGGACAACACATTCATAGTTATAAAGTAGGTATATGGTTAAACCTACTAGACACGTCTGCACGATTAATGTAAAGGGCATGAGTGGTGTAAGTAGTAGGATCTTTGCAGCAATGGCAAAATACTGAGCAAAACGCACCGAATCACTGGTTCATTTGCGATCTAATGTGAAGAAGAGTGAAGGTATGGAGGAAACTAATGTTAGAGTAATATTTCATGAGAATGTTACATTGTACTCTACGCGATGTATTTTAGTTATTTCTCGTAACTAACGACTGATGCGTGAGGGCTGTGGTAAAATGTAATAGGTTTTTCTATATGGTTCTCAGAGTTGTGTTTAATTTGATTTGTGGCCTATTGATTAGTAAATAGGTTGGTGATATGGATGTTGAGGAATTGGATGAATTGCCTTTCTTCTTATATGTGAGTCTTGTTTTGTTTTAAAATGTTACGTTGGTTTATGTTGTCTCCTCTTTCCTTTGTGAAATTTTATGTGGCAGTTGGTGATAATTTTACTGCATACGTATGTGATGGTTTTGTCAAAAGAGTGTATTTTTTTCTATTTTGGGGTAAATATTTCAGATCAAATTGCTAATATTGCCTTCTCTGACGTGGGTAAAGTTTTGCCGGTCTGCTATTTAGCGGTTTATTTATGTAGTTTTAAAGGTGTATGATTTTGGGTGCGTGGTTTGGAAGGATATAATAATGGTTAGCTAGTCTAAAGAGAGATTGACTATTGTGTTGCATATCTTTTTGGAGTGTAAGTGACGTGAGCAAATCGTTATGCCTACAGATGTGGCACTTTTTGTGTGTTAGTTATTCTCCGTATGTTATAAATTTGTTGTTGGTTATGATGAGTGATTGGACTTTTACGTCTAAGTGGGTGCCTTTGTAGGCTGCTGTTTAGGATTGAGCCAGTATGGGCGGTTTCCTTAAAGTAGACACTTATGAAGGGTTTGTGAAGTTGTGTGAGGGTTTCTAAGATATGTGCTTATGTTGACGTATTCTGAGGAGGGTGGGGTGATGTATTTATGTTATCAGGTTGTATTCTGAGCATTTGATCTTTATTCTAATGGATTGTCTATAAATTATGGTATATGGGGGTTGTTTCAGTGACTGGAATGTTGGTGCGTACTAATGTTATGAGTCTTTTGCCTCTTGGAATGTTGTCTAATTAAGGGTAGGGTATTGTTGGAAGGAATGAACGATCATTTCTTATGCGCCACTTCTATCAGACAGAATCTGCTTTCCCTTTCTTTTCTCACAATTTAGCTGTATTTTTTCCTCATACTTTCTAAGTTCATTTAATATAACAGCAGTAAATTAATTATGGGGAAAGTAGGGTATATGTTTGAAAATAAGAATCCGGAGAAACAAAAGAATGATGGGCATAAGTGCATCCTTAACCACAAAAAATATAATTATCTTATAGGCAAGTGAACAAAAATCAATAAGATGTATGCCTGCTATCACTACGAATGAATTAAGCATATATTCTTAGGATTTCACTAATTGGTCGCATATTTTGATATGACTTTATTCCATTCTTACTGCAATATTTGCTCTAGATTTAAATATACGTCCGTTTTCAAAACATCATCTTCTACCGTGTTTCTCCCATGTGTTTTCTATCTCTTTTAATCTCCCGCTATTCGTAGCCCAAATTATCACTTGGATATTGTTAGTATCCAAGAAGGTCTTCACCGTCTATGTTTTGTGAAAGGGATTATTGCCTTCCATTACAATCGAACTTTTTTTAATAAGCCGAGCATCCTTTCAAGTAGACAGCCTTCCTTGTTTGAAGTTATCTTCCTATACTGCTAGCAGATTTTGGATTCAGTCTTTTAATCGATGATGCCTCGCATGCGTGAAGTGGAGCATTGCCCTCCCTAACAATCAAACGTTTTTACTAAGCCGAGCATCCTTTCAAGTAGACAGCCTTCAGTGTTTGAAATTATCTTTCTATACTGTTAACAGATTTTGGATTCAGTCTTTTAATCAATGATGCATCGATTCACCAACTTAAAAATAATTAATTGATTTTTGTTGCTTAAAAACATTTTTTTTTCAGCAGAACAGGAAATATACTCATTAGTGCTACTTATTCAGGTTCAGGGGTGGGCTGTTAGACTTGAAATACACGCTGCTATCACAAATCGGTCTTCATCGACATCTGCTCCATCATGAGGTCTTTACTTGGAGTGAGGGTTTTTCGGGACTAACCATTTTTATCGTGTGTCATTCCTTTTTTTCCATGAAAGAACCTGCCTCCTGAAAGATCTTTTGACAAAACTCGTTGAGCTAATTTGAAAAATGAATAATAAGTACATGTTTATAATACACGTTGTCAATGCCGTTTAATTGCATAAGGTTTTTTATTTGTAAGCCCGAAGTAAAATGTTAATCATCTACATTTTCTCTCTTCTTTTATCCAAATACAAGTTACTTCCCTCATAATTTATTTTTATCTTCTATTATATATAATCAAACCTCGAAGTTAACAAAGGCAAATATCACGTAATGCTTTCTAGAAGTTTTGAGTAAATTAAATCAGTATATTAAGAAAAAGTTTGATTTAAGTGTCTTCTGTAAATTTTGAGAGAGTACTGTACTGTACGTATATCCCTAAATTCTTTTACTAGGATTTTTGTTGTATTATTTAATCTATAAATTAAGACACTACAGCTTAGCTTGAAATTTAAACAGGTGTCCGTGAATTTTTGCAGGCAGAGCGCAAATAAAATTGCAAAAATCAAAACAATCAAAATTTGTTTAGTTATTTTGCTGCATCTCTACAGAACCGGAGTAAACAACACCTGACACTCTAATTTGGCTTGTTAATTTGGAGACAAGTCAAATAGACTTTGTGAGAAAAACGTCCGCACTGGAGAGGCCTATACTATTTTCTATGTCAGATACAGCATATTGGCTCATGCTACTCCTAAATTCCCTTGACAAGACTTAGGGTCATACTTTCAAAGCACTAGTTTTAATGTAAATGAGTACATTGGGGAAAAATAGATTTGGTAATAAACGAGGTTTTTTTTTTAAAGTCTAGAAAAGTAATTTATAAAAATAATACAAAAGCACGCTGTAGAGGGATCCGCTATAATAGTAGTATTTCCCCACGTGCTAAGATATTACTTGGGAGAGAAAGCAAGCCGTTACTCTCCCCCCCCCTCCCTTCCAACTTCACCCTTTTTGGACTTGCCACTAGGTCACTGAGAAATTCACACCGAGGCATGACACTGAAATTGGAGGCTACCTTCCCGCCGTCTCATTCCCTCTCCCCCCTCCGAGTTGGGAGATTACTCATCTATTTTGTAGGTTCGCTTCGAACAACTTTTATGGCTCCAGCCGCTGGTCGTTCGTCTGACCCAGTGATCCCTGCCTCTTACATTTTCTAGCCAGGAAACGCTCGCTTGTCACTGCCGATAACGAAGTTTCGAGAAGGCCTCTCTTTTTTTCTCTCTCTCTCTCTCTCTGTTTTGGACTACTCCGGGTATATATTCACCCTCCCACTGATTACCGACAGATTTCGTTAGAAGACACTTCCCTAAAAGAAGCTCGATTCAACGACGCTTTCTCCAGAGAAGTGTTTAGTGACGGTCGCAAGCCAAGGAAGAGCTAGACATCACATCGTATCTTTGGATGGGGAATAAGAGTCTCGTGAGGCAACGTCAGCCTTTCTTAAACGCCTTCGCATCCAGGATTGGAGAAGCCCTCTTCTGAAGTGCTTTTGGTGACCTCTTGAAGACAAGAGGCCCGAGAGCATGCTCAAACAGAGTTTTGAGAAGCCATCCCCCCCCCCGTTCGACGTGGGACTGGTGACCCCTTGAAGACAAGAGGCCCGCATCTGGGAAAACCTAAGTTTGAAGAAAGTAGCAGCACCCTCTGTGGGTTTTCGGTCATACCCTTGAGTAATCAAGATCATCAAGCCGCTCACTACCCTAAATCTCCCATTATAACCATTTAATAACCCTGGTTATCTTATTAGTATTTGAAACCTAATTTCGTCTTATTTATGTACCTATATATATATATAAATCCATATTTATTTTAAGCCTTTTATTTTGTGTGTATTAAAAATCTATTTTTGTCGTTGTGTTTGGAATATTCCTTGGTCACGCAGCTGCCGCTAACTATTCAAATCAAACTCTCCGAACAATAACAGTTGTTGCCTTGCTTAGCCTAACTTAGAGCCAGTGTGCGTATATTCCCCCGTACACTTGGCTATACTTAGACACCGCAATGCCTCGTTTGCAGGAAAGTTGGAAGTATAAATTTGTAAAGTAAGTGGTTAGTGTAGATGAAATGGAAATGATTGAGAGATATATAGCAGCAGATCCACGTTTGTTTTTAACCAGAACTGAACCTACTCTTGCAGCTTGTTCGCCAAGCAACACCTATTATACCCTTGAAATAGTATTAATAAGTATAAGAAAGATAAGGGGAGAATAATAGCAAAGATGGTATATAGAGCAAGCTTGTTGAAAACTACCGCTATAAACCAGAACTAAAATGGACAGTCGACCCTCTTCTCCCAATCGTAACTGTGATGAATGCATCAAGGTTGGTGACAAGCACGCGAGATCAGCCACCTGCCTCCTAAAATAGTTGAGAAAGTCTTGTAATTAAATTGAAAATATAAAGGAAACTGACATAAATTCGAAAAGGTCACGTATGACACGTGGAACTTAAAGATATACTGAGATGCCTCTACATGAAAATAACTGTCATATATACCTGAGGTCGTCAGGCAAGGCGTTTATGCTCTCATGGAAATTTTCTCTCGCTCAAGGATTAAAGTTTCCCATAAAGTGCTTTCATTGAGGTTTATGTTGACTGCGATTACCAAGGATGTTGATTGCTGACCTCGCACCTACGTACAATAAAAATGCTCAAAGGCAGAGCAAGAATCGGATTCTATATCTATTCAAGTGTCTAAATTTTCGATCAGTTTAAGAAAGTCCACTTGGACAAATTACGCTTAATTCTATGGTGCATATTTAAGATTACATGCTCATCTTGGTAGATTTATTTATAAGCTGGGAAATTTCAAGCCCAGAGCTGGGCTTTTATAAACTATTAGTGTAATATTTGGGGTACTTTCAACTTCAATACGCAACGATATTGTTAATTCAATACCTCCTTTTAAAGAGAACTGATTTCTCCCCTTGCAAATAGGATCATTAAAACTAACGCATCACCTACAGAAAGTAGCAATGTAATCTTATAGAATCACAAGAGAAGAAAATTCTGGTTCACACTGAAACGAGAGACAGAAACAAACTTTCTGTGTGCGTCATTAGAAAGGATTGTTTATAAACTTCCTGTTCCGTTTGCACAAAGCTAATTTTCCTGGGAGAGAAACAATTCTCAAAATAGACAACACACCTGACTCATTCAATGTTGAAAAAAATAAAAGTTTGTCGAGAGAAAGAAAGAGAGGTTGACCCCAATTCAGTTAACAACATTTCGGAAGACATATTACAGTTATCTTATTCTTGCTAACAAGATCTTTTGCATCCCGCACATAACCATGGTAAAGGGCAACACTTAACAACTTTCTCAATGTATTTCAAGGTCGCCAATATCCGCTGCAGTCATTTGTTTATCACTGAGTGGCTCCGCAACGGAGCCTCCTTTGCTCCATATCTCGTTGAGCTTTACATTCGCGTTTCCCTTACGTTCAACAAACTTAAAAATTGCAAGTTTTGCAAACGGTTAAAAGAGTAAATGTTAATTCGCATATCAGTATAGTAATTTTTCATTAACCAAAGTTAAGCGTAATAAATTCACATCATTCTAAAGGGATTCATTTCTTAGTATCAATTTAACTGTCTTTCTCGTATTTAATTAATATTTTTAAATTACTTATTTTCCATAATAAAAAAGCAAATCAAATTTCTTTCCTTGCTACTTTCCAAATTTAAAGTGTATTTATTAAAGTGTATTTATTAAATTTACGCTCTGAAGCGAAGCAAAGCTAAAGTAATTAAGCATTACTGACACACAGTTTATTGCTTGCGGTGACTCTAAATTAATGTCCCTAACTTGGAACATTTGCGTGCATAATTGGACATAATATTGGGCCATTTGTGTCAAGTATGAGAGTACTTTTCAAGAAGATAATATATTTCTTCCATAAAAAGCAATTAAGGGTTAATTTGGTATTTATTTTTTAATATTATTCATTATTTAATTAGTGATTTATGAACGTCTTTCCAAATATTTTAACTTACGTGATTTGAACTATATTAGCCGAAAAGAATTGCAACTTAATAGTATTTTTAGTGAAATAGTACCTCATGTTATTCACCTAAGCCTATAATTTCAATTTATGAATAGTTGGCTCGTGAACTTTCTTGATCTTGTTCAAATAGTGAACCAAACTTTACATTCATGCGAGCCATTTGTAATCTTGAAAACTTCTATAAAGTGATCAATAGGGTGTTTAATTTCAAAGACGAGCAGTTATAATTTTTAAAATCTGCCTTTATATGTTAGATTTCATCTCCGAAATAAGGTTAATGGACCTTCCGATACTCTTCCCAATGACTAGAACTGAGCTACATAATTGTCTTTACAAAATCTATGGATTTGCAAAATGGAACTATCTTCCTAATCATCTATTCATTATTTCTCGCAATAAATGCGAAGGATGGCACAGTACATCAATTTAAAAAACGGAAATAATGGTATTTTTTTCTGTTAATTACGAAAATAGCCACCTTCTCTTTCTGCGACCCTCCACTTTCTCGTAAATCATCATCTGATTTACGTTAAATGCCTGGATAGTTCCATCCGGATGGTATGCAAACAGGATTGAGCCGAAACTAACAACTCTAAAAGTTATGAAGCGATTTTGATATAATTTAATGGGGTGTTTCTAAGGTAGTTATCAACCTAACGCATAACATTTATGGAAGTATACTCAATATTTTATGGGTCCAAATCCGTAGTAAATCTCACTTAAGGCTTGATAATTCTTTAATTTATTATAAATGCTTTCTATTTTTACTTTTTTATTTAGTAGTTCTTGCTGTTACTATTTATATCACTGTTCACTTACTAGTATTTTTTCTTTAAAGGAGATAGAGATGAAATGGATAGAGAAATCAAAACTTCCTTAGACCTTTTCTGTTACTTTAAGATAATACAAGAGACAGTTAACTAAACCTTAAACATGTAAAAAAGCTGTATAACCTGTAATTTGGATGTAAAGTAGGTGACCAAGACAAACGCTAAGCAGCTTGTATATGTTGGGTCAGCTGTACAAGTTCCCTTTTTGCCTGGGTGAATGGCAGAGGACTTGACCAGATGTTGTGCATATGAATGGTCTAGATGGTACCAAAAGTCCTCTAACGGATTGATATTTCTACTTGAGAAGAAAAATGCGACTATACATTTGATGTATATTCTAAAGGATTAAAACTAGGCTTTAGTTTTTACTTCAATTTTCTTCTATTTTTTCCCTTCAGTTATTAAAAATCATTGGCGTAATTCCTTGATGAGGTAAAGAATATACTTTTGGTTTCAAATACCTACCTGTTTTATGACTAAGATTATGACATGTTTGAGTAGCAGTTATATTTTACATAAGTTTTTGTAATTTCAGATTAAATGCACGTTATCTGTGAAGCTAAGAAAATATTTGTTTGTTAAAAAAATCAAATTTATCCCTAGATTAGGAGCTGGACTCAATCTTTCACGACTCAGTTTATATTTTTCACATATATTAGCCTTATGTTTTTTATTTTCTGTTGGCTCTAAGAAAATTCTGCGCGCAAAAAAATTCTTAAAACTAAATTAGAATATAAAGCTACCCAACTTTTACACTTTAAGTATTGGAATTTGACGGATTAAGGCTATTAAAATTTCTAAGGTGAAGTAGTAGAATAAAGTTAATGGTGTACATAAAAATATCACAGGGCATCGACATAATTAATCTATTTTTGAGTAACTTCATGATTCACAAAGGACGGCGAACACCGCTTCTGGAATTTTAATGTTAGGCCTTGATGGATTTTATTTCTTCATCATATCTTTTAATGAAACAACTGTCTAAACGGTAGAAAAGATGAATTTGCTTCCATTAAGTCTTGTTCGGAGTAAGATGATCCAAAGAGCATTCTCTAAGAATGTGCCTTTTAACAAGGTTATCCCCGTTTTACCCACTTTGTTTCTTGTTCGTTTCAAGGTTACCCAATATTTACTACTGAAAGATATTTTTTTGAGAAGGCTCTCGCTTACATTTCAACATTCTCTTTCGAATGGTCAAGTCAATATTTGGATTGTTTATGATGTTCCAATCCATAAACTGTAATGGAGCTCCAATGTGATCTTAGTCTTCGCCTTGTGCCAGCATAAACACAAAGTGGGTGCCTATTTTGGTTAATCTGTTTGTCAATCTTACATTTTGTTTGTCATAACTGATAGTATGTAGTGGCATGATGAGATATCAATAGTTTTGTTTTGGGTTTACCTAGTCTGCATGAAGCAATCTAGCCCGTGCAAGTGCATAGTATTCTATGGTGAAGTAGCACAGTGCCAGGGATGTTTAAGTAAGTGTTCTTGAGTTTGCTCACTAGGTTGAATTCTCGAGCTTACCGAATAAGTTGTGTCGTGTTAATATCTTTCATAGATAAAGTACATATATTTGTTTAATGGAGCTCCAATGTGATCTTAGTCTTCGCCTTGTGCCAGCATAAACACAAAGTGGGTGCCTATTTTGGTTAATCTGTTTGTCAATCTTACATTTTGTTTGTCATAACTGATAGTATGTAGTGGTATGATGAGATATCAATAGTTTTGTTTTGGGTTTACCTAGTCAGCATGAAGCAATATAGCCCATGCAAGTGCATAGTATTCTATGGTGAAGTAGCACAGTGCCAGGAATGTTTAAGTGAGTGTTCTTGAGTTTGCTCACTAGGTTGAATTCTTGAGCTTACCGAATAAGTTGTGTCGTGTTAATACCTTTCATAGATAAAGTACATATATTTTTTTTTTGTACGAAAGTATTTTATGACGCAATTTGCTATTTAATGTTCGCCATACTTAAACGTTGGTATAAGGAAATCCCATAGCCATGTATTTTCAGAATTAACATTGACAATCCTTTTGTCATAATATTTGCAGCAAAGTTTAAGTTTGCGTTCAATGGAAGGAAAGCATTTTCCTCCCGTGGCAATATAGAAGGTCTGAGTATAGGAAATTATGCTGTTTGGGAACTCTGGTTGGTCGCTAGTGTAGATGTTAAACAATATATGTGCAAGCACAGACTCTTGAGGTAGTCCGATCTTCTGTACTCTCCAACTACTGCCCTGGCCATCCATCTCTACAAACATTTGCTGATTGGGCAGGAGTGATTCAATTATTAGTACCACAGTGGTGGCGTTCCTTTATTTTCTAAAGGTGCTTTGATTAAGAGTGTCCTTTGGTTCACAGTGTAAAGGGTGGCAGTTAAATCTGCAAAGACAGTGCCCGTGTTTTCTTTTTATCCAACCATTTTGCAATAGAATAAGTGCGGTTAAAAAAATATCTACAGGATCGTCTGAATCTGAAGACGGCCTGGTTGGGTGAAAGTGGTTCTCCTCCTCTTGGTGCTATGCAGGAGATGATTAAGAGTTCCTAAATTAAAAATTTTTGGTGAGGTATCAGCAAATCATGTAGTCACTATGATAAGTCCGTTTTTTTTGGCGGGGTAGGGGGAGTTTGGCGATACTTCGAATTATAAAAAAGGGTAGCACAAACATTTAAACATAATATAATAACTAATTAACCTTTAATTAAATCATAAGAATTAACAGTAATTAATATTTACATGAACCATAACTTCCGCCGGTAAAATTGTTCACCCACTTCTATCCCCCTAAAATTCTATACAATTACTAAATTTTTTTGAATTAAAAAATCGCTAGCAATTCTTTCATTTTACAAACAGCATGGGGTTTTTAAAGTTCTGAATAGATAATATTAAATGACCTATCTCAACTGTTGTTAAAATAAAACTGCTAGTACTTTAGAATACATAATAAGGGTCATGAAAGCAATATTGTCAGTACCTGACCTGTAGAAATAATGAGTAAAGTTTTAGCACGAAATAATAAATTAATATCAGTATAGCGCAGTGCAAGCAAAAAACCTGCAAGATTTATTCGATTATCAGAAGTTGCGAAAGAATCATTTATGAAAAACCAATAATGTATTGAAGTAGAACATAAAGAATCACTGGTATAGACCGTACTTAGAATACAGGACACTTCACTAAAGACAAAAAGGCTTTCTACAAAGTTCTCGCATACTTTTGTGGTGAATCCAAAGACTACGAGATAGGACGAGAATAACTGGTCCAATCTCGTCTACCAAGGCTGTTCCACTCCTGTAGTCACTCGTCCAACGCTTAACTCGAGGGTAAAATCTGCTTTTATTCTTTTGTGCGTACATGACCCACTATCTCCTGTCGTGTAAAATTGCTTCATTATAAATCCTGGGGAACACTGTCATTTCGTTGATTGCTCTTCCTGATAACACGAATCAGGTGTTGAACGTGTCTTATTCACGGAAGTCCAGAATTGCCGAGCTCCACCGGTTGTGTACATAGTACGATGTAGTGAATGTGTAAACGCTCTTTTAGCATGCGAAGTTCTTCAGATGTATATGGTTCTGAAAAGAATAAAGTATTTATGAGCCTAATAGTCTCACGCTTCCTCCTCTCGAAAGCTGATGAACCTATATCTGAAGTAATATATTGATCACGCAATCGTAACTCGTTGGCAAATGGTCACGCTCCTGTAAAGCGAATTGGCTGATTCTAGGCTCAAGGCCACCTTTTATCTTCAGAGCTAATAAGGCGAATTAGTAGAAGATCGAACATGGAGGGAGCACATTGGTCGGTCTTTCCTGTCGGTCTAGTGAATTGACTTTGAAAGGATTGAACAAGTTAATAGTTGACCTCGTAGCCTAAAAGAAACGGGATATTCCGATGCAGCTTGAGGTTGAGGGTATTTTGGTATTGCGTTTGTCTGAGAGGCAGAAAAGTGGGAATATCCAAAACAGTTTACCTTCTGGAAGAAGGTATCTATTCTCCGAACTTTATGAAGATTCACGTAGAAACGACATATTTTGACCTCCATTACGTACCGATTCTTTATAATGCGGCTCCAGCTTAAAATAGTTAGAGGATTCCCATGTGACGCTTACGGGTTTCTGGAAAGAAAGAAACATCATAAAATGATACACATATTCAAATGAGAGAACAACCCAAAGAAGAGTTAATGTACTCAGACGGAGTAAAAACGAACATGACGTGCTCTATTGCAGCTGTGCGTCCTATTCCTAACAGTCACCTATACCCTCCAAAAGAATAATTTCCTATTCATGTTTGCATTTGAAGGTGGTAATTCTAGCAAGGTTTAGACACTCTCTGACTGCATCTGGCCAAGCTGGAGGGCGCTATTTAGTACATCAGGTAAATTAGTGTATTCAATCAACCAAAAAAAAGCCCTGATAGCAGTGAATTAATTGCATCTTTGAATCATCAATTATGCCGTCGGATTAGATGTGGGATTTTACCAACAAGGAAGAGCGCTTATGTAATTAATATTATTTAATATAAAATCTCAGTAATGTGATATTTTATAATTAACATATACCCACCTGTATACACTGACATTGAGGTCGCATTGTGTATGTATGTAAGAATAAAATGTCTAAATTTTTGATGTCCACGAGAATTCCTTAGATTTTTGCCCAATTGGATAAATGAAACATCCGAAGCTCATCACCCGTAATAAAGTTGTACTTCTGCAGTACAGAACAGCAAGATTTCTGACTGTCAAGGAAAATGGCACCTCCCTAGACAATACGTCTATATATAAATACATGTATCTATTGGTTAGGAGGAAAGTGATAAAAGCCACGAGAATATGTATGAGGGGTGGTTAATAAGTTTTACGAATCGGTAGGGCGAAACAGAAGAAAGAGGATGGCTGTTTGTGGGGGTGTTAGGACAACTTATTTCAAGTCAGGACCTGCAGACGCACGCTCCTGTCACGTCTTTTTAAGAAGCAGTAACTTATCGCAGAACGTCAGTCACAATTTTTCAACAATGGAAAAGGTTGAGCACCGCGCAGGGATCAAACTTTTGACCAAGAAAGGCAAGAATGCAAAAGAGATGCATGAACGCATGGTTGCAGTGTACACCGACAGCGTTCCTTCCTATGCAACAATTGCTTGCTGGAATAAGGAGTTCTGCCATGGTCATGAGTCCCTTGAAGATGACCCACGTCCAGGACGTCCGTCAGACGTGACCAACGAGGAAAATGAGGCCCGTGTGAAGAGGAGAATCCTCCAAAATCGACGGGTGAAGGTCGAAAAAATCGAACGAGAACTTGGAATATCACATGAAAGTGTTATCAACATAATCCACGATAATTTGGGCATGACCAAGGTCTCGGCCCGTTGGGTCGCTAGAAACCTCACGCCTTATGATCAGCTTCAACGTCGTCGAAGTCCTCCAAGCAAGAGTTTCACAAGCTGCCCTGCGCGAGTGCGGATTCAAGGAGCTCACCCATCCCCCGCACAGTCCAGATCTGGCCGCTAGCGACTACTTTTTATTCCGGCAGCTCAAGGCTGCACTGCTTGGACGCCAGTTTCGGGACGATGAAGATGTCCAGATCACCGTCCAAGAGTGGAGTGAACAGCAGTCGGCAGGTTTCTGGTTGTTGCAAATTCGAAGCCTCAGGGATAAGTAGCGCAAGTGCATTGAAGTCGAGGGTAGTTATATTGAAAAATAATAAAACACTTTTCCTCATATCTCGTTTACTTATATGCAAATTGCAAAACTAATCGACCGCTCTCGTATATATACAGTTATATATACATAAATCTTCTAATGTACGTACGCGTCCTAAGCTACGTACAAGTACGTTCACATCGTAAGAGTAATCCGTTGATTACGAGGTATAAGGGTGCGATTTTATTACAGGGGCCGATAGCGTTTAATGAGTTTACCAAGTTGCATTTCTAGAATATATTTAAAGAGTGAAAACCCAAAATTTACTTTAATAAGTTACTAATTAACATATATATACATACGTGAAATATAGAAAATGTAAATAAGGACAATACTGACAGAATATAGAAAATTGGCAATTGAGTAACGTTAATTACTTGTTAATGAGCTTTTATGTCGGAAAGTGGGTCGATTAACTGGAGATACAAACAAGGCTCCTTTTTTTTCAAAGGCGTGACGTCGAGGGAAAAGCTTTTAGCGCTTAACTTAATTAACTTTACCTATGAGGGGCTGACGGATATTCAAATTCTTTATTCTTTTATTTTTCTCTTTAGATTCAGAGATTACTCCACGTAGAGTCAACTTAGGAGAAATAGAGAGTGAGGGAACTCATGAAATAAATGAAGATGGTATTACACTTGGCGTCCCTTTACGTTACATGCTTCCTCTCCAAAGATGGCGTTTTTTCCTACAGAAAGTAGAAGGAAAAAGGGCATCTCGACCAAAACCCATCGGTATTAAAAGTTCAGCCGATACTGCGGCCAAAAAGGTAGAGGATTTGCTCCGTTTGATCGCAAACGACGGATAAACCTTATACTTACATTTAGATTATTGCGTAATTAATTAAATAATTAAAATATATATAGTTTCATGTAAAAGCAATACCACAATTTAGAATATGAAATCAATCAAGCGGAGGGACAATTTAGGAAATAATAGAACAAAAAATCAATAATGACAAAACGTATATACAAGCAATACACAATAATACGGGCGTACGCACACATGCACTAAAATAAATATTACATGGGCGAGCAACGAGCTCAAATATATTCATCAACTAATTTGGATGTATGGAGTTCTACCTTGAGGGAGGAGGGTCATCTACTGGATTTTTACTAATGCTGACTGCTACACAGTTTTCACTACCTCTTAAATACAAAATTAAAATTGATATTCCATTAATAGCAGACTAGAGCGCATAGGCCTTCGGTTTTGACTTTTACAATTTCTTAAGTACGCCAGAAGACGGAGATTCGTTTCCATTACGAATTCCTAACCTATCAGATACATTTTAAACTTCCGTCACCAAAAACTATTGCCAGAGCCTCAAGTTCTATTACTGCATAGTTTCTTTTGCTCGGTAACAGCTTCTGGTTTGCATAAGCGAAAGGATATCTATTCCCATCTTTTTAGTACTGCAGCCCCAAGCAACCGATTCCAAACACTTTGTTCGAGTTCAAAAGCCGTAATATGGGGACAGGTTTTTGCCCATCCTTACTCTGTTGGAAGTGGGAAATTGCTTTGGAGCTCCAAACGAGGGAATCTGGGGAGTTTTTCTTAAAGAGGAAGTCAGGGGGTAGGCCCAGGTGGAAAAGTTGGGGATGAAGCGCCGGAAGAAGGAAGTTGAACCCAAGAAGGAACGTAGCTGCTTTTTAGTATGGGGAAGGGGCGTATCTTAAATGGCCCTGACCTTTTCTTGCTGGGGCTTTATTTGATTTTCCCTAGTGTGAAATCCAAGGTACTTAATAGTGTCGTAAGCAAAAGGACAATTTGAAGGCCCCATGGTCAGACCATGGTCTCAGAGCCTATTACAAAGGGAACGAAGGCAGATTAGATGTTCATCCCATGTGCGTGTAGCTACGTACACATTATCGAAATAAAATGGCACACTGGTCTGGCTTCCGAACCATAACATTGGGAGAACACTAATCTGAAGAGGAGGGTTCGATTATTTTTAATTTTAGTAAGTTTTTTACCGCCACATTCAAGGCTGATCAAAAATGAATGGGCAAAGGGTACAGTTTGGATCGGATTGGTTCTTGCTTGGTCAATACTACGTCATGCTTGAATTGGTTCGAAAAACCAAGGTTCTCGGAAGTGATGTCCGGGGAAGCATTAACCAAACGGAATAACTGGCTTCCTAAGTGGGCTCCAGCTTAGGATTTAGGTTCATCTTCTGGGGGTAGTCTTTATACGTTCCGGGGAGCAAAGAGAGTATACTGTATGGACTAGGTTAATGGTAGTCCACGGGGCCACTGGGTTCGAGAACTGTAAAAGGGCCTTTCTATTGGGAAAAAAGTTTATTTGTCTCCGCGGGCAGAAGAAGCAAGACCTCGTCACTTGGCTTGAACCGTCTTTCTTTTGAGTTAATGTGAAAATGGGTCCTGTCATAGGAGTGGCGGATACATAGTGAGCGCGTAAGGGAGTGGTTAGGAACGGAGAGGGCACGGAACAACAGTTCACCCTCAATGGGATAGGAAACCTCCTTGCAACCACGAACGGATTCGCCCTAGTTGGTCCTTAACTTTTCCCACAATGGCTCTAGGAAAGCACACTCACTGGGCCTTTACAAAATACTCGTTTTAGTGTCTCGTACTCGGGAGAAAATGGGGTTCTGAATTCACTGGATGTGTCTCGTTCTTTATGGCTTGGACACTCGTGATGGCGGGCTGAATAATGGGACTAGCGCAGAGCTGTGGGCTCTGGCTGACTAATATGGCGCAGAATTTAATAGTGGCTTCTACGGCGTCTTCTCAACCGGTGAAATAATAGCATTCGATGAAATAACGGACCACTGGTTGGCTGCTCCCAAGTAGTTCTGGATTACTGCAAATTTATCGTAGTCGGGGCTCACTGGGGGCAGCAACATTTCCGATACGACGATGCACGTGCATCCCATATTTCTCACCAGGGCTTAAACTCAGCAACCATTAACTGATCCGGTTTCAAATTCGAGCCCACCAGGGAAGCTCTTGTTAAATAAAAAATTAACTTAAGGGGCCGGGAGCTATTCGCTGGTGTGGAAGCAGGCGTTTCATGGTGAGCAGACGGAGGAGAAAGGTTTCTAAAGTGTAGTATTCGTCATGCCAATTTATTATGAGTTGGTATAAAGCTTAGTGTCTTTATCAGTGCAGATGGACTCGTAAACTTTTTCATTAGGAGATTGCTGCCTTTTGTTGTTTTATAATAAATGATGAGTTGAGTTTTATCTAATTGATTTTTAACCTTAATGTTTTTATATCTATTTTATAGGCCGTGGATATCTGTTTTCTGTAATACACATGAATGTTGTTGAATTCTCCCTGATTACTTTCAATTTTATCCGTTACTTTGCAATGATTATTAAAAATGATCGGAAAAAACTTTTTTGAGCACTGGCTGTCTACAAGAGTAATAGGCGTGATCGCTCTTCTCGGTTCCAATTAATTGAAGGGTCCCATAAACTGCAGTGCTTTGATTGAAGTTTTAGAGAAAAAGGTCCGCCTTCATAGCAAGTAAGTATGTAAATTATTAACTGCACGATTATGCACTTAAGGAAGTTATACTTTCACCCAGAACCTCAACGTGACTTGATGATCTTTATTTGTTAAACTATTATTTTTTTAATGACCTTCAACAATTTTAGTAACAACACTTTAAGGATCACTTTACTGTTCTTGCTCCTATTTAATAATTGTCTACGGATCGCGAAAATATATTTTGAGGTTGAATTTGTTTGATTGAAGCAAGTATTGAATTGTGTTGCTTTTCTCTAAGCTGAAGTAGTTACTAAAGAGTCGTTCTTTTGTTACTTGCATGTTATGTTTCTAGTAAAATTAAATAAAGTGAAATGTAATTCCGTTTTATATTAGAATATGGTTTATAAAAGATACAGATGTGAAACAGAGCAAACAGTAAAATAAAATTGTTAAAATTATGCGAAAAGAGACATGTTAAATGATGTAAAGAAGAAAGAACTGTGTTGAACTAATGTAAATTATACTTTTTAGCCATTTTAAAAATTAATACATTATAAATGTTTAAAATTGTTTTGAACTTACAATATCAATTTATTATCTATTAATTTATATTTTAATATATGTATATATATTATAAAAAAGAAATAAGATTTATTTCAAAGTGACAATTCATTGTTCTTTTCATATGAACGATATTAGAATTGCCTTTAATATCTATATTTTAATTTAAGTATTATTAATCCTTAATTTATTTTACTTTATAATTTTTCACACGTTTTCATGATTAACTTTGCTATTAAAGTCGCATAGTTATACTATCCGAATGAATAGTTAATTTCATAATTTTTCTATTCTCACTATAAATTAACTATTATTCACCTTTTTCTTTCCCCTTGATTGCTAATAATTGTGCCCATGCTGATCATGCAGCTTCTTTTGGAAGGGGATTATTTTTTCTCTTTAAAGAGCTCTCCTTCAACTACTTCTTGCTCAATCTCCGCATCGTAGCTTAATTTCAGTTTCTACTAATGATGACGGCACCACTCCTCTGCGAGCGTGTTCAGCTCGGAATTTGGTAGATGGTTTTGAGAAGTTTTAATCAAATTTAGCTTCATCCAAGTCAAAAACCTTTAGAGTATGCGGTGGGAGGGTTTCTATGAGTATTTCCATATTGTCTTTTAAGATTGTGCGATTTTCAGAATTCGAAGAATTTGAGGAATTTCCTTCTCTTCTCTCCGTGCTGCTGAGTTAAAATTCGTCTTCTCTCTCCTTTTGGTCAATAAGGAGAGTGTAACATTTTTCTTTCGAAAGAATTTTTGCTAGAGTTTTTGATTATAAAAAAATGTTATTATGAGTATATCTTAAATTATGTGGTTAGGAGATACCAACTATTCTTAGGGAACCCATTTTTCGAGAAGAGGATGATCCTAGGTTGAGGAGAAAAGATACACGAGGGCTGATAAAGTAGGTGATTATTTTTTTTAGGTTTTCCTTTCACAATACAAAACTGGAAATATGGCTATTTTAGGATATTAAAATTTAGTTGGGCAACGTTGTTTTGCCGCTTTTTTTTGTTTTATTTAATATTTTATTCTTGCGATAATAAATAGAATTTGACACAGTTTTAAAGTTACTTTTTGCCATCCTTGCATGTGTGATCTCTTAACGAACATTCAGACCAGATTTTGTCCTTCAACCTATACCAGGGATTCTCAACCTGGATACTAGCGCCCCAGTGCTAGCCTTAATGTGTTAAAAGAGGGGCTGCTGTACGTTTATATTTAACTTAAGGGGCGTTGAACATACACAGGTGGGTGGTGGCCTTTATTTCTTTTTATTTTAACTTTTTGGAAATTACTCAATATCATTCTTTCGACAATCGCTCCCGTTTATCATTATTAGCCACGGGCACATGCATTTGAGAGAGCAAGTAACGTTACAAGTTAAATACGTCATGATGAGACCTAGCCAATTTTAACCCGTCAACTGCCGCGCAAAAAAAGTACCGCTTTATCTCGTAATCTAAATTTTGTTAAATTATGTATAAATTGATTTTCCATTTTCCCTCACAAGCTAGGCATTTTATGAATAACACAGGGGAACAATTTTAATCACCTTTTTTGGCGACTTAGATTTATCTGCCAATTTTAATTCATTTTTCATGCTGATTTCAAATATATAATCCATTTTTACCTACATTTTATAGTTATTCTGTCAATTCTATTTTCTAGTTTCCCCGAAAACTGCCCTCCGGACAGACAAAGAGGGTGCTTCTAGAAAGCAAATACTTCACAGTACATAGTAGTAAGATAGAAATAAGTTTTATTGTGCAAAATATTGACATTATTGTTTCTTTTTGACATCTCATGTTAGAGTGATAGCTTCATCAGGAGGAGATTGCGTTAATTATCCCGACACCTTCTGCTACATATGTGGCTGTTACATGCTAGTTCGTCAAAGGCGCAATATATTAAACTTTGTGATTCTCACTTATAAGGCATATTTTGATGTTCTCCTTCGCGATTAAGATAAGAAAGGGGCCCCACATGTTGTTGGCCATAGTTGTGTGGAACATCTTCGTCAGTGGATGAAAGGAAAGAAAAATGGTCTTCCTTTTTCTAATCCCCATGTTGTGGCGTGAGCAAAAGGATTATGTATCGGCCTGTTATTTCTGTCTTGTGAATACTAGAGAGACTGGCAAGAAAAATCGGCACAAGATCGACTATCCCAACATTACCCGAACGATCCGGCCAGTACCTCATTCTGAGTCTTTACCAGTTCCGATTTTCAGTGGAATGCTTCTTCCGAGTATGAACTTGATGTAACTGATATGGACGTCCACGGAATGGATTTAGAGTCTGCAGATTCATCATCATATGCCGAACAGTCATTAGCTCCTCACTATTTCAATCAAGAGGATTTGAATGACTTGATACGTGATTTGGCACACTCCAAAAAAGCTGCAGAACTTTTAGCCTTCAGGTTGAGTGAAAGACATATGGTTGACAGTGCCGGTACGGATATCATATCATAAAACAAGGTACAGTGCATTTGTTAACTATTTATCTGAGGATAAACAATTTGTATACTGCCACGATGTTCCTGGTCTGTTTCCTGCTTTGGAACTTGGCACCTATAGCCCTGCTGAGTGGAGACTGTTTTGAGATAGCTCCAAGCGTAGCCTCAAGTGTGTCTTTTTGCATAATGGCAATGACTTTGGTGCAGTTCCTCTCGGTCCCTCTGTCCATTTGTGGGAAACTCACGATGATATAAGAATGGTCATGGATTTACTTAAATACCATGAACATAATTGGAAAATATGTGTAAACCTTAGGATGGTCAACTTCCTCCTTGTCTAGCAGAAGGGATATATAAAGTTTCCACGCTATATGTGTATGTGGGACAGTCGAGCCCGTAACAAACACTTGTCCCAAAAAGATTGGCCAGTTCGGGAAACTTTGGAAGCAGGAGTGCCAGACATTGTTAATTATACGATCGTAAGTTAAGAGAAGATCGTTTTTCCTCCACTTCATCGCAAACTGAAGGTGATGAAGCAGTATGTCAAGGCGTTGAGCACTGGCAATTGTTGTTTTCAGTACATATTATTGGCGTTTCCTGCTTTATAATACGAAAAAATAAAAGCAAGAGTATTTGATAGTCCCCAAATCCGAAGACTTTTGAGTGATTCTAAACTCGTGATAAAGAGAAGGCAGCCTGGCTCTCATTTTCTGCCGTTGTTTGTAACTTCTTGGGAAACAAAAAAGCGTATAACACGAGGTTTTTGTTACTAATATGATTTTAGCAGATTGTAATCTGTGATGCAACATGAGTATGAAGCTGCATTTACTAAATAGTCACCTCGACTGATTATCAGAGAATCTGAGAGCCGTAAGCGACGAACAAGGGGAACGCATCCATCAGGATTTGATGACGATGGGAGAGCGCTACCAAGGTCACTGGGATAGACACATGATGGCGGACTACTGCTGGACGATTAGAAGAGATCAGCCAGAGATGACTTACAAGAGAAAGAGTTACAAACGCAAATTTTTTCCCGATTGAAATCAAGAAGAGGTCCTCCAGCCTGATGTACGGTCATTAATAAATTAGCATCTATTTGATTACAGTATTTGTAATCCCAATGTGTAATTCAAGTTTCTTCTCATATGCAATAAAATGTTTGTGCCAAACATTTAATGATAGGGCATGATGATAGGCGTGATAAAATTAAAATTATTGTATAATAATACATATTGATATTACGAAAAATCTTTAGCATTTAGAGAGAATCTGATTTCAGATTTGAATTCAGTATGGTCGAATTAGGTAGAAAAATGTACCTCTGTCAATCCACCAAATACATTGATCCCGAGCGTAATTATCACCTTTGATTTTCTAGGCAATAAATTTTCTTACAATCCGTACTATTATTTTAGAAAAAATAAACAGGCACCTCTCAATCTCGTAGTTGTTGAAAAGTTCGCGGTGGTTGTTTTCGTTTTCCTGAATTTTTAGTACTTCATTTATTTTTAGTGATTGAATTCCCCCATAATCATATCATAATACTTCTACAGGCAAAAATGCAGATTGTATAGTTGTGAATATTTTATACTAAAATGTTTACTTATAAAATGAAGGAAAATTTGCTATATTTTTAAATTCTACGATTTAGATATCTCAGTATAAAATATATTCACTCTCTGATGACAAACCAATCATCAGAAATGCGAGAATGTCTCGGTGGTTAAGTCAATTTTCCAATATGATTGCCCGTCAAGGTAAACCTCAAAAATTGGAGAAAAACTCATTTTTCTAGCAATAGAGGAAGTTCTTCATCAGTAGTATATCATCCTACCCCCTTGGAATTATCAAAGTAATTCCAATTAGTAAAGCTTATGAGCAAAGTAGAATAATTAAAATATCAAGGTCATTTAAGCGACCCTATTTAAAATATCTAATAATCAACAATTTGTTTAACATTTGGACTCATCTACTCTCGCAGGATTTGAAGCATTCCTTTTAGGATATATTCATTTCATGAAAGAGGAAATTGCTAAAGGAAGTTATACGAGACTTACGATTTTCAACGAATTTGGAACATACACTAAAGCTGAATCCATGTTTACTCTAAAAGAGCAGTCTTTCTAAGAAAGCGAAATCTCTGCGAACAATATAATTATTCTGGTAATGAGCGATGCTCCAGCATAAATAAGGCAGTTTAATAGCTTTCTTGCTGTTTTAAATAAAGCTGTACCACATTACAACAAAATATATTGCTTATTTCTTTGTAATCTACTTGCTAGTAACTTGATTGATAGGCTTCATTAATATCTTTTTGCTGTTGAAACAGGTATAAATAGAAGAAAATTCATTGACCTTAAACTTCGAATCTATAACAAAGAATGAAGAAGAATTTTATCGTTTCTGTTTATTTGCATAATCAAGTGGATGTTTATCCCAAGAAAACTGTTTGGAGCGATTTTATTCCCTTATTAAAACTGTTATACAATTTTTCGAGGAGAATAAAGGTTGTTATTTAAAATCTGTCATGTGCACATTCATGGACAACGTTCCACTATTTCTCGAACTATCTCAATTTCCAAACCTTTATTGCCTAGAAACTGATTCTGATGCTGATAGCTCCATAATAGATGATGACCTCTTGATTTATTGCGACCATTTGAACCTTTTCCACAAAGACCTGAGCTGTAGATATCAGGATATTATTAATATCTAAATACTTGATTAGATGACAAACCCATTTATTGATGCTTGTACAAATTAAACCGATTTTGCAATTTAACGGGAGTTTGTTGCTATACAATAGGACTTGAAATTAAAGCCCTTCTTTAAAAAATCATATCACGAATTTTGGCTAATAAAGAAAATTTCTGAAAGGTATCCAAAACTGTCACAATCTATTATACTTTTCCTTTTGCTCGAATAACTTTATTTATGTGTAAAAGTAATTTTAGTGCAGTTACTCAGCTTCTTACTAAATAAAGAAGCCGTCGAATAATTGAGAAAAGAAATCTCAGAATAAATCTAACCTATTAGATTAAAAAAAAAGGGTGTAAGCTACCTAATAAAAATGTTTCATTAGTATCTTCATCATTAAATTTATAAAAGAAGATAAATTTATTATAGTATTTGAAATAAAAGTGGGGCGATAATAAAAGTTTGTGTCAAAAGGCGACGCTAGTCCCAAAACGGTTGCGAAACTATTTCCTCAACATTTGTGTGTCAAGATCTTCAATTACGTAAAAGATGTAAAATGCATTAGTCAAATCTTTATTTTTCCTCAACTACTCAGGAGCAAGATTAAAAAAAACAAAAAAACAACTTATAGAACCATAAAGCTTCCTGCCCTTTTCGTTATATCCGTGTCTGAAAATATGACTTTACGATATTCTTTTTAACCACATAATTTCCTACTATCTTAAGTGGGCACACGGCTGTTTATGTTTTAATTCTTTTAAAATTCTTCTTCACTATTATATGCAAGGAGTTTAACTAATCTACTATACATTATGATTCTCTGCGTAACCAAGCGAAGAAGGATGGGACGGAGATGTGAGGATACAAGTAAACTTTATTGAACGCTGATTTGGCTTGCTCCGACACAAGTTTCTCAAAATCTTCCTACAGATAGCACAATGCGCTGTAGCAGGAAGTAGGGTCATTTAATCATGTTTTTGCTTGTTGAGTATCATTCGTATCCTATGATACTGATTGCCTCTGTGCGATAGTGAATTAGATAAGACTTTGATCTTGAGAAGATTCTTCTCCGTGGCTAGGAGGCGGATTTGTCGAGATACCTAACTGTAAATGAAATTGCTCTCGGGTTAATTAATAGTAATAAGAAATTTAATTATATCATTTAAAGTTCTGTTCTAATTTTTCTATGACATATGATATATATAAAAAGAAAATTTTAAAATGTAGATATAGAAATATACCGAATCCTAGGGAGTAGTTGTGAAAAAGATCAAAGCAACACACAATAATATTTTTTTAAAATCTTAAAAAAAGTCCTTGTCTCAGAAGAGGTACGTTAAAATCTTATACCAATTTTTAAATTGAGGTATAAGTTTAGGTCCAACAACTATAGAGCAATTAGCCTAAAATCTAGTGTACGTAAAATTTTAGGAGCCAATTATAAGAGATAATATCGAGCCTCACATGTTGCTCATGTTAAACGAATTTGTTGGAAACATTTGACGATATGACGGAAAGTTTTGACCGAAGGAAAGCCAAGTATTTGCCTTTATTTTCAATAGGCCTGTAATTCTCTTTACTAGGAGGGAATTCAGGGAAAGTTTAGAGGGCATGGCATTAGTGGCAACCTATTGTGATGGATCTAGAAATGGTGTGCAAAAATAAATAGGAATTGGGAGGTAGGTTGGGGTACTTTCTTATATTTTATCTTCATTTTAAACGAAAAAGCACTAGATTTAAAGAAATAATTAAATAATTCCAAATTATTGATGTGAGATCTCTAAAATTAGACTTTAATTAAACGTTACCTCATTGAGTAATTTCAAATATTCTTATGACTGCATTCAAATTTTAAGTCAAGCAAATAAAACTGCCCAACAAATTTCAGTGTCAAGAAAAAACATAGATCTCATGTGCATTTTATTATGAACATTTGAGAATGCTGAATTCAAATTTGATAACATAAACCTGCCATAATTTAACATTTTCTTCTATATTGCTGATTTAATAATTATGTAATTTAATACCGATTTCCAAGATGCCATAAATGTATTTCTCGCCCAAATTAATTCATTAATATATAATTAAGTAGCATCTTTGTTAGCATTATATAATCTATTAACCTATATTTTAGTATTTACTTCTTCGGTTTTAAGACGTTCAAGGTGTTTCACACTTCAAGTTGCAGCAGAAGTCAGCTAGCATAGCAGGGCTCCATTTTCCCTTATGCCTGTTTTTCATTGACGTTATATTTTGATGGAACCTCTCTGCATGTTGGTTAAACACATCGCCGGCATTTTCTGGGGAGAAGCCCGAAAGAGAATGAAGAAATTATATATTCAGTGACATATTGCATCCGAGATCTTAGTATCATTTGATTAGGGTCTCCACTAAAAGCTCTCGCTGGGCCCCTTCGTACTTTCCTAGAAGTCCTTTGCTTACATGTTTGACTGCTTGCTAGGCCTTTAGCTTAGTTTCATCTATTGTCGCCTCGAAGTCCTCATCAGCAATTAGTTGACGAAACTGATGGCCTACGAACATGCCTTCAATAATTTTGGCATCACATATTTTAGGGAATATCGATTTGAGGTACTGGAAATATTGCTTGTTATGTTGCAGTGCTTTGGTAGATTGATTATATTAGGATTGGTTTTATATAGAGTGGTAGCAAAATCTTTTTCTCCTTCTTACCTTGTGGCTCAGGAATTACATTACGGCATCCATTCGTCATAGTCTCCCGAGATGACCATTTTGAGCGTACATAATGCTCTGATCTGGCCCTACTCTCCCACTTGCAAAGGAAACACATAAACCTAATGTATCCATTTTATTGCCAATTAGGTAAGGCTACTACTTTAGAGTGCGCAGAGATTAGCCAATCATGCTCCTTGTAACTTATGCAATCTACATTTAAAGCAGTGTTCTCATTACTCTTTCTTAATATGACTAAGTTAGCAACTAGAACTGAAGACATAGTGTTAACAATATGCAACAGTTCATAGATCAGCTTAAGGGAATTAAAATGGCCTCTGATATTACGATAAGTCAAGTTGTATTTAAGAGTGAAGACTGAAGATCTGGATACATGATAGATTCTTCCTTAATTCTAAAGATGTTAATAGTTTTCTTACCAAACTCAATTTACTCGTCCCTTCTCTTTAATTTACCGAGGAGGTTTTAAATAATAGAACACTTCCCTTTCTCGATAAAATATTCATAGAACACCTTTTGGTTTAAATACTTAATCTATCGCAAACCTACTAATTCAAACTCTTATATTAATTTTAACTCTACGAATAGTCCCAAAGTCAAACGTTTCATTTTTTCCTCTATGTTTTTACAGGCTTTACGAGTTGTTACTCTTAAATATATGGGTTCTGAATTTTCCACAATCTTTGAAATTGGCCATAAACTATGTTAACCTTATCCCTTTCTTCTAAACTGCGTTTCCTCTGCAAAAAGACGTTCTATAATACAGCTCCTGCTATCCCTTTAATGTTAATAACATTTTGGTTTTACCCTTTGCTGTTTGTTTCATTGACCTTGCCTGTCTTTTACAAAACTTTATCATTTCAGTTTGGTCTAATATTCTGTTTGTCCAAGTAAATATTTTGGACAGACAGGAAAGTAATTATCTATCCGTAATAATCAGCATAAATACAATGTTATGAGAGTTATAAATAATAGCAGGTTTCTGGTGCATATGTCCGAAAATAACCACTTAATTAATTGGAGTTTAGCAAAATTTATTTTTCGTTTAAATGACTCAATTAAAAGAAACCTTGTTGAATGTTGATGTGTAAGTCAATTTAATAACTTTAACATTTCCCCTAGCCTTTTTAAAGTTGATTTTGTTATGAAAAACTCATTCTTCAAGAAATTAGCTTTGACTTATTTTCCTAATTTTTTGGGGGGGAGAGGGGAAAATTTTGAATTTTAGGGAAAACCGATGTGTCAATTTAATTATTGCATTTATTTTGTATTTACATTAGTTTAATTCTCTTCCTCTATCCTTGTCCCTCACCCCTTCGTTTCAATTTACTTCTCGTGTCTCTGCTAATCTCCTTCTTTTAAACTATCGCTTTATCCGTTAATCGTATTAACCCTTTTGGCTCTGTTCTTGACTCTTTCTTGCCTCTCGGTTTGACCTTGCCACCAGTTATAGCTAAATCTTAATGTAAATTTACCCATGTGAAGTTCGCACTCCAATAATATAAAAATTTGTTATAGGAAATAATATTTATACATTTGCCTTTTCATATTTTACATATACACTCAACTAATATAACCCATGCGTATACTTTCAGAGAGCAGTGTGAATGTTTAAAATAAAAAGGGAAAATTCAAGGTGATTCAAAGGGTAAAACGAGTACAGGTGACTTAGAATCAGAAAATAATCAACAAATAGATCGTGGCGAGACCGTATGGGAATGTGCCAGCTCCAATAATGTTACACAAGGTAGGCGTCCTCACTACAATGTAGTGAAAGAAATACCAGGCCCAACACCACATGCTAAGAGAAACATCGATGGTGATAGTGGTGCATCGACTTGGAAGCTCTTTATGGATCATTCTATGCTCCTTCACATGAAAAAATGTACAGAAGTCGAAGCTGAACGAGCACTTCAGAATAAAACATAATCCTTCTCACTTTCGGAACTACATGCCTTTATTGCAATTTTATATGCAGGGGAAGTTAGCAGCTCACGAAATATCGATCTTCACTCTCTGTGAAACCTGGGGCCTCCAATTTTTCCGACAATCCATGTCTCGTAATCGCTTCCATGAAATTATGAGATTTCTTACATTTGATTATAAGTTAACAAGATCGCAACGCTTGCAGGCGTATGTATTTTCCCTTTTTCCATGAAACATGGAATAAATTAATAAAAATTGCTTCATGTGTTATAAGCCATCATCCAATATAACGATCCATGAGCAACTTTTCCCAAAGAAATGCTAGACGTTCATTTACACAGTTCATGTCATCAAAGCGAGACTAATATGAGCACAAATTTTCGCTTGATGTCGACATTGAATGGAAGTACATGCTAAATGGCTTCCCTTATTTAGGCAAGGATGAATTTTGTCCCGAAAACATACGTGTTTGGGAGTACCTCGTAGTAAACTCATAGAGCCATATCTAAATACTGGAAGAAATGTAACAACTGGTAATTTCCTTAATCTGAAATTTAGAAAGGGCGCTTCAGAAAATAGGTACTAGCCTTGTTGGAACAATAAACAGGGCGAGAAGAGAAATTCTAGATTCAGTGAAGAACACCCGCCAGCCGTATATGACACATCAGTTCTAAAAAGCAGTGATATATCTCTTACAGTATATTAGGGAAAGAAAAACCAAAATGTTCTGTTAATGAGTAGTATCTATTCGAGTGTAAGAATTGAGAGCAATGAGAAGAAAGAAGCAGAAACAGTGTCTTATTACAATAAGACTAAATGTGACGTAGACGTTCTAGATCAAATGGCACGAAAATACTCAGACAAGGCGGTGGCCAATTCACCCTATTACAACGTTCTTGATATGGCAGGTATCAATGCTGTAAGAACGTATCGAGCTGTTACTAGCTAAAGGATTTCACGGAAGAAGTTTATGCAAAAGCTGGCAGAAGAACTATGTGAGGATTATGTAAAAAATAACCGATCTACAAGGCAGTTGTCAGATTATAGCGATGAGTCGGATTCCGAGCAAGTAGAAACAGCCAGGGATTGTCGCCACAAGTGTTAAGTTCGTCAACAATGTAAGGAGAATAGGACTAAATTAAGTGGCACAAAATGCAAAAAGATAATTTACGGGAAATGTACTGCAAAATTAAAGTATGTGTGTACTCTTTGACAATAAATATCATAATAAAACATGGTTTGTATGTTTAGATACGACAACTTATTTCATAGAAATTTTACGAAAAAATGGTTTACAAATCTCAAAGTTGTTTTTTCATTTTTTATTCTGAAAAAAATATATTTATTTTCTTTTATTGAATCAAATAAACATATACTTAATTAAGTTATTAATTATTATATGAAAAACTTGATAATGGATCATTTTGACCCCCTTGGGTGTTTAAAGAAAAATAATTCAGTGGGCATTGTAGTGTTAAAATGTTTAAAGTATATTATATTATTAATAAGACGGATTTTCTATGGCACGTCCAAGGTTACTAGTTATGGCTGTTTATGGCGAGTAGAAAGGTCGCAGTTATAAGCTGGTAGTTGGCCTAACGGTTATTAGTTACCAGTTTACCAGTATAGGTGACTCGGCTGTTTGCAATCCAAGTACTACCGTTCCTAATGATGCTTAACTTTGACGTAGCGCTTTTGGAATATTCGTTTAGCGGGCGCTGTCCTTGAACTGACTCAAATTTTGTGGGAGATTCTCTCACTTGGTTTTAGTATAGTCGGCTAAAGGGGACTGGTTGAATTACTTTCAGGAAAAGGGAATTTTGGAAGGCGAATTAAAGGACTCTTTATTGGGTGGAGGACTCGCTAGGCTTAGGCACAAAGAAGTGATTGAACTTCTGTCGGGTATATGAGGCAGGTCTACTAATGTTTAAATCTATTTAGGATAATCCTTCTGACTAGCTGACTGTCTGACTGATTGAATATTTTTGGACTCTTGACCCTGACTTTGACTCTTTAGTTTAAAATTTCAAACATTTCTCAACTCTGGCAAAATTGCCTCAACTTTATATAGACATTTCAATATGTAGGTTCTGCTGCTACCTAACCTAACGTCATGCAATACTTTTTATACTTTTTAATTAAGTTTTCAAATGTTTACATAATTTTACAAATAATTATTGAATTTTAATTGTATTGGACGATTTTTTCTTTATTTACAAATTAACTTAGTCCTTTAATTTTTATTTTTAAAAAGGGTGCGTTTGCTTCAGAGAAGTAAATATGAGCGGGAAAGATTCTTCAGTTAGGTATATTTAAGGCGTGGTTTCATCACATATTACTTATGAGGAATACATTCTTTAATTAATCTGGAGCATATAGAGATTCCTAGCTTTTTACTACAGGCTTATTAGTTTATATATGCACGACAGACCCTGTAAACATGTATTCGGATAAGAATATTAGATTATAAACTCTAAGAATCTAATATTTGTTCTATTTAATTGTGCGTCAATGTACTTGCAAGAATTTAAGTTTATAATATTCAATTATTCTATGATTGCTGTAGAATACTTCTGAAAAAAATAAACCAATATTAAAATTATATTCTTATGCTTATTTAAGTATATTTTCCCTCGGCACTTTCTCTAATAACTAGAAAATTTATTAAATAATAAAAAATAGATGAATAAAGATTTGCGTTGATATTCCCAAAATATCTTCAACCTGCCTAGTAGCAACTAGGCATCAGGATGCAACACCTTATTTACTATATCTTTGCTCGGAAGAGGAACAGGCAGGATGTTCTAGTTATAATAACCATGCGTGAAGCAGAATGCTGGACCGACCACCACCTCATGCTCCCCAAAACTCTCATCCAAAATCACCCTAGGAGGCGTGCACAAGACGTGAAGACACCTAAATGGCTGAATGCCAACAAATTAAAAATCATTAACACTCAGCAGTCTTTTGGTGTCACTCTAGAATATCGCTTATCGACCTCCAAACTAAGCAATAATAATCTGGAAGAATTATTGGGTACTTTTCATAATGATATACAACACGGCTATAGAATAACTAGGCCTCTCCAAAAAGAAGCATAACGCCTGTTTTAAAGGAACTGATATATAGCATGTAGTTGCATGAAGACAAAAACTATGCCTACAAAGATTAGCTAGATGATCAAAATTTAAATATAGAGTTTTACTAAGAAATATACGCTGCACAATGCAGTTACAATTGAGTATGATGCGAGATTCCTGGCTAAGTAACAAAGCCGAAGAGTTCCAGGGTATGCAAAAATAAATGATATGAAGAACAGTCACAGTGCTCTTAAAGAAGTGTGTGTCCATTACAGCTTGAGTCAACCTCTAAGCATCAATTCTGATGGGTCAATACTAATTTTTGAGAAAGACAAAATTCTTGAGATATACGCTCAACACATTGTCAGCGTACTAAATCTCCCTTCAACCATCAGCGTGGAAACAATTTGCGGGTAACCATAAGTTATCAGTAACGAAGCGCTGGTAGGATGAACCAACCATGATATTAAACAGATATCAATTCAAGTGATATCTAAGGTAAGAACCTGGTTTAGACTTAATTCCTTTGAAATCCATGATAAAGATGTAATAAGACTAAAAGAAATCTCCACCAGCTGTTCAAGTTTATATATAACTGCTTGAAAATGTCTACTAGAAGTTCAAGGATGCCTTTTTTATTAACTAAAAGAAGGGTAAAAAGAGATCTCGTGTGTGTGACCACCATTGCATAATCACACTGTTGAGAATCACACGTAAGTTTTTTGGCACGAACTTTACTCAACAGCCTCATTGCACGCCTTGAGCACTGCCTCCTACCAGAGCCAATGTGGGTTCCGAAAAGTTCGCAGATCTGTTAACATGCATTTTGCTGCAAGGCAGCTTCAAGAGAAGTGGCAAGGCCAAAAGGTAAATTGTTACTCGAATTAAGTAGAACTCCTCAATGCCTTAAAAACTATGAGCTGAGAAGGCCACTAGGAACCAGAGTAAAGAATTGTTGCCCTACCAATTACATTTCCATTGTAAAACAGCTATATCATAGGGTGTTTAACAGATTCCAGGACAACGGTGAAACATCAGATCGATTTATTGTCTTAATAGCAGAGAAATAGGGCTGTGTCCTCGTTTATACATTGTTCTATCTATTAGGCTGAAGAATGACTTCAGAGATGACCTAAGCATAGATATCAGATACCGCTCATTAAAATGGTTCAACCTTTAAGCGGAAACTTCGGGCGATAAGTTAGGTTTCCTCAGAAAGAAATCAATGACTTTCTGCTTGCTGACGAGTGTGATCTTAATGCTGACTCTGAAGCTGACTTGTAAAGTATATAATTTATAAGTAAGGGCTTCTTGCATTTTAGTAAGAATAAGTTCTGAATTAAGATTTTTTTATGGAAGTGAGTGAAAAGATATTAATGTGTATGTTACGCGGCGCATGTCTGCATAAATTGCTCACTAGTCCAAAGTGAGCCGTTATGTGTTCTATGTGTCTCATAAAACGACTCATGCCTTAACGCATCGAGATCGATATCCGGCCCCAAGTTTTGAGTGGGTTCATTTGCTCCGATATGCTTTTGTACGTTTCAGCTTTGTGCCAAACGGAATTTGTAGCTTGTATGTCTCAAACAAGTAAACATTTTGGAAGAATAAATATTCTATCTCTCAAGCTATTTCACCCCTTTATAAAAGCAAACTAGAATAAAACAGAGATTAAGAAATTAGAAAGAGATAGTAAACAAATTTGAAATAAATAAACTCTTTGCCCGTTAGAGAAAGTGAAAAATAAGTGAGGTTTGAACCAATGCCATCGAGCGCTCTTCTTTTTTCAGGCCACTGCGTTAACCATCTTCTTTGTACTGTTGTATGTAATGTTATTAATATTTCGTCTCCCTAAGCATTTCTCATGCATATTTAGAGATGTTGTTTACTGAATTTAATGGGGGGAACATTAGAAAAAGTAGGGTTGAGAAGATGGCCCTCGTGGGAACGCCATTATGGAGGGAAAGTATAGGCAATGTATCAACTTCGTGTATACCTAGTGTTTGTCTCTCTAAGATGAAGATTGTCATGCATTAATTATGTGCGGTTGTTAGTAAAGTGATGGTTCGTATTTTTTTGGAAAACTATGTTTAGGTATTATGTGGGAGACTTTATTTCGATTGGTGCAAAGATCATGCGTAGGGTTGAGAGGATGGCACCGTGAAGAGGCCGTTATGAGCGGAAGAGTAGACGATTAATCAGGTTTGTGTGCAAATATTCTTTGTCTGCCAAAATGGAGATTGTAGTTCATTATTTGCGGTTGTTAGTAAAGTTGGTATTTTTTTGGTGAAAATCTTTGTTTACGTACTTTGTAGGAGACTTTATTTTGATTGTTGCGAAGATTATGCGTAATGGTGGTTAGTGTATGTTAAAACCATTTAGAATGTAATGCGTGACGTCGGTTAATAAAGTTGTTTAGGAATGAGATTTTCCGTATCTTTATTATGTTTGTGAGAGGGGTATTTTTGAACATAATGTTTCTTAATGGGTTTGGCATTTTTGTTAGATGAAGCGCATAATTTGGGGTAGAGTAATACAAGTTTGGTTGTTTGGGGGCCTTACCTTGATTTATATTGTTATGATGTGTGCTTTTTGTCAGACTGAGGGCAGTGTACTGTTCGCTCAAGAGAGGTTTCAAAGTTCTGTGATTTTGGAAATTACTGTTTTTAAGCTCATTAATGTGAATGTGTGATATAAGGGCAAGCTAACAATATATACTGTCATTCTAAAAACTAAATATCGACTAAACTTAACACCTGAAAAGGAAAGTAAATAAAAATGTATAATTATTAAAGATTGAATTTAATGAAAACACTAAGAACATAACAAAAGAAACGTATTTAGCCAAGAATAACTACATTTTCAATCATCAAATAGCCATTTTTTTAAGAAATGCAGATCATTATCTTTTGTCATTTTATTTATCAAAAAACAATTTCGTTGTAGAATTTCATGTCAACCTTCAAGCAAACAGCCCCGTAGCATCTATTTATTTCTAGGGTTGTTTCGTTATCATTCATCTGCCCAGAAAATCGCACAAGAGTTAGATATGATATAAAGCCAGAAAACTGGAGTGTAAGCTAATCCATGAGTCTCAACTGCAAGTCATCTTCCTTCTTCTCAAAATAATTACGAACAGGTATGGACGTGTGCTTAGATAATTATCTTGATTCAACCTAAAATTTTTACCGTTAATACGAGCTCCATTTTAGATAGCATGTCGTTGCTGTAATAAAATGAGTGCCTTAGTAGTCTAACTTATTTGAATTCTTTTAGAAATTTACTGTAATTTACCATGAAAAGAGCTCTAAACTATGAACCTACCTCCTCTATCTTGACTGCAGCCACAATATAGGTACCTAGAAGCCATGAAATTACCACCTCTCCTCCTTAACTAAACTCCACGTATGCCCAAATAATTAAACTTGAACTCATCCGTCCAATTAACACTTTTCCACATATTAAACAACCAGTTTCGTTGCATTTTATTCGAACACCGGCAAGCACAGTTACTTCACTGTTACACTACTAAAATCTGTCTTGAAGACATCTTTATCTCTTCAATATTGTGTTGTAAACCTTTACTTCATCGTCACTATTTAATTATGGAGATATTTCTAGAAAATAAGGGGGTGGATTTGGAGAAAGGTCACACAGTTGAACTTATCTTTGGTGGCAATTTAAATCCATCTGTCTGTCGTATACGCTGTATTATATCTGTCTCTTAAAAAATCATGACAGCCTTCTCATTGTATTATAAAATCTGTTAATTTTAGGGGGATATTTTTTATATGAATTCCTTACTTGCCAAATGTTATGACGATTCACTATTCCAAACTGGATTGCGTACACTCGGGACTTTGGCAATCACATTTGAAGATGATTATTCAGACACTCTCTGAATAATGGTAAAAAAAGTTAATGGAATTTAGTAAAAAATAAATCATAATGAATCGATTTTCACAATTTTGCTAAGAATCTTTTGTGTTAATTATATTTTATTGAAAATTTGAGTTGTGCAATATTTATGAGCAGTAGTGTAGATAGATATGCATTAACTTTAGACTTTACCAGACTTGCTTTAGGGTCATTTTGTAGTTATATTGATTCCATAATTCTCTTTGTTTTCTTCGTATTACTTTTGAGTTTTGAGGCGTTGTTTTTTTTGAGTTCTTGCTCTGTAGTTTGTTTTTTTTTAATATTTTATGCAACCTGAGATTTCATTTTCCTATTTGTTTTGCTTTAGTTCTTAAGTCTTGATAGGTAGAGAGATAAGTAATGTCATTCATACATCTCATCCAATACCAGATACATAAACCCACATATATTTTAGAATGAGGGTCACCTTCGTTTTCAAGGAGAAAGAGATGGTTACCCATTACATATAGGGGCATGGGATATGAATGGTCTCATTGAAAACACTATTACTTCACCAACATGGTTTTGCAACAGAGGAGAGAGTTGGTATTCTGTGATTTAAAGGCGGGAATTGGAAGGATATCGGTGTTGTGATTGGGTATCTACATGATGATACGTTTGTAGCTATGAACTTACCCCGGCGAGAGTGAGTATTAGCGTATTCGCCCAATGGACATTCGGCTAATAACGCCGATGAAAGTCCTATTCTGACTACGCTCGGTTGTATTGAAACCCTACTTCAACATCAGGAATTCAACATTGTATCCAATAGGCTGGTGAGAGCCCCTCAATCACTACTTAATTAAACCAATGCACAGAAAATATTTCACACCTAATTATACATATAATTTCTAAATGTTTACTTCATAATATTGGTATGATTTATACATAGGTTTCGCAAGATGTGTATGTATGTGGGTATGGGAGGCTTTGCCCAGGTATATTATGGATAGCTATGCTTCACTGAATTTTGGATGAGTGTATCATCAAACAAGCTTAAAAACTTTGAGATGCATTCATCTGCAGCTATTTATCTTCCACACATAATTCCCTCTATTTTTTCATCCCTTTTTTTACAGATATCTTCTAAAAAACATTTCAGCAAAAATTCCCTCTCTCTTCAACCATTGGGCCCTTCCTAAACACCCATGGCCCTTTCTACTTAAACACCATCGAGCTTTTCCTTAGTAGCTTTTCAACTTTTCATGAACATCCAAGGGCCATCATTGAATAAAGACACTCTTTTGAGGTAGAACGTATGGCGATTGGCTACTCCAGTTGTGCCGACCGTAATAAACTCCCAATGATTCCTCCCCTAACCTACATTACGTACTCCCTGGACAATCATTGAACACTACCGTTACTAAGAAGGATGTAAGTGGGTAGGTGTGGGTAAAAGATAAAGAAAAGGTGTGGGGACAGATAGCTGAAAATAGACAAGTGATGAAAAGAGAAAGAAGTGTGGTAGAGTTACAAAAGCTGCTAATTGCTTGGTAATCAGAACTATCGCTTTTAAATATTTGAGATTAATTCTAATACACGTTCAGCCCTCTCCTTACACCTATTGAGCACTTATATAAAATACTTTGAGCCATCACAAGGGCAGTCACTTCTTTGGCGGACACCCTTCGGTGGTATTGTCTTATTACATGTAAACTTGGCACTAAATGAACAATCATTATTACTTCCATTAAGACACATTAAGCCTTCCCTGGACCTCATTGAGCCCTCCTTGAACATTGCTTTTTTCATCCTGAATTTGACCTAATCTTTTAGATGAACTTCTACAGAGATTGATAGATATCGCCTACAACTAGCACTCAATTCCATGCCCTCCTGTTAAGTCTTAATATCATTTCACGTAACGACATTCCTTAAGTAGGAAGCATTGACTAGCATGATTTGAGTTATAAACTTTAAGCAACATATCAAAATATTATTAAAGAAATTTCGGTTTATATAGACTTTGCAATGCGCATATACTGTAATCTTTAAAGTAATTTTCTTGAACATGTGCAACCAGTATATTACAGTATTTTTTATAGCAATAATACCTCTTTGTGCATTTTTCATACAATGCATTACTATACCATCTATGTAGAATAACCTACTTTATTAAAAAAAATGCATTACGCGGGAAAATATATGTAAACATTGTATTAAATTCTAGAATGTTTTGCAGAAAATAAAAATTAAAGTTTTCTAGAAATAAAAAGTGAATGCGTAAAAATATTTTTTAGACTATAGATAGTGTAATAGTTCAAAGTGTACTTCTCTCAGTTAAAATAAACTATGAAACAAACAAAGAAGCATTAGCTTGATTTGCACCAAAAAAATATTAACAAAATACAGATATATTTATTCTTTTTCGACAGCCAAGGAAAAACAAGGTGGAAATGAGAAGCGATAAAAAGGAAATAAAAGCGATAGCGTGTAGAAAGTCTTTTGGCTCAATTGCGACCTGGGGTGTCGTAAAAACAGCACTTGTTACTTTATGCCACACCTTAGAGGAAAGATGATTATAAGGCAATCGCAAATACTTTGCAAGACAACATTCGGTCTGAGTATATTTTCCCCCTAACAATCATGTCTACTGTGATTTGCTCTCTCCAATATTTGTTTTGAAACCTGTCGTCTATACCACTTTCAAACTCGATTTTCTTACTCAAATAAATTTCATCAAATAACGCACTTTTATTTCTGTCGAGAATATGATGTCTTTTGCACTGCCTGGAAAAATGCATCAATATTGTTGCATAGGAATGTACGCGAAATAGTGATATATCGAGATATTCTATGCTAGGAAGGCGCATGTATAAAAACCAGAGTTGACGGGCTTTTGTAAATTGGAGTCATATAAGCATTGTTGACTTTTTTCTCGTAGAGAGAAATACTCATGAATTTATGCGAATGCAAATATGGGTTAGACTAGTTTCTAGAAATTTGTCTGAGAGTGCTTATCCCTAACCCTCGATTTTACAAACCAGATTTTTTGAAGCTTTGAATTTGATTTTTTCTTTTAGTTCGGTTGTCACCTAAGTATATTTAATTTTTTTTATCAAAGTTATTTCTAATAATTCCTCTATAATATCAAAAAATAAAATGGTGAAGCTCAGAAATAAATATAAATATCGAATATTTCTGATTTTTTTTTAATAAAAGAATTACAGATGGTGAAGTTCAGAGAATTTCTTAAAATTTTGAAATGGACATTATTAAAGCAAATTTAGATGGAGAAAAAAAAGAATCATGATAGGCCGTAGGACACAGACCAAAAGTCTGCCAGCAAAGCGCAATCTCTTTCTGTAAGGAGGAGTGGCGAAGCTGTTCTTGTTCTTACTTTATATTTTTAATTCCTCATTTAACCAAAAATAGCTCGATCCAAGGAAACATAGCGAGAAAAATAGTGACAACTAAAAATGACTAAACAAAATAAACAAAATTCTATAACAGTTTTAGAGAAAGGCTAATTAAACATATAGCTACTCTTATATAAACATTTTGGTAAAAAGGGTATTGTTTCTCAAATTCATCAATTTGGTCCTGTTCTTTTGTCTACTTGCATACCACTAAGAGTCTGAAAATCATTAATATCTAATTTATTATAATTATAATAGACTCGGTAATACACCTATGACCTCCATATTTACGTTATGTACCACTCTTTACGACTTAGAATCTTACTTTTGAAATGTGCATAAGAGAAATAATTTACAGAAATGTTTATTTCTATTTTGATTTTTTTCCAAAAGCCAAATTATTTTTAAAATTAATAGCTAACTTTGGTAATATCTAACTGGGCTAACTTTTACGCCACCAAACCAAAACTAAATGCCCAATTTTTGGCAATAAAAACCCATAAGAAATTAAAAGTATCCATTTAAAAACTAAATTTATATTTGCCTACAAACTAAATAAAACTGGGAACGTCGCATTTACATGTAAAGATGAAATTTGATCGCTCTGTTTATGACATTGTATGGAAATCATTAAATTAAGAAATTCCTTTAGATAATACTTCTTCAGAAAGCGGACCTGACCCTAGCTGGTAAAGTATCTAAAAATAATTTTTACAGCTTTAATTATGAAAGGTTAAATTCATTCAACTTTATTAAGAACATTGATTATTGGTTGTTCTACTTTACAATCGTTACATAATCCGCATTCTCCCATAAAGTATGACTAATTGTGTAAGTAGAATGAACAAGTGCAATATTGTGGTATAAAAAATAAATTCGAAGGCCTAAACATCAAACTCTTAATCTCCATTCTTTAATTTGAATCAAATTTCAGGGTCGTTAAGAAAATTTCATACCGATATCTCTTATTTTATGTAAGATATAAAGTTTTGTGTTATTTGCCTAGAGTAAAGCTACCATATCAGCGTAGTCATTTTGATAAAACTAAAGATTAAGTGCATTTCCTGGCACAAATAAATATTTTTGGCCTATTTTATAGCTAGTTAGTTGCCGCGGCCGCCCAGCAAATACTACCGCGGGTCATTTATGGAAGGTCTAGCAGAAACCATCTTCGTAACCTCTATCTCCACGATGGATCTTGTTCATTTTTGTTCTTTTGAGATACATATCACACAAAATTCACTCATATTTTTCCAATCTGCCATCACCTGTACTTCAATCTTGGCTCGTCTTTTATTTTAACCTCAGTGCTTTTCTCCAGTTCATTTTTGTTCCAATACTATCAACATTATTCTCTTTTCTGGAAGATGAAATCACATTGAGAGTATAATTCAGCCAATGGATCCAGGCCTCGGAATAGTGGGTTGCGCAAAACCTCGGGGATTGATAGTACTTCTGCCGATAAGAGTGCGACATGTCAACCCACAGTACAGGTTCCATCCTCGAACCTCCCTCTCCTGTGAGATAAATCTAATTTTTTTCTACATTATTTAAATATCTGTTGCCTCGCCTTATGCCTCTGCTCGCAGAATATCACCTTCGTCAGCTCTCCTTAATTTTATCCATCTTTCTGAAACCCAGCTTTCATGTTATTCTTTCTTTAATAAAGGGTCTTTCAACAAGGACGCTCGAAAATTGTCAGGCGATAGTGGCCATGTTGTTAAAGCGACATCTAGTAACCTCACTGTGAACTGTTCAGTAGTACTTGGCAAGTCACGATGGAAGGTTATAACGTTGAACAGCGTGTGCAAATCATCAAATGTTATTATCAAATTCAGTGCTCCGTTCGACAAACGCTCCGCGCATTGGGTCATTTCTATCATCTTTAGCGACGATGCCCATTTTTGGATGAACGGATTTATGAAAAAGCAAAAGTGTCGGATTTGGGGCGAAAACTATCCACATGAGATACACCAGCACCAATTGCATCCCCAAAAAGTCACTGTTTGGTGTGGATTATCGTCTAATGGAATCATCGGTCCGTATTTTTATGAGAAAGAAGATGGAATTGCCATAACCGTCAACGGCGAGACCTACGGATGGATGACAAGCAACTTACTCTGACCTCAACTGAATTATATTCTTGATATGAGTCCTGACTCATTGGGTTCCAACAGGACGGCGCTATGTGCCACACTGCGCACGCCACGATAGACATTTTGTACCAGCGATTTTAGGGCAGGGTCATCTAGCGTGGAGGTGATTTAACGCCATTAGACTTCTTTCTTTGGAGCTACCTTAAATCACATGTCTATGCGAATTATCCGCAAAGAGTTGATGTCCTCAAAGTCGACATAACGAACACCATCCAGCAACTTCAACCAGATTTATGCGACAAAGTCATTAAAAATTGGGCCTCCTGAATCCGTTCCACCAAGCGAAGCCGCAGCGGACATTTGAACGATGTCATATTCCATACTTAATGCCATAAAATTTAATTTATAAATTTAAAATAAATTGAGTACATATATCATAGGCAATTTGTTTTATTTTTATTTAAAAATCGAGCGACCTTATTGAATGACCCTACTTATTAAATCTCCCTCTACAATATTCTTACTGTCCTCATTAATGGTGTCCCTCTTCCTACATATGCTAATGACACTACAAATTTTGCCGCCTCTCATTTGTGCCTAAGCTTGTTTAATGCTGTTAAAAACTGTCTGCATAGCATTTTTTACTGAGGCAGATCAAACTTTAGTCCTTTTTCTATCCAATAATATTCATGAATTTCTGGTCATATTTGATAACAAGTAAATTTAACTCTTAACCCATTAGGGCAAAAAGTGTATTTTTTTTATTGATCAAGAGGAAACTTTCTACAAAAGGTTAGAAAACAATAAATATATACCATGGAAGTTTTTATTAAGATACATCAAGTAGGTTTGAGATATAGTATGGGTATTTAAATACCCCTTCGGCCATAACGACAATAAGTTTGGTTTTTACTGACAATTACAAGAAAAAAAACAAATATTAGTTTTAACTACTTGGAGACATATGGTAATGTTTAAAGCATTTAGGATGTAGACCAACGTTAAATTTTTCATAAAGAAATTTGCTTTTTACCTCACAAAGTTTGCATCCTTCGCCATTTTCTGAATAAACAATCCAGTGATCTTTTCTATCATATCTTCCAATATTCTTAAGATTTTGAGAAAGTTTTCTTCCTTGTAGATTTGGTGTTCCAAAGGTTTTCAGATAGGTTTTGCAGAGATTGTCAATAAAGTCGAGCAAAGAATTTGTTTTCCCTTGTTCTTCCATTAGAGAGTGAGCATTGATGACAGTGGCGGAGAACATGTAGGAAAAGATCGGCCACCACCACTTTCTTTGACGCATTCTTACCCTGTATGTCTCAATCTTTTCATCCATGACGTCAACATAGCCCGTGTGTTTGTTATACCTCTTGTAGTTTACAGGTTGCTCAACATTAACATACTTTTTTACATCTCTTTTATATTGCTTTGTTCTCCCCATGTCATTTGGACCAATATTGTTGCAAGAATTACGACATTATTGTCTTTCCATTTTTAGAACAGTATCCCATCACTGGTTGCAAAATCATTTGTTCCACGAGGATTTTTCTTCATTTCATTCTTCTTAATCAAAGGACAATTCTGCATTCGATTCTCTTGGCAGGTTCTCATACAACAGATATTCTTCTATGTCAAATATTGTATAATTATCGAAATATAGTTGGAAACCATGATTACCTGGTACTGAGAGACTGTCGACCAGTTCTGCCACAACATTTCCTCCAAGACCAAGGGCTTATGAGTCTACTTTATTGATCGATTTCCCTGTATAGAAATCGAAAGCATGCAGATATCCTTTTTGCGAGCAAAGCGTCCACATTTTGAAGCCAAATCGAATTGGTTTTCCTCTAATAAATTGCTTGCAATGATGCCTGCCAAAGTACGGGATCATGCTCTCATCGACTGGCATGTGTGCTTTGAGTTCATTGTAGAACAAAAATTTCTGCTGAAGGTGTTCAAATAGTGCTTTAAGTTTTGCTTTTGAATTATTTTCTTCTATTTTGGTGTTATCAGTCAAATGGATATTGTGATAATAGGCCAAAAAACCTATCTCTCCTGATGCTCTGAGAAAGAAGCTTTGGGACATGATCACAACCTGATCAATAGCGCTTTTTGTTTGGTTGAGGTGAAGTACAAGATAAAAAAAGGCCACCTAAAAACACTAACAATTCATTCCTCCCTATTTTTTTGTTGTGCGTATTGGTTAGATTGTTCGACAATCAAGCCAAGAAGTTAGCCTTCAAAAAAATAAGTAAACAAAATCTCGAGTTTCATTATATTGTGCAAAAACATTGCTGTTATTTACATCAAGTGGCCGAGACCACTGACTGTTTACTCTAAAATGTAGCTCTTCTTTACTTCATAAACACTTTCTTCTTCTCGATTTACCTTCACATTTTGTAGACGGTTCGTTTTCATCTTCCTTGAAAGTGACTTCTCCCTGTTTGTTTGTTGCAAAACATGGAGCATTCAATAGGCCTTTTCCTAAGTGCTGCAATTTTTCTTTACCTTCATCATCTGATTTATCGCTATCTTTATCTGTTATGGCATCTCCGTATCGAAAGCCCATGTTCAAATGAACTTCTCCTTCTTGATTCAGTAATTCTAAAAGTGAAGCAGCATCATTTACCGTCAATCTGAAAAAACATAAGTGGACTATATAAGTTACAAGAAAATATTTCATCACTATATTCTTTTTACATTTAAAGATTCAAAGAAGCACAGAAATATTATTATAAATAAAAAATTTGTACCTCAAATGAAAAAAAGAAAATATGGTGCCAACATAGAAAATATAATTCTATCAGTAACTTGGCCGTAATGCCGAAGGGGTAATAGAATACCCAAAATAATAAAATGTACAATATTTATGCTTTATATTTATAATTTCACTTGATAACACAATTTGCTATTAGCTTAAGCATTAACGAGTTCAGTTACTTCAAAAACAAAGATTTTAATAAATATAAATGTGAAAAAAAATAAAAAATATCTTACCGTTCATTATAGGCATTCCGATGAACAAACATGATGACAACAAATTGTCTCCTAACTTAGTGCTGCCAACCTATCTTACTGAGGTTACCTTTGTGTAATCTCAATTAAACCTTAACAGAACATTATAACATGCATGTATTTCATGTTGTATATATAAAATATAAATTCTAACTATTTTTTCGGAGTGGGTAGTTAAAAACCCCAACGCCACTAATGGGTTAATTTGTAGGGGTGCGAAGATGTATAAGAGAAAAACTTCCTTCCAAAAAGCGAGAATATAAATAGCCCATTAAATTACCAAGTCAACACGGACTAAGCCTTGTCGTAACGGTAGAGTGCTTGCCTCGAGATACAAAGAGGCAAGATCGATCCCATACATTCCACACATTTTTACGTAGAAAATTCTCGAAGAAAACAGAAGGACCAAGAATTCGACTCAAGAGAAAACCACGCTCAAGGAAAACGGAATTCAAGGAAATACGACTTTCAAGGGCTAACTCGTTTCAACTCATCTCATCCCATCAAAGTCGTCAAGAACTCTCAAGAACTTATCACGTCATCAAAATTGGAAGGAATGATCTCATGCTTGTTAAAATGGAAGATTCATCAAAGAAGAAAGAATTACGAAGAGTCAGATAAATGCAAGACAATGTTTCAAGGGGCAACTTCAGACAAGAAATAACTAAATATAAATAAAAGCCCCCCCGCCCTTTTTAAATTCTCTTAACGTTTTTGGTTTAGAAATAAGAATTAGAATGTCTCTTAAGGATTATATTGCGGACCTGGCTAAATCTCCTTGTAAACAGGTAGATATATTACTCAGATTTAGCAATTACTTCTTGTGCCCACTCAAACTCCACACTTCCTTGGATTCAATACCCGTCAGAGTTCCAATTTATATGATTACCGAATAAAATAGTGAACTCCAGGAAAAACTTAATTGATAATTTCTTCTTTTTCTTTACAGCTAGAGTTAGGGGGGGGGGGCATTTTTCATGTATTTGTCTATATTATCTTGTTGATTTTCTGTGTTCTATGTATTATTTCTAGACTGAAGTGCTCCTTGAAATATTGACTCCATTTATCTGACTCGTGGTATTTGTAGGCTAGGTTAAGTCTTCTGTTAGTTGGCTGGGTTTATTCTTTTTCTTAATTTATCTTACTTTTAACGATGATGTGATGATTCCTTCCAATTCTGATGACGTGATGACTTGTTGATGCTTCTTGACGATTTTGATGGGATCAGATGAGTTGAGACAAGTTTTCTTTCCGTTTTTCCTTGACAGCGGTTTTCTCTTGAGTTGATTTCTTGAATTTTCTTTGTAAAAATTGTGGACTTTTTGGGGATCATTTGCGGATCTTTTGAATCCCGAGGCTAGCACTCTACTATTACGCTCCGGCGAAGTCCGTCTTATAATGATTAATAATTAATTCTTACAACATTTTAAATGTATATGAGTCTTTGATAAAAACCTTATCTAGTCTTGCAAATAGAATACTAGTTGGAATAGAGTCCTTAATTCCTCAACCAAATGAAACCACAACTGCAAGATTATATTCAAATCTGTTTATTGTCAGGATGATCTAACTGTTCGATGTAACTAAATACATATTAAATAATAGGCAATGTAACTGAGTGAATTATTTTTATGACTGATGGTTTTGCCCTTGCCCATTTGCGTTTTCAACATGAGATACGCCTAGATGGATAAAATTGACAAATAGACTTGAGAATTTAGGCTATCATGCAATATTACAAATGGATAAATTCGCCACTGGTTTGCCTCTATGCCTAAATCTCAGAATAAGGAATAAAAGACCAGAAGCTAAATTAAGTGTTCCCCAGATGTACACTAGACCAAAAAATACGAATCATGTAAAGAAAGCTTCTGAATCTATTGGTTTTAAGAACAACATAGGTTAATTAATTTTAATGACACCATAAAGTTAAGGAAGGTATGCATTTCAAGATTAAAGCTATAAGACCATTAGAAGGAATCCTAATGACAAGGTAAACTGAAAATTTCACTCAACTCCTCGCTCTATACTTCAAGGATCTGAAGGGGGGCGAAGATGTATCAGAGACATTTCCTTCCAAATCGATAATATAAATAGCCCATTAAATTACCAACTCAGCACGGAATAAGCTGTGGTGTAATGGCTAGAGTGACTGGCGTTTAAATCAAGGGGTATCGCGTTTGAAACTCAAAGTTCACAACCTTTTATCAAGAAATCTCAAGAAGAAAACAGAAATTAAGGTAAACGCTTTGAGGACAACTCAACTAGAACCAAGAAGATGCAAGATAAAATGGATTGCCTCAGGAAGAAAACGGAACTCATCAAATAATCAGAAATCAAGAAGGAATCATCAACTAGAGATAAATGGAATAAAATGAAGATACATCAAGAAAGAAAGAAATCGAAGATCAAGAACTAACCCAGCCAACAAGAATATTAAGTCAAGATAAATGGAAGACAATGTTTGAAGGGCTAACTTAAAGATAAAAGAAATTCAGAAAGTAAATAGATTTGACAAAGATAAAATTCAAGATAAATACATAAATTGAAAATAAGGAATGCTTCGCCACCCTAGATGCCCTGACCTCATTAGCAAATTTAAATCTTCAAATGCTTCCATTCCCTGCCTTTATGGTGTTATTAATACTCATAAACCTGATGAACCCCATTATTGGCTTCTTTTGGTGCGTTTCCTATACTCTATCAAAATGGTCAGCCTCTTTTTAAGCCCTTTGGTTGGGACCATTTCCAATTCGCTTATTATCAATAAACTTAATGAGCTCCCCTTGGTTATTTCTGATATTTGTTCCCTCTTTACTAAAGTTCCCGTATCCGATCTCTTGAATTTCTTTGAAGAACACCTTGACACAGTTGCTCTCCCTATACCCACTTCTACCCTCATTGAACACATTGCTTTTTGCATCAACAATTGCAAATTTACCTTTAATGGAGAAGTTTTCGCCAAACCTTTAGAATAGCAATGGTGAATTATTTGTCTCCCGTACTCGCCAACCTATACATGGAATTCTTCGAATCAAGAATAATTCCTAAATTAATAAAGCCCCTATAGCTTGGATGCGTTATATTGAAAACATTCTTTGCCTTCGGCCTAATAATTTAAATATTAATACATTTTTTACTGAAATTAACACCTTAGGGCCATCGATAAAATTTACTTTTAAGGTTCAAAAAGATGGCATACTCCCCTTCCAAAAAAGTCTAATTCATTGGACAAACCATTGTTTCAAATAGTAAATATATAGAAAACCGACAGCCATAGACTCTTATATACAATTTTATTCTAACCAACATAATAGCATCAAACAAATTGTTTCATTCTCTATATTTTTGAAAGCCCTTAAAATTGTCTCACCAGAATAACTCGACAAAGGATTCGATAAAATATATAAAATAGGGATAAATTTGTGCTCCCCTCTGTAGTTGGCGACAATTCTTTTAAGTTGGCTAAGCGTTTCTATTATAAAACTAATGTTAATATCCCTAAGGTTCAGGCCCAAAACTTATTAGCTTTACTCTATAAACATATTTTCATTAAAGTACCTCATTTACATAAGCTTCTGAACATAAATGTTATTTTTAAGTACGAGATTACAATTTATCGCATTCTTGTCTGTGAGGGAATGTCCTCGAAGGACCACCTTGAGAGGAAGCGCCCTCTAAAATAACTCTCTATACTTTCAAGAGCATGTCAGCTAACGTAAGACTTTTAGAAAGTCGAGGAAGAATCCATGACATGCTTAATCACCCGTCCCAACTGTGTTTGTTTTCAGAAGCCAATCGTCCCCCCTCCCCTGCGATAACGCAGTATGCAGCCATATTAACCCTACCCCCATATCACGAGGTGAGTTTGATCAGGCGGAACGCCTCGTTATCATCAATTGTGTTTGCCTAGACTGGAGCTAAGAATCCTTTGGGGACGGCAATTCCCTGCGGTCCCAATCAGAGCAGCCACCCGGGTATTTAACCCGAAGCTCACTATCTCTGGGGGAGATTGAAAGCCCGCCACTCACTCCGTCCATAATGCTGTCTGTTTCCCGTGACCACCTGTAACTCGTCGTCGTACGTCGTCCAAGATCTCTTTAGCAGATCTACTTTCGTTTAGCTTTGGCCCCTGTTCAGCAGGAAACTATCACGCCCCCTTCTTCTCGGAGAGTTGTGCGGCCCTCTCATCTTCACCACCCCCTTCAGGATTCCTGTTCTTTCGAGACTGAGACTCCCTGCTGATCAGCGGAATCGTCTCGAGTTGTGATTACATCCCTTTGGAGCAGATAAAATCTCACTTTTCATCACAAAGTATTCCAACTCCATCTTCGAGTCATCCTAGTCAGGACTCCCCCAAGTATCTCCGTGAAGACCTGCGCCGTCGTCTTCTATCTCCCCTCCAATTCACCCGCGCTTGAAGGTAAAGCGATCGTGTATAATCATCCTCAGATTACGTCTTTAATCTTCACTTAATTCATTTAACTACCATAAGTACTTTGTTCCCCCTTTATAAATATATATATAGATTAAACTTATATTTTGGGGTATTGTCTTTATATATCGATTGAGCTACAACTTGGCAAGCCATTAATCTAAACCCGTTCAACAGTAATTCGCACTTTTTATTAATCGCTAGACATATCTCAAGAGGCCTGTGGTCAGCTGTTTGCACGTGTTTGTGTGAGATTTTGAGCGCCGAGCTAGTCTACACAGATATACCTCGACATTGTCAAAAATTTCCCCCACCGACCGTTCCTGTTTTATCACTATATTTAAACTAAGTTACGATACTACTGTACTTATATAAACAGTGGTGTTCTAAGTTAGATTGCGAATGACTATATAAGAACTCAATGCTTGTATAGGCAGGTGTGATATGAGGAAAAATGCCACTGCCTACAATTTCAATTTCATAACACTGACGATATCAAAAATCTATAAGGTTGGAACGAAATAATGTCTGATTTTAGGGCTGTTTATTAAAAGTAAGAAAAAATTAGGACTGTGGAAATATTTTAACATAAACATAACCTTCATTGCTTTCTATAATCGTATTCCATCGGTCAACAATCTGATAAATGCTACCCTTGTAACCTATTTCAGGTTTTGATGCAAAATATAAATCCAACTCGTTTGAAACCTCTTCTCTTGATGTCAACCTAATACCATCCAATCTTTTATGTAATATCCTAAACAATTGGTAATCTAAAGGTGTAAGGTCATTCAAATATGATGGATAAAATATGATTTTCTAACCGAGCTGCTCTAAGAGATCTTTGGTCATTCGATCTGTGTAAAGTAGGGCAAATTTTATTGCAGTAGAGAACAGCATGAATTGTTTGGTTGTTGTCTAAGAGTTCGGAATGGACAATCCCATCAACATTCCACTATACAATGAATATTAGGCCGTAGCAGGAATAAGGAAATTTGAGCAAACCAACATGAACGTTTTAGGTTTTATACACTTGACTAGACATATTTAAAAGGAGGAAAAGGTTTTCTGGAGAAATATATGGAACACCCTTTCTTTGGAGCTAAAATTTCTTTCTTTTAAATTTTTGAACCAAAATGATATACACCATCATGGTTGTTGGTTTGATGTTTAAAGTGCTTCTAAATACATAAGAGTTGAGATTTAAGGGAAGAATAATTACAAACTAGTGAGAAGTTCAACTTTATTATCTAACTGACACATACTATTTTTCAACTGATACATTAAAATCATGCTTTGTCTCAAACGATGGCATCAAGTCACGGGATATTAGTAGCATTCGAATGTAGCCATCTCTTGCTTTTTTTCCATAAACTTTGCCAGAACCTTCAGTCACCATTAGCACACCCCACTCTACACTTGAAAATGGTATGGAATGCCAATAGACAATATTTTGCATGTCTAAATTAGATAGATGCATTGTAAGTTGTGGCGGCTAAAAACTGCACTCCTCTTCAGGGAGAAGATAGATATGCTAAGATCTTAGCAGTCTTATATACTCTTGTTCGCCTGGAATCACATATCTATTCCTCATACCAGGTAACTTTATCGGATCTTCTTGATTCTGTCTATAGCTAATTTCCTGTTCTTCTCATGAACGTATGCCAGCAATGCGTAAAGGACGTTCTCAGGAAGGGCCCAACCAACGAACAAATTGAATTATCCTATATAAACAAGCTCACTAAAAAGAAAGAGAGCGAAGTTATCGTAAAATATAATAATAATGTTAAAGACAACATAAAAGAACGAAAAGGTTATTAACTAACTAAAGAAAGACTGCTAAAAGTAAAATCTCACAGATTAGTTAGAAAGAGAAAGATAGCACAATCAACAAGGATCGAAAAAATAATAAAAATTACTAAGAAGTATTATGAAAAGTTATACTGAAACACCATCATCTAGAACCACAACCAACACCCAACAATACCCAATAATGTCTTAAATCATAAATTGAAATTGCAATTTACAGCCACAAAGCTGTTAGGATAACATCATTTTCGACTTGTTGAATGGTTCTCAACGTTATTTGGGAAAACAACGAGGGGCGGTCAATAAGTTTTGCAATTAGAATATAAGTAAACGAGATACGAGAAAGAGTGTTCTATTATTTTTCAATATTACTACCCTCGACTTCATTGCACTTACGCCCCTTGTCCCTGAGGATTCGAATTACCGAAAAACAGAAATCTCCCGACTGCTGTTCAATCCACTCTTGGACAGCGAGCTGGACATGTTCATCGTCCCCAAACCGGTGTCCACGCAGTGCAACCTTGAGCTGGCGGAATAAAAAATAGTCGCTAGGGGCCATATCTGGACTGTAGGGGGGATGATTAAGCTTCTCGAATCCGCACTCGCGCATGGCAGCTTGTGCAACTCTGGTCTTGTGGACTTTGCTGACGTTGAAGTCGATCATGGGGCGTGAGGTTTCTCGGGACCCAACGGGCAGAGACCTTGGTCATGGCCAAATTGCCGTGGATGATATTGATAACACCCTTCATGTTATATTCCAAGTTCTCGCTCGATTTTTTTTACCTTTACACGTCGATTTCCAAGGATCCTCCTCTCCACACGGGCCACATTGTCCTCGTTGGTCACGTCTGACGGGCGTCCTAGACGAGGGTCATCTTCAAAGAATTCACGACCATGGCGAAACTCCCTATTTCAGCGAGCAAGGGTTGCATAGGAAGGGACAACGTCGATGTACAATGCAACCATGCGTTCATGGATCTCTTTTGTATTCTTGCCTTCCTTGGTCTAAATTTGTTCACTGCGCAGTGCTCAACCTTCTTCATTGTGGAAAAATTGTGACTGACGATCTGCGATCAGCTACTGCTTCTCAAGTAAACGAAGCAAGAGCATGTGGCTGCAGGTCCTTACTTGTCATAAATTGTCCTAACACCCCTGAAACAGCCATCCCCCTTCCTCTCGTTTGCCCTACCGATTCGAAAAACTTATTGACCGCTCCTTGTAGCTTGCATCTTCAAATAATGTTTCAAACAATTAAAGATTTCTTATAAATGACACAATGCCATAATAAATCTTCTACAATTGCAAGGTAATTAAACTTTTAAACAACAGACCATTCAGCCTTCTATTGCTTGTCTAGATTTTTTTACAAGATTTATTACCAAACAAACTACAAAACGAGATACATGCTACAACCAAAAAAAGAAGAGTGTTAGAAAGGGCTGATAAATGACTTACTACACACATATACTTAACCAGCTTATTGATAAAATTTCGAAGTAAAATATACCTTTATCTCTTGTATTTGTACATTAACACAAAACAGTTGCCTCATTAAAAATACCAGAGCGTATAACAGCCTTGAAGTAGCAAGGTATAGAACTGGTCTACATAAATATCATAGACCACATATTCAAAAAGTGCAAATACTACATTAGATTGCATAATGATTCAGACTTCTTTCAATTACAGAAACTTATAAGACAAGAAGATACTATCTCTCAGAAATTATTTTTTTACGGCTTCTCCAGAAGAAAACCTAAGAGGCGAAATTGGTTAAACAAATGCATTAAGATCGCTAGGAATTAACTTTACCCCATGAGATTTCGCAGGTGATATTTTACTCATAGCTAATAAAGTAGAAGAATTCAAAATATGATTTCAAGAATTTAATGAAAGCAAAAAACTCGGCCTAAAAATAAATCTTAGCAAAACAAAAGACACAGCAAACCAAACAGATGTCGACATAATAGACATTACAATTGATAACAAAAAAAAAACAGCGATCTTCGTCAAAGAAAACAGTGTCATCGGTGCAGAAAAGAGAAAGCCAAAGCAGAATCACTAGGATAGGTATCATTTGTAAAAGCAAGCATCATCTTCTAAAGCAAAATTTGCTTAGAAAGAAAAGGATGCAACCAATGCATAATCGCAACTCAGAACTATGGAGCAGAAACTTAGAAACTCACCCCAAAACTTTAATGAAGGAAATAAGATGAAAATAACTTGCGTGGCAGATAATCAGCTACTTCGATACGTGGATGAAATTCTACCTCAGGATATAAATGAAACTAAACGAAATCTGAAATAGAGTTTGGCAGGCAGACTATTTTGCAAGATTCTATGCGATATATGTACCAAAAAATTACCGATTGTACTCCACTTGATAAAAAACGAACGAGAAGTACCCCCCCTCCACCCAGTTACACAAAAAAATGGACAGATTCCTTTAGAAAATACGCTAAAATGGGAAAAAACTTGCACAAGTCTCACAACAATTCAGCAATATGTAAAGGGTTCTCTCAACCCTGGGGTACAAATGGATTCGAACGCGCGAATTTGATATGTTTTCCTTTTGCTTTCATAACCGCTTTAATGCGTTTTTGCATATTGTCCATAACTTGTTGTGGCAAACTTCTGCAATTTAATGTGTGATAAGAACGTTTACTCCTATTTGTCAGGGATTATCTTATTAACTTACAAGTGGTATGTCGTAGAATAGGATCCCTGAGATATACTATATATCTATTCTTTGTGAGGATTATTCTATATTCGAGTGCGGGGTTGATCAGATGGCCAAGAATGACTCTACGTTAATAAATAGGCCTGGAGAGGGTTTATTTATCTTCAATATACTTAAGAAGTGGAACGGAGCACAAGGATAAATAATATTGCAAACATTAATAAAATAGAATTTTATTATTTAATCTAACAAAACACACATGGAAAATATTTACATGACCGGGGATTAAAATGGGAGATACACATCAAATGCAAAGGTCATTGGATAAATTTTACTAAGCGGAGGATTAAGATTTGGAGGGATTTAAATGACAAAAAAAACAAGAAGAGAAAGGGGCGGCTAGATCCGTATTAAAGGACGAAGTTACGTTGGCACAAAGTTAAATAGTTAAATGCAATTTGTAGCTTACGTATTTATAAGGTCGTCGTGCAGAGGAAGAAGATTTGAAGGAATGGCTTTGGTCCGCCTGGTGATTTATTTTCCAGGAGGAGGGGTTTTTAGATGAGGTGTCCTTAACGAGGGAGGAAGGACTGACTTTGAGGAGTAAGAACGAAGTGAGGCTCGGAAGTACGAGTGATACTGAAGTCAGGATACCGGAGATGTTCTGGGTGAACAAATGAGGTTATTGGTGTAACCAAACATTTTCTTGAAGAACGTTAAAATGGGGGAATTAAATTACCACTGACGTGATATCAGGGAAACAAGAACCGTTTCTTGTCGAACCGGCTCGAAGAACAATGACTGTTCTAAATTTGTTCTCTTTCTGAACAACAGGGGAGATCTGTTGACTTGGCATCTCGACGGGACGAACCTTGGCACTCAAGGATATTGTCCTCTTCTGGAAGATAAGGAAGTTCTCGGGGTAGAGTTCCTAGGTGCAGAAGGAAGACTGGATCGGCGTGATGCCTCGCGAAAATAATCGGGATCTTCTTTCAAACGAGAAATTCTATCACATATAAAGCCGGAGCCAGCCCCTTAAGGTAGGGGACAATGGAAAACTTCCAAGGAATGTCCCGATAGTGCTTGGAAAAATTTTATCTTCCCATAAGCCTAATTCAATCTGGCTAGATCGACTCCTGGAGGCAAACGGGGGATTAAACCTCCTTTATTAAACTTAAGGCGGGGAAAGATGATACTCGGGAATGGTGGGCGATAAGAACGCCGTTCTACTCTCTCTCTCGCAGGATGCACGTGGGAAGCATGAGTTTTAATATGTGATAGTATAAGAACTTTTAATGAGTTAAACTTAACAAGTTGCAAAGAGAATGATAAAAGATTGGCTTACCTTGGGAAAAGGACTAATACTGTATCCAGGGATTTATGATATTTCGTTCTAGAGAATATCGTTGCCGTCTAAAGTAGCTTATTCCTTTTGTTATTATTTTGGGTAAGCTAACGTTAACTTTCTCTTTTAACAATGAATTTATTGAAAAAAGACGTCCAGAAAGCCTTTAGTTATGAATACGTGAAAGTTGACCCTTTAGTGAGAACTGAGAAAGCCGACGCTTTTACTTCTGCGCCAAAGCCTTTGTCATGAGTCACGCAATATTAAATTTAGTGAAAAAAACGATCACCTGGTTAACATAAAAGTTTAGCCAAGCAAATTATCATTCTCTAGAATATTTAATGAATATTTTCAAATTTAAATTAATGATTGAAATATATAGAATAATGAAAATGACAATGACATCATACATAAATTATTATATTTTCCCTCTCAACAGAAGTGCAATGCACTATTGCACAAATGAACATATTTTAAAGGAAGGTAAAGTTGACAAAAAAAAATGAATTTAAAGAACACTCCATTATAGCTACTCTCTCAAGGTTTTGCACCATTCATGCATTCTGTGAACGCATGCTTTAGCAGCTAACCATTTAGATCCAGTACCTAGTGCATTAACTGGTGGAGTATTATTATCATTTCTTGAGTAGTTATCTTTAATATCAATTGTTCCATTAACCAACTTATTTACTCAACTTTGATTAGATAGACTTTGATTTGAAATAGTTAAAGAATCTGTTGCAGAATAACCGGAAGGAATCTCATCCTTACTCGTTTCACGATCAACTACTACATCATCTCCAGTAACAAATTTCTCGCAAAATTGATCACTGACACCTGACGAGTCATTGTGAGAATATGTCAGTGATAATTATAGAGGATATAATTGATTTATAGAATGATGGACAACTTGTCCATCTCCTCTTTTGATTTTAAAACTTCTAACTTTATTGTTACATCCGACAACTAGTTCTATTATTCTACCCAAAAACCAGTATGGGCGTGGTTTATTAGGCAATTTTATTAAAACTATATTACCAGATTTTATTCTATTAAACCAATTATTTTCATAAAGTTCTCTATAATGCTCTTTAAGGCTTAATAGGTAATTTTCATACCATAAATCTTTAAAATATAAAAAAAGTTTATTACGAAGTTCAAGAGACTTGAAGAGTCCCTCTCTGGTCGGAGGATCTTCATCCCATATACATTATCATAAAAGTCTCTTAATAATATGGAAGGATTTGTATTTATTTTCAAAAGGGAATTAGGGGTAATGATTTTCAAGTCATTAACAGATGACCTATATGTCAATGGTCTCTGGAGTTAATAGCAGATTGAATATCTGCAATCACAGTCAGAAGCTAAATATAAGAAAGTCTTGCTCTTCCTATGCTTTTATATAAACAAGGGTTAATAGTACGGATAAGACGTTCCCAGGTGGAACCAACCCAAGCTGAGTAAACTGGTATCCTAATATGTTTGATATTAAAGTTTCTAAATTCATTATTAAATTCATCTGTGCCCATTGCTCTTTCTAATATATTTCCACCAGATACGAATGACCTAGCATTATCACTATAGAGAGTAGATGGGACACCATACAAATTGACAAACCTAAAGAATGCTAGGATAAAGCTACGCGTAGACATATCTGGGACTAATTCAATGTGAACAGCTCTGACATTTAAACACGTAAGGATTAATAAATACATTTTGATGTTCTTGCCAGTTGAATCATTTACCCAAAGATAACCAGTATAATCTATCCCTGTATGATTTAAGGGTTTAACAAAATTTACTCTATGTTTGGGAAGATTAGTCATATTAGGATATTTGAAAGATAGTGAATTGAATTTATAACAAATCATGCACTGACGCAGTATTTTTTTGACAATCTGTCTCATACGTGGAATCCAAAATTCTCCCATTCGAACAGCATTCAACGTTGATTGTATTCCAAGATGTTTACATCTGCGATGGTAAGATTCTACAATTAATGTTGTGAGATAGTGATCCTTGGCCAGCAAAATAGGATTTACAATGTTGTAATCATACATAGCTGTTTTCCCAATTCTACCTTTGGATCTTATAACCCCCTTTTTATCTAAAAATAAATCAAGTCTATTGACTAGTTCAGGCACTTTCTTCTTATTTTGATTGACATTTTCCAAATATTCCAATTCCTGGTGAAATTTAGATTTCTGCATATATTCAATCCAATAAATCTTTCCTGTTTCCATAGGTTCCAAAATAATTTTCTGGCTCAAGTTAATAAAATGGAAAATATATTTAGTTACACCGAAGAGTTTATTTAGAGAAGAAAACCTATTGATATCCAAAATAGGGGTTTTTATATTATCGTTGACTTTCAATATATTAGTAGTATGATAAACCTTAACAAGTTGTTTGCTCTCTTCTGATAAACAACCTGAGGAATTGACGGGCCATGAAATGGGAACAGTAGAAAGCCATAACGGTCCTTTGAACCATAATTCTTGCTTACTTTCAAGTTCTTTGACAGTTAATCCTCTGGTGAGCAAATCTGCAGGATTATTTTCGGAATTAACAAATTCAAAGTTCATTTTAACTTGATAATTTTCTATGATAACTTTCTTGAAAACTCTAATATCTTTGATTCTGTTCATAGTAAATACACTTTTTGTTTTCACATTTTCCGTTAGTAACCAAGAAAGTACTATCTGTGAATCAACTGATATACATATATCTTTAAACTTTATGTCAGGCAGGGAATCCAGGATTGTAGGAAGACATTTTAAAGCAAAGTAAACTGCCATTAGTTCCAAAGTAGGCAGAGTTCTTGGTTTTAATGGAGCCACTTTAGCCTTTGCATACAAAAGTTGTGAGTTTTCATTGCTTACATTGTATACAGAGAAACCATAACATAGCTTAGAAGCATCACAAAATATGAATAAATTATTAATGTTATCTTAAGAGATGCAAGATCTAGGAAAGGTTAAGTGAAAGATTTGCCTAAAATCAGCCCGAAGTTCTTGCCACAGTTTTTTATATTGTTCTGGAATGGCTTGATCCCATGAAAGTTTCTCTGCCCAAAGCTTTTGCATTAGAATTTTACCCCAAGTTGTTATAGGCAAAATCAATCCAAGTGGATCAAATATCTTTGAAATTTAAGATCAAATATTACGTTTAGTGTTTGCAGCTTGAACGATATCAATAGCTGCTAACTGAAGAGCATCTTCATTTATTATTTACTTATAACCAAGCACTTTCTCACAATCATTATCATGTTGGACCATGCAGTTGTCTCTAGTAAATGCATCTCTCAGCCCTTTGCAATTAGAGTTCCAAGAACTCAACTGGAATTTACCTTCTTTTATCCTCGCATCAGATTTCTTATAGAGATCAAGTAGTTCTTCTTCAGAATTTCCAGTGAGTATCCAGTTATCTACATAAAAATTTGAGTTTAAGATACTTATGCAATAATCCTTGGGATATTGGTTAACATGATGTTTAATTACATAATTTAAAATCAATGGGCTGGCATTAAACCCAAAAAATAATAGTTCTATATCTGTATGTAACTAATTTGCCATCTTCCATCATGAAAAATGAAAAACAATTTTTATCTTCTTCCTTTGCCAATTGAATTTGCAAAAATGCTTGTTTTATATCACTAATCATGGTGTACCTATTAGATCTAAATTGTAACATTAGTTGGGTGAGGTTATTCATTAAATTTATTCCAGCATATGCTGCCTAATTTAAAGATGGCTTGTTGTTAACTTTAAGAGAACAATTAAAAACCGGACGGATTTTGGTAGTAACATTGGGTTCAGATTTTGAGACTGGTCTATGAGGAATCCATATATGTTTGTGATACATTTCTGGTGAGATATCAACCCTTTCAATGATTCCATCCTCTAATTGTCTTTTAAAGACCTCTTGATAGGCCTCCAATTGGCTATTCTTTTGAAGTTTATCAACTACTTTGTTGATGATTGTGATAGCAATGCCTTCATTTGATGGAACTTCTTTTTGGATATTATCATGCTAGGGCAGGGCTACAAAATATTTATTGTCCTTGAACTTAATCTTGGATTTAAAATCTTCAATTTTCTTAGCTTCGTTTTTACTTTGATCTTCACTCAATTCAGTGCATCCACCGACTCTAAACTAAACATGTTTTCTAATCCTTGTTCTACAGAACAATCTGTGAATGCAGTATCAAATGGATTGAAATACGTTTCCCTCGGTTCCAAGACAAAACTTTCATGAGTAGAGGGCTCTTCAACCCCATAAAGCTCAACAGCATCCTTGAAATTAGTTGAAGTATTTGTTACTGAAGATTTATCTACAGTTGCATGGCTAGTTACTTGAGCTGGATTTAAAAAATGCATTATGTTCCCAAAGGGCACAATACCTGTAGACATAAGCCATGCTGTTCCATTTATACTTTGTATTTTTCCCATTTTAGAAATAAATTGAATCACATCAACTCCAAAAAGTCCTTGTAATGGGATATTTTCACCATGTTCTGCTAGAGATTGATCTGCCATTTTAAAACCTTCAGATATTATGTTGTTAACAGCTATGGGGAGAGCTGATACATGTAAATGAATATAAAATTTTCTATCAATTAAGATAGGCAATGGAAGATCTTTATAGCCAGGAATACTAACGTCCATAATACATTCTTTGAATTTTCTCTTATTTGTTCCGAGAAAAGTTTTTACATCATAATTCAAATATGCCCAATCAAAGGTATTACATTTGAGAACATCCATTACCTCCTGGCTTAAATAAGATCTCTGACTGCCATCATCCAATAAACATTTAACTAACATTGTAAGAATTTCCTCCCCTTTTAAATCTTAATTCAATCATAGGCAACAAATATGGTTGATATGTAGAAGCACTCATGTTGATGCAAAGATTTGAATGCAGAGATGTATCATTTTTGGGTTTATGACAAAGTGCTGATATGTGACTATAACATTTACAGTAGGAACAAGGAAAACTAAGTTTATTATATTTTCCTGGACATGTCTCACTTAAATGTTTATTGCTAGTACAAAAATAACAGAGTTTTAATTCTTTGCATCTAGCCTTTCTAGAATCTAAAGTTTCATACTTGGAGCAAAGAAACATAGAATGTCCCTAAACTACACAAAATTTACAAAATTTATCTGTTTCCTTGGCAAAGGTTACTGAGGTTTTAAAATTTTTTAGAGTAGATGAATTAGGGTGACTCTCCATTGATTTGAAGTCAAAGAAGGCTTGTTTTGCCCAGAGTTAAAGTTAAAGGAGGGCTTGTTTGGTTTCCAATTGAAATCATTCTTGGAATTAGCCGAAAAATCTTTACTTTCAGCAGCAATTTTATAACTACTAGAAGAAGAAATACTAAGTAGAATTTTGATTATGTCGTTATAATGATCAAAAAGATTTACCACTGTAGAGTAATTAGAATTTACTTTGTGCACTAATTCTCTTTTTATGGAGGCCGGTAACTTGGAGAATAATATATGACTGATAAGTTTGCAACCCGATGAATCTTCCTCCAAAAGATCTATATTATAAGTTTTAAGATCACATAATAGAGCTCTACTTTCACTTATATACATTTTAACATTAGCAAATGTATTATCAAACTTAGGATATCTACAAATTAATTGTTTGAAGATTTCATCTACAATATAATCAATATCCCAAAACTCCTCTTTAAGCATTTTAAGTGCTATTTCATAGTTATCATCTGTTATTGATAAATGAGAAATAGTGTTGAAGGCATAATCAGAAAGAAAGCTTCTTAGATAAGTGAGTTTCCCAGCATCTGATAAAGATTCGCAAGCATCTATACAATCTTGAAACTGTTGTAAAAAGTTCTTGAATTCAAATTTATCACATGATTTACCACTAAATGTTTTACATTTAAGTTCAGGCATTTTAACTTGTAAATATTTGTGCACATTCACTGATTTAATAGGGTTTTTACATATTTTTAAAGGTGTGGAAATTTTAGCTCACTTATCTGTTATACCTACTCTATAGGCAACTTGACTGTCCATTTCCTTAACTCTATTTTCATCATCTTCTAGCAATTCACCTTCGTCTAACAAGTCAATAATTAAATCATTCATTTCATCAACTTTTACCAAAAATTTCAACATATCGTCCTTTCTACTAACAAAGATATCTTGAGAAAGTTCATCTATATCTATAGTATCTAAATTATTTAAGGCAGCTGTTATCCTTCCTTTAAATCCAGCTCTTTTCTTAACTAATGCATTGAGTCGAGTTTCTAACTCTGGTTTAGATGACATGGTGAAGAAATCAATGCAATTTACTATAAGGTAACTAAAAAATACCGCAAATAAATTACGCACACTATTCTGCACAGAATAATCTTAATTATAACGAGCAAATGCAATAGAGAAAACAAAGGTCCTAACTAACTCTTTAAACAATGGAAATACAAACAAATTATGCACTATAGTACGATCTATGGCATTTGTAATAATCCAAACAAAATATACAAATAAACTATTACCCATTAACCTTTCTACTAGGTTATGTTAACTAGTTTAAATTCAAATAATGATAGCAATTTCAGCAGTAAACTATTCCTAATTCGTAACATCCACGTCAAGAACAAATAAAATGGATCACTCCTAAGTATAAACAATAGGCTTTAGATTTTTATAATATTTTAATACGATATCGTACTAGATTTAGAACAAAATGCAATATAACAAAATAAATTTTACTCTGACTCAAATTATACAAGGAAAACTAATAAATATAATAACAAAATTAGCACTTGGGTATCTTAATAATCGACAAACACTGGGTTTCATTGAAAAGTGAGAGGGTGAGGGGGAAAATATTATATGTTTGATAACCAAATGGGAATGAATCAATGAATCGATATTCTCTGGAAGTTTTAATATAAGAACTTTTAATGAGTTAAACTTAACAAGAGCAAAGAGAATGATAAAAGATTGGCTTACCTTGGGAAAAAGACTAATACTGTATCCAGGGATTTATGATATTTCGTTCTAGAGAATATCGTTGCCGTCTAAAGTAGCTTATTCCTTTTGTTATTATTTTGGGTAAGCTAACATTAACTTTCTCTTTTAACAATGAATTTATTGAAAAAAGATGTCCAGAACGCCTTTAGTTATGAATACGTGAAAGTTGACCCTTTAGTGAGATCTGAGAGAGCCGATGCATTTTTCATGAGTCACGCAATTTTAAATTTAGTGAAAAAAACGATTACCTGGTTAACATAAAAGTTTAGCCAAGCAAATTATCATTCTCTAGAAAAATTAATGAATATTTTATATTTAAATTAATTATTGAAATATATAGAATAATGAAAATGACAATGACATGAAACATAAATTATTATAATAGAAGCGAGGCGCGGCTGCCTTAGGCAATTCTATCACATGGTAATTTTTGTTAAAAATGTCTCCTAAGATAAAGATTCCTGAAGCTGAAAGAGCTCAAATCATTGCATTGTCAAGAGAGAGAGATTATCTCAGGTCAAAATTTCAAAAAAATTGAAAGGCTCAAGAAACGATGTTGAAAAAAACATTAAAAGATTCAATGAAACAAATTATTTCAAAAGCCGTGATGGTTAAGGTTTAAAAAAGATGAAAAATTCCGAGGAAAGTGAGGTTGCTGAAAATGACATCTTTGGTTGATGATGAGTTTTGAGCAGCAAAACACAAAGAAATATCAAGACGCACAGTCATAAGAAGCTGGGCTTAAAGGATGTAAGGCTAGAAAGAAACCGTGGCTGTCTCAGTTGAATAAGAAGAACCTATTTTCTTGTGCAATAGAGCACAAGAAAATGAGCATCAATAAAATGAGCATCTGTTCTGCCATTCCAAGAGACCCCTGAAAATCTCATAGACTATTTGAAAAATCTTGAAGTTTCAGGATACCATATGTTTATCAGAATGATGCACTTTTACCGCGCCCGTAGACATCATTTTGGCGGTTTTGCGTTATTTCTAAAGTGAAATCTTTTTAATCCGTGCAGATAATATTTTTAATATCAGTGACAGATAAACCATTGAGTAACTGTCTCATCTTATTTTTCTTTTATCTTAACAGTGCCACTTTTTCTAGAAGATACGATTCTTTTGAAGGCTTTTTTTTAGCTTTTGTGACTTAGTAATTAGTTGTAAAGAACTTCTTCCAATATTTAAGTTTTTAACAAATGTTCTTTGTGATAAATTACTTACTGATTCATCTCCTTGAGAGCAGATGTTATCGTTAATGTTATTCGCATTTCCAGGTTCTAAACCTGTTTTAGGTCTACCGCTTCCCGTTTCGCAAATGTTCTTAAGAATCTTTCTACACCACGTCTTTTCCACATTTTTCCAGGAAATTCTCGCAATACTCTTCCAGTCTTCCATTCCTTTTCAGAGTAACAAGCTTTAATGAGAATCGATCTTCTTCTGCCAACGACTTTATAGGTACTGAGCAACTGTAAATCAAGATATCTATAATATGACATGTTCATTCCGGGAGCATTTGAAAAACGTGAAAATTCCTGTATGATATTGCACAATAAAATAATATCTTATCTTGATATTCATTTTTTTTATCCATGTTAGTTTTGTGAAGTGCAAGCAAACTATAAAAGGTATCGAAATTATGTTTTTTTCATTCGAAAAAGGAAGATTGAAAGTATCTTGCATATGAAAATTGTCATGAATACGAAGGTTACTGAGATTTCTTTTTTTTAAATGCGTTATTTTAGGGGAAGGGGGCGCACCAGATATATGATCATGGAATGTCTTGGAAAGTTTTAAAAGAAAAATAAATACAAATAGTGAGGCTCAGAAAATGTATTAAAATTAAGGCATGGCGAGGTTTGTTCGTTTATAAAAGCAAGTTAAGAAGGAAGAAAAAAGAGCATTCAGGATTGTTTTTTCCCGTCTATTAAAAGAATTCCAGGAAAAAGCTTTTAATTGGCTTTAAGCGTAGAAAATATGCCTGGATCTAAAAAGAAAATCTTATACTAAGATGAATTATTATGATACAAGCCATGGGTTCGCATCTGCCCCCTACGCAGGAATCTTGCGCTCGCTAGCATCCTTTCGGCTGTTGATTTCGGGCCTATTTTACCTTTGAAACAATTTTTTCAATCCCATTTCATTGCCTTTTATTAACTCTAGGTTTAAATGCCAATTGAATCCAATCAATGTAAAATAAAACAAAACAAAATTAAATATAATAAATACTTTATTTATTATTTATTAACCAAGACCTTACAAAGGTTAATTCATTCTGAACTGCTTTTTCAAGCCATTCGTTTTTTAACATCCAGGAATTCTTCAATTTCTCTTCCTCCTCATCTTCTTCTTCTTCTGCTTATTAATATTGTTATTAGTATCCTCTCCATCTTCTCTTTTCTTTTTCGAAATCTTATTCTCCTCCCCCTGCTTCTATTCATTCTATTAAGTCTCTTCCATTAAGCTCTTTCTTTTTTTCCTCTTCCTACTGTCTTCGACTTTTCTTTTCTTCTCTTTCTTATCCATCTCCTATTCCTTTAATTCTTAATTCCTCCTTTTTTTATTATAATCCATCTTTTGTTTTATTCTCCTGCTCTTTAATCTTTTCATCTATTCGTCCTATTTATTCGATGCTTTTCCTCCTTTACTTCGACTCCTTCTCTTCCTACTCTACTCCTCTTCTAATTCTTCCGTCTCTTGTTCTCCTATTCTTCATATTCATCTTTTTATCCTTATCCTTTCTTAAACTTCTCCTTCTACTACTCTCCTTTTTTTCACTTGTTTCTTCTCTTCTCCTTCTACTAGCCTTCTTCTTTTTTCACTTGTTTCTTTTCTCTCCTTCTTCTTTCCCATTCTTTTTCCTCTTGTCATCCTCACTTTCATTTTCTTTTTATTTTCTACACTTATTCTTCTATTTCTCCTGAGGATTTCTTTATATTTATCCTATCCCAAAATTCCCGTTCGTAGTGTCCTTGTATAGTGTATATATTATTTGGGGTATTTTTATTGGTAAAGCTTATTGGTTAATTTGTTTTGTATTAGTTATTTTGGCATTTCTTAATACATAATCAATTGCAATTTTTTTCAGGAAAAATTCGGCAATGATAGATTTATTATTAATATTCGCAATTTAGAAAATGTTGACAACGAATAGTGTTTTGAAGACGCTACAAGTACTGATAGACTTAGAAGTCGCACTGCTCATTTATATTAATTGTGCGTCTATATTAAGAACACTACTTATTTTGGGGATTAAATTCTTATGGAGGAGAAAAAACTTGCTCTAAATGACTTATTTGTGCGAAGATGCTGGCCAACAAAGTTAAACTTCCTTGTAAGCTACAAAGAAACGTTCACAATTGATTCCCCATTTTTGATAGAAACCACTTCAATATCTCACGAATAAACATACCACTCTCATCAGTGGATCGAAATCACCCCTTTTAGGATAAAACTTTTGCAAAATCTTCCAAAAATCGCTAAAATAACATATAATTGCAGAGACAGAATTATTGCCAGAATCCTGAAAATTGCATTTAACATACATATAAGCGCCCTTATTCGTCCAATATATCATAGATTTCTAGATAGAGTTCAAATAATAGCTATTATTAAAGAAGCTAAAGGGTTTTGCATCTTTTTGAAAGAGTTCAACTGACATTAGTGGAAAACTTTGAAATTTGACATTCGTATTTATTAAGTTAATTAAGGGGTTGGAGTGATCGGTAGTTTTTCGTGGCATTGAAATGGGTCCTTTGCACATTGGGTAAAATAATCAATGCTGAAGTCTTGAACATTCGTCATATTCATTCAAGATAAAACCCGTTTTTATATATTTTGCTCGCTACTTTCAAGAAACAACAATAGGTGAAGGATATAATACTTGACCTTTGCAGGAATAGTATTAACAAGATGTGCGTAAACGTAAAGTTGAATGTCTTTGACAACCCTGGAAAGGGATGTCTCGTTGGGTAACTAATGTATTCGGGGGTTTATCGCATCCATTTCGTGCGATAGTGTCTATTTAACCTCGAATTCATTTTTCACGATCTTTGGGTGAATTAGGTTGGGTTACGGGCTAAGCTTTACTCAATGGTATAATCCAAATCTAGTTCAGGTGGCGTTTGTGTAAGTTTTGCTAGTCAGCAGATGTAACTGTTACTTGGAAGAAACTAAGAAAAATTCAAAATTCAAGAAAAATGAAACGGAAGCACTTGTCAACAGGTATGACCTTGATTGCTTCATTATGGTTATCCTGTCAGTGTGGTGATCCTGGCTTCTCTCCTATGAAAAAAAACGAAACTAAGAACAGGTAGTGTCTTCAAACAAAAGGACAACTTGGGATATACCTGCCAACCATTTATTTACCGAGATATATCATAGTGAGTCAATGCCACATAGAGCTTTCTGAAGGATATCTTTATACGAAAAAAAGTCTTTTTGTCTATATTTGAAAACAACTCTTTTCGGTGAGCTTCATATATTTTTTTAACGAATGACAGCTTCTTCTATCATGTCTTTCATGAGTATTAAATTGGCACATTTCTTTCAAAATCTTGTGAAAGCGATGATTAATAATAATGCTGGGAATAAATTATATAAATTATTAGATCATTATTAACCTTTTTATTTTTTTAACATAATCATATCTATCTTTAAATAATGATTAGGGGTTTCGAACATTTTACTGAGGGGCTAAAGGTACCGTGAGGTTAAAAATGGTTGAAAATTGACTTAATAGAATAGATAAATTGTCATCCTCGCCATCATCACTCCCAATTGAGGGTTGACATATATCAACCACCACGAGTAAACACTGCTAATAACACCCCATTCGCACCTCCATGATTCACAACTCATGACACAACCATTCATTCTATGCAACATAAAGTCTTCATTCCCTATCATTTTTCTCTCACATAGAAAGAGCACCCACAATCTCTCTTATTAATACATTTATTACCCCATTTTTCTATCTCTTCTCAAATATAGGCACTATATTCCATACGCCTCCGCAAAAAATATATTGACACGTATTAAATTGTTAAGGTGGACGGAGTCGGCTCATACACGCACATTAAACCTATTGTCTTTTGCGATCGCAGGGGACAGCGAACCATATTAGAGTTTATTTTTATTTTTAAGACACGCACCGAAATAATGTATACGTATTATTCCTGCCTCACATGAAGATAGAATTACAAAAGTCTGAATATTGTGATAGTTTGGCTAGTCATTTAGCGTCATGCACTTACATATTTTCGTGCTCCTACTTTAGGCATTCTAACGATTTTAGAAGTTTCTTTTATTTCTTTAAGTTTATACAAATATAAGACCGAGACTTTTGTTATTATAGCATACATTTAGTGTCAGAAAAATCGTTGTATACTATTTAGTGTGGAGGAACTCATCAAAATATTTAACTAGAAAATTTTTTAAGGAATATTTTACCGTTTTTTGCGTTTTGGGGTCACGTCACATTGTATTATATACCATTTTGAAGTAAATATCGAAGTGAAGGTCTTCCTTCACCCCCATATCCTCTCTTTAAATGTAGAGGGTTGCACCTAAGACCTCCATGCTATTTTTGATGATCTAGCAGTAATCGCAAACAAAATCGTGCGCCAATAAGCTTGTAGCGGAATGGTCCTTTTGATCACTCCACACAGGACACCACTTTTGTCGTGGTATACCTTGTGGAACGTGAAGTACTTCTTTGATGAAGTAGGCTTTGATCTAAGAGTGCTATTTTTGTTGTTTTAAAGAAGAGCGGCTTCAAAGACGTAAGGATATAGAGAAACGCACAGTAATTCCAAAAATAAACTTATATATTAAATTTAACAAGTTTACTACACAAAAACTAAACATGAACCACAGAAATACCCCGAATATTAAAATACACAATAATTAGTTCAATTAACTTGACCTTCTAAAATTGGCTAAATTCGATTTGCACTTCAATATACAAGAATAAAGCCAATTGTCTCTACTGGAGTTTAAATACCTTGGTTGCTCTAGCAGCTGGTTTGAGTTTGACCTTGTACTCAATGAGCCCCAGACACCACAGGAATTTGTTTGTTCCTTTGACGCGTGTTTCGACCAGATTGTTGGAGGTGGTCGAGATTACGAGATACTTTGGCGAGTGTAGCAGATGGGGCTCCACACGGTCTTTGAGGGGGGGAGGGGGTCTTAAAGGGGAAGAACAATCACGGTGCTTTAAGTGGCACTAAGGTAGGTGGGGCCTCTTTGGCGAGAGTAAGTTGAACTTGGTTTTTAAACTAAGGTAACTTAGAGTTCGGTGTGACCACCGGGTAACGGGCTTGAGGAGGAGCTTTATTTTTCTTCGTTACGTAATTCCTCATGGACGAGGACTCTACTCGGGGAGGGGGGGTCTTCTTCAAGGGAGAAGATAGAGGGGGGGGTTCTCTGATGAGAATAAGTTGAACTTGAACAAGTTAACTTAAAGGGCAGTTTGGTTAACAGGAACTAGCTCGAGGATGAGCTTCTTCTTAGTTCCAGTCTTTCTCAAGGGCGAGGCATATTTCGGTGTTTTGGGATACACCAGGATAACAAGGGGGTGGGGCGGTTCTCTGACGAGAATAAGTTGAACTTAGTTCCTCAACCAAATTAACTTATGAGTTTGGTGTGGCCACCGGGTAACGAGCTCGAGAGGGAGCCTTTTTCCTTTTCTTTTCGTAATTCCTCAAGGTCGAGGAATATCCCTTGGCTTTAGGATGCACCAGGAAATGAGGAGTCTCTCTCACGAGAGAAAGTTGAAATTGAACAAGTTAACTTAACGTTCGGTTTGATAACCAGAGACTAGCTCGAGGATGAGCTGCTTCTTAGACCCCTTGCTAGCCCTGCCTCTCTTGCAGGGGAGTTCGTAGTCTGGCGACTCAAGTATTCTACCTGTCTAGTCTCGGTAGCCTGGTTTCTAGCCGGGAACTTAGTAGCCTGGAGACTGAAGTATTCTACCGTGTTTTACCTCGTCACCGCACTGAAGTAGGGGTAGGAGGGGAAGGGGCTTGAAAACGGGCCTAGGAGGGTTCTTATTCCAACCGTTTTTCTTACCAAATCTCGCCTCGGCTTCCTTTGGACTTCGAGCTTGAGAGAAACGCGTCTCAGAATTCTAATTTGAGGTGAAATTGCATATACTCTCATAATGCAGATCTTGCAGTTCAAAGCCGTTCGGCTTTTCATACAGACGAGTGACGAGGGTCTGTGGTTACGAGCTTGACCCGCGTTGCCGGGGCCGGATGTCTTTGCGGTTACCGTTCCGTGTCTTTACTGAGAGACAACTGGGGAGTGACAATTCCCCTACAAAGCTTAACAATTATTATTTCTTGTATTCCGATACATATTTCGTCGTTGGATACTGAAATAAGTTTTCACTATCTCTTCCATTAAAAAATGGTGTGATTACAGTAGTTTGCATGTCACTATGTACTTATGTTAATATCCATGCTCGTCTTTGAAATGCTATCAATGCATTAAAATCCAATAGTAATATTAATAAAAATCCAATTCAAATACTTGCTTCTGTTATTGTCGTAAAATATACTCTCGACGATATACCATATATAACTATTCGTTGATGTGCGTGGATGTCTGGGTTGACCGATATTATGTATCTTCGATATGCTTAAGAAGTGCAACTGAGCTCAAGGATAATAATATTGCTATCATTAATAAAATAGAGTTAAAATTAATAAAAACTATCTACAACACACAAAACGGATAATATTGACATAAACAGAGAATAAAAAGGGTCGTGGGGAATTTAGCTAATCCGAGGATTAAGAGCGATTTAAAAAGGTAAAACAAATATAAAGTTAAAGTGATAGGATGGTTCGCTAAACAATTTAAAGCACAGGATAGGGTTGACAAAAGGGTTAAAGACTCAAATGTAACGTTCAGCTTACGTAAATACACTTGTTGTGCAGAGGAAGGCGACGTGAAGGAATTTTCGGTCCGCTGGCGAGTTCCAGCCGAAGGGAGGGGAATTAAATGATCCTGACGTGGCGTCTGGGAAATGAGAACCATTTCTTGACGAACGGGTTTGAAGAACAATGGCATTTCTACGTTGTTCTCTTCTGAACAACAGGGGGGGTGAGAACCGTCTCTTGTCTACGGGCTCGAGAACAATGGCTGTTGTAATGTTGTTCTTTTCTGAAAAATAAGGGGGAAAGGTGAGAACCGTTTCTTGGCAAACGGGCTTGAAGAACAATGGTTGTTCTAAGTTGTTCTCTTCTGAACAACAGGGAAGGGGGATGAAAACAATTTCTTGTCAACGGGCTCGAAAGGACAATGGCTGTTCTAACGTTGTTCTCTTTCTGAACAAAAGGGGAAGCCTAATGGACTTGGCGTCACGAAGGCTCAAACCTTGGCACTCAAGGGATATTGTCCTTCTTCTGGACAAGTGATGGTGGATTTCGAGGTCCAGGGCCCTTTGGTGCACAAGGTGAGACTGGACCGTAGTGATGTCTCGCTAAGAAAATCTGGATCTCTAATCTCATCTTAGGGGTAAAGTTTCCAAATAAATAGTCGGGACATCCCCTTGGCGTAGGGGACAATGGAGTGGGGGCTTCGAGGAAATGCACAGCCGAGCTTGAGAACAATACCTTATCTGCCCATAAGCCTAACTCAATCTGGCGAGGTCTTCGCTGGGGCGAAACGGGGGAAGATAAACCTCCTTGTTTAAACATTGACTCAGGTGGCGGCGATAATGCACCCAGCTTCAAAGCGAAGAATGCACGTGGGTAGCCTCGTGTTTTTAAACACATGGGATTATGGTTGAAATTAAGTGGCCTCAAATCGTTCTATCACAGTTATTATAATGAAATAAACAGTATATTTAATACGATTAATAATCTGTTAACTAGTATCTCTATATATGAAACATAATTAACAGGTCAAACGATTTCCCTCCGGGTCTGTTGCCTTTTAAAAAAAAATCTTGTCCTTTCCATTGAAATTAAAACTTATAACTCTTCTCTTTTATAACTTTATAGCTTAGTCAAAGCACAACCAAATAATCTGATATGACCAATCATTAATATTATGGTTTGTGCAAACTATTTATCCAAATGGCTGGAATCCCTGATGAAACCTTAGATGAAACGATTTGATTACTTAGTTATTATTAATATAATTACTTTCTCATTAAGCGACTAAATGTCCTCCCTCATCTGAATAACTTTAAACTCTAGGTTTCAAATTTGATTTAAAAGCACACCCAACCAATTCTGAACTTTTATAATTTCAACTTGCTCCTAATACCAGACAGGGAGGAATCATAATCACGTGACTTGTTACCTATTTATGTAGAATTCACTGGTTCGTAATCTGCACAAATATATATCTGAAAATTGAGTAAATCTTGATTCTTTAGAAATTAATATTATTGTGGCAAAATACCAAAGACCTCGCTTATTTGTTCAGATTATCATTCCTTTTTATATTATTAGTCATAATTAATACAAGCTTGCTTTGGTCCTCACCTCCATAAAATCATAGAGACTGCAGGCAATTTAATGCAGTTTATAGGCTTGTTTTCATAGATTTCTGTTACATCCTAAAATTTTAACCAAGAGATGCTTTGAATGGATGTTTGAAGAGCATATTTTATCATTTAAAAGGATCATATAGCCATATGTCTACTTAGCTGATGATGTACACTTTTCTTAAAATTTAACTATAATTATTTTAATGGAAAAAGGGTGTATTCCCAGATTACCCACTGCTTGTCTTTTGGATGGTGTAATATTGTTTAAGCAGCAATCATTCTTCTTTGATATCCGAAATTGCATGGAAATTTTACTTACTAGGCATGTTTAATAAATACATTAGTATAAAAAGATCGAAGCAAATAATAGTCATAATAATGGTCAAAATATTGAAATAATTCTTTTTCATTATAGTATGGTTGGGTATTTAATCTTGAATGTCTCTCTAGATGCATTATTTGTTTTGTGAAACATATTGTGGGAAAGTCAATATCACGAGGACAAGCAGACGCTAGTTTCGTTACACAGCGGCAACAGTTATGTTCTATATTGTCCGATACTTTAGTCCCCCCCACTCTACCCTTTGCTCTGCTGTTAAAAAAATCATCTAGATGATCGAAAAGGAGGATTACCATCCGCAGATTTCGTAGTCCGTTAATATAAACACAGGAGGGTGGGATAGCCTTTAGAATAAAAATATATGAGCAGGTTCACTGTCCCCCTCCGATTGTTTATGTCTATTTTCGCCAAATGAACAAAAATTCACTTTCTCCGACGTAAACCAGAAGAACGAATGGTCAAAACGTTGAAAAGTGCTGCCCTAGAAGAGACGGTTAAAGGTGGGCCTTCATCTCCCCTCCCTTCCCACCATGGGATAATCGACGTATATATAGTTCGATCAATAGAAATGAAAAATAAGAATCGGAGTAGCAATTAGGAAGCGAAGACGAGTCCCGGAGGCAAACCTGCAATCAAGAATAAAATGGCACCGAGCGAGATTTTCCTTCCCGAGGCTATTTCTTTGGTCACAATGAAGAGTAGAGTAGCGGTATAGAGAACCACTATCATACCAATCTCGTTCAGAGAAACTCCCTATCTTAGTTTTCTGAATAAAAACAGAAATATCCCTCACCCTTGAGGAATACAAAAGTGAAGTTCCACTCGAGAAAAATTCATCTCTTGGTCAAGTTTATCATCGAGAAGCCCGCAAGTCTAACCAAGGGGTTGAAATAAGCGTACCTCCACAATCCGTTTACTTATATCTTCAAGTCAACAAGCATCGCTACGCCCCCCACTTACCTCGAGATAAGCATCAGCTCTTATTCCTGAACAGCCTCAACCAGCGTTTCCTTCGCTCAGCTATTTTTCCGAGTCAGCCTCACGTCCGCAAGAAGGTTCCCGTACAACTCCTCTCGAATCATCGCATCGAAGAGGTTCTCGTTCAGGGTTATCCAACTCCAGACAACCTCTTAGTTAAAGGTAAAAGGAATCCAAAACTTATTCATCTTCATTAGTTACCATTCCGTACTAAAGTGAATTTTTGCGTCACCATCGCTTAGTACTCATTAGTAGTATTAATTTTTAGTTAGATCCTCTTATTATAGCCTTAGTATATTTAAAGTTTTAATATTTCATTTTTTTATGTAATTTAAAGTATTTTTTGCCCTAGTTGTTTAATTAAATCCTCAAAACTATGTAAATGGCAATAGATATATAATATTACAAATCCTCCCTGGTTAAAGAATTAAAAGAAAAATATGTATAGCACTCTTAGTGAAAATGGAACGGAGTTATTCGTGAACGGAACAAAAGTAAATACATACTCGGCCGTATACCACGATACATATAGTGAGTTGATATTATTGTTTTATTCCTAGTTCCATAGTTTCAGAATTGAATCACACACATATTTCTGAGCAGCATCAGTTGCAGCTGTTAATTTCTCTCCTAGGTCAGGTTAGATCTTCTGACATCCGTTGGCAGTCCGTGTCTCGGAACGGTTCACGGATAGCACGCAGGGTAACTTTGCAGTTGAGCCTTGCCTCGAATAATGCAAATGAACTTAGGGTTCCAATAAGTCGTTAAGAGCGACTAATTATACTTGGCAGAGTTTATTTATCTATTTAGAAGGTTCTGTATATCAAACTAGGCGAAACAAAATAAACTTCACTACTGTACAAACATAAATAAAATGCTGGACATGAAAGATATATAAAAAATAAAATAATGGACAAGTAAGATAAATCAAGGTATACACAATCGGCCACACAAGATCAACAACAATTCCGTGTGGATCTACCAGCCAATGATTTGGCTGCTCGAGAGAAGGACGAGGGGGGTAGGAGCACTGATCTCGATTGCCTTCTATCTGCTCGGGTTAGGTTTGCACTTAAGGGCGTTTAGTACTCGGCTTGCTCGAAGTTATGACAGAAAATACAACCTGTATTCCAGTAACTAAAGTCAGCCTAAAAATTAAGGATCGAGGGAGAATTTGCCGGAGAGGAAGCTGAGCTCGAGTGCTCTTTTCTCGTTTGTTTCTTTTTTCTTTTTCCTTGTTTTTGGGCTCTTGGGGAATGGAAGGTTAAGAAAAAAGAATGGACACTAGTAAAGATAATGCAAGCGATCTGGACACTGCGTTATAAAGGGTGTTTCCTTAAGACGGATCGAAGTTAGCAGTAAATAAAGACAGTGTTATTAGTGAAAATTTAATGATTTCACTATTGGATCATGATATATGAGTCATAGCTATTATGTGTGAAAAATAATATCGCCTAAATTTCCGCCAAGGCTTCGGCGGCCCACCTCTACTCGATGGTTAAAATTTTGATGACGTCTCTGCATAGTTGCTGCTCGATCTCACCAATATCCCTTATTATATCATCCTTCAGCTGTTGAATTGTTGTTGGTTTGTTGGCATAGACCTTACTCTTGAGATGACCCCAAAGGAAGAAATCTAAAGGCGTCAAGTCACACGATCGTGTTAGCCAATTGACCTCACTGTTTCAAGAGAAGATGCAACTTGGGTATTTCTCATTTAATAAAGCCATTGGTTTTGTGGCATATGGAGCTGTTCTGTTGGAACTACAAATCTTCGACATCCATAGAATTCAATTCAGGCCATAAAATGTTGGTTATCATGGCTTGGCATCGCTCACCTGTAACCGTAACAGAATTCCCGGCATCATTTTCGAAGAAATTCTGCCCAATGATTCCGCTAGCAAAAAGTGCACACCAAGCAGTGACCTTTAGTGGATGCAGTGGCTTTTCAAAAATATTCCTGGGATTTTCATCAGTCCAAAGGCAACAATTCTGTATTTTACTGAATCCACCAAGATGAAAATGGGCTTCATCACAAAAGATGATTTTTTTGCGAAAAATCCTCAACGGCTTGTCTTTGCTCGTGCACAAAATTGGCGAATGTACGGTGCTTCAAATGGTCAGCTGTCTTCAGTTCTTGTGTGAATTAAATTTTGTTAGTGTGGAGAGACAAATCTTTTGTCAAAATTCGAAGTAACGTTGTTGTGGTGAGGTTCAATTCCTGCACGCGATGACGAATAGAGGTGTCTGGATCTTCGGTACATTTTGGTGCACTGCAGCAATGTTTTTAGCTAAACGGCGTAAGCGAGCACCCATTGGCGTTTTCATATCTGCTACCGACCCCGTTTGTTTAAATTTACGAATAATTTTCCAAATTGCACTCTCGGTTGGTCGATTATGTTCACCAAAAAAATCACGAAGAGCCCGAAATTCGTTTCTGTTTAAACGTCCATTTTCGTAATAAGCTTCAATAACTTTTAACACGTTGTTCGATTAATAATCTTTCCATGGTTGAAATTTCCAAAGACTAAAGTTGTTAAATCTGAAAGAAAAAGAAAAAAATCCTTAGACGCTTAAACTTAACTCACATTTAAAATCGCTCCAAATTATTGGAACACCAGTTATTACAAAAATTATGTCCGGGTCCAGTTTAAGTACAATATTATTAAGATGGTGATGAATTATTAGTTAATATTTAACAATTATCCTATCTTAATTTCTGCCTCCGCTCAGCTAGCAATCAGAGCCTACAGGCCTTCTTAACTTATGCGACGTCTCCTCTTAGCAGACTACTAATTTACCCAGACCAAGATTGTACTATATATACAGAGGCCCGGAAGTGAAAGTTACAGAGGCGTTGAGAGGGTGATTATGATTTATCTTATAGAGGGGAGAGGGAAGTGAATTTAAAACCTTACGCTATCTCGCAGAACCTCTCGTCGTCACGGTTAGGCTCGGTATAGGCCGTGTTATCGAAAGGAAGTAACCTCAAAAAGAAGCCGATCGACGGCTCTTTCCGTCTCCAGCGAATTTTTTTATCTCTCTCTCTCTCGCTCCCTCTCTGAAAATTTTCCTTATCGATCTACAGAGATTACAGTGTGTAATGGGCTTCATATGTAAAGCTTCTGCCGCTTTTATCGTGCAGGACCTTCTTTTCGCTTGCAACTGCCTCTGAAAGATATAATTTTCCAAAATGTACTTTAATAATAAAACATATTCTCCTCGGTCAAAACTTTATTAATCAACGCTACCAGCGAAACAGGATTCGAATTCGAGACTTAAATCCAAAACACTTCTGCCGATATAGATGTATTCGCAAGTAGGATTTACACTAGATAACCAGAGGCTTCAGGTAACACAAACGTTAGGAATTATACTAGAATTATGTCTTTCTCCTTCAACCCGACATTTCTTTGAATGAATCTATCATTTAAAGGGTATATTCGTTTTTATATCAAAATAGTATGTAACGTTCCTATTAATGAACTGTCGTAGGGTGACCCCACACCTGACACCAGAATTATATAATATTTATCGTAGATTCAAACGTTATGCTAGCTGACGATTGACTCTGCGCTGACGAGGGAAGGAAGGACGCCAGAAATTAGGATATAGATCTCAGTACAAGGATTAAATAATCAAAATCGAGTGCAGTTGGCTGAAACAACAATTCTTAGAGGTTCTGTGTTTAGAGTAACTGATTGTAGTAAAATAACTTTACTATATACAAAGAAAATATTATTAGCAAAAGTAAATAAATGACAATATATAAGCTAAGACCTGGGGTACAAAACGGGATGGGGATACTGATGACTCGACGGGGTCGAGAGTCCGAGAGAAGATGTTCGGTAATTTCTTCCAGGAAAAGGGGAAGACTGCAAATGACGTAGAGGCTCACGTAAAGCTTAATTTGCCAAAGGCTTTGGTAGACGACGAGGAAGCGGGGTTCAGCCACGTTGCATTTGAAAAATTCCTTTCTCTTTAACCTCGCTGAAAAATGAACGAGGGAGTAAACCAATTGAGAACGAAGTCAATAGCCAAGTAATAGATGCCTGTCCATGTCTGTCGTCTGTCGGGCGGAAACTCTGATCTTAGGTACGAGCGAGGTTGGGTAGAGAGGTGGCGCGTAGCGTTCGTAGTGGAAGACGTTGGAAGGCTTAGCAGCGTGTACGAGACTCTACGTGGCTGCTAACCAAGCCGGGGCTGTATGGTCTTAATATTGCAAAGCTTTTCCCGAAGTATTTATACTGCATCGGCGGAAGCGGGTCGCCAGAGGCCCCCAAAAGTGAGACGAGGATCTCATTAGACTTGGCGCGCTAGGGTGGAGGGGATATTCTCTGCGAGAATCACAGGCTTGCGTGAAAGTCCTCGACACCATAGTTCTGGTGCATAGCAGCCGATTCCCCGGGGGAGAATGGGACCCCGTTCCCATTTGCTTGAAGCGGCTCCCTGGGTTTGGCTTGCCGACTATTCTTGATAAGAGCGCCGGGGTCATCCGACCGCGCGAAAGTCTCGCTGCACCCTTGGGGCTGTCTGGGTGTGCAGGTGCATCTTTCTCATGTGCGACGGGTAGACGTCGGGTTCTAGGGGGAGTGGAAGTAACCTTCTCTCTCTGACATCTCCTTCCCTCCCAAGATAGAGCTACCGAAGTAAGTGACATCAAACTAGTATAGGGTAATTGCACAGTTATTTTCCAATAGAAGCACAAATACAAAAGGGATGGTACCGGGTATTCTACACAAAAATAAGTTAAATAAAGCGGACTCGGGAAATAGTCAGTATTCCTATTACCGAACAACACCAAGTAAAAAATTAATAATAGTAGTAATAATACAATAGCCTGGGTCAACATAGTGTCGATAACCAGGGGCTTACATACAAGGATATTAAAAAAAAGAAAGTTCCCACAATACCAAAAAAGGGTCAGTCGAACAGGGGAACTCCTAAAAATTATATACACAATAAATTCGAACTAATGGCACATATTATTATAAGACATTACACAAAGGTACAAGAATTATGCAGGAATATCTACAAAAATAATCCATTTAACGTTACAATTAATTAATGGGAAATTTCCCCAGAGACAAATACATGGGATTTCTGCTTAAGCTGTCTGCCAGGCAATTCCAAGAACACTTCATATATACAATTTTAAATTGGGATTCTTGAAGAGAGGAGCTCTCCCTCATGAGGTGATCATTATTGTTCTTAACGTTCTGGAGGTAAGAGAGGGGTTTATGTTCAGTTTCGAACATATGCAAAGTCTGATCAATGAGGCGAATCGGTCTGGCGTCGAACACGGTGACGGAGTTTACCTTCCGAAAGTCGATGCACATCCGATAAGAATTGTTCAACTTCTTCACCATGACGACCGGGGTGCAATACGCCGACTACGAGGGTTCTATAATACCCTTATTCAATAGCTTATCTACCTCCTCATTGAACGCTTTTCTTAAGTCAATGGGGATTGGGATGGCTTCGAACAAACAGCTGCCTGTGCGGTGAGCCGAATATTGTTCTCGAACTGGGAAGCAAAACCAGGGGTATGCGAGATTACATCGGTGAATTGGGTGAGTAGCGCTTGTAACTGGGTCTTCTGAGGGATCGGAAGCTGAGGGTATATACTCAACTCGGTCGATGGGGAATCAGGGGTATCGTGCAAGACGTGAACAGGATATTGCACGTGTTGTTTTTCCACGTAGACGAATTGTGCCACTTCTAAGAGGTCAAGCGGGTAACTGGACTCTAAGGCGGAATCTTCGTCCAGGGTCACAAGTTGGTGGCACAAGCGCCCCAATGGTACATTTTAATCATGTTCAAGTGGAATAGCTTTGTGTCAGGCAGGGTTTGGATCAAGTAGTCGACGGGGCCGCGTTTCTCGATCATCGGGAAGGGGCCCTTCCATTGGCTCAAATGTTTGTTGTTCTCCGTAGGGAGTAGTAAGAGTACTTCGTCACTAAGGTTAAATTTTCCTTCTTGGGACTTACATTAGAAGTAGGTTTTATACTTGCCCAGGTTTGTCTTGGCGTTCTGATGCGCAATCTCTTCGCATTTTTCTAACAGCTTTATCAGGTCTAGGAGGTAAACCTAAAAGAATTGAAGCTCCTGGTCTAATTTAGAATTGGAGAAGAGCAAATTTAGCATGCTGGGGGGCTCTCTAACATTATGTCCATAAAGAAGCTCAAATAGGGCAAAACCTAAGGTGCGATGGGGAATTTCCTGGTTTGCGAAAATGGCTACCGGCAAGAAACCATCCCATTCTCAGGGTTAGTCGACGCACAGTTTCATGAGGATGGATTTGATGGAGCCGTTGGGCCTCTCACGCATCCCTTTACCAGCTGTGTGAAAAGAGGGTGATAAAAAAAGAGTTTATGATCAGGAGCTTGCTGACGTACTCCATCAGTTGCGACGTGAATTGGCGTCCACGATCAGACAGGATTTCCTTTGGTAAACCAACGTGGGAGAAGATGGAGATTAGTGTTTCCGTGCAGGAGATGCTGTCTATTTTTTTCAACGGCACGGCCTTGGGAAACTGGGCTGCAAAATCCACTAAAGTTAGCAAGGGAAAACGGCTCTGAATTTAGGGTCCTCTCTGCAACGGTAAGGAATTAACTCTGTCTTTGACGGCAGTCTTTTAGTAGATTCGCGAGACTTGCAGTAGCAAAGAATTTGCTAATACAAATTTTGCCAATAAAATTATTTGAAGAAATTTTGGGTGGTGTTCGTGTGACTAAAATGCTCTAAAAATAGGCTGTCATGGGCAGTGATTAAAATTTGACCAATGTGCGAATGCGGAACACTCAATATTCGCGTGTGAAGTTTTCCCTTTTCTGAGCACTCAGGGAAGAGTAAGCCGTCCGTAACATGATAGGAGATCATCTTATCTTCTTGGGTCGCTTCTTGCTTTTTTGACTAGGCCTTAGCCAATAGGGTAGGGAGGGAACCGCAGTTCCTATGGTTCTTTGCGAAATATTCTTCCCTGACCAACTTGGATTCTGAAGAACGGGAGGTTTCTAGGGCGAGGGCATCTTCGAATCTTTTACAAATTGTTAACGGGTAACGACGAGTTGAGCCACGCAGCTGGAAGAGCCCCGTGGGCACTAGCCAATGAGGAAGGAGCAGAATTTAATAGGGGCTGTAACTACTTCTGCCCAGCCAGTGAAGTACGCACAATCGACATTCATTTTTTCAACTTTTTACTGTTAGATTATCATATATGAAATTAAAGCTCATTAAAAGCCCATTTATTTCTGCAATGGGTTCATTCAGCCCCCCTCCTTGAAACCTGATATGATATAAATGGCTATAAAATTCCTAGAAATTAAGCATTCTAACTTAATTCTCGACCAAAAGAGCCAGATATGATTTAGTTATCATTTGAAATCACTTTTCTTTAGTTCCATTAAAACTTTTGTTAATGGTGGACTAAAACATATTTTTCGGACAAGGTCAACTATAGGTTTTGTTCTCCACTCGAAATTGGAGTTTTAGGTCAATAACAGTGGTGTTCTGAATGCCATGGAATTTCGTTCAACCTATATTCTATATTCAAATGATGGTGTTGATGGAAATGCAGACGTGTCAAAGGTCTGGTTTACCAGGTGAGACGAGTTATTCCTGAGCTGAGAGTTCTGGGGGCAGTTCGTTTTCACGTGGCCCTCCGCACCACAATAAAAACAAATGATAGGTCTTCCAGGGAAAGATGACATATGGGGGGCTGAATTGAACGGTTTTACAACCCGGCGTTCGGATGGAATGATTGTTTTTTGCTTCGATGGCCCAGTTACCTTGGCAAACCCGCTTTTATTTGTTCGGGATGAATTTACATTAGTTTGGCTTAGGTTTGGGGCATTTGAAGGCCGTTTTATTTCCTTCTTTCGGATAAAGCTTGTGGCTTGTTGAATAAATGTCGAATTCTTTTGTGCACTCCTTTAATGTGAGGCACCGCTGGTATTTTACGAAAGACCTGATTTCAGCCTGAATTGCAGCCAAAAACTGGTCTCTCAGGAAGAAGTCAACGAGGGCCTCGTAGTCAGGCAGGATTTTAGAAGCATCGAGGTTGTACCCAAACTGAGGGTATGTCTGGCCTGCCTTAATGCGGGCATGTCTGAATTTGGATCAGTAAAATTCTGGAGTCATGTTATATGCCACCAGTAACTCCGAATTTAAGGTCGAATAATCAGTTGCCTCCGAGGGGTGTGATATGAATATATCTCGGAGTTTGATATATCACAAAGGCAACAATTAAGCCACTGCCTCAGTGTTCCAATGGTTGATTTCGAAGCTTTTTTTCAAAGTGGATTAAAAATCCTCCGAAATCCTCCCCTTCCTTGAAAACCGGAAGCTTAACAGATGCGATTGGGGGAGCTTTGGACCACGAGCTAATGCACAGCATCTCATTCCTTGCCATACTTATTTCAAGTTGATGATGGCGGATTCTCTCCACTTCTCGTTCTTCTCTTTCTCGTTCTTCCCTTTCTCTTTCTTTCTCTCACCTCTTTCGGTACTTTGCTCCTCTTGGATATAAGCTATGAGACCCTGCCACTCAGCCCAAGCGACTCTCCTTGTAACTTAAACGTGTAAAATAATGATGAGATTTTATCCCGTGCGTCCAAATTTAAGAAAAAGCACCACAAAAAGGTGGGGGGGGGAATTATTTAGACGCACAGCGGGAGTGAGGGTAGGCTTTAGCGTAACTACGATTCTTCACTTAAAAAACAAACAAACACAGAGATAATTATTTTGCACGACGCGAATACTCAATTATATTAGAAATATTGACTCCGGAATTTAGCGAGAGCCTCTGTTGGACAATACGCAACGAAGCAAACGACAAAACACAATGCAAAAAAAAAAGGAATAAGATTGACCTCTTTACAATACGGCAAATGTTTTATGAAGCCTGAAAAGGGTTAAAGTTCTACAGAGTCACAAAGTTTAATACAAAATACGAACACACAAGTGAAAATGGGAACTGGGTGAGGTCTTTTCTAGATTTTCTAAGACCTGAACCTTTAATATACGAGAATAACACCATTTAGCATCTGTCACAGGTCTAAAAGAAATGAGATCAGATACTGCCTGTCACCCTAAAATGCCTCAGTCCAGAATTATATAATATATATGTCGTAGAGCGACCCCACACCTGACACCAGAATTATATAATATTTGTCGAACGTCGATGACAGCCGATGATTGACCGCGCTGACGCGGGAATGGAGCACGCCAGAAATTGGAGTATAGATAGATCCCATTACGAGAATTAAATAAACAAAATCGAGTGCGATGGCCTAAATAATTAGTTCTTAGAGGTTCTGTGTTTAAATAAACTGATTATAGAAAAATAACTTTACTATATACAAAGAAATTATTATTAGCAAATTAAATAAATGAAGATAAATAAGATGAGACGGGGCGTACCAGGGCGAAGGGGGGATGATACAGATGACTCGATGGGACGAGAGTCCAAGAGAGGATGTTTGGAGATTGCTTCCAGGAAAAGCGGGACAGTTCACATAACGGGAAGAATCACGTAACGCCTCATTTGACCAGAGGCTTTGGGAGCCGAGGAGGAAACGGGGTTAGGCAAAGTTCTACTTGCAAAATTCTTCCTTATTTAACCTTGCTAAGAAATTAATGAGGGAGTACTCATGACGAGAACGAAGTCGATATCCGAGTGATAGATGCCTGTCCATGTCTATCGTCTGTCGGGCGGGAACTCTGATCTTAGGTACGAGTGAGGTGGGGTAGAGAGGTGACGCGTCGCCTTCGTAGCTGGAAGCCGTTGGGAGGCGGAGCAGGGCGTACAAGACTTTACGTGGCTGCTAACTAAGACGGAGCTGTATGGTACTAAGTTCACAAAGCTTTTACCGGGGAGGGGTAGGGATCTCATTAGACTTTGCGTGCCAGGGGGGAAAGAATATTTTTGGCGAGCATCACAGGCTCTTGCAAAAGTCCTCGACGACGTAGGTCTGGCGCCGATCTGGCGACACGACGTGAAAGAAGGGGGACCCAACATGGATCACACGGCCGCGAGACATTCTTTAGGTGGCTCTTTGGGTTCGACTGATCCGACCATTCTTGATAAGATCGCGAAATTCTCGCTACTGCTTTGGGGCTGCCTGAGCGTGCAGGGGCATTTATCTCATGCACCACGGGTAGATTTTGGGTTCTCGGGTGGGGGCGGGGAGTAACCTTCTCTATCTGATATGAACAAATCGTGCATTGCATATCAAAGCTCTACTTATGCCAATTTTCCCCATGTACGACCTTTTCTGGTCACTGCCCTAATCATATATAATTTTAATTCCCTTTAAAATATGCATGAAGTAGAGTCATAAATCGATGCATGGTGACTTGCCCATTAATAGGCAAATAATAACCTTCCTAATTGCTAATAATGACAAAATGTTTGTGCACTAGCTATATAGAAGCATCTCAGGAAAACAACATTCAAATTAAGCTGATATCGTACTGAAATACGAAATAGACAGATGAAATACGAAATAGACAAATGGACAGGATGATCATAAAAATGGAAGCCGAGAAACGAAAAGATGCCCATAGTTTGGAAACAAAAGATTGAAAAGTTTAGATAGAAAAGTTAGCTATAGTAATTGCTGAATCATGTTAATTAAAGAGTAATTTATCCGCCAACTTAGCTTTTATCGATTGAGAATGTTACTTAATTTTTTTCTGATAAACTGGAAACCGAACTTAAAATTATTATACCTAACTTTTTTCCAAATAACAGTTGGTGAAGAGTAAGGATCCAAAATATTTATAAATTCAACGGATATACATAGGATAAAATCTTTTCTAACTCAATAATGTATGGTTAAATTTATCGTGAATATTATAACGGCTAAAGCCTATTTGATTCGACCCCATTAAACGATTCTAGGAGAACTTTTATAAAGTAGGATAATCAGAGTATAGAGTAAATTTGTAGTTGATAGAAAACACTAATAGGTAGAGAATTGATCTTGTGAGGTTGGACACGTCTCCTAAGTTTATTACAACTAAGGTACGTTTTAAGAAACTTAATGGTTCGTCTGAAAAAGCTTTCGAGGAAAGAAGGAGAATTGCTTCACCCAGCTGGCCTCATTTCACTAAGGGAATTAATGATGTGTGGAACTGAAAAAAGTAATAAGAAGATAAATAATTGGAAAATGAAGAAGTCAAAACTGTTACAAAATGCAAGGCAAAGTCAGCAATCAGAGGTTAGGGAGGGGATCACGAAGGCTAGCCTTCAAGATCAAGCAGGTATATTAAGAAAGGTTAATTTAATGTTAGATCGAAACCCATTAATGCTTAAAAAATTATTGCTAGTTATAAGAGACATACAGGTTTAAATCTTACACTCATTAGCCCTAGTCGTATAGAAAGTAATTTATTTCTTAAAACTGAGATGCAAATTAGATTTCGAAAAGCCTTATCCTTTTCTTTTGAATTATTATTCATTTAAAACGCGATAAGCTTTAAAAGAACTGTTCCAAGAAAAATAAAATTATGTGCCGGATGTTAGTGGTGAGGTGGGGAAAGGGAAAATGAGTAAAGCATAATTAGTCTGAGGTGCAAAGTGTTCAAGTATTTAACCATTATACCTCGCACAAACTGTGATTTGGGAACGATTAAATTATACGATTCATTTATTGTCGGACTTTTTTTTTGTCTTCTAATAAATAATTTGGTTTATCAAACGTAATGCAATTTTAGCGATTTTTTATTCTTCTTTTTCTATATGTTGACCAAGTAATCAACACTAAATTTCTAGATGGAGATGGACTGTGCATTTTTGCTATTCTCTATTATCCGATACTTTAATTTTTCCTACTTTGGATGAAAAAAATTCCCTCTAATCTTCCATTACTCTGCTTCTTAACATCCTATTTATTTATTATTTACGTTTTAATTCTTTTCCGGAACTTCCTCCAATTTGAAGTTAAGAATTCAATTATGTTCTAGATTATGATTTGAAGTTTGAGAAATTTAAGTAAATGACTTTCAGATCACATCTTACAGCTTTAAATATACTCGTAATAGCTAAAACTATAATGATGCAAAGAAAGTTCTTTCCTTCAATACGGAATCAAATGAGACAAATCTATTATTCATCACATCCCTTTCTCGGAGGAAAAGAAAGTATTGTCTTACGCTTTTTAATTCACTCGTGATTAACAAGGATTATAAAGTTCAAATTACCCGTTCCATTTCCTATTGTTTTGAAAGAAGAAGGCAGTATTTATATAAAACAGAAGTATTTTATCAATTTTTTAATGTCTAATTTGTCATGTAATATTAGTTAAATATAATGCACGATTAATAAAGAGCATAAAAATTTGACTTAAAATTATATTAAAGTTAACGTAGGAATATTTTTTGTTCAATTTTATATTGAACTGTTTAATCTTCCTCGACTTTTATGTAACTGCTGTCAAAAATATTACTTCAATGACATAAATTTCATGATTGCAGAAAAGTTAGCATGAGATATTCTGGTCATATAGACAGAAAAACGATTGAATAGTTTTAGCTGTCCTTTGTTGATTTCCCTGCTAAGACCTGTTTTTGTTGCTCATATATATGGAATGGATAAATTATATCGTTTTTCTCACAGCAAATCATTGCCATTTCATCGTCTTACACAAGGACTAATGGAGCAGAATCTATTTTCCTTGATCACTCAGTTCGTCACCTTTAATTCGATTTGAATAAATATGCATATCGTTCCACATAAAAGAAATATATATTTCTCGAAATTTTTAACTATTTGATTGCATAGTGTTCCAATCCACAACCATTAAAATTTTACATTCGTGTCAAGTATTCGCCCAAGTCTGTTTATTAACAGCAGGTAAAACAATTTAAAATATGTAGTTCCAATGAAGTTTAAAAGGGTCTTTTCAAACGATATTGGTATGAATCTAAAAATGGCAAAGGATGATGGATGTCAATCTTATATGGTTCAAATAATTTTCCTCGTTTTGTCAACCAAGATAGTTGTTTTATTAAAAGTACAAAATATTATTTTAGAAATAATAGACAATGACTGCAAAAGATGACAAAGTATTACACGGACCAGCATTAAGTAGTAAGACAATTATGAGTATACTACAATAAGAAAAATGAATTTCGTGATAGGCAAGTTAGCAGAAATTCCGCGGGTGTTTTTGGATCTTTATTTCAGCCTTTCTTATGTTTTTTTAAAAGGCTAAAATATAAATGGAAATGTGAGCAATGTATCTTGAATGTTTCATATTTAAAGAACTAAAGTTAGGTAAAGAAAAAAATGTATGAGTAAAGTAGAAGAGGCGTGCGCCCACAAATTCCGAGATTCCTGACTGTGAACACTGATCTAATTGTGAATTCTTTAAAGAAAGGAACAGAAACAAAGGAACGCAGTCCTTGGACTATACTTCATTATTTAACTATTTCTAGCCATAGTTTTGTTACAGTCAAACGTATAACCTTCATTTGTATATTTTTTAAAGAATTAACCTTTAGATAATGGCACAAATTAGCTTCAATTTGAAACCTAACACATATATACTGGGAAAAGAAAAATAGCTTTGTGACAGAAAGAGAGACAGAATAAAGTTAAAATGACCAATATACGAAACGCGCCTGCAAATTTAACTAATTACAAGTGCGTAAAGATACGTGGAATTAGTTTAACTTTGATGGACGACGAAATCATACATATCTTTTAATCTTACAAATTTCACGATTTTCTCTTCTTTATTGGAATTTACTTCCAATAAAATTTTATCTTTCTCTATTTGAACGGAACTTCTCTCTCAGGCTTAGGAAAATGTTCTAAGTATTCTATCTATTCCTTCATTCTATTATATATATATATATGTATATATTATATTATATATATATATATATATATATATATATATATATATATATATATAGAGAGAGAGAGAGAGAGAGAGAGAGAGAGAGAGAGGGTGATCCCTCAAAATCTATTCACTCTTTGACTGCTAATTACTCATATATTTTGATTTGACTTACATGTTTATTGACATAAATGCCAGTCTGAGGAGTTAAATGAAAGAAAATCACATTAAATTTAAGAAAGTTAAATAGCACAATATTAAACTTTTATGTCCTTCCCCTAGTTTATTCTATTTATTCATGCGTGTTCGCAAATGTTCAAACGGGTTTCGAAAAAGAGCTGATAACGCTGACCAATGGGTTCGAAAACATTGCAACACATTACATTTGGAGATATGAGACTTTGTCTTTTAATTTCCTCTTTCAACTTATCGTACGTTGCTAGTTTTGCGTCGGAAACCATCAAAAATTAAATTGGAGTGAGGTCTAGGGAACTTGCAAGGAATGCAACGCTAAGTCTTCGCCCAATCTATGTGTTCAAATTTGTTTCATCGAGAGAGGACCTTATATCACGATGGTAGTGTGGAGGAGCTCCATCTTGCGGGAATTAAATCTCTTCGTCACCAAATATCTGTCAATGCCGGGACCGACAGATTCTTGCAATAGGTTTAGATAAATTGCAAGGGTGAAAGTTTGGTTAAGAAAGAATGGTTCTACGATGCCCAATGCTGATGTCCCTCGTCATACTGTAACCCTTGATAAGTTCAAATGATGTTCCATAGTATCATGTGGAGTTTGAAAAGGCCATTAGGTGTAATTGTGTCGATGAATTGACCCATATAACTTAAAGATGACCTCATCGCTTCGTACAATTTTGCTGAAAACGCTTCATCTTTCGCGCATTTGTCAAGGTACTATTAAAAAAAAATAACTTTCCGGTTAGGACCATCTTCATTGAATGCTTGGATTAATGTTGGAATGTAACTTTTCTCCAATGGACTTGCAATAACTCCCAATGGATGCTCGACTTTAGGATTCCTATCTCCCAGGGCGATTATCCTATGGAGTTCGTTGGGGATCGGAGAAGGATTTCCACCAATTATTCTTCTCTTGCGGAGCTGGTGTATGTCCATGGTCTTCCAGAATGTTGCTAATGGACGTCCTTAACAGTTCCATTTGCTTTAAATTCATCTCTAATGCGATCATTGGTGAGTCGTGTTGGTGGATTCCCGTGAAACTGTGTTCTAATTTTTTTTTAACTTCCGTGACGTTTACGTACTTCCAATAGCACTTTATTACAAATTTTCTATTCGAAAGTAAGTCGTTGGTCTGCCATTATTTTAAGTTTCTTAAACCTGAAACCAAAAACAAAACATATATGAGTAATGGGCAATGCAACCTTTTTGATTAATAACCATGGGCTATATATTTTTAAGGGCAGGGAAGACATTAACTTAATAATTTTGAATTTCATCTTATTTTGGTTATGATTTATGTTTTTTTATCAAAGTTATTTCTAATAATTATTTTATAATATCAAAAACAAAATAGGGAAGTATAGAAATGAAAATAAGTATCGAAATTTTGTGAATTTATAAAACCCAAAGAATTACAAATGGTGAAGTTCACAAAATTTATTTTTATATATCTTCTTCTATAATTCTATATTTTAGCAACGTCATTGATATTTAGAAAGGGCGAAAATTTATTTTAGAGTTGCCTTTTAAAATAACTATAATTGGCGAAGTTCAGTAAATTGAGAAAAGTTTAACCATGGCTGCTTTTTTTAGATTTTACATTTTAATCTTAGTGGCGAAGTGCAAGCTGCCATAGTAAGGGGAGTGGCGAAGCCATTGCCTGGTTTTCTTATTAAAAAATGTTTTCCATTTTTTTGAAGATTCAGTATTTTTTTTACTTATTTTAATTTCTATTTATCTTGATGTGTTTTTAACTTATTTTACTGAGAGTAAAATGCTATTGTTATTGACAATACTTTCATTTTTCCTGAGTTTGACTAAAAAAAAAGAGCCAAATCGGAAGTCCAATATCATCATGACTTAAATTTTTCATTCTTTTGGGTACAAAGGATATATGCTGTCGGAGGGTTTGAAATTTCGCTAACCCTAGCTTCACCCTATCTCCAGGTTCTTCATTCTAATTACTTCCTGCCGGGGTACTTATAGTTGGTTAGAGCCTCTGATAAAGAACGTTGTTGATTTAAATTCAAGCGATTTGTCTATATTCCATCATTGCTAACCAGTTGTCTGGGAGACTAAATATCCAGAAAGGGGTATACAAATGTACCAGTAGTAATATTCCATGGGGAATATTGTATTCAAAGATTAGCAAACCCAAGCAGCTTGAATAAGTACTTTTAAACATTTATTACTAGACTTATATTAGATAATCGACTACACTATTGAAAGTCGTACTTTAAATTAAAAAAGGTAAATACTTTGCCTTAGTAGAGGGAAACAATCGAATTTATAGCTCCCTAAATATTATATGAAATCTACCATTTGATAACAACCATCTTGGAAATGGTGAGGATAATTCTTGCATGATTATTAAGGGTATGTGGCAAATGAGGTTGAGAAACTTTTATACAGCAAGCTGTGACGTTTAATAAGCAATGAGTATTTTTTAATGGGATGTCTTATGTATGCACATTACCGTGAAAATTCTAGAAAATATTAGACATAGAATACAGTCCAAACCTAGAAAAAAAGCACCAAAATATGTATCCTTTGTTAAATATCCATTATAATTTCCCACAATATTCTTTAAAAAATAGTTCCTCTGATGGTGTGTCGGATTAATTTTATAGAACTGCATATAAAAATGATAAGAAAAGTAATGTGTATTCGGAGAAATAATGCATCCCAAACTTTAAATAATAAAGTAACTTTCAATTTAAGAATGAAATTTCATAAGGTATGTCTAACAACACTGTCAGAAAAGTATAATAAACTACTATTGATGTTAGTAGTCATTTATCAGAAAGAAGAATCTGAAAACCCTTTAAAATGTAGGTTCCCATTGGAAAGAGTAAAAGAATATCACTATCAGATATTTTGAGGTAATGTATCGGTTAAAATGTATGATTATTGGTACGGATCTTTTTCCTAAATACAAACTCTCCGGTAATATCGTATTATGCGTGAAAGTCATTGAGGGACCACTTTGAGACATAACCAGATATAGATTTTTGCGCCCTCCTCACGAATCTAAATGTTTCCCGCCTAACTCTATCGCGTCGTTTGAGAAAGAAGGAACGCATAGCACGCTTTCCTGCAAAGAAACTACTGATAAGTAAAAATAAAGAGGCTAAGTTTGTCTTCTCTAGTGAGCATATTATATGAAATGCGGAAAAGTCGGAGTGTTTTTTAGTGATGAAAGCAAATTTAATTTGTAAAGAATCGTTTCGGAAGCAGGCAAAATGTAAGACTTAAGGCAGGTGAAACATTAATATTCATATGGAGAAAAAATAAGATTAAATTTGGAATTGGCAGCGTTGACGAGTGGGGCATGTTTTAATCACCCTTTTACGATGAATAATAAATTCTGCGCTACAAGAGTTTCTTTCTAGAAACATATAATCCCATATTCCAGAAAATTGACTGTACGTGAAAAATTTTGTTCTCCCTGACACAGAGGAAAAATGCTGAATCAGATGTTGGATGTTCAAAATATTGGCCAGCGCAGACAATCAAAGAAAAGTTCATGACTAGGATACCAGAGACTAGAACAGAGGAAATATTACAGGACTAGTAACATTCTTTCAGCAAAGCTCTATAAAATATAACTTGGACACAATAAGGATGAAGTTTCAAAGAAAACCCTATGCACTTTTTATCAAATTTAAAAGACTATTTTTAAAAAACTATAGATTTGAAATATCAATTTCGATTTTTAGTACTGTAGATGAATAACTTTAGGGCCTGTTAAGAAGAAAAAATAAAAGGTTACAATGGTTGTCATATTTGATACCAAACTCTTTTACCAGGTAAATAATATGTATAAATATATAAATATATATATATATATATATATATATATATATATATATATATATATATATATATTTATATATATATATACATATGTATAACTGAATCACGAAAATAAGGAACGTGAGGAATTTATGAATAACGTTACAGCCACGAGGCAAATGAAACAACGGAGAACTGCGAGGCCTTTAATGGTCCTTTACTAAGCAGACTAAAAGACAGGGGAAAAGAGGAAGATATTTATACACCTGATTAATGAAAATATGGGATATAAAGATTAAAAGGGGTGGGATTAGCAGATACCTGGAAAAATCCTATTAACGAGATGAGCCATCAGGGTTAAAAAAAAAAATAAAAAATTAAGGGGTACAAAAGAAAAGGGAGGGGGCAGTGTTTAGGAATCACATATGCAATATGAAAACAAAAAAAGTTTACACATGATAACTAGAAGATATGACAAAAGAAAAATATGAGGAAAGGTTTTTTTATATAAATAAGCTAAAATAACTTCTAGGTGGTAATCATTAATTTCATTAATTTAGAAATTTTATCTTTAAAATCATTCTTAAACATTCTTTTGATACAAGGGTCCAAAAAATACATTCCAGGGCTGGGATTAAAATTCGAAGTCATTTGATTTGGCAATCACAGAACTCTCCTTCCAATTAATCGATGGCAATTTTCACTTAAATGGATAAAAATGGCATTTGATGTTTGCCCAGTGTTTACAGAGTACTTATGTTGCTTAATACGCAAATTCAAAGGCATAAAAATAAGGTAAAATGAGGATATTCTTGGGCGCTTCCTTCTCAATAGTACTTTCCTTATAAAACTTTTTTTTGGCTTTATTATAACAAATATCAATAATATCCTCATTTTACCTTATTTTAATGGATTGAAACCGTAAAAACATTGTTAAAAACACTTAATGTAAATCTTGTTTTCTTATATACTAATACTTTAAATAGAATGTTGTGCAGAGGAAGGTGACGTGAAGGAATTTTGGGTCCGCTGGCGAGTTCCAGTCGAAGGGGGGGGAGATTAAATGATCCTGACGTGGCGTCTTGGGAATATGAACCAGTTCTTAACGAACGGCTTAAAAAACAAGGGCTGTTGTACGTTGTTCTCTTCTAAACAACAGAGGGGGGGGGGGGGGGTGAGAACCATCTCTTGTCTACGGGCTCGAGAACAATGGCTGTTCTAATGTTGTTTTCTTCTGAACAACAAGGGGGAAGGGTGAGGACCGTTTCTTGGCGAACGGGCTCAAACGAACAATTATCTTTAAAGTGCGTAGATGTCTAGGCTGGCCAATATTATGTATCTTCGATATGCTTAAGAAGTGGAACTGAGCTCAAGGATAATAATATTGCTATCATTAATAAAATAGACTTTTATTAATAAAAACTATCAACAACACACAAAACGGAAAAAATTGACATAAACAGAGAATTGGAAAGGGTCGTGGGAAATCGAGCTAAACCGGGGATTAAGTGATTTAAAAAGGTAAAACAAATATAAAGTTAAAGGGAGGGGATGGTTGGCTATACCATAAAAGCACAGGATAGAATTGACAAAAGGTTTAAATACTCGAAGGTAACGTTCGGCTTACGTAATTATACTTGTTGTGCAGAGGAAGGCGACGTAAAGGAATTTTCGGTCCGCTGGCGAGTTCCAGCCGAAGGGGCGGGGGATTCAATGATCCTGACGTGGCGTCTTAGGAATGAGAACCAGTTCTTGACGAACAGCTTGAAGAACAATGGCTGTTTCACCTTGTTCTTTTCTGAACATCAGGGGGGAGGGAGAACCGTCTCTTGTCTACGGGCTCGAGAACAATGGCTGTTGTAATGTTGTACTCTTCAGAACAACAAGGGGAATGGGTGAGAACCGTTTCTTGGCGAACGGGCTCAAACGAACAATGGCTGTTGTACGGTGTTCTCCTTTGAACAACAAGGGGTGGGGGTGAGAACCGTTTCTTGTCAGCGGACTCGAACGAACAATGGCTGTTCTACGTTGTTCTCTTCTAAACAACAGGGGGGGAGGGGGTTAACCGTTTCTTGTCAACGGGCTCGAAAGAACAATGGTTGTTCTAACGTTGTTCTCTTTCTGAACAACAGGGGAAGCCATGTGGACTTGGCGTCACGAAGGTTCAAACCTTGGCACTCAAGGGATATTGTCCTTCTTCTGGACAAGTGATGGTGAATCTCAAGGTCCAGGTCCCTTGGCGCACAAGGTGAGAGTGGGTCGTAGTGATGTTTCGCGATGAAAATCTGGATCTCCAATTTGATCTTAGTGGTAAAATTTCCAAATAAATAGTCGGGACACCCCTTGGCGTGGGGGGACAATGGAGTGGGGGCTTCGAGGGAATGCACAGCTGAGCCTGAGAACAATGCCTTATCTGCTCATAAGCCTAACTCAATCTGACGAGTTCGACGCATGGGGCGACGGGGGAAGATAAACCTCCTTGTTTAAACATTGACTGAGGTGGCTAAGATAAGGCGCCCCGGCTTCAAGGCGAAGATGCATGTGGGTAGCATCGTCGTTTTAAATAACGTGATAGTGGTTGAACTTACGCGGCCTCAACCCGTTCTATCACACCTCTCCATTCCGGGGGAAAGTTGTCACTTCGAAAAAAAGAGAAAAGGGACAACGATAGAGCTCCGTTGTGGGTAACTCGTTTTCTTGTACCAACCGTACCTTCCTACACCTAACACGTATTACTTTAATACATATGATTATTTTGATCTTTTGATTACAGGGGAAAATAACCTTTAATACAAACTTAATAAAAAAAAGGGCATGGAACAATGAAATGATATAAAATGAGTACATATGGGACAAAATAATTTATACGTAATTTAATGGGTACAAATATATACACATACAAAAAAAAAAGACATTGAGCGTTACAAAATTCAGACATGTACATTAACTAATTATATTACAAGAGAATCTAATTTAAGTCGTACAAGACGGTTTTTACCTACAGGGAGATCCTAATCCTATGAATACAATTACTCTACGCTATTCGGTAACGCATTCCTACTGAGGCGTCAGCGGCCTGGTTTTTGGAACCTTTTATATAATTTATTTTAAATTGATACTCTTGCAAGAGTAAACTCCAGCGCATAATTCACCCGTTGGAGTGTCGTACATTCCAAATATATGCTAACGGACGGTGGTCGGTTCCTATCTGAAATTCTTTTCCTATCAAGTACATTTTGAATTTCTCTATCACCCAGATAATTGATAGAGCTTTCTTCTCTATAGTGGCATATCTCTTTTCGTGTGGTAATAATTGGCGACTAGCATATGCAACTGGGTAACTCGTTCTGTCTTCCTTGTATTGAAGGAGTACACCTCCAATGCTCTCGTTGCTCGCGTCGGTCTTAATCCCAAAGGATTTTTCCGGGTTGGGACACTTTAAAATGGGGGCAGAAATGAGCTTACTCTTGAGCTTATTAAAATGGGAGACCGTGACATCATTCCAACGTAGACGATCGGAGGAATTCTTTTTTAAAAGCGAGCTAAGGGGCGTCGAAGTTGCAGCGAAATTCGGAACAAATCGCCGATAGTACGAAGCTGATCCTAGGAACGATCTTAATTGCTTCTTTGTAATCGGAAGGGGCATGTCAGCGATTGCCTTAATCTTATCCTCTTGGGAACCCAATTGGCTTTGTCCTATTTTGAAACCCCAGTATTTTATGGTTTGGTGGGCAAAATGGCATTTGCTGGGGCAAATGGTGAGTTTATTTTCGCGCAGTCGCTCGAAAAGAGCTAATAGAGTGGTTAAATGGTGACTCCAATGAAATAGTTCTTGTAGCTGACTCTTTAGATGTGGTGTCAGCTGCGCGTCAATATCCAGGTCAGAGGGTTCAAAAGACTCGCCCGGTAGGGAAGGAGGAGGGTAATCGGCATCAGGTTGGATGCACACTGTCTAAATTACATTAAGGGACTCCGCGGGGTAATCTTCTTCAAGTGCCGATGTTTCGTCTAGTGCTACGAAGGTATCTCCATGGGCACGTTGGGGGTACTTTTTTTCTTTGGCTCCACGGACAGTCTTCGTGTCCTTGACTTGGGCCTTAGCAGATAAGGGTGTTAGTGATTCATACTCCTTTTGTGCCGTCCTAAAGTCCTGGTTAAGGGTCTCCGAGAAATCGGACGTATCGGGGTTCTGATGGGGACGGGCTCCTGGGCTTTTTTCGTAGCTCGGCCTCGAGAAAGGGCGGTCTGGGACTCAGGGTCGGAACTTACTTGGGGGCTCTGTCCTATAAGTACGGAACAGAATTGTATGGGTGCTAAAATGACATCAGCTCAGCCATCATAATATTGACACTGCAGGTAACATCTAACGACGGGGAATTGGTTCGCCCGCTCAAGGTATTCATGTACCACCGCAAATTTTTCGTGGTTAGGGTCCACTGGGGGGAGAAGTTAGTTGGACACGATGAAACACGTACATCCTATGTCCCTGACGAGAGTCGATACTCGGCAGCTGTTCATGCTGCCCTCCTCAAATTTCAAAGTTTCCGATGAACTTTTATCAAAAATAAAATTTACCTGGTGGCCTGACGGAGGGAGGGAAATTGCTGCTTGGGTCTGCAACACCGGGGGAGCCGAGGAGGCATTAATCTGGTGAACTTGGTGGGCTGGTCCACTTTTAAACCTAGAATTTTGGGGGCAATTCCAGTTCATGTGGTTTTCTACACCACAGGTGAAGCGTATGATTGGTCGCTTCGGGTAGAAAGATGAAGGAGAAATCTTAACGCGAGGTGTGGAGTCCCGTTGTTGGTTTGGGTGAAAGAAGTTTTGGGGTTTTACGGGGCTCGGAAACTTCGTCGGCTTTCTTGTGAAGGGGCGCAAATCCTTCCTTCTTTCCTTGTAGAGGCATTGGTGAGAAGTTCGATTCTTCTTTGGGTATAAATTATGGCTTGCGGCATAGACATCCGCTTCTTCGGTACATTTTTTAAAGGTCTGGCACCGACGATCCTTGACGAACGCGCGAATCTCCGTCGGGAAAGACGCCTAAGAATTAATCCGGCAACCCGAAGTCTGTTTAGGACTCGTAGATAGGATCAATCTTTAAGGATTCTAACCAAAATTTAAAATTCCTCTGAAGAATGTATCCGAATTGACGAAACGTCTTTTCGGGTTTAATAAGACCTCCTCAAAATTCTTGGCGGTAGATATCGGGAGTCCTATTATAAGCGGCCAATAACTTAGCTTTTAAGGTGCTGTAGTTAATTGTACATTCAGATGGTAAAGATATAAAAAATTCGCGCAATTTACAATTTAACAAGGGAAGTAATCTGGCTACACCTTCAGCCTCCAGATCCATGTTATTGATTTCGAGGATCTTTTCAAAGTGGGCTAAAAATGCTCCGAAATCCTCTCCATCCTTGAAACTGGGGAGCTTTAGTAAGAGATTGGGGAAGGGAGGCTTCAGAACGTGAACTGGATGACTGTATTTCTGCTTGAACACGAGCTAATTCAATCTGATGGTGAAGCTCAGCTTGTCTTCCCCGTTCCTCTCTTTCTCTTTCTTCTCGTTGGATTTCTCTTTCTCTTTCTCTTTCTTCACGTTAGATTTCTCTTTCTCTTTCTTCACTTTAGATTTCTCTTTCTCTTTCTTTTCTTTCTCTTTCTTTTTCTTTTCTTAACTTTACTCTTTCCGTTCTTTGCTCCACTTGAACGTACTCAATTAATTCTTTTCCAGAAAGTCTCAAGGACTCTCCTTGCGCTTTAAAGATCTCGAACTGAGTCATCTTTGCTCTTGGGGGCACAATAGTCAACCAACTGAAATTCCTCGCAACAAGAATTATGCCTTCTAGCAAATTAGCCCACCTAAATATGGGCACAGACCTATTCGTACTTGGTTTCTCGATCTAAATAACCACTAACTAAAATACCCCAAAACCACAAACAAATTATTATAACAGTTCCTTGAGCTACTCCAGCTTCTTCAGTTTAAAAAAAAGGTATAGCAATCGTTAAAACAAAAGGGAACTAATATACACTATTATTATAACGAATAACACTATGCTTTACTTGACTAAGACCAGTGTTTGCAAAGATATAGCGTTAAACCTTACCCACTCGATACCAAATTTAAATAGTATATATATATATATATATATATATATATATATATATATATATATATATGTCGTAGAATGGACTCTCGACGATATACCATATATAACTATTCGTTGAGGGAACTTATTTAATTACCTTTAGAGTGCGTGGATGTCTAGGCTGGCCGATATTATGTATCTTCGATATGCTCAAGAAGTGGAACTGAGCTCAAAGATAATGATATTGCTATCATTAATAAAATAGAGTTTTATTAATAAGAACTAACAACAACACACAAAACGGAAAATATTGACATGAACAGAATTGGAAAGGGTCGTGGGAGATCAAGCTAAACCAGAGATTAAGAGATGTAAAAAGGTAAAACAAATATAAAGTTAAAGGGAGGGGAAGGTGTGCTAAACCATAAAAGAACAGAATAGAATTGACAAAAGGATTAAATACTCAAAGGTAAAGTTTGGCTTAGGTAATTATACATGTTGTGCAGAGGAAGGCGACGTGAAGGAATTTTCGGTCTGCTGGCGAGTTCTAGCATAAGGGGGGGGGATTAAATGATCCTGACGTGGCGTCTTGGGAATGAGAACTTGTTCTTGACGAATGGCTTGAACAACAATGGCTGTTCTACGTTGTTCTCTTCTGAACAACAGGGGGGAGGGAGAACCGTTTTTTGTCTACGGGCTCGAAAACAAAGGCTGTTTTAATGTTTTTCTCTTCTGAACAACAAGGGGAAAGGGTGAGAACTGTTTTTTGGCGAACGGCCTCAAACGAACAATGGCTGTTCTACGTTGATCTCTTCTGAACAACAACGGAGGGGGGGGGGGAGAACCGTTTCTTGTCAACGGGCTCAAACGAACAATGGCTGTTCTAAAGTTTTTCTCTTTCTGAACACCAGGGGAAAGGGTAAGAACCGTTTCTTGGCGAACGGGCTTAAAAAGCCAATGGCTGTTCTACGTTGTTCTCTTCTGAACAACAGGGAGAAGGGGTGAGAACTGTTTCTTGTCACCGCCTCAAAGAACAATTGCTGTTCTAACGTTTTTCTCTTTCTGAACAACAGGGGAAGCCTTGGCAATCAAGGGATATTGTCCTTCTTTTGGAGAAGTGAGGGTGAATCTCGAGGTCAAGGTCCCTTGGCGCACAAGGTGAGAGTGGGTCATAGTGATGTTTCGCGACGAAAATCTGGATCTCCAATCTGATCTTAGTGGTAAAGTATACAAATAAATAGTCGGGACACCCCTTGGCGTGGGGGGACAATGGAGTGGGGGCTTCGAGGAAATGCACAGCCGAACCTGAACACAATGCCAGATCTGCTGATAAGCCTAACTCAATCTGGCGAGGTTGGCGCATTGGGTGGAGGGGGAAGATAAACCTCCTTGTTTAAACCTGTACTCAGGTGGCTGCGATAAGGCGCCCCGGCTTCAAGGCGAAGATGCAGGTGGGTAGCATCGTGGTTTTAAATAACATGTGGTAGTGGTTGAAATTACGCGGCCTCAACCCGCTCTATCAAAATATATATATGTGTATATATATATATATATATATATATATATATATATATATATATATATTCATATGGAGCTCGGCCGTGAAGCCTGCATTTAATATTGAGGATAAATCCCAGAGCCACGAGAAACATATGTAGCATCTTTCAATTTTTCACTACGTTTCGAAAACTACAAGTTTTCATCTTCAGGCTAGAATAAGTTTACAAAGTTAATATGTAGGAAGAAAACTTGAAAATGCCAACAAGACATTATTTTAAAGGTGACCAATTACAAATATCAGTAGAAAGTACTACAAGTTAAATTAAATATGACTTGGCAACAGTTAAATTTGCTTTCAGACTGACTCAAAAATTAGTTCATAAATTTAAGGATTTTTGCAGAAATTAATTACAAACTATAAGAGAAATTGACCTAGCATTATTTAAAGATAATAAACTTAAACTTTTTTATTAATTTTGTAAAGACTGTAAGAGTTAAGAACATTTGATATAAAAACGGAAAATTTGGGTAATTACTAAAGCGGATCCATCCTAGAGAGTGAATGGTAGGTTTAACAAGGGGCTAGTATATATAGGTTACATTGACGCTTGATTTATTAAAAGGCAAACCAACTAACAAACTGTAGTTAAAATTAGTTAATTAATAATGATATTGCACTTAAATCTTCATTGAGTGTAGGTTTGTAGTGTTTTATATATAGAGATTTGAGGGTTCTTAGGCAATGTTTGTTGTTGTTAAAGGCTAATACTTCAAAATTCCTCAATAGAAATGTTAGTTTTACAGCTTTTGGTGTGTTCCCTAATAGATGACTTTTCCTTTCTATTTAATATTTTGCTTGTGCGCCAACTAATCCCCATATGAGCAGAGAACCTAGCTCCAAGACACCTAACTGTGCTAGCAATGTAAGAGGCTCCAGTACAACTGGAACATTTAAATAAATAGACATTATCACTGCGGAACTCCAAAGAGATAGAATCTTTACTGTTAAAGAAACTTCCTATCGATAGTTTGTTTATAAAAACTATTTTGGGGTTGATTTGGGGAAAATATCTTTTAAAAATAAATAGGATTTTTCTTTAAAAAGTATTAATAAAAGTATTAATATTATATATATATATATATATATATATATATATATATATATATATATATATATATATACATACACGAATAAGACGGAATTAGTTTCCGAATACTGATTGGATAACCAGGGTTATTTAATGATTATTTTGGAAGATTTGGATTGGTGAGATATTCAATTCCTTTGAAACTCGAGAGTATAGCTAGGCAAACTTAGGGGTAGGGGCTTGGTGACCTCGACTGTTCATGGGTGTAGATGGGAACCCGAAGAGGGTGACGCTTCCTTCTCCAAACTCTGAGTTATTGAGGTCTGGGCCTGTTGTGCTTGAAAGGTCACCGGACGAACTTTGGAGGTGTAGGGGTGACTTCTCCAAACTCAGATTAAGCGGCTTATTGGTCCTCTTTTACTCAAGTGGTCCCTAGAAGAGATTCTGAGCGAGAGGGACTTCTCCAAATTGGATTGAGCGAGCTATTGGTTCTCTTGTCTTTAGGAGGTGACCAGAAGAACTTCCGAGGATCGCTTCTCCAATCCTCGATCCGAAGGTGGTTGAGAAAGGCTGACGTTGCCTAAAGAGACTTTTCTTCTTGACAGGAAGTTACGAGTGTGATAACCAGCTCCTCTCTGGCATGCGATTGTCACTAAACACTTATCGGGCGAGAGCGTCGTTCAAGCTAACCTCCGGTGGGGAAAGCCTCGTCTAACCGAATCTCCGGATAATCTTTGAGAGGGAACCTATATACCCGGATTTCTCAAAAACAGGGAGAGGGAGAAGGACAAACCCGAACCTTCATTATCGGCCGGGGCAACGGAGAGTTTCCTTACAGGAAAATTTCAACACCCAGATCAGCGGGTCTGAAGGAACAACCAGCGGCTAGAGCCATAAAAGTTGTCTCGGGGCAAACCTCCAAATAGACGAATAAGCTCCCGAGTCGGGGGAAGGAGAGTTTAAGATGGCGGGGCGATAGCCTTCAATCACAGCGTCATACCTCAGTATGAATTTCTCAGTGACCGGGCGGAAAGTCTAAAGAGAGGAAAGTAGGAGCAGGGAGGAGCAATCGCGCTCTTTCTCTTCCTTCAGCTGCCCTAGAGGTGCAGTTAATTAAGGTGAGCGTGTTAAAAGCTTTTACCTCGCCGACGAAGCGTTAATCTTCGTAGTCGGTAAACTGCTAGCGGAAAGTTTTGAGCCCAGATCTTAAAGGCCATTAAGACTTTGGTCAGGCGACAAATGCTAATCCATCCGGCCGCCTGAAGATGTTAGCCAGTCCTCTGAGTCTGCTAACGAGGAGAAACCCACAAAATGGCCATCATATAAATACCCTGAGTTTTGAAATATTTTCAGATTAATTTTGTGAACCCGTCGCCTTCGGTTCAGATCGTGTGTCTATTTCCCTAAGTCTTTGGTATTCGCCTATACCATCGAGGTTGGATCTTACCAGGCAAATACATCACTTTTGTGAAGGCTTACTCTGTTCAGAGCAAGACTATAATCGTTTTCATTCTTAAAGGATTGGCCGGGATTCCTCTCGTCTCATCCGGACCTCCCCCTACTCAAGGATCTCCAGTTTCCCGCGTGAGACTTCGTCAGTCTCAATTTTTGGAGGTTGCACTCATCTGAGCAGAGGTACCATCCTCCGTCTTTCAAGGAGGATCGTAAACTCTTCTTCTGGTCCCTCTCCCCCCCCCCTTTCATCCTCGTCACCGTCAGGATATTCGGCTGAGAGTCACGTCCATGTTTCGTTTCCATTTCCCCGCGTCGAGGCGCTAAAGGATTCCTTTTTCTCCAAAGTGACCCCATTAAAGTAAAACGAACCTTGCTTCTATCTCCTGATAATCTTTATTGTGAAGGTATACTCTGTTCTGAGCAAGCCTTGAATCCTTTTCGTCCCCAAAGGATTGGCCGGGAGAACTCTCATCTCATCTGAACCACTACCTCCCTCAAGAATATCCAGTTTCCCGTATGAGACTTTGCGCCGGGCCGCGTCAGAGTCTTGATTTTTAGAGTGTATAATTCTCTGGGGCAGAGGTGCCATAATCTGTCTTCAAGGAGGAACGTGAAATCGTCTTCTGGTCCCCCCCTCTTCATCCTCGTCACGGTGAAGATATTTGGCCGAGAGTGACATCTATTGTCCGTCTCCATTTCCCAGCGCCGACTCGTTAAGGGATTTACCTTCCCTGAAGTGGCCCCTCTAAGGTAAAACGACCCTTGCTTGTATCTCCCGTTAATCAACCTACTTTTCGAAATATAAATATTCCCTCTGTATAACTGATTTAGATTAAAAGCTGATTAACGAGTAATTAACCTTACCCGATTGCCAAATAATATACATTTTGTCAGAATTGTGCTTATTACATTTTTATAAGACCCTTATATATATATATATGTTAACTAGTGACTTATTAAAATTATATTTTGGTTTTCAATCTTTAAATACATCCTTGAACTGCCACTTCGAAACCGTCTTTAGCAGTGCGGACATTCCATATAAAAATGGAGAATTGACCCTGGAAAATTACTAGACCCATTTTGACATTAAGTCAAAACTAAGATGGTTCAATCCCGGTCACGACGCCCTGCTTCTCCTGCCCACGTAGACCAAGAAGCTTTCTTCATGATAGTAAGACCCCTTATCAGTCCTCGAAACCCGTGGCCCCGTTGACTACCTCATATAAACGTCCTCCGGTAACCAATCGTTTTACGTCAACATGCTGAAACCTTACCACCGCCACGCTTGCATCAACAATAATGTTGCCCTAGGCGAAGAAGCGGTGATAGAACCATTTTATCGTTCCGAACCTCTTAACCTAGTCTAGACAGTTTGCGTACAAGCTGACAATGACTACCCACTCCTGTTGCTCGCCGGAACGTATAAAGACCACCCACGAGGGTGATCAAAATCCTCACCTGGAGCCCGCTCAGAAAGCATAGTTATCCCGGTGGTTAAAGGCCTACCCGGACGTTATTTCCGAGAATCCTGGTTGCTCGAACCAATTCCACCATGGCATAGTATAGACCAGGCAAGAACCGATCCCTTTCAAGCCGTACCTTTTTGCTATTCATTTGCAATCAGCGTTCAATGCGGAGGTCGGAAACTTACTAAAATTAGAAATAATCGAACCCTCCTGTTTGGATTACTGTTCCCCCATTGTTATGGTTCAGAAGCCAGACCAGTCCTTTCGAATTTGTGTGGACTTTCATAAACTTAACGCCGTCACGGTTTTTGATGCAGGACCGATCTCGTTGATAGACCAGATCCTACATTCATTCGAGAACGCCAAATTTATTTCTGAGATAGATTTATGAAAAGCGTACTAGCAAATTCCCCTCAAGGATAGTATGCGGAAATACACTGTCTTCCTTACAGAAAAAGGGCTTATGCAATTAAAGCGCCTCCCATTCGGATTAGTCACTGCTTGTAGTAATTACAACAGAATGATGCGCCGCATCTTAGATGCTCTCTGAATAATGTTTTATTCTATTTTGATAATGTGTAGGTAGCTACACGCAGATGAAATGAACATCTAATCTGCCTTCGTTCCCTCTGTAATAGGCTCCGAGAGCATGGTCTGATTATGGGTCCTTCCAAGTGTCATTTTGCTTACGATACTATCAAGTACCTTGGATTTCACATTGAGGAAAATCAAATAACGCCCCAGCAAGAAAAGGGCAGGGCCATTTCAGATATGCCCCTTCCTTTACCAAGAAACAGTTACGTTCCTTCTTGGCATCAAAGTCCTTCTGCCGGTGCTACCTTACAAACTTCGCAACCTTAGCGTCAACCCTGATCTGTCTCAATAAGAAAAACTCCTCAGATTACAGCGTTTGGGCCCAAAGGCAATTTCCCACTTCCAGCAGAAGAAGGATAGGTTAATATCTGCCCCCATATTGCGTCTCCTGAACCCGAACAAATTGTTTGGGATTCGTACTCATGCAGCATCGATAGCATCGGTTGTGTGTTGCTGCAGTACAAGGAAGATGAAAATAGCTATCTTCTCGCCTATGCAAGCCAGAAGCTGTTATCGCGGGAGAGAAGCTATGCAGTAATAGAACTTGAGGCTCTGGCAAGAGTTTTTGGTGTCCGGAATTTTACAATGTATCTGATATGTCAGGAGTTCGTGATCGAAAAGGATCACCGTCTTCTGGCGTACTTAAGTCATTTTAAAAGCCAAACACAGAAGGCTTATAGGCTGTAAGATGCTATTGATGGAATATCAACTCCGAATTTGAAATTTAAAAGAAAGTGAAAACTGTGTAGCAGACAGTCTTGGTAGGAATCCAGGTAGAACTCCTACACCCTATAAGTTAATGTATATTTTCGAAATCGTTGCTCGCCCATGTAATATTTATTTTTATGCATGTCTGGGTACGCCTGTATTTTATTGTATTGCTTGTATATACGTCGTGTCATTATTGATTTATTTATTATTTCCTGGATTATCCCTCCACTTGATTGATTACTTATACCAAAATGTGGTATTCCTTTTACATGAAACTATATATATTTTAATTATGTAATTAATTACTCATTAACCTAAATGAAGGTGTAAACTTTTATCATCATCTGGGATGAAACTGAGCAAAGCACGTACATTGACGGCTGCAGTGTCGGCAGAAATTTTAAAACCGATGTGTTTTGTTCGAGATACCGATTTTTCCTTCCACTTCGTGTCGCGATTAACGCCATTTTTGGAAAGGAAGCATAGAAGGAAAATGGATGCCAAGAAGAATACCTGATGCATTTGTTTCGTGAATTGCTTCCCTTTCTCTGTCTCCTAAGTATAACTCTACGTGGAGTAATCTCTGAATCCAAAGAGAAAAAAAGAGAAGAAAGAATTGGAATATCCGTCAGGTGCCTCACAGGCGCAGTTAATTAAGTTGGGCGTGTTAAAAGCTTTTACCTCTCCGAGGAAGCGCCGATCACCGTAGTTAGGAAACTTCTAGGCCGAAAGTTTCCAGCCCATATCGCAAAGGCCATTAATACTTGGGGCAGGCGACAAACGCTAAACCATCCACCCGCCGGAAGAGGTCAACCAGTCGTCTGAGTCTGCCAACGAGGAGAAACCCCCAAAATGGCCGTCATATAAATACCCTGGGTTTTAAAATATATCCGGATTAATTTTGTGAACCCGTCGCCTTCGGTTCAGATCGTGTGTCTATTTCTCTAAGTCCTTGGTATTCGCGTATACCATCGAGGTTGGATCTTACCAGGCAAATACATCACTTTTGTGAAGGCTTACTCTGTTCAGAGCAAGACTATAATCGTTTTCATTCCCAAAGGATTGGCCGGGATTCCTCTCATCTCATCTGGACCCTTCCTCCCTAAAGGATCTCCAGTTTCCCGCGTGAGACTTCGTCAGTCTCAATTTTTGGAGGTTCCACTCCTCTGAGCAGAGGTACCATCAGCCGTCTTTTAAGAAAGATCGTAAACTCGTCTTCTGGTCCACCTCCCCCCACTTTCATCCTCGTCACCGTCAGGATATTTGGCTGAGAGTCACGTCCATTTTCCGTTTCCATTTCCCCGCGCCGAGGCGCTACAGGATTCCCCCTTCTCCGAAGTGACCCCATTAACGTAAAACGAACCTTGCTTCCATTTCCCGATAATCGACCCCCTTTCCGAAATATAAATTTCCCTCTGTATAACCTATTTGTAGTATCACGTTTAAAAGCTGATTAACGAGTAATTAACGTTACCCGATTGTAATTAATCTATATTTTGTCAGAATTGTCCTTATTACAGTACTTCTATTACCCTTATTTATATATATATGTTAACTAGTGACTAATTAAAATTATATTTTGTTTTTCATCCTTAAATATATCCTTGAACTATAACTTGATGAACTCATTAAATGCTATCGGCACCTGTAGTAAATTTTATTCTTATACCTCGTAATTAACGGAATACTCTTAAGAATTGAACGTACTTGTAAGCAGCGAAATTGTGGGAAGAAGTTGAGTCTCAAAATATTCCATGAAGAGACATTCCAATATCGGAGATAAACTATTTCCCATGCTAAGGCCAAATATTTGTCTATAAAACTCATTATTTACTCGAAACACATTGTCAGAGAGACATAATTCAACTAAATCGATAAATTTACTCGTAGAAGAGAATATTAAAAAGCGCAGATTTAATTAATCAATTCAGGAGTATGAACCCTTCACTTCCCTATATGTATGGGCTCCGAAAGACCCACAATATTAATTCTCCCACTTATAAGCTCTCCAAATGGCTCGCCAAGCATTTATATCCAGCAGTTGGAAGAACCTCATCTGCACACATTATGAACACTCAAGATTTCGTTGACCTCCTCAACCACTTGCAATTACCGGATGGAAAACTTTTGAGCTTGGATGTAAACTCAATGTTTACCAAAGTTCCGGTTGACCAAACCATGGGCCTTCTGCGGGAAATCATGCCTAGACTTAATTTGGATCTTCCCATTTCTACGAGTAAATTTATCGATTTAGTTGAATTATGTCTCTCTGACAATGTGTTTCGAGTAAATAATGAGTTTTATAGACAAATATTTGGCCTTAGCATGGGAAATAGTTTATCTCCGATATTGGAATGTCTCTTCATGGAATATTTTGAGACTCAACTCCTTCCCACAAATTCTCCCCCTAACTTTATATGGTTAAGGTACATTAACGATGTATTTTCTGTATGGCCTAATGGCCATGATTTTGATACCTTATTTAATAATTTGAATAATTTGAATGTCTCCATCAAATTTAAATATGAATGGGAATATGATAATAGATTACCCCTTTTTAGATGTCCTCATTAATAAAGATCACCATGAATTAAAACTTGACGTGTATGGGAAACCAACCCACTTGAATGCCTATATAGATTATTTTTCGTTTCACGATAACACTGTTAAAAAATTGGTAATTTCTAACCTTTTCCTTAGAGCATACAAAATATGTCATCCTTCCTATTTAGATGAAGAAATTGTCATTATCAGGATCATTTTTTCTAATTTGTATTACTTCGATTGGTTCATATCGTCTGTGCATTTTGCAGCTAGGAAAACATTCTATGTTAATAAGCCTTCCCGCACTAACGACTTCAACAAATGTATAACATTGCCATTTAACAATAAATTAAATAGTTTAAAGGACATATTTGGAAAAGCGGGTATTAATCTAGCCTTTAAATATAATAATTCCTTAAACCAATTGATGATGGCCAGGAAACCCAAAGAACATCATAAGATAGGCGTATATGCAGTACCATGCAACGATTGCCATAAAGTTTATATAGGGGAAACGGGGAGAAATCTAGACAAGAGATTGTACGAACACAAAAGAGATTTTAGAGTGGGCAGCGAAAGCAGTAGGATATTTTGCCATGTTAGAGACAAGAATCATACGATCAATTCCAATGGAAGTAAAATGTTATTTAAATCGGCTAACTATGTTAAGAGAAGAATCGTAGAATTGAGCTTAATATCGTCAGTTCCTAATTTAAATCTATCTGAGGGTCAATTTTCTTTTAATCTTGTAATAAGATCGCAAATAAACAAAATAGTAAAATGCCAGCCCTTCAATATGTTTAGGCCTACCCCCCCTGCCCCCCAGATTAGCCACAAGTATGGGATTGGGAGAAAAAAGAGGGGATCTTGTGTTATGCTTATATGCATTTTTCTTATATTTTCTGCCCAGTGTCAGTTGAAAAGGGGTGTGAGATACACCGAAACTGTTCTGAATTAAATTGTCTTCGGAGAATGTGGTTTAATTCCTCATATATATATATATATATATATATATTATATATATATATATATATATATATGAAAATTTGTAACACAACCTGGAAAAACACTTAAGAGAATATCACATGAACCAATAAAAGCTTAAAACTCTTTTAAATAAATTGTTTTTTATACCAATTTTAAGTTAATTTTCAAAACTAGACACCACTTAGGATTATACTTCAATTGTATGGACAGAATCCCGCCTAAAGCGAAGTGTTCCGTTATTTACGAGTTTACTTACCCCAATTTTAAACTGGGGAGATACATAGGCAGTACGGTGCACTGGCTGAGGGCGAGGTTATGTTCCCATTTAGTTGTTAGCTACAGGACAGGAAAGGTTCTCTCCACGAAAGAATTCTCGCCTGTTAAACTTAACTCTATTAAGTGTAAAACTGAAATCACAACGGACGATTTTAAAATCTTAACACCACCCCTGATCCCATATCAATAAGGCTTCTTGAATCCTTTATATTAAATACCTTTCTCCTTCCTTAAATTCCGATTCCTCTTCTCACCCACTACTTCTACTGTAAACAAAAATATCACCAAACTCCTAACCTTCTCTTTCTTCTTACACACCTCGCCCTTTTTTCCCACTTATCCTCTAACGGCTGATTGTTTAAGGTTTGTCTATCCTGATGTTTCCTGCGTTTCCCTAATCGTTAATATTTAACTCGCAGCGTAATAATCCAAAAACTATTCGTTACCGGTAAATTTCTCGTTATCCCCCCATTAATACACATTAAATATTTCCATAAATTCATCATTTTGATTATCTGTTTATCTCTAACTTAAATTGTTTTCCACGAATTGTATTTCCAGTACTCGAAGATGGGTGAAAAGTTCACCCGAAACATTGTATCAAGAAAATGCAATGAATTTTCCTTTATAAGTCCTTTCGTTCATTCTTTAAATTAAATTGAAGCTCTATAGGAGAAGCCCTAACCAATATTTATATATATATATATATATATATATATATATATATATATATATATATATATATATATATATATATATACGTATTGTCTGGGAAGGTGACCTATTCCTCGACAATACTCTTTGTGCACTACAGCTTCAATTAAATTAACCTGTGGTTTAACTCTGTTTCTAATGATAATGGTATTTGAGTGTTAGTAATCCAATTACTTAAAGAGAAATACAAATTGTATTTCTTACGGAAAAAAAGAAACAGTCATATACGGACGACAGGATGATAAAATTATAAAAATAGTAAGAATTATGTTTATCTATGTTGACCTTCCTAATAGAAGTAGTTAAAAGAATAGAATGGAACATAGCTATTATTTTGGAAATACCAATTAAGGTGAACTCTACATCACGTGCCCCTATTTCTAATTCCATTCTGATCATTGCTCTAAAGCCTAGTTTAGCGGTGTTCTTAGCTCAGAGTTACGTATAGGCGCTCGTTATTGCTTTTGTAGTTTTGTATATTTAGTAACTGTTTTATTGCACTGCTTGTAGAAATCCAAACAAAAAACCCGGGTATTTCACCACATTCCATTCCAATTCTTCAAAAAGAAGAGTTATACTATTATCCATTCGGATTTTCTTGAGGCGATTGTTCCTTTGGGTCTACGTGGACCCATTATAATATTTCATAAAACACAGGAAACTGCTCATTTTGAGGTTCTGCAAGTCTTTTATTCCATATTACAATATAAACACTACATTATTATGAGATTTAGAGCCTCTGTTATTAGTGCATTGTTTATTTATATTTTATTTGTTTGGTTTGGCGAGTTCATTTCCCTTTCAGTATTTTCTCTGTGTTTTTTTCTTCATATTATTTCAGTTATTTAGTATTTAAAAAATTGTGTGCCTAAAACTTCTTTTACAGTTAATTTTCCACTTCTTTGTTAATTCCATATTTTTTAACACTTCCTTTTGTTGGACTAGTGCTTGTAATTTACCATTTAATTATGGTACAAATTTCTCTTTTCGTGACTTATTCGACGATTCTCAATCTTCCTCTCTAGCAGTAGACTTGTGTCTGTTCTGATTGAGGATCAGAAAAGTTCCACTATATTCACTACTTTAAGGTTGCATGAAACCATGTTTAAGTTGTCCTGACCTGTAAGTTTTATGGCTGCTGAATATTTCATCCCTGTTTGTGATGTAGGATCACCGTTTTACCCCAACCATCAACCTCTGATAAATCTGTCTTTTTATTTCCCTACGCCTTCTTAAATTTTTATTTCTTTATCTATTTCTTTCTTTAGCTCTTTTCTTATTCCTCTCCTCTATTTCTTTTCTTCAATTATGCTTTATTTTTTTTCCAATCTCTTGTCTCTCAATTTCTTAGTCAATGGCACTTTTTCTCTTACTTTCTCTCGCTTTTTTCTCTCTCTCCATCTCTCTTTCCCTACACACTCCTTCTCTCTGTCCTCTCTACTTCTTTCTCTTTTCTCTATCTCACTTTAACTCTTTTTCTCTATCTTCTCTTTCTTTCTTAATCTAAAGGATAACATGACCATCTTTCTCGCTTTACTTCCCACCTCCTGTGTTCGCTCTCTCATGTTCTTAAGCACCTTCTCACCCTTCCCTGTTCTTATCCTTCTATCCTTTGCGGTACTCTCTTCTTATTTAATTCTGTCCTTCTCTCTCTTTCTCTGAACTCTATTTCCCACAAGATTTTCTTTTTCTCTCACTCCAATTACTCACTTCCTTTTCCGGTCGTTCTCATCTTCCCACATTCCTTCCCGACCGACACCTTGTATACAAAGATACCGACTGTTAATGAGAATATGTGTTGAAGTAAACACGTGCATATGTGTTTACTTAGGGACCATAAACATTTATGACGAACGTTTTACCCCAACTACCCAACCATCCACCTCTTATAAATCTGTCTATTTATTTCCTTACCTCTTCTTAATTCTTTATCTATTTATTTCTTTTACTCTTTCCTTATTCCTCACGTCTATTTGTTTCATTCTATTTTTCTTTCTTCTGTCCATTCTCGTGTAATTTTTTAATACTCAATGGCTTAAGGGATAGGTTGTTGTGTAAGCGTCTTTGATTACCCCGACCATCACTCCCATTCTCAAAGCTCTTGATCGCTTTCTCTCCCATGTAAACTTTCGCTTCATTCGATACACAACCTGCGCTCTCGGTGCGGTGAAAGCCCTTAAGGGCGCATTATAAATAAATACCTATTATTATTATTATTTTTATTTGTCTAAACCTATATTCTTGAATATATTTTTTATATCATCTTCACCAAATTAATTTCTTAATCCTGGTTTCTTCCGATCGGAACTCTCTTGAATTTTTAGTCATGGGTGACTCTATATCACACTATGTCGTTCGGTCGGTCCCCGATTTGCTTCTTATTGTTTTGATAATAACATCATGACTATTTGGACGATTCTAACAAAATCTGTAACCCTTATGTTGTTTAACATTCTCTGTCGAATTAAATAATTGCCAAGGTCCTCCCATGGTATATCGGGAATATTAAAAGTATTAAGTTTATATTGTCATAAATCAGAATAATTCAGACCACGCGACTTTTAGGCAGTAGACCTTGTTTCCATTTGGCCTCATAATTATAAGTTATTTGTCTCTTTTCAGTCATATCAGCCTAAATATGCGCGTTATAAAAGAAATACTGTATGATTTGACTGCTATTATTGGCGAATTGAATTTAGAAGCAAGTTAGTTGAATTGGTGCATGAACATCTGCGATGTACACTGAGCAAATCATTTGACTCAGTCAACTACCTTGGACAGTCTTATTCTTAAGTCGAATTATAGGCAGTCCAATACCCAAATAGTGATTTACGCTGTTCTGTCCATGACGAATTTCCAGAGAACAAACTCTAAGATTTCCCTTAGTTCCAACTGAAGGATCTTATACTGCACCTCCCTTTTACCACAACTTATTAAATGATTTTGAAAAATCGAAACTACACTCTCCACGTAAGGGTCTTTTAATTTTCATTGGTAATCATCCTTGTGATCATAATAATTTTCATTTCTGCGTTTTTCATTTTCGGAAGCCAAATTGATAGGGATTATATAGCGAGGTCTCCTGAGGTGTGCGATAAGTGTCTAGTTTAGAACTTTCTCGAACAGCTTCACACTATACACCAGTAGAGAATTCGGGGGCCAGCTCTCCTTTCTCGTAGGTGGCCTACCCATTAAGTACCCTGAATTTAGACAGCAGTTGTATACTTTCTTCTTCCCTCTATGATGTTTGGTATTGCCTTCCCATAATTCCGATTTTTATCCCCGGATGTCCTAGGGCTTTCTTGCAGAATGAACGGGGTACGCCTATTACTTCTTCCTATGTTCTTTTGGCGTGAGAAAAATGCTGTCTAATTTTCTTTCAAATCTACCTCTTGGTGTAGGTGCCTCCTATGTATGTATGTATTGAGCTGGTTTATTATTTTTATGCTCGAGATCTTTATTTTAGCATTCATTCTCTTCGTCCGTATTAGTAAAAATATTTTTCCGTACTCTCTGAAGATGTCTTAGATGTTTTTTATTTCTGCCTTATTTCTTTCTTCTCTGATTTGATTTAGATTCTTTTACTCTTTGTTAGCATTCCTTGTATTCTTCCTATCTTTTGCCAAAATTTATTACAGAGGCATCTTGATCAAGATTTTTGATCATCTCGACCTACTTTCTCCACGTTTGTTTGAGGGTAAACTATCTCTTAACTTTTATTTATTTTCTTATTTGCCTGGTGTCTATTGATGATCTGATATACTTCCTTCAGTTCATGATTCAAATTCCTAATGTATTCGGATTACCCGTCGGTCGTAATATATTTCTACATGGATTTGGGATATATTCTGTATCTGCGTTGATAAATCTGTTATTTAGGTCGCTTAGCTTCTCCTCAATTTTGCCATGGATTGCCTCATATAATATAGCAGGATGCTAGTACTGGGAGAGCTCTTCGTACTTGCACCCTCTGCTATGTTTTTTTTTTCTGTTTCTCATTGAAAGTTGCATATTCTTCCTATTGATTGTGAGTAGGTCTCCTTTTGTGAGCATTAAATTTCTGACATCTAGCCTTAAGACCCCGGGGAAATTGTGGGATTCGATCTGTTAAGTATCCAATGAGAGACAGTGGGAAAAGTGTCTCTGCTTGGCACTTGTTTGATATTATCTAGGTACCAATAACCATTTTCCTGAAGTCAAACTCGACAGATGTCACCAGTTAGAATTCTTCCATGTCTCTAAGTTGCTTAAACTTCACATTTCGTTAAAAAATCATAATTCCACTTCAGTCATATGTCAATTATGTTGTTAAATCCATGTTCTTTTATTAGAATAATATCTGCACCAATTACTCTGAAGATGTTTCCGCAAAGAATATCTCTTAGTATCTATCCATTTGTATTGAGTTCTAAAATCCTGAATTCACTTCATTACATGGTGGTGTGATAACAACCACAGTGTTTTGTCCTACATCCTTGTTATTGGTGAGTTTTTCTCACATTTTGGGAGCAGTCTTTTCTTTAGTTTCTTTTTTTGTTTGAGTCAAAGGGGGAGGATTTTGATTTGCTCTTTTACCTACTGTTTTCTTATTCAAAGGGTATGGGTTGGGGCTGAGGGATGGGGGCTGAGAGTGTCTTTCTTCTACTTCTATGCTTGCACAGTCTTAGTTTTCTGTGGTATCTTTTATTTCATCTGACTATTCTAATCTATATGAAGTTAATTCAAGCCTAGCAGGTTCTTTTGTGGCACGTATAATTATACCCAGTAATAATCCTTGAAATCATTGAAGGATTTTGGTAGGTAAAGCATCTTAACAGAATTAGGCCATTGCCTAATTCTTTTAGGGTGATGATTAATGATATCATTATCAAGCGCATACAAAACTGTACTGAAACTAAAGCTCGCAGACAATTGCAATATGATTCTTGGAATATATCATGTCAAACAGTTTAGGCTACTATAGGCATCATGATTGCAAGAGGAGTTCTAGCTAATGGACAATCAGTGGAACATCTCTGGTCAAAACAATGTGGTTTTCCATTTTTTTTCAAATAAATGACACGCAAGCGTTTCAATAAATCATGAAATTCATCATATTCGATATACGATCAAGACGATCTGCTCGATTGGAAACAGATAAATTTGCTATGGCATCCCAAATTTGGGAAAGATTCATTGGAAACTGCATTGCTTACTATAAACCAATCGGCAATATAGGAGTGGATGGGCAGTTGTTTCCATGTCAGACTAGGTGCCCATTCACACAATATATTGCCAGTAAGCCTGATAAGTTTGGTATCAAATTTTGGTTAGCAGCTAATATAAAGTGTAACTACTTGGTGAATGGATTCCCGTACATTGGAAAAGATCAAACTTGTCCTCCAAATCAACCACTTTCTAAATACGTGGTTTCCCGTTTCATAGAACCATATATGGGAGAAGGGAGAAATGTGACGACTGATAAATTTTCACTTCAGTAAATATAACTGTGAAACTACAGGCAAAAAGTAAGAGTATCGTAGGTACAATAAATCGTATTAAAAGAGAAATTTCAAATACCATTATGAAAACTCGTGAAAACCGGTACAATTCACACATACTGAAGAACAATAAATGGACACTCACAGTGTATCAAGGTAAAGCTACAAAAAATGTACTCTTACTGAGCTCTATTCATAAAACTGTTGCAATTGGGGATGATAGAAAAAAGGAAATGCCTGAAACTGAGAAGTTTTATAACTCTACAAAATATAGTGTAGATATTGTAGATCAAATGGCTCGAAAGTACAGCACAAAATGTGCTTTGCGGAGATGGCCAGTGCAAGTTTTTTACAACATTTTGGATCTAGCTGGCATCAATGCAGTAGTTCTGTACAGAGAAGTTACTGGACAGAAAATTTCCAGCCGCAGATTCCTCTTACATATAGCTGAAGAACTGCAGATAAACTTCATGAATAGCGATGATGTAGATAATAGTAGAGATAACTATAAATCGTTAGAAACTTCTAGGAAGAGAAAACAATGCCAAGTAGGAAGTTGCAATAAAAATAAAACATCTGATACTTGTTACAAATGTAAGAGACCTTGTATGTGGCAAATGTACAAGTAAAGTAATGAAGAAAGTACTTTGCACTAATTGTAACAATTAACTATCTATGGAAAAATTATTTTATGTGTAAAAATGTTTGAATCATAAAGTTATTTACCTACTGTTAATGAAAAGGAATAGCATTTCTTGAAATTGAATGAATTGCGTTTAGTTTTTTTTATTACATAGATTTATCCTTACTTTATAATTATATTAATGAGTTATGGAATGTATCATTAAAATTTGATTTAAAATATATTATTTTCTTATCCCATATTGCATATATGACTTTGATATGTCAACAGATATATATATATATATATATATATATATATATATATATATATGCGTATTAAAAAAAGGAAAGAGAGTGCGGTCAAAATGACCGATCGGTTGTTCTAGATGGTACAACTTTCCGGACTTTCTAGTGTTAAAACATAATCTCTTCTATTGGGAGAGTTTAAATTCCGTGTAGGATCTCCAGAAATGACCAGTATTTACGATCAAATGGTGATTACAGACAAAGTATGCAAAGGAAAATCGTGTTAACAAAAAAAAAATAAGAAAAGGGCAACTCATAAAAGAAAACATCAGCAAATTTGCGAGGGACTAGACAAAAAGAACAAATAAGAAGTAGCTAGCAGAAATCAAAGTAGAAAGACAACTTAACCGACCCCCTCCGAAAGGCAAATTATCGGAACTAAATATAACTCAAAAGGATAACTTGCATCACGTAACAGAAACATGTTTCTTAAGATGTTTAAGTACGGAAAACGAAAAAAAAACTATCTCGCACTAGAAAGGGAGGTGGTCACCTACATTCTCATACCGCTAAACATCCTATCAAACAAAGAAACCAGGAATTGAGTGTGTTAGAATTAAACCGCTCTACCTAATATTCAATAAAAGAAGAAATGAGGGAGGAACCAAGAGAGCTCTACATAAAGAAGCAAAAAAGAATCAATAACAATGGTTAAAGATTCAAACGTTTTTCTGCTAAGTTTGTGACCTTTTGTTGAGAAATTTTAGGGCATTAAGTTTTAAAATGGCAATAGTTTACTTCAATCACGTCAAGTTTTTTATTTATGGACTGGTCAATATTGGTCCCACTCATAGTAGCAGGTTATCTTTCGACCAAGTGAACGGAAGTCAAGGCTTTTGGTATTTTTCTTATTTTATTTTATCTATGCATTTAGACTTTCCTTTATGCACATCTAGATATATAAAGCAATTGTGTATAATATAATTTTGTGTTTTTTCAGATTTGTTTGATAAAATAACATTCAGTAGTATGACCTCATTACGAAGGAAATGTTTGAATTTTTCTGACTCGTTTTGCTATATATGTGGTTGTTTTACTGCACTAACTCAACGAATAAACATTAATCTCTTTATGAAAGAGAATACTAGGCTTACTCTAAGATTAAATTTGGTGATCAGGATAAACCCTGGACCCGCATAATGTTTATAAACCATCTGTCGAAAATCTACGCCAACGGACAAAGCGCACAAGGAAACAACTCGGGTTCTGCATGCCTATGGTTTGGCGGGAGCCAAAATAACATATAAACGATTACTACTTTTGTCTCACAAAGACTTCTAGTTATAGCAATAAAACGCAACATAAAAGAAGTTACCCAAATCTTCATTCAGCAATTCGTCCCGGGCTTTATTCAGATGAAATTCAGTCCTTGTATTCAAGGAGCTTCCTTAACTAGACGATGTAAGTGATGTAGCTGAATCTGATGTAAGTAATGAACTTGACAGCGATCCAGGCTTTGTACATCCATCAAACCAAGAACAGGGAATCTTCAGCCAATTAGAACTGAAGGATTTATTTAGAAACCGATCCTGTCAAAAGAGTTAGCAGAAGTGTTACCTTCTTGACTTAAGAGAAGAGTTTGTTACAGAAATAAAAAATGTAAGATTTAATCGGAACATGGAGAGAGATCTGTTCGCATTCTTTAAAACTAAATTAGATTTTGTTTAGTGTTGTGACGTGGCGAGACTGTTAAATGCCATGGGAGTTTCAGAGTATGATCCAAGTTTTTGGAGTCTTTTTATAGATAGTTCCAAGAAGACTCTAAAATGTGTGTTACACCATAATAGAAACGTGTTTGGTGCGATTCCTATTGGTTACTCTGTGCATTTAAAAGAGAAGCATGAACACATAGGGATCTGTATTAGATTTACTCAAATATGATCAGCCCAAATGGATCATATGTGTTGATCTAAAAATGGTAATTTTTTTACTTGGCCAACAAGGAGGCTATACAAAATATCCGTGTTTTTTGTGTTTATGGAAGGGCCAACCCAAGGAAAAACATTGAGAACAGAAACTCAGGCCAGTTAGAGAAAGTTTAACTATTGGGGAGAAGAATATTATACACGAACCACTTGTTGAGCGAGAGAAAATCAACTTCCCACCCTTTTATATCAACTAGAGCTGATGAATCAATTTGTGAAAGCTCTTAATGTTGAGGGTCACTGTTTAAAATTCATATGTAAAATATTTCATGGCTTCAGGTATGATAAACTAAAGGCTGGAGTTTTTGATGGGTCACAAATCAGAAAGTTAATGGAGAACCTTAACTTCTCGAGTTCGATGACTGACAAAGAAAAAAGAGCATGGGATTCATTTGTGTTTCTTGTGAAAGAATTTCTTGAAAACAAAAAAGGCTGAAACTACAAAGATTAGGTACAGCCATTACTTGATAGCTTTCATCGTTTAGGCTGCAACATGAGCATAAAGGTTGATTTTCTCAAGAGCCATCTTGATGAATTTCCTGCTAATCTTTGCAACATGAGTCATGAACACGGAGAGCGTTTTTATCAAGATTCTAAGATTATGGACGAGAGATATCAAGACCGATGGAAAACAAACATGATGTCTAACTACTGTTGGCAGTATTCAACGAGATTGTGTACACATCAAACACTCCATACACTTTCGCCAGCAAAAATTTCTTCCAAGAATGTATATGTTTGTGTACAATTGCTTGTGTTTTCTCCATTATTTCATAAAAATAACCTGTATACATTTAGTAATAGGTAATGTTATCTTACAATGCATTTATCTTTTCAAATTCTGTTGACATTTTAAGTTATGGTTTAAAGCTATAACACTTAGGAAACTATCCAAAGGAAACTATTGTAAAGGAGAAATATATTGTAAAATGCAAACCTGATGCATTACCAAAAAATAGATGCCATATTTGAAATGAGCACATAAAACTATTCAAAAACAACCAGAAAAAATAAGTCAGCAAAAAGTTTGTTAACGAGTGTTATCTATGCTCGTGATGATACATGTGGAGCTAGTTAACACCGACACGGGTAGTTTAAGCCGATCCACCCAATGTGATACCAAAAGGTGGATCTGTTAAAATTATTGTATCCGTGTTCATTAGGAATCCTACACCGTATCACTAGGTGGACGAGAGCTCCTGTGTGACATTGGTGTGGGCAGGTAATAATAAATCATGACAATGCATTGCGTGCAGGCGACGATTGTTTTTAATCTTTAAATTCTTCCCCATGTTTATTCACCTCTCTATTATTTTAGCGCTTTCTTTGAACAATCTTTTACGAACGGACTTTTTCTGATTTATTGTACTAGGGTTTGCAATCGTAAAATTTCTCCTTCAATGTACTAGAATAAGATATTTCAAACTTTCCCATTTTTGTAATACGTTTTCCCATCGCACTGTTTTTCTTTATTTGTACATAAGTTAGCCATCCCCCACTTTCTCATTCTTAGCACTAGAGTTTGCTATTGCACTCTATCCCATTCCTTGTAGAAAGTATTATCATCGCATTGGTTCCCATTCACTTTACTAGGGTTTTATATCGCAGCGTTTACATACTATGGTTTGCCATCGTGAGCTTTATCATTTTCTGTACTAAGGCTTGCTTTAGCCAGCCCTATCGCACTTTTTCTAATTCACGTGAGTAGCATTTGGCCATACACACTTTATTATTCTTTGTACTATGGTTTAATATCGCACACTGTCTCATTCTTTGTAGTCGGGTTTGATTCCCCACCCTCTCTAATTCTTCGTAGTCGGGTTTGATTCCTCACTCTCTCTAATTCTTTGTTGTATGCTTTGATATTGCATTTTTCTCATTCTTTCTACTAGAGTTTATCATCCCACTATTTCTCATACTTTCTACCAGGTATGTCCATCCCATTATTTCTCTTTCTTTACACATGGGGTGCCATCGAACTTTATTTCATTCGTTGTACACTTCCTCATTCTTTGTACTAGGTTTTCTTATCGCATGCTTTCTCAGGCTTCGTATTGGGTTTGCCATCGCAGTCTTTCTCTTTCCTTTCACTATAGTTTGCGATCGCAAAATTTATTATTCTTTTGTTAGCGTATACCATCGCAATCTTTTGAATAGGATTTTCCATCGCACTTTATTCTAGTCTTTGTACCAGGGTTTCCATTCCACACTCTCTTCTTCTTTAACTATGGTTTACTAACGCAATATATGTTATTCATTATACAAGGTTTTACCATCGCATTCTTTCTCAATCACTGTACTAGAATTTGCCATCAAAAACAATTTAATTGTTTTGTACTATTGTTTGATATATCTTATACTTTCTCATTCTTTGTACTAGGGTTTGCTATCGCTCTATTTTTCATTCGTTTTACTAGGTTTTGTAATGGCACATTTTCTCCTTGTTAAACTTTCTCTTCCACCTTTCTTATCTTCTTCTCTCTGAACATGTCGAACCTGGTAGACTGTTCCACTTTGAGGTTTTACCTACCCTCCCTGATTCAGGTTCTCCAGTAGTCTTAAACTAGGATGAAACTACCTGAGACGTATTAGAACCAAACATCCGTCTATTAGCCGTTTTCCTCAATTACCTTTGTAGCTTTATTTTGGCCATCCTTTGGGCTACTACTATGATTTGTTTTCCTTCAAAGAGGTCTCAACCTTAAAATGGAAAACCATGCTTTAGCCAATGTTGGGAGGGTCAGATTGCCTTCTATTCAGAGGACTTTACTCACGCAGTTGAGTACGCCCTCGCTCGATTTAGTTTTTAATGGAATTTTAAAATCCTTTTTATTTCATTACTATGCTATGAGCGAGTGACCACATCTGACCCAAACTTGAGTGCGGTTGACATAGTAGCACATACGTGTTGGCATTGATTGTCCTATTTTAGTAGCAAAGCCGTAGTGATATTTTTCTATTATTCTTGAACCATCTTATTTTTTAATTCCCAACTAATTATATCTCTTATACCAAATATGTATGACATAAAAAAGCACTTCCTTTAATTTTTGAACTTTCTACTACTTTTGTCTTTACTAGGAGCTATTGATCCGTCTCTTTTCACGCCGATTTACCATTTTCCGGCTTAAAATTAAACTAAGTCTATTTTTTCACACAATATCTTCTTCTTCCTCATCCTTCTCTTATATCACTTGTATTCGTTTCTGTTTTGAACCTAACCTAACCTACATAAAAAAGATTCATCAGTTATGGATATCATTGCCAGGACGGAGCGAGCCCGAAGGTCTTTAAGAGAAACAAAAAACACGTTTTCTTTATTAGAAATAAAAATGTTCCTGTTTGAGTCCCACGTAGGCAAAAAAAAACAACCTTTAATTACGTGGAAAAGAAAAGTCAAAATGTAATAGCCCTTTTTAAGATGCAATTTTATGCGAGGATAAACTTACGTTCGGTTGCTTTCGATTTCATTAAACCATATCGTCGGGAAAAATTTTATGTTTCCATATTTCGGTCCCCGCCATGACAAAAGGAAGGCCTATAAACTATCAAATCATTGCTTAAAATGTCATGCCGCACTCAATGTTTATTCAGCCACACAATTACAGGACTTGAAAATCTAACATTTAATATACGAGAGGCCATTAAAAGCATGATCAGTGTCAATACTTTTACTTATTAAAGTAGATTTCGTTCAAAAGGGATTTTGGCTCTCCAATTTGGAAAGATATGGAAACAAAATATTTCCACGTAAACATTTTAACTCGGGAGGAAATCGTGGAAAAATAAAGATGTAGATATTTTAAGTCGCGTGCGACGCTAAATTCCAATATATCAGACGGTCCGGCAGTCCCCGTTTTGCTATTTTTGTTTTGGTAATAATATTGTAACTAATCGGCCGATTCTAACGAGATTTGAAACCCTTTTGTTGTTTTGCATTCACTGTCGAATATTATAATTGCCACGGTTCTCACACGGTTAGCCCGGGAATGATTTTTTGGGGCAAGAACATCATAACTCTTCGGCCGATTCTACCTATATTTGAAAGCCTTATGTTGTTATACATTTTCTTTCGAATGGTATAATTGCCAAAGTCGTCCCAGGTCATTCGAAGAATTATATGGCAATAAAAAATAACTATTCGGCTGATTCTAACGAAATTTGAAACCCTTATGTTGTTTTACATTCCCTTTAAAATGATATAATTGCCACTTCGTCCCAAAGTTAGTCTGGGAATTTTTTAAAGTGTGAAGGTAGTAACGACATAAACCACAATAATTCACCGCACGGGACTTTAGTTAGCAGAATTTGTTATACGACAAGCCTCGTTGATGACTACAAGGACTAGAAATTATGCTCATATGTAATGTTTAGAAGCAAGTTCATACGGAAATTCAAGCATTTAAAATAATAAACACGTTGGCTTTGAAAATTCGATAATAATAAGAGGATTTTTGCTTAAATATTCTGGAAAATTAAACGTGAGAAATAAGGTTACACCAAATGCTTTGTTTTTCTCAAGTACTTATTCGAGGATTGTATAATGTACAAAACAAACAATGAAAACCTGCAATGAGATACCAAGTGGAGCATGAGCATCATTGCTGCGGTTGATACTTGGAGGATTAACTTCTCTCCAAACTCTAATAATTGCAGGAGAATAAGTGACATTATTTCTTCAGCACATTTTTACTTCTTATACATTCACTACTTCTTTATAAAACAAAATTTACTGCTGCAAAATATTCTGTCCTTATTGTAATGAGTGTAAGAGGGATATTAATGATTTTCTTAGCCAATGTTCAATATTCCCTGGTACTGGTGTCCCATCAGTTCATATTCCTGCCAGACGAAAGCGAATAACAAGTGGTGGACGATTAAATTCCGTTACTTATCATTTTTTGTCTAGTTACGAAATTTGAGGAAGTTTAAAAAAAAATTATTTGAATGTTCGAATAATTAAGTGAGAAAAAATACAGTTAAACAGACATGAATATCCATTGCTTGCAAGATCCTTTCACGCTCTTCTTGCCCGATTAGAATTCTTTATATATCTTAACACTTGTAGATTTAAATCTCTTCTAGGCACAGAGAAAAGTGGTTGAAAATATTTTAGCCTGAGTAAAGGAATGAAATTGAAATAAAAACATTAAGGACTAGCACAATCAGATGGGATGGTAGGCAAGAAGATTGAGTGTTTCTTATTCTATTGTGTTGTCCAATAACTAATGCAGTTTTAATTTTATTTTGAAAGAATGCTTCTAAGTGTCGTTCAAATTGTTAAAAATTTCCGCAAACAGATTTTCAGATAAGTTTAAACTAAATTTTGTTAGAGCCTTTCATTATAAATGATGGGACTTGAACCTTGCATCAGCCAGATTATGATTTATGAATATTAAAAAGTGTGTGATTCCATGTTAGCATTAAAAGTTTCAAAAAGGATCTGGAAATGACTTATATAGGTATTCGTAATTGTGAGCCTTGGTTAAAATTATTTTTATTCAGGCGACTTTGGACAAAATAAATCCATAGACTTCTTGCCCATATGTGGAAGAAGTCAATTGTACGATCCCGTTCATTGACGTCCTTGTAAACTCGTCACCTCCCTGCTTTAGGACTCAAGTTGATGTTAATTCCACGAACTTGTAATTCTACCATAACCATTTTTTCGACCGGTACAAGAAGAGCGTAATCCGTTCCTACATTAATCGTGCTTTCACTAGCTGCAACGATTTTACAACCACGAACGGCGAGCTCGACCTAGTTAAAAACGTGTTCGTTCGAAACGGCGACGCCCAACCAAACATTGAGGTGGTGATACGAGATAAGATGGACAATTTTATGAGTAAGAATTTCCCGCAAAATGAACGCTACCAGAACATGGACTTATACTACAGAGCCTCGATGAACACCAGCTAAGATGAATATAAGAAAATCCTTAAGATTATCTTCCGAGGCAGTGGCTAACCGACTGATACTATGACAAAAATAAAACTCATCATATTTTACAAGACAAGGACACATCCTCCTTAAACATGAAAATCAGCTGCTTCCTCAAAACAACCAAACTAAATGAGGTCTATTTTGTTTACCAATATTCATGTCCTCTCGGTGATTGTACGCACCGAAACTTTCGGTACATAGGCGTGATTTAAACTACCTTCTGTAAAAGACTGTCAGCACATCTGCAGAGTGGCGCACTAACACGCTACTCAATAAAAGAACAATCTTTGCCTCTGACCAGAGCCACCTTGAACGATAACACCGAATTATCTACCGTGACCCTGACCTTTCCCGTCTGAGGATGGCTGAAGCAGTATTAATTTACCACGAGAAACCAGGGATCAACATCCAGTTCCTTTCGGATATCTCGCTGCCTTCAAAACGCAGCCAGCCATGTAAGCGGTTCGACAAACAGACGCCCACATCAACGCTAACTTGAAACTTTTACCCTGGCTTTACCAAATTTTGAAATTCTGCTTTAATTCGTCTATTTCAACATTAGACTGTAGATTAAATATTGCTCTTCTCTGGTTAGTCGGAAAAAGGTTAAATATTGTTTAAACCTATTTTGCATTTATATAGCTCAATTTCAATATGTTTATCAGTATAAAGCCTAGTTGGATGTAAGCGTAATATCCACTACCGGGAATATTATCATTACAACTTGGTACCAACCCTCTAGGAGGGACCTTTTGCCCATCCATAATTTCCAGAGTTGTTCGGTAAAAAAGACCAGATAATCTTTATGGCAGATTTAAACGCTTGCAATAGAACCTCGGGATAGACTAGATACTATAACAAGGCAGGAAACTATGTCGATACTATGGTGGAAAGATGAAAAGTAAAACGCATAGGAGCAAATTTTCCAACCTACTTTGTGCCTAACTGCGCCCTAAATCAGACATAGAATTGGCAACATCGAACTTCCAATTCAACTGTCTAAACTAGTGGTTCCCAAACTTTTTATGATCTTTACCCACTATTTATATATGATCCTTATCCATGCCCCCCCTCCCCAATGCATATCTCGTGACAACAGTGACTGTCTGTAGTCCTACATTTATTTAAGTCCATTATGACAAAACTCCGGAGATACCTAATTTATTCATTAAACCCTATATTTTATCTTTTCTTCAATATTGAATCATGGAAACTTTCAATTTACTTTTGCCAAATCCCAAATAAACATTAAAATGTTACTAAAGAAGTAATTTAATGCACATAAAATAATTTTTAGAATTTGAGAGTAGACCTATCTCTAATTGAAACTAATAATTTTTCAAAATCTTTCCTGAATATAGAAAAGTAGAAACAATAAATTTTACTGCATAAAAAAGTGTAATCAAAAGCTATCTTATCGTTTTTTTACTGACAAATTTAATAATTCTGAACGAAATCCTATCATATGGAGTCTTAAATAACAAAACCAAGACCTTTAGTGGAAAGATCACCTTCTCTACTCCCAGCAAGACCTTCATGTGCAAGTTTGTTTGTTCAAACCCCAATTAAACTCAATGTGAAGGGTAATGTTGAAAGCCTCCGACCAGCCTCTTAATTCTTGGCTTTGTTTCACTCAAAGCAAATCTTAGGTCATGTTTCACATCAAGTCTTTTGCGATATTTTGATTTAATATACAAAAGTTGAGAGAATGCAACCTCACGGAATAACTTGATGCAGAGGGTAGTAGTTGGCGGAAAGCTAAGTTACATAAGTTTGAGTATGAAGCTTCCATTGATGACCAAAATATAGTGAGAGATTCCGTTTTAAACTTCATTTTGGCTCCTGTATCTTACTGAAGTGTCAGAAGTTCATTCTGGCCATCATCATTATCATCAGGTATGCATGTCATTGGAGCAGTGAAGGGAAACCTTACTACCCGAGAGGTTTGGCTTTGCATATCCGGGAAATACCTTTTAAATTTCTCCATTAAGGCTTCAAGATGTTGAACAATCAAGCTCTTTATTGCAATATCACACTCCTCTGAAATGTCTGGCACTGTTTCCAGCATTGTAAAGTTTCCCATTCCAACTTTCCGCCTCCAATTCATTCTCCATCTTAAGAATGAAAGCTTTAATTTTCTTCACGAAATCCCTTAGAGTTCTAGGTTGAGGGTGTTCATCTGTTTAAATATGTCAACAAGGTAGGCTAGCTGTATTTAGAAGCCATATACAGACCATGCTGACAACAAATCTTGCTTGGCCCATACCTCAAGGAAGAGTGTGATCTTTTCTTTAAACTCAAAAACACGCTGGACTAAATTTCCTTTGGATAGCCAGCGAACTGCTCTATTAAATAAGAGGATTTCATGAGCTGCATTCATATCACGGCACAATTTCTTGGAAAAGCTTGTGTCAAGAGCACTGCCTTTTAAAAAGTTAAGTGTCTTGTAATGGTAGTCAGGGTTTTCTGTAATTCTGAGTGTCGTAGTATGGCCCTTTTTTGATCACTATACTCTTTGCACCCTTTCTGTAGCGGTATGCTTTGTGGTGCGTGAGTTAATTCTTTGATGAAGTAGGCTTTGTTCTAAGAGTGCTAATTCGGTAGTTATGTTCTTAAGAAAGAGCTATTTAAACACGTTAGGATAAGATGAAACACTAGATTTATACCAACATAAACATATATTTTAAATGAAACACTTAACTATATCAAACAAACAGTTAACACATTTCTATCTTTGGCATCTGTTCATATCGAACGGATATGATACAAAAATAAACAAATAGTCTTCCCGTAAACATACCAATTGCCGATTAGTATTTTTATCGCGACTCTATTTGATTAGCTTTGAATATATAAATAACGTACTCTCATCTACAAGCAAATATGACCTAGGTACGAGAACAATGGTTTCTACTACCCTTAAACGTGAAACGTACTAAACTTCTACTATCGCAATATGAATATAAATGTTCTTTCTAACTTACATGACAGGAGGTATTAGAGATTGCCGGATTTCGCTGGAGGACTTATCTCTCGCTTTGGAGTATTGTGGCCGATGGTTGAATTTTCGTCGAGGAGGGATGGCTTTCCACCTGTAGGGGGCTGATTCTTCAACGTAATTAAAGAACGGGAGTTTGTTTGGGCTGGGTTATTCTCCTTTTACTCTTAAGGAGCTTTAGATGTAAGAGTCACTCGGGTGTGATCGGCTTTGCTTTTCTTCAGTCAGACTTCTTCACAGTCTGTAAAGGATTCTTCGGTATGGCACCGATATAAAGCTTTAATATTCAGGTTAATCCAGCTCGGAAATTTAAGGATCGATTTTCTCAATCTAATCCTATCGTTTATCACAGAAATAATCTTGTATGGCTGAAGGATCGATTTTTACGAACTGATCCTTCTTCTGGTGCATCGGATTCTAATCTTCGTGTCAGGCTGACGGATCGATCTTCACGACCTGTTCCTCCTTCTTGCGTATCGACTTCTAATCTTCTTGTCGGCCTGAAGGATCGATCTTTTACGAACTGATCCTCCTTTTTGCGTATCGACTTCTAATCTTCTTGTCGGGCTGAAGGATCGATCTTTCACGAACTGATCCTCCTTCTTGCGTATCGACTTCTAATCTTCTTGTCGGGCTGAAGGATAGATCTTTCACGAACTGATCCTCCTTCTTGCGTATCGACTTCTAATCTTCTTGTCCGGCTAAAGGATCGATCTTTCACAAACTGATCTTCCTTCTTTGTATCGACTTCTAATCTTCTCTCTTTCTTTGCGGGGCTTATTTATAGGCGGATTCCCGCCCCATCTAACGGGGGAAGTGACCAAGCCACAGAGGCAGGGGGGGCGGAACGCGAATGGTAAGTTCGCATCTGGGGAGAGCAAGAATTGCAGAGGTTTGCACTAAGGTGCCCAAGTCGGCTCGCTAATTAGAGGCTCTCAACCACACCGCTACTTGGCCGCCTTTTGACTAGCGCCGTTTTTTTTTATAACCACGGGTTTATGGGTCTCGTAGATAATTGTATCATTAGACCGTCGTTAGAGGGCCTTATGTGGTCGCCTTAAAACAGATGTTAGCTCCAACTGCCCAAAGCGGCGGGGAGATCAATCAGGGTAAGCAGTTGTGGGTATTCGCCGGCTACCGTTGCCACGCTTCTCCTCATGGGGAAGGGGCTTTAATGTACCTATACTCTACATTTCTCTACATTTACTTCCATCTTAAAGAAACTAACGGGGGGGGGCGGGTTATTCCAATCCGACGCTTACAATAATATACATAGGTAACTTACTGAACATTATATTATATAATAAATTCTAGTTCACTCGGGAATGCCTCGGTAATATTTCACCTGACCTCACATTAATTCCTATATTACTGTGCTAACTTAGGATCTTTTTACCTACCACTAGGGGGTTACTCGCCCTTACTTAATTACAATTCTACTGATTTACACTTAACTTAGCTATAATACAATAGTTGTGCTGCTCCTTAATCGTCGACAGGATTCCGACTTAACTAGTTTGCCATACAATCGTTGGACCCTTTTATATAGCGAATGGAGTACTGGTACACCATCAAGAGTTTTTTTCATCTCAGGAGCCTTTGATTCTTACTCTTATTTTTACATAAGTATGACAACGGTTTATGGTCGCATTCCAACTTAAACTCGTCCCCTATTAGATAATATTTGAATTTACCTACGGACCATATTATGGCCAAAGTTTCGATTTCGATTGTAGCGTAGGCTTTTTATCTACTCAAAAGTTTCCTACTGACATAAGCTATGGGATAGGCTATTTCGTCATCTCCGTATTGAAGCAATACTCCGCCTAACCCGTTTTGACTAGCGTCCGTGCGAAGGCCGAAGATCTTGTTGGGATTTGGTAAACGAAGAATGGGTGCAGTTACAAGTTTTCCTTTTAGAACCTCCAACTGAGTTATTGCATGCGGGGTTCCACGTGACAGGGTCTAACGCTGTCTTTTTTAACAAATCATTCAGCGGGGCTGCAATGGAAGCGAAATGGGGCACAAAACGCCTATAAAACGATGCGGCTCCCATGAAAGATCGGAATTGTTTTGTTTTTTTCGGCCGGGGCATCTTGACTATGGCGTCCACTTTTTCTTGCTGGGTGGTCAAGTGTTTTTGTTCTATTTTGAATCCCAGGTAGTCAATGGATTCGTACGCAAAATAACACTTGCTATGCCCGGCGGTTAGACCTTGCTCCTTCAATTTCTCCAGCAATGAGCGTATAGCGTGTAAGTGTTACTCCCATGTACGGGTAGCTACGTACACCTTGTCGAAGTAAAACGACACGTCACTTTGGCCAGCGATATTTCGCCTCATCATCCTATTGTAATTGCTACCGACTGTAAGTAGTCCGTAGGGTAGCCTGGTAAACTGTATAGACCTCTCTCAGTCGCAAAAGCCGTCAGTTTTTTGGACTCCTTAGCGAGAGGTATTTGATAGTACGCTTTACACAAATCGAATTCGGTGATAAATTTAGCGTCTTCAAATAAATGGAGATTTTGATCTATTAGCGGGATGGGCTCGGCGTCGAAAACAGGCACTGAATTTAATTTTCGGAAGTCCACGCACATACGAAATAATTGATCCGGTTTCTTAACCATTACTATGGGGGAGCAATAATCGGACTCGGATGGCTCTAAAATTCCGAATTTTAATAAATTCCTGACATCCTTATTGAAGGCTTCTCGTAGGTGGATCGGTAAAGGATATGGTTTGCTTCGCACCACTGAATTAGTTTTTAGTTTTATTTCAGGGATGAAATCCTTGGCACATCCGAGGGTTTCAGAAATTACTTCTGGAAATTCCATGACCAAGTTCAACATTTCCGCTTTCTGTTGAATCTCTAAGTGGGGATATATCTTTAAATCCACCCGAGGGTCTTCCGGGGTAGGTGAGAGCGATGGAAGTTCCTATTCCTCGTCTTGTTCCACACACACGGTGTGTATGACTTGCAGGGGCTTACCCGGGTAAACGGCATCCATCGGTTTTTCTTCGTCTAGAAGGGTAATATTCTTCATGCACGCGCTGCGGTGATATTTTTTTAGCATGTTTATGTGATAGGTTCTTCGCCCTCTTGGGGTATCTATCAAGTAATCCAATGAACCCCGTGCCTCAATTACTTTAAACGGTCCCTTCCACTTGGCCCATAACTTATTATTTTCGGTCTGGAGCAATAATAAGACTTCATCTCCTGCCTTTAATTTTCGCGCCTTTGCTTTTATATGGAAGTAGTCCCGATATTTGACTAAATTTTTCTCGGCGTTCTCTCGAGCTTAGCCAGAGCAATATTCTAGGCGCTCGCGCATATCCATCACGTAGGCATAAGACGATTTAATTTCTTGGTCGAGATTCGCGTTGGAAAATAATTCCTTAAGAATACTCATAGGACCTCGCACATTTCCGCCGTATAATAGCTCAAAGGAAAGAATCCCAACGTCCGATGAGGTATTTCTCGGCAGGCGAAAAGGGTTGCAGGCAGGTATTTGTGCCACTGAGTATGGTTGTTTTGACACAACTTCTTCAATATATTTTTGAGAGTCCCGTTTAATTTCTTGCAGATTTTGTTAGTGGATGGATTAAATGGACTTGTAAAAATTGGCTTGACTAGCAGTAGTTTATTAAAATACTCCATCAATTCTGAGGTGAATTGGCGCCCTCTATCCGATAGAATTTCTTTAGGCAGGCCTACTCGTGCAAATATTGAAATTAATGCTTCCGCGCAGGGAATAGTGTCAATCTTCCGTATTGCCACGGCATCTGGAAACCGGGTGGCACAATCCACTAGGTTAAGAATGTATAGGTGTCCTCCACTTGAAGGGGGCTGAATTGGTCCCACCAAATCAATTTGCTACTCGAAATAATGGTTCGGTTATAAAGGGCACTTTTTGTAAGGGTGCGGGAGGTACCTGTCCTCTGGATGGATCCTTCTGACACACATCGCATGATCGGCAATAGGCCACAATTTTACTGGCGTCCTGGGGCCAATAAAAGTATCGGAATATCCACTGCGCCGTTTTGTTGTGCCCAAAGTAACCGGCTAATATTCCATCATGCGCCGTATTCAAAATTCTTTGCGTGTATTCTTGAGGTACACATAGTGCTTTGTTGCTCTGCTTATCTTCCTGGTTGATAGCACGGTAGAGAAGTGAGTCCTCTACGATATTTTGGACAGGCTTCTTTTGTTTCACCTTTAATAGCTTTCTCCCATAGAGGTTTAAGAGTGGGGCACTCCTTCTGAACAAAAGCGAAGGAAGTCAATTTTAAATCATTGTCTTCGAGGGTAATCCTCGGGGTCAACTTAGCAGGTTGCTCTTTCCTCTGGGCATCTTGTCCCCGGGTGACTACTTGTTGGGCCACTCCTTGCTGGGGAATTAGGGGGTTTTGTCCGATTAGTACTGCGCAGAACTTAATCGGGACTACTACCACGTCCGTCCAACCGGTGAAATATCTCCATTGTATATGACATCTCACGAAGGGGAATCGATTGTCGCGTCCTAAAAAGTCGTGGACGATTGCGAATTTCTTATAGTTAGGGTTTACTGGGGGCAGCAACTTGTCGGATACCACTATGCACGTTCATCCGGTGTCTCTGAATAAAGTGGATACTCGGCCCCCATTAACATTGCCCTTTTCAAATTGTAGGCCGCCTGGCGAACTTTTGTTGAATAGAAAGTTGACCTGTTGCTAGGGCCCTTCGGATGTTGGCATTGGGATGGAGGATGCATCAGCTTGGCCTACTGGGATCGTGGCAGTCAGGTTTTGCACCTGTTGCCTCGAATTCTCCCTCAGTAGGGAGTTGTGTGGGCACTGAAAACTAAGGTGACCTATTATCCCGCAGGTATAACAAGTGACGGGCTTACTGGGATACGTGCCGGTATTAGGGTATCATCCTTGTGGAACCCTAACTTCTTTTTTATTTTTTTCCGAAATTTGGCTTATAAGTGCCTTTTGCTGCTAAGAACTTAAAGGGCTTCTCCTGCAAATGCCTTGGTGGCGGCCCATTTTTCTTTGGGGAGGGAGCCTTCTCTTTCTTGTACTCCCTCGGATATAAACGATGATTTATCGCGTGGAGGTCAGCCTCGTCCAGACACTCGTTGAAGGTAGAAGCTTTTCGGTCCTTAACGAATCCACAGATTTCCTGGTGTAGTGTGCTTAGTAACTGATCTCTAAGCATGAAGTCGACGACCGAAGCGAATTCGTTCTCTACCCCTTCTGACTCCACCCAAAACTGTAGGCTTTGACGAAGCTTACAGCCAAAATGTTTGTATGTTTGTCCAGGTCTTATACGAGCCTGCCCAAACTTCATCCTATACTCTTCCGGGTTAAAATTTGTTGCTGAGAGAAGTTTGGCTCTGAGAGTGGAATAGTACACAGTCGCTTCTGAGGGTAAAGATACGAATATCTCTCTCATCCTACGATGAGTAGTGGTAACAGTCTGGCGACCCCATCTACTTTTAGGTCCCATTCATTAACTTCAAATATTTTCTCAAAATGGGAGAGATATGAGCATAAATCTTCTTCGTCCCTGTACTCCGGGAGTTTCATGCTGGCCGCTAGTGACACTCCTGTTTTGGATGATACTGATTGCACCTCTAACTGGTCTTTGCTAAGAGCTCTTTCGTGGGAACTTATCTTCTCTCTTTCATCAGCTTCCATTTTCGTCTTTTCTCTCCTTTCTTCTTTTTCGTTCCTCTCTTTCTCCTGAATAAACGAGCTCAGATCGGTTCCTTCCAGTCCGACGCTTTGACCTTGCTTCCGATAAAGGTCGAACGATGCCATCGCGCTTATGTAGGTCATCTACCTTGTTTTTAATAAATCTTGACCTACTTCACCACCGAAACTTACCACTTGACCTAACAATTACCTATAGATTGTTTCCACCTCTAACTTTAACAATTTTCCTCTCGTCTAATATTCTATTATTCCTGGTATTCATTTTACGTGTTAGCTCTTCCTTAAAATAGAAACTGCTGGGTTCTTTCTAATATAAAACCTACAGACTTGACACCACTTTTATAATGTCGTAGTATGGCCCTTTTTTAATCACTATACACTTTGACACCCTTTTTGTAGCGGTATGCTTTGTGGTGCGTGAGTTACTTCTTTGATGAAGTAGGCTTTGTTCTAAGAGTGCTAATTCAGTAGTTATGTTCCTAAGAAAGAGCTATTTAGACACATAAGGATAAAAGGAAATACCAGATTTATACCAACATAAACATATATTTTAAATGAAACACTTAACTATATCAAACAAACAGTTAACACATTTCTATCTTTGGCATCTGTTCAAATCGAACGGATATGATTACAAAAATAAACAAATAGGCTTCCCGTAAACATACCAATTGCCGATTAGTATTTTTATCGCGACTCTATTTGATTAGCTTTAAACATTAAATTAACGTACTCTCGTCTACAAGAACATATGACATAGGTTCGAGAACAATGGTTTCTACTACCCTTAAACGTGGGACGTACTAAACTTCTACTATCGCAATATGAATATAAATGTTCTTTCTAACTTACATGACAGGAGGTATAAGGGATTGCTGGATGTCGCTGGAGGACTTATCTCTCGCTTTGGAGTGTTGTGGCCGATGGTTGAATTTTCGTCGAGAAGGGATGGCTTTCCGCCTGTAGGGGGCTGATTCTTCAACGTAATTAAAGAACGGGAGTTTGTTTGGGCTGAGTTATTCTCCTCTCACTCTTAAGGAGCTTTCAGATGTGAGAGTCACTCGAGTGTGAGCGGCTTTGCTTTTCTTCAGTCAGACTTCTTCACCGTCTGTAACGGATTCTTCGGTATGGCAGCGATATAAAGCTTAAATATGTATTTAGGTTAATACGGCCCGGAAAAGGGGGGATCGATTTTCTCAATCTGATCCTATCGTTTCTCACGGAAATAATCTTTTATAGCTGAAGGATCAATCTTTACGACCTGATCCTCCTTCTCGCGTATCGAATTCTAATCTTTTTAACGGGCGCAAGGATCGATCTTTTACGAACTGATCCTCCTTCTTGCGTATCGACTTCTAATCTTCTTGTCGGGCTGAAGGATCCATCTTTCACGAACTGATCCTCCTTCTTGCGTATCAAATTCTAATCTTCTTGTCGTGCTAAAGGATCTATCTTTCACGAACTGATCCTCCTTCTTGCGTATTGACTTCTATCTAATCTTCTTTTCGAGCGGAAGGATCGATCTTTTACGAACTGATATTTCTTCTTGCGCATCGACTTCTAATCTTCTCTCTTTCTTTGCGGGGCTTATTTATAGGCGGATTTCAGCCCCATCTAAAGAGGGAAGTAACCAGGTTACAGAGGCAGGGGGGGGGGGACGCGAATGGTGCGTTCACATCTGGGGAGAGCGAGGATTGCATAGGGTGGCACTGGGGTGCCCAACTCGGCTTGCTAATTAGAGGCTCGCCTTTGCATCGCTACTTGGCGTGCCTTTTGACTAGTACCGCTTTTTTTTATAACCACGAGTTTATTGGTCTCGTATGTAATTGGATCGTTAGAGCGTCGTTTGAGGGCCTTATGTGGTTGGCTCGCTAATTAGAGGCTCTCAACCACACCGCTACTTGGCCGCCTTTTGACTAGCACCGCTTATTTTCATAACTACGGCTTTATGGGTCTCGTAGATAATTGTATCATTAGACCGTCGTTAGAGGGCCTTATGTGGTCGCCTTATAACAGATGTTAGTTCCAACTGCCCAAAGCGGCGGGGAGATCAATCAGGGTAAGCAGTTGTGGGTATTCGCCGGCTACCGTTGCCACGCTTCTCCTCATGGGGAAGGGGCTTTAATGTACCTATACTCTACATTTCTCTACATTTACTTCCATCTTAAAGAAACTAACGGGGGGGGCGGGTTATTCCAATCCGACGCTTACAATAATATACATAGGTAACTTACTGAACATTATATTATATAATAAATTCTAGTTCACTCGGGAATGCCTCGGTAATATTTCACCTGACCTCACATTAATTCCTATATTACTGTGCTAACTTAGGATCTTTTTACCTACCACTAGGGGGTTACTCGCCCTTACTTAATTACAATTCTACTGATTTACACTTAACTTAGCTATAATACAATAGTTGTGCTGCTCCTTAATCGTCGACAGGATTCCGACTTAACTAGTTTGCCATACAATCGTTGGACCCTTTTATATAGCGAATGGAGTACTGGTACACCATCAAGAGTTTTTTTCATCTCAGGAGCCTTTGATTCTTACTCTTATTTTTACATAAGTATGACAACGGTTTATGGTCGCATTCCAACTTAAACTCGTCCCCTATTAGATAATATTTGAATTTACCTACGGACCATATTATGGCCAAAGTTTCGATTTCGATTGTAGCGTAGGCTTTTTATCTACTCAAAAGTTTCCTACTGACATAAGCTATGGGATAGGCTATTTCGTCATCTCCGTATTGAAGCAATACTCCGCCTAACCCGTTTTGACTAGCGTCCGTGCGAAGGCCGAAGATCTTGTTGGGATTTGGTAAACGAAGAATGGGTGCAGTTACAAGTTTTCCTTTTAGAACCTCCAACTGAGTTATTGCATGGGGGGTTCCACGTGACAGGGTCTAACGCTGTCTTTTTTAACAAATCATTCAGCGGGGCTGCAATGGAAGCGAAATGGGGCACAAAACGCCTATAAAACGATGCGGCTCCCATGAAAGATCGGAATTGTTTTGTTTTTTTCGGCCGGGGCATCTTGACTATGGCGTCCACTTTTTCTTGCTGGGTGGTCAAGTGTTTTTGTTCTATTTTGAATCCCAGGTAGTCAATGGATTCGTACGCAAAATAACACTTGCTATGCCCGGCGGTTAGACCTTGCTCCTTCAATTTCTCCAGCAATGAGCGTATAGCGTGTAAGTGTTACTCCCATGTACGGGTAGCTACGTACACCTTGTCGAAGTAAAACGACACGTCACTTTGGCCAGCGATATTTCGCCTCATCATCCTATTGTAATTGCTACCGACTGTAAGTAGTCCGTAGGGTAGCCTGGTAAACTGTATAGACCTCTCTCAGTCGCAAAAGCCGTCAGTTTTTTGGACTCCTTAGCGAGAGGTATTTGATAGTACGCTTTACACAAATCGAATTCGGTGATAAATTTAGCGTCTTCAAATAAATGGAGATTTTGATCTATTAGCGGGATGGGCTCGGCGTCGAAAACAGGCACTGAATTTAATTTTCGGAAGTCCACGCACATACGAAATAATTGATCCGGTTTCTTAACCATTACTATGGGGGAGCAATAATCGGACTCGGATGGCTCTAAAATTCCGAATTTTAATAAATTCCTGACATCCTTATTGAAGGCTTCTCGTAGGTGGATCGGTAAAGGATATGGTTTGCTTCGCACCACTGAATTAGTTTTTAGTTTTATTTCAGGGATGAAATCCTTGGCACATCCGAGGGTTTCAGAAATTACTTCTGGAAATTCCATGACCAAGTTCAACATTTCCGCTTTCTGTTGAATCTCTAAGTGGGGATTTATCTTTAAATCCACCCGAGGGTCTTCCGGGGTAGGTGAGAGCGATGGAAGTTCCTATTCCTCGTCTTGTTCCACACACACGGTGTGTATGACTTGCAGGGGCTTACCCGGGTAAACGGCATCCATCGGTTTTTCTTCGTCTAGAAGGGTAATATTCTTCATGCACGCGCTGCGGTGATATTTTTTTAGCATGTTTATGTGATAGGTTCTTCGCCCTCTTGGGGTATCTATCAAGTAATCCAATGAACCCCGTGCCTCAATTACTTTAAACGGTCCCTTCCACTTGGCCCATAACTTATTATTTTCGGTCTGGAGCAATAATAAGACTTCATCTCCTGCCTTTAATTTTCGCGCCTTTGCTTTTATATGGAAGTAGTCCCGATATTTGACTAAATTTTTCTCGGCGTTCTCTCGAGCTTAGCCAGAGCAATATTCTAGGCGCTCGCGCATATCCATCACGTAGGCATAAGACGATTTAATTTCTTGGTCGAGATTCGCGTTGGAAAATAATTCCTTAAGAATACTCATAGGACCTCGCACATTTCCGCCGTATAATAGCTCAAAGGAAAGAATCCCAACGTCCGATGAGGTATTTCTCGGCAGGCGAAAAGGGTTGCAGGCAGGTATTTGTGCCACTGAGTATGGTTGTTTTGACACAACTTCTTCAATATATTTTTGAGAGTCCCGTTTAATTTCTTGCAGATTTTGTTAGTGGATGGATTAAATGGACTTGTAAAAATTGGCTTGACTAGCAGTAGTTTATTAAAATACTCCATCAATTCTGAGGTGAATTGGCGCCCTCTATCCGATAGAATTTCTTTAGGTAGGCCTACTCGTGCAAATATTGAAATTAATGCTTCCGCGCAGGGAATAGTGTCAATCTTCCGTATTGCCACGGCATCTGGAAACCGGGTGGCACAATCCACTAGGTTAAGAATGTATAGGTGTCCTCCACTTGAAGGGGGCTGAATTGGTCCCACCAAATCAATTTGCTACTCGAAATAATGGTTCGGTTATAAAGGGCACTTTTTGTAAGGGTGCGGGAGGTACCTGTCCTCTGGATGGATCCTTCTGACACACATCGCATGATCGGCAATAGGCCACAATTTTACTGGCGTCCTGGGGCCAATAAAAGTATCGGAATATCCACTGCGCCGTTTTGTTGTGCCCAAAGTAACCGGCTAATATTCCATCATGCGCCGTATTCAAAATTCTTTGCGTGTATTCTTGAGGTACACATAGTGCTTTGTTGCTCTGCTTATCTTCCTGGTTGATAGCACGGTAGAGAAGTGAGTCCTCTACGATATTTTGGACAGGCTTCTTTTGTTTCACCTTTAATAGCTTTCTCCCATAGAGGTTTAAGAGTGGGGCACTCCTTCTGAACAAAAGCGAAGGAAGTCAATTTTAAATCATTGTCTTCGAGGGTAATCCTCGGGGTCAACTTAGCAGGTTGCTCTTTCCTCTGGGCATCTTGTCCCCGGGTGACTACTTGTTGGGCCACTCCTTGCTGGGGAATTAGGGGGTTTTGTCCGATTAGTACTGCGCAGAACTTAATCGGGACTACTACCACGTCCGTCCAACCGGTGAAATATCTCCATTGTATATGACATCTCACGAAGGGGAATCGATTGTCGCGTCCTAAAAAGTCGTGGACGATTGCGAATTTCTTATAGTTAGGGTTTACTGGGGGCAGCAACTTGTCGGATACCACTATGCACGTTCATCCGGTGTCTCTGAATAAAGTGGATACTCGGCCCCCATTAACATTGCCCTTTTCAAATTGTAGGCCGCCTGGCGAACTTTTGTTGAATAGAAAGTTGACCTGTTGCTAGGGCCCTTCGGATGTTGGCATTGGGATGGAGGATGCATCAGCTTGGCCTACTGGGATCGTGGCAGTCAGGTTTTGCACCTGTTGCCTCGAATTCTCCCTCAGTAGGGAGTTGTGTGGGCACTGAAAACTAAGGTGACCTATTATCCCGCAGGTATAACAAGTGACGGGCTTACTGGGATACGTGCCGGTATTAGGGTATCATCCTTGTGGAACCCTAACTTCTTTTTTATTTTTTTCCGAAATTTGGCTTATAAGTGCCTTTTGCTGCTAAGAACTTAAAGGGCTTCTCCTGCAAATGCCTTGGTGGCGGCCCATTTTTCTTTGGGGAGGGAGCCTTCTCTTTCTTGTACTCCCTCGGATATAAACGATGATTTATCGCGTGGAGGTCAGCCTCGTCCAGACACTCGTTGAAGGTAGAAGCTTTTCGGTCCTTAACGAATCCACAGATTTCCTGGTGTAGTGTGCTTAGTAACTGATCTCTAAGCATGAAGTCGACGACCGAAGCGAATTCGTTCTCTACCCCTTCTGACTCCACCCAAAACTGTAGGCTTTGACGAAGCTTACAGCCAAAATGTTTGTATGTTTGTCCAGGTCTTATACGAGCCTGCCCAAACTTCATCCTATACTCTTCCGGGTTAAAATTTGTTGCTGAGAGAAGTTTGGCTCTGAGAGTGGAATAGTACACAGTCGCTTCTGAGGGTAAAGATACGAATATCTCTCTCATCCTACGATGAGTAGTGGTAACAGTCTGGCGACCCCATCTACTTTTAGGTCCCATTCATTAACTTCAAATATTTTCTCAAAATGGGAGAGATATGAGCATAAATCTTCTTCGTCCCTGTACTCCGGGAGTTTCATGCTGGCCGCTAGTGACACTCCTGTTTTGGATGATACTGATTGCACCTCTAACTGGTCTTTGCTAAGAGCTCTTTCGTGGGAACTTATCTTCTCTCTTTCATCAGCTTCCATTTTCGTCTTTTCTCTCCTTTCTTCTTTTTCGTTCCTCTCTTTCTCCTGAATAAACGAGCTCAGATCGGTTCCTTCCAGTCCGACGCTTTGACCTTGCTTCCGATAAAGGTCGAACGATGCCATCGCGCTTATGTAGGTCATCTACCTTGTTTTTAATAAATCTTGACCTACTTCACCACCGAAACTTACCACTTGACCTAACAATTACCTATAGATTGTTTCCACCTCTAACTTTAACAATTTTCCTCTCGTCTAATATTCTATTATTCCTGGTATTCATTTTACGTGTTAGCTCTTCCTTAAAATAGAAACTGCTGGGTTCTTTCTAATATAAAACCTACAGACTTGACATCACTTTTATAATGTCGTAGTATGGCCCTTTTTTAATCACTATACACTTTGACACCCTTTTTGTAGCGGTATGCTTTGTGGTGCGTGAGTTACTTCTTTGATGAAGTAGGCTTTGTTCTAAGAGTGCTAATTCAGTAGTTATGTTCCTAAGAAAGAGCTATTTAGACACATAAGGATAAAAGGAAATACCAGATTTATACCAACATAAACATATATTTTAAATGAAACACTTAACTATATCAAACAAACAGTTAACACATTTCTATCTTTGGCATCTGTTCAAATCGAACGGATATGATTACAAAAATAAACAAATAGGCTTCCCGTAAACATACCAATTGCCGATTAGTATTTTTATCGCGACTCTATTTGATTAGCTTTAAACATTAAATTAACGTACTCTCGTCTACAAGAACATATGACATAGGTTCGAGAACAATGGTTTCTACTACCCTTAAACGTGGGACGTACTAAACTTCTACTATCGCAATATGAATATAAATGTTCTTTCTAACTTACATGACAGGAGGTATAAGGGATTGCTGGATGTCGCTGGAGGACTTATCTCTCGCTTTGGAGTGTTGTGGCCGATGGTTGAATTTTCGTCGAGAAGGGATGGCTTTCCGCCTGTAGGGGGCTGATTCTTCAACGTAATTAAAGAACGGGAGTTTGTTTGGGCTGAGTTATTCTCCTCTCACTCTTAAGGAGCTTTCAGATGTGAGAGTCACTCGAGTGTGAGCGGCTTTGCTTTTCTTCAGTCAGACTTCTTCACCGTCTGTAACGGATTCTTCGGTATGGCAGCGATATAAAGCTTAAATATTTAGGTTAATACGGCCCGGAAAAGGGGGGATCGATTTTCTCAATCTGATCCTATCGTTTCTCACGGAAATAATCTTTTATAGCTGAAGGATCAATCTTTACGACCTGATCCTCCTTCTCGCGTATCGAATTCTAATCTTTTTAACGGGCGCAAGGATCGATCTTTTACGAACTGATCCTCCTTCTTGCGTATCGACTTCTAATCTTCTTGTCGGGCTGAAGGATCCATCTTTCACGAACTGATCCTCCTTCTTGCGTATCAAATTCTAATCTTCTTGTCGTGCTAAAGGATCTATCTTTCACGAACTGATCCTACTTCTTGCGTATTGACTTCTATCTAATCTTCTTTTCGAGCGGAAGGATCGATCTTTTACGAACTGATATTTCTTCTTGCGCATCGACTTCTAATCTTCTCTCTTTCTTTGCGGGGCTTATTTATAGGCGGATTTCAGCCCCATCTAAAGAGGGAAGTAACCAGGTTACAGAGGCAGGGGGGGGGGGACGCGAATGGTGCGTTCACATCTGGGGAGAGCGAGGATTGCATAGGGTGGCACTGGGGTGCCCAACTCGGCTTGCTAATTAGAGGCTCGCCTTTGCATCGCTACTTGGCGTGCCTTTTGACTAGTACCGCTTTTTTTTATAACCACGAGTTTATTGGTCTCGTATGTAATTGGATCGTTAGAGCGTCGTTTGAGGGCCTTATGTGGTTGGCTCGCTAATTAGAGGCTCTCAACCACACCGCTACTTGGCCGCCTTTTGACTAGCACCGCTTATTTTCATAACTACGGCTTTATGGGTCTCGTAGATAATTGTATCATTAGACCGTCGTTAGAGGGCCTTATGTGGTCGCCTTATAACAGATGTTAGTTCCAACTGCCCAAAGCGGCGGGGAGATCAATCAGGGTAAGCAGTTGTGGGTATTCGCCGGCTACCGTTGCCACGCTTCTCCTCATGGGGGGGAGGGGGGGTTGCTTTAATGTACCTATACTCTACATTTCTCCACACTGAGAATAGGGTTTTTGGAAGCCAGAGCTTGCCTGGGGATCATGCAGTGGAAAGGTATAACATTTGGTGATTTTTCTATAACTCTTGAAACAAAACCTTACTTAGAACTTATCATGACTGGAGCCTCGTCTGTGTACATCCCACAGAGATTGCCCTTTTCAAGACATTTGCTTCAAAGAATTGTGAAAGTTCCTGCATTACATATTCACCTTTTGTAGATTATTCGAGAGTTTTACAAAACAATAATTCCTCCTTCATCTCCTCACCATGAACATACCTTTCAAAAACGATGAGTTGTGAGCAGGACTGGACGTCAGTGGACTCGTCGAGTTTAATACTGTATAATTCAGCTTCTTTAACTTTCTATATCACCTGCTCTTTGATATCATCTAACATAAGAGATATTCGGCGTTGCACTGTATTATTTGAGAGAGAAATAACACTCAACTTTTCAGGACTTTTCTCACCCAAAACAAACTTGACTATAGTTGTGGCACATGGAAAAATTACCTACTCCCCAATGGTGTGATGTTTCTTTTTCTTTGCTATTTAACGGATACGAAAAACGATGCCTCCACTAATACAGAAGTTTGTTGGTGAATGGAACCACTGGCACTAAGTCATTATCTCTTCATATTCAATTCCTGTCGACCAAGGAAAGAACGATCCTTGCCAATATGTTGAGAATGTGTAGTTATCAGCTGTAATTTAAGCTTGCTAGGCCTCAGTGATTCAGGTTCTCATACAGAAACCATAGCAGAGGAAGTATTCCATAAGTTATTGAGTAAAAATATTTTGGAATCGAAATGCATTCCAATGAATTATTTTATCGACAACACAAAATCATATATAAAAATGGAATTACACTGAATCAAGAAAGAATGAGGCATATTACTCATGCGTCTGGCAGCAGGGCATTGTTAAAACCTATACCGAGTACAGACGCACCTGCTCTTCTGGCTGGCTCAGTTGTTGACTAGCTGTTCTAGTGTGGTGGGGCTTGTAATTTTTGTGGACATAGCCTCAGCTTGTGTTCCCCTAATCTTTGATATATGCCCGTGAGTTTGCAAATCTAGGGTCTAAACGAAAGAGGTCCACCTTCAACATGTGATCACGAGATGATAGTTTCACCGCGATCCTTAGACCCCATCTAGATTAGATGCCCTCCAGAAAACTTTACAGGCTAACCAACTGGATAGGCTACTCAGAGTACTTATATAGACATCAACGAAATAATTGAAGCTACCATAGAAGAGTTAGATCAAGAGCTTGAGAACCTGACAGAGGCGCTAGTAGAAGCTGATAACGAGCATGTTTCCCTCGCAGAATATAGAACACTGATGCACCCACTAAGGACTGCACAAATTGACAACCTAGAGCAACAATATATAGCCCTGAGGGACCCAAAGAGGGGATAGGGTGCAAATACAGCAGGCAAGATGGCTTTGATTTGTAAAGGCCCTATACAGCTAAGTCAACCCAAAGAAACTAAGGAAAAATCTCAATAGAGCCAGAGGAAAGAGAGAGTAAATGCCCTAAATCGAAATTATTCAAAGTGGGGAAAATCTAAAGAGCCCATAAAGTTGAAGACAAAGTACAATAGATATCGTTACGGAAAGGAGGGTAAAGTAGTTGGTCTCATTATCTCTCTGTACGGATACGAAAAACACGTAAAGAAAATATTCGGATTAGTGAAGGCGAGCTTAACCTAATTATATCAACTTAAAGGCCTTAAGAGAGAAAATAAGAAAACAATATACAAAACTCTAAAGGGTCCAAAATGCGGCAGTGTACATCATTTCTAACAGTAGAAGAAGAGAACATAAAATCTAAGGAACCTGCACTGCCTTATCAAATTTCTAGCCATAAATGTGTGCTTGCATAAAAGTGCCTGAAAGTGTGGCACAAGTTAAACAATTTACTAAGACAATAAAATAAAGGGGCGGATATCGCAAAATTACAAAGTAAACAAAGGAGGGAGTTTTAGGAGCGGAAACCCCAACTCGAGAGAGAATCCACTTATAATATGCACGAGAAGAAAGATTAATAAGCAATTACACGAACTTAAACAAAAGAATCAGCAGTAGACAAAGAAAAAGGAAAACAAACACAACGGATAAAATTAGAGGCGTAACAACCTCCACCAATCGAAGATAAATGTTTAAGAACAAGAATAAGTAAGAAGAAATAATGACTAACTATTAATTCATTCCCTTTCACCACTATGTAAACATCCATTTTCTACTCTACTCATTTAATATAATTTAACTTATACCTTTTTTTTTAAGATATAAGACGAATGTTTATCGGTGTAGCTCCAGCAGATTACCTGTATGGTCGAAAGGTGGCTAAAGGGATAGTCACATGTGGTAAATTGGAAAAAGTTCTCAAGAAGATGAACAATGGCTCTTTGGCAAGGAGGTATCTCCCATTCCTGTATATAGCATATCCTGCTTCGAATATATATATATATATATATATATATATATATATATATATATATATATATATATATATATATATATATATATATATGTATATATATATGTATATATATATATATATATATATATATATATATATATATATATATATATATATATATATATATATATGCATATACACGCACAAAGGAAAAGTGAAATAAGATTCCGAGCGCTTTTATCTTTATTCCTAAAGACCTTTTCAAGGAATGAACAGGAGGCTGGACATACATTGTCTTAAATAGTGGAAGGTAGGATTACACTACCCAGCTTTAAACTTTAAATAGTGGGTACAGAATCATGAATCAACCTTATTTGATATTTTATATATGTAGCGATAATGGGATCTAGCATGAATAAACCAGGGCTACGGTTGAAATTTGGGAAAGCGTTGATGGAGATACATTTTATTATGTTTCTCGAAATATAATTACGACATTTTATGACTAGTTTGGCACTGTTCCAGTTAATGCTATGGTTAAGATTGTGCATATGTAGTAAAAGAGCAGTTTGTTCCGTTGTGGGTTTATCTCCATAACTTTGAATCATGTGAAGTTTGTCAGCTTTTTCATATATATATATATATATATATATATATATATATATATATATATATATATATATATATATATATATATATATATATATATATATATTTATATGTATATATATGTATATATATATATATATATATATATATATATATATATATATATATATATATATATATATATATATATATATATATATATATATATATATATATATATATATATATATATATATAAGAGAAGCACGTACAGGGAGAAATAAGGTCGCTTCTAAGCATTGCCTCCACGTGATGGGCCTCGTTGTCGCTTACAAGCAATTTACGAAGCTCAAAAGCATGAGAATGAATAGGAGCGGGTTAACGGAATGCAGCCCTCATCAATCACTGTATTTAAACAAGGACCCTCTCTCGCAACCCCACGCCACCTTTCAGCCACGCTGGGAGTGGCTGAGACAAACGCTAGCCGAGCCGCGTTCGCCATTACTCAAACGATGGGCGATAGTGGCCTACCCCTTTTATTGTGTGAGCTTCCTCACGCCAGGCGTGCATATGTACCCGTATGAGGAGGAATCCTGAGAGATTTATGCGAGAGAAGCTCACTAGAGCACACGATCATAGTCCTCCTCGATTCGGGTTGTCATACGCCGAAGGCATGGAAACGTTGTATGAGAAAACCACGTATCCCTCCTTGGATGAAGCAAATATCCCCCTTAGAAATAGTTGAGAACTCTTCTCCCCGTGAGAATACACGCATGACTCCGCGCAACGACGACATCTGCAAAGAAGATCCTAGGTCTTACCCCCGAAACATTCCGTTGATGCCTCAGAAGAAAACCATTCTCCGTTTTCCTGTAAGAATTTCCCCCCGAAGAATTTCAAGCCTCCATTCTCGAAGGCCCTGCTTCCCCCCCTCCCATCATCTGAAAGGAATACTTCAACTCCAAGCAAGTTGACCTCGTCGAGGTGACCCAACCATTACCCACCACATCCATTTTTGTGCAAGGTATTGTAACGACTATTTTAGCTTCCCAAAATTAATTTATAATTGCCGTCTACCGTTCCTCCATTATCATTTTGTGCTTGCCATGTCCCCTTGTATACTTATTTTTTAATTCCATCCAGCCTACCCCTTTTTATGGCATTTTAAATACCTAATCTTCTTACTGGCCCGTTGATAATTGTATCTATTTGACTTATTATATGTCTGTTTATTGTTGTACTATTAAACCTAAATTATTAGTATTTATTAAAGTACATTACATACTTCTCTCAACTCCTTTACTTTCCGACCCTTGAGCTCATCATAGCTGTGTAACCAAGTGATATTTGGAACTTTCAGACAATACAAAGTTTAAAGTAGCGCTATTGGACTAGCCCTCCCTTACGAGGATCTGACCTCGTAACCCGACATCGGCCGACCCAAAGTTATTAAAAGGAAACCCCCGTGCAATCTAAAATCAAGTATAATAGATGTATGTATGATATATAGAGCTATACCCTGACAATATATTTATATATATATATATTTTTATATATATATATATATATATATATATATATATATATATATATATATATATATATGGGTAACATTCGAGAAACTCGAGTCAAATGGTGCGGTCATTCGTGCTTTGCCAGGAATCTTTTTAACACTGGCCTCAAAATAGATTATATCAATCGATTGTCGTACATTATTTGTCGTTTACCGTCAAAGAAAATAGCATCGTTCGTATTGATTTCTACTATTTGCTTCGCTAGGTATATTTTAAAGATTCTGAAATTTATAAAATTCGAGAGCAATGGTGCGGTTAGTATAGAGAGGAATGATCACCGACAATGAGTTCGTCCTTCGATGCCTTGTGATGAACGATGTCCGGCTTGCACGACATGATGCATTATCGGTAGTTAAGTTTTGACTGATACTAACCACACAAAAATAATTATGATTCTTACTTTCATTTAAATTAAATTCAAATTCCGAAGAAATACTTCTTTAAATTTTACTTTTGTGGAAATTGTTTGTTTTTTAGTTGTATGTTCGGTGTTGCCGAAAAGGGTTGAAGAACTCCATTAGACTTTTCTAGCAGACTAAGCAATTATTATTACTCTTACTTAACCACATTACCGCATTTATCGAGGTTATTGTTGATTTAAAATTTATATATATATATATATATATATATATATATATATATATATATATATATATATATATATATATATATATATATATATATAAATATAAATATATATATATATATATATATATATATATATATATATATATATATATATATATATATATATATATATATATATATATATATATATATATATATAAATATATATATATATATATATATATATATACGGTAAAAAGGCTATTTCGGGCAGACACAGTCTTTATCAAAGACCTCAAAAGGAGCTCTTCTCACATACGCGTTCTCTCAGATAGCCTATTTTAGCTGTTCTCTTCTCGTGTATATTAGAAGGGCTCCTTCTGAGGGCTTTGATAAAGACTGTGTCTGTCAAAAATAGACTTTAACCGCATAATTAATTTGGTTACTACAATAATTTTTCTTATATATATTATATATATAAATATATATATATATATATGTATATATATATATATAAATATGATGAAAATTAATGCAATATCACAAGAAAAGATGAGGAATTAAACCACATTCTCCCAAGACAATTTAATTCAGAACAGTTTCGGTGTATCTCACACCCTTTTTCAACTGACACTGGATAGAAAATATAAAAAAAGTGCATACAAACCTAATAACACAGGGTCAGGTCGTGAAAGATGTCCTCTTTTTTTCCCCCAATCCCCTACTGGGGCTAATCTAGGGGGGGCGGGGGGTAGGCTTAAACATATTGAAGGGCTGACATTTTACTATTTTGTTTATTTGCTTTCTTATTACGGGAGTAAAAGAAAATTACCCCTTATGTGATAGAATGGGTTGAGGCCGCGTTAATTTCAACCCCTATCACATATTATTTAAAACCACGATGCTCGCACGTGCAACTTCGCTTCGAAGAACGGCGCCTTATCGCAGCCACCTGAGTCAATGTTTAAACAAGGAAGTTTATCTTCCCACCGTTCGCCTCCATACGCCGACCTCGCCAGATTGAGTTAGGCTTATGGGGCGATAAGGCATTGTTCACAAGCTCGGCTGTGCATTCCCTCAAAGCTCCCACTCCATTGTCCCCCCACGGTAAGGGAGTGTCTCGACTATTTAGATGGAAACTTTACCACTAAGATCAGATTGAAGATCCAGATTTTCGTCGCGAAGCATCAACACGACCCACTCTCCCTTTGTGCGCCAAGGGACCTCGACCTCGAGATTCACCATCACTTGTCCAGAAGGAGGACAATATCCCTTGAGTGGCAAGGTTTGAGCCTTTCGTGACGCCAAGTCCACAAGGCTTCCCCATTCGTTGTTCAGAAAGAGATTAACGTTAGAACAGCCATTGTTCGTTCGAGCCCGTTGACCAGAAACGGTTCTCACCCCTTCCCCTGTTGTTCAGAAAGAGAACAACGTTAGAACAGCCATTGTTTGTTCGAGCCCATTGCTCAAAAACGGTTCTCACCCCCTCTCCTGTTGTTCAGAAGAGAACAACGTAGAACAGCCATTGTTCTTTTGAGCCCGTTCGCCCAAGAAGTGGTTCTCACCCTTCCCCCTTGTTGTTCAGAAAAGAACAACATTAAAACAGCCATTGTTCTTGAGCCCGTAGAGAAGAGACGGTTCTCACCCCCCCAGCACGGTTGTTTAGAAGAGAACAACGTAGAACAACCCTTGTTCTTCAAGCCGATCGTCGAGAAACAGTTCTCATTCCCAAGTCGCCACGTCAGAATCAATTTCCCCCCCCCCTTTCGGCTGGAACTCGCCAGCGGAACCAAAATTCCTTCACGTCGCCTTCCAATGCACCACTAATATAAAATTACGTGAGCCGAACGTAACCTTTGTGTATTTAACCCTTTTGTCAATTCTATCCTGTGCTTTAAATGGTTAGCGAACTATACCATCCCTTTAAATTTATATTTGTTTTACCTTTTTAAATCTTTTAATCCTTGGATTAGCCCGAGCCCCCACGACCCTTTCCATTCCCTGTTTATGTCAATATTTTCCGTTTTGTGTTTTTGTTGATAGTTATTATTAATAAAACTCTATTTTATTAATGATAGCAATATTATTATCCTTGAGCTAAGTTCCACTTCTTAAGCATATCAAAGATACATAATATTAGCCCACCAGACATCCACGCACTCTAAAGATAATTAAAGAATTTCCCTCAACGAATAGTTATATATGGTATATCGTCGAGAGTCAGTTCTACTACATATATATATATATATATATATATATATATATACTATTTAAATTTGGTATCAGGTGTGTAAGGTTTAACGCAATAACTTTGCAAACACTGGTCTCAGTCGATTAAAGAAAAGTGTTATTTGTTATAATAATAGAGTATAGTAGTTCCCTTTTGTTTCAACGATTGCTATCCCCTTTTTTGAAACTTAAGAAGCTGGAGTAGCTCAAAGAACTGTTATAACAATTTGTTTGTGGTTTTTTTGGTGATTTTAGTTAGTGGTTATTTAGATCGAGAAACCAAGTACGAATAGGTCAGTGCCCATATTTAGGTAGGCTAAATTCTTTAGAAAGCATAATTCTTGTTGCAAGAAATTTTAGTTGGTTAACTATTGCGCCCCAAGTGCAAAGATGACTCAGTTCGAAATCTTTAAAGCGCAAGGAGAATCCTTGGGACTTTCCGGAAAAGAACTAATTGAGTACGTTCAAGAGGAGCAAAGAAAAGAGAGTGAAGAAAAAGAGAAAGAAAGAGGAAGAGAAATACAACGAGAAGAAGGAGAAAGAGAAATCCAACAAGAAGAAAGAGAAAGTGAAATCCAACGAGAAGAACAAGAAAGAGAAAGAGAATTTCAACGAGAAGAAAGAGAGGAACGGAGAAGACAAGCTGAGCTTCACCATCAGAATGAATTAGCTTGTGTTGAAGCAGAGATACAGTCCGCCAGTTCCCGTTCCGAAGCCCCACCTCCCCCCAATCTCTCACTAAAGATCCCCAATTTTAAGGATGGAGAGGATTTCAGAGCATTTTTAGCCCACTTCGAAAAGATCCTCGAAAACAATAACATAGATCTGCAGGCTCAAGGTGTAGCCAGATTACTTCCCCTGTTAAATTGTAAATTGCGCGAAATTTAAATATCTTTACCATCTGAATGTATAATTATCTACAGCACCTTTAAAGCTGAGTTATTGGCCGCTCATAATATGAACCATGATTTCTACCGCCAAGAATTTCGAGGAGGTCGTATTAAACCTGGACAGACGTTGCGTCAATTCGGATACATTCTTCAGAGGAAATTTAAATTTTGGTTAGATTCCTCAAAGGTTGATCCAAATTACGAGTCCTTAACAGACTTCGTGTTGCGAGATCAATTTTTGGCATCTCTCCCGACGGAGATCCGCGCGTTCGTCAAGAATCGTCGGTGCCAGACCTTTAAAGAATGTACCAAAGAAGCGGATGTCTATGTCGCAAGCCATAATTTATACCCAAAGGAGAATCGAACTTCTCACCAATCCCCCTACAAGGAAAGAAGGAAGGATACGCGCCCCTTCACAGGAAAGCCGACGAAGTTTCCGAGCCCTCTTAAAACCCCAAAACTTCTTTCCCCAAAACCAACAACGGGACTCCAAACCTCCCGTTAAGATTTCTCCTCCATCTTTCTTCTCTAAGAGACCAATCATATGCTTTACCTGTAATGTAGAAAACCACATGAGCTGAAATTGCTCCCAAAATTCTAGGCTTAAAAGCGGACCAGCCCACCAAGTTCACCATATTAATGCTACCCCGGCTCCCCTGGTGGTGCAGACCCAAGCAAAAACTTCTCCCCCTCCGTCAGGCCACCAGGTAAATTTTATTTTTGATAAAAGTTCATCGGGAACTTTGAAATTTGAGGAGGGCAGCGTGAACTGCTGCCGAGTATCGACTCTCGTCAGGGACACAGGATGTACGTGTTTCTTCGTATCCAACGAACTCCTCCTCCCCAATGGACCCCAACCACGAAAAATTTGCGGTGGTACATGACTACCTTGGGCAGGCGAACCAATTCCCCGTCGTTAGATGTTACCTGCAGTTTCAATATTATGATTGCCTGGGTGAAGTCATTTCAGCACCCATACAATTCTGTTGTGTACTTATAGATCAGAGCCCCAAGTAAGTTCCGACCCTGTGTCTCAGGCTGCTTTTCCTCGAGGCCGAGCTAAGAAAGAAGCCCAGGAGCCCGTCCCCATTAGAACCCCGATACCGTCCGATTTCTCGGAGACCCCTAAACAGGACTTTAGGACGGCACAAAAATAGTGTGAATTTTTAACACCCTTACGCGATAAGGCCCTCGACAAGGACACGAAGACTGTCCGTGGTGCCCCCCAAAAAAGAACCCCCCACGTTCCCATGGAGATACCTTCGTAGAACTGGACGAAACATCGGCGCTTGAAGAAGATTAGCCCGTGGAGTCCCTTAATGTAATACAGATAGTGTGCACCCAACCTGATGCAGATTACCCTCCTCCTTCCCTACCAGGCAAGTCTTTGGAACCCTCTGACCTGGACCTTGACGCGCAGCTGACACCACATCAAAAGAGTAATTAATGGGTAAAAATATATATACATACAAAAAAAAAATAGACATTGAGCGTTACAAAATTTAGACATATACATTAACTAATTATAACACAAGAGAATGTTATTTAAGTCGTACAAGACGGTATATACCTAAATGGAGATACTAATTCTATAAATACAATTACTCTACGCTATTCAGTAACGCATTCCTACTGAGTGCGTCAGCGACCTGTTTACCATTTAACCACCCTATTAGCTCCTTTCGAGCGACTGCGCGAAAATGGCCTAACCATTGGCCCCCGCAAATGCCATTTTGCCCACGAAACCATAAAATATTTGAGTTTCGAAATAGGACAAAGCAAGTTAGGTCCCCAAGAGAACAAGATTAAGGCAATCGCTGACATGCCCCTCCCGATTACAAAGAAGCAATTAAGATTGTTCCTAGGATCAGCTTCTCACTATCAGCGATTTGTTCCGAATTTCGCTGCAATTTCGGCCTCCCTCAGCCCCCTTCAAAAAAATAATTCCCCCGATCGTTTACGTTGGAATGATGTCGCTATTTTCTATTTTAATCAGCTCAAGAGTAAGCTCATTTCTGCCCCCATTTCAAAGTTGCTCAACCCAGTAAAATCCTTTGGGAGTAAGCCCGACGCGTCCAACGAGGGCATTGGAGTTGTACTCTTTCATTACGAGGATGACGCAACGAATCATCCAGTTGCATATGCTAGTCGCCAATTATTACCACGCGAAAAGAGATATGCCCCTATAGAGAAGGAAGCTCTATCAATTATCTGGGTTATAGACAAATTCAAAAGGTACTTGATAGGAAAAGAATTTCAGATAGCAACCTACCACCGTCCGTTAGCCTATATTAGGAATGTGCGACACTCCAACGGCCCATAAAAGGTTCCGATAAACAGGTCGCTGACGCACTCAGTAGGAATGCGTTACTGTATAGCGTAGAGTAATTGTATTTATAGAATTAGTATCTCCATTTAGGTATATACCGTCTTGTACGACTTAAATAACATTCTCTTGTGTTATAATTAGTTAATGTATATGTCTAAATTTTGTAACGCTCAATGTCTATTTTTTTTTTGTATGTATATATATTTTTACCCATTAATTACGTATAAATTATTTTGTTCATATGTACTAATTTTATATCATTTCATTGCTCCATGCCTTTTTTTTTATTTAGTTTGTATGAAAGGTTATTTTTCCTTGAAATCAAAAGATCAAAATAATCATATGTATTGAGGTAATACTACTTAGGTGCAGGAAGGTACGGTTGGTACAAGAAAACGAGTTCCACACAACGGAGATCTATCGTTGTCACTTCGCTCTTTTTTCAAGGTGACAACTTCCCCCGGAATGGAGGGGTGTGATAGAACGGGTTGAGGCCGCGTTAATTCCAACCCCTATCACATATTATTTAAAACTACGATGCTCCCACGTGCATCTTCGCTTCGAAGCTTGGTGCCTCATGGCAGCCACCTGAGTCAATGTTTAAACAAGGAGGTTTATCATACCCCCGTTCGCCCCCATACGCCGACCTCGCCAGATTGAGTTAGGCTTATGGGCAGATAAGGCATTGTTCCCAAGCTCGGCTGTGCATTCCCTCGTAGCTCGCACTCCATGGTCCCCTCACGCCAAGGAAGTGTCTCGACTATTTAGATGGAAACTTTACCACTATGATCAGATTGGAGATCCAGATTTTCGTCGCGAAACATCACCCTTAACCTCTCTCCCTTTCTGTGCCAAGGGACCTTGACCTCGAGATTTAACATCACTTGTCCATAAGGAGGACAATATCCTTCGAGTGCCAAGTTTCGAGCCTTTCGTGACGCCAAGTCCACAAGGCCTCTCCCTCGTTGTTCAGAAAGAGAACAACGTTAGAACAGCCATTGTTCGTTCGAGCCCGTTGACCAGAAACGGTTCCCACCCCTTCCACTGTTGTTCAGAAGAGAACAACGTAGAACAGATATTCTTCTTTTGAGCCCGTTCGCCAAGAAACAGTTCTCACACTCTCCCCTTGTTGTTCAGAACAGAACAACATTAGAACAGCAATTGTTCTTGAGCCCGTAGACAAGAGACGGTTCTCACCCCCCCATCCCTGTTGTTCAGAAGAGAACAACTTAGAACAAAGAGAACAACGTCAGGATCAATTTTTTCTCCCCCTTTAGCTGAAACTCGCCAGCGGACCAAAAATTCTTTTACGTCGCCCTCCTACTGCACCACTAGTATAAAATTACGTAAGCCGAACGTTACCTTTGTGTATTTAACCCTTTTGTCAATTCTATCCTGTGCTTTAAATGGTTTAGCGGACCATCCCATCCCTTGAACTTTATATTTGTTTTACCTTTTTAAATGTTTTAATCCTCGGATTAGCCCGAGCCCCCACGACCCTTTCCATTCTCTGTTTATGTCAATATTTTCCGTTTTGTGTATTTGTTGATAGTTATTATTAATAAAACTCTATTTTATTAATGATAGCAATATTATTATCCTAGCACTCAGTTCCACTTCTTAAGCATATCGAAGATACATAATATCGGCCCGCCAGACATCCACGCACTCTAAAGATAATTAAAGAAGTTCCCTCAACGAATAGTTATATATGGTATATCGTCGAGAGTCGATTCTACGACACCTCAGGTAGATATTATTTAAAAAGGTAAAACAAATATAAATTAAAGGGATGAGATGGTTCGCTCAGCCATTCAAAGCACAGGATAGAGTTGACAAAAGGGTTAAATACTCAAAGGCAACGTTCGACTAACGTAATTACACTTGTTGTACAAAGGAAGGCGACGTAAAGGAATTTTTGGTCCGCTGGCGAGTTCCAGCCGATTCAAGATCGATTCCACGATTCTTCTCTTAACATAGTATAAGATTTAAATACCATTTTACTTCAATTCAAATCGATCGAATGATTCAAGTCTCTAACATGGAAGAATATTCCATTTCTTTCGCCACCCACTCTAATATTTCTTTTGTGTTCATACAATCTCTTGTCTAGATTTCTCCCCGTTTTCCCTAGATGAACTTTATGGCAATCGTTGCATGGTATTGCATATACTCTTATGTCGTAGAATGGACTCTCGACGATATACCATATATAACTATTCGTTGAGGGAACTTATTTAATTATCTTTAGATTGCGGGGATGTCTGGGTTAACCGATATTATGAATCTTCGATATGCTTAATTAGTGAAACTGAGCTCAAGGATAATAATATGACTATCACTAATAAAATGGAGTTTTATTAATAAAAACTATCAACAACACACAAAAAAGAGAATATTGACATCAACAGAAAATTGTAAAGGGTCGTGGAAGATCTAGCTATTCCGAGGATTAAGAGATTTAAAAAGGTAAAACAAATATAAATTAAAGGGATGAGATGGTTCGCTCAGCCATTTAAAGCACAGGATAAAGTTGACAAAAGGGTTAAATACTCAAAGGCAACGTTCGACTTACGTAATTACACTTGTTGTACAAAGGAAGGCGACGTAAAGGAATTTTTGGTCCGCTGGCGAGTTCCAGCCGAAGGAGGAGGGAATTAAATGATCTGGACGTGGCATCTTGGAAATGAGAAACGTTTTTTGACGAATGGGCTTGAAGAACAATGGATGTTCTACGTTGTTCTCTTCTGAACAACAGGGGAAGATCCGCGCATTCGTCAAGGATCGTCGGTGCCAGACCTTTAAAAAATGTAGCGAAGAAGCGGATGTCTAGGCCTCAAGGCAAATTCATACCTCAAAAGAGAATCGAACTTCTCCCCAATCCCCATACAAGGAGAGAAGGAAGGATTCTTGCCCTTTCACAGGAAAACCGACGATGTTCCCGAGCCCCGTAAAACCCCAAAACTTCTTTACCCCCAAACAACAACGGGACTCCAAACCTCCCGTTAAGATTTCTTCTTCATCTCTCTTCCCGAAGCGACCAACCATATGCTTCACCTGTGGTGTAGAAAACCACATAAGCTGGAATTGCCTCCAAAATTCTAGGCTTAAAAGCACACCAGCCTACCAAGTTCACCAGATTAATGCCACCATGGCTCCCCCGGTGGTGCAAACCAAAGCAGCAACTTCTACCCCTCCGTCAGGCCACCAGGTAAATTTTTTGATTAAAGTTCATCAGGAACTTTGAAATTTGAGGAGGGCAGCGTGAACGGCTACCGAGTATCGACTCTCGTCAGGGACACAGGATGTACGTGTTTCATCGTGTCCGACGAGCCCCTTTCCCCAGTGGACCCTAACCACGAAAAATTTGCGGTGGTACATGACTACCTTGGGTGGGCGAACTAATTCCCCGTCGTTAGATGTTACGAAAGACGTCACGTCAGGATCATTTAATTCGCCCTTCTTTCGGCTGGAACTCGCCAGTGACCGAAAATTCCTTCACGTCGCCTTCTTCTGCACAACAAGTGTAATTACGTAAGCTGAACGTTACCTTTGAGTATTTAACCGTTTTGTCAACTCTATCCTGTGCCTTAAATGGTTTAGCGAACCATTCCATCCCTTTAACTTTATATTTTTTTTACCTTTTTAAATCTCTTAATCCTCGGATTAGCTCGATTTCCAATGCCCCTTTCCAATTCTCTGTTTATGTCAATATTTTCCGTTTTGTGTGTTGTAGATTGTTTTTATTAATAAAACTCTATTTTATTAATGATAGGAATATTATTATCCTTGAGCTCAGTTCCAATTCTTAGGCATATTAAAGATACATAATATCGGTCAACCCAGACATCCACGCACTCTACAGATAATTAAATAAGGCCTCTCGACGAATAGTTATATATGGTATAACGTCAAGAGTCCATTCTACGACAAAAATATATATATATATATATATATATATATATATATATATATATATATATATATATATATATATATATATATATATATATATATATATAGATACATATATATATATATATATATATATATATATATATATATATATATATATATATTTATATATATATATATATATATATATATATATATATATATATATATATATATATATCTATACATATCTATATATATATATGTATAAATATATATATATATATATATACTATTTAAATTTGCCTCGTTTCGGTGTGCGACGAGACAGTTTTTTCTGGTCACCTCATATATCCATGGCTTTTTTTCTCCTTTCGCCTCGTTTTAACCCTTGATCTTTAAATCTCCTTCAAACTATACTTTGGGAAATTTTAATGATCAAGATTCATTCAATTCCCCCAACGATTTCATGTGGATAATATGGTTAGGGGATGAAGCACGTATGATAGATATACTTCGTCTCGGTTTGCTAAGATGGTAATGACATCTTTACATCCTTATAGAAGTCTAAATATCGCGTACAGATGTCTACGCAGAAACACTCCAGTACAAAGCTGCGCGCCCTCTCGTATCCCTAAAATGCACTTCTCGCCTCGAATCTCCGTCGCATTCTTTCGCACCACCGTAAACTCTGAGATGGCTCGAAGGCGTAAAAGAAATACCGTCGGCCCAAAGATGAACAAAGGTCTTCGCGCGACGATACGGATTTTACGAGATTTCGTTTTTCTCTCTCGATTCTGCTCGTGAGAGAAATAAAAGGAAGATCTCTCCCTGGTATCAGGCAAAAGCCCTTGAACCTAGGTCGGATTCGTTTGAAACTCGATCCACATAGGAAACTGTTCACCCGCTGCAAAGAAGGAACTTCTCGGTGAACAATAACTAGAGGTCGAAGGTTCTATTATGTATAAACTAATTAAATTATCAACTTCGGCGTTAAAGGCTTGGCGTAAATGAATCAGCATGGGATAGGGTTTTGAACGGACGGGTTCTAAGGTTGTTAATTTAATATCATGCTCAAAACTAGTAGCGCATCCAGGCTTCTCTGAAATAACGTCCTCAAACTGACATAATAGTTCTTGTAGCTGACTCTTGTGATGTGGTGTGAGCTGCGCGTCGATATCCAGGTCAGAGGGTTCAAAAGGCTCGCCTGGTAGGAAAAGGAAGAGGGTAATTGGCATTTGGTTTGATGCACACTGTCTGGATTACATTTAGGGATTCCGCGGGGTAATGCTCTTCAAGCGCCGATGTTTCCTCCAGTGCTACGAAGGTATCTTCATGGGCGCTTCGGTGGTACTTTTTCAATAAGTTGACGTGATAGAGCTTATCGCCTGCTGAGGTACCAATGAGGTAATCTACCGGTCCTCGTACCTCGCGAATCGAGTACGGACCTTACCATTGGCTCAGTACTTTATTACTGGATGTGGGAAGGAGCAAGAGTACTTCATCACCGGGCTTAAATTTACGATCTTTGGACCTGACATCAAAATAGGTTTTATATTTCTCCAAATTGACATCGGCATTTTCATAGGCGATGTGTGCGCATTTCTCGAGCCTCTGGCGTAGGTCCAAGAGAAGGTTCTCTTTTCCCTGTTGTTCAGAAGAGAACAACGTACAACAGCTATTGATTTCAAAGCCCGTTCGTCAAGAAACGGTTCTAATTTCCAAGACGCGACGTCAGCATCATTTAATTTCCCTCCTTCGCCCGGAACTCCCTAGTGGACCGAAAATTCCTTCACGTCGCCTTCCTCTGCACAACAAGTGTATTTACATAAGCTGAACTTTACCTTTGAATATTTAACCCTTTTTTTAAACCCTTTCCTGTGCTTTAAATGGTTTAGGGAACCATCCCATCCCTTTAACTTTATATTTGTTTTACCTTTTTAAATCTATCTTAATCCTTGGATTAGCTAGATTCCCCACCACCCTTTCTATTCTCTGTTTATTTCAATATTTTTCGTTTGTGTGTTATTGATAGTTTTTATTGATATGCCTTGTTCCTTTGAGCCCCTAGACAAGAAATGGTTCTCACCCCCCCATCCCCCTGTTTTCAGAAGAGAACAACGTAGAACAGCCATTGTTCTTCAAGCCCGTTTGTCAAGAAACGATTCTCATTCCCAAGACGCTATGTCAGGATCATTTAATTCCCCCCTCCCCCCTTTCAGCTGGAACTCGCCAGTGGACCGAAAATTCATTCACGTCACCTTCCTCTGCACAACAAGTGTATTTACGTAAGCTGAACGTTACCTATCTTAATCCTCGGATTAGCTAGATTCCATACGACCCTTTCCATTCTCTGTTTATCAATATTTTCCGTTTTGTGTCTTGTTGATAGTTTTTATTAATAAAATTCTATTTTAATAATGATACCAATATTATTATGCTTGAGCTCAGTTCCACTTCCTAAGCATATAGAAGATACATAATATTGGTCAACCCAGACATCCACGTACTCTAAAGATAATTAAATATGTTCCCTCAACGAATAGTTATATATAGTATATCTTCGAGAGGCCATTCTACGACATATATATATATATATATATATATATATATATATATATATATATATATATATATACTTTTTAAATTTAAATTGTATATATACATATATATATGTCGTAGAATGCACTCTCGACGATATACCATATATAACTATTCGTTGAGGGAACTTATTTAATTATCTACTCAGTGCGTCAGCGACCTGGTTATCGGAACCTTTTATATAATTTATCTTAAATTGATACTCTTGCAAGAGTTAACTCCAGCGCATAATTCGGCCGTTGGAGTGTTGCACATTCGTAATATAGGCTAACGGACGGTGGTCGGTTCCTATCTAAAAATTCTTTTCTTATCAAGTACATTTTGAATTTGTCTATAACCCAGATAATTGATAGAGCTTCCTTCTCTATATTGGCATATCTCTCTCCGCGTGGTAATAATTAGCGACTAGACTATGCATCTGGATGACTCGTTCTGTCATCCTCGTATTGAAGGAGTACACCTCCAATGCCCTCGTTGCTCGCGTCGGGCTTACTCCCAAAGGATTTTACCGGGTTGAGCAACTTTGAAATGGGGGCAAAAATGAGCTTACTCTTGAGCTGATTAATATATGAAACAGTGACATCATTCAAACGTAGACGATCAGGGGAATTCTTTTTTAAAAGGGAGCTGAAGGGCGCCGAAATTGCAGCGAAATTCGGAACAAATCTCCGATAGTAAGAAGCTGATCCTAGGAAAGATCTTGATTGCTTCTTTGTAATCGGGAGGGGCATGTCGGCAATTGTCTTAATCTTGTCCTCTTGGGGACCCAACTTGCTTTGTCCTATTTTAAAACCCAAGTATTTTTTGGTTTCGTGGGCAAAATGGCAACCATTGTTCTTCCAGCCCATTCGCCAAGAAACGGTTCTCACCCTTTCCCCTTGTTGTTCAGAAAAGAACAACATTAGAACAGCGATTGTTCTCGAGCCCGTAGACAAGAGACGGTTTTACCCCCCTGTTGTTCAGAAGAGAACACTGTAGAACATCCATTGTGCTTCAAGCCCGTTCGTTAAGAAACGGTTCTCATTCCCAAGACGCCACGTTAGAATCATTTAATCCCTCCCCCTTTAGCTGGAACTCGCCAGCGCACCGGAAATTACTTCACGTCGCCTTCCTCTGCACAACAAGTGTATTTACGTAAGCTGAACGTTACCTTTGAGTATTTAACCCTTCGGTAAACCCAGACATCCACGCACTCTAAAGATAATTAAATAAGTTCCCTCAACGAATAGTTATATATGGTATATCGTCGAGAGTCCATTCTACGATATATATATATATATATATATATATATACTATTTAAATTGATAGAGCTGGAAGAACAGTGGTTGTTCTATGTTGTTCTCTTCTGAACAACAGGGGGGGAGTGAGAACTGTTTCTTATCAACGGGCTCAAATCTATCTGAGGGTCAATTTTCTTTTAATCCCGTAATAAGAAATCAAATAAACAAAATAGCAATATGTCAGCCTTTCAATATGTTTGGGCCTACCCCCACCCTGCCAGATTAGCTTCAGGTAGGGGATTGGGGGAAAAAAAGTAGGGTCTTTCTCGACCTGTCCCTGTGTTATTATGTTTGTATGCACATCTCTTATATTTTCTACCTAGTGTCAGTTGAAAAAAGGTGTGAGATACACTGAAATTTTCTTAATTAATTGTCTTCGGAGAATGTGGTTCAATTCCTCATATATATATAGTATATATATATATATATATATATATATATATATATATATATATATATATATATATATATATAGTTATATATTCGACCAAAATGATAAAGCACTCTCTGGAATAATTCATATCTTGTAATTAGTCATTTGAGGTAAATGAATTCAGTTAACGCACACACACACACACACACACACTGATATAAATATATATATATATATATATATATATATATATATATATATATATATATATATATATATATATATAATATATATATATATATATATATATATATATATATATATATATATATATATATATATATATATATATATATATATATATATATATAATTATCTATTTATTTCAATGCTTTTATTTAATTACAAGCATAATTATTCGTGGGATGGAATTTACCAAATTTTTCCCAATCATGTAATTTTTCAAATTTTGTTTTATACTTAATTATAGTACTCTTTATTGAGTGTCCAAGTTCTACCCTCATGAGTTCTATTAGATTTGAGTATCGGCTCAATGGTGCCACTGTTTTAAGGTGATTTACATTTCTCCAAAGCATTTCTTTCTGTGTTTGCATTAATTTATGGGGCATTGTCATGCTGATATAGAACTTCATTGTTCGGTGTTTATGGATTTGTTATCTGCATATATATATGACTATTCTTTTGACAACCTCTTTGTATAAGTTGTTGTAGTTTATTCTTTCCTTTCATAAACCATCTCATACAGTCCTGAGGCTCCAAATTGTGACAGAACGTCATCCATGCTTTACATTTGTTACTACACAAGCCCGGTGAACATAATTTCCAACTCTTTGTCTAACTGAAAATCTGCCAAAGTGTTAATAATTTGAATACTTTTATTCCCAGAAATATTTAAATAAGTTTCCATGAATTACATTTTAAAAGACAATAGATTAATATTCTTAAATACTTGATAATTACTTTCATCTTGTCTATTAAATTTAGTCTATTGTTTATGTATTCAATATGTGTGATCTTTCGTCCACTGAATACAGTTTTTTCTGGTCACCTCATATATGCATGGCTTTTTTTCTCCTTTCGCCTCATTTTAGCCCTTGATCTTTAAATCTCCTTCAAAATATACTTGGTGATATTTTAATGATCAAGATTCATTGAATTTCCCCAACGATTTCCTGTGGATAATATGGTTAGGGGATTGAGCTCGAATGATAGATATACTTCGTCTCGGTTTGCTAAGATGGTAATGACATCTTTACATCCTTATAGAAGTCTAAATATCGCGTAGAAAGCTGCGCGCCCTCTCGTATCCCTAAAATGCAACTCTTGCCTCAAATCTCCGTCGCATTCTTTCGCACCGCCGTAAACTCTGAGATGGCTCGAAGGCGTAAAAGAAATACCGTTCCCTCAAAGATGAAAAAATGTCTTCGCGCGACGATACGGATTTTACGATAATTCGATTCTCTCTCTCAATCTTGCTCGTGAGAGAAAAAAAGGAAGAATTCTTCCTGGTATCAAGCAGAAGCCCTTGGACCTAGGTCATGTTTGTGTAAAACTCGATCCACATAGGAAACTGTTCGATTGCTGCAAAGAAAGAACTTCTCGGGGAATTGGTTGTTGCTGTCACGGTACTTATAGGTGCCAAACTTCTCGCAGCCCCTCGCTCCTTCAGAGTCTAAGGTTACACAGGACCTACCTCTGCTGATTAGTCTAGACGTAGCTTCCCACTCCAGGAGCCGAATTATCGGACAGATACTTCAAGGAAGAGGTCGGCTTTAAGTCACCGTGTGGCTCACCTTCGTGATCGAGCAAAGGATCAGCATATCACCGGTCTAGGATTACCCTCTCATCCGGTAACCTCAGCCGGCCGGAGTTGGTGCGATTATCGTCACCAGAAGATATTCACTGCCCCCCTTTAAAAATACTTACGAATTCGAGGGTATCGTTAATTAAAATTATCCCCTCCGCTTACTTCACCAGTTTATTTGTTACCTAGAATTCTCATCCCGCAACCCATACCCTCGAATATTAGAAGTTCTTACTTAATTCAGTGTTTAACTCAATAATAATATTCCCTTCGTTCTGTCTGGTGTCATTAAGACGTAAACATCCAATTGAGTAATCTGCAAGTAATTCTTACGACATTTTGTAGAGTTATTTATCCAGTGCAAGATTAATCATATTTATATTTATATACGCTGTTGCTTATTTTAAATTCTTGTACATTAAAGATTATTTTGGTATCTGTGTGTTCAACTAATTTGGACGATCCTTTGGCAATTATTAAGCAATCTACTCGGCTTGAATTTCAATATTCCACCGACCCACCCATGGTTGGCTTTTTCTGAGTGGGGAACACACTCAGGGGATCATCATCTTAGTTTTGATCAAAAGGGTACGCACGGGGGTTATTCTTATTCACTGGAAGTGGCTAAGGTAGGTGTGTTGGATACGCTTCACCTCCACTTCACCTCGGTTAGGTAATAAAATATATGTCCAGGAAGTGGTACTAGGATTACCTACTCACTCAAACCTAGACAATCCTTGCTACAAAACCTTTAGTCGCATGAGATCGTTTTATTTTGCTTTTGAAAACAGATATTTTACATTCTTTAGGATATTCTACTCATTATAACCCTAGACAATAGATAAGTTAGATTTGTTGTCTTTGTGCTTCTATAGGTTCTTTAATGATTTTTCTATTCACTTTTAAAAAGCTAGTTGGGTTGCTCTTTATGCAGTTCTCTATACAAAATTTACATGCTTGATAATCTATGTTCTCTTTAATAAATTTAGAATAATTTATTCAGAAGACAATTTCGAAGCATATAAATTTCCATCAAGAGCAGAGTATGGAGGCAATCTGTTTGTTTGATAATAATGTTCTTCATTCCAGCTTTCTCGAAGCTAATCAATTAATCAATGCATCAGAGCAAGGGTTTACTGCAAGCACCTCGAATAAACGCATCTTTACTTGGGATAATAGAACATGCATTTATTGAATCAAGGTGGCCAAGTTCTGCTTTACGACACTAGAAGCTTACAGGCTGGCAGGATGAGGCTGCACAAACTCAATGACTTGAAATATTCTTCCTATATTTCACCCAATGAAAACTATTTTTGCAAGAATATAGACATTCTTTAGGCATCAAATTTTTCAAGTTAAAAATTATAGGGAAGCTTGAATCAAGGATTTCTTCGCATCAAAGTGGGTGGATTTTTATCGATGAGGCATAAATGATCTTATTCTTCGATAGCAGAGATGTATAGCAGCTCAGTAATCATAATTTCCGTAATTTTAACAGAGGTATTAATAATTATTTCAAGAATACATATTCGTTTTTAAAATCGGTCATTATTTTCTGAGCAAACTAATATCTAAAACGATATTGAATACACATTCGTTAGAAATTTTACCTTAAATAAGAAAAAAAAATATTAATAAATTTCTTTCATTTTATATGTATGTATACATATATATAATAAAGTAATACAAAGATAATACACATTCTATACTGAACGTTTCGTACATCGTGTACGTCAAAACCAAGCTGAAACTAAGAATTATGAATAAAATATATATATTAGAAAAGATTTATTAAAAAGAGTAATATAATTTTTTCAGATTTTCATATATTCGGCAAAGGTATTTATAAAGGATTTGCATACTTTTATGTTCTTATATATACATATAAATATTTATATATATATATATATATATATATATATATATATATATATATATATATATATATATATATATCACTCAAAGTAGCACGAGAGAATGATGAAAATGAACCCACTAAACCACATTGAAAGAGAAAACGGAATAATTTTTCATGCAGTAATATTTTTATCACGTTTTTACGAAAGAATTCGTGCAGGGAAGCGATTCGAACCAGGCAGCGAGCACCGCTTTGATCACAGTTAAACGTATGCCGTTACTGCAAGGAAAAATTATTCCGTTTTCTCTTTCAATGTGGTTTAATGGATTCATATATATATATATATATATATATATATATATATATATATGTGAAGGATTGGTTATATTCAACAGGATGAGAGGTATTGTTTAGCTTCTTGAGAACCTTTTAATTTCCATAAGTGAATATTTTGGGGGAGAAAAAGATCGTAGAAGATCATTTGAACTCATTATTTATTATTTGCCCGAGGCACATATATATATATATAGATTGTCGTAAAATGGACTCTCGACGATATACCATATATAACTATTCGTTGAGGGAACTTCTTTAGTTTATCTTTAGAGTGCGTAAATGTCTGGCGGGCCGATATTATGTATCTTCGATATGCTTTAGAAGTAAAACTGAGCTCAAGGATAATAATATTGCTATCATTAATAAAATAGAGTTTTATTAATAATAACTATCAACAAACACAAGACGAAAAATATTGACATAAACAGAGAATAGAAAGGGTTGTGGGGGCTCGGGCTAATCTAAGGATTGAAGGATTTAAAAAGGTAAAACAAATATAGACTTAAATGGATGGGATGGTTCGCTAAACCATTTAAAGCACACGATAGAATTGACAAAAAGGGTTAAGTACTCAAAGGTGACGTTTGGCTTACGAAACTTTATACTAGTGGTGCAGTGGAAGGCGACGTGAAGGAATTTTCGATCCGCTGGCGAGTTCCAGCTAAAGGGGGTGAATAAGATGATCCTGACGTCACGTCTTGGGAATGAGAACCGTTTCTCGACGAACGGCTTGAAGAACAATGGCTGTTCTACGTTGTTCTCTTCTGAACAACAGGGGGGGGTGAGAACCGTCTCTTGTCTACGGGCTCAAGAACAATGGCTGTTCTAATGTGTTCTCTTCTGAACAACAAGGGGGAAAAGTGAGAACCGTTTCTTGGCGAACAGGCTGAAAAAGAACAATGGCTGTTATACGTTGTTCTCTTCTGAACAACAGAGGGGGGGGGGTGAGAAGCGTCTCTTGTCTACGGGCTCAAGAACAATGGCCGTTCTAATGTTGTTCTCTTCTGAACAACAAGGGGGAAGGTTGAGAACCGTTTCTTGGAAAGAGCTCAAAAGAACAATGGCTGTTCTAACGTTGTTCTCTTTCTAAACAACGAATGGGGAAGCCCTCTTAACTTGGCGTCACGAAAGGCTCGAACCTTGCCACTCAAGGGATATTGTCCTCCTTCTGGACAAGTGATGGTGAATCTCGAGGTCAAGGTCCCTTGACGCACAAAGGGAGAGAGGGTCGTGGTGATGTTTCGCGATGCAAATCTTCATCTCCCATCTGATCTTAGTTGTGAAGTTTGCATCTAAATAGTCTCAAAACTCCCTTGGCGTGGGGGACAATGGAGTGGGAACTTCGAGGGTATGCACAACCGACGCTGGGAACAATGCCTTACCTGCCCATAAGCCTAACTCAATCTGGCGAGGTTGGCGTATGGGGGCGTTCGGGGAGACGATAACCTCCTTGTTTAAACATTGACATCCGGTGGCTGCGATAAGACGCCAAGCTTCGAAGCGAAGATGCACGTGGGAGCATCGTGGTTTTAAATAATATGTGATAGGAGTTGAAACAAACGCTGCCTCAACCCGTTCTATCACACCCCTCCATTCCGGGGGGAAGTTGTCACTTCGAAAAAAGAGAGAAGGGACAACGATAGAGCTCCGTTGTGGGGAACTTGTCTTCTTGTGCCAAGCGTACCTTCCTGCACCTAACTCGTATTACCTCAATACATATGATTATTTTGATCTTTTCATTATAAGGGAAAATAATCTTTAATACAAACTTAATAATAAAAAAAAGGCATGGAACAATGAAATGATATAAATATAGTACATATGGGACAAAATAATTTATACGTAATTAATGGGTACAAATATATATATACATACAAATAAAAATAGACATTGAGCGTTACAAAATTCAGACCTATACATTAACTAATTATAATACAAGAGAATCTTAATTTAAGTCGTACAAGACGGTATATACCTACATGGTATACTAATCCTATGAATACAATTACTATACGCTATTCGGTAACGCATTCCTACTGAGTGCGTCAGCGGCCTGGTTAGCGGAACCTTTTATATAATTCATTTTTTATTGATACTCTTGCAAGAGTAAACTCCAGCGCATGATTCGGCCGTTGGAGTGTGGCACATTCCCAATATAGGCTAACGGACGGTGGTCGGTTCCTATCTGAAATTCTTTTCCTATCAAGTACATCTTGAATTTGTCTATGACCCAGATAATTGATAGAGCTTCCTTTTCTATACTGGCATATCTCTTTTTGCGTTAAATAATAATTGACGACTAGCATATGCAACTGGATGACTCGTGCCGTCATCCTCGTATTGAAGGAGTACACCTCCAATGCCCTCGTTTGACGCGTCTGTCTTAATCACAAAGGATTTTTCCGTGTTGGGCAACTTTAAAATGGAGGCAGAAATGAGCTTACTCTTGAGCTTATTAAAATGGGAAATAGCGACATCATTTTAACGTTGACGATCGGGTGAATTTTTTTTTAAAAGGGAGCTGAGGGGCGCCGAAATTACAGCGAATTTCAAACGAATCGCCGATAGTACGAAGCTGATCCTAGGAATGATCTTTATTGCTTCTTTGTAATCGGAAGGGCATGTCGGTGATTGCCTTAATCTTGTTCTCTTGGGGATCCAACTGGCTTTTTCCTATTTTGAATCCCAAATATTTGATGGTTTCGTGGGCAAAACGGCATTTGCTGGGGCCAATGGTGAGGCCATTTTCGCGCAGTCGCTCGAAAAGAGCTAATAGGGTGGTTAAATGGTGACTCCATTGAAATAGTTCTTGTAGCTTACTCTTTTGATGTGGAGTTCGCTGCGCGTCAATATCCAGGTCAGAGGGTTCCAAAGACTCGCCTGGTAGGGAAGGAGGAGGGTAATCTGCATCAGGTTGGGTGCACACTATCTGTATTACATTAAGGGACTCCACGGGCTAATCTTCTTCAAGCGCCGATGTTTCGTCCAGTTCTACGAAGGTATTTCCATGGGAACGTGCGGGGTTCTTTTTTGGGGGGGCACCACGGACAGTCTTCGTGTCCTTGTCGAGGGCCTTATCGTCTAAGGGTGTTAAAAATTCACACCCTTTTTGTGCCGTCCTAAAGTTCTTTTTAGGGGTCTCCGAGAAATTGGACGGTATCGGGGTTCTAATGGATACGGGCTCCTGGGCTTCTTTTTTAGCTCGGCCTCGAGGAAGGGCGGCCTGAGACACAGTGTCGGAACTAACTTGAGGGCTTTGTCCTATAAGTACGGAACAGAATTGTATGGGTGATGAAATGACTTCAGCCCAGCCATCATAATATTGACACTGCAGGTAACATCTAACGACGGGGAATCGGTTCGCCCGCCCAAGATAGTCATCTACCACCGTAAATTTTTCGTGGTTAAGGTCCACTGGGGGGAGGAATTCGTCGACACGATGAAACACGTACATCCTGTGTCCCTGACGAGAGTCGATACTCGGTAGCCGTTCACGCTGCCCTCCTCAAATTTCAAAGTTCCCGATGAACTTTTATCAAAAATAAAATTTACCTGGTGGCTTAACGGAGGGGGAGAAGTTGCTGCTTGGGTCGGCACCACCGGGGGAGCCGGGGGTTGCATCAAACTGGTGAACTTGGTAGGCTGGTCCACTTTTTAGCCTAGAATTTTGGGGGTAATTCCAGCTCATGTGGTTTTCTACACCACAGGTAAAGCATATGATTGGTCGCTTCAGGAAGAGAGATGAAGGAGAAATCTTAACGGGAGGTTTGGAGTCCCGTTGTTGGTTTTGGAGAAAGAAATTTTAGGGTTTTGACGGGGCTCGAAAACTTCGACGGCTTTCCTGTGAAGGGGCGCGAATCCTTCCTTCTTTCCTTGTAGGGGGATTGGTGAGAAGTTCGATTCTTCTTTGGGTATAAATTATGGCTTGCGGCATAGGCATCCGCTTCTTCGGTACATTCTTTAAAGGTCTGGCACCGACAATCCTTGACGAACGCGCGGATCTTCTTCGGGAGAGACGCCAAAAATTAATCTCGCAACACGAAGTCTGTTAAGGACTCGTAGTTCCGATCAACCTTTGAGGATTCTAACCAAAATTTAAAATTCCTCTGAAGAATGTATCCGAATTGACGGAACGTCTGTCCGGGTTTAAAACGACCTCCTCGAAATTCTTGGCGGTAGAAATCGGGAGTCATATTATGAGCCGCCAATAACTCAGCTTTAAAGGTGCTTTAGTTAATTGTACACTCAGATGGTAAAGATATAAAAATTTCGCGCAATTTACAATTTAACAGGGGAAGTAATCTGACTACACCTTCAGCCTCAAGAACCATGTTATTGATTTCGAGGATCTTTTCGAAGTGGGCTGTAAATGCTCCGAAATCCTCTCCATCCCTGAAATTGGGGAGCTGCAATGGGAGATTGGGGGGGGCTTCGGAATGGGAACTGGGGGACTGTATCTCTGCTTCAACACGAGCTAATTCAATCTGATGGTGAAGGTCAGCTTGTCTTATCCGTTCCTCTCTTTCTCACTCTTTTCGTTGGATTACTCTTTCTCTTTCTTCTCTTTGGATTTCTCTTTCTTCTCGTTGGATTTCTCTTTCTTCCTCTTTTCTTTGCTCCTCTTGAACGTACAAAATTATTTCTTTTTCGGAAAGTCCCAAGGACTCTCCTTGCGCTTTAAAGATTTCGAACTATGTCATCTTTGCACTTAGGGGCGCAATAGTGAACCAACTAAAATTCAGGGCAACAAGAATTTTGCCTCTAGAGAAATTAGCCTACCTAAATATGGGCACAGACATATTCGTACTTGGTTTCTCGATCTAAATAACTACTGACTAAACTCACAAAAAAAACATAAACAAACTATTATAGCAGTTCCTTGAGCTACTCCAGCTTCTTAAGTTTCAAAAAAGGGGATAGCAATCGTTAAAACAAAAGGGAGCTACTATACTCTATTATTATAACAAATAACACTATGCTTTACCTCGACTAAGATCAGTGTTTGCAAAGATATAGCGTTAAACCTTACACACCTGATACCAAATTTAAATAGTATATATATATATATATATGTATATATATATCTCGTAGAATGGACTCTCGACGATATACCATATATAACTATTCGTTGAGGGAACTTCTTTAATTATCTTTAGAGTGAGTAAATGTCTGGCGGGCCGATATTATGTATCTTCGATATGCTTAAGAAGTTGAACCAGAGCTCAAGGATAATAATATTGCTATCATTAATAAAATAGAGTTTTATTAATTTATAACTATCAACAAACAGAAGACAAAAAATATTGACATAAACAGAGAATGGAAAGGGTCGTGGGGGCTCGGGCTAATCCAAGGATTAAAGGATTTAAAAAGGTAAAACAAATATAGAGTTAAAGGGATGGGATGGTTTGCTAAACCATTTAAAGCACACGATAGAATTGACAAAAAGGGTTAAGTACTCAAAGGTGACGTTTGGCTTACGTAACTTTATACTATTGGTGCAGTGGAAGGCGACGTTAATGAATTTTCAGGCCACTGGCGAGTTCCAGCCGAAGGAGGGGAATAAGATGATCCTGACGTGGCGTCTTGGGAATGAGAACCGTTTCTCGACGAACTGCCTAAAGAACAATGGCTGTTCTACGTTGTTCTCTTCTGAACAACAGGGGGGTGAGAACCGTCCCTTGTCTAAGGGCTCAAAAGCAATGGCTGTTCTAATGTGTTCTCTTCTGAACAACAAGGGGGAAGGGTGATAACCGTTTTTTGGTTATCGGGCTCAAAAAGAACAATGGCTATTCTACCCTGTTCTCTTCTGAACAACAGGGGGGGGGGGGGTGAGAACCGTCTCTTGTCTACGAGCTCAAGAACAATGGCCGTTCTAATGTTGTTCTCATCTGAACAACAAGGGGGAAGGGTGAGAATCGTTTCTTGGCGAAAAGCGTAAAAGAACAATGGCTGTTCTAACGTTGTTCTCTTTCTGAACAACGAGGGGGAAGCCTTGAGGATTTGGCGTCACGAAAGGCTCGAACCTTTGACACTCAAGGGATATTGTCGTCCTTCTGGACAAGTGATGGTGAATCTCGAGGTCAAGGTCCCTTGGCGCACAAGGGAGAGAGGGTCGTGGTGATGTTTCGCAAAGAAAATCTGCATCTCCCATCTGATCTTAGTGGTGAAGTTTCCATCTAAATAGTCGAGACACTCCCTTGGCGTGTGGGAAAATCGAGTAAGAACTTCGAGGGAATGCAGAGCCGATGCTGGGAACAATGCCTTATCTGCCCATAAGCCTAACTCAATCTGGCGAGGTTGGCGTATGGGGGCAAACGGGGGGACGATTACCTCCTTGTTTAAACATTGACATCCGGTGGCTGCGATAACACGCCAAGCTTCAAAGCGAAGATGCACGTGGGTGCATGGTGGTTTTAAATAATATGTGATAGGAGTTGAATCTAACGCTGCCTCAACCCGTTCTATCACATATATATATATATATATATATATATATATATATATATATATATATATATATATATATATATATATATATATATATATATATATATATATATATATATATATATATATATATATATATATATATATATATATATATATATATATATATATATATATATATATATATATATATTCATTTTTAGAATTTGAATATTACAACCTTTGCTGCTTCTTATTTCCGATATAATTAATTTATAAATATCTAATAAATTAACTAAAAAATTCTTAAGTTTGTGTATATTTATAATCTCATATTCTTGAGAAAGGGTTCCAAGGAGAAAGGTCAGTACCAATAATTTAGTAAATAATAATAAACTTCCTAAACTGATCCTGCGTGTTTAACCTAAAAATACGAGTACGGATACGCCTGGCTACGTGCAACTCCTATGATCTTGTAAGATATATATTTATATATATATATATATATATATATATATATATATATATATATATATATATATATATATATATATATATATATATATATATATATATATATATATATATATATATATATATATATATATATATATATATATATATATATATATATATATATATATATATATCTTACAAGATCATAAGACTTGCACGTTGCCAGGCGTATCCGTACTCGTATTTTTAGGTTAAACACGAAGGATTATTTTAGGAAGTTTATTATTATTTACTAAATTATTGGTACTGACCTTTTTCCTTGGAGCCCTTTCTCAAGAATATGAGATTATAAATATACACAAACCTATGAATTTTTTAGTTAATTTATTAGATATTTATAAATTAATTATATCGGAATTAAGAAGCAGCAAAGGTTGTAATATTCAAATTCTAAAAATGAATGGTTTTAACTATTCGTGAATAGGAAATATGTTTTTGTTTTTAATATAAAACTGAGATCAATTAGTTTTGTGTTTGTTCGTTGTAAAAAAAGGAGATAATAGAAATATTGGAAAAATTGGGGTTGTTTGTTGGGGAGTGGATTTGGTGTGTGTAATCAGTGTGTAATTATAGTTGTAGGTAAAAGTCGGAATGAGCTTGATTCGAAGTTTAAAGTGTTTTTTTAAATCTAATATGAAGAGATTCAAGTGCAGTTTATGGTGTAGATGTCAGTTTTATTAGTTTATTCAGATAGAGGAGAATTCAGAAGTAGTGACTGGGGCTCCAGTTCTGTTGCAGATGCCTAAATGTTCGCAAATAAAGATATGTAGTGTGCGCTGTGTCGACAATCCATAATATACCTTGGAATTACATCTCGAGCAGGTGAATTCATATACGAGGGGCGGTCAATAAGTTATGCGAATCGGTAGGGCAAAACAGAGCAAGGGGGATGGCTGTTTGTGAGGGTGTTAGGACAAGTTATGAAAAGTCAGGACATGCAGCCGCACGCTCCTGCCTCGTCTATCCAAGCAGCAGTAGCGGATCACAGATAGTCAGTCACAAATTTTTCAACAATGGAGAAGGTTGAGCACCGCGTAGTGATCAAATTTTTGATCAAGGAAGGCAAGAATGCTAAAGAGATGCATGAACACATGGTTGCAGATTACACCGACACCGCCCCTTCCTATGCAACCATTGCTCGCTGGATTAGGAAGTTCCGCCATGGTCGTGAGTCCCTTGAAGATGACCCCCGTCCAAGACGCCCGTTAGATGTGACAAAAAAAACCAATGTGGCCCGTGTGGAGAGGAGGATTCTCGAAAATCGACGAATGAAGGTCGAAGAAATTGAGCGAGAACTTGGATTATCACATGAAAGTGTTATCAACATCATCCACGACAATTTAGCCATGACCAAGGTCTCTGCCGTTTGGGGCACTAGAAACTTCACGCCCCATGATCGACTTCAAAGTCGTTAAAGTCCACAAGGCCAGAGTTGCACAAGCTGGCCTGCGCAAGTGCGGATTCGAGGAGCTCAACCATCCCCACAAAATTCCAGATCTGTCCCTTAGCGACTACTCTTTATTCCTCCAGCTCAATGCACCAATGCATGGACGCCGGTTTGGGGAAGATGAAGATGTCCAGCTTGCCGTCCAGTAGTGGATTGAACAGCAGTCGGGAGATTTATGGTTGTCGCTAATTCGAAGCCTTAGGGAAAAGTGGCGCAAGTGCATTGAAGGCGAGGGTAGTTATATTAAAAAAATAATTAACCACTTTTCCTCATATCTCGTTTCCTTATCTCCGAATTGCAAAACCTATTGACCGCCCCTCGTATGATGAAAGATCGAAGCAGCGTTGGTATTAAATTCTTGTTGAGGAACGAATGAGTGTGACCAAAAAGTCTCTAAAGGTACACACTACTACACCAGGCAGCCACTATCGGCGCTGCGCTGGGGTATAATTGAGTTTGGAAAAATGTAAGGACCTTCTACTTAGAGTGCGATATTTTTAGGTTGTCTCTTTAAAACGGAATACGTTTGCCTGGTTCGTATCAAGGGGTACTCGAAAGATAAACAGCTTTACAAAAATAAACTTTAATACAAATAATAAGAATAAGGGATCAGATAAATATTGAATTTTGATTAATAATCAGTACGACAATAGATTATTATGACAGGAATAAATTCAGGAAACAAGGTGCGGGAAAATATATAAGTGATCCAATAAGTTGGGGTGAATGAAAGATTTAACAAGTCTATTGGCGTTACACCAAATAGTGAATTCTCCTTAGGACTTGGAACGAAGAAATGGGACTTACGAGAAAAAGATTCCTGGTTACCTCGGGAGGATGGACTGGGGGTGTTGAAGACCAATGGTCAGGTTTTCGTCGATGGGTCTCGATGCAAAGGCCTCCAGAGAGACTCCGAAAGGGGTTGAGATTACCTCGGCTCCAGGGAGAAGTAATCACAAAATCGAGATTTGTCTGCGGACTGCAGGGAGTCCAATCAATGTAGTAAGAGGAGACAGACCCCGGACAATCTTCCGGGGCGTAAACAGGTTTCCGTAATTATCCTCTGATCAGGGCAGATTACACGAAGATGATCTGCTGACGAGATCACAATGGGGAGTGGTCCAGTTCACGGGAAACAGATACTAGGGTCTGGACGGCAAGAAGCTCAGGTTCCTTCTATCTGCTGAGGATTTGCTGACATCACCTTAAATAGAAGCTACAGTTATGGTTGACAGAGGGCTCGGCTTAAGCATACATGGAACTTGATAATTTCGGGCATCGATAAGGCGAATGTGAAATAAGAGATATTCCTCTCAGCCACAACAGTTGAAGATGCACACGGCTGCGGGATAGCGTTATGAAACTGGGGAGAAGACGGTGAAAACGCACCCTAAATTTAACACAGCTGTGCTAGTCTGTCTTGACTAGAGAAATTCTGTGTGATAAAGGCTTATTGAGTTTTATGTTCCCACAGTTTTTAATGTTAAAAAGATGTACTTTGCTTGTGTTTTGAAAAATTGGTATAAAATGTGGTGCAGGAAATAAAATTTTAAGAAATAGTAAGAGTTTGGCCCAGAAAAGGGAATTGAGTGGTAATATATATGGTTGAGGTAAAAAACCTTTTCTTTAGGGACGTTGTATGATAGATCTTTCAAGTTAAATAATTTAGTGATAAAATTTCAAATAGTTCGATCGTATCAGTATAAAGGATATTGGTTTTGTTATAACTAGTTAGTGAGAAAAGTGACCTCGTTGTGGAAATTGAGGTATGATGAGGAGAGATTTTAAGTGCGAGAGTTGAAAAGCCCTGCATTTATATAATTTGAATATTACCACCTTTGCTACTTTTCCTTTCACATAAAAATAATGAACTTCCTAAATTTAGTCTCTGTGTTTATCCAAAATATATATATATATATATATATATATATATATATATATATATATATATATATATATATATATATATATATATATATATATAAAATAAAGAGAACAGAGGTAATTTCCAGATTCCATATTAAAACTTTTTGTGCAACAATTGTGAATGTGATAAGCTAATCTGAAACTAATAATTAAGATATGTTAAGAAATTTAATTAACAAACTAATTTTGACACAAGTTAAAATATAAGTATAACGACGAAATATAAAATTATTAGAGTATGTATAATAAAGAAATAAATTAAATAAGGAAAAATTATAGGCATAAAACTTAAATATATTAAACTTGAAAAATATTGCTCTTTTAAAATATAAAAAACTTTTATTTGATAAAAAAAAAGCGTTCACTTGATTCGTGTGTTTTACTGAACAGGAAGAATAACATAAGTGTAAATAACTGTCATTGATCCCTAAAACACGATGACTATATGGGCTAAAAAAGAATCAACGTCCTACTCTGGAGCAATGATCTTGTATGACGAGACACAACTTTATTCAATATTGAAATTTTTAGTTTCAACCCGACTGTCTGTTTTAATTTTACCATTTCACTTTCTTTTGCCCTAATCCGGCACCACTTATTATTACCGATTTTACCAAATATTTTTTATTTTCGTATATTTTCATATAATTTAGCCCAATGAAGATTTGAAGCTTAGTTTTCATCCCTTATGTAAAATGATGTTCCTACTGAGCACGTCAAATCACCAAGCTTATAGGAAACAGTATCGGGTAAATTTTCAAAATTGAGGGTGCTCTCACGAATCACTTAAGTATTCACATGTAAAAATGTCAGTTAGTATCAAAGTACAGCATGATAACGACGCCTGGCAAACTCACGCCATTCGGGCCATTTTAGTTACACTGAAAATAGATGCGGACCATATTGTATTGTCATCGTCCCGCCATTAGCTCAAAACAATGGAAAGTGTCAGCCTCACCTGGCCAACTTCCAAACACTCCATTTACTTTCACAACAAAGAAGAATTCATACCATAAATAATTGGAGTGTCTTTCTATAAACATCCTCTCCAATAGCCTTCGTAAAATTCACCGAATTATGGAAATATTGATCAACTTGATCCCCAATAAATTGCAGCAGTGTATAAATTAGGGAGTATTTTTATAAGATATAAAGAGAAAATTTCAAGTTTGTTTAATAATTTTACCCATAATTTGTGAAATATAAATTAACCAGAAAAGAGTAATCTAGTAGGTAAAAAAGAAAGATTAAATTGCATTGCCTCTATAAAGACTATCTCCTGTATTAAAACCAAAATTTTATATTAATCACATTTTTATCATTATTAACTACTTTTCCCAAACATGTGGTCGGCGCCATCAAAGCAACTGTAAAATTATCATTCCCTACACAACCTTTTATGAACGATTACGCAAAGCCATCCCTTATTTTCAACGCAAGTTTTCCAGGCATAGCGATGGGGTAATTTGTGCTGCAGCATTTTGAAGCATGTCATGTCATACACACCCTTAACCACTGAGGATTAGCCAACCCAGGTTGCACGGTTGGCTTGGTCACCAATGGTTCACAAAATCATCGCCTGTTAAAAAGTGATTATATATTTCTTTCATGAGTGGGACGTACTTGCGTTAATCGGCAGTCAACCATTCTCGGATTAAAAACCTTCTGATCTAGGCCGAACTCTAAAAGACCAGTAAGACATAATAAGGATTCCTTACTTGAACCTGCTTTAGGAATTGACCTGCTTGGCAGTGATCTCTGTTTCATGTTTGCTTTGCCAGAAATGTTCCTCCCTGATCGTTTCATCTTGTGCGATCACATACCTTTCAGTGCAAAGGGAAGGCTACTTCTCAAAAGTTGAGAACCGTGAATAACAATCTAGAGGAAATTGTCCGGGAGATACAGCTCACCTTTTTCAAATGGCATTCTTTGTGGGCGATTCTCCACTGAATAAAGGTGCGTCCAGATTGTATCTTTTAAAAACCTCCTGTGCCTCCAATCAATGATAATATAGGGAGTCTGTTCTTATTTTTAAACCTTGGCCAAATTTCTGCTTTGGATACTGAGGTATGTAATTAACTAGGCGTCTTTCGTTTGAAGCACATCATGTTTGATTGATTGATTCGGTCGTATGTAACCCGAATGGTTAAATCCGTAAGATGGCTTGCTGTTTATGCCACATGCCCCAATCTATCGTTGCTGATGGATCCAATCGAACATGAAGACTGTTAGAATTTGACAACAACGACAAAGCAGGAATTACTACAAGGAAGTTGTAGATATAAACGTGTTGCCGTAGTGAATTTAAGCCTGGAATTTCCCTTTTTTTAAATTTTGAAGTCTTTCCATGAGTTGACATGGCTACAAGGTAGGGGATGTCTTAAATCAGAGTTTTAATTTTCCTAGATGGAAAGACTTTAAAGTCGCAAGGAGCCATCTACCCAAGAATCGAATAGCGGGAAGATGTACGCTCTTCTACATTCCTTCCTAGATAAAGAGGGCAAATTTCAACTTTCCTTTTCAAGTTTGATGCAGTGAGCCGGAGATGAGCCTTTTACAGGTTCATGTGTTTTACGGGCCAGCATCCAGGACCCCATCTTTTGTTAATGCAATGTGTCAGCGCACTGTTCCCCAAGAGGCCGTTGCTGCACCAACAAACAACGGTCTTCAGGGGTGGCTAGTATTGAGATATAGCAAACTCAATCACAAGAAAACAACACACGAGATGCGAGTGGAAGTGTCTGCAGATAAAAAAATGTAGAAGCATAAAATGATGGAAGAAGGAACAAATAAAGATTTCTTCTAAATGACGCGACCTCTGAATCAAACTGGGAAACTTTCTAAACCCCAGCCGTGAGTTAGCAGGAAGAAGAATATCTGGTCTTCGTCAAATAGCATCGAATATTACAAAAACATATCCTAACCAATCTTTAGCCCGTGCAGTCTATAAAATTCATAGCTGTCATGTTTTTTCTCTCGCGAAATTAGGAAAAACTCAACGAGGCATCATGAACCAAGTAAATAAAAATATTTAAAAACTAAGCACGTATGAATAACCTTATAAGCCTAACTTACAACGTACTTAAATTGAAGTTTACGAGAGTGATGTTATTTGACATCTCTAAACCGAAGATATAGATAAATATATATCAACGCGCCTTCAATTAGTCTGAGCACTGGAACTAGAATAATACTAATTCTAAGGTACGATAGGTCGCTTTGATTTTGGAAATAAATGTTTGAGGGAAAGGCGGGAAACAGATGGCAATGTGAATGTTATTGTTTGGTATTCTTGATTTGCTTCGGGAAATGCGTGAGGCCTTCTTTCTAAAGTTGAACCATAAGAGGAAAATGTGTTATAACACGAAAGGTCTAATCGCAAAGAAGTGTACACATGACATAGACAAATAACGATGGATGTTTATGTTTGATAGGCCATAAAGGGCTGGGTATTTTAAAGAGCGGATTAAACAAGCCCTGAAATCACCATGTGAGAAAGTGGCTACTGATGATGATGGTAAAGCTTGAAGAATTAAAGGGACGGTAGTTTATGGAAATAGCGAAAGCTCGCGGGGGGAGGTGAACTCAAAAAAATGTTAAAAAGAAATTCGCAACGTGCTAAGGATGACTTAAAGATTTTATAGCAGGTAAGTACAGAAAAAAAGAAAAGAAATTCTGGGAAGTATGAAGCATCCACAACTTTTCTTAGCCTGTACGTAATCAAAAAAGATGGTAATTTACAAATAAGGGATCGTGCATCGTAGATTATCGAGAATTAAGTAAAACTAAAGGACAAAATACAGATAGAGTTATGTACATATTGCAATATTTTATCCATTAAAATAAATTCAGGACATTCTGAATTACAAATGAATGAAACAGTACTTATTAAATAATCTATCGAAATTTCTTCTATTAGGTGGAGTTTTCACTTTGCAATGAGTCGATTTCAGGCCTTAAGTCTTTGCACATTGGTACAAACAGAGTTACTTACCTTCTGACTGTCGTGGTACAACCACTCTATACCAGACACTACTCCTATGTTATGTGGGGATGAGTTAATCACCTACTGGAACATGAAACGATGAAGGACTGTTCGAAGAGAAAAACGACCGAGAAGGAGGCTACACTTGAGTCGTTGAGTTTCAAATCCTTAATAATTAGACAGAGTGCATAAATGGTTGGAAAGATTTACTTGAATGGGCCGAAAGCATCGTTTAAAGTTAGTTAAAGATGTAACAACAAATTATAATTTTATTTTCAATGAAAAAAATAAGAATAATAATTTGCAAAAGGGAAAATTATTTAAATTAAAATAGTCTCTTGCTAATTATTATGAGGAGGAATTCTCAAATAGAATTAATTGATTGATGTTACTAGGCTCAGATCAAAAGGGGCAAGTTGACAATACTAATAATGGAAGGGGATTTAGTCTTACGGGTCTGTGACTTCGAGAAAGGCCCTTTTTCCGATGAGGCGAGTGGGGAGCGAACCGATGAAGCAAGTGAGCCACGATCCCAATGATTCAGGTGTGGGAGGATCTGAACCAACCTTTCGATGAAGATAGCCAAACTTTAAAGATGATGTTCGACGGAGAATGTCGTATTACTCGTAATTCCATTGGGAGAGGAATCTTCTTTTCTCAAAGGTAATCGACGGAAATTTTCTTCAGTTCGATTAAACGAAGGTAGATTGTTGCGTAAATTCAAAGGCTTGCCGTTCACCGAAGCTACCAATTGACTAGGGTAGAATCACGGCTGATAAAGTCTGCTGTCTGATGAATGCTCAAGATACGAGATGATAAGGACGGCCTTAAGGTGCGGGCTTGACTCTTCAAACTACATAATAACCCGAGTATTTGTATGCCTGATTCTGAGGCGGAGGGGGGAATTTGGATAAAATAGTCACAAGTTCCAGACCCCTTTGACCGGACAGCAAGGAGTACATAGGAAGAATTGAGTACGCATCAGTCCATCAACAAGAAGGACAAGGAGGGTTGGAAATCGTGAACGCCATCACCATCAAGCCAGCCATCTTTAATGAGGCAGCAGTCTCAGGTTGGTTTAAAATTGAGAGGCAGAGTTGATTCAGCATTTAGCAGCGAGTGGCGATACAGAGCGGCTCTTTCTCGCCTCGTCATCGGGAGGGAGGTGGGAGGCTTGGGACGAGTATGCATGATTGGGAAATATTTTCCCAATGCGCTCAGGATTCGAAAATTCGTGAATGTTCGAACAGGAAATGACGTCGTCCATGGCGGGATCCCTTCGAACGTAGTCTCCAATAAGTTGGGGTGGTGGATAATCAGAGGTTTTTCTTTTACAATCACAAAAGCTCTAGTAAGGTAATAGTATTTCTAATCCCTTCCTAAGAGAAGGTATACCGTTAATTTAGACAATAACATGAGCTAAAATCGATAGTCTACCATAGCTCATGCTAACTAGTGTTTTATCATGAAGAAAAAATAATCTTTTGCCTTTAGATTGAAGAAAATAGCCTGAACTTTGGCGAAACCGAATCTTGTTTCTTTTTTTTTACTTATCATCAATAGAAATGAGTATAGGTACTTCTCATTTCCACTTCAACAAACCTGGTTAGTATAAGAGCGTTTTGCAAAAACTGTCTTAGATTTTATCTCTTGGTATTTACCTAATTAAACTTGCCATTTGACACCTGGTTTTTATCTATTAGATTTTCACAATTGAGGATACATTTAAGGCTTCTTCTTTTTGTAATACATATAAATTCCGACTTCTCTGTAAAAGTAATTTTCATATTCTTTATCTACCCCCCAAAATATTCTTTTCCGGAATTACATAATTTATTAGACTTTTCGGAAACGTCAAATCTAACATTTTCTCCAAGTTCTGACCATCGACGAGAAATTGAGAATCGGGTTACTTTAGATCCATCACTCACTCGGCTCAAACGACGTTTTTTCATCATGATACCAATGCTTTCCGACAATGATGGATTATCCCAAGTTCAAATTCATTTTTATTTGGATATCTTATTTAGCAGGTGTTCTTGGCTCGAAATTAAGTGATCGTGTTGAAAGATTACATGCCATACTCTCTTTTCATCTAGCTCTATATGGTAAATATGAAAAATAGGGGACAAAATTTGATTAGACTGACTGGTGCTCATTCTAACACATTACCTGCTGTTACAGAATGACGTCCAAATAAGGATTAGATGGTAATATATAAAGATTTAGCTTTTGAGTAATGCACATATAGCAAGGCTGCAATTATAGAGTCCATTCTTCTTACTAGAATTCTTGGCAGATGGACGTAATTGCCCATTTGTCTTTTAAATTTATAAATAATTGATTGTTGATTAATGTGTTATTTCTGCCCATTATCAATCCCGTAGAGAATTTAAATAGCTTAGCCCAATTTCACTGCGTAAGGAAAGATGCTATATGGCAAGATGAAGTGATCGAATGCGAATTTTTTAATCTGCAAACTCGGTTTTAATTATAGGTATTATCAGCTTTCTTATCATTATTATTAATTTGGTAGACAAAACCTCCGGCAATATAACCTCAAATTATCAAGGTGAATGAAAGAGAAGGTACTCAAATCAGGTAGCTCAAAAGGAAGACATCTGGAAGGCTTATGAACTTCAACATCTCTCAACGAAGTAAGTGCATTGTCGTGGAATGGCCAGACTATATATTTAAATATACGGAGGTATTTGGGGCTTGGCCCAAAGTGAGTTGAAGAACGATAGTGAAAGGAGAAATTGTAAGGATTCCAGTGGGGATGTTTTATTATCACTTTGCGAGGTCCTTTTAAACAAATATTTCAGAGTGCAAATTAGCAAAAGATTAACAGGTAGGGCGTAGGTGCTGGGGTTGCAATAGAAAGACAATGACGAAAATATAACTTTAATAACAACAAAAGCAAATATATTTACATAGAAATTGGAATTACATAAATGGAATAGTCACCCAGACGAGGTGAAACATCTACACGCGAACAGGTAGGTAAATTAATGGATTAAAGAGGTTAGATACAGTTGGTGATTTAAAGGGGGATTTTAAACTGGGGCGTACACACCAATAATGGAGCAATTGGATAAGCCAGATTTAACATCAATCTGGAGGTAGCAACGGTTACGAATACCTTATGTGCTCATTGCCGAAAAATGGCCAGTTGAGGTAAGGTGAAAGCAACGGAAGAAGTTCGTTTACTTCTGGCCTTATACGAGGCACCACTAGTCGTTTTAGGAGTTGGAAATCTTTGTCAGTCGTTGCCAATTGAGTAGGGCAGATTTCACTGATGTTGAAGCTTGCCGATTGACTAAAGCAGAGTTCACGGATCGATTTAGCATTCACTTGAATCGAAATCGCCGCTAGGGGTAGGGGGGAGGAGCGTTCTTTAGCTCTCTAAACTCAGTCGAAGCCTTATATAAACTCTTGAAGAGGAGGCGCGCGCGATCAGGAGGAAAAGTCGGTGACTCCTTCTCGGGAAGGAAGAATCTTGATAAGGCTGGTTGGAATGTCAAAAGGATTCCAATCTTTGAGCAGAAGGGCCCGAATGCTCACAGAAAAGTGGACGTGTGAGGGGGTGGGGGGAGATGACATTTGTCCTTAAGCAAATACAGCTAGGTCAAGAGATAACAGTGTTATCCGCCTCTATGCCTAGGTTCCCCCACTTTCACTACCTACATGTGGTGATCTCCGGATCCACGTGGGTACCGTGAGGTACGTGGCCGCCATTTAACCTCATTCTGCTACATCCCTCCAATCCAAAAAGATGGCACTATCAGAGTTGGGGGAGAAAAGTGACATCTCCTTAGACTAATTAGTGGTCACTAGGTAAGCGGAAAATGTAAAAAAACAACATGGAATACCTGACCTGGCGTCGAGCAGGTGTACATGCTAATTTTTGCCGACTGCGTGTATATATGAAAAGGGAAAGGAAAATAATTATTGCCGACCATAAGAACAATAAACGGTACATAATTAAAATAAAATAATATTTATACACTAAGCTATACAAAGCAAAAAAGCGGAAAAAGATACGTTTTACATAAGTGACAGAAGGATTATGGTGGTAAATATACACATCTTTTGGTTCCAGACCAGGTTTAGAAACACTAATTTCATATATACAAGGGCGGTGTGCATTATAGGGGTACACATCGAGAAAAAATAAGGACATAACAGAATCAATTGAATATAAGCTAATATTTAACTGGCAGTTATAATTATTACAAGGTGGAAAAATAGATATGGAACAATTACAATTAAATTTTAGCAGGTGTAGAGCTCGCTAATAAATTTCGCTTTTTCGAACAAGTGAAGGATTTACTCCATTAAATGAAACGGTTCAGCGTCGAAAACGATCACGGGATTTAATCTACGAAAATCTACATACATGCGATAAGAGTTATCTAGTTTCCGTACCAGAACTATTGGGGAACAATAATTTGTAGTTGAGGGTTCAAGGATATGGGAGTGAGGTCTTCAACGAGTGGATTTTGTTATAATTCGTCTTTTTTCGAAGGGGAACATGCAAACGGAGAAGACGGAGAGCGTGAGTTTCAGTGTTGGCGCAATCCGAGAAAGCGCGATCTAACAAGCCTTCTTTCACGTTATAAGGGGCTGTCTTCTTATCGCAGACCGAATCCTGTTAGAGGTTCCGAGGATTTTCCCAAAGAGGAAGGATATTTGGGTACTCCTTTTGTCTTTGAGCATATTCGGCGCTCATAAAGCCGCATAAATCTTAAACTAAGGGAGTTTTAAGGGCAGCGGACGTCTGGGATTCCTTCTCTGCCTATTCTCTCGTGATAACGGGCTGAGCAATAGGGTCAGATGAGATTAGGGAACACTGTCCTACCAAAACGGAAAAGAATTGGATAGAGGCTGACACGCTTTCCGGCCATCCGGAAAAATACTGACACTTCAGGTAACAGTTTACAATGGGATAGCGGTTTGCGCGTTCCAGATAGTCACGGACTACAGCAAAGTTTTTGTGATCAGGATCCACCGGGGAAAGAAGTTCATTCGATACCATGATACACGTGCACCCGGTATCGTGGACGAGGGTGGAGACTCAGCACCCATTAACGATTCCGTTTTTAAATTTAAGATTTCCTGGACATTTCTTGTCGAAGAGGAAATTCACATGCTGCCCTGGGGCACTGGGAGACGAGATTAAATCTGGAGATTCTGTTCGCAGCATTCACCTGGTGAACGTGATGAATGGGCTTACCACAGAGTTGGGAATTTTGGGTGCAATTTGGGCGCGTGTGGCTTTCGACAGCGCAGGCAAAACATATACTTGGCCTATGGGGAAAAGTTGACGCTGGGGGATTAGCTATGAGGGGCTTGACGTCACAAGGTTCCGATGGAGGGATACTTCTGGGCCTAAAGGCGATCGTAACCTTCACGAATTCTGGGTAGTTCTTGGGAGGAAACCGCGAGTTACTGAATTTATTCTTGGGGAATGAAGGGAGAGGCTTTTTATTTTCCTTCGTGTATAACTTGTGACTCACTTCATAGATATCTGCTTCTTCTATCCACTATTTGAAGGAATAGCACCGACGATTCTTCACAAAAGAGTGGATCTCTGGTCTTAGCGATGCCAGCAACTGATCCCGTAGAACAAAATCTACCAGAAACTCATAATTGTGGTGGAGTTTTACGCGTCTAAGCAAAAATTTGAAGTACGGGAAAGAGTATGTCTAAAATGGCGTAAGGTCATATTTGGTTGGATGCCAGCGTGGCGAAATTCTGGTGAGATAGGAGTCAGGCGTCCTAATGTACGCTGCGAGAAGTTTGTGGTTGAGGGTGGAGTAATCCACCGTAAATTCAGAGGGAAGTAATACGACTAGGTCTCGGAGCGGGGAGCTTAGTATAGGGAGAAGCTTAGCTACACCGTCCGTCTCTATGTCCCAATGATTAACTTCAAAAATTTTCTCGAAGTGAGTGAGAAAAGCTCCGAAGTCCTCTCCTTCTTTGAACGTGGGGAGTTTAACGGAGGCTGATTGAGGGGTTTCTACACGGGAATTTACTGAAAGGGTTTTGAGCTGATCACGATTCCATTCCTGTTCATATTGGCGAATTCTCTCAAGTTCTTCGCTATCTCTAATTTCTCTTTGTTCACCTTCGGCTCTTTCTAGTTCTTCTCATTCTCTATTATACGCTCTCTCATTTCTCTCCTCTTCCTGTATATAAGTGACAAGGTCTTTGGAACTTGAACCGAGGGATTCTCCTTGTAGTTTAAATCTCTCAAACGACGACATTTTGTTCGTAACACGGGGAGTACGTTGTTCGAAAGAAAGGGTTCTAATAGGCTGTCAGCACGGGATGGAGGAGGCTTGGCTCACAAATTACTGACACACGGAGGACTATGCTTGTTTAAACGCGGAAACTTTGCTATCCAAATACTAACACTAATATAATAGACGCTTAAACAAAACAAAATAAAAAAATAATGGAGTCTTGTTGAAATGAGAAGGGCTTAGACTCTACTATTCGTGGAAGATTAAAACTGGCCTTAAGGAATTTCTGTTGCCAAACAAATTTTTCTAATTAAAGTTTGTTGGTCCAAACATACATAAAACAGTAAGCGAAAAATAAATAATGCCGGTTGTTCCTGTTTCATTTTGTATTTGCAACTCATCGGTACTCAACATGATCATTTTAGCTTCCAAAAGAAAAGATTGAGTAATTGCGATGAGGAATACAGTAGAGACGACAATCGAGACCAAGCGTTGTGGAGGAAAAGAGATAAAGTATAGTTTTCAGGTCTTTAGTTTGGCTCAAAGGGTAACGAAGGTATAAGAATGCTGTGCTATTTAAGAACTTGACAGTGATTTGGAAACGAATGGGCAGTCATTGTTTACTAGGGAGCAGAGTCATTGCACGAGAGAAACTTCTTAGGTGGACAAAATACAGGCTGCAAGGTTCTAATAAATTTAAGGGAATAGGATCGTACAAGGTTGTAGTCGAGCCAGGATCAAGTTAGAGTGATTAAGGATATGTGAAGGTTATGGGCATTAGAAAGGATGATATGTCAATCTCTAAAGTATTACAGCAATAGTGTCAGCGGATGCGCTAGGAGTACGAAGTAAGAAGAGAAAAGATTTGCACTTAGTATCAAAATAGGATTTGAGATATTTTTAACACTGGTAGAAAATTAGAAACGAGGAGCAAAAAATATTTTAAAAATGAGTATTATTTTAATAGATATAGACGAGACAATAGAAAAGAGTTGAATCCTATTTATATTTTAGTGAGCTTCAGAGAGTTGCTTGAGAGCCATTAAGTGATAATGTCATAATCGGAGACATTTTGAAGAATATCAGCTAAGGAATCAAGAGACCCAACACCAACTATAACTCATACTTCCAATAAAAGCAAGTTCACGATATAATTAAATAAATGTTACAGCAAAATGGTATATCCGAGATTACTAGATTAACCGTCTTAGTGATTAAACCAGCTAAATGAGGAATGTAACTCGAATGCTAGTACGAGAATCCTGGAAAACACTCATCTAGACGTGTTTTATATATTTTATGCCAATTTTGTGAATATTTATAGAACAACGGTTAACACTTATCTACATACATATGTATAATTGGCGCGACTTTCGCTAACACAAAAGTGATACGCAGGTTTTTAAAGGTGAGAAAGACAATCTAGGGACCAATAGAACAAAACCGAATCCCACTAAGATTAAATGATGAGGAGAGACTCATCCAGGATGATGAGATCATCCTATGACGATGGAAAGAGCACTTTGAGGAACTTCTCAATAGGTATGCCGATATCGATGATACCATTTATGTAGACATCCCCCAACAGCCAGTGAGAGATGAGCTCAAAAGAATTCCCTAGCCAGATTTGACCACTGCGATTCAGCAAACCAATTTTGCCGGCCTGATTGCTTCCCAGCTGAGGTATTCAAGCATGGCGCTTCACCTTGAAGTACGAGGTTCAATCGTCTTATCTCTCAGATATGGGTAAATGAACAAATACCACCCGACATTAAAGATGCTTCCATTGTCACCATCTTAAGGAGAACGGAAAATCGGCATGTGAAAACTACCGCGGAATCACACACGTGTAAACTGCTGGAAAGAACCTAGCACGTATCTAAGCAAACTTTTTATCACCAAATACCCCAAAACACTTCCCTGTTTCACATTAAGGCTTTACAACGTTGCGTGGCACAACGGAATTGATATTCACTGACCTTCAGTTCCAGGAAAAATGCCACCAGCAAGACTGACCTATTTATAACTTTTATAGGCCTCAAAGCATCATTTTTTCGCAAAACCTTAAGGTTCTATGGAAATTCTTTCACAAATATGAGGGCCCATCTTAATACGTTAGTATAATGAGCCTCCTGCATGTAAACATGGAAGCATCTGTAGCATACAACGGCAGTCAGACTAAACTTTGTAACATCCAGACAGGGATTTAGCACGGCTGTGTGATCGCTCCAAGCCTGTTTCACATCGAGGAAGTTGTGGCTGTCCACCTAGCTCAAAGATCCATACCACCTGCAATGCAGCTCTATTACCGACTGGATGGAAGACTCATCAATCTGAAGCACCCAAAGGACAGAACATAGGTCGGAGAAATAGGCATAACTGATCTCTACTATGCCGACGACTGCGCGATCATTGCACACTCTGTTGATGAGAGGCAAGTAGCCGTGAGTGTATTTAACAACGTTTACAGAAAGCTTGATATCAAGATGAATACCAAGAAGACCAAAACAGTATTCCAGTCGAGACCATCAAGTCTCCTCCTATCACCATGGAAGGAGATCAACTTGAATATATGAAACACTTCTAGTACCTTGACTCTTACCTCTCAGGCAAGGGAAACATCGAAAAAGAATTGTAACATCGACTCCAAAACTCTGGACCAGCCTTCCAGAAACTAAACTCAAGGCTCTTTGACAATGGAAACCAGAGAACAAAGACAAAATTCATGGTATACAATACCTTTATCCTCAGGGTACTAATATACAGTGACGAAACAAGGACCACATTCCGGCGTCATATGAAGCCACTCGAGTAACTGCACGAAAGATGTCTCCGAACTATCCTAGACATTTTGTGGGAGAAGCAGAGAACAAACATCATCGTTCTACAAGAGCCAGTATCCACCAGCATTGAAGAACATCTAATGAAAGATCAACTTAGATGGCGGGGCACTGCCACAAATAGCAGAGACAAGAGTACCTCGACGAATCTTTTTATCGGAGCTTCAAACTAGCTCCCAAGCGAGAGGACGACAAAAAAAGGTGGAATGATGCATTGAATTTCTATATGAAGAAAGCCAACATTAATGTCAAATCATGGAAGACCTCCGCCGGAGATCACCCTGGCTGGTGAGGTGCAGCCCACTGGACAGTTTAAAAGTTTGAAATCACTTGACGTAACAACAAAGAGCAGGGACTAGAGCTAGGATTGGGAAACCTTCCAATCAAATACTATAGCAAAAGTTTCCCGTGTACCATTTGGTGCCAGTCACATGAAGACCCACTGGATTGATGGCCACCCAGAGTAAGTCATAGTCGCTGCGAGTGACAATTGACAACGTGTGTCTTAATAAGTGGTCTAGGGTATGACTTTAGTAAAAAACAAACAAGCATATATAAAAGAGAATAGAGATTGCTGAATTCGAATATACACATAGATTTGCCAAATTTACTATATGTATGTACTTTTAAAGATAGCTTACTTCCTTTAATGATTCAGGGGCTTACTAATCAAGATATTGGACATCCTCAAAGTTCGAGGCTAATATATATATATATATATATATATATATATATATATATATATATATATATATATATATATATATATATGTATATATAAATATATATATATATATATATATATATATATATATATATATATATATATATATATATATATATATATATATATATATATATATATATATATATATATATATATATATATATATATATATATATATATATATATATATATATATATATATATATATATATATATATATATATATATATATATATAAATATATGCTGATGGGCTTGGCCAACAATTTGGTGCGAGGATTTGAGAAGGGGGAGAAATCCGTCCTCGAGTAGGTGGGTTTTAACTATCAAAGTAAGCGTGGTCAAAATGTCCTGGAATACTTAGCTACAGCTGAATGCCGTTCAGGTTATTTCATAGAGGACGACACAAAAATAATATTTTATAACATAAAAGGGAAATATTAAATATCTACAAAAGTGAGTTTAAATAAAAATATTTGGTCAGATGATAAATGACATTCGGTGTCGTTCGAATGGACAAAGATTATAACGGGTTAATAACCTGAATTGGAACGAATTCTTTAAAGGGTCCACGTTAAGCCCAAATACAAACAAAGATTATTCATTTGGGAAGACCGAATTATATTAACATCCAAGGACGACGACGGTTTGAAATGCTGAAGCTAGAAGCAACGAAGGGTAAAGGCGATTCGGGAGGCGATTATTGCAAAAGTATAGGCTTTACCTAAGAATTCTTGTTGAGAGAGTACTTCCGCGAATTCACGGAAGAACGGCCGTGGCAGGGAGCTTTGCAATCGTCTTGGGCAGGGTCCAATGGGAGGAGAGTTCTACCTTTGGTGCTCGAATAAACCAAGGTGGAGCCTAATCGAGAATCCTGACGTTTTCTTCGTGTGAAGGGCCATCGGATACTTACTCGCTCCAGCCAACCCTTGGGTTAAACAGGGCTTGCCGAGGCGGAGAAATAGTCTCAGGCAACGGTGCGCTCTCATTAGACAAGCATGGAGCTCGGGGAATAGCTAGCTTCCAACCGAGGCTTTCGAGATAAGGAGGCCTATAGAATAGTTCCCCGAGTTCTTTCTCGCTTCGAGGGTAGGGGGTTAAGACATAAAATCTCGTCAAACGCGGGGGATAGGTCTCCTCGCATAAATACAACTGTGTTTAATAAAACCGCTTTGAACCGATTACTGCCTCGTTCAACCACGCTCCTCAGGCTCTTTGTGGTCGATTTTAAGGCCACGTATATTTTTGCTGGTCCGAAGGGGACCTCAAAGCTTTATTCTTCCACACAAATACATATATTTAATATTTAAGTGAAAAAACGGTGTGAAGAAAATGGCTGGCGTCATCCTTTTTATTTAGCGGCGAAGTTTCGACCATGATACGGTCATCTTCTTAGGCCTACAACAAAATATCATGCAATGTTGAGCACAATTGTAAAGGTAAACATAGAGTTTAAATATTTATTTAAATTAGAGTTTAGATTTACAGTAAAAGGACAAAATTTACCAATATTTAAATCAGTTAGTAAGGGCTAAATGACTATAATTTCACTAGTTAGGGGTGCTTCTCATATGGAGATAAGTAATTGAACATGCAAAAACTTCAAACCAAAGAAAATTCAGAAACAGAGATCAAGCAATAAAATCTAAAAGCGATATTACAGGACTCTTCTGTATTGAAAGAATGTATGTATCATTGACAAAGCGGCGGTTCGCAGATATCTTCATGTCCTGGTTTGAGGAACAATTATTCAGCCTGGAACTTTGAAGCATTGAACCTTACTTTACCACCGCTTTGTTTCATGATACATACATTCTGTTCAATATAGGGGAGTCTTGCGATTTATTCTTGCAATATGCCAATCACATACATCCTAATGTTAAATTTACTTGCAAAAAGGAGCTCAATTCCTCCATCTCATTTTTGAATATCCACATTTCCCGCGTTCCAACTGCATTTCTAACCAAAGTTTTTCGTAAGCCAACCTTACAGGTCAATGCCAAAACTTTTTCAGGTTTGTAACTTTTCTTTCAAAATAGGTGCCATCAAAACACTAATATTCCGGGCTTTTAATATTTGTTCATCCTACTCCGGATTTCACCAAGGAGTCGTATTTCTGACTAACTATTTCCAACGAAACGGTTTTCCTGTGTCTCTGACTGAAAAAATTAAGGCCCAATTTTTAAACACTATTTACCATCCCAAATTTAAATTTTCTACTGTTTCCAAAGATATCCGTTACATAATATTTCCAGATCTGGGTTTTTTAAATAACAAAATTTTAAAAGAAATTAAATCTCTATTAAATTAATTTTTTTTCCATACCAATTTTGAGTTAATTTTCCTAAATAGACACCACGTAGGAATAAACTTCAATTGTAAGGACAGAATCCCGCCTGAAGCGAAGTGCTCCGTTATTTACGAGCTTACTTGCCCCAATTGTAAACTGGGGAGATTCATAGGGAGTACGGTGCACTCGCTAAGGGCGAGGTTCTGTTCCCATTTGGGTGTTAGCCACAAGACAGAAAAGGTTCTCGCGACGAAAGAATTCTCACCTGTTAGGCTTTACTATATTAAGTGTAAAACTGAAATCACAACGGACGATTTTAAAATCTTCAAAACCACCCCTGATCCCATATCATTAAGGATTCTTGAATCAATGTATATTAAATACATATCTCCTTCCTTAAATTCCGATTCTTCTTCTCATCCACTACTTCTACTCTAAACAAAAATATCACCAACCTCCTAACCTTTTCTTTCTTTTTACGCTCCTCGCCCTTTCTCCCGTTATCCTCTAACGGCTGATTGTTTAAGGTTGGTTTATCTTGATGTGTTTCCTGTGTTTCCCCAATCGTTAATTTTCAACTCGCAACATAATAATAAAAAAATATCAATTACCTGTAAATTTTTCGCTATTTTTTCCCTTAATGAACATTAAATACTTTCTATTTATTTATCATTTAAATTACCTGTTTAACTCTAACTTAAATTGTTTTCCACGAATTGTATTTCTAGTACTCAAAGATGGGTGAATAGTTCACCCAAAAACGTTGTATCAAGAAAATTAAGCGAATTTCCCTTTATACGTTCTTTCGTTCATCCTTCGAATTAAATTGGAGCTCCATAGGAGAACCCTAACCAATATATATATATATATATATATATATATATATATATATATATATATATATATATATATATAAAATACTTTAAATAAAATACTCCGTACAAACTAATACACGAAAGGAAATAGAAATAATGGAAGATTCGAATTCAAGCAATCAGTATTTAGATTCGTTAACTTCTCCAGGATTGTATAGATTCGAATCCAGTGTATAATCTTACCCAGTGTCTTCTCCCCCATTCTCAAAAAAGTTAAACTTACTCTTGACAATAAAGCATAGACGTTGTTACCATATACACCTTGATGTTTTCAGATACGTGTATGGTGAATATATATCAAAGAAACTTCATTTCAATATTCGAAATTTCACCAAAGGAGAATATCCAGCTTATTGTCGTTTTTCGTGTAAAGATATATGATGAAGATAATCCACGCGCTCCTCAATAAATTTTCAATTGTGCCGAAACACTTTGCTTATGGACCCAATTTAAAGTCAAGTCAATGAAGTTAGGGGTAAAAATGTTTAAGCAAGAGCCTAAGAACCATCATAAATTGCTACGTCTGCGTGACAAACCAGTTTGGATGGAACTGGTAAAAGAGGAAACCGTGTCACTATAGTGACATATAGTCTGCACGTTTCGAGTCCAGTTTAATTCCTTTAATTGATATTGTCCCTGATGATATAGCAGAAACATTGGATCAATGTTCCGACAGTCCTAGCAGCACCTTTTCAACGCTCTACACGTCACCCATTATTCTGTTCAATTCTTCTTTTTAAAAACTTAAATAATATCCCAGCCCCTTTACTTTATATTCATTCTCTATTGAACATTTTCTCTCCATCGCTACTAAATTCTTCCAAAAAATCCATATGCCAATTCTTCCAAAGCATTTCAATTATTGTTATTACGTAGAAGATTTTTTGTTCAGAACAAGGCATTAAATTCGGTTAATTGGTTTCTAAACATAGTGCATTTAAGTTAAATGTATACCAAAGTTTAAAAATAGGATAAGGTACTAAGAATTGTTGCCAGAATCCATAGAACTAAAGACTATTACTTTGGCGTGTCTAATTTCTCTCTAAACACTGCTTACTATTAAACGATTAAATAAGCAAGCAAAAACAGCATATTACCTTAACGGAATAATTGCGAGTAAAATATTATGTTAATCACTGGCATTGGAGCTCAAAGAGAACTTAATATTTAAAAATATGTGCAGCTATATAACGGACCATCGTAAATGGCACGACGAGAATGTTTAAAATCTATGTTACCAAGCGGGGACTATTTTAAAACAAGCACCTCACAAGCAACTGAAAATCCCTTAAAATATTCGAGGTTTGGTGGGCCTATATTATTAAACCAATATTCAATAATTAGTGTTTATCGAAAGGAAAAGACACAAGAAAAATATCACATTTACTATTTTCTTTTCTGGAGGGCAGTGCTTAACTTAGCTTTAGGAGAAATGTTGTAAGAGGAGACAAATTTGAGTGTCATTGGCATGGAAAATAGTACGAGAACAAGGTCATACATATAAACGACAAAAAGAAAAATAAACTAACGAAACAGAAACGGACTAAGAACTAAGCGTTATGAAAAACGATAACTTAGCTTCCCAGGTTGAGATAGTTTACTCAACATATGAAGCAAATGGGTACGAGTTAATAGTTGCGACTGAATTTAATTAATGGCGGGTTCAGAGACACTAGACCATTCACTAAGGCGATGAATAAATACAGTAAAATGATAGAAATAAAATGCTACCTAGCAAACAATAAGAAGAAGAATGAAAGGCTTTTGCTATACTAATAAATTCCATTATTAATGGAGAAAGTCATTTGATATCTGATCAGGACTGACACCATTTTTTTAATTACATTACAAAGGGGCTAGAGTTGCGAGATCAGTTGCTAGCGTGCCGTGTCATTTGTGTTGATTTAATGGTAACGCACCAAACATGAGGGATCTTTTTAAGATAACAATGAGGTAGGGAAGAAGAAGAGTGCAAAACTAATGTTTAAAAAAGTAGGAATTTATATATATATATATATATATATATATATATATATATATATATATATATATATTTATATATATATATATATATATATATATATATATATATATGAACAGGTATTTTGCAAACTAAAGATGTGAGCATTTCGTTTCTCAAGAGATATTGAGACTATAGAGGTGATTAAGGACGGAGACAAGAAGTAATTACCTTCTGACGAGGAACAGAGGTAGAATGAACCTAGGAAATGGATATTTAAGTAGCTTGGACAAGGTGTTTGGAATATTTTTCTATAAGCAATGTTACAGAGGGTGATTATTCAACATCAAACTTCCAGAAAGACGATATAGGAGTGAATATCAAAGGAGAAGAATGGCAAACTGATGTTATTTCGATAGGACAAGCATTGGTCGCACGATGGTGCCTCTCACTGGCACTTCAATGTTACGTTTACTGTGAAATACTGCCGGAAAAGTAACGGGCACGCCATCAGTAAGAAGAGGTAGATAGCGGGAGTACATTCACATCATGGCAGTCAAAAGATTGGTGAAGATAAGTTGCCTTCCCCTTTTTCCGAACTCTAAAAGTACTAACTAAATTTGGCATGCTTATCTATTTCATAACACGATACAGCACCTTATTTATACCCAAGAAAATAATAGTATTCACATTTGCATTACCTTCAATTTCTTACATTTTCAGTTTAATCATCAGAAAAGTCTTTTTGCTATCTATATTAGAACTAATATATCACATGCATAGAGCCATTTTTGTCATTATTGTTGACACAGCATTTTTAATTCAGAAATCTCAAACTTCTTTACCTTAACTGTAATACACTCGCGTCTCATCGTAAACGTTTGTACAAATTTTTAATTACCTTTTCTGCTGAAGTGTTTAATAATTTGTTTCAATTTCGTTAAATGCAATCCAACTCATCAACCTGTCTTTCTCATCTGCATTTTTAGGCATTTGCTTGAACGCCTTCCTTTTTGCCTTCTTCTAAATATACGGTTAATATCTTGATTCTGCAATTCATTGTTTGATTCCTCTTTCCATTACTAGCACAGACAAACACGGATACATGAGCGACAAATAGCATTTCCTTACATTGATTTCATATTTGATCTATCTACAAGTTTGTATTCATTTGAGAGACATTTTTCATTTTCTTTCGGATTCAAATATACATGAGTGAGAACGACCTTTCATTACGACTTGCATAAACTTACATGGCAAGTCCCCATGTAAATAGGGAGACCAGGTTGCTCTTCGTTTCAAGTTGAGAGAAATACAGAGAGAGATAGTGCCTGTATGCATTCTATCTCTCTTACGGTGCTGGCTAAAACTTCTTGAAATGAGCGCACAGTACTTTTACATGCAGGAGACAACGTAGAATGCCACAAGCTTTTCAAGGTGCGCGGCAGGCTTGTTAGTTCATCTAAAACAGAAACATTTTCTATAGACAGCATTAGAGCAGTAAGACAGCTTCAAAGATGTCTCCATCTTTCCTAGAATATACTTAACTCTCTCTGATACCCTCAGTGATGATTCTCATTCATCAAAGCGTACTTTTCTCTTTAACATGTGATTCTCTTTAATTCAGTTACATATATGATTATTATTTTATTCTTATATCAACACTAAATTTCAAAAAGGATCACCAGTGATATATGTATGTAGACTGTACTCAGGGTAATATTAGTAATTTAATTATCATTAGCAATTCCTAAGGAAAGCATATTCCACCTTTTTTGTCTTACAATTATCTTTGTATTTTAATTAATATCATTTGTCTAGATGAAGGCACATAAAACTTTCACCACTGATCCTCTCTTTGCTTTTCATTTTCCTTACTTTTTATATCCATGCACCAACCAATTTAACCTTAACTACCATAATCATGTTTCGGAGCTTTTCCTATTCAAACAATTTACACCGCTTCTATCAAATAGTTCCCACATCATATTATTTCTTACTAACATGGCCTAATTTTACTCAATAGGCCACATCTGACCAATTTTAATAGATTGATAGAATAAGGGTACGTTCTATAGATGGTGAATAGCCTATCGTAAATCCAATTATAAAAACCTGCACACTTCTTTGCCAATTAGTCTAAGATTCTTGATTACACTATACAACAAGACAAAACACTATGCCATAGAACAGGGTCAAGTTAACCCTTTCTGCGTTTCTTAGCCAAAGCCAATGAGGCTATGTGCGTTGAAGATTTATAATATAAGCTGAGTGAAAATTAACTAAATCTATGTTGGCCCAATAGCCGAGTATCTTGGAGGTTCCGATACCATAGAAAAACGGTTAATATTCTTCAACAAGGTTAAAAGTGGTTTTAAAACAAATTATATACGCATTAGAACTACACGAGTCTTAGCATGTAAGGGGGAAGGGAACTTGGCGGGGACGGTCACCGTACAAACAAATGGACAATATTGACCGGGGATCACTCGAATAACCTTGAGCGTATACAAAGCCGACGATCGAGACTTACACTGGGGGGGGGGGGGGGGCAGAGAGAGCACTTACACAGGAGAGTTGCGCGTTGCTATCACGTCGGAGATTTGAGCAGAGGGAGTAATCCTTGCCTTAACGCAAAGTTTAAATAATTTTCTTTTGACAAGGACTATTAAGGGATAATCTTAGACCTTGCTTTCGAGTTAGACACAAATCGAGACTGGGCGCGTTGCGTTCGAGGAGCGGGTAGAACAGGTAAGGGGGAGACTCATGCGAATTAATTGAGTATACCTGGAGCTTGAGGGGCTCTGCGAGAATTGTGCAGAGTCCAACGGGACGCGAATAGTGCGTATTGACGGCTGGCAAGCAGAATATACTAATGGGGCGGGCAGACGGCTGATACTGCCTTCCATCTCTGGCGCAGGATGATTTATATTGATATCTAATGGGGTTTTTCCCCTACGTCCCAAGGGAAGGGTTCCAGGGTCCGGTGCATTTGCAGCGAGAGTATTCTTGCCCTATTGGCGAGATCGCGAGAAGGTTCCTGAGTCGGCGAGGCGAAACATTGTCCGAGACAGGATGTGACCTTTTGCGCTTTCAAACTTGTCGTAGCTTTCTGCAATGGCGTCTTTAAGGCTACTACGGCATCTGATAATGTGAAACTTCCATTAGCGCAGAAAAAATGGCCGACCAGGTGTCTGTTTTCTCTGCATCCATTGAATACGCGGCAGCGCGCATCTTCCTCTCTCTCTCTGATTTTTAGTGCTATTTTTGGCGTAAATTACGAATATAACATTCGTCTCTTTCTGCGATCCTCCAGTTTCTTGTAACTTACCATCATACTTACGTAATATACAATGATGGTGACCTTAAGCAGAATTTAAAAAGCGAGACAGCTTTAAAATACTCGCGCGGAAACAGCAGCCTCTGACCCCAGCTGTGTTTGTTCGCCGAAAATACCATGTCCCGCGGATATACTAATCCCTCGCAGACCAGAGTCTTCAGGTAACCTCCAAGCCTTGAGGGAAGGGTCGCCATTTGAACGAACGTCTTCCCGAGGCCTTATCTCGTCTAGTAGACGAAAAATGGCGCACCACCATTCCTTGAAACTGCCATGCCCTGTAGCCCTTCTGGCGAGCAAGTCAACAAAGTAAAAATTGGGAGATCTCCCCTTACCCAGGAGAGAGTACCACGAGCTGTCCGTGAGGATACATCCCCTCGTCTCAATTCAAATCTCAGAGTTGAAAGGTTTCGTTGGCCAGACCAATTGCCGTGAATTTTGGCCACAGTCAATAGGCAAATTCGTGAAGCGGCATTTCCTCAGAGAATCACGCGACTCACTCATCTCATCCCGTTTCAAGAATACTTCGCCCCCTAGCTTTCGATTACCTATTCCCACATCCAAGAGCATTTCCTCCCAGATTCAGGAATATCTCGTCTCACCTATAAAGAGTAATTCGCCCAGTATTCAAGATTACCTCTCTCGTGCCAGAGGTAATCCAATCCCGCAGTTATGATTACTTCGCCCGTGCAGTAAGATTATGTCATACAGAAGAATCCGAGCTTTGGATTCACTCCCCTTTTTATCAAGAGTCAAGTCTACAAGATTAAAGCCATTCCACCTTTTATACTCCGTCGGGAGGATTTTTTCCTATTGTCAATATTTTTTTTCTGCCCGAGTCAAGCATTAATCCCCTGATTGTTCCTTTAGTCATTGAGTCATCATTCACTTTTGAGGCCGAAATGAATTCTCAATTTATTTCAATGTGCATGTTTCCATATTCTATCTTGTTTTTGTTATTAAACCTTTATTTAGGGTTTTAATCTTTTAATAACCTTGAATGAAACTTGGCATTCAAAGACCCTTCCCCTGGCCAACGAATACGCACTTGCATAGATTTAATTGTTTTAAACTTCCCGAACTCAAGGACGACTCACTATCCTGCCTCATTAGGTTGGTACAGCCGGTTATCTCTAGGTCCCCTGCAATTTAATTGTAATTGCCTTCACAGCTACTAAGGTATACATTTACGATACCACGACAATACACTTTCTTCATTCTCATCTCTCCTTCGTCCAAGAGAATGTAGGAGATATGAGGGATTACATGGAGAGAGATTCCATCAAAATATAGCGTCAATAAAAAACCGTTATATTGAAAATGGAACCTTGCTATGCTGACTGACTTCTGCTGGAACCTGATGAGTGACACACCTAAGCCATCTTACAAACGAAGAAGTAAATACTAAAATGTGGGATAACACATTATATAATGGTAACGAACATGCTGATTCATTATATATTCATGAATTAATTACAATGGACAGATTTAATTTAAATTGAGGAGCGAAATACATTTATGATCTCGTGGAAATCGGTATGAATTGCATAATTATTAAATCATCAATTTTCAAAAAAATGTTACTTGATGGGAAATTTTGTTAGCAAATTCGCGTTCAGCACACTCAACTTAATCATAAAATGGAAATGAGATCTATGTTTATTTATTGACACTGAAATTTGCAGTGCAGTGATATTAAACAACTTGTTACAATGGTCAAATTGAAAAGGATAGAAATTCTCCTCAGTAATAGACTATTTTGAAATGGTCAAATTGTTTTTCGCTAAAGGAATTTGTGCTTTACTCAATTCTTTGGAAGTTAAAAAAATACTTTAATTAAAATATGCCTAAGCTAAGCAGCAAACGTGATCTAAATGGATTTTCAAAGTAGTTTTAATAAAGGTTAGAATCGGAGCCTGATTAAAATGTTCAAATTTCAGGTTATCGGTGGAAACGTGGTCAAATGATTTGAGTGGCTGAAACGTATAAAGAGAAACGAATAATTAAAGGGATTGAATCAGGATGAAAACTACATACGGACTAGTAGAGTTTCACAGGGTTATGTACTGAGACTATATCTATTATTAATAAATTCTAATTATATGTATACCCAAAGATATTAGTGTAAAATATCGATTTTTGCTGATGATATAAAACAAGAATGAATATTATTTGCCTTGTGACCACGAGAAAATTAAAATAAAATCATAGATTAGTAAATTTAAACGGAGCTTCGTCTCAATTTAGGCAAGGGCTATTATCTTGAATACCGGCCCCCAAACCAAAAATTTATAATAGCTAACCTACTTTTGCTACGTGAAGAATAACGAATCATAAATTATTGAAGTCAAGATTAACAAACGCAATCTAAATATCTGGATAAGGAAAAGGTTAAGCATATGTAATATTAGTTTTTTTGATAAAACAATAGGTTAGGTAAGATGGATAACTTTCGCGTCCTTCCCCTTTATTTATCCATTATAACACCTTTATCCTAGAAATTTGGCGAATAAAGATAAACCCTAAAGTTAACTTCATCGAATTTAAACTTAACCGAACGTCAGACTTGCCAACCCTTTATTCATATTCCCAATTTTCTCACTATCGCAATAAATAACATGAATTCCTTGCCTTTTTCGTACTTTTGATTAGTTCATTTTTTAGCACAACTGGGAGTGGATCATTCATAAGCAGAGGAAGAACCAGAGTCAGGGACGTGTTGTTACTCAATATTACCAGGGCAATTATATTGGGTTATTGGTTCTTTTCAAGATCTTATTTAGAAATAGAGACGCAGTTCAAGGAATTATTTTGATTTTGTAGACTACTTTTATAAATGACTGGATTCTATTTTCAGTAAAAACAATTATAAGTTTTTGTGTCCTAGTTCTAATTGGTTCCTTTTATATCCGTTGATCACCACATTTACTATTGTATCTATGTGAGAGTCTCAGAGAATTATTTCAAGGTTGTTGCTCAGTTAGATATTTAAGATAATATGTTCCATGCCTTTGATTAAGTCTTTATTAAAGGCATTTTCGACATCTTTCAAGACCACATTGAATTAGTATTTCTTTAATTTGGATTTGGTTATCACCTGAGGTGTTATGCCAAGAGCCATTGTGTTGTTTCTTCCGTTGTTTCTTGTGTTGTTTGTGTTGTTTAGTGCTCTGTTAATTTACCATGTGGCTTGGTTAGGGCATTGGTGGTGATAAAAGAATGATCTAGCGCTTTATGATTGGATGATTCGATAGCGCCTTTAATTGTTTCCGTATTACTGTGGCATCTGGTTTAATTATTATTTAATTTTGTTTTTCGTTAATTTGCACTCACCGAAACTTTTTCTAAGTTGAGCTAAAAGATTTTGGTGGACCTACTCTTCGATTCTGGGGTTAACCTTGCGTACTCTTCAGGCTTGATTGTGAACTTTTCTTCCAATAGGTCCTAAATACTTTTTCTTTCATTTCACCGTCTTTAAATTTTCCCCTGGCAGGTTTTAAATGAAATTTGCTCTTTAGAGGTCTCCATCTCCGCTCCCACTCGAGTGAGGGGAGTGAAGAGGAGTATATGCTGGAGATGAGTCCCTCTTTCCTACTATACCTCTGCATCTAATAACATGGACCACCTGGATTTTAGTGGCCCTGATAAACCTTAAACAAATACGCACGATATTTATGTATGCTCTTTTTCAAAGCTACTTTCTGATCCATTTACCTCATAATTTCCCTCTACAACCTACTGAAATTTCGAAAACCTTTATTTCTCGAGGAATCCTACATTCGGTAGATATTTCGTTCTATGCCTGTTTTACGTCACCGCCTATTTGCATGAGCAAATTTACTCGCCTGCAACAGATTGCTCGTTAAAACTACTTTGAATAATGCAATATTCATATCTTCATTAGATCTAATTGATAATTATCGTATTGCAGTTATATTTAGATTTTATGTGCCTTAAATTTCTGTCTATTGAGTGCCCGCTTTCATTGCTTTCCAATTTTCTGGCTTAATTTAGTCTGTCATTCAAAGCTACCATAAAACTTCTCCGGTCATTATTGAAGCATAATTAATATAACACTACGTTCATTGTAAATTTTTGCCCTCAAATCTTGTGGCACTTTATCTAATCTGCAAAGTATCCTTCAACTTTATATTTAAATGTCTTCGATGATTATTTTACTTTCGGTGATTTTTATTACCGTTTCATTTTGCACCAATGTCAATAAAATGTTTTATCATTAGATACATTAAATGGATTGCACTCAACGTATCGAAGCTTAATGGTATTACTTGCTTGTAAAAATGGTATACTACTTAACAGTGAGAATATATGGTAAAAGACTCATAAATATGTAAATTTGTTACGAAACTTCAAAGGAAAAGAGAAACACATACTCAGTAGTTTCTTTCTTCAACACAACTAATTATGATCATATTTTAATACTATAATATTTAAAACAATAAGGCCATTATCAAAAATATTGAGGGGTAAGAATTTACTTATCCAAACTTACTTACACATATCTACATAAGTAGCTATCATTTTTGTATCAGGCTATACTTTATCCTAAATTTTTGTTTCGGTTTTGAAAAGTTTTCAGATGGGTTTCTTTCTTGAAAATGCTTTTGCGTCACTCATATTTAAAACATGAATATAAGAACGAATAAAGAACCATTGCTCGCTGAATTCCTACTTTTTTTAAAATTCATCAAATGAACTTAATAGCTAAAATTAGCGAATTATGCCTTTATCATTTAATATGGTTCAAAACTAGCAAAAACCTGTTGTTGTTCCTTCTTGCATTAATTAATTAAAGAGTGCTGCATTACATAAAAATTATTTTATTGTTCATTACTTGATAATTTTGTTAACAAGGTATATTCATGGAAGTTAATATCAACAATCCATCGATCTTCCTATAATTTTGACAGAGTAATTAAACATGGAATCTAGAATGGATATTAAATTTACTTCAGTGACCACAAATAAAGCCAATTAATAGTAGACGGCGATGATTAACAAAGCTTATTTAAAAAAAATCATTCCTATAAATTCTGAATCAGGAAAAAAATACGTTAGTCTATTCCTTATTTATTTCTGTCTTTAAGTTTCAAATCTTGCATTCTTTCGACATATACGCAGGGTAAGGATTTCATAATGTTTTTTCACTGCCACATTAAATTCCTGAGGCTAAACGTTCTTTCTAGAACCGATCATGCTACTACACCCTAAAATATGTTAGGATTCCTCGGTTCTCTGTGAATAAATTTTGCTGAATTTTTTCAGCTGCTTTCTATATCCTGACGACACTAAAATTATGTTTTCATTATGTTGTGGTAATTCCTTCAAATTTTATTTCATTTTTATTTTATTTCGTCGATTTTCGGGGAACCACATAAATAGCATCTATTCTCTTTAAGAGCTATGGGAAGTCGCAGAGGCAGCAACAATAAGGAAAAGTCTTTCCTCATCAAGGAAGGTGGTGAAGGCAACTCTGTTTATGTTTTTCCTCAACCTTTTTGCGCCTCACATTTGGACCTCCATAGCTCATTGGGTGTTGTTTCGGGGGCTGTGTTTGATTTTGTATAATTTGCCTTTCTGCCATAGCCTGGATTCGAGGTTCCCGTGTTTGAGCATTCCCTGGCCCAGAGACTTTTTGGCAGTTTTTTTCGCTATGGGGTTGAAGGTTGATGAGAAGAATTTCTTCGGAGGGATGGTTTTCTTGAAGCCACATTTCTTCCATGACGTTTTTCACGAGCATGATGTTATTCTCCTTAGTAAAGGGTCAGGGTCAGATGAGGTTGGCACTGTGTGAATAATAAATACAGCTCATTAGTTTTTTTTAGAATAATCGACCTACATTTGCAGTATTGTAGGTTTGGCTGCCATTTCTCTTTTCGCCAACGCTGCCTTCGCAACTTAGGCAAAAGTGGCATTAGTTATTTTCTCCTCTTCTTCCCAGGTTCTTTGTTTTTTCAAATCATGTCCTTTTAACTAAAAATCTTATCGAGATGGTTCGTTCTGGTTCATCACAATTCAAAATCTTATATTAATCGCTTTTACAGTCACTCCAGACTTGCCCACACAGAACATCTCTTGCTTAACGTTGAGAAAACCTATTTTGTTTATATGTGGTCGTATAAATGGCATTACCTGGCAAATATTGTTAAATGGCACAAAGAATGTTTTTTTCGATATTGTAATTCGTATATTTGTTTTCACACATATGTAAGTGTGGAAAAGACATTGCTATTCATAACAAACTGTTACAATCGAGGGAAATACTAACATACAGCTTGAGAAGAAGCCTAGTAAAGTTGAAGGCTCTCTGTCACAAACTAGGATCAGGTGACATGCCTAGATTTTTTAAACGAAAAGGTCTATAGCTAAGGATAGAAGACGCTTCGACTTTAATCCAAACTCTATTTACCAAAAGGAAAATAATGAAAAAAGGGATCGGTCTTACGCTGAGTTTCGTTACTGAAGGAAATATTATTGACCGATATAACGAAATTTACGTACTAAATTGTTAACTTAATTGTTAACTTAAATCTGACGTGCAGCAATGATAATTACCTATTATGATTCCAGATAGTCGTATGTCCTTCCCTCAAAGGAACAAAGGGAAAAGGGAATCACTCTCCAGTAATGTGACCACAATGCACCAACGCGCAATTACCGACCATATATATAGATATGTAGGTATATAGTAAAAATAATGGTCACTCACAAACATTAAAATTAGGCCTCGTATGGGCCACACAAAACAAGAACACGACACAGTGTTGTCATACCAAAAAATGCATGAGAGGTAGAACACTCGCGGTAATCCCGCACTGAAATACAATAAAGGGGTACAACTCTGCCGATTGTCTTAAACCACGTCAATAAATCACAATAGCCTTTCGAGACGGATGAAACCGGAAAATAAGGGCGCAAATCCACTCTGCTCCTGAACACAACTTTCTTCTGCAAGCACAAGAAAAATGGTCTGTCTTCTGTGAAGAATGAAGGCCTCGACATCAAATTTTATGGAACAATAATGAATATGGATCGTGTAAAACCCCAATGCTAGTTCAACATTTAATGAAAATTTTCAACTCTAGAAATCAAATAACTTTCTTTCATAACAAAATAGCAATAATTCTTAATCCAACTCTAATATTCAATTAAATAGCTAAGAGGAAACTTGCCAATCAAGGCGAACGAAAATTCTTTAATTTTTAGGATGACGTGTGAGCCTCAAAATAATCGAACGAAGGTCCTACGATATTACGTCATAGCCCTCCTCAGAAAAAAAATGCAAACTATCAGATATTATGTGTGTGACACTCTCCCTACTCTTTATCTCTATGCAATATATTCCGCACCAATAGGTCGCATCTTTCTTTCATCTTTTCAAATATTAAAATTTTAAATTCCTTTGCTGGTAGATTCTTTTATGTTTATCATAATATATATATGAATACTTGCCCATGAGGGTAGTTCTAAAGAGAAGAAGTTCAAACTTCCACTCTCCCTCATAGGCTCATTGTTGTGCTAAAAGTGAATAACTTGTAGTGATACATATTGTCGAAACGAGGAAAAAGTTTGAATATCTCTATCATTTAAATGTGCAGTCTTCGGGTCTCCAACGAAAAGAGAAAATTCTCTCATAGTCAATTTTCATTTCCTCTCTCTATAATAAAGATGATAAGATTTGTGACTCTAACTTTTATCGTATATACCTTTTCACGTTTATTTTCAGTGCTAGTGCACCACAACTCCTCTGTATACACCAAGCTATCAGGAACCGGCTAGTTATACAGAATCAGACTACTTTCCTCTTGGCGTATCTTTACACACCAAATGATGGCTACGTGTGTTGACTCAAGTACGACTGGTTATTGGATTACATGTGTGCATTTTCTTTAATTTTTCTAAGTTAAATTTCATCTTAAATATGCCAGTTTCAAGACTAGCCTTTCCATCTCAACCCTCAAACTCTCGATACTATATCTCTTTATAATTTAGTGTCGTTTGAAAAATTAAAACATTCAGTGGGATACGAGGGGCGGTCAATAAGTTTTGCGAATCGATAGGGCAAAACAGAGGAAGGGGGATGTCTGTTTGTGGCGGTGTTTGAACAAGTTATGACAAGTCAGGACCTGCAAATGCATGCTCCTGCCTAGTATATTTAAGAAGCAGTAGCTGATCGCAGATCGTCAGTCACAATTTTTTTAACAATGGAGCCGGTGTCGTTTGAAAAATTGAAACATTCAGTGGGATACGAGAAGCGGTCAATAAGTTTTGCGAATCGGTAGGGCAAAACAGAGGAAGGACGATGTCTGTTTGTGGGGGTATTAGAACAAGTTATGACAAGTCAGGACCTGCAGCTGCATGCTCCTGCCTCGTATATTTAAGAAGCAGTAGCTGATCGCAGATCGTCACTCACATTTTTTTTAACAATGGAGCCGGTTTAGCACCACGCAGTGATCAAATTTTTGACCAATGATGGCATGAGTGCAAAAGAGATCCATTAACGCATGGTTGCAGTGTGAATCGACACTGCCTCTTCCTATGCAACCATTGCTTGCTGGAATAGGGAGTACGCTATGGACGGGAGTCCCTTCAAGATGACCCCCGTCTAGGACGCCCGTCAGACGTGAGCAACGAGGAAATGTGCCCCGTGTGGAGAGGATTATCCTCTAAACTTGACGGGTGAAGGTCGATAAAATCGAGCTAGAATTTGGAATATCATATGGAAGTGTTATCAACATTATTTACGATAATTTGGCAATGACCCCGATCTCTGCCCGTTGGGTCCCGAGAAACCTCACGCCCCATAATCGACCTCAACGTCGTCAAAGATTAGAGGAGCTTCTGCTCCTGTACCACCAAGACCCGGCGGGATTCGAGTCACGCATAGTGACAGGTGGTAATACGGGGTGCCGTCATTGGGATCCCGAGAACAAGCTCGAAAGCATGGCCTGGAAGTACAGGGACTCCTCGACCCCTATCAAGTTCCGGACCTAACTCTCAGCCGGGAAGATCATAGCCACCATCTTCTAGGATTCTGAGGGAGTGTTGATGGTGGACTATGCGCCTCATGGAAGGACCATCGCAGGCCAATATTACGCCGAGTAACTGGCTGGGTTGAAAAAATCTATCCGTCAGAAGCGGCACGGTAAGTTGACGCGTGGTTTCCTGCTCCTCCACGACAATGCCCCTGTTCACAAGGCCAGAGCTGTACAAGCTGCCCTGCGCGAGTGTGGATTCGAGGACCTCAACGATTCCCTATACAGTCCAGATCTGGCCCCTCGCGACTACCTTTTATTCCGCCAGCTCAAGGCTGCACTGCGTGGACGCCGGTTTGGGGACGATGAAGATGTTCAGCTCTCCGTCCAGGAGTGGATTGAACAGCAGTCGGGAGATTCCTGGTTGTCGGGAATTTGAAGTCTCATGGACAAGTGGCGCAAGTCAATTGAAGTTGAGGGTAGTTATATTGAAAAATAATAAAACACTTTTCCTCATATCTCGTTTCCTTATATTCGCCCTTGCCAACTTTGTGGATATTTTCTTAAATCAAGGTGCTAATTTCATCGGCATATTCGTCTATTTCCGTAGCCACAAACGCTCGTAGATAGAAAAGTTTGTTCTTCTTTGAATGGGCATTTAGCAATGCAAATTTAAAGAGTTTGACGTATACTTATACCGCCGTTTAAAGCTTCCTTATTGAATTGATCCAATAACGGTTTTGTCAGTTGGAAGTGGGTTCAGGAGCGTTACAAGTGACTTTACTATTTTATTACCCTTTTTCATAGTAAAACACCCCGGTGAGGATAAGGCATGGGAAATGGAGGAATTCTTCAGGGTGGTATAGTTTTATGGTTTACACGATATGGCATCGTTAATTTCGTTTTTTTCCTTTATACCCCATTACTCATCGCCTTCTAAGGGCCTGGTCAACAGTTGTCTATTAAGGATCTAGCTTGTTTGTTCAAGAGTTTTCGTCACTTCCGCCTTTAATACTTTTCCTAAGAAATATATATAATGTCCTTTTAATTATTTAGGAAACAATGCATTGCTATTCATATATTTAAGTCCTTTCAAAAAAACAAATATTAAGTTAGGAGTAGATTGTAAAATTATCTTTAGTATGTTTTTAGCTGCATTTTACGCGACTAAATCTTATTAATTTACCAGTAAAAATCAAAACACCAAAGAGGGCAGATTATGACAGGAGTTGTGGAAGATGTGCCAAGTGCGAAAGTTAGCGCGAAACAACATGACACTCTTGTAAGTTCCAATTTCATTATTTTCAAAATAAGAAATCAAACCAACTAGATCATTAGTTTGTAAGTAGGAGTACAGGAGTATTCAACTAATAAAGTTGGGGAAGTGAAATGTGTGGAAGATACCTAAAGAGTGGCCTAATTTTAGCATTTGTATAACCGTGTTTCAGTTTAAATTTTAAGGATTACTTTTTCCCAAACCCAAACCGAGAAGAGATATCTGGCAGGAAGTTTAATTTTTTTTAATAAATGTGCTCAATTCCATTTCTTCTCTTGTTTCTACTTTTTCTCCTATCCAGCACCTGGGGTCATGCATCCAACGGAGAAGAAGAATTTGGATTGGCACTGTAGTTTCAACCTATTCCGACTATTTCTTCCACCTTGGGACTCTTTCAATATTCTCTATCACCATGACTTTTAAAGCCCTAACCGTCATCTTGTATAACTCTCATTCTCCTTTCTCTCACATTATTGCTACACAAACCTGGCATTTTTTTTCCACGCATCACATTCTAAAATCTTTAAAGAAAAGTATTTTGGCTTTCCAGGGTGTTCCTACAATCTTTAGAATAGTACTAAGAAAAATAGGGCATGAACATAAAATCTTGTAATTTGCAATCATATTTCCCAAAATTCAAACACATCTGTTTCCTTTCTATGAATCAAAGATTTAACTTTCTTTTATACCACCTTAATCATTTTCATATGGGGTAGTCGTTAAAGTACTGTGTCCAAGTTAGTTACTTAGCCAAATATAGTTAGAAAACAAGAAGTGAGAAAAAGCTTATATTTGCTACCACTTCACATACGTTGCACTTAATTCTACTATATCACTTCTTATCCAATTCTTTTAATTTCAATATTGAAGTAATGAAATCGGGATGATTAAATTTAGTTGAAAAGCAAAATGTAAAAAGAGAGAGCATGAAGTTTCAGACACAAACAAATTAACCTCATCACAACTAATTTTCTAGAGCATACAAAACTGGAAGTGATATACATACTGACGCCATTTTTGTGCTTCGAACTTAAAAGAACCTTAAAAGTCATGCTTACTGCGTGAAGATTGGCGGCTTGCCCTTTAAGAAAGTCTCGAGTTATAGGTAAATTTAGTAATTAGGGAACCTCTTTGCCTTAAACTGAAACCAAAACACATATTCTAGTTGGGCCATTGGATGAGGTAGTTTACGCTTCCATAACTTCCTCTTTGCGTCGTCTGACTTATTCGTTATGATAAAAGTATTGAGGTGTTTGCAAACAATGTTAATAAGGATATAGTTTTACAAATTGTAAGAGTCTCAAAGGGTCTCAAATTAGAACCTATGTCATGATATTATGTGAAAGGCTCATAGGTGTGAATATTCGCGGTCGTGGTATCATGTTACACGGAAAATAAAAATGGCACATATCAATATTGGAGGGGTGAGAGAGAGTGAGATACGTGGAAGAGATTGGTGAATTAGATGGTAACAACCTTTTTTTTTGCATGAAGCGTAAAAGACCCTGCAACTACAGAAATTTAAAAGCTCGTAAACTCACGGAAGTTCAGAGAATTAAAAAATGTTCTAATACAAAGTGGATTTTTTTCAAAGTACTTCTCCTATTTTTTATGTTGAATACGGGATGTTACATCTTTCATGATTATTAAGTTGTTTTTATTTGTCTAATTTGTAATTATATCGATTAGGTCAGTTGAAAGGTTCTCCATGCTGTACAAACAAATTTAGTAAATTTATTCATTTAATTATTTTCAGGACACCAATATGTCTTGAAATAGGAAACATACTTCCTAATGGTTTTGCATTAAGTACCACAATATTTACGATCTTTAAATAGTATAAAAAGATTTGTAACCTCATTTGAAGAAGTCTTCTGGACGTCCAATGCTTCCAATGCACGCCCGATTGCCTCTTCGTAAGGCTACATGTGAAAAATCGGATTGCCTTCAGTGCTAAGCTTGCTCATAATTGGAAATGGGAAGATGTGGATGCTACAGCTTGCAGAGTGAATCTGAGACTTTTCAAGAAAGGGGTAAAGTCAAGAAGAGCTGCGAATAAGCCTCATCTCAGGCAAAAATACTTACGAATAGGCCCTTTTTTGTAGAAAATATGAGGAATGGACTGTTGAAGAGAGGGGGAAATTGCTATTCTCTGATAAATCTTACTCTAGCTCGTTTTCTTCTTTTGAATGATCCATCATTATAAGATAATGGGTGAGCTTTCAGTAGTTCTCTGTCGTCGCCATGGTGAGGCATCTGGACACTACAACTTTATGCGACTTCTCATCTATGGGATCGGTAGCTCTACAATTTGGCTCGTGAGCACTGCCAAGGAATAAAAAAGGGTACAAAAACATTCTGGATCAGCAATTTTGCCCAAAAGTTCAGGAGCAATTTGGAAATGATAACACGTTATTTTTTCTCATGATGGCGCAACTTGTCAAACCCTATAACAGATTACTTTAACGAGAATAACATCTAACCTTTGCGACCTTGGATCAAGACTAGGCAAATTTGAACCCAATACAAATTTTGTGGCTATAATCAAAAGGTAGTATGTAGATATAATGAAGCTATCTAATTATGTGGTTGATAGTATTTATTGACCAAAAACAGAGCAATATTGGTCATGATAGCATCACAAATTTGGTTTCCTTCATTCCCAAAGAAATTGAAGCAGTCCTAAAAAAATAGGATTATCATTATAAATATTGACTGCAGGTAAAAAGTGGCCCCATTTATTAATGAAATGTGTTTGGGGTCTAAGTTTTAATATTTCATCTTCAAATTATGACACAGACATATAAAAAAAATGTAATAGTCTCTTAATTTTCTTAGGAGAAAAAATATAATTTAAAATCCTCTGCTTATGACTCTACAGTCACGGCTAAAATTTTCTGATTCTAATATATATTTATATCTTTCTCATTCGTATTATCTTTCTCCTTTGCTGAATCAAAAATCGCGCTCTTTCCCTGTTCCTGTTGAAGTCAAATTCAGTCTCAAGAACTTTGATATGCGAGAAAAACTGTAAAATGGTGAAAAATATGAGTTAAATGAATGAAGTCATGTAATTATAATCTATTTCATTGTAATTATTTGTAAAAAATGTCAAGCAATTTTTTCAATTGCAAAAATGGTTATTTTCAAAGAAAGCGCGCAACGATTGTTGCTCTGCACTAAAGTTAGTGGAAATACAAAGAGATATTTGTTAAGTGTAATGCATCAAGGAGTATCACTTTTAGAATTATTACTGACTTTAAAAACACATTTACACTCTTCTGAATATGTCTTCTGGACGTTTTAACAGTAGGACAAGGTGATATCTGATGAAGGGTGTTCTGCTTGTTTGCAGCTTCGTGATATTCAAATATTAGGAAAAGAAAAATAAGAGAAATCTCACGAGCTATATGTCGTTTCCATTTTAAAGCATCCGGATCCTTTCTATCTCTGAAGGCTGCTTTGCTCTCAAAGGAACTGAAAATAACATCAAAATTTAGTTTAAGGACCTCGGCACGCAAATTTGACAGATATGAACCAATATAGATTTTGTGAGCGGAAATAAACTGATTTTTATTAAACGAATGCCATTTAATTTTGAGCAATTGCAGCTGGTTATTAAACAAAATTTTAGCTATATCATCAAGATATGATTTTCTAAGTCTCCAGCAAGCCAAAACGAAATGCAATAGTCTTGAAGAACAAGAAACATCCTTATAAATATTGAATACGGAGATCAATTGAAGTTATTTATTAATAAAATGGGGCCGAGCCCTAATACTTACTATTTTCCATCTTAATATCTTGCTACTAACGTAGTTAAACAAAATGCCAGTTTGTATATTTCTAGTATATTTTGGTTTAAAAAACTATAGTAGTCTCTAAACTTATGGCCATGATTTTATACAGATATTTTTATCTGCTCTATTTCTATCTGAGAAAATCTATATCTTCTTATTTAAATGTAAGTTTATTTATAGTGAGCCCCTTCCTTAGAACAAATGAGTTTATATTTAACCAGTTATTTCTCTGTAAATAGTTGGCTATAGAATATATTATGATTTTCCTTTCCCTATAAAATGACTCCCACGCATTATTTCACCCACCATATATTTTGCACTAATGGATAAGACAAAACACTGGCTAAACAAGGCAACTCCACTCAATGCCGGTTCCAAGCCCGAAAATATGAGCAAAGGCTATGAGGTCGTAAAGGGGACTGGCAGAGAAGCTAGTCAGAGTTAGAGTAAGAACACTAAATGTATTGACTATGAGAGGAAAGGAAAAGAGTGTGTGCATCGGGTGGAGAGGAGAAAGTTTTCGGTACTGGGCCTTGTAGTAGACGAGATAGAAGGTGAATAAGGAGAAATAATTGGGTGTTGGCTGTTGTTGTTCTACAGTAGAACCCTAAAAAAAATGTATAGATAGCATAAAGGTTGTGCGAGCCAAAGACCTTGAATATACCATAGTGAGCGTAAAGAGAATGATAAGTGTGAATATAATCCGAGAGCAGACAGTGCAAAACATTATATCTACATATTCTCCTCAAACATTCTGTGAATTAGAATAAAAGGATATCTTTTGCAGACAGATAAATAATGAAGGTAGTAAAACACTATGTGAGGGAATCCCCAAGTGGAAACTCTTGAGCAGAATGGAACTTCCATGCGCAGCAGAACGCCCGGTTAGGCCTAAATTAGGAAGCCTACTCTCCCCCCCTTCCACAAGTGGTAGCCTCGAACCATCTTCCATGCGGGGCAGAACGCCCGTTTAGGATTAAATTGGTAAGCCTACCCTGCCCCCCTTTCCACAAGCGGTAGCCTCGAACCATGTCCACCTTAACTCACTTTTATAAAAGATTCGACGCCATTGAAGAGTAGAGATGTGTCCCGCTTACATACCCCCCACACTCCGAAAGAGCCTCGGACATAAATAGCACTCGACTCCCATGAAGAGATACAGAGTTGAGAAGTCTCACCCAGAACATAGAAGAATCTCCATGGTTCAAAATCAAGTGCTAGCAACAAAGCTAATTGACTGTTGGACTAATTTGTGTATTTGGAATTAGCCCCAGCCAGAAGGGAATTCCACTGAACGATCCCCCCCCCCGAGTGATTTTGCCGACTTCTTTCATCAACTCCTGACGAAGCCCTCCTCACTTCGGGTAGCCGAAATACTCTCCCCTAAACCGGAAGTTACCGCCCCCCCTTGCTTTTAGAGAACCGTCATCACTCCAACCTTCCGCTCTGAAGTCCGAGCGGCCTAACCTCATGTGCAGAAGACATCCCTAAGCCAACCCCCTCGCCCTTTCAGTAACCCAATTAAGTTAATCTTCCCCCCTTAGTTTATTGACGTGATTTTTTGGTGTGTAAATAAAATTCTATTTTTGTGTATGTCTCTTTAAATAACATTGAACTTTGCTATTGTCTATAATTTACCTGACCTCGTTGCACTTTCTCGCTATTCAGCCCGTCTAAAGGCGTGGATTTCCGTCCCTTTTGTCGATTCGCTTTCAAGTTATTGGTCCTCTCCCATACATAAAATATGGTATTGATATAATGTAATGTCATACCACCTCATATATATATATATATATATATATATATATATATATATATATATATATATATATATATATATATATATATATTAATATACATATTATATAATTCTGGTGTCAAGTGTTTTGGGGGTTTTTACGAACCCGTGCCATTTTAATTTCGACATTTGAGGTTCCTTTTTATTGACGCACATCCCTTTTATTTTAATTTTTGTATTATACGGGCAGAAGGGAAGTGCAAGTTATTTTCAGAGCAGTGCCACGTAATCTATTTAGATTTTGGGTTGGACCCCAGGTAATTAATTTTTTTTATGGTGTTCGAATTTTGGAGACTCTCCTTCCTGGTTATTAATTCAAAAGAGTTGAGGTCTTTGGTGTCCTAATTCCGGCAGGACCCTTTTAATTTTTTTCCTGCTTAGAAACAGCAGAGGTAGGTAGCTGTATCAATTTCTTTTTGTGATCAAGGCCTTCAAGAATATTCAAGTATTCGTTTCGCGTGGGTAGTGTCCTAGATCGTTCGCGTATCAGTCCTCCCTCAGTTAACTGCGTAAAAATGTAATCCTTTGAAAAATTCCAGAGTCAGGGTGAAATGTTAGGTGTTTCGGGCAAAGACCTGATAGATTATGTACAGTAAGAAGAGAGGATCAAACTTGCAGAGCGAAGGTAAAAGGAACTAAAAAAAATCCAGGAGAACAAACAGAAGATAAAGATGGAGGAGAACAAACTCAAGATAGAGAACAAACTGAAGATGGGAATGGAGATGGAAAAGAACAAAATGGAGATGGGAAAACGTGAACAAATTAGGCAGCATGAGAGGGAAATGAGCCGAATTTAAATAAATTATCAGTCCATTGGTTCCCGGGCTAAAATTCCCCAAACTTCTTCAGTCCATCTACCCGCTTTAAATGATGGAGAGGACTTTGGGTAATTTTTTAGGCCCATTTAGGGAATCTTTGAGATCAAAAGATGGGATCTCGAAATGATGGCCTCGCTCACTTAATTCCCGTTCTAAATGCCAAGTTAAGGGATATCTTCGTATTCCTTCCCCGGGAAGCCACTTTAGACTATTCCACGTTCAATTCCGAATGGTTAGCCGCTGTTCATATGTATTGCGAATTCTACCGCTCACGATTCCCCCAGGAAAAGATCCACCCTGGCCAAACCTTTCGACAACAAGGGTACATCCTCCAAAGAAACCTTCAGTGTTGGCTGGATGCGTGCAAGATCCCCCATGTCTACGAGTCCCTTCTGGCCTTCTTCTTTAGGGATCAGCTTTTAGCTGCCGTGGCTCCCGAAATTCGCGCCTTGATTAAGGATAAACGTTGCGCTACTTTCAAGGAGTACTTGGAAGAGGCCGATGTTTACGTGGGTAGTCACGATTTATACCCTAAGGATGTTAAATTGTCTCCCCAATCACCCCCCAAAACTCAATTTTATTGCCTTAAGACCTACCCCCTAAATTGGTTCCAAGATTTACCAAATTTCCTAGTCCCTCGAAGCAAAGAAACTTCCATCCAACGGAACACCGAGAGGTTAAGCCCCTAGTTTCTTTTCCACCGGTTGTGCCGTACCAAAAGAACCCGATCGACTGCTACACCTGCGGCATTCCCGGCCATTACCACACGAACTGTCCTCAACTATCCCGATTCGCAGACTCTCAGTCCCACCATGTACACTAAATCTGGGCCGCCCCTGATCCTCCTCCGTCGCCTCAGAAGACTCCTGAACCTCCCTCGCTCGCCAAAGACTAGGTCCATCAAGTAAACTTTCTCCTTAATGAGAACAACTCTGGTGGATTGAAGTTCGAGAACGGCACTGTGAACGGTCGCCGAGTATCCACCCTCTTTCGTGACACCGGTTGCACCTGCATTATAGTATCTGAGGACCTACTCCCTTCTGTTGGACCCGATAACAAGAAATTTGCGGTGGTCCACCACTACCTGGGCCAGGCCAGTCGTTTCTCAGTAGTTCGTTGTCACATCGAGTGTGACTATGTGTCCAGTAGGGCTGAAGTGGTAGCCACCCCAATCCAGTTCTGCTCCGTTTAATTCGGTGAGACCCCGTAATTCACGACCATCCCGTGGCCCAGCCCATGATTACCCGTACACAGAGAGCCCTGTAATCCCGTTCACCTGTTCCCCTGAAACCTCTATCGACCCGGAGTTCCAAGCCCTCCGGAGCGATAAGTCTTCCCGCGCCCGGAAGGAGTGCGCAACTCTCCCTCCCTTTTGGGAAAAAAATAAAGCCCTCGAGCGTGAGTCCACCCGAGGTAACAAACGAGTCTCGTATCCGGTGAAGAAGGACTTATTGGGTGGTTTGAGACCTAATGGGACCTCAAGTCACGAGAACGGAAATTCAAGCCTGGCGCGAAGGTGCTGGTGCTACTTCCCACGGGAAGCAACAAAATCCTTCGCCAGTGAAAGGGACCCTACCCGGAACTCAAGGCTAGAGGACCCGTGGATTACCTCATCCATACTCCAGTGGGAGCGAATGTCTTCCACGTGAATCGTATATATATATATTATATTATCAATGTTCCTAATAATGATTTTTGGGGGGTAGGGCCAGTAAATTTTTTTTTAGCCCATATTGATGCCTCCATTTAATTGTATCCTTTTTTGGGGTTCCACTGAAATGTCGCCAATGTTCTCCTGTGATTTTTCTTTTGTTTAAAATTGTATTAGTTAAATTCTCTATAATCGACCTGTTCTTAGGCTTATGTCCGTAAATTCTACGCTGAGCTCTGTTTTCCTTTTTTTTTGTGTGTGTACACCTGTCGTAGCAGGTCATAATTTTCCTAGACCTTTGATGTTTCTAGTTTGACGGGTTGGGATGATTCTTTTCTACGCAACTGCTCTGTAAAGCATCATCTTTCGGTTGGGAGATGTGTGAGGGAATCCCCGAGGGAAAGCTCTGGAGCAGAACGCCCGGTTAGGTCTAAATTGGTAAGCCTAACCCCCCCCCCCCTCCTTCTCATCCACAAGCGGGAGCCTCGAACCATGTTCACCCCGACTCACTTTTATACGGGCAGTATAGCTTCTACAAGAAAATTCGAGGCCATTGGAGGGTAGAGCTGTGTCCCACTTACCCCCCCCCCCCACTCCGGGAGAGCCTCGGACATAAATAGCACTCAACTACCATTAAGAGACACAGAGTTGAGAAGTCTCGCCCAGAACCAAGAAGATTCCCCATGGTTCCAAGTCAAGTGCTAGCAACAAAGCAAAGTGACAGATGGACTATTTTGTGTATTTGGAATTAGCCACAGACAGGAGGTAATTTCACTGAACGATCCCCCCGAGTGATTTTCCTGACTTCTTTCATCAACTCCTTTTAAAGCCCTCCTAATTTCTGGTAGCCGAAATACTCTCCCCTGGACCGTAAGTTACCCCCATCCCGCACCTTGCTTTGGGAGAACCGTCATCACTTCAATCTCCCGCTCTGATGTCCGAGCGGCCTCACCTCACGTGCAGAAGACATCCGTAAGCCAACCCTCCTCCCCCCTTCAGTAACCCAATTGGGTTAATCTTCTTCCCTTCGTTTATTGATGTGATTTTTGCCCGTTAATTCTCTGAGGTAATTTTACCCTTCAATTCTCTTATTATTTTTGTGTAAATAAAATTCTATTTTTTGTACATGCCTCTTTAAATAACCTTGAACTTTGCCATTGTCCATAATTACCTGACCTCGTTGCACTCTCTCGCTACTTAGTTCGTCTGAACGCGTGGTTTTTCGTCCCTTTTGTCGGTTCGCTTTCAAGTTATTGGTCCTCTCCCATAGATATAATATGGTATTGATATAATGTAATTTCTTACCCGACACACTAGAAGGGGAAAAAATTATTTGAGTCGGAGACCTGAATGTACATGCGAGAAGAACTAGAGATTATATTTAAAGGCTGATCGGTTACTAGCATATGGGAGAGATAAGTGAGGAAGGGGAGAAAAGTGTGGACTTTGCATTTTGATTTCGATCTTTTAAGTTTTATTACTTATTTTTAAAAATGGAAACTCAGTTCTTGATTAATAGGATCGGAAGATGGTAGTCATTTGAGACTTCCTTCTGTAGAGACAATGTCATCAGAACGAAGGTAAGAAATGTAGTGATAAATGGAGAAGGCTTAGCAGTACAGTATATGGCTATCTTCAGGTGTTGGGAATTTACTGAGCAGTTGGAAAAGTAAGCAAAACCAAGTTACACAGAAGATCAAATAGTCGCAATTGAATCGCTAGTTTTGAAATATAAATTAGATGAGAAGTTGCTGTAAGCTGCAAATCTGACATGGATTATGTAGGAATAGTCCATGGAAAAAATAAGGTCATTTTCGAAAATAGTCGCGAAGCTTTGAAAAAAAGAACAGAAACGAGGTGCCCGGTGTAAAGGAGACGTGTTTGTGCAATAAAGAGGTGCGTGAATCAATCAAATCAAGGAAGATGGCAAAGAGAAATTGGCATACTTCGGGGAGGCCAGAAGTCCAAGATATTTAAAAGCGTAAGAAGAAGAAAGAAAAAAAACCACGTGACAATAGTATTCACACTGGACGAAGTCTACAATGCGTTGGAAATTCCGAGATGGAGAGAAAAAGATCCATTAAATTGTGAGGGCCAAAGACAAGTCAACCATGGGTTATTCTCTGATAAAGCAAATAAAGGATGAACACAGTGTGGTCTAAAATTACCAAGATAAGATGAAAAACAGGTGGAGAAAGTATTTCAAAAGCAAACTTAATGAAAAGACTCTAAGGGTAGTTGTCGTATAATTGCTCACAGGCCAGTCCAATAATTATTCTAGTCCTTGATCTGGACACACCGCTTTTGTTTAAGTCAATGGTATTGACCCTATGACTCAATTTACGATCATATATATATATATATATATATATATATATATATATATATATATATATATAGGCTGTAATTCCTACTAAACGTGCGAAAGCCGGTTAGAGGCATGTTGTGCCGTAGCCAGGATTCTCACTATAAAAGTCCCACTTGTTACTGGGGGGAAGGTTTGTGATTGTTGAATTCTAAGAGTGCATAATACAGGTTGAATGAATTAGCTGAAGGGATTCTTAATTAAAGTCTTGCCAAGGGTACGTTAAAAAGGAGGAGCTACAAATAAACACACGTACAAAAAATAAACTTTACTTTACACAAATATTATAATTAGCAATAGTTAAACGGGCAAAATTAAGGATTAAATATTAAACACTGACATTAAGCATCTAGATTTATAATGACTTAATGGGATTATCAATCACTGTTAATTAAATAGGTAATTTAAGAATAGAGGGACACTGGGTTTACAGATTACCATTAATTGTGATGGATTGGAGAGACGACTAGTCAGGACCAGACGGGGTGGTTGTGGTGGCGTTAAAACAAGTTCTCAGAGAGAGGGGGAAAAAAACGACGGGTTCGGGGCTGCTGACTGCAGTTCCGGTTAGTTCACTTCTAACTGGATGTGACACTAACAAATAGTAACTTGCAGTAACTATTTGGATGTTCCTTTTCTTTCTCAAGTTAAGTTGAGCAACAGAGCGTATTCCTTTAGTCACAGACTCTGCGGGGCGGGATTTACCTCAGGAACACTTCGAGACAGCAACCAAGTTGACTCGGCGGCGCGTTGGCAGTCGATACGTTACGGCAACAACTCTCGTTCAACGTGAGGGCTACGCATTACACGAGTAGGTTTAGGACACTGCTGTAGAGGGATGAACGGCGATGTTATTTATACCGTGGATTGTGGGAAATTGAGGGAGGATTCCATTCACGACAATTCGCTTATCGCAGCGCCTTCTGGACAATTTCCATGGTATCATAAAGAAGGCAAATAGAATTTAGGCTGAAGAGAGGAGGCGAAGGTCAACTCAAACGACAAATTTCTTTCGTTTCCACGATTGTTTGGCGGCATGCGAGTATGTACGTTCCATACCCTTACAGTAGTCTTCGGAGATAGTGCCTCAAAAGCTGGCTCAAGACCTGAAATATATCAAAGAGAATGTACGACTTGTGCTCAAAACTACGAAAAATGCCAAATCAGTAGGGCCGGATTTGAGACCGATTGAGATGCGGATTTCCAAGGGAGAGGAAAGGATAGACCTTTGGTGAGACCTAATGAAAAAACCCATGACCGGGAATAAATGCCAGAGAATTCGCAGGATAGTGTTATTGTGCCTATCTATTTGGAGTAAGGGGGCGTTCTGGACTGTTGTAACTATCGATGGATAACGTTATTGTCGCCTACCATGGAGATCTGGGAGACAATCATCGTGAGATGGCTTAGGAAAGAAATATCTAGAGGAGAGGAGAAATTTGGCTTTATACCATGGAGAGGGACGCGTGATGCCTTACTTGCATTGAGGCTAGTTATAGAAAGCACCAAGAAAAAGGAATGGACTGCATGCTGTGTTCAAAGACATGAAGGAGGCATATGATCGAGTCTTACGCGGGGAGAAGTGTATGGTGAAAAAGAAAGTCCCAGAATAGTATGTAAGAACCATACTGGTATATATGCAGGAGAGCGGACAAAGGTTATAAGCAACATAAGATTGACGGATTGGATTTCACCTAGAATATATTTACATCAATGATCCCCTCAAGCCTATATCTCTTTGCTCTTAGCCTGAACTTGTTGGCTTGGTGAATTGAGGATCAGCCTCCTTGGAAGTTGCATTTTGCGTATGATATCTTTCTTTGAAGCACAAGTAGGGAAGAGTTGGAGATAAGACTAGAAAAATGGAAAATGGCTTTGAAAGATAGATCAGCAGGAAGAAGAGGGAGTACCTAAGACTCAAAGAAGACCAAAACTCGATAATTAGGATGATAGGAAATGAACTCAAGACAGTAGGCTAGTTTAAATACCTAGTATGGTAGCAAAAGCTATTGATATGGATGCAGAAATTACTCACGGGGTGCAGTCTGGATGGAAAACTGGAATAAGGTATCAGGAGTGCTATGTGCCTTGCGATTGAGTGTGAGAATTAAGTAGAAGTTGTAAAGGTCTATGGCAAGACCAGGCCTTATCTATGGAGCTGAAAAATGGGCGATGAAGAAGTTGCCTGAATTGAAACTGGATGTAGAAGAGAGGAAGATACTGAGATGGATGTATGGAGTTTCAGAGTTAGATTAGATCAGGAATAAAAAGTTAACATGAAAACGAAAGTTGGAGAAATATCACGAAAGCACAGAAGAGATGACTGCCATAGTTTGGACATTTGATGAAAAGAGATCGATAATGTGTGGGTAGATGGATCATGGAAAAGGAGAAGCAAGAGAGAAGGAAAAGAGGAAGGCCTAAACGAAATCACTCACTACCTCACAGTAAAGGGACTGTCCGGAGATGAGGAGAAGTACCGATACTTATAGCGTAGACACGTCAGAACCATTGACCCTGCGTGATAAGTGGGACAAGATGCAGAGAAAGAGGTAGCTAAAGACGCCATGGGTCAGATAAATCATGAACGAGATGGTTTTCTTGTTCCTTATGATAACCCTAGTTGTCGAACACTTCTGAAATACTGGCACCTTTCTGGTCTAAATCTAAATAACAATGATATCCTAGGCAATTTTAGGAAGCAAACTAGCGTTTGTTGAAAAGAAAGACTGATTTATACATTTCAAACTTAATTTTAACTCGAGCAAAGATGAAGAAGTTAAGTCATCTAAAATCTATACTCACCTTTGTCATGTATTTTATTTCTTCAATCTGTTCTAAACATGAATTATCTTGAAACATATACCAGCTTATTATTGCATCCTAGTTGATTTTCGCACATCTTTATTCAATAAGGTTAACTATAACTCTGATGATCTTAATAGTTGCGGGAAACTGGCCTCATTTATTAAATTTAACTAAATTCATGGTATTTATTCGTTTTAAGACATCTTCTCTAATGGATTTAAAAATGTGTTTTTTTATGCAGTTTTATGTGTACTTTTCACATCTTACACTCTATTTCACTGGAAATGCATATTTTTCCAATAATTAACGGAATGTCCAAGGTAGGAAAAGTATATATTATGAGCGAAAATAAATTTCAGTAAAACACATTTCCAAACTAAATTTCAAATTAAAATTCAAATTCAGTAAAACACACTTTCAAATTCATTTTAAAGATCTAAAACCAGACCTAACCTAACCTCAGCTAACGTAACTTAATCTAACCTAACCTAAACCATCCTTAACTAACATTACCTTACCCTACTTACCATTGCTTACTTTACATAGCTTAACTAACCTAACCCAACCTATCTCTAACGATATTTTCATCAGCTTCTTGCTGAAACAAAGATCGCGCAGAAAACAGTTTATAAACAAGAGGCTAGACTTGGTCGAATGAGGGCATTAGAATGGCACGTGCTCTTAAACGCAGTAACCGAAAATTTGCATCTGGTTTATGGCCTTTCGAATCCTTGCAATTTTATTACAGTAAAAGAAATTCCAATACTAGCTAAATTTACAATTCCTGCAGTATGTAAGGCATTTAATGATTATAGTATGAGCCCTATATGTATATTTTTCTAAGGTCTGAATATCGTCCTCAAAGACTTCACGTAATATTTGGTATTGGGAATTAGAACAACCACCACATACCCTTGTAACAATTAAACTGCTGAGACCGCCTTACGCGACAGGTCCAAAATATAACGAAGGATGTTAATGGTTAATCAGTCAGAATACAAACACGCAGATCCTCTGATATTATTACATAGCATTCTATTGGTTAATTAGTAGGCCAAATGTTGAACGAAATAATGCGACATGCGTGCAAAGATTCAAAGTTAGCAATATAATTATAACATATTTCCGTAAAATGAATAACAACGTTATTGTTAACTTCCGGAAGGCAAAAATAACATCGGTGAGCATCATTTAAAGAATTATAAACGTTTATATCGTTTAAAATTGAAAAATGCTTAATGTCTTAAAGCGAATATTATCCAAAGTCTTTTAATACTTACCTTAAAATATGTTTTGCAAATAAATCTCTTCCAAATCTTTCATGATTTATTGGAGCTTTTTCTCTATTATGAACTTGTATTTATCCATTGTTTTAATTCAATATGAAATTCATGGTGCACTCTGCTAGTCCAAAATCATAACAATATTTATAAGCTCTTGGTTATGTATTCAACCGTTGCCCTACCACGAAAACATATTCAGAGCTTTAGCGTGTCTTATATTAGTTTCATGAAAATTTTCCACAGATACGTTCATTATATCCAAGGATAAGGATGGGAAATATATTCATACGGATCAAAACGTAATTTGTAGATTGAACATTTATTCCCCTACACCGTACGCCTTTTGGCGACTGGGAGTCTATTATGTATGTCACAATGGAACGATGATGCTATAAAAAGGGCCGTCAGCTTCGAAAGGGATGATTTCTTGATACCTTCTGCCTGTTTGAAACTGTCAAGGCTGATTCGAATGATGCCTTAATGTTTACTGCCTAGGCTTTTAAAATATAAGCCTTCGTAAGCATGAATACGAACTATTGTCGGTTCGAGGACAGTTTTATTATCCAAAGCGACTCTAAGTCCGCGGCAATTAACCATAGGTAATTAAACCATGCACATACCCTTGTTCGACGCATTCCAGAATCCGCGGGTTTTGAGAGTCTAAATTATTTCAAGAGTGCCATCTCTTTCATCCTGGCCATGTTGGAATTACCCCAAACTAGTACTGTGGTTAAAAATTCAGATTTTGCATAGAGGTAGCATCATTTTCATCTTCTGCACATTGAATAAATTAGGATGAGAGACAGCGACTCGGAATTAAAAGTTGGGGGCCATAATGACAAGACAATACAATGGACAACTCCTCTAATACCTTAGCAGTATAAAATTTTGTGTGTTTAACACACTCGAGTAAGGAAACCTTATCGCACTAGTTTTTAATGGAATAAATTGTGTAGGAGACTGGAACGGTGGTAGGAGAAGCCCCGCCTCCTACAGTCCTATTGATTATTTAATTTTTAATGTTGATGCAAATCTTGGCTCTCTGAGGGTTGTCTGACGTTACGGTGATACTTATATCAAAACTATGGTTGGTAGTTTTTATTGCCTATCTTATTGATGGCATTTGTATTAACACTACTGTGAATTTTCTTAGAACAATAAATATAGCACCATTTCTACCCTAGTGATAAATTTTTATATTCTTACTACCTATCCTTTCCTCCTATATTATGTAGATATAGCTACTTTTTGGTTAGTTCAGTTCTTCTTAGTTTTTGCAAAGCCTCTTTTCAAAAGATGTTGATGAAGATACCATCCATTATTTTTCTAACAAAAAATAAATAGAAAATAATCAGCGCTTATATCATTTAATAAACTAGTTCATACACTAAAGGAATTTTATTTATTCATTTTAAAAATTAAAGAAACAAGTACTCATAGTATTTCCACCTAAATGCTCTTCTCTAAGTGCTTTAAGAAAGTCAATAAATCATTGAGTGAACATATATAGAAGGATATGAGCTATCGTAGCAAAACTAAATACTAAGAGTAACCTGGAACGCTTGCATCACTGAACCAGGCTCACATCGCACTTACGAATGTTGTCTTTCTAATCAACCGTAAAATGGAATGTTCATTTCTTTTGAAATGGATGAATTAAAAAAATCAAAGTCTTCGTCATTTCAAATGAACCATTCAGCGATGATTTTTTCTCTTCAATTACCCTTACTGAAGAGAAGGCGGAGATTACTGCATCATTTTAAAACGGACATTGCCAAACACAGTTGATGAAATGTAAACTCCATTTATTGTTTGATACATTTTGTACCAAGAATTACTAATCTTTTTATCTGCAATATTGATATATCAGAACAATCAGGTGAATTTTTATTCATGTTATAATATGTCAAAAAACAATTTAGAAAATAATTGAAATTCAGAACCTCGATGCTTGTTAACACCAATTACCTTTAAAAATCTTAATAACCTCTCACTAACAATTTGTATAAAGAAATAGGTAATTGAAAATTATCGGTGTAAGCGCGTAATTAAAAAATAAAGCATTGTTAAATTTAAGCTTTTATTATTATTTTCGATCGACTTCCTAACTTAAATTTTAGAACTCGTCTATTCAAAATTAAATTCACTTCCATTTGTGTAGTCGTGCTATCAAATATGATGGCACTAATTAACTAATGTTTTCTTATAATAATTATATTTATATTGACTTTGTACTACTAAGAAATATATAATAATTGAATTTCAGAACAAATCCCTCTAAAATACGATCCACATTTCACCCGCAACTCGATTTTTAAAACGTTAAAGTATTTAAGAATTAACATAGGACTTGAATGTAGAAATTGTCATAGTTAAATGACTAACATTTATCAAGTTAAGCTGAGCTAATGACCTATAATTTTTTGATACAGTTTAATTTTAAGTTTTCTTCATAATATAAATTCGCGTAGTCCAACCTATAGGACATATGGGAAAGCTTTTCTTACATATGTCGTTAAACTCTCTCGGGTCACACAAACAAAAGGCTGCCTAGGCAAGGTCGACCTAAATCAATCTGTCTTCCACAATTTAAAGGGCATTTTTATATCAGAACGTGTTTTCTAGTGCTAACAACATGCAAACCAGAACAAAGCATTTACGATTGAAGAATTTTGCCAGTAAAGACTAGGTAAATCTGAACTTATTTTTTTCCTTTTATTAATCCGAAAGAGTTAAGTTCTTTTGTGTCCTAATTACTGTAGGACCATTTTATTTTTTTTGCTTAGAACCAGCAAAGGTAGGGAAGCTGTATCCTAATTTTTTTTGTGAACAAGGCCTTCATGAATATTCAAGTATTCATTTCGCGTGGTTAGTGTCCTAGCTTACTCGCGTGTCAGTGTTCCCTCAGTTAACTGCGTAACAATGTCATCGTTAGAAAAATTCAAGAGTCTGGGTGAAATGTCAGGTCTTTCGGGCAAAGACCTACTAAATTACGTACAGGAAGAAGAGAGAAACGAACAGGCAGAGCAAAGGGAAGAGGAACTAAGAAAAACGGAGATGGAGAACAAACTGAAGATGGAGATGGAGATGGAGAGAACAAAATGGAGATGGAGGAGAACAAACTAAAGATGCAGGTGGAGTACAAACTGAAGATGGAGATGGAGATGGAAAATAAAAAAGTGAAGATGGATGAGAACAAACTGAAGATGGATATGGAGAAGAACAAAATGGAGATGGAAGAACGTGAACAAATTAGGCAGCATGAGATGGAAATGAGGCAAAATCAAATGGATCTTAGTCCATCGGTTCCTGGGCTGAAATTCCACAAACTCCTTCAGTCAAACAACCAGCTTTTAATCATAGAGATCACTTTGGGTCATTTTCGACCCATTTTGAGAGAATCTTCGAGATCAATTTAGGGGATCTTAAAAATGATGGCGTCGCTCGCTTATTCCTCCTCCTAAATGCCCAGTTAAGGGATATCTTTGTATCACTTCCCCCGAAAGCAACTTTAGACTATTCCACGTTAAAGTCCGTATTGTTAGCCGCTGTTCATATGAATCGCGAATTCTACCGCTCCTGATTCCGCCAGCAAACATTTCGAAAACCAGGGTACATCCCCCAAAGAAACCTTCAGTCTTGACTAGATGCCTGCAAGATTCTCCATGTCTTCGAGTCCCTTCTGGAGTTCTTCCTTAGGGATCAGCTTTGAGCTGTGCTTGAAATGCTTGGAAGAGGCCGATGACTACATGGGTAGTCACAATTTATAACCTAAGGATGCCTCAAAGGCTCCCCAATCGCCCCCCAAAACTAAATTTTATGGTCCTAAGGCCCCTCCTAAATTCATTCCAAGATTTACCAAAGTTCCTAGTTCCTTGAAGCGAAGAAACTTCCATCCATCTGAACACCAAGAAGTTAAGCATCTCGTTTCTTCTCCCTCGGTTGTGCCGAACCAAAAGAACCCGATTATCTGCTACACCTGAGGAGTTCCCGGCCATTACCGCACGAACTGTCCTCAAAACCCCCGATTCGCAAACTCTCAGGCCGACCAAGTGCCCTAAATTTAAGCTGCCCCTGCTCCTCCTACGTCGCCTCAGGAGACTTCCGATCCTCCCTCGCCTGCCAAAGTTCCGGACCATTAGGTAAATTTCCTCTTTAATGTGAACAACCCTGATGGATTAAAATTCGAGAACGGAACCCTGAACGGTTGCTGAATATCCACTTTCGTCCTGACACCGGGTGCACCTGCATCGTAGTGTCTGAGGACCTACTCCCCCTTGTTGGTCCCGACCACAAGAGGTTTGCGGTGGTCCACGAGCACCTTGGCCGTGCCAGTTGTTCTTCAGTAACTTGTTGTCACATTGAAGTGGTAGCGGCCCCAATCCAGTTCTGCTCCGTTTTGATCGGTCAGATCCCCGTATCCACGACCATCCCGCGGCCCATCGACCCGGAGTTTCAAGCCCTCTGGAGTGACAAGTTTGCCCACGCCCAGAAGTCGTGCGCAACTCTCCTCCCCCTTTGGGAGAAAACTAAAACCCTCGAGCGTAAGTCTACCCGAGGTAACAAACGAGTGTCGTATCTCGTGAAGAAGGACTTATTTTATCGTGCCTGCTGGGAAGTCACAACCTAAGAAACACATGTCTTCTGTGTTGCCCGTGAATACGTCCCGCAAGTATTGAAGCTCTCCTATAACAGTTTATTCGCAGGCAATTTTAGCCCTAATAAGACCGCGTAACGAGTTTTCAAGTATTTTTTTTTGCCCAGGTGCAGCGAAAGATTTTGCCGAATATTGTCGGTCATGTGATTTCTGCCAAAAGATTCCGCAAAGGGCGGGTTAAGCCAGTCCCCCTTCAGAGAGGCCCCATCATCACCGAGCCGTTCTCCCGAGTGGCTATCGACCTGATTTGCCCTATTCACCCCCCTTCCAGCGAAGGACATTGCTACTTTCTCACTCGGTAGACTTCGCTACCCTTTTCCAGAAGCAGTCCCCCTCAAGAAGATTGATAGTATCACGTGCGCCGAAGCACTGATCTCCATATTCTCGCGCGTGGGAATTTCCAAGGAGGTACCGTCAGATTGAGGAAGCCAGTTTACTTCCGAACTCGTGGAATATGTAGGCAAGCTTCTGATGGTAAAACCTTTGTTTACCACCCCTTACCATACGGCTAGGAACGGTATGTGGACGAATTTAAACGGGACCCTTAAATCAGTCCTCAAATGCCTCTGCATTGACCAGCCCCGAGAATGGCACCGATACTTGCCGGTTACCCTTTTCGCGTGCAGAGAGATCCCTCATAGAACCCTTGGATTCGCCCCCTTTCGAGCTCTTGTACGGACGGAACGTGCGCGGTTCCCTCAGCATTCTGAACGAACACTTTATTAATCCCCAAATGGACGAGGAAATACAGACCTCCTACTCTTATCTCCTGGATTTGAGAAAAAGAATAGAAGAGTGTGCTGATCTAGCCTATAAGAACGCGGACGTGAATTTAGAGAGGTATAAGACTTACTTTGACCTTAAGTCACGAGAACGAAAATTTCAGCCTGGCGCAGAGGTGCTGTTACTACTTCCCACAGAAAGCAACATCGAGGCTAGAGGACTCGTGGATTACCTCATCCATGCTCCGGCGGGAGCGAAGGTTTTCCAAGTGAATATGTTAAAAGGGTACCACCAGCGCGCAGGTACCCACAACTTTGTACCCTAGACGAATAATCCCCGTTGGAAGCAGTATACCCCACTGTCCCCCCAACGCCGTGCAAGTAGTTTGTATTGAGTCAGATAATGAATATCCCCTTCCGTCACTACCCGAATTTCCAAATCCATCGGAGGCGACCACACTTGACGTCTGCGTCCGGCTAGATCCCTACTCCAAGACTCAGCTGCAGCATTTACTGAGCGGATTCGACGATGTCATTTCTAACACACCCGGCCGCTCTAATAAATTTGAGCACGACATTGTCCTTATTACCCAAGAAGCCGTCCGCTCCAAGCCATCCCCTTCCCATCCACCTTAGGAAAGTTTTCAACGAAGAGGTAGATAATCTGGTAGCGTTGGATATAATAGAACTCTCGGCGTCAGGTTATTGCTTCCCCATTGTTATGGTTCGCAAACACGACCAAACTTTCCGTATATGCGTCGATTTTCGCAAGCTGAATTCGGTAACGTTGTTCGAAGCAGAACCCATTCCCTTCAAAGATGTAACCTCTATTTTTTTGAGGAAGTGAACTTCATTTCCGAATTAGACTTCTGTAAGGCGTACTACCAAATTCCCCTTCGTAAAAACCCCTCAAGTATACAGCCTTTCCCACATATAAGGACCTGATGCACTTCAAGCGATTCACCTTTGGGCTAGTCACTGCATGCAGCAATTATATCAGAATGATGCGGAGGATCGTGGACGGGCTGCCCCACGTCTCTTTTTATTTTGAGAACCAGTATGTAGCGACCGCTACGTCGGACCAGCACCTGATCGCTCTCCGCGTCCTACTCAATAGGCTTCGTGAGCACGAGCTCACCTTTAGGAATACTAAGGGCCACTTCGCTTATGATACGATTAAGTATCTGCGATTAAAGATTAGTAAAAATCAGATAAGCCCCTAGGAATAAAAAGTCCAAGCCATCGTTGAGATGCCCCGCCCCCGCACGAAGAAACAATTGAGGTCATTTATGGGATCGGTCTCATTTTACCACCACTTGATTCCCAACTTCGCGTCAATCGCCGCACCGATAACTGCCCTGCTTCAAAAGAAATTCCCGGATCCCCTCTCGTGGGACCGCGAAACCTCCGCCAGGTCTCATCAGCTAAAGAACGAGCTAACGTTCGCTCCAATTCTGAGGCTCCCGAACCCACTAAGCCTTTGGCATTACGACCTATTCCAGTGATGAAGGAATTAGATGTGTTCTCCTTTAATATGCTGACAATGGAGACAGCCACCCGGTGGCTTACGCTAGGAGAAAGCTTTTACCACGCGAGCAAAATTATTCAATAATAGAACGGGAGGCCTTGGCCATAGTCTGGGGGATTACCAAGATCAGTATTTCATTAATTGAAAAGCCTTTTGTAGTGGAAACAGACCATCGCCCTTTGTCGTTTCTGAGACAACAAAAAAGTAAGAATGGACGCATCATGAGGTGGTTGCTGAACTCTAACAATATCAGTTTGAAATATTGTATGCCCGCAGCAGTGAAAACTGTGTTTCAGACAATTTGAGTCGTAACCCGGTGTCAGAAGAAGCCAACGGGCCACTAAATTAAATAACTGTAAATATGGTATTTCTCCTATAAGCTAGAGGTTAAATGCTTGGCAAAAGTTTGCTGGTATTATAATCCCTTATGTATATATTATCTCATTAATGTTCTTAATTATGATTTTTTTATGGTCCACTAAGTTGTTTAGTCATCAGTCCTATATTCAGGCCTCCATTTAATTGCATCCTTTTACTTTAGTTCGACTGAAATGTCGCCAATGTTCTCCTGTAATTTTTTTCTATAGAATTGTGCGAGTTAAATTGTCCCTAAAATTGAACTGTTTAAGGCTTATGTCCGTAAATTCTTCGCTGAGCTCAGATTCACGTTTTTTGTGTATACACCTGTCGTAGCAGGTAAGAATTTCCCTAGACCCTTGATAATTCTAGTTCGACGGTCGCATGATCCTTTCCTACGCAACAGCTCTGTAAATCATCATCTTTCGGATGAGAGATGTGTGGGTGAATTCCACGTCGAAATTCTTTTCCAGCACGGAAGTGACGTCCATGCGTTAAAGAAAATTTTAGAATTTGGTTAGGCTTAAATTGGTAAGCCCCCCCCCTCCCCATCCAGAAGCTGTAACGTCGAACCGCGTCCACCCCGGACCACCTTTTCGCGGGTTAGAATCACCTGGGCGTGAAGGTTCGAGGCCATTCTAGAGTAGCGCTGGCCAAACACCCCATGTTTTCCCCATCCCTGCTGGGGGAGCCTCGGATATATAGGGCTCGTCTTCTAGGTGGGAGATACAGAGTTGAGGAGTACCGCCAGGATCCAAGAAGCATTCCCCCTAGTTCCAAGTCAGGTGCTTAACAACGAAGCCAATTGACGGCTGAACTTTTCGTGTCGTTGGAATTAGCTTAGCCAGTGAGGTATTCCATTTAACGATCGCCACCCAGCGATTTTTCCGACTCCACACATCAAATCTTTTAGAAGCCCTTCTCGTTTCCTTCTCGTCTTTGGGTGGCCCCGAAATACTCTCCCCTGGACCAGACGTTACCTTTCACCCTTTGGATAACCGTTTATTGCCTGAAGAAGACATCCGTGAAACCTTACCTTGACATCTCACCCAGAATCCTCCGTAAGCCAACCCCTCCCCCCTCCCTTCAGCAACCGATTTGAGTTAATCATCCCTCCCTATTGGAATAGTCTCCTTTTGTAACGCATTAATTTCTAACTTCAGAGTCTGCTGCATAACTCTGCAATTCCACCCTCATTAACCAATATAATTTTGCCCATTGATTCTCTTATTTTATGTAAATAAAATTATATTTTTGTACATGCTTCTTTAAATAACATTGAGCTGTGCTATTGCTAAAATTTTATCTGACCTCGTTTTGCACTCTATTCTCACTGCTAGGCACGTCGAAACTCGTGGTGTTCCGCACCTTTGCCAGTTCGCCTTTAAGTTATTAGTCCCTACTCAATAGATTTATTATGATATTGATATAATATAATGTCACACCACGACATGAAATTTTTAAGAACTACAGAGGCTTGAGGGCCCGATTAACAAAAGCAGAAGACTAATAAAATAATAAACACGAAGAACCAAAGAGATGGCTGGTCACCCAGCAACTAACTATATCTCTTACTCATTTCTCTTCACCACTTCATCCCAAACAACCCTATCCACTATAATATGACTAGACACTTTTAATTCTACGTTATTCAAGACGTAAGACGTATCACCACGTAAAACAGAATGAAAAACGTAGTAAAACTATTTTCCTCTTGAGCGCAAGATGATTCTGTGGATATTTTAAATTTACCCCAGATAGAGTCATAGCTAAAAGTTTTAAGAACAATATATGTATTTTTCAGTCGTTTTAAAAGTTACTCTATTTTCTCCACTATTCAATTTATTGCTTGTTTATTAAAAAGACAGCATTTAAAAAATATTATTTCAAAAACGAATTCTATTTCTGCATCAAAGAACGCGCTATGGTCCTGTTTCTGTAGGAGGTGATGCTCAGTCCCGAGCGATTTGCTATTAGATTTAAAAATTAAATTAAGGAAAAATATGGGTTAACTCGATGATTTTGTATACTTATAATCTATTTCGCTAAATAAATTGTAAAATAAAATCTAGAATCAGTATCAGTTCCCGAAATGGTTATTTTTAAAGAAAAACGTTTACCGATGGTTGCTCTTTATCAACGTCATCTGAAAGACAAGGATATAATTGCTAAGGGTATTGCATCACGGAACATCATCTTTAGGATGATTAATAACTCTAAAGTAATGGCCGTAGACCTGTAAATCAGTTTTCTGGACACCTAACGGCTTTAAATGACCACCATAATTGCCTCCTGATAAGGTGCGAGCTAAAAAATAAATGCCAAAACTCAATTTATTAATAAATAGAGTCAATTGCTGCACACATGTAAGGAATGACAATGTTGGCCTTTGTTCGTGAAGATTGCTTCAATTCAATTTTCTTTGCTGAAAAATAAGTTTGTAAAGATATCTTAATTGATATTGCCTCTTTTTTTTTAACTATGAACTACGGAAGAGTTTACAATTGGATTACTTCTGTTTATTAATGGCAGAGTTCACTTATCTGTTCAAATCTGGTAAATTTTACGATCAAAGTAGAAGGTTTAAGCTAAGAACATTCATAGTGCGTTTGCTTTGTGAACTGTTTCGCCATTATGTTGTAAAAATTACAGTTACCATCCCCAAATGGGTCTTATGCTTTGAAAATAGGTGCTAATGAGGCACGTTTTGGTACAATTTAGAGTTCATGACAGTATTGTTGCTCAAAATTGTAAGTGCTAAATTTCTCTTAAATGGGAACCATTCCAAGAAATCTAGTTTCCGCATGCTACTCCGTGTCAACGATAAAGGAGTACTGAAAGCGCTCCTCCTTACTCCTCCTAAATAAAGATCATCTAGGAGCTAAAAGCACATGGAAAGGATATTCATCAGAGAATATCACTTTCACCCAGACATCTACACTCTATTATTTATATTCACAGAATATTGGAACGTAACATTAAGGGGCTTCTTGGTGAGATTAGGCTTAGGACAATCTCCTCTCGACTAGAGACATTTATAGAAAAGTCCCTAACTTACTGTGTATTGTGCACGCCGAAGCGTTCACAGCCCCCTCTTTCCAATAGTGGGCAAGCTTGTTACTGGAGACAAACTGATCATTGAACTCAAAACCTATTAGGAGGCAATTATGGTGTTCATTTGAAGCCTTTAGGTACCTAGAAGACTTTTTACAGGTTTGTGACCAGTCGTTTTAGAATTATTAAAGATCCTAAAGATGATGTTCAGTGATGCAATAGCCATAGCAACTACGATGGGCAGTCAATAAGTTTTGCGAATCGGTAGGGCAAAACAGAGGAAGGGGGATGGCTGTTTGTGGGGGTGTTAGGACAAGTTATGACAAGTAAGGACCTGCAGCCGCACGTGCCTGCCTTGCCTATTTAAGAAGCAGTAGCTGATCACAGATCGTCAGTCACAAATTTTTCAACAATGGAGAAGGGTGAGCACCGCACAGTGATAAAGTTTTTGACCAAGGAAGGAAAGAATGCAAAAGAGATCCATGAACGCATGGTTGCAGTGTATACCGACATCGAACCTTCCTAGGCAACCATTGCTCGCTGAAATAGTTCTGCCATGGTCGTGAATCCCTTGAAGATGACCCCTTTCCAGGATCATCAACATACGTGACCTACGAGGACAATGTGGCCCGTGTGGAGAGGATTATCCTCGAAAATCGACGGGTGAAGGTCGAAGAAACCGAGCGAGAACTTGGAATATCACATAGAAGTGTTCTCAACATCATCCACGACAATTTGGCTATGACGAAGGTCTCTACCCGTTGGGTCCCGAGAAACATCACGCCCGATAAACGACTTTAACGTCGTCAAAGTCCACAAGTCCAGAGTTGCACAAGTTCCCCTGCGCGAGGGCCGATCCGAGGAGCTAAACCACCCCCCATACAGTCCAGAACTGACCCCTAGCGACTACTTTTTATTCCGCTAGCTCAAGGCTGCACTTTGTGGACGCCGGTTTGGGGACGATGAACATGTCCAGCTCGCTGTCCAGGAGTGGATGGAACAGCAGTCGGGAGATTTCTGGTTGTCGGGAATTCGAAGCCTCAGGGTCAAGTGGCACAAGTGCATTGAGGTTGAGGGTAGTTATCTTGTAAAATAATTAAACACTTTTCCTCATATCTCGTTTCCTTATATCCGAATTACAAAACCTATTGACCGCCCCTCGTATATCCTTGCATTCCAGAAGGCGTTGATGCAGGGCAACAATCGGTGAATGTTTTTCTTTCAAAATAATCATTTTGAAAATTTCATTCTAAGATTTATTTTTACACTTTATATAGCGAAATAGATTATAATTATACAAAATCATTGATTTAACATTTATTTTTCATTAAATCTATACCTTTTATATTTTTTCAGATGAAATGAAGGCTACCAGAGTACGATGGGCCTTAAGTCACAGACACGAAGTCTGGCTCTAAAGGGCAACCTTATCCAGTAAGGAGTAGTACAGCAGGTTCGTCTGATGTATAAAAATTATAAATCACCTGAGAAATCCGTCGTCTTTTTGCATATCATATGAGCCTATCGCACTTGCCGCCCTATCTTATTCAAGACAACCAACTTTATTCTTTTTGATTAAATGGATTTAATGTAACTTAGAATTTATTCAAACATGTCACAATAAAGCCAGATTGATTTATTATTATTTTCCTAACATGAATTATATTCTAGCGAAGTCTTTTAATAATACCTTTTACTCCCAATTTCTAAACTAAAGAACTTCTTCACCAATAACTCTAATAAGATAGGCTTTAAATATAGGCAGAGTATAAAAGAAGTGTTTTTTAAAGAAAAAAACATGTAATCAACAGTCTGGAGTGTATCTCATCCCATGTAATATTTGCCAAAATTCTTATGTACGGGAAAATACAAAATTTAATAAACAAATATATGCACATCATGGGCATATAAGAATAGATAGTATAGATTCTAGTTTGTTCAACCATTCAAGTCAATATATTCTCCAAAATAATTTTAATATGGCAAAACTAAAATAATACTCGTATTATTAATTATTTCAAAAAAGAATAATTGTGTCAATATTGATTAATTTAATTACAAATCACATGTTTCAGCGATATCTAAATTTGATTAAGATATTCAAAATATTTTGGCCTAAGACTTGATTCGAAAATCATTACATATTTACCTGTTCCTTAATCTGTGCCTTCCTTGGTTTCCTTTAAATGCCCTTGTGATACTCCCTCATTATATAGCAGAAGATTGTAGTAAATACCGAATTTTTTTTCAAATATAGTGTGTTTTCAATATCTTGAAATAAATCCTCTCTATTGTGAACTTCTGCATATATATATATATATATATATATATATATATATATATATATATATATATATATATATATATATATATATATATATATATATATATATATTGATATCAGAAACTCACAAAGTAGCGCGTGAGTAGAACAATAAATGCAAAAAATCCCACAGGAAAATGAAGGGCGGATTCCAAATACTTTCGAACTTGTAGGCAATTTCTCGCTAACTTCAAAGTAAAAGAAAATAAAGCAAGGTTCATTTATACAGATATATTTTCCAACTTTACAGTCAAAAGATTGAAACGAATGTAATAATTCTTTCATTTAAAATATTCGCCCTTGTGTTCAAAGTTGTTCATCGGAACTTGCTGTAGGCCTTCTCGCCTGTCGCACTATTTAAATGAATGACCCTGCACTTAAGATCCATCTTGGTGGTGCATACAGGATTACAGGTTTCTCTTACTCTTACCTAGAGAAAAATCTTCATAATAAATATCAGAAAATTCTCTGCCTCTTTATCCGGATGGTTTTAAATATAAGGGCAAAATTCGAGAAAATAAAAATTCCACATATTATTGCTGTTTTTCTTTTAATAATAAAAGAGAGAATATAAACGACATATTGCATTCTCTTACTTTGTTTTTTAATCTATATATGATTACTTTTCTACCATTGTTGATTTAAATTCCTCTTTCACCTAAAGATGCATCACTTTTCCCTCTCTCTCTCCTTGGGTCTCTATTGAATATATTGTCGTCATGGGCACTAAATTCCTCAATAAGTTATCTAAGCATCGTATTCGACAAATTTTAATTACATTGATTACGTTGAAAATGTCTGTCTGAAGCAAAGCTTTAAATTCGGTCAATTTGGTTCTTAACATCGTCTATGAATATAAATGCCATTTAATTTGTCCCTGAAGAGGACGTCTCACTTTCTCGATTTCACATGGCGTTTCCCTAGTTAACAATAATTTCCACTTGATCGCCACACGATTATTTGCCTCGTCGGGCGCCTAGTCATCTGTCCGCGATTGTTTTCATCTCCCAACCTTATTTATCTGCGGACCAAGACGAATTCCTCCAATTAGATTAAACAAACCAAGGTTTAAAAATAGCTTAAGGTCTGGAAATTACTCCCCGAATATAACAAATTTAAGCACCTTTACTTGACAAAACTGGTTGACTCACATGTGTAAATCATCTGGGCGCATTCTTAATGTTAGTAACATTCCGGGAAAAATTATTTTACTAATAGATTTAATGCTTTTGCCGTCACGGATGGTTTTATTAAGCTATAATGGTCTTCTCTTTTTTTAAGTTAAATCGAATCTGAGAATGTTGCTTCTGCCCGAAAATTCTACTATTTAAAGCACTTTTCATTGCAGCCACTCGGTGTGGTCTGACTGTATCGCATTTTTTATTTCGGCCCCTAAGGAGACTCATGTGTCTTCGTTTTCCGAATTTCTTGCTTTAAATTTCTTATCCTAATTTTTAACTAATCAATCATGATAAGGGTTCAGTTTCAAGTGGAATTAACTTTTTAAAAGCATTACGAAACTGCACCTCAAAGATCATAGATATTTTGTGGGACAAGCCAACTTGATTCTGTTATCGTGATGTCTATTAATCTTCGTATGCTAGCCTCTATCCTTCCGCTAAACTTATCAAACGGCGTGTCTAATTTCAGTTGTCTGATTGTTATCTACTACTTCGAATGATTATATTTTATGATAAGTCCTTAGACCTTTCTTCTAATTTGCACCATCTATTTTTTATTTTTAATTCAATCGTTTGATTGATCAAGAAGAAACGGCACATTATATCATCATTATCTCAAGTTTCAATGGAAATTTCGTTGTTAAAGGATGAATTGCAAGTAAAATACTTTTTTAAGTTAGTCATCGCCAGAGTGTATTAAGGAGAACGTATTTTTTAAAATATATGCACGCTATACAAAGAAACATCAACAAATGACGTTTGAATGATTAGCGACCTTGTTACCAAGCAGGTAACAAGGAGTGCGTTCGTTCAGGTATTATCATGGGAAGAGCAGGAGACCGAAATTGGGAGAAGCAGAAAGATTTGTATGTCATTGTAAGCGTAAATAATATTAGACCAAGGCGATAGTTAAGAACCACAAGTGTGAAATGTACCAACGATTTCGGCGTGTAGCAAGAAATGAGCGTTGTGTAAAACGCTAGCACGTCTCATCTGGCTGAGATATAGTACAAAAGATATGAGGATACTTTGTAAGAGATAATAAATGTGATAAAATTTAGTTAATGGCGGTTCCAGAAACACCAATTATTTCACGAAGGCGATAAAGAAAAAGAGTCCAACTAATAGAAATAAAATGATGCTGAACGAATCATAAGTACCAGGATGGAAGGATTTGAGAGCTACTAAAATATCACATTATTGCTGGACAATGACATTTGATATATATATAGGGCTGACATTATTCATTTTTGACATTTAAGAGGTACCGTTCAAAACATGAGAGAAGTGTCAAATCTGTCAATCAGGAAAGAGAGAAGAAAATAAGGAAACTGATGTGGGAAAATGGAGAGAGAAAGAATCTTAAGATCAGGGGTGGGTAAACCCTCGACCGCGGGGGAAATTTCACCCCCGAGCCCAATTTTCATTGCTTCTTGAGTGATATATTTGTGAGCACAAATTTTTAATAATGAAATTTAAATAATATTTGTATGTCCACAACGAAAGAAGAATAAAAGTATATGTTATTTTTTCCGACCAATTATTAGAATAAAAGGAGTCATATCAGAATGTTGCGAAGGATGCCACATATTTGCTTTGCCTCAAGGCATGTTTTAACTTGGACTGTTTTGTAAGTTGTACCTAGTTTGCTTCATTTCATTTTTCTCAGTAGCAATTTCGAACATTTTTGCATTGATTACTGAAATTTAAACACTTTGCAACATTTTAAAATTTATTTTTGATACCCTTATTAATATGGCAAGTGTTAGTGAAAAATTTATAAGTGCTGGTGAAAGTGATGTATTTTCTACAAAATGGATTGAGCTCATAGGTTGCTATAACGATTTCCGTGGTGGCAGTCAATATAAATGCGTATTTTTTTTCCGATATCAAAACAGCAGTATATGGCACCATGTAATGAATTTAAACAACATTTACAAAGGTAAGATACAAGAGTCAAGTTTTATTTATCGCCCGCCGACTTCTTTTATTAGAAATTTTCCCTCACGGCTCAAAAAGGTTTCCACAGCCCTGCTTAAGATGAACAGGTCTTTTAAGAACCGAAATAGTTCGCATTTAGTTCCCTGCTATATATGGAATAGAAAAGAAAGTTCAGGAGCTACTGAGCCAAAATTAATGCCCAATATGTTATGAATTATTAAGGAAAAGAAGAAGTTCGAGAACTTATCAGATATGATGTAGGAATAAGAATGGGGTGGGGTCAGAAAAGAAAGTGAAAAATTAAGTGCCTGTGATAAATTGTTGGGAATATATATGGTATTAGCAATGGTATTAGGGGGTTAATCCTCACGAACAAACTTGAGAAAGGCGATTTAGAAGTGGTAAGCAAAGGAGTAGACTGGGCATATTGGTGCTATCACGGTACCATGAGCACGGGACACCCTATGGTCCTCTCACTGGTACTTTTATGTTAATAAAATTTAAGATACTGCCGGGAAAACCAAGTAGCATGCCATCTGTAGGAAGGAGGTGGTAGAAACCGGAAAGGGTATCTACAATAATAAGGAATGAGTTGATCAGCGAAGATCGATTTCCTTCCCATTAAGACCTCTACAAGCACTATTAAACCTTTACATGCTTATCTTTTCCATAACCTAATACCAGACCCAATATATGCCTAGGAGTAATTTTATTGAATTACTCTCCTTTAAGACTTAAAGGGATCATGTCCATAATATAGCGAACCTAGCTTTACCATGAGAGGAAGGGTGAAGCCTAAATTGCTTAATCCCAGAATAGCAAAACTTATCTAAATAGCTTACTAAGGACAATGATAACCAGATAGAATGTTCGTTTCATTAAAAAAAAGGTTATGTGAGATTGATCACTCTAACTTCCTCCTCTTTTTTGTAGCCATTTTAACACCTTCCACCCAAAGTTTTGGCAAATAATATAAACCATATAGTTAAGGATTAGGTTAGGTTAGGTATCCTTAACCAACTTTTTCTAATTTAAGCATAATCGGAAGTCAGCCTTGACAACTTGCTTTTCTTATTTCACTTTTCTTACTCCAGTAGTAAATAACATGAACCTAATGAATTTTTGCGTATTTTAGATTAGTTTACTTTGCTGCACAACTGTAATTGGGTCTTTCACAAGTATTAGGCGAAACACAGTCTAATACTTGTCGCGACACAATATTAACACGTCAAGTACATATAGAAAACACAAAGTTATTGGGTTTTTAATCCTTTGCTTGAACGTCTTATGAATGAAGGGGCAATTCAAGGGAAAATGTTGATTCTGGTTCCTAGTTTCGGAAATCACTTGTTTCCATTTTCAGTTAGAAAAATATAATTTTGTGAGAGGATAGTAAGAGGGAATCTGGTATCGACCACCTGTCTCCCATCTTTCTCCTTCTGAGCGGCTGGAGCAGATAGGCAAACCCAGAACGACCCTCCTCCCCGGTTTCCGCGGCCTATCTCCTACAGCCTCACGGTCGGAAGAGGGAAGTCGACGAGACAGGAGTAAAGAAGAGAGAGGTGGATGGATAGAAGAATAAAATGTAACCTTAAAATTATATGGGCTTACTGATTAACGTAGAAACCGAACAAGAGTTCTGGTTTATATTTTCATTCTCTACATTCCTATAGTTGTTTGTTTAGCGCAACTGATCTATAGGTGACAGATTAGCTGTCTAATGTAGTTTTTTGGGTTTTTTGAGTAGTGGAATCTTTATCAAGTGAATATTGTTTATTTGTATAGTTTCTGTCGATTTGATATCACTTTGGGTGTTTTTTTACTTGAATGTTTTCAGCAAGTTTGTAGTCAGCTGGTAGTAATCTAGTGTTTAGGCAGGCATTGTAGTACCTGATAGCATTTAATATTTTGTCAGTTGCCTTGGTTACCACAGTGTGGCTCATATTAAATCGATTAGTCGCCCCAGGGGGGGTGTCTACCGTTCAGATCTCCAAGCAAGAGGAATGGCCTTGGCAACCGTGCCACGACGCAGTGGGGGTCCAACACGTCAAAATTTTCTGACAAGGGAATGTACGCGGAAATAACAGTATACCTCCTCTACAGGTGCAGCTGCACAGCTACTGCCTGAAAGATATCTAAAGTGTTGAGAATAACGAAAACATAGGCCGGGTGTAAATCTCGCATACTCCCGCTTTGCAACCATCTCTTGGTGGTGGTGTCGCAAAAACCTTATACCTTGCAAGGAACGTAAACGGAGGAGCCTCTGCAGCTCCCCCCAGTTGGCCCGAAGTTCGCGGCAATTCCATTAAAAGAATCTGTCCTCTAGGCCTAGCTCAGGCAAAATGTGGTAGCCCTATTTAAAGACAAGACCTTGACGTAAATGGCCGTCGCTTGCTGGAGGCAGACCTCTGGCGCAGTTAGACGTAAAAGGCGTTAAGGGCTTTCGTCTTCGACGACTTATCGCAGGAGGCTGGGCTCGTTATGCGAGTCTTGTCCTTCCTCTGCCACGAAACCTTAGACAGCTGGGATGGATTTGGAGGCAGGGGTTCTTCTTTTGGAGGATCCACCATCTCCGAGCAACGCAGCCAACCACTGAGTGTGGGTGAAGGAGCCAAAGCTCCTATAGGGCTGTGTCGTAGAATGGACTCCCGACGATATACCATATATCACTATTCGTTGAGGGAACTTCTTTAATTATCTTTAGAGTGCGTGATTGTCTGGCGGGCCGATATTATGTATCTTTCTTATGCTTAAGAAGTGAAACTGATCTCAAGGATAATAATATTGCTATCATTAATAAAATAGAGTTTTATTAATAATAACTATCAACAAACACAAGACGGAAAATATTTACATAAACAGAGAAGGGAAAGGGTCGTGGGGGCTCGGGCTAATCCGAGAATTAAAAGATTTAAAAAGGTAAAACAAATATAGAGTTAAAGAGATGGGATGGTTCGCTAAATCATTTTAAGGACAGGATAGAATTGACAAAAGGGTTAAGTACTCGAAGGTGACGTTTGGCTTACGTAACTTTATACGAGTGGTGCAGTGGAAGGCGACGTGAAGGAATTTTCGGTCCACTGGCGAGTTCCAGCCGAAGGGGGGAATAAGATGATCCTGACGTGGCGTCTAGAGAATGAGAACTGTTTCTCGATGAACGGCTTGAAGAACAATGGCTGTTCTACGTTGTTCTCTTCTAAACAAACTGAGGGGGGTGAGAACCGTCTCTTGTCTACGGGCTCAAGAACAATGGCTGTTCTAATGTTGTTCTCCTTTAAACAACAAGAGGGAAGGGTGAGAACCTTTTCTTGGTGAAGAGCTTAAAAGAACAATGGCTGTTCTACGTTGTTCTCCTCTGAATAACAGGAGGAAGGGGGGGGGGGAGAACCGTTTCTTGGCGAAGGCCTCAAAAGAACAATGGCTGTTCTACGTTGTTCTCTTTCTGAACAAGGAGGGGGAAGCCTTTTGAACTCGGCGTCGCAAAGGCTCGAACTTTGGCACTCAAGGGATTTTGTCCTTCTTCTGGACAAGTGATGGTGAATCTCGAGGTCGAGGTCCCTTGGTGCACAAAGTGAGACAGGGTCGTGGTGATGTTTCGCCACGAAAATCTGGATCTCCAATCTGATCTTAGTGGTAAAGTTTCCATCTAAATAGTCGAGACACTCCCTTGGCGAGGGGGACAATGGAGTGGGAACTTCGAGAGAATGCACAGCCGAGGCTGGGAACAATGCCTTATCTGCCCAAAAGCCTAACTCAATCTGGCGAGGTCGGCGTATGGGGGCGAACGGGGGCACGATAACCTCCTTGTTTAAACATTGACATCCGGTTGCTGCGATAAGGCACCTAGCTTTGACGCGAAGATGCACGTGGGAGCATCAAGGTTTTAAAATAATATGTGATAGGAGTTCAAACTAACGCTGCTCAACTTGTTCTATCACACCCCTCCATTACGGGGGAAGTTGTCACTTCGAAAAAAGAGAGAAGGGACAACGATAGAGCTCAGTTGTGGGAAACTCGTCTTCTTGTACCAACCGTACCTTCCTGCACCTACTCGTATTACCTCAATACATATGATTATTTTGATCTTTTCATTATAAGGGAAAATACCCTCTAATACAAACTTAAAAAAAAAGGCATGGAACAATGAAATGATATAAATTTAGTAAAAATAGGACAAAATAATTTATTATTAAATTAATGGGTACAAATATATATATACAAAAAAAAATAGACAGTGAGCGTTCCAAAATTCAGACATATACATTAACTAATTATATTACAAGAGAATCTTAATTCAAGTCGTACAAGACGGTATATACCTACATGGAGATACTAATCCTATGAATACAATTATTCTACGCTATTCGGTGAAGCATTCCTACTGAGTGAGTCAGCGACCTGGTTATCGGAACCTTTTATATAATTTATTTTGAATTGATTATCTTGCAAGAGTAAACTCCAGCGCATGATGCGGCCGTTGGAGTGTCGCACATTCCTAATATAGGCTAACGGACGGTGGTCGGTTCCTATCTGAAATTCTTTTCCTATCAAGTACATCTCGAATTTGTCTATGACCCAGATAATTGATAGAGCTTTCTTTTCTATAGTAGGATATCTCTTTTCGCGTGGTAATAATTGACGACTAGCATATGCAACTGGATGACTTGTTCCGTCATCCTCGTAGTGAAGGAGTACACCTCCAATGCCCTCGTTGGACGCGTCGGTCTTAATCCCAAAGGATTTTTCCGGGTTGGGCAACTTTAAAATGAGGGAAGAAATGAACTTACTCTTGAGCTGATAAAAATGAGAAACAGCGACATCATTCCAACGTAACCGATCAGGGAAATTCCTTTTTTGAAGGGGGCTGAGAGGGGCCGAAATTGCAGCGAAATTCGGAACAAATCACTGATAGTAAGAATCTGATCCTAGGAACGATCTTAATTGCTTCTTTGTAATCGGGAGGGGCATGTCAGCGATTGCCTTAATCTTGTTCTCTTGGGGACCTAACTTGCTTTGTCCTATTTCGAAACTCCAATATTTTATGGTTTCGTGGGCAAAATGGCATTTGCGGGGGCCAATGGTGAGGCCATTTTCGCGCAGTCGCTCGAAAAGAGCTAATAGGGTGGTTAAATGGTGACTCCATTTAAATAGTTCTTGTAGCTGACTCTTATGATGTGGTGTCAGCTGCGCGTCAATATCCAGGTCAGAGGGTTCCAAAGACTCGCCTGGTAGGGAAGGAGGAGGGTAATTGGCATCAGATTGGGTGCACACTAACTGTATTACATTAAGGGACTCCGCGGGGTAAGCTTCTTCAAGCGCCAAAGTTTCGTCCAGTTCTACGAAGGTATCTCCATGGGCGCGTTGGGGGTTCTTTTCTACTTTGGGTCCACGGACAGTCTCCGTGTCCTTGTCTTGGGCCTTATCGCCTAAGGGTGTTAAAAATTCACACTTCTTTTGTGCCGTCCTAAAGTCCTGGTTAAGGGTCTCCGAGAAATCGGACGGTATCGGGGTTCTGATGGGGACGGGCTTCTGGGCTTCTTTCGTAGCTCGGCCTCGAGAAAGGGCGGTCTGGGACTCAGAGTCGGAACTTACTTGGGGGCTCTGTCCTATAAGTACGGAACAGAATTGTATGGGTGCTAAAATGACATCAGCTCAGCCATCATAATATTGACACTGCAGGTAACATCTAACGACGGGGAATTGGTTCGCCCGCCCAAGGTAGTCATGTACCACCGCAAATTTTTCGTGGTTAGGGTCCACTGGGGGGAGGAGTTCGTCGGACACGATGAAACACGTACATCCTGTGTCCCTGACGATAGTCGATACTCGACAGCCGTTCATGCTGCCCTCCTCAAATTTCAAATTTCCGGATGAACTTTAATCAAAAATAAAATTTACCTGATGGCCTGACGGAGGGGGAGAAGTTTCTTCTTGGGTCTGCTTTACCGGGGGAGCTGGGTTTGCATTAATCTGGTGAACTTGGTGGGCTGGTCCGCTTTTAAGCCTAGAATTTTGCCGGCAATTCCAGCTCATGTGGTTTTCTACACCCCAGGTGAAGAATATAATTGGTCGCTTCGGGAAGAGAGATGGAGGAGAAAACTTAACGGGAGGTTTGAAGTCCCGTTATTGGTTTTGGGCAAAGAAGTTTTGGGGTTTTACGGGGCTCGGAAACTTCGTCGGCTTTCTGGTGAAGCGGCACGAATCCTTCCTTTTTTCCTTGTAGGGGGATTGGTAAGAAGTTCGATTCTCTTTTGGGTATAAATTATGGCTTGCGGCATAGACATCCGCTTCCTCGGTACATTCTTTAAAGGTCTGGAACCAACGATCCTTGACGAACGCGTGGATCTCTGTCGGGAGAGACGCCAAAAATTGATCTCGCAACACGAAGTCTGTTAAGGACTCGTAGTTCGGATCAAACTTTGAGGATTCTAACCGAAATTTAAAATTCCTCTGAAGAATGTATCCGAATTGACGGAACGTCTGTCCGGGTTTAATACGACCTCCTCGAAATTCTTGGCGGGAGAAATCGGGAGTCATATTATGAGCGGCCAATAACTCAGCTTTCAAGGGGCTGTAGTTAATTGTACACTCAGATGGTAAGGATATAAAAATTTCGCGCAATTTGCAATTTAACAGGGGAAGTAATCTGGCTACACCTTCAGCCTCCAGATCCATGTTATTGATTTCGAAGATCTTTTCGAAGTAGGCTAAAAATGCCCTGAAATCCTCTCCATCCTTGAAATTAGGGAGCTTTAGTAAGAGATTGGGGGGGGGAGGGGCTTCGGAACGGGAACTGGCAGACTGTATCTTTGCTTCAACACGAGCTAATTCAATCTGATGGTGAAGCTCAGCTTGTCTTATCCGTTCCTCTCTTTCTCTTTCTTCTCGTTGGATTTCTCTTTCTTCTCGTTGGATTTCTCTTTCTTCCGTTTTTCTTTTTCTTCACACTCTTTTCTTTGCTCCTCTTGAACGTACTCAATTAGTTCTTTTCCGGAGAGTCCCAAGGATTCTCCTTGCGCTTTAAAGATTTCGAACTGAGTCATCTTTGCACTTGGGGGCGCGCTAGTCAACCAACTAATATTCCTTGCAAAAAGAATTAGGCCTCTATAGAATTAGCCTACCTAAATATGGGCCCTGTCCTATTCGTACTTGGTTTCTCGATCTAAATAACGACTGACTAAAATCACAAAAAAACACAAACAAATTATTATAACAGTTCCTTGAGCTACTCCAGCTTCTTAAGTTTCCTAAAAAAGTGGATAGCAATCGTTAAAACAAAAGGGAACTACTATACTCTATTATTATAACGTATAACTCTATGCTTTACTCGACAGAGACCAGTGTTTGCAAAGATATAACGTTAAACCTCACACACCTGATACCAAATTTAAATAGTATAAATATATATATATATATATATATATATATATATATATATATATATATATATATATATATATGTCGTAGAATGGACTCCCGACGATATACCATATATCACTATTCGTTGAGGGAACTTCTTTAATTATCTTTAGAGTGCGTGATTGTCTGGCGGGCCGATATTATGTATCTTCGATATGCTTAAGAAGTGGAACTGATCTCAAGGATAATAATATTGCTATCATTAATAAAATAGAGTTTTATTAATAATAACTATCAACAAACACAAGACGGAAAATATTGACATAAACAGAGAAGGGAAAGGGTCGTGGGGGCTAGGGCTAATCCGAGGATTATAGGATTTAAAAAGGTAAAACAAATATAGAGTTAAAGAGATGGGATGGTTCGCTAAATCATTTTAAGGACAGGATAGAATTGACAAAAGGGTTAAGTACTCAAAGGTGACGTTTGGCTTCGTAACTTTATACGAGTGGTGCAGTGGAAGACGACGTGAAGGAATTTTCGGTCCGCTGGCGAGTTCCAGCCGAAGGGGGGGAATAAGATGATCCTGACGTGGCGTCTAGGGAATGAGAACCGTTTCTCGATGAACGGCTTGAAGAACAATGGCTGTTCTACGTTGTTCTCTTCTGTCCACCCGGGGGGGGGGGGTGAGAACTGTCTCTTGTCTACGGGCTCAAGAACAATGGCTGTTCTAATGTTGATCTCCTCTGAACAACAAGAGGGAAGGGTGAGAACCGTTTCTTGGTGAAGAGCTCAAAATAACAATAGCTGTTCTACGTTGTTCTTCTCTGAACTACAGGGTGGGTGTGAGAACCTTTTCTTGGCGAAGGCCTCAAAAGAACAATGGCTGTTTTACGTTGTTCTCTTTCTGAACAATGAGGGGGGAAGCCTTTTGAACTCGGCGTCGCGAAGGCTCGAACTTTGGCACTTAATGGATTTTGTCCTCCTTCTGGACAAGTGATCGTGAATCTCGAGGTCAAGGTCCCTTGGCGCACAAAGGGAGACTGGTTCGTGGTGATGTTTTGCGACGAAAATCTGAATTTTTAATCTGATCTTTGTGGTAATGTTTCCATCTAAATAGTCGAGACACTCCCTTGGCGAGGGGGACAAAGGAGTGGGAACTTCGAGGGAATGCACAGCCGAGGCTGGGATCAATGCCTTATCTGCCCATAAGCCTAACTCAATCTGGCGAGGTCGGCGTATGGGGGCGAACGGGGGCACGATAACCTCCTTGTTTAAACATTGACATCCGGTTGCAACGATAAGGCGCCAATCTTCGACGCGAAGATGCACGTGGGAGCATCGTTTTTTTAAAATAATATGTGATAGGAGTTCAAACTAACGCTGCTTAACCTGTTCTATCACAGGCTGTACTACTTTCGGGGGGCAGCTTTGAATCTAACGACTCAGTGGAAGTTCTCGTCGGTTTTGCCTTACGGTAAACGGTCAAGCTCGGTGGAGGGATGGAGCCCATGCGCCCCCGCCCCCTTGGTGGCATCACAGATGCCATTCGATGTGATAATTTGTAGTCTCGTACTTAAAAATAACATTTATGATCAGAGGCCTAATTAAACGAGGTAATTTAATGAAAATATGGCCTGAAACTTAGTGCTATTAACATTAATTTGATAATAGTAACACTTGGCTGAGTTATAACAGTTGTCGAGAAAGTATAAAGGGTAGCACAAATTCATCCCTATTTTATTTTTTATTTCGACTCCTTTTTCTAGGTATTCTGGTAGCAGTCAAAAACATAGAGGAGAAACAGTTTGTTTAAGGTTATTATGGTTGTTAGAATAAAAGTGTATAAAAGAGTCTATGGCTGTGGGTTTTCTATATATTTCATATTTGAAAAAATGGTTTGTCCGATGAATTAGAATATCTAGGAGAGGAAGTGTGCGATCTTTTTCAACTTCTAAAGTAAATTTAATCGAAGGCACTGAGGTGTTAATTTTAGTAAGAAAGGTATTAATATTTAAATTATTAGGTCAAAGGCAAAGGCTTTTTCTACATATGTACAATCTTAACCATAGCATTAACTAGAAACGTGCCAAACTAGTCATAAAATGCAGTTATCATATTTCGAGAAATATATTATAATTTATCTCCATTAACGCGTCCCAAATTTCAACCTCAGTCCTGGTTTGTTCAAGCTAGACTCTATTATCACTACATACATAAAATCTCAAATAAAGCAGTTTCAGTATTTTGTACACCCTAATCAAGGTTTGGAGGGTGAGTAGTCTAATACCCCCTTGTGCTTTCTAAGGCAATGTATGTTCACCCTTCTGTTCATTCATTGAAAAGGTCTTTAAGAATAAAGACGAAAGCGCTCGGAATCGTTTATCACTTTTCGTTTCTGGCTGTATCTGCAGGCTGTTATATGTATTTACATTCTATGATCTCATGTAGATTGTTGTTCGTTTACTTCATGTTGTGTATGGTGCGGTGTTCCAGCCAATTTTCTATGTTTATATACTTACCTATCTGAACATTGCGAAATTTGTCTTAGCAAAACAGAAACCTAGAAACTGTAAATGGTAACAAAGATTAGATGGTTCTCTCACTACCTTTATGAATTTTTTAATATAGAATAAAAGACCCGAGCGATAGAAAGTACGTGTTTCAGCATCTTCGATAAAGTTAGTAGATCGTTAATAGAGTTTTTCCATTTTATTAAATTTTTCCGCTATATAAATAAGGTCAAGATGAATCAATTTCAATTCACTCACTCTCTTTCTCCCTTAATTATTTTACTACTCTCCTTACTCATCTCTCCTTTCATCGCCCCATACCGACGTTTCACTACCTGGTTCGACTCAAGGCATTGGGAGAGGAGAGGGAGTTAAATGAAAGGTCTTCCTACTATCCTACTCATGAGGTAGGGTGGAGAAAGGCCTGTGTACCACTTTGATTTGATTGGCTCTGATAAATTCGAAACTACTAAGCACGATATTTATGCCATAATTTTTATCCTTTAGTAAGTAAAATCTCAGAGCGTTTTAATAGTTTTCTGCATTTATATATCTTCTCAAAATCCGAAAAATAAAATGTTATTCCTTATTCAAATCATTTTGGTTTGGTTGAAGAAGCCTGGCTTTTACTTTGTTACACTCGTTTCTACGCTCTCAACAAAGTAAATAAAGATAGTTTGGATGTATGTAGATATGTTTTTATTTTGTTAAAATAGAAAATTATGCCTAATTTTAATATTAATCGATTGACCGCCCAAGGCAGCGATCACTCATTCCAGGTGAGACGTAAAATTCGCCACACTTTACGGACGAATTGTTTCCTCAAGCTGACCCATACCTAGTTCACTGAGGACTTCAGATCATCGACATTGCTGCTACGGACCTTGAATGCCTTGCCATCGACATGCGCCCATACGTTGTAGTCGAAGGCCTTTCTCAGAGCCAAAAGGTTGAGAATTTAAGGTTTGCCTGAACGTGGTCGATCTTTGAAATCTTTGCTGTCCTTGACCCACTCAGCGAATCTGTGAACGGTCATACGCCTGACATTGAGCCGCTTGGCGATGGCGGAGTTGGTGTGCCCGCGCGCAGGAGAGCAGAGAACTCGAATCCTTTCACTTCTTTCGCGATCTAGCTGAACAAAATGAAAAATATGTAAATACGTTTTAATGAAGCATTCATGAAGAGTAAATCTTTTAGTTTGTGTGACGGATCTTTTTTCTATCACACACTTAAACCTCTTGAAAGATAAAAAAAACGAGTTTTATAGAAATTTGGCATTATGCAGTATATAGTACAAAAATGTGATAAAATGAGGTAACTCGTTTGTGAGTTAGCAAATAGGAGGGTCGTATATATCAAATAAATTACTACGGGAGAAGCGAGACTACGTGAAGCATGATAGCCTTAACGTAATGCAGAATCTAGTTAGAGGTAAAATTGACACTCAGTGACTATGTAAATCAAGAAGCTTGTTTAGTTTAATTTGAAATATCCTAAGACTCCACACCATTCTGCTTTACTCTTGTAATTTAGAACTTTAAAATAAATTAATTATTTTGTATAACTCTCCAAGAGTCGGCTAATTTATTGTCATCCTTTCAACATTTATTTGAAAAATTTCTAATTAATCTAAATTATTTGAGGAGGTTCGTAATTATCCTTTATTTCTTGTTTTCTGAACTATCTTGATGAATTAATAACGACCATACGTTCCTATGTCTTCTCTTATGAATTATATTACTCTCTATTATATTTTATAAATTTAAAATGAAAACCATATACGATACACATCTCCTGCACAAAGAAGTAAGCTTTCGATGAATAAAGTACGATACTATCCTATGTTCTACTTCAAACCCGTTATAATCAGGATTTAACATGATAGGGTTAAACTGTTTACAAAGAGGTATATTTATTTTGAAGGTTAGGGTGTTGATAATACAGACTTTCCATTTTACTTTCATGGAACTTGAATTTATTTAACAGTGCAACGAAAAGCATTTAAAAATAATATATAAAAACTAACACACTTTAATTAGTGCCCTAACCTTCAAAACTAGCGACCTATTTTCTATAAATCTAAATTTTTCTGAGCATAATGATAGCTATAGCAATGAACTTATGGTAAAATATATAAAGGAAGATAAACCATATATATGAAGATCACTGTCTCAGAGCATAAATTGTATTCAGACGTGACTAGTTTCAAAATTTTCTCTACAGATGAAAATGATATGTACTTTTCATAGCAACTTCAGCTGTAACGTACATATCGAAACTATTCTCGTCCGTATAAACTTTATGCGCTGATACGCTGGTTTAGTCTTTCTATATTCTAGAAATTTACACCTTATTAAGTAGTATATATATATACATATATATATATATATATAGATATATATATATATATATATATGCAATTTCCCGCAGGAAGAATAAAAAGGTGCTTCCAAGTACGATCAAACTTTAATTAGTTCATTCTCAAGCATAACTACAAGAGAAAATAATATAATATGGGTATATATCAGCTAGTAAAAGATAGAGAACCGCCTCTAAGATAAGAGATCACCAATGACGAAGTAGGAGAATAATGGGTATATTCACATTAAGCAATTCAGAAAAATGTATTTTTCGCTGAATTACTCAATTAAAAGAAACCTTGTTGAATTTTCATATAAAAGCTAATTTAATAACTTTACTATTTCCCCTGGTATTTTCAAAATTAGTGCTGTTATGAAAAAAAACTCATAATTACACAAATTAGCTTTGACTTAGGTTCCGATTTTTCTGGCAATTTTATTTTTATGGGAACCCATATTTTTAATTTACATATTGCATTGATTTTTATTAACATTATTTTATTTCTCCTTCTCTCTCTCTTTGTCCCTCTCCCCTACGTATCTGCCTAGTTCTCGTGTCTCTCCTAATCTCCCTCTTTAAACTATCGCTTTATATGTTAATCGTTTAACCACTTTTGACTCTTTTCTTGACTCTTTCTTTCCTCACTGTTTGACCTACCTTGCTACCTATAATAAATAAATCTTAATGTGAATTTACCCATCTTTCTCCTACTTCCAAATTGGTGATTTCTTTTCTTAGAGGCGGACCTTTATCTTTCACTAGCTTATATATACCCTTATTATATTATTTCCTCTTGTAGTTGTCCTTGAGAATGAACTGAATAAAGTACGAAATTACTTGGAAGCACTTTTACATTTTTCCTGCGGGACATTGCATTCATTGCGATATATGAATATATATATATATATATATATATATATATATATATATATATATATATATATATATATATATATATATATATGTATATATATATGAAGAAACCCCTAAAACGAAAAAGTGAAAAAACAATTCCAAACGCTTTCGTCTTTATTTTAAAAGACCTTTTCAAGGAATAGCAGAAGACTGGACATAATTTTAGCTTAAACACTAGATAGGGGAAAGGGATTACACTACCTTTCTCTGAACACGAATTATGCTCTACAATATCTTGAAACATTGTAGTGGGCCGAAAGCAACACTATCCCCGCGTTCCAACCTTATCGTAGAATTTATGGACCTTGAAAACCCCGAAGAAGAATTGATACGATTTGATATAGAGTCCTTACTTTACAAATAAATACAGTGAAAATTACAGTTTATATTTAAAAAAAGATAAACACCGGTGCGCATTCAGAATAAATACTCTATACAAATTAAACTTCTCCAACCGAAAACAAAAATAAAATATAACAGGCGCAGAGAACAATTTTACACAACCCAGACAAGGTCCATACAAAAAATCAATAAAAAAAAACAACAACACCCGAACGAGAAGGGCCACGGGACTATAACTTGTGCGCGGGAAGGGGGGGGGGAGTATTCTAGAAAAAAAGGGGACAGGCTCGTTAGCCAATGCAGGTGGGCAGTGCAGGTAACGCCCTCCGTTTCAGGGCTAGGCTGAATTCCACTCACAGTCCGCTAAACTTCACTCTTTGAAGACACAGGATGCAATACTTAGTGTATATCCAAGTGCTGGCGACAATTCTATAAATACTCTCTTTCTGCTTACCAACATTAACAAATTTCTTTAAATATTTATGTTTATATTTAGATATTTGTTAAAATCATTTTAGGAAAGAAAATATCTTACCTAAGGGTAATATCCCAATGCGCTGGACAAATTTTAGGATACTCCTAACTTTTACAAAATTCTAGAAATATTTATATACTGAAAATAGAAAACAATATTAACATTATCTGTATTCATATTATGAATTTTACCCACACACTCACACAGGAGTAGAGAAAGATATATGTAAAGGGGGGTGGGAGATTGGCCCTACAGACACACACACACACAATGCTCCCCCACACCTCTCCTTCCTTACCCCATTCGACCACAGTCACACGCAATACCTTTTTAATTACTCATCACGGTACTACTTGTGCTTAATCGCACCCTTCTGCACCCATTCATACTCTTCTACTGGTCCCTAGGTAGGCGTAGCAATCGGTCGGGGTTGTTGGTCAGTTGTCTTGTCAGTCTCCGTCTCCTCGTCACTATCAATCATGTCATCCACCATACTCTTCGCTTTCATTACTAACTCGTTCATCTCTCGACAGAACTCTTTGATGCTTTTTCGCTTAGAACCTTTACTCTTCATATCTCTATTCATCATCTCCACACTCACAGCCCTCATCAAACTCAAAGCACACTCTTGCGAAACAGACAGGTCACTCACATCCCTTGTATTTTTAACAGGCAACCAGAAACCTGAAAAATCAGGTACTTCATCATTCACTACATCAAACTCACCCCTACTTTTATCATTCGTAAAACCCGAAAATCAGCCACACTAGGTTCATTCTGCCCAAACACACTATCATTCATACTGTTCCCTAAACCAGAAAATTCAGGTACAGGCAGTTCACTCACTCGTCTACTTATACCAGTCAAATCACTCACATGTTTACGCAAAAACTCAATCTCTCTTTCAAGATCCACCATACCAGAAAGACTCTGCTCAGACTTACTTTCATTCGTACTTGCATTCTTCCTTTCACTCTTCTTTGTACGCTTTCTACTCCTCGAGACCAAGACAAGCTCTTTCCCAGAAAGATCCATACTATAACATTCAATCTCATCATCATGCACTTTACCTCTCTCTCTGCACAATTCATACACTGGATGACTCACCAGGTAGTTAAGAGGTTCTCTTTACCTCCTTAACTGACTCCGATGATCCCACAATCTCTTAGTCATACCGCCATTCAAACTTTCCAAAACATATGTCACTCCGCTTTCCCAAACTCTCACAACTCTATAAAGTCCATCAAACTTCTCACTCATCTTTGACACATTTAAACTACTCTTCACTTCTTTCACCTTTAATACTTTCACACCTAATTCAAATGGACGGGACTTTTCATGTGCCTCATGCCATCCACTCTGCTCACTTTCCCTCAAACGAAACCTATTTTTCACTCGCCTTTCAAAATTCATCACAAACTGACACGGTGACATTCCGGTTGCACTATGCACAGTCGAATTGTGCGCCCACAACACTCTTCCCAGCCATACATCCCAGTCATTCACTGTCGCACTGATCATTCTCAACATCTCACACAAGGTTCTTATCGTACGTTTAGCCAATCCATTTGAAGACGGCACATACGGAGTCGTTCTCACATGCTCCACACCATTCTCTCTCAACATTTGATCAAACGCTTCTCCTAAAAATTCAGGCCCATTATCACTCAGACATCTTTTAAGCTTCCATACATACATAGGAAAAAACAACTGCTCAACCACACGCACAACAGTCACACTCCTTTTATCTCTCACAGGTGCTAAATACACAAACTTCCTTTTATGATCAACCATAACAACCATATCAACATTCCCAGCACTTGTACACGGCAAAGTCACACAATCAATCACTACCAATTCAAAAGGTTCTTTCGCATCAACTTTCAACATCGGTCGTTTCACTTGCACAACTTACACCTTTCGCTTCTGCCACCTTCCACACGTAGTTGTAACATCATTCACAACAGTTCTCAGAAACACATGGAGTACACCCTCCTTCATACACTCCCACAGCTTAAACTTACCCATATGCCCATAATTATCATGAACAACCTTTACCAGACCAATCATACTAACCAAGGACATCACAGGTACATAGATATCATCACCACCCTTCACATGCCTCACAAAATATAAAACATCCATACAAACAACAAACTCCTCAGCATTCCTTTAAAATCAAAATAAACACTCCGGCCATTCATTCAAATCAACACGCGTCATTACACACCTCTTTAACTCACTAACAAAAGGACACATCTCTTGCATCTCTAGAATATCATCATCACTTAAAATCTCATTCTCATCATCCATGACCAATTCAATCATACCGCAAATCTTGACATTCTTTGCACACTCATTCAACCTCATTCCCTAACATTTGCCTTTCATAAGACAATCCTTATTAGCATCCAAAGACAAATCATTCAATCTCATAAAGGCTACCCCAAGCAAGAAACAACAAGGCATTTGCTCATCTTTTAGGATCACAAAGTCATGCTGCATATTCTCATCATTACCTAAACTCACTTTCAGACTAACCTGTTCCGACGCCACTATTATGCCATTCCCTAATCCACTTATCCGTAACTTCACAGGTTTATGCTCGCAACATCTAAACTCATCATACTTACTCAGAATCCTCTCATTCACTAAAGACACTTCCGCTCTAGTATCAATCAAACCACAGAACAACCTTTCACCAACTTTCACTCTCGCTTCCATCATATCAGGTCCACCATGTTTGCAATACACAAAAGGAATAAGCACACCAACATCATCACTGATATCCACACTGTCATCATCTCCCATATCATCACTTACCACACACTCATCTTCATCCAGACAATCATTCTTCTCTCTCATATATGAACACTTTTCAATCATCCAGTTGTAGTGCCCACCGCTCAAACATTGCAGATGTCTCACATTAGGATTCAAACCCTCCATCTTCTCATCTTTTTACCCCATTGGCCTCTCACTACCAAAGTGCACATAAACAATCACTCTCTCAATTCTTTCATGAAGTTCCCCACCTTTGCCCTTCCAATGCTTTCAGGCTTCCGACATACTTCAATCAATACCTCCTTCTTTATATCTTCCACACTATCAGGCACTCTCACATCTACTCCACCACTCTTTAAATCTGCAAACCATTCCATACACTCCCAAACAAGAAATCATCACCACCCTTACTCTCCTTTCCAATTCATAATCCCTTTCGGCAAATACTCAGGATCACTCACTCCGCACATTTTCATCATTCGTATTAGGATACCTTGACATCAAATCAGCCAAACCATTCCGTTAACCAGGCACATGGTCAATCACATAGTCAAAGTCACTTAAATCTTCCAAAGTCCTCGCAATCCTTCTATCAGCCCACTTCATACGCTGCAGATACACAAGTCGTTGGTGGTAAGTCTTAATCACAAACCTCACACCTTACAAAAATGGACGCAACACTTTCAAACAATATCTTTTTGCAGCCAACTCTCGTTCCACAGTCGAATATTTTTGCTCTGCCGTATTCATAGCCTTGGATACATACCCAATTCAACGCCTGACATTCTCTCCATTCAAACTCTGTTCTTGCATCAGAAAACCTCCCATACAATACCCACTTGCATCTGCATACAATTTAAGCATTATAGCATTCACACTATAATCTAGATACGCCAACTCAACATCTTCAGCCGCTTCCTCATTCATTTTCTCATACGCCTCATTCCTCTTATCATTCAACCTGACAACCGTACTACCTTTCTTTCCCATCCACTCAGTCAGAGGCTTACTAACACCAGAACAATCACGTATAAACTTTCGCTGGAACTCAATCGAACCCCCAAACGACTTCAGTTGCCTTATAGTCACCGGTTTAGGAAACATTCGCACCTTCTCAACATACTTTAGCGACTTTCGTAACCCATTTTCACTCCCCCTCTGCCCAAGTTATTCAACTTCTTTTGCAAACCATTCACACTTCGCCACTTTTACCTTCACACCAACACTCTCCAACGTTCTCAACCCCACATTTACTAATCTCATATGCTCCTCAAAAGTCTCAGTCATAATCAAAATATCATCTATAAATGCAATCACATTCTTACTCAAAAACTCACTTAACACAACATTCATCGCCCGCTGGAAGGCTCCTGGAGCATTAGCCAACCGAAAGCCGAGGTTCCGGAACTGATAATGCCTCTTTATGAAAGAGAAGGCAGTAACCGGCTGGCTCTTCTCAGTAATGGGCATTTGATAATACCCTAGTACCAGAGCGAGCATCGTAAACCACTCCTTCCCATGCATACTAGACATATACTCAGTTACCACACACATCGGAAACCTTTCTGTCACAGTCCTTTCATTCACCTTTCGATAATACACACACAGTAGCAATCTTCCATCCGGCTTACGTACAGGCACAATTGGACTATTCCATGCACTCTCGCTTTCTTCAATCACCTCTAATTGCTCTAATTCCACACACTGCTCCTCAAACTCATCGGTAACCGGACGTGGGAAATGCCTCGGCCGCTGATAGATTGGGGCGTCCTCCTTCAGGACAATCTTGAATTCCGGGAGCTTTGCAACTCCGAAATCGAAATCACCCTTACTGAGGGCTCCCTTTCGTTCAAAAAACATTCGATACACATCCTACCTTTTATACTGGGTAAAACATCCATCCAATTTCATCATGCCCTTCACTTTATTATATGTCGATTCACATGTCTTTTCATTTGTAACATTCATCCTGACATCTGTGCTATCATCCATGCCTACCTCATTGACAGTGGAGAGGTGACCTAGTACATCTCCGACTTTAAACCCTCTCACCTGTCCTTTGACCCTGGGGTCCGCCTGGACACATAAAAACGGATGATTTATTCTCATCAAGCCATCAAACACACAAGCAACACGCCTTACCTTATAACACGCATTCTTTCCATCCACAATCAAAGTGTTTTCAGCCACATTCAAACTAACATCTTTACTCCAACTCACTCAAACAGACACCCTTTCACCCTTCACAAGCCTTACACTCTCCATAGCATTCACCTCAATACCAGTAAACACATTCCTCAAAACACTACCATTTTTCCCTACATACAACTTATGCACCCCATTTTTCCCAATCTTTTTCCTAATCTGATCACTCGCAGGATGTACAACCATACGATTCATTTTCATAAAATCATACCCCAAAATCACAACATACTCACTACTCACCTGATCAATCACAGAGAATTTACATTAATTCATCAACGTACCATGCATTCGAACAGCTGACCTCATCATTCCAATCACAGGCACTCTCCTACTACCAATACCTACCAATCTACCCTTACACTCAGACAGGCAGGCTTTCTTGCTCACCTTGTCATACACATCTTTATACTCCAAGCTCGCCTTGCATCCAGAATCTATTAAAGCCAAACACTCAATTTCATTCAATTTCATCTTCACACTCAGACACTCATATTTCCTACCAGACAGCACTTTCACACTAGACAGAAATACCAACACATTACTCACACTCATGCACCCAGAGGATACTACAACAGGTACCCTATTACAATTCAGTTTCCCGCGTCAGACTTTCTAAACACCCCTTGCGCTCTCAGTCTAATTGAACACTTTTGACTCGAATGTCATTCCATCGCACAATAGCTCCATACATTCCTCTGGTTACGACATATTTTGCCACAAGCATACTTTATACTTTACCCAGCAGTTGCTCCACCATTCAACCTTGGACAATCTTTCTTCAAATGTCCTACTTCTTTACACTCGAAGCACTCTTTTAAACTTTTCTGGCAATCCTTTATCATATGCTCCTTCTTACCACACCCAAAACATGCACCAGATGTCCACTTACATTCTGCCAGCATATGACTTTTCCTTCCACATCGACGATATTCCACAATCTTTCTCACACCATTCGTTCTTTCGTTTGCTGGGACATACCTCGGCTTCCCACGCTTGACATACATCTGTCCCCTTCCATTCAACTACCCTCCATTCTTTCGGCCCAAGAAGCTCGAAATAACTCCAGCTTGTGCAGCCTTCAGGGCCTCCCTGTAGCTGATAGACTGCTGGGATGGAGTAAAGCTCCTTGGCTTCTTATCCCCAACATTTACACTGTACCATCCATCCTCTTCTAGATCACTTTTATCATTAAATCGACCATCTTCCAACAGCTCCAGCACATTTTCCCACATCAACCGTTCACCAGTCAGGCTCATTCTCTCCTTTCTCTTTCCACTCAGCCATTCACTCACCTTTCGCGGGATCGTGTCCAGAAACTTCCTCATCAGTGGTTTACATTCATTTACATCCTCATCATCATACCTCTTTCTTGCCATACTTTCAAGCCTATGTGCACACATATTCACCTCTTCGTTCTTACCCATACGCGCCTTCTCAAATTTATTCACTCTCTGATATTTCTCACTCTCTTTTATTCGTTTCACTTGTACAATCATCCGTTACTTCACTTCAGCGTACTTTGGCTCTTCCACACTCGTTATCACCCGAAAGAACTCCAACACTTTACTATCCAAACAATCTCCCAGAACACTCACCAAATGACCCTTGTTCTGCGGGTCCCTAAGCTTGCAGTACCGCTCAAAATACCCGAAAAACTCATCCATACTATTTCCCCTAGGCAATCTAAACTTAACAATCCTAGGCACTTCCTTAATCGAAATTCCTTTTCCCACATTCACTTCACTCTCTGAAGAGCTACTCTTGGTCTCACTCATTCCAATCATATTGTAACTCCCTCCCTCATTAGAGTATAGCGAATTCACACTTTTCCCTTTCACCTTCTTATCTTTAACCTTAAAACCATGCTTCCTTTCTCTCTTGCTTTCAACTCTCTTCCATTCACCCTCTTTCCTACCACTCACAGTATCTTCTTTAGACTCAATCACACTGCCATCCATTCTATTCAGCAGAGTCCCTTCAGTCGGAACAGGGGTCAGGGTCGTAGGTCCTGAGGCTGGTCCAGCCCCTGTCATCATATTATATAAGTCCTGCATCCGTTGGTTAGCCTGATCCTGTCGCTCTCTCATTTCCTTCTTCATCCTATCAGTTTTTTCATTCATCCCTTTCATCTCATTTTTTATTCCCTTAATCATTCCTTGCAACATTTCGCACTCCTCTTCTTTCTTCCTCAACTTCAGTCTCAATCGCAATACTTCTTCACTCAAAGTTTCAGCCAAAGAAATTGTTCATAAGTTAGTAACAAAGGACAGGAGGAGGGACAAATCAATCAAACTACTTTACCAATTTACAGATGAACTGCAATCAAACTAAATTCATCCGGTTTCGAGAGCTCAAGGCCCCTATTTGGGCGCCAAGTGTAGCGGGCCGAAAGCAACACTAGCCCCGCATTCCAACCTTATCCTAGAATTTATGGACCATAAGAACGCCAAGGAAGAATTGATACGATTTGATATAGAGTCCTAACTTTACAAAAAAATACAGTGAAAATTACAGTTTATATTTACCGCCAAAAATAAACACCAGTGCGCATTAAAAATAAATACTCTACAAATTAAACTTCTCCAACCGAAAACAAAAATAAAATATGACAGGCGCAGGGAACAAGTTTACACAACCCAAACAAGGTCCACACAACCAATGAATAAAAAAAAGCAACACCTGAACAAGAAGGGGCACGCGACTATCACTTCTGCGTTGGGGGGTAGTAGTAGTCCAGGTAAAAAAGGGGGCAGGCTCGTCAGCCAATGCAGGTGGGAAGTGGAGGTAATGTCCTCCGTTTCAGGGCTGGGGTGGGCGGAGCACTCGCCTCGAGGATCACTCTCACAGTCCGCTAAACTTCACTCTTTGAAGACACAGGTTGCAATACTAAGTGTATATCCAAGTGCTGGCGACAATTCTAGGAAAACTCTCTCTCTGCTTACCAACATTAACAAATTTCTTCAAATATTTATGTTTATATTTAAATATTTGTTAAAATCATTTTAGAAAAGAAACTATCTTACCTAAGGGTAATATCCCATTGCGCTGGACAAATTTTAGGATACTCCTACTAACTTTTACAAAATTATAGAAATATTTATATACTAAAAATAGAAAACAATATTAACATTATCTGTATTCATATTATAAATAATCGCAAGGCAAATTCTACCCACACAATCACACTGGGGTAGGAAAGATATATGTATTGGGTGGTGGGAGAATGGCCCTACAGACACACATACACACCGCTCCTCCACAAAATATTAATTCGTGATTTTATATATGAAGTTATAATCGTAGCTAGCGTAATAAACAAGGGCTAATATTGAAATTTTGGAACGTATTAATGGATATACACTCTAAAATATTATTAGAAATGTACTTTGTACATTGAATGACTGATTTGGCACGATTCCCTCACATATTGTCGTAAAATATGGAAAGTTAGTATAGAGAAATGATTAACAACCAACGGTTAGTCGTCTGTGTAGCTCGTATTAGTGTTTATTATTAATTATTTAATTTTATCATTTTTTAATGGCTCGAATCGTCTTGAATATTCCTATCTATTAAAAAGTAGACAGCACCTCATATAATAAGATCTCCGTATTCTGCGAGTTCACTGGTTGTGTTTAAAAAGGCTAGATCATTTTAAATGTACGTATGAATTTTAGTGAATTTTTGGAAGACTAGCCTTCCATCTAGACGAGGGTGGCTTCTATAAATGGGCTCGAAGCAATGTTGTTTGTAAATAATTGCTTTATACTAACCACACCAATCGTTTTGAGTTTTCTCATTTTAAAATATGTATTTACACACTCCATCCATAATTTTATTAGTCAATGTTTGTTTTTTCTTGAATATTATTATATATTAATCAAATACATTAATAATAAAACCGTCCTGTTATAAACTCCGTCTCCGACACTCTTATTCTCTGCTACAAAAGAAGTATCCTTTCCCCTATTGTTGATATTTGAATGTGGCATGTTTAATAAAACCAGGAGCGTTGAACGTTAAAATAGTATGTTGTGTAATTATATTCACGAAAATGTTAATATTGACCTATTTTTCATGACGATATCACATTCACTGCGAGACTACAAGATTTATTTTTCGCTTTCTGTCTTCTCCTTCTGGTGATCTCAAATTTTATTAACAAATAAAACAACATTTTCTAAGCGCCTCTACGCACCACTTTCCTTCTTGAACTCACACTCTTCTTATTTGAGGACTTTTTGTAGGCCCAAATGACCTTGACGATTTACAGTTCATAACACTAAACTTTATCTAACGATTTCAATTTCAGTTTTTCAAACAATTGTTGTTTTTCAAATCTAACTCTAGCTCTATTTCCTTCGTAATTTCCATCTACAATTAACTGAGCTTTCGAAAAACCTTCATTCCTAGAGGACTCTTACATAGGGTAGATATCTCGTACATGGCCAGGCAATTTACTTGCCTGCTATGGATTTCTCGAGGATTTTAATCAATATTGTCTTGTATTAAACTTGATTTGCATAATGTGACATTTCATTTCATGCTTTGTATCTAATTTTAATTATCAAGTTTCAAGAAAATTTGGATTTCTTTCCGTACTTTTTATTTCTCTCTCTATTAGGTACCCACAAGCATAAATTATTCTTTTCTGGGTTAAATTAGTTGGTAATTCAAAGCTCCACTATAACATCTCTCGATATTATTGAAGCATTATTGAATCTATAATTATCTTTGCCACTTCATCATATGCATATTTTTTGCCATAAACCTCTTGTTTTAATTCATCCTATTGAATTGGATTTGCAAATGTCCTCGATGATTAATCTACTTTCGGTGATTTATAGTTCTCTTTCATTTCGCACCAATGTCACTAAAATTTTATATTAGTACAGTATATGAAATTGATTTCCCGCAATTCCACGCAATCAACCCTAAATGGGAGTACTGCTTACGGAAATTGTATTGTGTTAAACATTGGAGAGCGATGGTAATTAAATCAAAAATATGTAAATTTATCACTGAAGCTTCAAAGGAAAAAGGAACCACATCGTATGTAGCTGATATCTAAAACACAACTTTGCATTTGAGATTTTTTTACTAAAATATTTCCACCAATAACGCCATTTAACAAGAAACTATGTTAATTATCTACTTATCCTTACTTACATATATCTATATATGTGTGTATCACTTATGAGTCTTTTTATATTAAAGTTTTAAATTTTATTTCGGTTTTTAATAGGTTTACATAGATATTTTACTTAAAATATAAGTTGGGCTACGTTTTAAAAATTTATTATTAGAATTAATAAGGAATCTTTGCTCGATGAATCCATAATATTTTTAAATTCATCAATAAAGACACTTGCCAACATTAGTGAATATTGTATCTATCACTTATTACTGTTTACATCTAGCAAGAACCGGTTGTATATCCTTCTTGCATTAATTAAAGATTGCATTACATCATAAAGTTTACACTATTATTCCTAGCCCGATAATTATATATACATAGTATTGGATATCAACTTAAGATCGATCTTCCTATGATTTTGGCCATTTAATTAAACACTGAATCGATAATCAGTAATTAAAGCTTACTTTCGAGACGACCATAAATGCAAAATTATATTAGAAGCCAATGCTTAATTATGCTTATAATAGTAGAATAAAGCTACTTCCAATATATTCCAATATATTACTCAACTTGTTTGACTAGAGTAACACTGTATAATAATACGCCCTTAAAAATATTTGTGCCTTGAATAATTTATGATTATAAATAAATATCCAAAACTAAAGAAAATGGAGCATTTTTATGAACTGTCAACCAAAGGCAGAAGACCCGTGCTGTAGAAAGGCAAAAATTACTTAAGGCACTGCACCATCGTTGGCGATCTTATCTCCAATGACCTTCTTCTATCGTCAAAGAAAGAAAAGATAGGAATTCTCTTTTTTTCCTGAGATAATTCCTCAGTATTAAAAAGCATCTTTTTTATATAATTGCTATAAATTGTTTCCACCAAACGTAATGGTTTTCATTTAACATATTTCCGAAAAATTTTAATGCTGCCTGTTGTTAAATTCTTATTGTACTCGTATTTATGCTGTGAGAGTTAAATATTTTGATTTTGTTGGTCAAAGGTGCTTATTCGATTCGATTCACCAGTAAAATCATAAACTTTGGAAAATATATAAGTTAAATAATATAACTAGCCGGACCTTCCTTTACACCATTTTATTGGTACAAATTGGTACTTTTATATTTCGCATTTAGGTAAATAGAAATATATGGCGATTGTATTAAAATTTTTATTATAGTTAATTCTTTAGGTAAACTATAACAAACATATTCGAACCGTAGATAGAAAGTGCGTGAAGTATTTGAAGTAAAATAATCAGAAGTAATTTTTATTAATAACTGATATGTTCCGCTTCATTTTTCAGTCATTTGCCCCATTTCATGTCTCAGTAACAGCCTGTGTATCACAATTATAGTTAGGTCACTTCGTTTTCCCCCCATTAACCTTCATTTCCCTCGTCCGCTATTGAGTTAAGTGGCAAAAAGCCTGCACATTTCTTTACTTTGGCTATATTTTCGAAAATTTGGAGACTTGTTGTAAGGAGTAGAGCGGGAAATTTTGCTGTGCCTTATCAATTTTTCCATTTTTTTCTGACTTTCAAACAAACGTTACGAAATTTGGTATTTTTCATTCAGTTCAACGAACCCAAATACACAAAACATGTGCCAGAATTTCTGTATATTGTTTTCTGATTGCTTAATGAACAATTTTTCTCTTGAATAATAGAGAGGGATATAAGCAATTGCTTTTATTCTATCCTAGCCTGCCAAATTTTTTTCTAATAATATTTATAGTTTGTTTAAGAAATTGAGTAGAACTTAAGAGGAAAGTTAAAATATTTTAGTCTAGCATGGAGGTTAGTAAGACGTTATCACGATAATCATGTTGGTGTAATAAACAGAAGGTCCTTTTTAGGCAGAACTAGGGGCCACATATTCCCCACAATATGTAACACTGATGCTTATGCAAACACTTTTCTGAGATTTCCAATGTAGCAGAGATAATAAATTTGAAGGTTATGAATATCGACATTTTTCTTATTTAGCTATCCTTTTCTATTCTCTATCCATTATATTCTTTATACTTTCTACTTTTAAATCTTTAGGATGAATAATTTCACTTCTTCAGGATAAGAAACTTTTAACAGAGGGCAAAGAGAAATTGCTACTACTTCATCACACATATTATGTTATCAATAACTTTTCCAAATTGATCTTGAATCAGAATAAATGATGCGCTAATGTCTTGTTATTTTGTCGGTCTTATGTTTAAATTATTATGCGATTCAAGACCTCTATGTTAGGAAATCACTTGTACCTTTCCTGCTAAAGTGCCAACAAGTTTCAACACAAATGAATATCATATTTATGAATTCTATGGTTTAGAAAAGTTTGTGAAGTAATAACGAATGACTCTGCCATCTTGGAGATTCAAAGAAACGCAAAAGATTTGATTTGCATAAGTTTATATTATTTATCCATTCCGCAAGTTCTCCTTAAATTAATTGTAAAGGGATTTGGTCTTAGTGAAAAAGACTTTAGATATAAAATTTAGGTCAGTTGAAACTGATTTTTATATTGATTCGGAACTAATTTCCCCGAAACCAAGAAAGCAAGTTGTTTGCCCTCTCTGCTAAAATTTTCCCACACCTCAATTGATTGAGGTGTGCATAAACCACGATATGAATAACTTAGTAAATAACTTTGAGCATCAGTGAATTCTAAAGAAAAAAATATCATAATTTAATTTTCTTTAAAATTACTAGTTTTATTCCATAACATATACTTAATATCTTTTTAATTTGCGTGTAACTGTTGATACGTTTCATTTTATAGGAGTGGCTAAAAAAGATTTGACGTATGTACATAAGGTGTTATTGAAGTAAAGATTCGTAGAAAACTTGCGAACGATAATTTCTAACTTTCAGTTTCCTTGTAAAATTCGTAAACTGTTCATAACACACTGTCCAACTTGTATTTTGACTATTACTGATCGTATTACGCATTTGCCAAGATAGCGAGATGAGAGTGGATAAAGGCATCATTCGCAGAGCAGAGTGTCTAGTGTAACCGTGAAGGAATGACTCTCTCTGAAAAAGGAAGCATTAAAATAGGTCTAAATATGTGATTTTACAAATCAAATATCTCACAATGCAACTGATAGCGAGAACGGTCGGATTAGAGACACGAACCCTCATGTCTCAACGACCTGAATACGGATTTGTATCTATAAACTGGCTCGCTTCTCTTGATGGCGGTAGAATTCAGGGACACTTTCCACTGTAAAGAGAACTCTCATAAGTAAAAAGAATATTATTGGCTAGTTTACTCTGCACTAGTGATCATAACTTATGGAGTGCTGAAAAGTGGGATAGTGTTTTTCAGCAATGAAAGAAAATTTACTTTCTTTGGATTGTATGAGAAGCAGCATGTAAAACATCGTATATGTAAATTTTCCAATCCCAAAACAATCTGCTTCAATAAAATGTGATCCATTATCTCCAAATATCAGGCGTGTGTGAGATTGTTTTCTTTACAGAAGAATGCAGGATATATGCAAGAAATTAAGAGAGTGAAGAAGTTTTTGTATGCTTACTAGATGTCTTGCTGAAATTAGGAGAAGAATAAAATAATTTTACGCCAAAATAATGCTGCAAATCGGTGAAGTCCTGCAAACGAAATGTGTGTTAAATTTATTAGAAACCATGCGTTATATACTTGTATTTAATAAATTTTCATATTTTCTCTGTAAGCCTTTTAAGTCTGGTTTTACTTACATTTATTCTTAATTCCCCTAAGGTTAAACGCATCCTTCTTTGCAATACACATTATTTTCCTCATAAGTTTTTTAACGGGTGTTTTAGAAAATGAAACTTAGACACTATGTGAGGCAAATATAAAAATTTATTGCGTTAAATTTTCATCTAATTAAATGATTAATTTCTAGAAAAAGTAAAATTTGTTTTTTTATTTTCTACTTAGGGACGTTATTGTTTTCTTAGATAAATTACTTTAAATTAATGACCTATATAAATACCAAAAATCTGTCGTAGAGGAAATTTTTATAGGATTCCCAATCGAGCAATAAACAGGCGAGTCCTTTTTAAAAGTTAAACGCGGTCATTGATGACAGCTCAAGGGAGAACCTACACTGACAGGTTAACAAAGTCAATTCTCCACAACAGCAAACCCGGCTAAGATCAACTCTTATTGCGCAAAACATTAGAAGGTATGCTTAAAATATTATGGGTTTCATGGAATAATGTGGATTTTAAGGGTCAATACTTATAACCTCAGGCTTATTGGGTTCGATTCCAAGTGAGAGGCAACACAAAAAATTCGAGAGCTACCAGATTGCAGCTGGAAATAAGTGCGGGCAAAAGACTTCATCCAACATATGAATAGCTAATCACAAGTGCTGTCGCTTCCTTCTTCGTTGCTTCGCACAGGCAAATTATAAGAGAGTGAGTAGCATAAAACAGCACAACCGAGTTTCCTGCACGTTACATCCAAATCGAAGAGTGACAACTGGTGGGAATGCCCTCCATAGCCAGTGTACTTGTAAAATTGATCGTAATTTCATTATCTAGTCGTGTGACCTCATCCAGGATTGACAATGGAAAGATTGCGCAATAAGATATCTATCTTTTATCAGCCTCTGATATACTTGAGGAATATTTGTTTCTTATGTATTATACTCATTTTTTTTATAATTCTTACTATCCACACCGTTGGAAACGTTGACGTCAAAGAATTTGTTCGAGAAATTTCATAGTTCTGTTTTTGGGGGGGTGACATTTACCCCTCTAAGGGAGTACTTACTCATACTTATAGATGCTAGTGGCGTTTTAACGAATTCGATCACGAAGGCAGTAATTATTTTGTACTTGCGTATTTTAAGGTCAAACGTTTTTGTCACGTTAAACCATCAGTATCATTTAAATTATCATCTGACTGCTAATGCTCTTCTTAAACTTAATCAACTAACATTGCTCAATTATGTTCAAAATAAAAAAGTATACATATTAACGTGCGTATTCTTAGTGCTTAATGAAATAAACTTTTAAACAGACACAATTAATTTCAGAATCTGTCGACTTATGATGAGCCTAGTTACAGTTCTTATAAATAGAGTGAGTTTCATAAATTCTTCTAGTATAAAATCTGTTCTCACCACAGTTAATTCCTGTGATTTATAGCTATCCTCTCCAAAAGCATCTATACTCCTGAAATGAAAGTTACAGCAGATAATTAATGTCACAAAATCACGCAGTGTAAAAATCCAGAATTACTGTTTTTCCTTAAAATTTCTGCTATTGGTAGGCGAATTACGCCAGTCCATTGACAGAAAGAGTCGTAGATTAAAAGTGCTGTGGTCTCTGTACCAATTTATTTATCTCCCACTTATTTTGGGTAATTATGTTTGATGTTTTGTTTTTACTCAAATTCCTTATTTTCATAAACTTTACAAAGTTTATCTGCGGAGGTGTCATATAAAGAAATTTTTAGCAACCTAAATGCAGAACAAAGAAAGACTATCGTATATATGACAAGTAAGGAACAGTGTAAAGTATAACCATTATTAAACTGCAAAGACACACAAGTGCTGAATGAGATATACTGTAGAGAAGGGTAATAATCCTCTTATCTCTTTATCTAGAACACGTTTAGCTTTAATGATACTTGGGTAAATGGTCCCATTTCTGCTTTGCATATTAAGAGAATAAGCTTAATCTTGCTAAGACTTCAATAAATCCAAATTATATAACACAAGAAATTGAAGATATTTTGGAGATTAAGGAGAAACATTCTAATGCAAAGTTAAAATGAAAAACAAGCTATTTAGAGAAGTTCGAGAATCTTGTGATTATATGTTCGTTTTGCAATTTTTCTTGTTAGGCACTGTTATGTATGAATTGACCTTTCAATTTCTTATCAAGCAAGTGAATGTATCTAATAGAACGTCCTGTACGATTGTCCGATGCAGTATGAAGGTGGCTAATCATTGACATACTAAGTGCATACAATCACTGCGTAAATTGCAGCTTTATTTACTTTACAATTTATTAAAAAATAAAAATAATATACAATCATATTTATGTAAGATCAGTGAAATTAAATCAGGAGCTAAATTAAAGATTTCAAGGGCAAAAAAAATTAATTTAAGGGGGGGAGAAATAATCCGCGTCAGTTAAATTGAGTCAAAAGGAATACAATTACATTCAAGGACTTTGATCTCCATAAACTCTGTTACAATCTAAGGAAATCTCAGGCAACAGATAGAAAAATGCATTGAAGGGGAATAGTCAATTCCCCTCATACCCCCCGTTCACTCATGGTGCAGTCACAAGGCGGTTACCGCAAAGACATCACCGAAGGCATCGGCGGGTCCAGCGCTTTACCGCAGCGTCACATTACTCGGTGCCATTTAAGACCCTAAAGGTCAAAATGAAAGATCTCCCCCAGGAGAGGGAGATCCAGTTTCACGTCAAATAAGAAATTGTGTTTCTCCCAAGCTCGAAGGCTAACGAGGAGCCGATGTGAGACTCGGTGGGAAAAACCGTTGGGCATAAGAATTCTCCTGGGGCCGTCCTCAAGCCCCTCCCCCCCTTACCACTCCCCCAGTGGGGTGACTAGGTATAAATGAGGAACACTGAGGAAAATCGTGGTAGTATACGTCAAATTCCAGGTGACGAAGTCCTCGATTAAAACCAAGCTACCTAGACTGGATTAGTAGTGTACTTGGCTCGCCAGACCAAAAAGTACCCTGCAAGAGAGGCAGGGCTACCTACCTTAAGGGGCTAAGAAGAAGCTGATCTTCGAGCTAGTTCCTGGTTATCAAACCAAACGCTAATTTAACTTTGTTAAGTTTAATTTACTCTCGTCAGAAAGAGTCCTCATATCCTGGTGCATTTTAAACACCAGGGGTATTCCTCGTCCTTGAGGAATAAAGAAAAGAGAAAGGAAAAGGCTCTTCCTCGAGCCAGTTACTCGGTGGCCACACCGAACCCCTAAGTTAACTTGGTAAGGAACCAAGTTCAAATTATTCTCGTCAGAGAAACCCCCCTCCGTTATACTCGCCCTTGAAGAAGACTGGAACTAAGAAGAAGCTCATCCTCGAGCTAGTTCCTGGTTACCAAACCGAACTTTAAGTAACCTATTCTCGCTAGAGAAATCCCCCTCCGTTATCCTCGCCCTTGAACAAGACCCTCTTCGAGTTTAGTCCTCATCCATGAGGAATTAAGGAACGAAGGAGAAAAGCTCCCCCTCTAGCTCGTTACTCGGTGGTCACACTGCACTCCAAGTTAACTTGGTTTAAGAACCAATTTCGACTCCCTCTCGCCAGAGAGACCACGAATACCTTGGTGTTTCATAAAGTACCGTAATTGTTATCGTCCGTGAAGACCCCACCCCACAGACGGAATGCTGTGTGGACTCCCCAGCTGCTACCCTCGCCAAAACGACCGTGTGATCTCACCCATGTACATCTGGCTAGACGGCACGCGTCGTGAGTCAATAACATTCCTGAGGTCTTTTAAACTCCAGATGAGTCCGTAAGACCTAATTCTTATATTATTGTTGTGTGTAGAGAAATTAACCAATTTTTGAGGGTCAAACTAATTAAATTAATTCTGGTTTATGATAATATTCAGAGTATTGTTGTAGTTAATGTTTAGATGTTGTGTATTCAATGGTTAGAGTTAAAATATAAGTTGATTTTTGGATTATTGTGCGTTTTTTTTATATCCTTACGTGTTCATGAACGGCTCTGTTCTTTAAGATATTCAGATATCAATATATATTAGCACTCTTAGCACTCTTAGAACAAAAAAGGGGGGGGCATTCTACGACATATTATAAAATCGGTTTTAGGTTTGTAGGCTGTTATTAGAAAGAACCCAGCAATATCTAATTAAGGAAGAGTGAACACGTAATTGAACATAAGGAATAAGAGAATAATTGACGAGAGGGAAAATTGGTAGAGTTAGGGGTGGTAACAATCTGTAGGTAATTGGTAGGCCAAGTGGTAAATTTATTGTCAGGAGTGGTATTTCAATCAGTATAGTAGTGGGATTAAGGGTAAGTTATGCTGAGCGCTACCTGGTGAGTGGTGGCATAGTTACCTAAGAATACAGAAAGGAAAATTTGACGGACCAATACAAAATGGATCCGGCCGAAAGATTCAACCTACAAGCCCAAATTCTGGGATTTGAAGGCGAGGATATGGATGCCTACATCCGTGAAGAATTGAAAATACAAAGAGAATAAGAAGAAGAAATAATAGAGTTTGATAGAAAAGGGGAAAATATAGAAAGACGGATGAGCCGGAAAAGTGAAAAATCCCCAATACAGCGGAAAATAGAAATAAAGGAAAGAAGATTCTCAAGCGGAGTTAAGACAAACGAAAGGATACAACAGTTGAAAAGAGAAGCAAAAGAATTCAGAATGATGATAGAATGGGAAGATGAGGAAAGAAGACTAAAGATAAAGCTGAAAGATGAAGAAAGAAGAACTCGACGGGAAAATGAAATAGCGAAAGCAGAAAAAGAGGCTGAGAAAAGGAGAATGAAGAGGGAAAAAGATCGTGCTCAAGCTGAAAAAGAAGAGAGAGAAGAAAAGAAAAGATTGATCGCACTCAAAAGAGCACCTATTGAGAATCTGATAGAGGCCGAGGAAGTTGTAGCCCGGCCTAGACCTAAGAAAGGACCATCGAGGGAAACCCAGCCAAATGGAGTAACGATGGAAGAAGTAGAAATTTAGGGATGAGGTACCAGCATGTGTACCTAAGGAACAACCTACGAGGAGAACCCAGCCAAATGTGGTTATCAGGGAAGAAGTAGAATTTAGGGTAGAGGTACGAGCAGGTGTACCTGAGGAACTACCTACTAAGAGAAGTGAGTCAAATGAGTTGACAAGAAGGAGGAAAGAGGTGCTATTGCGATACACCCAGGTAAGACTAGTCAAATGGTAGACCCGGGTGAGTATCCCCTACCCCTAGTAGTCTCCTCCCCGAACGGAACGTCCATGGAGTTACCGCTAAAACGCCAAGTCGTAGTGAGTGCCACGCCCATTAACGACCTCGCAGGGAAAAGTTTTCTCGATCCCCAAAGATCGAACCCAGACACGATCTTCCCGTGTACCTGGTTAAAGGAGAGCTATGGGACCCACGCTCCCATCAATTATGCATCGCTGGAACAGGCCACTCTAGCCATAAGGTTCAGTTTGAAGGTAGTCAAGTACCATAAGAAGGGTAATTCGAGTAGGTTGAAATACCGCAACCATTTAGTAACATACTTGGGTAGACTCAATAACCCTAACGGCCGACTCAGGCGTGGTAAAGTATTGGTATTAGAGCACCATTTTAGTATTAGCTACATCAAAGGAGCCGATAAAGTGCAGCTGCTCTATAGGCGGAGACGAAATACCATTGAGGGTTTTTTCAGTACCTAATGAGCGTGAAACCATGTTTTCATTTGTTGTTCGTGTTAATATTTATTGGTAGGGTTTAAGTTCTCAAAAACTTAGAAATGTAAGAAAGTAGCTTGTTTTGTTGTTTTTTTTAGGGTAATCGACTAATTTAGGGTTTGTTATTTTCATGTAAAATTGTATTGCAAGTAGGTCTAGTTCGAAACAATGCATGTGTAAACGCACGCGAGGGCACTCATGTGTAAGGAAACTTAATGTAAGAGAGGGCTCAAAGAAATACAACTTTGCTAATCTCGACTACGTTGAGTAAGTTGTTTTGAGTTCCCGGGAGTCCCCTTCCATTAAGTTCTTTGATGGAAGGGGGGGGGCAGGGAAATATTTACCCCCCCCCCCCCGTTCACTCATGGTGCAGTCACAAGGCGGTTACCGCAAAGAAATCCGGCCGAAGGCATCGGCGGGTCCAGCGCTTAACCGCAGCGTCACATTACTCAGGGCCATGAAAGACCCTAAAGGTCAAAATGAAAGATCTCCCCCAGGAGAGGGAGATCCAGTTTCACGTCAAAAAGGAAATTGGAGACGTGTTTTTCCCTAGCTCGAAGGCTAATGAGGAGCCGATATGAGACTCGGTGGGAAAAACAAATGGGCATAAGAACTCTCCTGGGGCAGTTTTCAAGCCCCCCCCCCCTTACCACTCCCCCAGTGAGGTGACTAGGTATAAATGAGGAACACTGAGGAAAGTCGTGGTAGTATACGTCAGATTCTAGGTGACCAATTCGTCGATTAAAACCGAGCTACCTAGACTGGATTAGTAGTGTACTTGGCTCGCCAGACCAAGAAGTACCCTGCAAGAGAGGCAGGGCTACCTACCTTAAGGGGCTAAGAAGAAGCTCATCCTCGAGCTAGTCCCTGGGTATCAAACCGAACGCTAAGTTAACCTTGTTAAGTTTAATTTACTCTTGCCAGAGAGACTCCTTATATCCTAGGGCACCTTAAACACCAGGGGTATTCCTCGTCCTTGAGTAATTAAGAAAAGAAGAAGGAAAAGGCTCTCTCTCGAGCCAGGTTCGACTCCCTCTCGCCAGAGAGACCACGACTACCTTGGTGTTGCATAAAGCACCGTAATTGTTCTTGTCCGTGAAGAACCCCCCCCCCCCCACGGAATGCTGTGTGGACCCCCCAGCTGCTACCCTCGCCAAAACGACCATGTGATCTCGCCCATCTACATCTGGCTAGATGGCACGCGTCTTCAGTCAATAATAGTTCTGAGGCCTTTTAAACTCCAGATGAGTCCGTAAGCCTAATTCTTATATTATTGTTGTGCGTAGAGAAATTAACCAATTTTGAGGGTCAAACTTATTTAATTATTTCTGGTTTATGATAATATTCAGAGTATTGCTGTAGCTAATGTTTAGATGTTGTGTATTCAATTGTTAAAGTTAAAATATGTTTATTTTGGGATTATTGTGCGTTTCTCTTATATCCTTACGTGTTTTGGAACGGCTCTGTTCTGTAAGATATTTAGATATCAATATATATTAGCACTCTTAGCACTCTTATAACAAAGGGGGGGGGGCATTCTACAACACGCATAGTAAAAATTCGTTAAAAACATTCTCTCTATGAAATTTATTCCGAACTTAAACCAATAGGTCACATTTATCTTTCACATTTTCTTCTGCTAGCTTATTTCATAGGTCGCATATTATATATGTGAACTAGTTCCCAATCAAAGTAGTCCAGAACACCGGGAACTCAAAATTACAACCTCAGTTTATAGATGCATTATGGTGTGAAGAATAAACAATATCTGGTGATAAATATTCTGGAAACATCGAAGAATTTCGAATATCTTTATCATTTGCTTGATTTAAGAAAGTAAATGCTTAAAAGGTTATATAATAAGGGTAATTAACTCTTACATCAACCACTTTACCACATGGAAAGACATTACATATGAGCTAGAGATCGCTCTCTAGGTAGTGTTTAGCAAATGATTCCGTAACCACGATCTACAGTCAGCTACAAGTAAGAAATAATGCTACTGTAAAGAGCCTCATAGAGCCAGAAATATAGACAAATAAGTGATTCTTAAAATTTTCTACAAGAATACTATGTATACGGTAAAAAATGACGAACAAAAGGCTGCTCGAACTGTATGAAATCAAACTAAGCGGAACTCAAGCCTTACTATAAAGAACATCATAAGACTTATATCAAAATCCAAACAACGAACCAATTTGATATACTGTATGAGTACACATGCATTTTAGCAGACAGTGTTCTCTTAACTCACACATATGTAGATGAAAATGACCAAAACAAAACTCTCAAGAAGGATGGCAAACCTGCTGAATAGCGTGCCGTAAACAAATAAAAAAAGAAAAGCACAGTTTGTCTCAACACAAAGAATGATAGCGGCAAACACGAAAAATTTACTGTTCTATTAATCAACACCAATTATTTTCTCTTAAAACTATAAAGACACAAGGTACAAAAGAAACTAAACGTTCACGTTAAATCTAGTAATAGTACTGAGTCCAAGATGAAAGAACCTACGAAGGAGAGGGCTTTAATCTATTCTTTTAAGATGAAGCTCTTGAGGGTAAAGGAGCTCAACTCCTTCAACATCTCAGTACAATGAGTTAGCTTCTTCGCCCAATGCCCAATGGTAATCTATTTTGCACTCTATTCCTCACTCAAATTCATGTTACTGTATTAAGTTTGTAGCCTTGTATATGTGCCCCTAATTTACCACTCTCTGGTTGTAGTAGGTTAGTTAACACTTATTTTAATATACATATGTATAAACCTATTTCTTGTATGATTTTTTACAATGATAATAGGAGATGTATCGAAACGCGTCGTTCAAAGGAAATTTGTGTCAAAGCGCCTCCAATTTCTGCTACCTTTCTCAAGATAAAAAACATCAGTTTCCAATAAACTTCCGTAAACGTCTTCATAACATCAATGAAAAAGAAACGCAAATATATGACAAATCGAGAGGCTCTACAGGAAAGATTTTGTTCGGAATTAGTAGTCTTTTCAACAAAAATGCTATAAAGTATATATTTATATATATATATATATATATATATTGTAATGGAAGAACTGTTCTTTCCTTTACCTTGACAAAGAGCAAAGGGTAAGCAGCATCTATGAAGGAAAACCCGCTCACCCAACAAAACCTTAATGGGTTTCATGATTCCCCAGTAAATAGACGCTAGTAATTAAAGAAAAAATAATATGTTAGCTTTATTCACCTCTTACGTGGCCCAACATTTCTGTAACTTTTTATACGATCAAGACACAAATTAAAAGTTACCCAATAAATGTACATAAATACTATGTTCAAATGAGGATCTTTAGATTCCCTTAAACACGTGGAAATCTTATCTAAATATTCATTACTTCTTCTTAGATGACCAAGCAAATTTTATTACTCAAGAAAACACTCAATTGCAAAAATCACTCTCTTGTTTTCATGAGGATTATCTTATCCAGGAAGCGAGAATGATATAACTTATGGTACCAGAAAATTCCCTAAACCAATTGAATTAAAATGCATGGCTTTGCTTGCACATTGAAGAGGAAACCTTTTGAGGTAGGCGATCAGAATGTACGGTCAGATGGCTTTAATATGCCTACCAATCACCACACAAACGATGCATATCCTATATAAATACATAATTACCGCTTCCTTTCCTTGCTGACAAGATAGAAAAAAATAGAAAAAACACCCAGTGCGAGGATGATTACCTGATCATTCAGTTTAACTTTTTGGCCTCCTCTACGATATGAAATAAGCATAACACTATAGCAAATTTGATAATATATGCCAAAGATTTCATCTCAACCCGTCGTGGTGTACTTACTTCGAGGCATTAGCGATTTCTTAAGGGGCTTTATCTGGTCGAGTGCACAGTGCAAATTTCAAGAACCAGGGTCCCTCCTCCAAAGTGAATGAAGCGAATAAATAATCTTTGATCTTCATATGTATTTCTGCCGCATATATTCTGAAATGTCCTTCATAAATTAATGAACGTTATCTTAAAGCCATTTATCATAAATAACCTTAATTTAGAAGGGAAGTGCGGGATCCTTTCTCGATCTTGAAAAACCGGTAAATTAAAAAATTAATAAATATAGTCTAAGTATGAAAACTGTAAACCACCGATGGCACCACATGACAAAACGACACCCGAGATAAAAAGAAACAATATAAGGAGTCCTTAAATCAGTATGAAACAACCTAAAAACAAGGTCTGCTGACCAAAAAGTCGGGTGTCCTCACTTATTCTGATTTATATCCTTACGATTTTTAATAATTCCTGAAGTAACCTTGGAAAGAGCATGCCAATTCTATCATTCGAAAAGAATGTAAACACTTTAAGGGTTTTAAAATTCGTTAGGATCGGCCGAATAGTAGTGCCAAACAAGACTAATTTCCTGGATAACTTTAAGAGGACCTTAGAAACTATATCATTCTAAAGAGAATATAACACAACATTAGGGTTTCAAATTTTGTTAGAATCGGCCGAATAGTTATAATGTTATTGCCTTCCCCCAATAATTAATTCTGTGGCTAACTTGGGAGAACATTGGCTATTATATCATTCGAAAAATAATGTAAAACAACCTAGCCTAGTATAGTATCGAATAGTAGCTTGGCAAAATATAGCTTACTGTAAGATAGCCTGCCATAATATTACCTCACCTAGCATAATAAAGCCTAGCATAGTATAGACTAGCCTAGATTAGCTAACATAGTTAATCCTACCTATCCTAGCATAGCCTAGCATAGTATATCAGCATAGTATAACAGTGTATTATGTCATAGCATAGCCTACCATAGTACAGCTAAGCCTAACGTCGGATAGCTTAGTCTAGCCTATCTTATTTTAACCAAGTCTAGCCTAGGATTCCCTATAATAGTAGAACTTACCATAGCATAATCTAGCGTAGCTAGCATATTATCACCTAGCTTTACATAGCTTAGCTTCGCTTGTCATAGTATGACTTAGCCTAGATAAATCTAACCTAGCCTAACAGAGTATGTAGAGTATGACCTATCCTATCCTATAAACCATAGTAAGGCCCGGGTAATATAGCCTATTGCAGCCTAGCATGTATAAGATAGTAAAGTTTACCATAGTATAGCAGAGTAGTATAGCCTAGCCTAAATAGTATAGCATAGCATATCCTAACCTCGTATAGTTTAGAACAGTTTAACTTTATATAGCCTATCCTATCCTCGTATAGTCTGGGCTAGCCTTGCAAAGACTAGCATAGTATCGCCTTGCCACCATATCCTACCTTAACCAAATCTATCTTAGCATAGTGAAGAATATGCATAGTAAAACATAGGCTAGCATAGTATAAACTACTCTAACCTAGTATAGCCTAAATTAGCATAGTACATCAAATCCTATTCTAGCATGCTATATCTTGGCAGAGCACACCGAACCATAGTCTAGCCTACCCTAGCCTAGCCTATGCTAGCTTAGCATAGTAAACTATAATCCTCCCTAGTCTAACGAAGTATAGTTCAGCATAGCCTTGTATAGCATAGCATAACCTTGTATAGCTCAGCCTAGTTTATCATAGCATATAATGAGATAGAATAGCATAGTATACCCTAGAGTATCCTAGTATACTTTTGCCTAGCCTAGTATAGACTTAAATATATAGCCTAGGATAGTATATATAGCTTAACCTGTCTTCACTAAATAGGATAACCCAGTCTAGCTTAGTATAATATACATTAGCCTATCCCAGTGTATCCTAGCCTAGCCTAGCTTATCAAAGTATAGCCTAGACAGGCATAGTATAATTTAGCTTAGCCTTCCTAGTAAAGTAGAACCTAGCCTAGCTTAGCGCATTCTACAATTGTATACTAAAACTTAGTCTAGTCTAGCTTAGCTCACCTAGTCTATTATAGCCTAGCTTAGCCTAATCCACTGGAGCCTAGCCTTGTATATTATATCCTATCCAAGCCAAGTTAGCATATTCTAGCCAAGACTAACATAGCCTAGTATAGTATTTCATAGCCTAACTTACCCTACCCTAGCCTAGTTACAGACGCTACACTGGTTAGCTATTCGCTTCCGTACACACTATAAAATAATTCTCTTCACCTAAAAGGCCCTAAACCTCGAGGCTCCATCTTATCTTCGTCTGCCCTCTCCGGTCAGCAAACTCCTCAGGCACTCCGGTCTAAACTCGCTTCCCTCTCGAGCACTCCTCGTTCTGTCCTCTGCTGTATGTGTGGCTGTTACTTCTCAACTTGTGCTCCTAGACTCTGGAATGATCTTTCTGCCGAAGTCCGATCCTTTCCCACCCTTGCTTCTTTTAAACGTCCCCTGAATACTCATCCGTTCAAAATTGCTTCTCCTCCCTGTAAACTTTCTCTACACTCGCTACAAACCTGCCCCCTGGGAGGGTTAACAGCCCTGAAGGGTGCTTTATAAATATCTATTATTATTATTATCTTTAATATTATTATATCATAGTATTGCCTAGCTTAGGCTTGCATAGCATGCATAAGATAGACTAGCCTACGTCAGCAAAGCCTCGCTTATCCTAACCTGGTATAGAGAAGCTTAGCCTGTGTAGCATAGCTTAGTATATCATAGACTAACTTAAAAAAACATAGCAGTGCTTAGCCTAGTATAGGATTTCATGCCCTGTGTCGTGGTATTCGTGAGGGGATACCTTCGCTGCAGAGAATGCAGTGTACTTAAGTTGAGGCGGCCAGATAGATAGACCAGCTGCACAGGGCTATTAAGAGGTGAGTGCGTCAGGAGACTAATAGTTGGCCAAAGGGAATATTTAAATACCAGATTTCATTCAAGGTTATTGAAAAAAACAACTTTGAATACACTAATAATGCTAATTAGATAAATGTCAGCAAAGGCAAAGGAATGGGAGAATAATGTCGCTCCCAATGAAATAATAAATCAACTACTAATCAGTTTAACGGGGATCAAACTATGGGGAATGGACAGACAGGAAAAATGTTGGTAAATACTGGGGAGTCCAATTAAAGGGTCGGGATGAGGATATCAGGTAGCGAAGACAAAAGAGGGGATTATCCTCGTAAAGGGGTAAAAGGGTTTTACCTTGATGGCTTGACTATTAGTGAGAGGAGCGATTTTTCCGAGACGAGCTAGTGATGCGGCTCGTCCGCCGTTGTACCCTTGATGGAGCACTCGAAATTACCCTGGGCACGAGTAAGGTAATTTCCAGGCTGAGGTAAGCACTCTCTAATTTGGATAAGTAATCTCAGACGAGGGGCGAGGTTTCCTTGACGGGATGGTAAGAGTGGGTCGCGCATTTCTACAAAGAAAAAGTCGTTTAACGAATTTTCAAATTGATTCTGGCCAAACTCCCCTCAATAAGTCTAGCCGACGAGACCTAACTCCGAGGTTCGACTCGAGACGAGGAGCTGTATCTTTGCGAAAGGGCGGTCGGGGCGTTACCCGCTGATGAGTAACGATTGACCTTAGGTTAAATACCCTGCTGGTTTCTTTGTTAGAAAACATTCAGGCATGGCAGTCTCTTTGGAGTAACCATTGGTGCCAGTCACCCACCTTAGGCCCAGGCAAGATAAGACGCCGAGGAAGCTTCTTCTCGGGTCGAAGATGAACTCTAGGCAGGGGAAGGTCGGAAAAATGACTCTCAGCAAGAGGATAGACCGACTGATCAAAACTGTTGCTTACAGACTCTTTGAAGTTTTCTGATATGAAAATAGTTCTCTCTCTTGCGTTTAGAGATTTAGTTTACGCCCACATGGTCTCTGCTTGAAGGGCGGGGGCTCGAGTTAAACCATAGGTTCGTTCCATCAAACCCTGTATAGCCTAGTATAGCTTCCCCTAACCTAGCATAGCATAACCTTACGTAGCATTAACTATCCTAGACAAGTCTAGCCTATACTATTCAATCATATCCAAGTCAAGCAGGGGTTATTTTTGTCTAGCCTAACAAAATATATGCTATCCTAGCATAGCATATTATAGTCTAAATTAGCATAGTATATCTTAACTTTGTACATTGTGGTGGTATAGCTCGATATACCATACACAAATATATTATATTTGATTTTAGAGTACGCGGGGGTTTCCTTTTAATAAGTTTGGGTCAGCCGAGGTCCGGTTACGGGGTAAGATCCTCGTAAGGGAGGGCTAGTCCAATAGAGCTACTTTAAATCATTATATTGGTTGAAAAATCCAAATCTTACTTTGTTAGAGGTTGTTAGGGGTTGTTGGGCAAAAATAGACATTAATAAATATTAATAATTTAAGTTATATGCTACAACAATAAACAGACATATAATAAGAAAATTAGATACAGTGGTCAACGGGCTAGTAAGAAGAATAGGTATTTAAAATGCAATAAAATTGGGTAGGCTAGATAGAATTAAAATTGAGCTTTACTCAGGGACATGGTAAGCACACAAATCATAATGGGGGAACCGTAGACGGCAATTATAAATTTGGGGAAGTTAAAATATTCGTTAAAATTTCTTGTACAAAAATGGAAGGGTTAGAGGGAGAGGATGGTCTTTTACGGCAAAGAGGTAAGATGATGGTTGGGTTACCTCGACGGGGCCCAAGGGTTAACTTGATTTTAGTTGAATATTCCATTGAGATGAAAGAGTGGCGGGGAGGAGAGCCTTCGAGAATGAAGGCTGGGAATTCTTCCGGTGTAAATTCTTCGAGGAAAATGGAGGGTGGTTTTCTTCTAAAGCGTCAGCCGCTTGTTTGGGCGATTTTGCGTAATTATGGTGGTATTACACAGAGATCACTTTTCAATTGAAGCCTTTTGTGGGTAAGACTTAGGATCTTCTTTGTAGATGGCGTCGTTGCGTGGAGTTAGACAGGTATTCTTGCGGGGAGAAGAATTCTTAACTAATTCTGGGGGTGGATATTTTTTTTTTCCAAGGACGGATAGTCGGTTTTACCCCACAAAGTTTCCATGCCTTCGCAGTATGACAACCCGAATCGAGGAGGAGTAAGATCGTCTGCTCTCGTGAGCTTCTTTCGCACCAATCTCTTTCGATTCCTCCTCAAACGGGTACATATGCACGCCTGGAATAAGGGAGCTTACTCCATAGAAGGCAAGGGGGACTATCACCCATAGTAATGGCAAACGCGGCCCGGCTGGCGTTTGTCTCAGCCGCTCCCAGCGTGGCTTGAAAGGAGGGGAGGCGGTGCGTGGGAGACTCCTTGTTTAAATACACGGATTAATAAGGGCTGCATCCCATGAGCCTGCTCCTATACTTTCTCACCCTTTTGAGCTTCGAAAATAGCTTGTAAGCGACAACGAGGCCCATCACGTGGAGGCAATGTTAAAAGGCGACGCTATTTTCCCATCACCTGCTTTTTTCCTCACACTCCTCCCTTTTCGAAAGTTTGACCTTTTCTCATTCCAAAAAAAAGAAATAAGGCTAGAAAAGCGACAACCAGATACTCTTTTAAGTGGTGGGGGGGGGGGAGATTCAGTTCCGAGTCGTTTTCTAACGAAATATAAAGGAATTATACCTAATATACATATGCTGTTACCAAGCTATACAATACCACCAGAAAATTGATCAGCTTACTCAAAAATGTTATGTGGCCACACAGAATACTATAAATACTACCAAGAAAAAGTATACTTTATAAAAGACATAGGTATATAAACAAAATCTAAAACCACAGGACATATGGTTTCCATTTAGGGAGTTTAAACGAAAAATAAATCATGAAAATAACGGGGACATTCCCAAATCATATCGTGAGGACAGTTATTCTCACTTCCTAAATACATAAAAACTACAAATAAATGGACGTAAACACAAAATGAATTATCATAAAACAAAATAATTTAACAGTAACTTAAATTCTTACGGATATAAATATTTACAACTACCAAACATTTGTTTAGGGCCATTTTCCGCGAAACTAATCAAGATAAGCTAGTCAAAAATTTTGGCTGAGGGAATCGGCCATCTGACTATCCTGTGGCCTACGACTAGCGTAGGCCCTTAGGAAGACTTTCGCCTCCATCCTCATATTCATGTAGCACACAACCACGGCCTTCGTTGCTGGCGTCAGTTCAAATCCCGAACGACTTTTCAGGATTGAGCAACTTCAAAATGGAGGCAGAAACTAATTTCATTTTCAGGGAGTTAAAATTTGCGGTTGCCTTCGGGATCCAGGTTCTTGAGTCAGGGGATTTATTTAGCTGAACAGAAGAACGGTATATTAACGCGTCCTTCACGGTGTCTTCGATCTTTCGATCGCTTTGAATCGTTCCAATCTCCTTCTTGATTTCTTTTTTCCAACAGGGCACTGAGAGATGGACTTACTTATTGCTCGGTTGCGAAGGCTTGAGAATTGAGCTTTTTCTTATTTGGGTGCTCCAGAGGAGATAGAGGGGTCAGATGCGAGGCTCTCTTAGCTGATTGTGCTAGTTCCCTTTCCATCTGTATTCTCCTTTCTTCTACTTCTCATTATATCTTTATTCTACTTTCTTTGGCTTCTTTCTCTATGGCCTTCTTCTTTCTTAGTCTTCTCTTTTTATCTTTATTCTTTTTGCTAAGGCGTCTATTTTCCATAAGGGGACGAGGATTCCAGACTCCTTTTAGGCCCTGGCAAATCCTGGGTTTAGAATCCCCTTAAATTCTGAATTAGCTGGAACGTTGAGAGGGGGGCATGAGCCTGGGGTTCTTTTCATAATTCTTGTGCGTGTGGTGACCGGCTGGGCCACTGTGATAGGGGAGATTTTGAGACTTTGTCCAGTTTGTACCGAACAGAATTTAATTGGGGCCGATACTGCTTCGGCCTAGCCCATAAAGTACTGACAGTCGATGTAGCACCTAAGAATTGGGAAAGGGTTGGAACGTCCTAAGTAGTCGTCAATTACTACAAATTTATCGTGGTCACGAGACACAAGGGGAAGAAGCTTCTCAGACACTATGATGCACGTACACCAAGTATCACAGAGGATAGTGGACGTACAACAGACGTTTACACTGCCATTCTTAAATTTAGGGGCTCTTGGTGAGCTCTTATTAAAAATAAAATTCACTTGGTGATCCGGCCGGCCTTGGAGAAATGAAGGAACGAGGGCTTCAACGGGAAGAAGAGGGAGGGCGGCAGCGGCTCTTACTTGTTGAACCTGTTAGGGGGGTTGCTCCGAAATTTAGAGTTCGGGGGACAGTTTGAACTTCTGTGGTTCGCTACTCTGCACGTATAGCATACAATGAGTCTCTTTGGAAGGATACTGAAGGGAAAGACAGGAAAGGGGGTTTCACGTTTCGAGGATCAGTGGAGGGAAAGCTTCTTGGTTTGAAGTGGCCTGGAGTTTTCACGAACTTCGCATGGGAATTTTGATTAATTCATGGATTTGCGGTTTTCGATTTAGGGGAAGGCAGGGTGGGCTTCTTGGAGTCCTTAGAGTAAAAGTTATGACTTTACGCGAAGACGTCTGCTTCTTCAACGCATTCCTTAAAGGATCAACAACGCCAGTCCTTCACGGCTGCGCGGATCTCTGGCGGCAGTGAAGCCAATAACTTTCTCCTTAAAACAAAATCTAATAATGACTCATAATCGGGGAAAATCTTTGACGACTCTAGCCAAAACTTAAGCTTTCATTGGAAGGTATATCCAAACTGTCGGAACGTTTGACCAGGTAGGATCCTGGCACCACGGAACTCATGGTGGTAGTAATCAGGGGTCATATTATGGGCTGCGAGTAATTCAGCCTTGAGGATAGAATAATCAATTGTGCATTCTAGCAGTAATGATATGAAGATATCTCTCAATTTCGAGGTCAGCAAGGAGAGCAATTTTGCTACTCCTTTGTTTTCTAAATCAATGTTAGTGATTTCGAGAATTTTCTCAAAATGCGTTTAGAATGAGGAAAATTCTTCGCACTCCTTATATATGGAAAGTTTAAGGGGGACACCTTGCGCGGCTTATGATCTGCCACTCCAAGATTATGTTTCTGCTTGTCCTCGCATCATTTCCTCTTTGTGCTCGCGTATTTGTTGCCTTTCTTCCCGGTCTCGTTGTCTTTCTTCTTGTTAACGTTTTCTTTCTTCTTGTTCTAGTTTACGCTGTCTTTCTTTTTTATCTTCTAGTTTCTCTTTACTTCCTCTTTCTTCCCTAACATGTCTCTCTATATTTTGAATATTTTCTACCAAACCTCTTCTAGATAGGCCAAGAGACTCGCCTTACGCTTTAAAAAATTCAAATGAAGCCATTTTCTCAAAATGCGTTTAGAATGAGGAAAATTCTTCGCACTCCTTATATATGGAAAGTTTAAGGGGGACACCTTGCGCGGCTTATGATCTGCCACTCCAAGATTATGTTTCTGCTTGTCCTCGCATCATTTCCTCTTTGTGCTCGCGTATTTGTTGCCTTTCTTCCCGGTCTCGTTGTCTTTCTTCTTGTTAACGTTTTCTTTCTTCTTGTTCTAGTTTACGCTGTCTTTCTTTTTTATCTTCTAGTTTCTCTTTACTTCCTCTTTCTTCCCTAACATGTCTCTCTATATTTTGAATATTTTCTACCAAACCTCTTCTACATAGGCCAAGAGACTCGCCTTACGCTTTAAAAAATTCAAATGAAGCCATTTTATTTCAAAATTTTCTTAGCTTTGTTTGTGCTACAAAAAAAATCAGTCCAAATGTGCACCTAAAACGTGTGCGTAAACTTTTACCTCAACTAACGAACTATTCGAGTCTCTATCCCTGGGACAATCTCCTGCACAAAAAAAAATAAAGGGTCACTCTACCTAATCCGCCTGGGAAATTCTACGCTCCACTCTGTTCAGATCTAGATAGGCACGTACACACAATTTAAATACGGGAACTTTAAAATTTAAATGCGAAATTATTCTCCTTAAACCTTTGAGTACATATTTAGCCTTTTCATTTAACACAAAAATTAATTAGAGGGGACTTTAAAAGATCTATAAAACCCCTTTTAATTCCCATAACACATTTGACACCAGATTTTGTAATAATTATATATATATATATATATATATATTTATATATATATATATATATATATATATATATATATATATATATATATATATATATATATATATATATATATTACTATATTACTATATGTCGTGGTATAGCTCTATATAACATACATATATCTATTATATTTGATTTGAAAGGTGCGGGTGGGTTTCATTTTAATAACTTTTTGGTCGGCCGAGGTCTGGTTACGAGGTCAGATCCTCGTATGGGAGGGCTAGTCCAATAGAGCTAATTTAAATCTTTATATTGGCTGAGAGTTTCAAATCTCGCTTGGTTAAAGGCTGTTACACGGCTATGATGAGCTTAATGGACAGAAAGTAAAGGAGTGGCAAAAATAGACTTTAATAAATATTAATAATTTAAGTTAAATGGTACAACAATAAACAGGCTTATAATAAGACAAATAGTTACAGTGGTCAACGGGTTAGTAAGAAGATTAGTTATTTAAAATGCAATAAAATTGGGTAGGCTAGATTGAATTAAATTTGAGCTTTACACTAGCCATGGTAAACACACAAATGATAATGGGGAACGGTAGACGGCAATTATAAATTTGGGGAAGTTAAAATATTCGTTACAATACCTTGTAAAAAAATGAAGGGGAGGGGGGGAGATGATGGTCGTTTATGGCGAAGCGGTGATATTATTGTTGGGTCACTTCGACGGGGTCCAAGGGTCAACTGACTTGTAGTTTAAGTATTCCTTTGAGATGAAGAGTGGGGAGCAGGTCCTTCTAGAATGGAGTCTGGGAATTCTCCCCGCGTAATTCTTCGAGGAAAACACAGGGTGGTTTTCTCCTGAGGCGTCAACGGATTGTTAGGATGACTTTGCTTAATTTTAGAGGATATAATGCGGAGATCACTCTTTAATTGAACCCTTTGTGTGTAAGATTTGGATCATCTTTTGAGATAGTGTCGTTGCACGGATTCCGACGGGGATTGTTACGTGAAGAAGAATTCTTAACTAAATCTAGGGGTGGATATTTATTCTATCTAAGGACGCTAGTCGGTTTTATCCCACAAAGTCTCCTTGCCTTCGCTGTATGACAACCCAACTCGAGTCTGAGTAAGAGTGTCTGCTCTCTTGAGTTTCTCTCGCACCAATCTCTCGATTCCTCCGCACACGGGTACATATGCACGCCTGGAGTGAGGGAACTTACGCCATATAAGGAGGTGGGGGGGGTACTATCGCCCATTGTTTGAGTTGTGGCGAACGTGGCTCGGCCGGCTGGCGTTTGTCTCAGCTGCTCCCAGCCAGCGTTGCTTGTAGGGGGTGGGGGGAGGGGGGCGGGGGAGACCTCTTGTTTAAATTCAAGGATTGGTAAGGGCTGCATTCCATGAGCCGTCTCCTATTCTCTCTCACGCTTGTAAGCGACAACGAGGCCCATTACGTGCTTGTTCCCTCACATTCATTATATGTTACCATAGCTTAGCATAGTATAGCCTATTCTAGGCTTGCCTAGCAGAGTATAGCATATTATATCCTAGTCTAGGCTTGCAGAGTAACGGCTAAAAAGTTATGATGTTATTTCCAAAACAAAATAAAACCCGGGCTAATCTCGAGAGAACTTTGTCCATTATATCATTCGAAAGGGAATGTTAAACGACATAATGGTTTTAAATGCGGTAGAATTGGTCAAATAGCTATTAACTTATTTCCAAAACAAAATAATTCCTGTGCTAACCTTGGCAGGACTTTGGCTTTTATAGAATTTGAACGAGAATGTGAAACCGGCTTTATAGTTACAACGTTATTACAAAAAGAAAAAAAAGCAAAACGGAGACCCACCGATCGACATAGTGAGATATAGAATCGCTCGCGACTAGATTCGCAATCGAATAATAAATATTCAAAAAGATATACATAGAAAAATCTTAATCACTCATCCACATATATTGTATCTACTTGCAGCTACATTTATCGGACAAAGTTACATGAACCGCACTTCTTTCGACCACTTATTTCAACTATAAGTGCAGTCGGAGGCATTGCGAACTCTCGAATAATTAAAACAAACAGTTGGATAATTTCAAAGATCAGAGGAAAGAAGAGACGGAAAACTAGTACGCTAAAAGGAAAAATACATTGCGCTGCAGTGTAGACAGGCATCTATGTATATAATTTCAAGCATCACAGTCCCAGCTCAGCCCCCACGTCCGAAGGATATTAACCTATTCTACTATATTTAATTTAACACCTCCAAATAAAAAATTTGAGCTTAATCGTTAAGGCCACTGAACAAAAAACACGAGAAATAATAGGCTATAATCACAATGATCAAATGCTAGAAATAGTTTTGAGCAACTCCATGGTACAATCCATAGGTATTTAGAGATAATTTTTTATTGCAATCGTTGTAGGGAATGTGCATGTTAGCGTATCCTAAAAGATGATACAGAGTTGATATGCGAAAAGATAATTACTATCGTCTCCTCCTATTTTCTCCAAGTACTTTCCAATATCTTAGCCAAACAGAATCAATAAGAGCTTACTGAAATGCTGCACCGCAGTGAAAGTTTTGCTACAGACGTTCAACACTTCTTAAATCCAAAAAGATTCATGAATAAAGATAATTTGATACTTTAAAATTATTTACATTCACAATATTCTAAAGTATCCACGAACTGTATGTAATGGTAGCAGATAACCCCGCATATTAAACATTCTTTGTGAGCATTGCGGCTCGCATAACCCCAAATATCTAATGTAACATGGTTTTCCATGTTAAAATATAACGCCCCTTTGTGTGTTGGACACGATGAGATTTCAAAGTGTGTTTTGTTGATCTTAGACTAGTTTTAAATTAGATTATTAGAAAATCACTTATCACGAGGAATAGATAACATGAAACTTTGATCACTGAGTCAAGAACCCCTCCTGGATCAGCTATCCAAACAGTACTACGGGCATCAGGGAGTCCTATAGTTCTTATCTCGCCAGTAAACTTCCATTGGCTAGTTTGTTCTAGCCCTCAATTTGATTTCTAATTTTTCATATATATTTCTTTTTTATACATCATAAATTAACATTTATATTTATATAATTCTGTTTCAGCTACAAGTTTAGGCATTCTCAATTAATCCAACAAAATTTCTAATATAATAGAACGATCTCTGGCATGACTTCTGAATAGTACAGGGTGAGCACAGAAAAAAACGGGCCTTTACACACTTTTTGTGGTATATCCTTCATTCATTCAAAAAATCAACCTTACTTTGCAGGATATAAACAGAAACAACGCCTGTAAACAGAATTAGATGTCAATGATGGCTCCAGCAAAGAGCAGAATTCAAGACAGCTTAGACCACTCCGAGAATTATGGGACAGTAGAAAACCTCAATACATCGAGTGGAAACTGTTAGGCCATTTAGGATGCCCCAGGAGGCGTAAAGCTGAGCTGGTCGAGAGCGTGAAAAAGTCAGTTAATCAAGGTCTAAACGGTATCTGTGCAAGCGGAGTTAGTCCCTCTGTATATCCAGTGAGACTTGCAGGAGAGTGCTAGTAATGGGTGTAAAACCCTACCCATACAGAATACACAAAGCAGACCCTTGCAGCCTCAGAAAAGGAGCAGAGAAGGTTATGGCAATCAAGATACTGGAGAACATTCAGGAGATTCCAACTTTCCTTAACCTCTTTTGGACCTCAGATTAAGCTCACTTCTATCTTGAAGGAAAGGTAAGCCCGTAGACAAATATCTTCTAGGGGACCTCCAGACCAATGAAGTAGCCAATCACAGTGCAATCTCAGCCAGAGGCATCATTGGACCATTCTCCTTCGAGGAATCTGGTGCGACAGTGACAGTTACCAATGAACGGTATTTTAAAGTCGTCAAAACGTTCAAGACGGAGCTGCAGACGCTGTATCCGTCGCTTATGGGCAGGTTTTGGTTCCAGCAAGATGGATCAAGCTCTCACACATCAAACCTGTCCCGAGATTGGCTGAAAGAGAAATTTGGTGTCCCTGTGATCAGTCTCAAGAATGATTTTGAGTAGGCACCTTACAACCCAGACTTTAGTCTCCTAGATTTCTTTCTCCTGGGCTACCTTAAAGAAAGAGTGTATGCAGAGAGACCCATAACCATCAAGAAACTCAAAGCTGCCATCAGGGAAGAGATCAGAGCCATTAGTCCGTTGGTTTGTAAGGACGTCATGGACAACTTCGTTCTGCGCCTCAAAAGATGCACAGAGCTAACTGGGGGTCATCTCGAACACGTGCTCTATAATAAAGAAGAAAAGTCTCTCAATTATTTATTATTCCTTGCAAATGAACTGAACAAGTTAGAAAGTAGTTGGAATCCGCCTCTCATTTTCCTGTGGGATCTAGGCATTTCCTTAATACTCATGCGTTACTTTGTGAGTTTCTCATATTTAAATATATATATAGTAATAGCGAGAGAATTAAGAATCAAAATTAAAAGTTGAGACAATGTTGTGTTAATTCTATTTATAATATAGGAATCAAGTTTTACAAGCCATGACTTAAATAAAAAATAGTGAATCTAATGATGAATCTTGATTCAATAAATTTAAGCATAATAGTATCTTTATCATGACAAATCTTTTAGCTGAATTCAATCAATACTTTGTGTGTTTTATTGAATTTACTGCTTACTCCAGCGCACTTTTACCTTGTTTAAGAACTGCCTGACAAAAGTTAGCGAATTCAGCTCCATAGACCTTCCAGTTACATGCAAATGATTTAATGTTTCGGAAATAAAATTGGAGTTTGGGAAGACAGACTGGAATATCATTTTCCTCAAAGAAATAGGAACGTAAGAAAAAGCAACTATACAAATAAAAAACGGTTTCCTAATATCGTGCAAAATTACTAGCAATTTCAAAACTTGTTTGTAATACTCTATATAAACCGTAACACAGAAGTTTCGAACAAATAATTTTGTTTGTGTAAAGTATAACGAACCCAATTTTAACATGTCAAGAATAGCGAAACCAAAATTATTTATATCATAAAACGAAAATTTAAACCTCAGTATTATTTTAAAATATCAAATTCTAATATATATGATGGAGAGGTAAGTCTTAAACATATATAATGTTCATTTTATCGATGAAAGAAGAGGTTAGTTTTAATTTATCCTTTAGCATTCTCCTTTCAAACTTTTGGTAATTAATCATCATCACCTACATATATCTCTAGCTAACTAAATGTAATTATAAGTTTCAATTGCTGACTTTGTCCTTATCTAATTGTTTTAATACATTTATAAATAACAAGAATTGAGAGTTAAATGAAGGCTTGATTTGGGAAAAATAAGATTTATTTTGTTTGGGATTTCTATTATAAAGGCGTTTGCAATTTGTGTGTATTTAAACCTATTCCTGTTTTCAGTGTAAATGTGAATTACAGGTATAATTTTATGAAACTAAACAATAATATAATTCTATTTAGATGGATCAGGCTATATGCTTACAAGATTGCTTAAGAACATTTTTTAATTTCTTAAAAGGAAAAAGGAAATAAAAAATAATACTATAAATATAAAAATACTGATTAATTTTCCTCGCACTGTTGAGGAAAACCCTTTCACATGTTTGTGTTGTTTATGCCATAATCTAGGATGTTTGTCTGATGCATGCATCGTCTGTGAAAGTATTTAACACTGCTATTTTTGGGGCCGCATCGGGAAACGAACTAGACACCTTATTTAACCTAATATTATATAAAATGATAATAAAAAGAAATAGAAAAAGGCAAATGAAAATTGATTTATTACATTTGTTTTCTCTTTATTAAGGAGAGTTACATAGCATGGAATAAAAACTTTAAATTTTTTTCTTCGTTCAATACAATCAATAATATTTTCAATATTTCATGTTTCTTCTAGAAAAATTTGCTTAATGAATTTAAATCTTGAAAGAATCCAAAAAAATATTCATCTGCCTTTGGCGTGCTTTAAGTTTATGCAATCCTCAAGGGCTGAAGGACTCCTCTACTCTTAGGCTTGTAAAAGATAACATTCGAGCAATAATAATAGCCTGTTTTTCCTTTCTGACCCCATTTTAAACAAAATGACTGCCTTAGCTTCAAAGTTTTCGCTTTTGCATACCTCACTGATCTTTGTAATATGATATCTGAATTCTTCCCTACTAGCTTTCCTATAGCTATTGGCTGAAATTCCCATAGCTTAAATTTTGGTTATTTTTTGCCCCAAATCTGCTTTTCAATGGAAATATGATGGAGTCTAAATAACTCACGTAAACTCTTGTATTAAAATATTGATCTATATTCGAGCCGCAAACATCAAGCGAATTTCTGTGATGTTTACGCAGTCTAATTTTTTCACCTCCCTAACTTTCGACTAAATTTTCTGGAGTTGTTTCTCGAAATTTTATTGTAAATTTCGCAAACACCTACCAGCTCCTCGACAAGATTATAGACTTTTATTATATCAATGCCTGATCCAAGGAGAGACAACAACCATTTAATCGCGTTAAAACTACTTTTATTTAATGAGGGATTTTAAATCTAGCTAATTTTTTTCTTTTTTTAATTACAAATATTTCTGACTTGTCTCAATTATATTCAAATTGATGATTCCTCCTAAAATTCACAATTTTTACGAGTTTCTTGATAAGTATTTGTCCTTCAATAATTGGATGACAATTATACTTTTTAATATTATATTTCTGTAAGAATGGCTTATAGAAAATAAAAGAAGTTAGACTAACCTAACTAAAAATGTTTAAATCACAGAGTAAATATTAATAATAAAAACGTGAATGATATAACGTAACAAAATAAAAGAGGCTAAACTAATACTTTGTCCCCGGCCCCAGCATTAATAAATTCTAATTTGGCTTCAGTATTCCAATACATCAATGAGCTCGTCAACTTCTAAATTTCTACACTCACCATTCCTCAGCAGGCTATGATAGAGAACACTAAATGTGAAAAGGAGTATTGAAGCTTTCTGTCAGCTTCCTATAATCTACTAAACACGGGAATTCAATTCACGTTTTTTCCCATAATTTTACCACTAATTTCCCGCTTAAAGAATCAGTCTTACTTTTGTGAAGCCAATTGAGATACCAAATCATGTGGCCACTACTGGCTCAAAATTGCATGCCATTATGACATATTTGCTTTTGAAGACATTAAATGAATATTAAATGTGAAACGATTAGAAAAATAAATTGTTTTACGTTGTAGTGCATTGCCAAAAACAGATTTGATGATACTAATAATATAGTAGAATAGAAAACGAGAAATTATTCACTTTATTGAGAATTGCCAGGTATGTAAAATGAATTGGTTTTTATTGCAATGACTTTATACACTATAGTTTAAGCACTGTGAAAAGAATATTTTTTTAAGAATTGAAAATTATATTATACTGTCGAGAGTCGTGTTCGCCAACGAGAATGTGGACGTAATTTCTTCGTTAATTTTTAAAGTGGTGGTGATTCAGCACTGGCTTGAGAAAAATTTCTTGGAGCTAAGCAAAGAAGCGTGACTTAGCTATGGTCATGGCAGGCAGTCAAGCAGTCGGAACTCTGCAAGGACTAAGGAGGTCCGACCAATGATTAAGAACCAAAGAGGAGCATTATTTTCTCAAATCATCTTCTCACTTTTGCTGAACAACTTTGACATATTTTACAGCTTTTGAGGGTTCTTATATTAGAGAAATATGAGCTAAGCTACCGTTTTCAACATTCTTCTACGTATAAATATAATAAATTCTGAAGTAGACAAGCCAAAATATTTTAAAATCTCTTACCATAGTTGGGTCTTTTCACAATCTTATTTTAATGCGCATGCGCGAGGGTGGTTTATAATGAAAACTCTAATTAAGACATAATGGAGTGGTACATGTTCCTTTTTCTTTAGATGTGAGCGAATCACCCCTTGCGAGTTTTATAAGGTCGTCTATGCTTAATTGGTGTAATTATTAGAACGGAAGAGAACATTACTTATAGGGGATCATTTTTCGAGTAAAAGGAACAAGAAGAAAGGAAACATACCTTTAAGGGAGGGGGCTTGAAACCGAAGAGGGCTTCTTATTCAACTGGCAAGATCAAGATATGAATTAGGGAGAAATGAAAAGAAGAGTGGTCAACTATTAAGAGTTCTTAAATACCGCTGAATTTAAATTATAACAATGACTTTATGGAACTGAATTCATCTGGTGGCTGCTTAAAAGTGAAATATTTACTTATCATTATACAAACATATTTTTTCTATTCACCTACGGACGACATTTTTAAGTATGCAGATAGGATTATAACTTAAAAGGTCGTAATATAATGCTAAAATTGGATCTCTCATGAAATTAGTTACCTTTAACTTTATTCTATTTAATTTACTTATGTATTTCATCTGCTTTATTTCAAATATAATAATCTCTGAGATATTAATCCTTTCTATGAAAAAGGGCACATTCACGCTTATTGCATCCTAGGATAACTAAACTCTTTCCAAACAATGCGCAAAAATCATAGCTAGCTCTCTCCTTCCATATATATATATATATATATATATGTAAGTGAAAAAACTCAATAGCGATTCATGGTATATGATCGTGAAACCACTGTATAGGAGTATATAATTTATTTACGAGACTAGTTTCTGCATAAAGTAGTTTACCATACCGAAACTAGTCTCGTATATAAATTATATGCTCCTATACAGTGAGTTTACTATCAAATATATATATATATATATGTATATATGTACATAAATATTTATTCACACCTTACTTTACACTTCCCGTGGTCGTGAAATAGTTTGTTAGGGTGCATGGATCTTCTCTGCTGAAGAGGGTTTAAATAGTGTAAGGGTACTGGAAAATTGCCTTCCAGTTTACAAAATCTACGTTACTAATATTTTACAGGGCACTGGCCCTGTGTAAATATAGGTTAGCTGCTCTACAATAAATACAGTGTTGGCAAAGTTCTCATGATGGCGTCTATATGATATGACGTTATTCATCAGGATGATAAAGAACCGGTGCTGATAATTTAGATGCATTCTGGAAGATTAAAATAGAATTACTGACAGTAATTCTATTACTGTCAATAGATCAAAAAGGTGGTTTGGAATAATTTATATTATAGTATAATGAAAGTTTTGAATCAAATGATGTCCAATATCGTTTTCGCATACAAAAGGGAGGTAAATTATTAATTGGGAAACGTTCGGTAATTACTTTGTGGCGAGAGATGAGTGACACTAGGAATATGCCATTAGAAAGGTGGTGCACAATGGATGTTGTCATTTCAGTTGTCAGGAGGGAATCGCTTTTGGGACGTAATGACTAGGGGTTATTCTATGAATCACAGTCACTAATATCACGCAATGCATGGGTGATATCTTGGGCTACGATGTTGATGGTAGAACGGTGAAGACAGGGAGATCTGTAGGAGGCCAGAAGAGTAGCAGAGAGCATTCGCGGTTCGATAAGAGTATTCAGTGAGTTTTGTCTACTCCAAACTGAAGGAGAAAAACTGTCTAATTTAACGGAGATGGAAAACTTCTAAAGGATATATCCTAATACAATTAAAACGATTTGATGATCTCTAACAGCAACCTAAGTTATAGATTGACATGGTATATAGAATAGTGAATTCATTAAAGAAGTATACATATAACAATAGTAGATATGCATGTTGGAGAGGTAACTTTTGTAAATGAATTGAATCAAATACGAAGGCAAAACATCAAGAGATTTTAAAAAACTATGATGAGGTATAACGTCAAACGCTTAGGAGTACCAAATGACATCGACAGACTAATGTTTTCTATTGAAGTTAATGAAGCTGAAGAGTAACAGAGTAAAGACTAGAAGGATTTCGAAATAAACGAACATTTCTGACTGAGATAAAATTAAAAAATCAATTGTAAACAAGGACTGCTTGACTGAAATTTAAGACAAGGGATGAGCTTGGCAAGCGTGACGCGAACGCGTCAAGGTTGCGGAAATTAAAAATCAAGCAAAAAAAAATGGAGAAGGGCAAACAACATCAGCTCTTAGGAGTCGATAGGGCAGAGGAAATGAAACAGTATAAATGTGAATGTTTTGAATGTGATTAAGAGTTTTTTATCCAAGCAATAAGGTAAAGATGATTTTTAAACGGGTGGGAAATGAATGGATGGTAAAAAAGATGGGATTAAATATAGGACTGAGGATGGGGTGCATCTTTCCCACAAACTTTTAAATTTATTCATTGATGAACGTCTTAAAAATTGAAGCGTATCAGAGGAGAAATGAAGATATGTAATATAAATATCAGCTGTCTAAAATTTGCAGATAATTGCATGATAATGAACGAAAATGAAAATCTGCAAGACTCGCTTGATGTTATAGCAGAGTGTGGGAATGAATCGAAGATTAAATTTATTCAAAGGCAAGAGAAATAAAATGAATAGGGATGAGAAAAATCCAAAATAAGGAGGCAGGAATGTGGTTGGTTGCAAAAAGGTTTGTAAGGGTGAAGCAAATGACTATAGAAGATTTGCAAGGTTGAAAATGAGCTACTTAATGTACTTAGAAAACCTGAATGGTGCAATTGAGTAGAATGGGAAAATAAAATAAGCATAAGAACGGAATAGAAGGGAGAAATAGAAAACTTAAGTAATAAGTGTGAAATTGGGCAATAGTCAGTAACCAGACAACAGGTGACGCAATAGAGAGAAGAACAAAGGAACTAACTTATAAAGAATGAGTGGAAGTGATTAGGGGAAAATGAATCAAACGTATGAAAGTAACTATTGTAACTTGAAAAGACGAATATTTTGAAAAAAAACTTAATAAATAAGTTCTAAAGGACGAACCGACTAACAGAATTAATTAATAAAGGCAAGGAAAAGATACATATATACTATTAACAGGGGAAATTATTTAGCAGCAACTGTCTTCATAGAAATAATAATAAAATCTAAGCAATTTATTAAGGAAACAACGAATAATGACGGGTTATGATGGTAAAAGAAGATGATGGGGAATTCACTCGGGTATAAAGACGTAAATTGATTTTAAATCTGGCAAGAACAAGCATAATGGTACAAATGAATGAGTAAATTCTTATTCGAGAACTTCTATAAACTTATTAACACTAAAAAGACCAGACGTTTTACTACCTCTAAGGACCGAGACGCGTCAATTGACGTAAATAGATTATTTTTAATTTTAAAGGAGCAAAAAAGGAAGCTGTGGAAATACATTTATTCAAGGAACAAAATAAACATATTTTCTTTTTATTAAGATAAAGCCATTAATTGTTTGCATTAAAAAAAGTAGTCTTTATATATCCCCAATAAATGAGATTTAAAATCTAAGAACAACATTCCTCACAAAATCTTATCGCACACTTGCCAGATAATGTATTTGCAGACCACAGATTTTTGTCGGTCTATTTCGACACTTAGCACTGGCACATGTATGTCTAAATTTATTTTTAGGAGTACTAGTATCATCAAGTGGCAATTTTCTAGTATTTGAGCGGAGAATCACCACAAAGCTCCTCAGCAACATTTTGAACCTTTTTCCTCTGGCTGATCTTTGATTTACAAACACTTTTGTATATTACCAAACTATTTATAAGAGCCAGATCCAAAGTTTTATAAAAAACGTGCATGGGCCATCACCTGCTGCCGGCTCTGACCGAATAGTGCCTTGCCATTTGCTTAACCACATCCATTCCTACCTTATTTTTGTTCTAAAAAGGTATGGCTTCAGGCTTCTTTGGGGGGTTATTTTCAGAAAGAATTTCTACAAATTGATGTAATGTACTTAAAATAACGACATACTTTGATCTTTTGCACTGGTATGATGCTAGTGTAACCGTAGGCTTCTCCGTAGATTTCAAAACCAGAGTTTCATGGATTGGTTTTACCTTTCTCACCACTTCTGGTAATTCTCTTCTGTTCTGACTAATTCTTCCAACGCAGCTGCAAGTTTGTTTTGCTAGCCGCAAAGATAGGCAAAAAGAAGTTAAATAATTATTACAAGTGACATTGTAGCCTTTTATCAATAGAGGAGTCATCAGTTTTATTAATACACTATTAGGCACACTAACATCGTTACTTCTTCCATCATCTCTTTCAACATATAGAATTCCGTTGAACAAATACTTGCTCTCAACCTCGACGGCCATCCAAAATTTCAAGCCAAATTTGTCTGGTTTATTTAGTATATACTGTAAGAAATTGCAACATGCTTTGGATGGTAGTAATTGTTCATCAACTGTCATATATGCTGCAAGAATAAATGCTTTTTGACAGTTTGGAATGAATGGATCCCATAATGGTGATACTAAGCAAAACTTATCCTCTCATTTCCTCTCACATTTTTTTATCACAGCGGATATATCTCATTTTTTCCATACATATATTGCGGTGCATAGTTTTACTGAACAAAGGGCATCCCAAGACCAATAATTTTTTTCTAATTCATCTAAACCAATATCCCAGTCTTTGTTGCCAGAAATAGTTTGGCCCTCATCAAATGTACAGTTCTGAATCTTCCTAAGTATGGCTCATTGAACCAAATTCATTCTAAAGGAAGAAAGAGGACTATCTCTGATTACTAGTGTTGTAGGGTATGGGGTAAGGCACGACTGAAATTTTAGCATATTATGTTGCGAGATAGAACATCAAACTGCCAAGAAGAATTATCTTTACCTTTCAAACATTGAGAAACATTTGCTATGTTATGATTGCTACTACGTTGTTAATGGTTTAGAAGTACATTACCTATGTTGTTTGATCCTTTATTTCTAGAATCAAATGAGAAAGATTAGGATTCATCAATAATATTATATTCGTTTTCTGAAAGCACCTCATCAGTATCAGAAAGCTCGGCACCTGATGAATCATATGGTATATTTCTAAGCTGTCCTAATATTTGTTCATTAGTTTGTTTTTTAAACCTTTAAATTACTATGGAGGGTTTTCAAAAATAAATTTGATTATAAATTGATAATAAAAGCTAAAAATATAGAAAATGGTAAGTAGTTATTCATTTATATAACAAATAATGAATTATAGCTTCACACACATAAAAAAAATGTACAGCAGTGTCTAAAAACACAACGCATTCCTTTCACTATTTGCAACTGACTAAATTGTGAGAGACAATGAGCAAGGAAATGAGTTAAAAACAAACGTTTCCAGACGTGTTTATCCGTGAAAGCGCAGACAAATGACGAAAATTGGTCATGCGTCAATTGACGCGGTCGGTCCTTTTAGGTAGTAGGAGATCTAATTTTTTATCGGTTGCTACAATGTACGTATAATACATAGTGTGTATAGACACCATAAGAAACATCAAAAGTTGTAGATCCTGAAAAATATAAAACAATAAATGTTTTTAAATTATGAGCATTACAAAAATGAAAATGCGTCAATTGACGCCGTTGTTCCATCTAGTGTTAAACAACTAAGCTCTAAAAGTGCAAGATAAGCTTAAATCCTATACCGAGATGGAGGAAATCTTGCACCTCTTGTCAGAAAAAGGAAATAAACAAAAAAAAACACAGTGAAGTTGAAAATAAGCGATTGAACGAACACACCTATATCGTTCAAAGTAACGAGACACCAAGGCGAGAAATACAAAAGTGAAAGTGAAAATGCAAATAAACCTTAAAGGAGAAAACATACGAGTACATGAGCAATATTCTGCTAGGTAAGGGAATAGAATAGAAGTAAAATTAAAGAAAATAGATGATAAATTTATCGCGCAAGAGATATTACTTAGCCTAATCAAAACTATGAGAAAAGTACAATCAGAAACAACAAGATTTTTCAGGAAACATTTTCTTTCGTACAGTTGTACATCTTCTGTAAATACAGGAACGACAGTTACCGAAATGCCTTCTCCGAGCTATACATAAAAACTGGACGAATGTGGTTTAATCTCAAATCATTTCGGAGAAATAATTTTAGTCACAATCGTCCAAACCACTGTTTACATTATCAAACCGAGTATCCTTATCATGGCTCTCAGCGGCCTACTATCTTACAAAATACACTTCTCACAGCAACAACGGTTTAATGACGAATAAACTTTTAGGACTGTCACCACTTTTACCAGTCCATAACAAATGTATATTTCCTAGAGTACCATTCATTTCACTATCCCATTTTAAAGTAGAAAAATTTGAAGTAGCCCTTTCTTGGCTCTTCATCCTTATTAAACTAAGATTCATTTGAGCGGACATTTTCTTGGTCTCATCTATTAAAACAAGATTCATTAAAGCATCCCTTTCTTGGCTCTCCTTTAAACTAAGGATTATGGTAGTTGCCCTTTCTTGGCTCGCCACCTTTAAAAAAGGTTTTAATAGAGAAAACCTAGCTTGGCTCTCATTTCTTAAACTATCTATTCTTGGAGCAGCCCTTATTAGCTGTCTTCATTCAAATTAGGAATTATTGGAGCAGCTATTTCTTCCTTCTATTGGTATGATTGAAAGTTTATCTACATTTGTACGGATCTTCCACCTTTGTTCAAACTCATTTATGTTAACGATTTCAGGAGCTGTAATCCTCGCATTGTCGGAGGATGCCTATATGCGCTGTTTGTCATTATTGTTTTGTCATCAGCAAATTGCATATATTTTATAGAGTCGTAGGTAAATCTACTATGAAGATATCATTCAGAGTTGGAATTAGGCAACCCCCTAAGGAGGACATTCTGAGGGACTTCGAAGCTTGGGCCATCGTAACTCTCCAGTGAAATATAAGCTGACTTGTCTGTGACATATTTACACAGGCATTTATCTAGGCATAAAGGTAACCCCAATATCCGGATTTTTTATTTAAGGTCGATCCTCCAGACTTTATGAAAGGCCTTTTGTACGTTTCTAAATACAACATTTGTATAGTTATTGTTGAATTTAGCTTTGGCGATGTTTTCGACTGGTAAGGCAAGGGCTGTTTCGGTACTCTTAAAGGGTGATCCCACCCCTTCAAAAAAAAGGCATACACACACTTTTGGGGATATATCCTTCATTATTCACTAATCACCCTTATTTTGCAGAATATGACAGAAAGAATACCTGTGAACACAACTAGATCTCAATGAGAGCTCCAGCAAACAATATATTGGGTCAAACATTACTAAAAGTCAGGCTCGTTCAAGAAAGTGAAGGACACTTTCGTGCATCAGTTCAAATGTGAAAAAGCTCCCTCCAAGAGCAGAATTCAGGACTGGGTGAACCACTTCGAGAACTATGGGAGAGTGTTGAACCTCAATACAGCCAGTGACAACCGTCCAAGCCATTCAATACGCCCCAGGAAGCATGCAACTGAGCTGCTCGATAGCGTGAGAGAGTCAGTTCAACAGAGTCCTAAACGCTCTGTCCGCAAGTGAAGTCAGTTCCTTGGTATATCCTGTCAAACTTGAAAGAGAGAGTTAGTAATGGATGCAAAGGCCTAGGCATACAGAATGCAGACGAAGTAGACACTTACACTATCAGACAAGGAGCAGAGAAAGGCTATGGCAGTCAAGATATTGGAGAAGATGCAGGAGCCCCACCTTTTCTTAACCTCTTTTCTACCTTAAATGAAAAAGAAGCTTACCTTCTAAGCTGCTTGACAGCACGAGAGAGTCAGTTCAAGAGAGTCACAAACGCTCTGTCCACAAGTGAAGTCAGTTCCTCGGTATATCCTGTCAAACTTGCAGGAGAGAGTTAGGAATGGATGCAAAGGCCTAGGTATACAGAATACAGATGAAGTAGACACTTACATCATCAGACAAGGAGAAAAGAAAGGCTATGGCAGTCAAGATATTGGAGAAGATGTATAAGCCCCATCTTTCCTGAACCTCTTTTCTACCTCAAATGAAAAAGAAACTTACCTTCTTGTTTGTTCAATAAGTTGAGTAATTATGATCACCAAATTGAATTTAATAATGCCAAACAAGTCTATAAGTCCAATTTTAATTTCAAAAGACATATAATTAAAACAACATTGATTGAACAATTCCTAATTACAAAATGTTTCAAGGCTCTTTTAAATTTAATAATGTTATTCGAAATTCTCTCGGCGCAAAACTTGCTTCGAAAATCGATACAGATTTACTCGTTCGGTAGCCTATTTAATACTCTGTTTCTTCCTTCTCTTTCTTGTGACCATTCCCCTATCTGCTTTTATATATAAAGCATTTGTGTGAAATCCTTTTATGTTATTGTTGAACATGGTATTAGATACCGAATCTGATGAACTCAATAGTGGAAGGTAGATAAGTAGTAGTAGAAGATAGATGATAAAAGGAGATAGGAAGGGTTTAACCTAGTTTGATGGGCATCGCAGGCATTTGATTACTGATATTTCCTTTTTGTTCGTTTTATTCTGATATTGTTGACTTATTTGGGTTTTTGTGTGTGTGTTCTTCTTTATATTCCTAGGTGCATTTGTCTCCTGGATTTTTTATTTAATTTTCGTGTATTCTTGAGCTTTTGGGCCTTTATTCTTGTTCTGATTTAGTGTTTTACCTCGTGATTTGTCTTGAATGCGTTTGTTTGTTTTTAATTAGTTGTGATTATAAATGCTGCCTTACATTTATTGTGTCTTTACACTATATTGTTTATGTGTATAGTGGTGTAGTGTTCTCCTCGGTGCCAAGTTTAGTGCTTGGGAAAAGCCGAATTTGGGCAACTTTTTCACGCAATCAGGCAGGGATATTTAAGTTGCCACCTATTCTTCTTAGCCCTTGGACATATCATTGGCCAATGTTGACCAGACATTTTTGGCCAGTTTGTATGTTGTCACATTAATGAGCTTCAGATCAAGTATGTGATGCAGTTAGCTTTGCGGAATATACCCTCTCAGTCTGGTTTGTTAATACATAGGGATGCAGAATTCTGACTTCGCTGGAGCCTCCTCATAGAGGTCTTACTGGCCACTTGAGTCACTATTGCAGGGTAGATGAGCTTACCCCGGATGAATATCCGGTATATTTTCCTGATATTGGCCGAGCTAATGTTTCTAAACCTATATAGCTTAGAGATTTCTCGCTTCGCCATTTCCTGCCTCTTCTTGTAGTGTCGAGAATATCCGTGGTTCGAGATTTTTAGGCCTAGGATGGAGCCTTAGGCGGAGTAGCCGTATCTCATCCCATCATTACAATGTGCCATGTCGACTTGCGGCTTAGCGGGAGGATATTAAATTTGTCCTTGTTGTTCCTAATTTTCCATCTTCTCTCATATTGGTTGATGTTACAGATCTCTGCTCTAGTGTTGATTGCCTGTGCCCTTGCTTTGCTTACCCTAGTGGCGACGATCTGCGTGACGTCATCTGCGAACTGCAAATACATCGTGTGCAATGGAGCAGGGAGGTCAATGGTGAAGAACAGGTAAAGCAGAAGGCTCAACTACCTCCCCTGGTGAACGGTCACTTTGAGTTTGAACTCTGGTCCTCTGTGTTCTTCGATCATGATACGCGCCCTTTTGTCCATGACGAAGTCACAAAGGATTATTTTTCATGACTGGGTCTATTGGAGTCCTTTCAGCCAAACCTTGTCCAAGGCCTTTTGCAGGTCCCCTAACACTATGTCTACATAGTGACCCTTTGCTTGGCAATGTGCGATTCTTTTTGTTAGGAGCGCCAGGGCCATTTCTGTGCCCATTTTTGGACGAAACATATGTTGTTGCAGGTTGTGCGCTGTTAACTCGTAGAATTGAGATTGTAGCCTGTCGGGTATAATCTTCTCAAAGATCTTGCCGGGTATTTCGAAGAGAGAGATTGGGCAATAGTTACCCAGTTGGTCTAGGGGCTTGTTCCCTTTCTGGATGAAGATGATTTTAGCCATCTTCTACCCGTTTGGGAAATATTCACAGATGCTTATATGATATTCACCATGTCCTGAATAATTTGCGTGGGGCATTCACTAGGTTGTTCTTCGTGAGTCCAGACCAGCCGTGTGCCCTTGGTTTGAAGGACCTTATGGTGTTTATGCTTTCTTCAATGGTGATACAAAATGCTACAATATGTATACTCTTCTACTCACACATAGGGGATACAAAATTGTCCAATCACAGTTTAAGAAAAATTTAAGGACAAACAAATGTTCAATACATAGGCACTGCTTGTTTTTCTATTTGAAAATAACGGATACAAAATTGGCCAATCTCTGTTAAGAAATTTTTTTAAGGACAAACTCACGTTTAGAGAATAGACGCTACGAAATAACTTAATTTTTCAGACGTAAGCGCTGCCAAATTGCAAAACTCATTCAAGGAAAATTTTTAGTTCAGATAATGTTAAATATATACGTATTTTGACGATAGATAACAAGGTTGCATTTGGGATTTCCATCAAATGATCTTATTTCCGTGATACCTACGTTTCGGGTAGGAACCTACTTTCAAGGACCTAAAAATAGAAATATTTCTACACAAGAAATTTTGTAGAGAATAGTTATCATAGGTATGAATTTGCACACAAATATTGTTTTTGTGCGAAGACGCAAAAAAACCCCCGTCAGTCTCAGGTTTTGTTCGAAGATAGACACATTTTCCATTTATTCTGGGTTAAAACGCCTGCATTTTCATTATTTAAAATTACCCAATTGTTCCTTTAAGGCCCAATCTTATAAAAACCTTATTTATGTGCAATTTCATACTTGAAATTTTATGATTAAGGATTCCCTTATACCCACTTTGACTTCTCCCACCTCTCCTAGTTCACATTCCTTCTATATCTTTTGATTCTTTTAATTATTCTACGAAATTTCCTATATATTTCTATTTCAGACTATATGTCTTTGAAAATGGATTCCTACACGAAACGTCGCTATCAAGAAATTAAAATTCTAAGATGGAAATCCGAAATGAAACCTTGTTATTTCTCCTCAAAAAAACTTTACGCCTGGCAACGCGCAACCCCTTTGCTGAATTAAAACAGAAAGTACGGTGCCACTCACAACTTAAAACGGATGCCAACGACAAGCAAGGTTGAAGCGACTGAGCTAATATCCCTGTTGTTTGCCGAGTTGATTTTGAGGAAAAATTTATATAACACATGGATGCTCGTTGTCATAAAAATAATCTTGTACCTCCACGCCCCTTTAAACTTTTCTCCTGCCCTTCTGGTTGAGGTTCTGCCATAGGCTCATATTCATTAGCGTATCGCTTTTAAATGAAAATAACCCCAATGTATGGTGTCGAAGAATACTTTTGTCGAAGAATGCCATTTTTGTTGTTTTAAGGAAGACGTCTCAAACAGGTAAAGATTCAGTAAAACAAATAGGAATTATCCCCAAATAAACATATTTTAAATTTAAAAATTTACTACACAAAAAACATGAACCACCGAAATACTACAAATTTAAATACACAATAATAAGTTCAAGAAGTTTTTAAGTAAGGATTTTAACTTGACCTAATAATGTTGGTTATCTCGCTACTCACTTTAATATACAAGAAATAGGCTAATAGTCTCTACTGGAGTTTAAATACCTTAGTTGCTCTGGCAGCGGGTTTGAGTCTGACCTTGAACTCAATAAGTCCAGACACCTCAGGAATCCGGTGGGTTCTTTGACGCGTGCCTCAACTATATGGTTGGCGTTGGACAAGATAACTTGATGGGGGTATTCGATGGGGGGGGGGGGGATCTTCTTTAAGTGCAAAAACTATCACGGTGGTTTAGGATGTACCAGAATAGGTGGTGTCTCTCTGACGAAAGTAAGTTGAACTTGGTTCTTAAACCAAGTTAACTTAGAGTTCGGTGTGACCACCGGAGATCGGGCTCGAGGAGGAGCTTTTGATTCTTGGTTTCGGAAGTCCTCAATGGCAAGGACTATCACGGTGCTTTGTGCTACACCAGGATAGTGTTGGTTTTTTTCACGGGCGAGGATTATCCCTGTGCTTTAGGATGCACCAGGATAGGAAGGGTCTCTCGACGAGAGTAAGTTGAATTGGGTTCTTAAACCAAGTTAACTTAGAGTTCAGTGTGACCACCGGAGATCGGGCTCGAGTAAGAGCTTCTTCTTCTTAGTTTCGGAATTCTTCAAGGGCGAAGGCTATCATGGTGCTTTGTGCCACCCCAGGATAATAGGGGGGGGGGTTCTCTGACGAGAATTACTTATACTTGGTTCCTAACCTAACTTAACTTAGAGTTTGTTGAGACTACTAGGTAACGGGTTCAAGGGGGCTCTTCTTCAAGGGCGAGGACTATCCCTGGGCTTTAGGATGCACCAGTATAGGAGGAGTCTCTTTGACGAGAATAAGTGAACTTGAACTAGTTAACTTAAAGTTTGGTTTGATAACCTGGAACTAGCGCGAGGAGGAGCTGCTTCTTAGTTCCTTCTCTTAGTAGCCCGGCCTCTCTTGCCGGGGACTCGGTAGCCTCGTTGACCTACGGATTATCCCGTTCTTTCCAAGTGTTTCGTATTTCTACTTCGTCAGCCCATTGGGGTAATGGTAGGAGGGGGGAAGAGGCTTATGGGCGGGTTGCAGGAGGGATCTTACTCCAACGCTTTTTCTCATCAAGTCTTCCCTCTGTTCCAGCTGACCCTTCGAGCTTGAGAAAAACGCGACTGGCATTTCGTACTTAAAGTGAAATTGAATATACACTCGTAGAGGAGGTCTTGCAGTTTAAACCGTTTGGCTTTTCATAGGGACGAGTGGCGAGAGGCTGTGGTTACGAGATTAACCCGAGGTGCCTGGCCTGAATGTTTTTGCAGTCCATGTCCTGTGTCTCAAATGGGAGAGAAAGGAGAGGGTCAAGTCCCTTACATATGGATCAGACTGTGCATACCATCTTCAAGATCTATAATGTTATTAGCGATATGGTAAAATACGGGCGCACAACTTAGTTCGTATTAACTTCAACCAGTACGATAGAGGACGATGTATTCCTATCCTATTCCAATACGCAGAAATGCTAGGTTTTAAAGCAGGGATGAATAAGGCGCACAGCCACATGATTTGGCAATTCGGATGCATTACTTTATAGACAGGAGACCACACAAAATTCCTGTCTACAATGAGTTAACCGCGCTGATTAATTAAGCACTTCCTTTAGTCGCAATCTTCTCATCGAGCTATTTTTTCAGCGGCTCTTGTAACATATTTATCAGGCGCTGCACAAAATACATCACAACACTCATTAGAAGAGGAAGAAAAATCTGCAGATACCCTCAATTAGTTGTCTTTCACTGTGATGAATTAGGTAAACCTTTACTATCGCAAGGTTAAATATACGCTTTAATAGTTAACTTAAAAGTTCCTTCAGATATATTAGAGAAGTTAATATCATCCGTATCCAAATCACCCCAATGAATCAAAAGTACATACCCACACCACCGCTCAGGAAGCTGCATGAGATCATCTTCCTTTAAAAGAATGAGTGAAGACTCCTGTAACCACCACTGGTTTAACAAGATCTCTAAGTTCTTATTTCTTATTTCTTTTAGTCGTGGTTGTGGACGGCGTATATAAATCATTTCTTCTAATGGTTGACCTAAAACACAAAGAGCTGGTTCTGGTAAAATCTTGAGAGCAGTCAGTATATATCAGTAGGTTATGAAGAACAATATTTATCACCTTTCTCTCCTATATATATGCAAAGAGTTCGTTGTTCATAAATTTGTGCGAAAAAGGTCAAGAGAAAACTGAGGTTTACAACGCTCTTTCACCCAACGTTTCTTCATTGGAAAATTTGGACCTATTTTTTGACCTTAAACGGCGTGGGCTAGTTGACAGGAAAACTTAAGTTTTCTTTACTTAAAGGAAGGTTGTACATTGACCAGCCTAGCATCACCTTTCCATCGTGGTGTTCGTTTCATACGCTAATCTTTTCGAGGATTGTCCCGACTTTCCAAGACCCTATAAAGGAAATGGGACTGTTAAACTTGCCCTCACTCACCAAATGAGCTACATGGATCGTTCGGCCATTTATTTACATGATAAAGGTCTGTTATCTCCAGGAAAAATTTCAGGAGCAACAACGCAGTTCGAAGAAATTAAAGCAGACTAATAGTATATGGCCTTATAGAAGGATTAGGCATCGATCGTGAATATGGTTTCCAAATCTTGAAGTAAATATAGAACTTGCACAAATATTAGGAGTATCAATGCCTGCGGAACGGGCGACTGCTCTCTAATTCAAAGTAGAAATGAATTTTATACTCATTTCCACCTAAAAGCCATATTGCATAATGTCGAATTGGTTAAACCATACCAGAAATTTGGCCCTGATCCGGATTTCTTCCACAGGAGAGCCGTTGTAGCCAAATTTTTTAGCGTTTAAAGGACTCTCTAAAACTCCTGGGGGTTTTAGATTGGTATTTTTATAGTTAATTGGAGGCATATTCACACCTAAGAAGACTCTTCAAGCGTCTAGTGGATGTTGAATTTGAAGAAACTCGACCAAATTTATATTTGGGTCCTCGTAGATTAGCTACTTGATATCAAAATAAAAAAGATTATATCTCTCACACCGTCGAAAAGATTGAGTAAATAACAATTTAGCAGTGGCGTTTATGTGTATTCCCCCAATTGATTAAATTCCTCTGGAACGTCAACTTCTACCATCGATTTATTCCACAATATATGCAAAATTTAATCTATTTGAATGCGTTTCTCTAAGGCGAAAGAAGGAAAAATCACACTGCTCAGTTGTGGTGATAAAGGATTACTAGCTAAAATTGACATAAAAAACATGTTTTCTTTTGCATGCGTTTAGTTAATGGGGACTCTATAGGCAAGCCTTCCTCCACAAGGTACACAGCCGAAGATGATTGCACAGGCGTACTGTACCTAGAAAAGACGAGCAACGAGTCCTATATCATACAGCACTTATGTAGTTGAGCTCATGGCTCTATTTTTAGCAGTGAGACATTCGTGCTTACTGTCCAAGAAATAATTTCGCTCTAGATATAGACGATCGAACACCATATCAGCGAAAATTCAACATCAGATTGCCATTTACCACAGAAATGCCGCAAGATGCATTATATCTCTCATTTAGCTAGGGAAATTCACTATGTTACGTAGAAATACAGCATTGTTGCACATGCTCTTTGTCAGAACTCAGAGAGAGAGAAAGAGAAGTGACACTTCGTCGACTCTTTTTGTCTGCGCTAATAAAGGCGAAAACTCACGAAGGCCGTGGAAGCCTGAAAACCCATCATCGCGGAAAGCTATGAGAAACTTGATGGTTCAATTAAGAGTCGGACAAGGTTTCGCCTCGAGAGCTTAGGAACTTTGCCGCGATTGTGCAGATAGGGCGAGACTACCCTCGCCTGCCCATTCGTCGGACCCTTGAAACCACCCTTTAGGGTAGATGGAGGAAAAACCCCATTCGATCCCACTATAAATCCTCCGGCGCCAGAGTTGGAAGGCGGTATCTGCCATCTACCCACCCCGTCAGTATCCGCCACCTCCTCACTATGTCAGTATCCGTCGCCTGCCCATCCCGGCAGTAGCTGCCTTCTGCATTTTCCCGTTCGTATTCACTATTCGCGTTCCGTGCACAATTCCTTGCAGAACCCCTCAAGCTCCGTGTATTCTCATTTAATTCGTGTGAGTCTACCCCGTACTCCTTGTTATCCGCTTCTCTAAAGCAAAGCGCACAGTCTCCATTCGGTGTTCTAAACTCCCTTTATTAGTCATTATCAAGAGACTATTATTTAAACTTTGCGCCAAGACAGGAATAATTCCTTGGACCGAACCTTCGAGGTAAAAGCAATGGGCAACTCTCCTGTGAAAGTGCTCTCTCTACCCACCCTGTCCCAGTGTAAGCCTCCATGGTCGTCTTTGTGTAAGCTCAAGGTCACTCGAGCGACCTTTCGGTGACTATTGTTCGTTCGTGTGTACGCCGACCGCCCCCGCCATGTCCCCCCCCCCCTCCTTTTTAGACGTTGAGACGCGTGTACGTCTAACGTGTTGTATAAATAGTTTCAAACCCCTGTTAACCTTTGTACAAAGAAATTTAATTTCCATATTAATAGGTATTATTGTACTCCTTTTTTATTGTCCTAAAAACTTTCAAGTTAGCTGACTATTTGGCCAACTTAAAATTCGGTTAAATTGCACCTTATCCGTATTTCAAATCTCCGACGCACACAGCCGTCATCTCTATTGGTTGAGAAGTGCAGGAAGGGGTTAAACTCGACATTATTCTACGACAGATAAAGTAATATTTATTATATATTAAACTGGCTTCATGTTTATTGGGGTTAATTTTGGTCAATCAATTGAATAAAATTTGTTCAATCTATTGGTTGACCTACGTTAAATTGTTAACTGTTTGCTAATCTCGCTTCCGGTTCGGGAGTTTAAAAGGTGAGAAAAGCATTGTATACCTACTTGCGAAGTGTATTTGTTCCCGTTCCCATTTATTTTTTTGTGAAATGATTGTTGAGTGACCGTGGTTAACTATTATTTTTATTTCCCCACGGAATTGAATTGTGTTCATCTTGCCCTAATCTCATGAGGTAAGTTGAAGCTATAGTAAAAATAGTATTATTTTCCGTATTGCTGTAACTCTCGTCTCAATCAAAATGAGATACTTAGGTAAGCTCTCGACCTCAAAAGCTCTCTCGTGATGTTTCCCCACTTTGTTTAGCATAACAATTCGCACTCCCGTTGGTACGTAGAGATTTGCATAATTCCGCCATATTCTTTGTCGTGCGTTAATTTAATTCTTGTTTTTGTGCCCGTCGCGTAAATACAACATCATGTCTTCGTTTAAAATTTTTAAGGCCCAATGATGAGTCATTTGGACGCAGTGGCTGATATCTGATAGCCTGCATTCGGACAAAGAGAAAATAGAAAGCGCTAATAGAAGAGACAGAGAAGAAAGAGAATGGAACGAAAAGAAAGAGAGCGAATTCGTTCTCACGTACTGGAAATGAACAGAGCTAGGAACGAGACGCTCTCCATAAACACTTCAAGTTCTAGACTAGAAGCACCGCAGTCTGCCACCATAAACTCCTCGTCTTTAAAGAAGGCGAAGAATTTAGGTCTTATCTCAGCCACTTCGAAAAGATCTTTAAGGTTATCCATTGGAACATCAAGACGGACGGTGTAGCACAATTATTGCCTCTACTGGGCTCGCAACTCAGGAATATTTTTTTATCTTCCTCCCATCAGAGGAAAGAATTGATTTCTCATCGTTAAAAACCAAGTTGCGGTAGCTTATACGATGACCCCTGACATCTACCAAGCTAAATTTAGGTAATGTTGCGTTCAACCAAAGCAGACCTTCCTACAGTTTCGCTACTCCCTACATTGTCACTTTAATTTTTGGTTTGTCGCATTCAAGGTGCATCATGAATAGGAGGCCCCGGTCGATTTCCTTTTAAGGACCAGTTTCATGCGTCGCACCATTCGGAAATGAAATCCTTCGTGAAGAAGGGGAGTTGCGGTACTCTCAAGGAATGCATCGAGGGGGCAAACGTACACGCGGCTAGACACAACTGCTATCGGAAAGAAGGAAATAAATCAGAACCTTTATCCAAAACCAGCAAGAACAAATTTGTTCCTAATAACGGGAATAAGTTCTTTAAGGTGACTGTGCCCGCCAAACTCTCAAATATGTCTTTTCGTTGCGCCACGATGATTTAAAGCCCTTCGCTCTCAACCCCCCTGCTTGGTCGTTTCCCAGGTGGGCCCTCATGAGCTATTCCTGTTGAGTTCAGGGTCTCGTGAGAACCAATTTTCTACAAAACCTCGAGTTTAGAAGCACCCCTCATCCTCAACAGGTAAACCAGGTCAGTGCCACTTCTTCGCCTCAACCGTCGCGAAATGAAACCACCTCTTCTTCAAACCCTCCGAATACTGCTGGCCACTAGGTAAACTTTTTTCAATAAAAGTACCCTTGGGGCCTTCCAATTCAAAACTGGAGCAGTGAATGGGTGCCGGATCTCGACCCTCGTCCGTGATACAGTTTGAACTTGCAATATTGTATCCGATGAACTACTTCCCATTTGGCTCCAGACCACGATTTGGATTGCGACAAAATTCTCCATTGTTCGATGCTACATTGAACGCGCATATTTTACTGGTTGGGCTGAATTCATTCCAGCTCCCAGCAAGTTTTCCGCTGTTCTAATTGGACAGTACCCCAGGGTATAATACGACCTGTCGCTTAATCCGTTCTAGCGCGAAGAATTAACTGTAAATGCCCACACCTCTGGACCCCTGTGTACCCCCGAATTCCAGAGTGCGATGAGCCATGACTTTGCCAAACGGCCGAGAGAATGTTAGTCTCTTAGTCCTTTGTGGTCAAAAAGCAGGAACTAAACGCGCAAAACAATCAGAAGAAATAAGGTGATTTCCTTCCTCATCAAGGGCGACCTCCTTTATCGCGGATATATCGAGGAAAACGACACCGAGTCCCGCACAATATGTGTACACCTCTCCCACGTCCCTCCAATCCTGTTAACTGCTCACGATAATCTGTTTGCTGGCAACTTCAGCCACACGAAGACAGCCAAAAGGATCTTGAAATATTTTTATTGGCCTGGCGCGACCGATGAAAATTTGCAATCCTGTCGTTCGTGCGACATTTACCAAAACACGGAAATAAAAGTGAGAGTTAAACCTGCACCTTTCAGAACAGACCGCTAATCTCTGAACCTTTCTCTCGAGTAGATATCAATATTATCAGACCCTTTGCCCTCCTTGTAGAGTGAAAGAAATATTTACGTTTTAACGTTAGTCAATTTTGCCCTCCGATTCCCCAAGTCTGTCTCGGATCGTGGTCGTCAATTCAGCTCCGAATTAATTGAGTACGTCTGTAAATTATTGATGATCAAGCACCTGTTTACCAGCCCTTTCTCCCGAGTTGGAATGGAATGTGGCAAAGGCTAAATGGAAGCATTAGGCCATTTTCAGGAAGTTGTGGGCAGATCAGTTCACCTAATGGCACCGCTTCCTTCCGGTTTCTCTCTTTGTTAACCGTGAAATACCCAATCGTACGTTAGGATTCGCACCCTTTGAATTTTTATATAGTAGAAACATCAGGGCCCAACGAGGACCCGCGGGGATCTTAATTCCAATCAGAAATTGGATCAAAGCATCTTGACTTCTCACTCGTATTTACTGGATTTAAGAAGGAGGCTGGAAAAGTGTGCCGAAATTGCATTTCAGAACGCCACATTAATTTTGACAAGTATGAGACATAATTTGATTTGAAGTCCAGGGAAAAGAAATTTAACCCCAGGGAAGAAATTTTGCTTCTCGTCCCCACGACCAACAACAAATCGTTGAGCCGGTAGAAGGGCCACTAACGCATAATCGAGAAATGTTGCCCCCTACATTACCTTATTTAAACCCCCTCCGGAAAAAAGAATTTTTATGTTAACATGCTCAGGCAATACCACCAGCCCACGATCATTGACCAGAGAGTTCCAATAGACAAAAAATCGCACATAGAAGCTGCCTACCTGCTGTATCCCTTTTGCATAATTTAAGTTGCTTGCGTGGAGCAAAAAAAAGGAATACCAGTTGAATGTCTTGCACGGCACTAACAATTCCCCGCCTGAGGAAATTAAGATATTCTACATGCTATTATCTCTTGAAAAGGATTAACTGCAAGCTATCCTAAAGCGCTTTGATGATGTCATCACCGATATCCCCTGTTGGGCTAACCATTTTTAGCACAATATCCTATAATCACCCTGGAACGCATCCGTTTCAAACCATACCTCCCCGGAAAGCATTGAATAATTAAGTAGATAAACTTCTAACGTTGCCTATTATCAAACCTTTGGCATGGAGCTATTGATACCCTTTCGTCATGTTAAAGAAAGCAAATGGTTCGTTTCTAATGTGTATTTATTTTAGTAAGGTAAACTCGGATACCGTATTCGATGCATAACCAATCACCGCCATAGATCAGAACCTCCACCTTTTTGAGAAGGGCAAGTTCATCTCTGATTTATGCATGGCCTATTATGAGATTGCCTGCTTTCCCCGCTGAGGAAGGGGGTTATATATTTCTAACGGCTCCCTTTTGGTTTAGTGATGGCTTGAAGCAATTATCAACGGATGATGAGGATTTTAGAAGGCTTATACAACGTCACCCTCTATTTTGATATTTATGTGGCCACCCTTCCTGCCCTTCTCTACTGATTCCGGAAACACAATTCGACAATTGGCCCCAACAAGTGCTACTTCGCTTTTAACACTATCTATAGCTTTAGCTTCCATATCGTGAAAACTCGGTTTGCCACCCAGCAATAAAATATCCGGCCATCGGGGACATGGCTTTGCCCACTAATAAAAAGCAGTTGCGATCATTCACAGAATTATCCTCGTTCTATCGTCAATTTATACCCAACTTTGCGTCTATCCCCCCCCCCCACTATGCGAGCTTTTAAAGACGAAAGCCCCCGAATACCTCGAGTGGACGCCATTTTCAACTCACAGCTTTAACTAACTCAAGGAGAAGTTTGCTTTCGCTCTTATACTACGCCTCCGTAACACCAAAAAAACTGCTTGGCATTTGCACCGACGCGAGTAATGAAGGTATAGGATGTGTTCCTCTCGAGTTTGAGAATAACGGCAAAAGTTTCCCCATAGCTTATTCAAGCAGAAAATTACTTGCGCGCGAAATAATGAGGCGGTAATCGAGACAGAAGTACTCGCTATAGTTTGGGTGATCCATAAATTTAAGATGTATTTAGTATGGAAGGAATTTTTATTGGAAAGAGACCACAAACCCCTATCATAACTATGTAACGCCAATACTAATAGCGTTTGGTTGATGCGTTGGAGCTTGTTCCTCAAAGAATTCCAATTCCGCATTTTGAATTTAAAAGGCTCCGATAACTGCATGGCTGTCCCTTCTTTGTGTTTCTGTTCCTGGAAGTTTAAGCGGCCTCCCGACCACAGAATATTTTTCTTTGGCTAATCTTCTTTTTCGCTTGTTTTGCTTTATCTGTTTGTTCAGCCTCTTTTTCTTTGTTTTTTCGGTAGCCTAGCCTGCTAGACCCAATAGGGGGGAATTGTCTGGCTATAAACCGGTATATAATAATAAACTAAATATGAAGCGGATATAATAGTAAAGCTAACAAATTGTTTCTCAAAGATTATAATGTTTTGTTTTGTATTTATACTAATTTGAACCAGTTCAAACTGGGTACACTGGGTGAAGTTTTAGTTTGAAAGAAAACTAGTATGAAAATTTGTCTTAGAATTATGTCGCAAGTAATTGAATTTTCTGTTCTTTCTACATTACCATCTCACTAATTTTCTATTTTTTTATTTAGATTTAGATTATCTTCTATTTTGTGCATTATGTGTGTGTGCCATTTTGATGGCACTGCGGAGCTGCCTGCATCTCTTGCTAAGTCACTGTTATTTAACTTTCAATATCGTTTATCTTTAATATATCGTTGTTCATACATATATTCATTCAGGAGGAAGCCTTAAATATTTCTATGCCTATAATTTATAGTATGTCCATTTGTTAACACAAATATACTTGCACCGCTATGCTGTGTATACAAAGTAAAAAGCATAAATTAATGTGCTAGTGAGGGAGGTAAGGGAAGATTGTAATGGTGATAATCATCATTCTGATAATGGACTAATTTACAAAATTATTGTATGTGCTACTTAAATGCAATGTGTAATTATTAGTTTATTTTACTCTTCTTAGAGATGTTTTAAGGACAGAAGAGCAAGACATTTCATGCATTCAAGAGAATAAGATAGGAGCTGCTATCGAAGTTCAAACTCCTAGAGTTTCCAATGCTCATGAAGCAGTGTATGACAATGAAATGGCTTTCCATCACACTCTTGTTGTTTCTAAGGTTAAAGAAAGGAGGAAATCAATGACACTACAGAAAAACCATTTAAGATAAAGAAAAACACCCAATATTCAATCGATGTGATATAGCTAAATGCCCTTACAAATGCTATGCCAAGTTTTTTGATGAAATGCGAAACCACATTTACTCAGAATTTTGCAAAAACTCCTACGATATGAGGCGAGCATGGTTGCAAAGAAAAGTAACAAGAAAAGAAGTAGAAAGAAGGCATATTCAGGAAAATTTATCAAGAAAGAATTCATTGTATGTAGAACCGCTAAGCGATGCCCAAGGACAAGCAATCAAAGTCTGTCAGAAATTTGTTCTCAGGACTTTAGGGTACAGTCAAGATCAGGTTATAAAATCATTATTTCATTCCATTGATGCAGCTTATTCGTCCACAACTAATTGCTCAGGAAATATTGCAGTACCAGATAACAGAGGAAAATGGCAACCTACTAATCGAGTTAATAGAGAAGTAATAATGAATCACATTGAATCTTTTAATCCAGTTATTACACATTTCAGAAGAGACCATACTCAAATGTAAGATACCTTCCAGCAGATCTCTCCGTTGCTTCAAAGCACAAACGATTTTAAGAAAAATACCCATCAGTCCGTTGTTCATATGAATCCTATCGGAGTATACTAAAGATATTGAACATAAGTTGTTCTTAACTTTGTGTTGACAAATGTTCAACATGATTATTTTATGAATTGAATATGAGTGCTAAAAATATTGAAAAGGCTCATTTGCACAATGGAATGCAAAAGGAACAAGAAAAGAATACAATAAAGTTACTGAGATATGCGAACACATGGATGGACTCCTAACATTTCACGTGAATTTGCAAAAGGTTTTGCTCCTGTCAAGTATGCCTGATGTTAAAAAAAGTTTTATCTGCTCGAGAATGGTTGTGTTTAATGAAACGTTTTCGTGTTTAAAGAAACTTTTCGAAGTTGGAATGATCCTAATGTTGTATCATCCATTATCATAGTAATTAGGGAAAATAGAAGTACAAAGAGGTTTATATTTTGACATTATATTCGGCATTCGCTTTACTTGTCAATGAAGATCTTGGATCATCGAAAATCACGTTGAAATATTTTGTCAGCAGTCACACATTATTTGCCGCAGATGGCGTTCCTGGAAAGATTGAACCTGTAATCCGGAAAAAGAAGAACCTGTATGATATAAGATACTCTGCGATTCACCTGAAGTTTCCCCGAAGAGAACAACGGTCTTAGAAATGCAACAGACGAGGAATAGGTCACCTCCCCAGAAAATACGTCTATAGGCCACAAGGTGCTATGATTATGACTTTGAGCGGGGAGTCTATGTAGGACAAGAGTATCAAAAACTACTTTGAAGGTATTGTGGATGAGCCGATTGGTGTCAGTGAGGGTCAGAGAATAAAAACAACCCCACCGCCTCTGAGCGTGGTTCTAGAATGATAACCGGCTGATGTAGCAGCAGCAAAATATAGTTTTTAGAGGGCATTCCCTATGTCTAACAAATGCAGAATACCTCAGTCTTATCCAATATAATTATGTCGTAGATAAAATCTGAATATTTATACACAGAACTCGGCAATTTACCGAGGTCATAGAGACACGTGGGTTAATCGTGACTGAAGACTTGTAGGGCAACCGGTGAGAAGTTGAGATAGTGGAGTCAAAGTAAAAAATCAAACTCAGCGCTCAGCTTAAGGAGTACCACTTATGAGATATTGCAGAACTCTTTAGCAAGTGCTGGTTATTTAACTTTCTGGAGGTGGAAGGAGGCCACAGGTTGATATTTCTTTGAGCAGACCGACGAAGCGCGGTCAGTTCAGTAATCGAATATCGCATAGGGCGTTTGGGCGAAGGGAGACGCAAATAAACACGCAGCAAAGTGGGTGGAAACAGCAATTCTCCTGTTGCATGTGTGTGAGCGTGAAAAAAAGATATAATTTACAAATTAAATACAGAGTAAGATGTAAATGTATGCCAAGGCAATAAAAAAGAAGTTAAACAAAAAAGGTTGATATTGCATAAGTAAAAATAACTAAATATTATACATACAGGAAAATGTAATTCAGGCAGGTTGACTTAACGAAATCCCCAAACTAAAAAGAGAGTCGTGTAAATTATTATAGAAAGCACGCAAAACCAAGCACAGTCAATACAATTGAAACAACGCAATGAAGAAAAATTTAATCTTACATCAATCGAATACCGAACACTCTAAATAAGACTATACCCGTGTAATGCATAGCAATACTGATTTACAAAAATCTATGAATTGTTCTAGCGGCTAATGGGAATTTGACGATTCGTCATTTTATCCTCTATTTTCATAACTGTAGATTGTGATTGCGAAATGGTCTATGGGTAAAAAAAATGATGAAAGAGCGGCATATTTAGAGGCCTTTTTATGGAGTGGAGATTGTTAGTGAAGTTTGTGTTGAGGACTCTTTGTGCAACTATTGCTTAAGTACCTAGTGGAAGACATATTTAATTTACTTGCTGCCAGTATATTTTGTAAAAAAGATGGGTTTTAGTTGTAACCATCTAGAATATAATGCGTGAGGATGGTTTTGAGGAGTAATTCTGGCTCATTATTCTTTTTTCAATGAGTTTTTCTAATATTTTGCATAGTGCACAGTAATGAGCTGTGAAGTAATAGGTTGTTTCTATTTGGAGCTTGCCTGGTTGAACAGTGGTGAAATGTATGCTATTTTCTAAATTGAGAGAATGATAATTTTGAACGAAGAGTTAATCTAACGGTCTTTAATTGCATAAATTTGATTGCTTAAATGTTTGATATAATGCCAAGACCTGTGGTTATGGAGTTTTGAGAGATTTGATTGCTTAATAATTACATGCTTTTTTCTTTTATATATGTAATCTAGGTAAAATTTAATCGAGGAGGTAAAAGGTGAAATTTTGTTTTAAGCAAGGAAGTGTGAGATATGGTGGCAATTGGCAACTATTAAAAAAATGTCTTCGGACGCCACTTGGTCCGCTAATTAAATATTGAAACTTAGCCCTTTAATTAATTTAATTTCATAAAATACACTTAACAAAATCTAAATAGAGTAGAGAAAGAAAATCGTGGGTTTTTTTCCAAAATGTACATGTAAAGCCATTTTCTTTCTTTTATTTCACTTGGCCACATTAATTGGACGGGCAAGCATAGCACTTTCATTGTGGAAACGTTTATCAAGAATGAATCCGTAACTGCCACACAAAGAGCGTTTCCTGTGCCCTTCAATCTTAGGGGATATGATCCAGTATGTACTTACTCAAAACAGGAATTTGTTATGTGTAACGAACTTAAGAGCAGTGAAAAAAAATCCACAGGACAAACTCGAACTGCAAGAACTTGGGAAAATATGGAGGCAGTAGCAGCTTCAGTTCCACACTCTTTGCGAGGTTTGGCACGGAAACACTGCAGATGTTTCCATACAAAATGATGTTGGCACGAGACTTGCTGAGCATTGTGTTTAAAATTTAACACGTCCCCCGTCAATCTAATGTGTTATTTAGAGTCTAGTTGCATTTTCATGTGTGTCGCAGCGTGAATAAGCTGAATTTCCAATACTGGGCCGAAAACAACAAGCACTCTGCATTGTTCTCGGGTGACCGTATGTTGTGCCGTAGCAGAATTTGGCATTTAGTGTCCGTAATTCTTCGAAGAAGATAATTCTACAAGGACAGTGAAAGCTGATTGATATTGTTTGATGCAAGAAAGTTTTCTAAGATTTGAATTGAATGATCTTGACAAAGGGGACAAGTTTTGGTTTCAACCGAATAAGGCAAACTTCACACTTTTTGAAGTACGAAAGCGAAATTTAGGGAGATAGTCAAAGATACTCGCAGATGATTTTCTGGACGAGGCAAATTATGCTTGTGGCTGCAAATGTGAAGGTAAGAGTTGACGTTCTCTTAGGTGGACCGCCCTTAATGGCTACAAGCACCACCTACCCGTCCCTACCGTGATGCCCAGTCACGGATGTAACCTCCCTATTAAATAACGACAGCTTAAAAAGAATCCGGACAGAGATTCGAACTGCGGACTCAACGGTTAGCGGGCAAGTGCACTAATAACTATACTAGCCGGGAGGCTAAAACGAACTATTTGAGTGAAATAAAACAGCGAGCAGAGTCAATACAATTGAAAAAACGCAAGGAAGCACAATTTAATTGAACATCAATCGAATACAGAACAGAGAAGATAACACTGTGCACATGAACTGCATAGCAACACTGATTTTCAAAAAATCAGAGCAATGAAACTATTCAGTGATGATTTTGTGTAAGCTATTGTTAAAATGTATTAATTGATATAGGAATTGTTCTGGAAGCTAGTTTGAATTCAGGGATTAAACTTTTTATTCTCTATTATTATAAGTGTAGATTGTGGCTGCGGAATGGCATCAGTAGATAGCTTAAACAGATAGTGATAGAGTGGCCCTGTTAGAAGGTACTCTATAATGTCCCCGTTAACCGAGTCTGGAGCAGTACGACAAAAGACTTTTTCTACTTTGTGTGGGCTCCTACAGGTCTCGCAAGTAAGGCGCAGGCTTTGGGTGTTTTTAGGCTACATTGATTAGTTTACATTAATATAAACATGTCTAACTGACTATAATTTTTTCCTTTGTTGAGAGATTCGTAAGAACTGTAACAGGACTTATTCCTTACTCGATATATATATATATAAATATATATATATATATATATATATATATATATATATATTTATATATTTATATATATATATATATATATATATATATATATATACATATAGGGTGACCCCCTCAAAAACGGGCCCCAAATTTCGATAGGCCTCACCTCTTAATTTTCTGCAAGGATTGAATGAAATTTTGATGATAAAGAGTGTATTGTGTTTAAAAATATCATATCAAAACATGAAAGTCTTTGTGGACTTTTCTTTATTATTCTAGAGCACATGTTCGAGATGACCTACATTTAGCTCTGTGCATTTTTGAGGCGCAGAACAAAATTGTCCATGATATCCCTAAAAACTGACCGACTAATGGCTCTAATCTCCTCCATCATGGCTTTTTGAGTTCCTTGATTGTCCTGGGTCTCCCTGCGTACACTCTGGTTATAAGCTAGTTGAAGAGAAAGAAATCTGGGGGCGTAAGGTTAGGGCTGTGAGGTGCCTACTCAAAATCAGTCTTGAGACTAATTGTACGGCCATCAAAGTTCTCTTACAGCCATTATCTAAGCATATTGGAGGTGTCAGAGTTTGCTCCATCGTGCTGGAACCAGACTTTTCCCATAACCCATGGGACAGGGTCTGCAGCTCCCTCTTGATGTTTTTGAGGACCTCAACATACCGCTCCTTGGTGACTGTCACTGTCGAGTCAGATTCTTCAAAGAAGGATGCAGTTCATACCATAAAGTTAGGAGAGTGTAGGGGCTTGGTCCCTATCTCTTTTGGACTGTAGGTCCCCCGGAAGACATTAGTCTTCTGAGGTCCAAAGGAGGATAAAAAATGTTGGCGACTCCTGCATCTTCTCCAGTATCTTGACTGCCATAGCCATTCTCTGCTCTTTGTCTGAGGATCTAAGAGTCTGATTGGTCTATATTCTGTAGAAAAGACCTTTACATCCATTACTAGCAATTTGTAAGTCTCAGAGGATATACCGAGGGCTTAACTTCGTTTGTGCAAATACCGTTTTGGACTCTGCTGAACTGACTCTCTCGCGATCTAGACCAGCTCAGCTGTACGCTTCCTGGGGCATTCTAAATGTCTTAGATGGTTGTCACTGGCTGCATTTAGGTTATCCATAGTCTTATATCTCTCGAACTGATGCACCCAGTCCTAAATTCTGCTCTTGGAGAGGATTTTTCACATTCGAGCTGATGCACGAAAGTCTCCTACACTTTGTTGAACGAGAATCCTTTGTAGTAATGTTTGCCGCAATAGCTTCTACTCAGATCAAGTTATGTTTACAGTCGCTGCTTCTGTCATGTCGTGCAAAGTAAGGCTGATTAGTTAATGAATGGAGGATATAGCACACCAAGAGCTGGCAGGCCCATTCTAAGGCGCTCTTCCCGTATATATATAATATAGGGTATTTCAATAAGGTTGCTCGATATTTAAATGTAAATATAACAAGTTTTTTGTTATATATGCACTCAATTTATTTTAAATTTGAAAGTAAATTTTATGGCATTAAGTGGGGAATATTACATCGTTCAAATTTTTGCCGAGGCTTTGCTTTGTGAAACATATTCTAGAGTCCCAATTTTCGATAACTTTGTCACATAAATCTCGCTGAATTTGCTGGATGGTGTTCTAAATGTTGACTTTGAGGACATCAACTGTTTGCAGATAATTCGCATAGACCTGTGATTTAATGTAGCCCCAAAGAAAGTAGTATAATGGCGTTAAATCGCAGGATCTCAGTGTCCAGTTGACGGCGCCGACGCGCAAGATGACTCTGCCCTCAAATTGCTGGTGCAAAATCTCTATCTTGGCGTGCGCAGTGTGGCACTTAGCGCCGTCCTGTTGGGACCACATGTCGTCAGTTTCCATATCAGGCATATAATCCAGTTGAGGCCACAAGAAGTTGCTTATCATCGATCTGAAGGTCTCGCTGTTGACGGTTATGGCAATTCCATCTTCGTTTTTAAAAAATATGGACCTATGATGCCGTTAGACGAAAATACGTACCAAACAGTGACTTGGTTGGGATGTTATTGGTACTGAGGTATTTCATGTGGATTTTTTCCATCCCAAATCCGACAATTTTGCTGGCTCAAAAATCAATTCATCTAAAAATGGGCCTCGTCGATGTGGCGAGGATAGAAATCATGTGATATGCAGAACGATTGTCGAACGGAACACTGATTTTGATAATAATATTTGAAAGTTGCTCACGCTATTTAAGGCTAAAACCTTCCATCGTGACTTGCGAAGTACTACTGAAAATTTCACTGTGAGGTTGCCACATATCGCTTCAACAATATGGCCACTATCGCCAGAAAAAGCTCGAGCGTCCATGTTGAAAGACCTCTTTATATCTATATATATATATATATATATATATATATATATATATATATATATATATATATATATTTATATATATATATTCAAAGTAGGGGTTGATATTTTGTTACAAGAATAGTGGATGCTTGATGCTTGATTGTGGCATGGGTAACCAGTGTTGAAGCCAATATTTCTTCTCCTTAACATGATTCCAAGTTCGTGACTCAAGTTCTTTTAGAGTGTCAATCAAACAAGTTTGTATTTAGATTTACAAAAAAATGGTACAAAAGTTTATCTTGAGCTTAACTTTTACTGAGATGATTGGCTGGAGTTGGTGAGACTAGATCCCTTTTTAGGATGAGGGAGCAAATGTGAATGTGGACTTGTGATTCGTATCCACCGAGGTCGATTGAGCACTATGTGAAGAAGAAAACATTTGATCGTGAATTTTGATAATGTGAGTTTGACTGTGTGAGTACTATGTGGTTGTTATATAAGTGTTGAGAAATTGTGCTTGGCCAATGAGTGCTTTGGGTCATGGTTATATCTGAAGTGAATGTTTGTTGATATGTTTTCGACAGAGATAGGAGGGGGAGAGTGAAGATAATCTATTCTAAAGGAATTTATGGAAGGATAGATAAATACTAAGGATATGATAAGAAAGTTTGGGAACTAGGATTTCAGTGTAGCAAAATGACGTTAATTAAAAAAGAGAACGAAATGGTTAAATGAGAGTTTTGTGGAAACAAAGATGTGACCTAAAAGGAACATAACATGAATTATATATATATATATATATATATATATATATATATATATATATATATATATATATATTTGTAAAAGTACTCAATGTAAAGTTATGGTATATGATAGTAAAACCAATATATAGGAGCCAAAGGTTTAAATTATGAGAATAGTTTGAGGATGTAGTTTATTATACGCTCTTCAGCCGACTGAAGAGGATATGATAAACTACGAACTGAAACTAGTCTCATAAATTAAACTTTTTGCTCGTATACAATGGTTTTACGCGCATATATATAAAAGAATAATCTTTGCCGTAATTCTTCCTCACGTTATTTGGAAACCACGTGAGATTGTGATTTTTTTTTCATCCCTCCATGGAAAACCTCACTTCCTGTTCGAGAACATTCAAGAAGTTTGGTCTCCTGAAATTGGTCCAGAGCTTTCTCCCCTGGCGATAAGGAGAGAACCAGCCTTTTTTATTTTTCGCACTTCGCCGCTACAAGCTGACATTTGCTTCCGTATTAACGATTAAGCTTTCTGGAGCTTTCTCGCTCCCTTCTCAAATTTCACCTTTTCCCTCTTTACGCTCACTTGTACAAATATCCAGTTTTGACTTGAGATCTCTGAGTCCGCAAGGTCGTCCTCATCGTCTCGAGTCGAAGGTCCAGTGAGCGTTTAACCGACAGGAAGCTCCTTCTACGCCTTGATTCTACCACAGTTAATTGGTATCTTCTGTGAACGGCAATCCTTCGAAGTTGCATGACAGTCTCCCCTAGTTTAATCGATCCGAAGAAAATCTCTTTCAAGTACTTTTAAGGAAAAGAAGTTTACTCTTCTAGTGGTTTACGAGTAATCCTTAATTCTCCGTTGAGCATCATCCTTAAAGATTGCCTATCGTCAACGCTATTCCTCGAAAGGTTGGATAGGATCATGCCCCACTTGCTTCATTCCGAGCAGGACCTTCCTAGAAGTCATCGATTTGTAAGATTGAAACTCCCCCTTAATTATTAATATTGTCTAGTCCCCCCTTTTTATCCTAGCCTAGTAATGATATTTAATTCATTTTATTGTAGAATTCATCATTATCATAATTAATAAATTCCCTTTGCCTATATTTAATTTTGATATTTGAAAATCATGACTAACTCTAAAATTTCAGAAGGGCATTTTTTTGAGTATTTGGATAATAATTTAATCTTAGTTTGGTAATGTCTTATAGGTTTTTTTTAATCAAAATTCAGAAATAAATATAAGTATCGAAATTTTGTGAATTTTTTAAAACCCAAAAAATTAAAAATGGAGAAGTTCAGTAAATTTATTTTTATATATCTTCTTCTATAACTATATTTTAGCAACGTGATATTTTGAAAGAGGGGGAAATTGGGTTTAGAGTTCCTTTTTAAAATTATTATAATTGGCGAAGTTCAGAAAATTGAGAAAAATTTACCCATGGCTGATTTTGTTTAATTTGGTATTTTAATCTCAGTAGCGAAGCGCAATTCGCCCCTTAGGTGGGAGTGGTGAAACCATTGCCTGGTAAAATTATATTATTGTTGTTGTCATTTTTAACTAACATTGAATGATACTCTCGGCGTATTTAAGTAAATTTTGCCAACCATTTATACACTCTCCCTAATTGCTAGAGATTTGAAACCCAACGCTTCGAGTTTGACCTCCTCGTCGATTGTTAATCTCTGCGAAGAGTCCTTAAACGGTTAGCGTTGCAGTAGGTTATTATGTCACCCCCCACCCACATACCATAAGAGTGGTGTATGGTATAGAGTGGTGTACCACGACAATATATATATATATATATATATATATATATATATATATATATATATATATATATATATATATATATAAATACTAAGTATTGCGAAAGAATTGATTCTTAGACTCATTAAGAGGCTCTCAACAAAAGAGAAAATGATAGTTTTTGATGAGGTTAGACACGTGTTTATATTTTTAACATAGAAATATGTTTAAAATTTTAAATTAATTAAGTAAGATGCCTTCCTTTCTATAATATAACACAGGTCAACAACCCTAAGCCAAAAATTTCTTGCAGGTAATTTTAAACCTGAATCTCGCAATTTTGGTTAACTGAATCCAAATATATGCACGCATATTTGCTTAATCACGCCAAGATTTCGTGTAACTCTATGCTCCATTTCCCTTGAGTTTTTAACAAAGTTTACCATAATTTGATGCAATTTTAGTACTGATCAATCAGCAAAAGCTACATTATTCTTTCAAAACGCCTCATTTATTGCCTCAAATGAGTTTTACTAATGTTCTCAGTTCTAATCTTTGTTTTTATATTTTTATAGTGATTTGCGATAGTATTTTAATTTTATTTTTACTTGCAGGAGTAAAGACTACATAATCCACTGTTATGATTCTTAATTCCTACAACCACTGTTCTGAGTGGATGAGCACACCGGACGCAAAGTGGTCCTCATACCAATACTTGAAGACCATCACAAGAAATGGGCCTCTCATAATTTATGCAAGACTTTTGTTGAAACTCTTTGATCATATTCAATCTATAGGAAAGAATGGTAAGCTCAAGTTGAGCGTCATCCTCGGAGATTTCCTATTGTCATCGCTCTTCCTAGGAAGGTTGGATCGGTTCGTGCCACACTTGCCTCATTCCGAGCAGGACCTTCCTAGAGTCATCGACCCGTAATATTGAAATCCTCTCAATCATTAATATTGTCAAGTCCCCTCCCCTTTTGATCTGAGCATAGTAATGCTATTTAATTAATTTTATTCTAGAATTCATAATTATCATCATTACTAATCCAAGAGACAATTTCATTTTAATTATTCCCTTTGCGTATTTTTAATTTTAATTTTTAACTTTGATGATGGGCTTCTTTCTGACTTGTAAATGTAAAAAGCATAAATAATAAAAACAGGCAATACATGAAATCCTCTAACATACAAATATACTCTCAGTTCAGCGGCCACTTGCTCATTGTGACGCAATACCTGTAACTCTTTTTCGCAGCTGTCGAGATATTGAGGAAGCACATACTTCATCCCCAGGTGCTGAAGGTGATCCAGAGTACAATTCTCTGGATTTGTTTTTTGATCAACCTTCTCTCTATAATCAGTGGTGTTGAATTATGTGCTCCGATATTTGAATTTACCAAAATAATCTGCTGATTTGGTGGCTTCCAAAATTCAACAGAGAAAACATCCAAAACCTGGCACAAGTCTCTCATTTTATCGCAACAAAAAGGCAGAACTGAGAATGTGCTCTCATTGTTATGGTCAAGTTGTAAGAGGCAGTGATGTTGAAGTGCTTGCTCTCACTATGGGATGGTTTGCCTATCATTCTATTGAGCAAAGACCTTTTTTAACACTTTTGATAGAAGTTTAAAATATGTGTTACTCTGAAATGAGAACGTCTATGTATCTATCTCAATATGAGATGCAGTATCCTTTAGAGATTTCTATACAAATATAAAGGTTGTAATTTAACAATTAAAGTATTGCAATCATCAAGAGTTGATCTGTGAGGATTTGAATTTGGCGAACTTCATTTTAAGGCAACATGCAGTTACACCAAATATCTTTGTTTCCTAGTCTACTGGAAGTGTATGGTTAAGGATTAGCATTAATTGGTTAAATCAAAACAGCTTAATTAGAAATACAATGAACTGGTCTACTGGGAACATAGTTATGAATTAAACAATAGCAACAAATAGTCTTGAGAGACTTGTTTGGAAGTACCAAAACAAAATCTGTTTCAGATATAAGACTACCATCTCAATCCGTAAAGACTCATTCTTTTCCGTATCTAGACTGACTTTTAAAAAAAGGATAATGTTTATATTGGTGGGTAGAAAAAAACGACTGAAATCTAGCTGTGAGTCTAGCAGTTCTGAATAAATTTACGATTTTTGACCCGTGAAGCTTTTCTCGAGAAGTTTACTCGAAATACTTTTATAAAACACTATCAAACTTGGAGGACCAGGTAAATTGTAACAATGTATTAAATCTGGTTCTTATTTAAACCTAAGAATCATGGAGGAAGATCACTTACTATATCTATGTGTGTTTTTGGAATGGTAGATAGAAGAAAAATCCCTGGACAAAGATTTATGAAAGTTATAGAAAAAGGAGAACGCGACACTTTTATTATTATTAGTTCTTCCTGGCTCAATTGTACGTTGGAACGAATTGAAAGAGTAGAGAAATTTAGCAAACTATGCATTTACTCATAAAAGTGTCAATCATTCATAAATTTTGTACATCGCGAACCTAGAGTGCATACGCAAGCAATAGAATCTTATTCGAATAAACACGATGCATATTTAAAGACATGAGTGGTTATAGACACGGCATGTTAGAGTTCTACTTATATCAATTGATGTGACATAATTTATTCGGTTCGAGTGGTTTTGATAAATTATGCAGCCATATTTCCCTTTTTACTTCTTTTGAATAAGATAGTAATAAAGTTTATATCTATATTTATTTCGTGTTTACTTGGTTATACATGTTTGCTATTCACTTTGAATCAACTTAACGTTATTCCTTTTAAAGTATACCTCTTTTCGTTTTTTCATTGTTCCATTTCTTTATTTTGTAATCTAGAAATATGGTAGTTGGTGTAGTGATCTAGGAAAGATATTTCTCGTGGATCATGATATAGGAAAAATATTTGTTAGTTTGCTATTATGGAAAGTTATTTTTGAGGTCTCATGATGTAGGAAATATGTTTCTTAATAATACGTTGACCTTTGGGAGAAAATAGGTTCAATTAAATCGGGTAAATCAACCGGTAAGCAAAGGGAGATGTCAAAATGTAAAAACAACTGCATTGAGAATAAAGCCAGTTTTAAAATAAAAAGAGCAGTTTGTCAAGAAGTTAGTGTGGTTTTAGACATAGATGTCTCAATGTAAATTGTGTCACGTTAACTGGAGGAAGACAATCTTCACGCACGCACACGTGTAGTCAATCCTTTGCATATTTAATAGAACAAGTAAGCTTGTCTTAAATTTGCTACTGAGCACGATACATGGAAGGATGATCACTTGAGCCAAGTGCACTTCAGTGACGAATCTAAAAAAAACTTGTTCGGATCTGAAGGCATGAACAATCGAAATATTGTCTGTTATTTGCTCCTAAAAGACTGTGAAATATGGTGGAGGTAATATCATATTTTAGGCGTAACATCGACATAAGGCAACTTGCGCGCACTATGAGACATAGAAAATGCAAAAGTGTACAAAGAATTGCGACGACAGAATGCTTTCCCCTCATCTCCCTGCCTCAGAAGCCTAAACAGCAGTCTCCTCTTTGTTTAACGCCCACTTGAGCACTGCCGTGTCGATAAATACTCCTTATTGTTGTGAACACGCCTTCACAAAGTCCTAGAATAAATCCCTTTGACAATATTTCGAAGATACTCGGAAAGCGGTATAAAGCGAGGAATCCGAAAAAGGTTCAAGAACTCTGAAAAAATTTCAAGACGAAGGAAGCTAGATTAGCTATGCAAGAGTGTAACCAGTTGGTTCCAGGCTGTTGCAGAATATGTTATAAAATCATCGATGATAAAAACCTGAACTTTAAAGAATAATTACTTAAAAATTGTACAGATATTTTCTTCTAAAAATTCTTCCTTATATTCCAATAGAATTATGTTTAGGCTGTCGGTATGATCATTTTGATCACTTAAGATTTTCTAGTAAATTGATTATCTGCTGATAACTTTCGTCCTAGAGTTTCAAATTTCCAGAACCTTTACACACACAGGGGTGGCCAAAAGTCACCCGGCAGTATATTTGTTCATGGGATTTTTATTTACTACAGGGCGACTGGTGTAAACTAATTTTGGAAAACTTGAATTTCATCTGACAAATGTTATGAAAGATGTTGTGATAGAAATACAGGCATTTAGATCACTTTGGAGGGTATCATATCTTCCATACATTTTAAATTCCATCCTTTGTTCACTTTTCTTTGAATATATTTCCCTACAAACTTTGTGGAATAGAGGCCCATGTAGAATTTTTTTATTTATTTCAGCTAGTAATAATGATCTCAACGCTTAATTGTCTTTTATTACGTTTACAATGTGGAAAAGTGTTTGTTGAGACAATGAATACATGTACTTTTACCGATGATTCTGCCTATGTTGGGGAATGGTAAGATATGTCTTTCGAGTTGCATATCCTTCTTGAGGGAAGTGCCCCGTATTAACCTTTTGGTGAGGAGGATTCTCTTCCTTCCAAGGTTTTTCTAAATCATATACGTGTCCAATTTTCCTACGAACTTTTCAATAATTTTCTCTGTTAATATGCCCTTGTTAGTTTTAGCTTCTTCTAAAAAGTTTTAGTTTATAATTTTTAAGGTAACAGTTCATATTATTCCTTTTGGGTTAATTATGGTTAAATAACCGTGGGTTATTTTATATTTATAACCTGGAACATTGCTCATTTTCCTAATTGTAATAATCGTAGTTTTATATATTATCTTGTTTTATACATCCTGTTACTTTTATGGAAAATGATTGGTTCTATAAAAAATTAAAATTTATTCACTTAACATTAAACTGGCCTAATTTTCACCCCAATATTTTTTTTACAATCCAGCTGGCTATATTATACTCTCCAAAGTAAGAAGAGAATGATATTGGTTGAATAAAGGCCCAAGGACAACGAAAGTTACCTACTACACTTGACAAATACACTTTTTATTGGAAAATGATATAAGTATAATATTATTTAGGTTATAGTTCTTGCAAATACTCGACTTAATATTACCAATGTGACTCATGTAATTTTAGCAATTATGTTGAGGTAGCCAAAAAAATCTAATTATTTTACTATATAAAAAGATTTCCATCTTTCTATTGAACAGGCTTTCAGTTGTATGATATACGTTACCTTTGTAATGAACGTAACGTATCTGCCGTGTTTGTCTCATTTCACATTTTATAAAACCTTGAGCTAAAAACCATAAGCATAGGTCAATCATTATATTTGAACATATATAATTCATATAATCGTCAAAAATATAATAAAATTAAAACCTTGGTTGGCGGGTATTTACAAGAACATCTTCGATATCGCTCTCAAAAGTTAAAAAATATATTTTAGTTCTAGGTCACTTCATAAATACAGCGCTAATGAAGATAATTACCGACTATTACTTGTTTTTTAGTAAAGGCGGTTGTAATTAACGTGTAACAGACCATAATTTTTGTATCACTTTCCACACGCATGAAGCTATTCACGATCGTGTCCTAAATCGATTTAGAAAAAAAAATTTGATCGATATATCAAATAGCGCAATATGAATAAATACCTAGCTTATGGATTCTTTATTGTAACCCAAAAAGTCAAATTTACTTGCTAAAGATAAAAAAGCAACCACACTTTACTGAGAAATTAGGCCATTAAATGGGTATTAGACCTAGCATAAGAAGGATCGGTAGTCTAATTCCCATCATTTCTTTTCCATGAATTAAGAACATGATAATATTGTCTTATCTTAGCTAAAAATAGACAAGAAATCTACATATAATTTAGAGTCTGAGAAGCTTCAAGCAAACCGACCAACTACTTCATATATTATGAATTAAAATTAGGGAGAAAATATGCTGCTATAAATTAAAATGAAGCTTACAAAAATTTAATATTATACATATTGCGACACAAAGATTATTCATGTAAAATTACAAACATAAAGCACACAAATTATCGAGTTTATCCATTACAGTTAGTTAACCATTCCATAATAATTAATATTTAGTTATTCCTATACAACCACGTTTCTACATTTTCGCATCAGGTTTCTCAGTGAACTGCTAAAGAGAATTTATTTACAGATATGGAAAAGTGAAAACTAGGTATTTTGAATTACGTTTATACAGTGTATGTGGAGATGATACATAAAGTTTATATGCAAATAAATGCGACGAACAATAGTGAGAAAAACAATGATAGATCAATTAAATTATGTTGGTGAATATCTGCTCCACTGGTTGACTGACCGACAGCAACTTCTGAAAAAAAGGAATCATCATATCATAACCAAATGACTGAAAGTTTGTTGAATATTATTATAAAGTGTTGTAACGGTAAATAAGTTAGAGAGCTAGTGAATAAACAGTAGCAATTTCCTTTAACCACTCGATTGCTAGCACGGACGAAAGATGGAAAATTAAAACTGTAAATACGATACGTGTACTATTACCATGGTACTAATACCATTCAAAAACTATGAACGCAAGAAAAAATAAGAAGGGGTAAGGAAAGTTACAGTTAGGGGAAGTGAATAAGATTAGATGTGTGCCTAATAATAAAACCTAATTACCAGTGTAAATAATAGTGTTTAGTGAAATAAAAAGGTAGATTTCATTAAAGGGACTTACATAGAGAGTATACTTGAGAGAAATGGTGGCAGTACTTATAGCTACGTATGTAAATGTAAAAGTAAGACATGAAAATATTTTAATTCTATCCAATTGAGTTTAACTTAAAAAAATCAGAAGTAGACGGCTCTGATGTGTAGTAAATATTCTTTTGACTTCCACTCATGAGCCTATTTATTTTCCAACATAAACCTTTCTTATGATTTTCACATGATTAGCACAGCTTTCTCTTATAGTACAATATGTGCGGTTTAGAGAGAAAGCAACTTCAACTGGTTCTATCAATATTCTAAATGTTATCAATGAGAAACAATTACACGTTACCTTGTTCAACATTGAACACAAATAAAACATTGATGTTTCGAAATTTAAGAAATTCGGCAGTTAGTGATGTTATATTTGGTTGCATTTGGTCACTGACAATTTTAAAATTTCATCTGTACATAAAACACATTTTTATTTAAACTTTTATCCCATTTTAAATTTCAAGTGGAAATAAGTGTAATACATTTCCCAAGTTAAGATTTAGGCAGAAAAGGTTTGAGAAAGGAAAATAGGGTTTCCTCTATGAGACTTTAAAGCTGATAAACGAATTTGCCATTAATGCAAGTTCAGCAACTATAAAGAAAACCTAGCAATGAGCCAAATAACTTTAATCTCAATTTCATTTCTTCCAATTCCTTTGTTTGTTGTATTTACTCTCTCTTAACTACCGAAAGCAAGCATATTAAATTCTGGTTATCGTTCATAAAGAGTTTCGTAATATTGGTGGGGAAACTATGTGAGCAAACTCAAAACATAAACATTTTACCGATATTTGCTATCAAAAAAAGAACTAGCTAAATATTAGGGCCTAAACGCTTGAAAAAAAACGAAAAGAAATAATGCTAGATTGAATATGAAAGAAAATGTAGAGGGAATTCAAGATTTGTTTCAAAACAAAGTTGGTCCAATACCTATAAAAAATTGGGGGCAAGAATTATAACAGCAAGTCAAATTAAAGCAAAATATACTTGATAATATTTAAGTTTTACACAGTAATTAATTTCTGGAATATAAATATAAGGTTTCGACATGACTATAGTAAATAAACTAACAAATTCTTTTAATATCTGCTTAAATATGTTTTATGTTCTGCCAGTTAAAGCTTCGATCCATGATTTCTTAGACACTTCGTCAGTGTTTAATTAAATATTTTGTAATCTAGCATTTTATATACTAGTGCAGATTAAAAGTTATGCACCTCCCTCTTTAAAACGAATACAAGTTGAGTTTTTAAACCTATGTGAGAACTTTTCTTAGTTTACAGAAAATTAGTGGCCTGGTTATGAAAGGTGAAATAGTATTATTTGATCCCAGCTAAAAGGAAGAGGAAATGTAAATGAGATGAAGAAATAAATTTAGAAAGAGTTAGATTGTCTTTATATCCATAAGTAACAGCAATATGGGAAGAACCTACTCTCCTCCCAATTGTGAAGATGGGGCTTGTGACAAAATGCACTAATCAAAAGATCGGTGAACCTTCACAAATGAAAATCTTACATCATTACAGGAAAAAGAAACTTAGGATCTACAAATTGAAACATTCATAAGTGAGTGAAAGAAATAACCAATGATAAATAATAGACAGAGATGCAAAATGAGAAAACAAAATATGCTTGTTAGAGAAGCAGATGAAGGAACATAAGTTGCAGAAAAGGAGTCGTAATTTATCGCAATCAATCGACATTATAAACTAGTGTTTCACTCAAGTTGGAAGGGATTATAAATTATATCGTCAAAAGTGGTTAAGTTGGAGCTAAATCCCTAGTTGCCCTGCCTATGCGACCCCAAGTTTAGAGTAAACTCGCATAGAGGAATGACGCAGAGAAAGAAAGACAGGTATTTAAGAGAGAGAGAGAGAGAGAGATTGTGTTTCAAAAAAATGTGAGAGAGAGGAAGAGTGAGAGAGCTATTTTTTGTGGGAGTGTAAGAGAGATTGCAATAGAGTGTGGGGAAGAGAATGTTGAGAGTGTGAGAAAGAGATTGTGCGAGAGTGTAGGAGCGATTGTGAGACAGAGTGTGTGAGAATGTTTGAGGGAAAGGTTGTGAGACCGCGGAATTTAGAGAGAATGAGAGAGTGTATGTGAGAGAGAGCGCTGGTAGGAGAGAGATGTTGAGATACAGTGTGAGATAGTAAGTAAGTAAGTGTGAAAGGGAACGTATGAGAGTAAGTGAATCAGAGAAAGTGAATATGAGAGACTGTGAGAGTGAAGGTGAGTGAGTGAGTCAGAGAAAGGGTCAAGGGAGCGGAAGAGAGGTACAGGTTTTACATATCATTGTCAACGAAGCATTGGATAAGCGAAAAAAAACATAAGAGTCATTACAACGCGGGAGAAAATGTATGGGGAACATCAATTTAAAAAGGCTTGCGATAAAATATCGACTGGTTGAAGCTTTGCAAATAGATTACTTAGAAGATATCAGTTCTCCTTTAGAGCGAGCCTATAGTAAAGTAAAGTAAGACAATGCCGTTGATGCTAGTAGGGTCTTTTTCTTGTTTACATCCTTATTTTATGCCTGCCTTCTCACGAGTCTGGTGCATGTAGTAGACAGTGATAAAGAGAGAGTGAAATTCACTTCCGTTCAGGCTAATATGATAATTTCCTTAACTTGGATTGTTGCAGCTTTGACCTTAATCGGAGTAAAGAGTTTTGCATTATATTCATGCAACATATAGCGAGTTGCCAATCTCGAGGTTTTCTCTAACCTTTATTTTATTTGACGGAGACAGCTTGTTAGTTACAACTGAAACCGTTTTCGGAACAAGTAGCTTTTGTTTGTTCAGATGTGGGTCGACTATCAAAACTTACTCTGGCCTGATGATTACTCCATCTTCTAAGAAGATTTACTTAAACTAAAAAAGGTAGAGCCAAATTTAAAATAAGGGCATCCTTCAAGTATTGGGGTATTTTTTCCATGTTATCATTATTTAATAGATATTAATAATTTAAAATATGTTTGTTTTTATACTAATCTTCTAAACTCTCAAATTTGAACCCTGTTCATGACGTTCAGTGGAAATTGTATCAAGATATTTTTACGAATAAAGGTGGAAGAAAATCGGATTATAACTGTTGACTAAATGGCTTAATAACTACCTTCCACTCATTCTGATAAGCATCATCATTTAAAGTAGAAAAAAGTATTTCACAATTGAGGGAATGGATTTCTTACGAACTTTCAGCGCTAAAATCGCAACAAAAATACATTTGGTCAATTATTTACTCTCAAAAAAGGGAAACAATTTCTTAGTCAGATTTTACAGGGAAAGGTGCTCTTTCATAAAGAGAACACGTGACCCTGCTTCACAAGAGATACCTTGCAGAAGGTTAACAAATATTATTGGGAACTAATTAATCATTCTCCGTTAACCAATTTGCTGACGAATTATGTAGTCACCCTCCATTAAAAATTCATTTAGCACACTAATGAGTAATCTTACCTATCACTTTCGATGACGAATTTATTAGACATACCTTATTAACACTTTCGTTTAGAAACTTTTGTTTCATAATCAATTAACAATTTTGATTGAAGACTATTGTGTCATACTCAATTAGCAATTTTGATTTGAAACTAATGAATCTTCTAACATTAACAATTTTGATTGGGAAAAAATGTGTCATCCTCTATTTACGAGTTTTATTAGAACCTCATAGGTCATCCTCTCTTGACAATTCAGATGGGAAACTAATTAGTGATCTTTTAATAACAATTCGTGGAGGAATTACTGACTCATACTTCATTAACAATTTAGATTGGGAACTAATTATTCATCTACCATTAACGAATAAGATAAGGAACAAATGTAATCATCCATTAACAATTTGGATTGGGATCTTTTATGTCATCCCCTATTGACAATGTTAAGTAAGAACTGATACGTCATCTTCCATTATCACTTTCGAAGAAGAACTAAGGACTCATCTTTTAATAACAATTGCGATTCGGAACTAATGAGTAATCTTCCATTAACAATTTCTATGAGGAATTAATTAGTAATACCTTAATAATAATTTGTTTTGTGAACTAATGTCTTATAATGAAATAACAATTTTTATTGAGACCGAGGGTGTCATTTACCAGTAACAGTTTGGATTAAGAACTTATGTATCATCCTTCATTAATAATTTCGTTTGTGAAATAAACGGTCATTCTTTATTAACAAGTTTGATTGGGAATTAATGCATCATACTTAATTGACAATTTCTTTTTGGACCTAATACGTCATCTACCACTAGCAATTTCAAAAAGAAAATGAACGGTTATCCTCTATTAAGAACTTTGATTGTGAAGTAATAAATCATGATCAATTAACACTTTTGATTAGCAACTTGATTCACCCTCTATTAACAATTTCGATTATAAATTACGGGTTCATCCCCCATTCAATAATTTAATTGGCAACTAGTTAGTCTTCCTGAATTAACAATTTTGATTTTCTTAATCAAATTTGTTAATTCAGGAAGACTAATTAGTTTCCAATTAAATTATTACCAATTTTGCATGGGAAATAATGAGTTATCCAGTATTAACAATTTTGATTGTTAACAATATCGATGAGTATTTACTGATCTATCTTAACAATTTCGATTGCAAAACTTATGAATCATCCTCAATTAGGAATTGTGATTCAAATAAATCAGTCATTCTTAATTAATAATTCGAAACTAATAATTCATTTTCCATACTCAACTAACTTAGTCCCATCAGATTCATATTCTTTTAGCAGTTTATTGAATCTCTTAAGAGAATTCGTCATTCTTTTTAGATGGTTTGCAACCTTAAAATCTTTATGAAATCAAACGATATTTACCAACTTAGCATTGAAAGTTATTAGAGAGAAAGTCATGTACTAGAAATTATATTACTAATTAATTTAATAAGTAAATGCATATTTCAATATACCACCAAAGAGTTATTTTAATTTTAATCTATAAAATAATGATAAAAATAAAATAAATGCCGTATGGGATGACCTTATATATTAACTTCACTCCTAATAGAAATAGAGGTAAAAGATAAATGTGCGATCATTTGCTCAATAAGCTTATGCTGCTCTGCGGCTTTTATTACTTTATACAAAATTGTAGCCATTGAACACATTTCCTCTTCGTTATAGAAACTGATGGGTTTAGAAGCCAAAAAATTATTCTATCGGCCAATTTTGCGGAGACATTTTCGTAAATTGGCAATTTGCCCTGCCTCTATCAGCATTTGGAGATTGAGGTAGTTCATTGAAGCTGCTTTAATGCATTACCGGTTCTTTACTACTACTAATATCCCTTTTGTTATTCTACATGTGCTTCTGATGCTTATTTCTACTCCTTTTGCATTGACTCCAATAACTCTCGGAAATTTGATGGTAATCGTTTTAATGACATCATTTAATCAACTCCAACATTTTGATTAAAATAAAAATCCAACATTTAATTTCATAAATATTTATATTACTGTGCAACTAAGAAAACATTAATTATCTTCTCAATATGCATTGCTCTGAAATCAGCATAAATGTAGAATGAACTTTATTATTGAAGATCAAGTGATTATAAAAATTACGTAGATTCAAATGAATTGTGGATTAAAGGCTGCCTTTGATGACGAAGTAACAGAGAAGAAAAGATGGAGTAAGGGGAAAATTAACCTCTTCCTCGATTTATTCAATATGGGTGCATGGAAATTATACCTGATTTCCCATCTATCTCATCTCCTCTAAAATCAATTTAGAAAGCAATATTTCTAGTGATAAAAGATTAGTTACTCGGCATTAGTTAACATGTATCAGTATAACAAAGATGTCCAAAAATGACGAAAGAATAGACTTGTTTTTAAGTGAGGATTTATTTTCTTAAAATAAAAATCTCTGCTTGTTTCTTCCAAACCAACCGCGGTATCAGCTTGAATTTTTCCTGGTCCATAACACAAATTGCGTCGAAGCCTAAATCTAATGATGGCTTTTAAAGCATATTGCATGTTACAAAATACGTAATATTTTTTTAATAGCGCCATTGCTAATGGGGTGTAAGAATCTCGTCACGCTTTGAGAGAAAAGGGGAAACAGAAAATTACCCTTGGAAAGAGTTATTATTTCTTTAATGGGACAGGGGACGAGCGAATGATTTGAGTACGTCCCAGTTTGCCAAGATGATTAGTATTATGAGGTGTAACAAAAGGAAATGGCGGAGGGATACAGGAGGTAGAGAGAGTGCAATTGCATCATAAAGAGAAGAGTGGCAAAGTGGAAGGAGCAAAACGTCTTTACATTGAACAAGTGACCATCGTGCACGATTAGACGCAAGTGGTCTGACCTCTGAGTCAGAGTAGAAAAAAAAGAAAGAAGAGAATGGGTGAAGGAATACATGGGACACAACAAGATATAGAAAGGGTTTATAGATTGCGCGATATAAGACATTCGTTGGTTAGGTTGGTGTTAGTATTACTAAAATAGATTTAATGCTACAAAATAGTAAATAAACTTGGAGAGATATATCAACATAATCCTATAAAGAAATAGTTGATTGCCTCCAAGAAACTTTATATGTTCACTGAGGAAATATAAAGAAAAAGATTAATTAGATGATATATTTCGTTAAAATACAAATTATACTTTATATTAATTAAATTAAATTGTAAATTCTTATTTCTGTATAAATAACTTCAAAAAGTTGTATAAATTCTATTAATACAGTAATAATAAACATGTTCGGAATAGCGCATTACATATATATTTCCGCTAAAATAAACACCAAATTAAAGAAGTATGAAGTTAATTTAATAAAATTTTAATGAAAGTACACCCCTCCTTCCTTCTCTAAAAAACAGAATATAGAATCTTCAAAGAAATAAAAACGCCAAAAACAATATTAATAGAAACCTCAAATTTACGTGGTCACATATTGAAAAGAGAAGGAACAAATAAAAAAAAAGAACAAGTCAAATGAAACATTAATAACATACAGAGCATGAAAAGAGAAGCAATATAAGTACATAGAATAAAAGGAGCCAGATTTTATATATGTAAAAGGAAGAATAAAGTTCGAAAGAATACAACACAATTTACTTCAAAAAAGAGTAATACCCAGAACTAAGAAAAAAACTGGATAAAAAACCTTATTCTTTAGAAACAACACATCAGGATAATGTATTAGACCCTAGAGGCGACCAAATCCACTCACCTTCTACTTTAGGGCCATGATTTAATGGTTGTGGTGGGATAGAGGCGACTGGAGCAGATGTTGTTGGTGCTTCTGTCACACGCCCGGGAAAACAAATAGATGAAACGAAGAGATTAAAAAAATAATTATTGCCATTCTCTAGGATAAACATAGAAGAAAATAAACAGAATACAAATAAATAACACACATACAGTCCTCCCTTCACCAGAGAGAAGGGAGAGGGGAAGAGGATGAGGAGAGAGAGAGAGAGAGAGAATTGAGAGCTAAGAGCAGGATAGAAGAGAATATATATATATATATATATATATATATATTTATATATATATATATATATATATATATATATATATATATATATATATATATATATATATATATATTATATATATATATATATAAAGAAAGAGCAACTACAGGTTCTGTGGGTGATAATACAACCACCACAGGGCTATGCCATTTTTATTTTCTGCCTTTCAAATAAATTTTAAGACAGAAAGAAAGATGCAGAAACCTTGTATAGCTGACTATAAATACATATAGTACAAGAGAAAGAAGAATTAAACGCAAATGAGCAAATGAGACAAGAAACCGGAGTTTTTTAAAGGCAAGAGAGAGGGACATTAGAAGAATCCAGAACCAAAGCGAGTAGAGGGCGGCCCCTTGAAGGCGACCCTTTACCGAGAAGAACCGTAATAGAGTATTGACAGAAAGGGCCCAAATGACTTTGTGCTAAAATTATTCAACAACAAAGAAATTTATTATGTTTTTTAATTCAAATCATTGATTAAAAAACGGCTATTATTCACACGACCAATTAATATAACATCACTAAAATTTACGAGGTCTAGTTTTCTATTTTGAATGATAGAGTACAACAGGGAGTGTATTTGGATCGGACTTTTTATCTATATAAGCTATTGAATATATCTCAGTTAATCTTACCTTTCTTTACACTGAATCGGAATAGATCGGAAGATTCTGACCATCCAAATTTGTTCTCAACTTCAACCTTTATTTCACCTACATCTCCTGGGCTGAGGTTCTTGAAGATGTATCTGATCTGGTAGACACCTTGACGAACTTGAGTCACGTTCTGATTGTTAGGAAAAAACTCCAGAAATATATAGTCCGGAGATTTTTTTGCTTCCGGTGTAATCTGAAACCGAATAAAAGAATCATTCTCTCGATCATCCTCATAATTTTTCTAATTATCGATGTTTCAGTAGAGAACGTATGATTTCAAAATGAGAAGTCATGAGAATGGTGGTGAATAATAATTTCAGAAGCCCATATTTACACTTATAACCAGCTAGGCAGAGAACTTGCCAGATAAATACTTTGTTTCTTACCAACCAGAGAGTAGCTCGGTTGTTCAAATCAAGATCCTGTTGTTTGAGCTATATGAATGCAAATATGAATCTTAAGAAATCGTCACCAGACCTACACAACTAGCACACAGGATTGGTTCTTTTTGTGACAGATCTATTTCACCTTAGATATAACCGTCATATTTAATATAAATGTAGGTTCTATGGGAACATACTGAGGTTTGGTGCCTAATTATTACTTACTTCATTATTTTGGCGAAGAAAAATTAAACTATTTGATTCAACAGGAATATAAGCTCATTGAGAAATAAATCAAAAGGAAGTAGAGAGAAAATTTAGGGGTATGAGAGGAGTGATATATTATAAATTTATTTATGAACTCAACGTTCTTGCAGCCTCAAAGTTGTTTTCATTAGTTTACAGTATAATGTTTTAGATTCATAGTCTTGTGAATAAAATATTTGCTAATATATTTTGTTTTCATTTATATCCAGAAATATAAAAAGTTACCACAAAACTTTTAGCTTGATTGGCATCATTTCGATTGTATGTCCTTAAGTGTATTTCGCATTTCTTTAATTTTGTCATTTTAGCTCAATTTTATTGCAACCATTGCTATAGTATTGTAGTTCCTTTTTCAATCTTCTTATTGCTCTTCCGTTTTTTCGACTTATTTTTGAGTGGAGTCTATCTTGTGATATTAGTTATTCTTTTATTTTCGATAAATCTTGTAACATATTCTTCCCAGTTCAATTAACTTTGCTCCATTTTTTCTACTGTATAATTTAAATTACTGTTTTTTTGCACAGCAAAGTACTTGTTTCTGTCAGGCAGATTATTCTCATCTCATTATTTTCATGTCTCAGTAGCTCTTATTTCATATGTTTGATATGTACATAAAGCCTTGAGGTGCACTGGATAACATTCGTCAGACGCAAATGACTTCTACAGCTTTGCAGCTAGGAATGCATGAAAATTACCAAAACTGCAGAAATAGATTAATGTTAATCCCTATCACATATTTGCTTGGGCATGTATCGCGTGGCTGATCTCGCAAACTGAAATATCCAATCTCCAATGGTGACTCTACAGTGCTCACGCAATAGTTAGGAGTGTGTCTTATTTAATGGAGGTGCATTTCAAGGGTAAATTAAAATCGAAAACCATAAAACTCGAGCCAAAACAGTAGAGGCCTGAATAACGGAACATTTGGGTGAAACATTGTTCCTAAGGTTTTTTTCTCACATTCTTTTAAATCGAACTAAGTAAGCCGGCAGACAGCAATCACCTACTGCGGAAAATAATCCAATGTATGTAGAGTATGAGATAGGAAAACCAAATAAGATAATAGTCTCCCCTGATGTCCAAGAATAAAATCAAACATTCACCAACATATTTATTAATTTGTAAATGCATAAGAGGAAATGTTCTGACTATCCACTTGTTAAACAAAGCAAAGAATCATATCTCGTTGTGTTTATCTAAGTGTGAATTTATTATCCAAATGTAAGCAATAAGAATCAGGGCTGGTATCCTCTCGTAAATCAAGAGTGTGGCTCAACTCACTTAGCAAAACAGGGCATTGTAAGGTTCCATTATAATGGAGGAAGACCAAAGTCGGCAGCTTTCAGTGTCCATGCGGTAAGTTATGGCTGCTACTAGATTAAGGTTTTAGCTAGAGAATAAAAAAGGGCAATATCTAAGACACAACCATAGAAACACTATTATTCAATAAAACTTTCTAGCTCGCAAGAGCACTAAATATTTAGAAGGCGAAAGAGAAACTTATCGTGTAGAAATGGAAGTGAACTCAGATAAAGATAGGAAAGCATACCGAAACGCTTTGACAAAATCTGCAAGGGCTGGACCTATAATACACTCAAGGAGGTTGTCTAAGTTTCAATTTTCTAATAAGTTTCCGGGATATGGTAGCTCACTCTTAAGATTAGATAGATTTCAGCCACATAAATAGTGTCTGATTTTAGAATGTAAACTTCTTTTGATAGCGTCTTAAATTAATATTACCTTGGGAGGCAAGCACGCGATGCCGAGCCAGAACAATACTATGGTCTTTTAGCTAAACTCGTGTACAATACCTATACCTTAAACAAAGCTAGAATACACAGGAAAAACGAATAACTCGAAAAATCCCCAATTTTCATTGCGTTGTTAAGACTTCTGCTTTATCCCTTTAAATTTCAACTTTCCACCCTTTAAGGTATGTTTGCTATTGTGTGTGTTAATAAGAAGTCATTAAAATCGTATCTAGCGGAAAACTAATTGTTTATTTTTAATAAGTCATGCAGTACCTCCAATTATTGTCACACTTCAAAAACTCTTGATAATGCAATCGTTCATATTTTATCCAAACAGATATTTAATTATCAAAGCATGCATCATTATCAAATTTCTTAAAAAAAAATGATTATCAAACTTTAAACTCTACTAACATTTCCATAGTGCAAAATTAATTAAATTATTATCTAAACCTTTTACCATATTCCTTAAATAATTTCATATCCACTAGCGATGGATTCCGAAACGACGCTGAAAAAAGAAACAATCTTTATTTCAAACAAAATTTAATTAATCTCTAATCGTTTATTTCGTCTTTGCCAAACACCTAACTAATACTTTGGTAACCTATCTCAAATCTTCTCTACAATATTTTACCAACAATATAATTCGCTAGCAAAACTTAAAATTTACAGTATTAATTCCCACTGTTTTATTGTCGATATTTGTTTCGTTTCTTAGGAGCTTTATCCAACTAGAACATATTTGTGAAACAAACTTCAATTTATTTCTCAATTCGTATTTATTTGTAGAAATTATCATCAGTTATACAAAGCTTTAAGGCATTACGTACATATGTGTTTAAATATGGCCAAACATATGATACGTATATTGCAGCCGATTACTACGCACAAAAAAGATCGATATCAACTTGAGTAAACAGAGATTAGGTATACTTAAACATATCGGTTGGATTATAGGACATTGTTGTTGCTTTATTGCCTTCTACCACCATCTGCTACCTTCCACTCCCCTCTTTCTTTTCTTATTTATTCTCTATTCTTGCGCCTCTTTTATCTTATTTTTTCTATTTTATATCTTTCATTCATACATTTTTACCTATATTTTTTCTTTATATTCCTACTCCAAGTCTATCCTGCTTTTTCAATATGCAATTAGTCGCCAAACCAAATTCCTCTCCTAATACCAGACATGTAATAAAATAATGATAATAACAATATCCTGCTGATGCCTGTTCGAAGAGACTACAATAATAGATTGAATTTAATACAATTTACTGGTAAAAAATTCGAAAAGAATGGATTGGCGAACATCAATGCAGGGCATGTTAACCCCCCTCATTTTAATCCTATCTTTGCTAAAATATAAGAATCAGTTCACCATAACACCACAACATTTCCTTCTCTCTTCCTTCCTCAATTATCAGAGGGCTAAGGTAACCTTGCATCAACACTTGATAAGTTACCTGGCACCATCAGTTCCCTTAATTATCACATGGTTTGTCCTGGCAAGGCTCCAGCCAAAAAACCTTGTCGTCTGCCATTATCCGCCATTTATTTCTCACTAGGATTGAATCAATTCGAAATATAAACATCTAAATTATTACGTTCGTCCATCGATCTCTTTGATTTTGACAGGCTAGGGTGGCCACGAATGAGCGCTGCAAATATTACATTCCATCCTCAGTAATCCCATATATACCCTACATTAGGGGAGGTGTGCATTTATGCGGCAATAATAACTATTATGCTGTTGCCCAGGGGTGCCAGGAATTACGACTCGCGGGTGACTATACATTTGGAAAGGAAAATAGGCTGATGTTTTGTAAGAAAGTGCAGAGGCAATGCCCCTTCCAGTTGTGGGTTAAAAGCACAACAAAAGCAAATGGACAGGCTCGCGTGAATGGTGCTCTTCGATAGGTTGGAATATTCCACCTGGGACTGAAGTAGAAGGGGTTGTACCACTGGGCAGGATCAATGAGACCGCAGAGCGAAAAAGGAGAATTCATTTGTTCCTTTTAGCTAACTGCATGTAAAATTTCCCTTGGTTTAAAATCTTCCAGTATGTATCCTTCATCTTTGTGGTCTTCCAGAGTCTTTTCCTAAAGTCATTTTCCAAACCCGCGTTTGATTTTTTTGTGATCTCTAGTTTTACATTTAGTGAAATGTTTCATCTGGTACATAAAACTGATCTATACAAATTGGAGACAATCTCCGTGTTTAGGAAGAGAAATTGATTCTTTTTTTCTACACCAGCACATTACCTTTAAAATTTAGGTGGCTGCTAATTTGCATAACTAAAGCCTCTTCCAGGTCACTCACTTTTTTAACTATATTTAACAACTTTTCTCCTTATCGAGGAATGGCATAGCCGATGTGCATCAACATGCAATACTTATTGGCATCTACCTAGCCTCAGAGTACTCTCCTAACTTGTGAAGGCTGTATTTTAGACTTTCCACTCCTTCGTGTGTCTTTAGACCTCCTCCTAATTTAGTATTTTCCGCAAAGTTGGATATCTAGCAAAGCAATTCATTGTATATATCATTACTATATATGAAAAATAAGACAGAACCGAGCAGGGAACGGTGGTGAATCAAAGTACTTAATGAGGCCCATCTCCAAGCTAGCCTGTTGATACACATACTTTGTCGACGTCCTGACCACCAGTTCTTAATCCAGTTAATCACTCAACCGGTGATGCTAACCACGGGGACATTACACATCAACCTACGGTGTGGAAACTTATCACATGCCTTTTTAAAGTTCAGGTATAAGGTGCTCGCAATACGCTTAAGATCGTACTAAACGAGAATGCCATGAAAGAATTCTATTAAATTGTTTAATCACAATCGGTTTTTGCAAAACCCGTGTTGGGAATCTAGGATCAAGTTCTTTATTTCTAGGTGTTTTACTATGCTATCTGCGATTATGCTCTCTAGCACTTTTCCCACAACGGAAGTCAGACAAATATCTAATTCACGTCCAATGTCCTCCAGTCCTCTAGCGTCTACCCTGTTTCTAATGGTTCATTAAAGTTCGCAGTACGTTGTGGCAAAACTTCTCCGCTCACTTCACGAAGGGTTCTAGCAAGAAAGCTATCTGTAAGAGGAGATTTGTACGAGTTAGGTTTTTTATTCTAGTCTCAATTTCCTGAACGTCTAATATTATCACGCTAAGGTTATCCCTGTCTTCGAGATACACCCTATCTCCTCAGAGGGACCCTATTCTTCTATTGTAAACACCGAGGTGAAGTAGTCGTTCAGGATGGTAGCGATAGACAAGCTCGATTTTTGAAAAAAGCTAACGTTATTTCTCAGCGGGCATATGTAATAGTAAACTGGTTTGCACTTGTTTACGGGGAGGAAGAATTCTTTCATTTTATTTTTACAGAGAGACGTGACCCAAAGTTTTTCGTTGCGCTTAGCTTAGCGCACCAGTGTTTGAAAAGTTTTAATATTTTTCTGAACTGCAGAATTTTTTGTTGCTTAAAATTCTTTTCCAATTAACGTGGCTGTTTTCTGTTGCGAATTGCTCAGGCGATGCTGCGATTGAACCATTTCGGTAAGAGGATTTTTCATTCACACTTTTGGGAAAACAACCATAGACTGCAGTTCCATTTAGCGGCCTTTGAATCTCAGCCAGTTGGCTGAGGTACTTTAAATACTCACAAGTTCCATTTAACATATCGCATCCCGATGAAGGTGGTAGTTCACGAGTCGGTAATCAGATTTGTAGGCAGCAACGCGAGACGGACTTCCTCAGGGAGCACTTATAGTAAAGAAGTCTGGTCGATGATCGCATGCACCCAGAAAATCACCCATGCTCAGTCAGAGACTATGTCTTCATCGGTGTCGAACACCAAGTCCGACAAGTTCTCACTACTCTCAGGCTCTTTGACCCACTGCGTCATAAAGTTGTTATCAGAAACCTCGATTAGTCGACTTCCCATCCCATTGCACCACCTTTCATTAAACTAAATTACATGACAGTTAAAATGGTCTTTTATTAAACTTTGGGCTATTCCACCAACTCGGCTAGTTTAGATAAGTGGTTTCATTCTGGGTCATCAGGCTGTCTTTGCGGCCTGTATACCACCACAAATTGCTATGGGGAGCAATCAAGTTTTGAATCTATTCCCATTATCTCAAGGACACTTATAACTTTGTAAATGAGAGCGAGAAAGAGAGTTGTGGACGTAAAACGATACTCCGCCCCCTTCTCGATTGGGATTATTGCGGTAGAACATCGTGTAACTCTGAATCATATACTACTCACACATTAACTCTGGTGTGTCAGAAGCAAGGCGTCACTGATGGCAACATCGTCTATTCGGGTGCACTTCACAAAACTAACACAAGGTCGTTCCCTTGATTCGTATTGGCCTAGCTTTGAAGGGACGACATTTAAAGGAAAGCAGGCTATTTCACGTCATTAACCTATCGTAAGTCCCTCATGTACGGTCGAGTTGTTTTTCCCAGTAACAGACACTTCAGGAGAGTGATACCTGTGTTCCACTTACCTGCTCAATTAGAACCCTGGATTCTCTTCGCCTCTAGAGGTCACGATTCTCCCCTTGGCTAGAGATACAGCGTGTTTGACAATGCAAGAGGCCCATAAGTTTATTTCTCTCCTTTCATAGGAGACCTGTTTCTCCTCAGTGCAGGAGTTCTTATTTCTCTCGAATTGAGGTGTGGTGGGTTCACCAAAGACGGGGGCCTCCGCACCTACCTCCAGCGATTCTAATCTTGTTAACCAGTAAGCCCCGTGCAATCATTATTAACGTGAGAGTGTTTTAATCGATAAAATCGGCCAGAGCTCTCGGTCGGTCATGCTATCGGTCGGTCATGCGCGAAGATCATCCGCAGTGGTCATTGCATTCATCGTGATGGTTTCAGTGTTTCTTACCTTTCCTCCTCGAGTAAAATATCGTTTCTACTCATCATCGAGAAGAGGACCGAATTCCTGGAGGTTATCCTGAACTTCTCTACCTCTCTCTCGACTACCTCGTTGCATCAGACCTGCCAGAGGTATCCAGGACATTTCCCGAGGTGTCTCCACATGCTTCGGACTTTGAGCAGAGCGTAGAGCTTTATAGAAACATTGCTTTTTCGCATCTGTGCTCACCAAGGATTTTGCCGACTCACTTGGTGCTGCTGGAGCAAATCCCCTTCTGTACCCTTTCTTTTGATTTACATTTTTTATTACAAGGGCCCACCATAGGTGAGACCTCTTTTTCCCTAGTAGTCCTCAAGAAATCTTTTGTGGAAACAGCAACTGGCTGGGGTCTACTCTCTTCCCCTTCCACTTCATTTCTCTTTCCCTCCACAGAGGAAACGGTACCACAAATTCCATGACCAGAATTACTATGATTATTCTCCTTCACCCCCTATCTCTCTCTGTTTCTCTCCTTTGGTCTCTCGCACTTCCAGCTATGAACTCATGAACTCATGGGGCTAAGGTGTCCAGCCACCTTCCAAACGTGACTGAGTTAATTTCTCACTTCCGTCAACTCTAGGAGTTCGTTTCCTTATAATTACCCAACGTCATCTCCTACAAAAGTTATCTCGACATGATTCCGCTCCTCCACCTCCCTTTCAAACACGATCTAGCAGAACATACAGATGTTCTCTGCTCTGATATATTTAAAGTTCACATCTCTGAAGTCTAGGCACCAAAGAGTACTTATATACCTGCCATTGAACTTTCAATTTCTATGTTCGTCGCATGCTGCCTCTATCCCTAAATTATGTGTGATTTGTATACTAGTAAGAAATTCATCTAACTTATGTGACTGTATGTATTTATTTGATGTGTTTGTGTATTAGAAAGGAAGAAAACGAGAAGGGCTGAGCATAAATGGGTGTATGTGTGTATCTGCATGTGTATCATTCGTGTTCCTCTTACTAATATGACTGTGTCAGAGATGCGTATTTGTTTGTTGTGTGCACAAAAAGAGCAAATGGCAATGATTTGAAACAAAATTTCTTAGCTTGAATGTCATGTAAACAGGAAGTAGGTGATGAAACTGCAAAAATTAGTCACGGGCCCATGAATATATCAACACGCACAGAAAATCTCAATGAAAAAAGTAAGTGGAATGAAATAAATTCAATTAATAAAAAAGTGAGATAAATAAAAGAATAAAAATAAAATTAATGAAACTATAAATGATTAATTTAAAACACCTGGCCGGTTAATATAAATTTATATATAAAAATAAATAAATATAAATCAAACGGAGCTGAAAACATTAATATTCGGGGCAGTCACTATTAATAATCTAAAAGATGACAAAGGCATATAGAACTTTGAATATATTTCAGAGAGGAGAGAGTCGGGTGGACACGTCTGATCGCCACAAGATCTCGAAAGTGAGAGAGAGAGTGCCAGCTAGTGAGATAAAGAGAGTGTGAGAGAAAGTGAATTAATAATATGAGTATGTGTGATAGATTGAGGAATAGAGATAGAGAAAATAAGATAAACAGAATTTGATATAGAGTATGATTGTGAGACTTTTTATCAGAGCAAGGGGGTTTGATGAAAGTGAAAGAGAATATGAGAGAGGGTGGGTTAGATATAGTTTTCTACGTGTGAGTGAGATTATGTGAGAGGTGGCGTGAAAGACAGAGAGGGAAAGACAGAATGTTAGAAACAAAGTGTGAGAGAGGTTGTGATAGAGAGTGATATTGAGAGCGATTAAGAGAGATAAAGTGAGACAGTGTGTGAGAGAGTGTGTTTAAAAGAGTTTGTATTATATTTAGTGCGGAATAGAGAGTGTGAGTTGGTTAGGGCTTTAGAGAGAGTGAGAGAGAGAAAGTTGAAGAGAGTATGAATGAGACAATGAGAGAGACATTGAGAGAAATTATGAGGGAGAAAGCAAGAGATAGTGTGTGAGAGCGATATTGTGAGACAGAATTAGAAATAGAGAATATAAGAGAGAGAGTGCGTGAGAGAGTGTGAGATAGAGAGTAGAAGAGAGAGAGTGTGTGAGAGAGTGTATGGTTCGTGAGAGTGTAGGAGTGAGAGAGAGAGAGAGTGAGAATGTGTGTGAGAAAGATATTGTCTGAGAGAGAGCTACAAGGAGCTACAAGGATAGAAAGTACCCTAGAAGTCCTTACGGTCCATTCAGAGAGGGTATCTTTGGATAGCAGTCAAGCAGGCACAGTTCTGCTCAAGGGCTACGTGTCCAAACGGCCACTTTTCAAAACATTGTCCACTCTTGACTTCAACTGATCAACATAATTGCTGTTGACAACTTCCACTGGTAGTGCATTCCAGCTAACGCAGATGCTGTATGTGAAAAATTTACCACACAGATCACGGTTGTAACGCTTTAGTTCAAGTTTATATCCCTGATTTCTCGTTCTGCCCTCACTAAGTTGGAAAACATGCGTGTAGTCTACATTGTTGAAGCCTCGAAGTATTTTAAACAGCTTGATAAGCTGACCACGCATTCTCCGAGTCTCCAACGAGAACATATCTATACCCTTAATATATCGTCATAACCTTTGTATCTGGTAGAGGGAATCAGCTTAGTTGCTCTAGATTGCACAGGTTCCAATCTCGAATATCCTTTCGAACGAAGGACTCCAAAATTGTACGGCATACTCCAGGTACGGTCGGACAAGTGAGTTGTACAAACACAGTATTATCTGCTTGTTCCGATATCTAAACTGGTGCTTTAGGTAGCCTAGGATCATTTGGGCCTTTTTCTCCGCCTCAATGCACTTTTTCGAGAACTTGTTGTCACTAGTAATTGTTACACCCAAGTCCTTCTCAGTGTCGGTGGATGCAATAACAGTGCCCTTAAGGATATACTGAGATTGGGGGTTTCGGTGCCTGATATGAATCACTTTGTATTTGTTCGCGTTAAATGGCATTTGCCACGTGTCCGACCACTCCCCAATATTCAGAAGATCATCTTGAAGGTGGGCAGTATTTTCTTCTTTCGCGACGTTCATACCAAGCTTGGTATCATCGGCAAATTTAGAAATCTTGGCAACCATGTCACCGTCCATGTTGTTGACGTAGATGATGAATAGTAGTGGTATAATGACAGAACCTTGATTAACATCGCTAGTAACGGGCACCCACTCAGAGAAGCCTGTCCATTAAACACTACCCGTTGCCGTCTGCTACATTTCCCTCCACGCCCAGCGCACGCCCTTTCCAAAGGAGGAGGCGGTGTAGTACATTATCGAAGGCTTTTTGAAAGTCTAAGTAGATAACATCCACCTCCTTATCCCGGTCATGCTCTTTAAAAACAAGGTCGAAGAATTCCACAAGATTCGTTAGATATGACCCGTGCCTTCAGAACCCATGCAGAGAACTCCTCAATCGCAAGTTATACTCTAAATATGGCGTCACTTTGTCCACCAAGATGCTTTCCATGATTTTACTGACTATTGAGCTTAAGCTAATAGGTTGGTCGTTCGACGGCTGCTTAGGGTCTTTTGTTTTGAGGATAGGAGTTATCTCCGCTTCACGCCAGTGTCTAGGAACGCATCCGGTTCAGATTTACATTTGAAGATTGTGATCAAATGTCGTGACACTTCATCGCGCACTTCTTCGAACACTATAGGTAGAAACCAGTCCGACCAGGGACTTATTCGTCCTTAGATTAGTGATCCTTTTTTCTATTTCTCCTTGAGTGAAGTCCATTTCCTCTAGCTTTTCACCCAATTAAAAATCTGTGGGCTGGGAGATGGGACAACTCTCTTTAGTAAACACAAAAGAGAAGTAGGCGTTGAGGAGGGTAGCATTTTCTGCATCTGAGTGCTTTAATGCCCCCTCCTCATTCAGCAAAGGTCCAATCGTGCGATGGATTTGCTTACGGCTGTTTACATAAGCAAAGAAATCCATGGTATTCTACTTGCAATGTGTTGCGACTCTCAGCTCCTCGGCACGCTTTGCCGCCCTTATACTGGACTTCATTCTCCTAGCTAGCCTACGCTACTCGTCAAAGTTTCTAGAAATCTTTAACTGCCGTTACACCGTTCTTTTTTCCCTCAGGAGTTGACCAATTTCTAGATTAAACCACTTTGGTTGAACAAAAGACTGACCTTGGCTTTTCAAAGGGATGAATCGTGATTAAAGACTCATGAATGTAGAATCCAGCACCAAGACCTGCAAAGTCTGCTCTTCTTAAATCAAGTTTCCTCGATTCACTCTTCGCAGACTCTACTTTGGGGACATTGACTCTAAATATATCTCGTTGCTGATTACTGCCACCGAGCTCTTGGCCTACAGAGAGATCCTCAACCATGTCATCCTGAGAGGTGAAACCCAAGTTGAGGGTATTATTGGCTCTCGTCGAATCTCTCACCCATTGAGTTAGTAACTCGTTGTTTGTGAACTCCAGGAGTAGTGCTTTCTCGCCACAGGTTTTTCTGGTTCCCAGTTAACATGGGTGTTAAAATAACCCATGACGATACATACTCTGTCTTGTACAAATTTACCCAGCAGCCTGTAGTAATCCCTGTACTTTTCAACGAGTTGAGTAGGGGGTCTGCAAAGCAGCAGGGTCCGGTATTTGTCAGGACCTATGGGTATGTCAACATTTAGTAGTTTGTCGAAATATACAATGTTGCAGAACGTCGATTTAAGCCTATCCTTGAGATACAACATCACACCGACCCCCTCTCTGCCTGGCCTATCTTTTTGGAAGAGTTGGTAACTGGGATTGTGAATTCAACTTCAAAATCTTGATTTGAGGTTTTTACCAACGACTGTGTTATGGCTACCATTTCAAGTTCTTCCGTCACTACGAGGCCACGAAGTTCAAGGAACTTGTCTCTGATTTACCTCACATTAAACAAAAGAACTTTAATGGATTTCCCAAATGTAGGAATACCTACGCTCTTCCGTTTCACGTCTTACTTGTCTCTCTCTTCTCTTTTGGTGTTATGTTGGTACCCTTTCGAGCGACCTCAGTGAAGGTCGTTACAGGGGTGAGTTTGGCGTACTGGCTCACGTCCGCCTTTACTCTGGGCCGGACCGTCCTTTGAGTCAGCTCAACGACATCTTGTATCAGATTTGAGAGTACAGCCTTTCCTTTAAAGAAAGGTGCGCCTCATTCCTTTGGTAGAGATCGTTCCATCAAAGATGCGGTAGGGGTAAACCAAAAACACCCCTTTCGACGTACATAAATCTGCTAGTCGTCGGTTCAAGGCAACGTTCCTCGAGTGAGCGATCCGGATAGGAACCTCTTTTCGGGAGCATCCCGACCAAGACATGTCTGCGGGTTTTCAACCCACAGTCATCCACAGCCCCCATGACCGTCTGAACGATCTCGCCTGTAGGGCCTACCCTACCTCCTTGAGGTAGAGGTCGTTGCCACTTACCATCAGGGCAACGACGGAACTCTCAGAAATCTGAGGTTTCTCATCCTCTACACTTATTTGGTGGTTACCACGTCCTGGGATGCAGCTTACTCTCACGCTGGTGCGAAGGCGTGCCACTGGCATGGATTGTAAATCCCTTGATTGAGAATCACCGATAAGGACAACCCTCGCACATTTGGCTGCAGACGAGAAAGTCTTCCTTTTCTTAAGCCACTTCTCAGTTTCCTCTTTCTTCTGCATATTTTTCTTCTTTTTCTTCTTCTTTTTTCATCTCTTCTTCTGGTTTAAATTCTGTTTCTGCCTTCTCTTCTTCTGATTCTACTTTCTCTTCCTTATTCTTTCCTTTCTTCCTCTTTCTATTCTGCTTTTTGGCCCGTTGCTCCAGTCCTACAGCGGGTGACTTCAGCTCTGTGCGTTAAAAGGCTGGTGTGGCACTGACGATGCAGTGCTCGCTTCTTGGGAGAGGGTCTCGTCGGCGGATCCGCCGACGTTGGTGAGAGATACATTAGTAGCTGACTGGACCTCTAATCTTGACGACAACTCGACGATCCTGTCCTCGAGACGACAAAGCTGACGCGCGTGTTTAGAATCTATGTTCTGCAGCTTTCTCTCTAGCTCTTTTTATTTTCCCTTAGATGATCTATATAGATTATAGAGCTTTGGCACTTCTCCTTTAAGGACATACTCAGTGCAGGTACTTGCCGGGTGGCATCTGGAGTAACACGCCTCCGGAAAGTCCACGCGCCATTTGTCCTTTTTGCAGACTGAACATGTGTATTTAGGAGCAGCCGGTCCTTTCTTTCTATTCATGCTGAGCACTTTATATCTCTGAATACTTTGCGACCGCTCAATGAAAAAAGGGGAGTTGGTGAGTTCGCCCCGCGTGACTCGCTCCCGCCTATCCATTGGAGACGTTTCAGATCTTTCAGAAGGCAAGCTCCATGTGCTGCCGTTCGTCCGACCGAGTCTTCAAACCTCGGCGTGCCGTGGATCCCAACCATGAAGCACTGACAGTCCCCTAAGGAGCCATCGAATTCTTAGCAGGGAAACAACAGAGCACGCCCCGTAATAAAATCCTACTACTTCCCTTCACGACGGCTAGGATCTCGGAGTAGCGTTCAATGGATATCCCGCCACACTAAGAGACTCGACCCAAGGCTTTTTATTGGCCTGGCAACCAACCGGGAGAACAAAGGGCCGTTACCTCGGACCACTGCTACCAGAGGCACCCGTCAATGGTCACTGGAAATAGTCAATAATTACGCGCCAGGGAAGGGGTTAACGGGGCACTATCCTCATCCGATTCATCGTGTTCAACGACTAGGACACCTCTAATCCTAGTCTCTCGCAACCAGTAGGTGTTAAGAGGTGTTGTTTATAGAAGTTCCAAAGCCTCTATTCTGACGCATTAGGAATCTGCCAGATTCTTAGATGTAGATAGAGGGAAAAAAGGGTAATAGTGATATGATAGGAGTAGTGATTTTTTTTTGTATAATAAGTGAAAAAGATAGTATAAAAGTGAAATTGGAAAAGGATAGAGTAGAAAAAGGTCGTTTCCGACCAAATCGACAAGGGAAACCTACCAGGGGTACCTAGAAGAGAAGTACCCCAGCTAACATAGCTGTAAAGGTCAAAGGTACACAGAAGCTCTCTTCCCGTAAAAAGGTGGCGTCACCTCTCTCTCTACTTTCTCGAGAGAGAAAGAGAACTGTTGGTTACATGGTGTGAAAGAGAATCTAAGTATTTAAGAGAGAGTGTGAAACAGAGTGTGAAAGAGAGAAATGGTGTGTGAGAAAGATGGTGTGAAAGAGAACCTAAGTGTGTAAGAGAGAGTAGGAGAAAGTGTGAAATAGAGGGAGAGAATGTGTGAAAGAAAGAACGTCTAAGATATTGACAGTGTGAGAGAGAATCAGTGACAGTGAGAGGCAGAAGGTTGTGTGAGGTTATTGTCACTGTGATTAAGAGAAAGTGTTACATAGTGTAAAGTGAAGTATATGGGAGAAAGTACGAGAAAATGTAAAACATACTGTGTTTGAGAGATTTGTTAGAGTAAGAAAGAGATAGAGATAGTTTTTGAGATTGTTTAAGAGAGTACACGCGAGAGATAGAGACCTAGTAATAAAAATGAGAGAGAGATAGTGTAAAAGTGAGATAGAGAGATAATAAAAACAGAGAAGCCTATTAAATTTAAGCAACTCCACCTTCCACCGGTGATTTTGAATCGCGTTACGGTCAGGGTTAAAATACATCGTGTAGTCAAGATTTCTAAAGCCCTTAAGAATTTTGAAAGTTTTTATTAGACGACCGAGTAGTGCAAGAGAGTAATAGTGAGAGAGAGAGAGGGAGAGAGACTTTGTGAAGGAAATTACATTTAGTCTAAGAGAGAGTGAGAGAGAGAGGATGTAATAGAGATAGAGTAAGTGCGCGAGAGTATGAGATAGAACGTGATAGTGCAAGTGAGAGCTAAAGAGAGAGCAAATGATAGAGTGAGAGTAATAAAGAGTTAGTCTTAGAGAGAGTGTGTGTAAGAGAGTGAGAGAGAGATTTGAGGGAGATGTGTGAGTGAGCGAAATGTACTTAGTATAATATTGAGAGTGTGCGAGAGAGTATGAACAAAAGAGAGGGAGAGAGAATGTATTAGAGAGTTATTGTGAGAAAGAGTGAGGAAGAGATGGCTACAGAGGGTCATAAAGAGTGAGAGAAAGATTGAGATAGATAGTAAGAGCGAGTATTAGGAGCATGCAAGAGCGAAGGAGAGAGAGCTTGAGATAGGGTGTGTAAAAGGATGAAAGAGTGTGACAAAAGGATGGTGTGTGATTGAGAGAATGTATGAGAGAAATCGAGCAAGGGACAGGGAAAGAGATATTCAGAGATAATGATTTAGAGAGAGTAATAAAGAGAATATCAAATTTAGCTTTAGAGATAGAGTGAGAGAGAGAGAAAGAGAAAGAGATAATGAGCGATAAAAAGAATGAGAAAGAGAGTGATAATGAGAGGGATAGAGAGATAGATAGTGTGAAAGACAGAGAAATACATATAGAGTGTCAGAGATAGAGACCCTGGGAAAGAATGTCAGAGTGTGTGAGAGATATTGTGATAAAGAGAGTATGATAGAGAGTCTAAGCAAGAGATGGTGTGATTAGAGAGAGGGGGGAGGGAGAAGGCGTTTAAAAGAAAGAAAGTGTGAGAGAGAAAGTATTGGAGAGAGTGTGAGAGAGAATGAGAGAGACTGAGACAATTAAATGTTTTTCAAAAATATACCTAATACTCTAAAATTCATGTATAATCTATTATTTTAATATACATACAAACATGCAGAAAGGCGAAATAGAGACAGGATAGAAATATGATTACAATCCCAAATATAATTTTATGATACATGGGATTGAAAAAATCTCACCTTTTTGTATTTATACCGATATTTGATTAAAGGTGACGTTGTTTCTGTGGTCCAAACCAGGGTGTACGAGTCATTCAGTGTACCATTTCTGCTGCTCGTAATCTGTGGTTTACTGGGAAGACCTGGAAAAACCAGAAAAATTTTACCCGTGATCAAACATCTGTTTTGAAGAAATGCTTATGGTTGATAAAACCGGTCTGCGTGATTTTTGATGTCTGAAATGCTATAAACGATTCTTTATTAAATATTTGCGCTGAATTCAAATCCGCAATCAATATTTGCGGTTAAAGTCATCATTTTTCTATAACATTGTTTTTTTATTTATGCATTTTTCACATTTCAATGCAGCTTTTTAAGTAAGTGCTGTATTTTTCTATGTTTTCCATAAAGATTTCTCTAATAACTAGATTTTGGGGGGAGAAAGTAGGCAGAGAAATCGGTATCACAAGATTAGAGCTATACATTATTGAAAAAAATCACTCAGAATGATTAGAAAATGAAAAACTGCCCCTATAGGTTTCGCTACTAACCTGGAATAGCAGAAGTTATGTTATAGTCGTTAGGATGATCTCATTAAAGGATATAATGATAATATTGATGTAGTTAGATGGATTTTTATAGTTTTAATATATAAATATACGTTTAAATTGTAATATTAATCAATGTGACTGCCCTCGGCGGCAAGCATTCACTGCAGGCGAGATCGGAATGCTGCGCAGTGGGTTTAGACTATTTCCTTTTCATGCTTGCCCACACGCGTTTAACGGAGGATTTCAACTCGTTAACGTTGCCAAGAGGGAATTAACACGCTTTTCCCTCAAGATGAAACCACAAGCTTTAGTAGAGGAAATTGAGGTCGGGCGACTGCGGAAGCCAAAATTCCTTGGACTAATAACATCATTACGACCACCACCACTCTTGCACGGTTCCTACCCAGGTAAGGAGATTCATAGACAAAATTTCCCTCTAACCGACCACGTACCACACTGGTGGAATCTTTTCGGCATTCAGACACACGATGTCTAACATGATCATAAAGGCCGATGCTTTGGGCTTGATTCGTAACGGACTTGGAGACGTTCTGGCTGAAGCTTACCACGTGGTTGCTCTACTTTTTGATAAATGGATCAAGGTTTTTTATCAGAGAAAAATAAAATTGTTTGCTATGGCTATTCAAGTCGTTGAGAAAGCGACAACAACGCTCCCAAACTATATCTTGCAGACACTCTGTAAGCATAGGAAGCTCAACCCACCTCAAGCTCATGCCGCCATCTTCCTTTACTGCCCTGAATACAGTCACAACCGAGACGTTCTTCTTCTGCGTGAGCTCTGTCATTTTGAGATGCAGAGCAATTTAGAACGCCTCTCTCACACGTAAACGTTTGACAACTTGAGGTCCGCATGAATGAGTACGATCTGTGAGGTCTTTCCAGTTCTTTAGCCTCTCCGCTTCTCTGTAAAGGGTTATCCAGCTAAACTTTAGCCTCTGGGCGATGTTGGACATGTGCCCATACTCAGAAAGAAAGATATCGCGAGTCTTTTCGCTTCCACATCGTCAAACCTGCACACAATAGAAAAGACGGTTTAATGACACGGGCTTGAAAAGTAGAACTTTAATTTTGTTTGATGGAACTTTATCTATCACACACAAAAACTTTTCTAAAAATAAAACAAATCTGTGTGCAACTAACTTTTACTAAACCCGGTATGTCGCAAAGTTACCCAGCCTTGGCAACAATCGAACATCATAGCATTTTTTTAGACTCACTATCATGCCTATTTTGGCATTAAGATCAGCATAAGGATTTTTCTCCACACAAATGCTGTCAATCATGTGTCGAAAACTTCAGATGGTCGAAGAGGAGCAGTTTGAAATTAGTAGATTTTGGTATACCTATGGTGAACCGTGAAAGAAAGTACTTCCATGCTAATGTTATAAATGGCATAATGAAGTTTTGTCGTAAAAAAGTAAAATTCTGGTTGGTAGTTGGTTAATAAAAGAAATTAGGGAATTTCAAATGGTTTAAAACCTAAAGAATAACTACTATTTTTTCTAATCTCTAATGCCTTATGTCTCCAGGAGTCAGGAAATTATTCTTCTTTTCTAATTTCCCTCGTTAAGTTATCTTAATTTCCATCTTTTTTTCAGGAGTAAAGAAGAAAAACACTTTGAATACCAAAATGTGCCCTATGATATATAGCCAAGCCCCAATGGACCATATATTTCAATTCCAGAACTCCATGAAAGCTTAGATCTTTATTAGGTCAGTGATAATGAGATAAACAAAAGGGGAAAAATCTGAAACACTGAGTCTCTCATTATCTAGCTTCAGTATAAAAGAAATTTATGACTATCAAAATAGAGTTCCCAGCTCTTTGTCTTTCGTTTTAGAGGGATCAATCTATTAATGTACAGAATTAATCTTCAGGGCACTGCTCCTAGATTAAGTGTTTGATCGACATTTAAGGAGTTGCCTAGCAACCATCTGAATGGTGACTATATATTGACTTATCAAATAGAATTCCAAAATATGTGCAATTAAATAATTGTATCATATTTTGCCTATTTCAATTGATCATTCTCTTTAATTGATTGAAGGTTATGCCAATATGAAAATTCTTTAAGAAGCCATCAAATACAATGATGATGGGTGGAGATTCTGATGTGAAGGCAAAAATAGATATTGTATACCAGGAATAAAAGAGGTTACACGAAGCATTTCTGATTTCATTGCTGGTTGGATAACCTGGGAGAGGTTAAACATTTTAAACAAAATGTATAGGCAGCCTAAAAACTTTTTCACCTGAATTCCAAAGTGTTGTTTTTTAGCTTTGATTGCTACAAATAAAATTCTGCTCCCAGCACTACATATAAAGCTAGGTTCGGCTAAAAATGTTGTGAGGGTAATATGTAAACATAACTTAGATTTTCTTTAAAGATATTAGTAGTTTCAACTCAGAAATGATTGTAAAATTGAATGCGTGTATTTTTGATGGTCCTCAAATTAGAAGCTTAATTAAAGATTCCCAGTTTAAGATATCTGAAGAACGGAAGAAAGGTATTTTAGTCGCTAGAACATTAACATGATGGTCGACTACTGTTGGTGTTTGAAAAGGAATGAACTGGAGCGACATGTAAGCGAAAACAATTAAGTCATGTTTTATTTCTAATTAATTTTCAAATATAGTGTTTTTCATCACTCAAATTTTATTGAAATCTTCATGTGCTATACTCAATTTCAGTTTAGTTTGAAGTTTCTAGTCTACTCGTAGCTTCTTGTATCTAGCTGTCAACATTTGATGTACGCAAATTGGACAATGAATAACATAATAAAGCGTACCTATTATCGATAGCTTCTGTAGAAGCAATAAATGACCCGATAGATAAAAACGATTATCACTTTCCTGTATAGAGAGGTCAATTATATAGTCATTTGTGAAAGCTAAGGCAACAAAAGCATTATTTTCAGATGCATGTCTGTGCTTATCATCCATACTTATAATCAGCGTTAAAGTATAAAAGAAGAGGTCTCCATAATCGTGGTGAATAAAAAATTAAATTAGATTAACGAAAAGAATGGAGAGGATTAGTAGGAAAAACAATTGAATATAACTTGCTTATTCGGTATATGTATATAATCAAAGTAAAGATAGTTTAAATAACCGGTCTTTGTTTCTCATGTGTTTGCTAGCGACTGTCATTATGATTTACATTATGTAAATTTCATAATCCTTTATGGGGACCTCGTTCACAATTAAAACAGACTGATTTTGAACAAATTAGTTATATTATAAACCTAATTATAAACTGTAACTTCATAATTATTACTTCTATAGATTCCTCTATTCTGTTCCTTCGATGCCAACATGCAAACAAGTTCGTTTCTTATTACATTTTCGATGGGATTCCGCTTCACATTTGCCTGGAAATTCCATTATGAGGCGAGCTTTCAGATAATCCATCTACTGCATTCGGATATAAGAAAACGAGATATGAGGAAACGTGTTTTATTATTTTTCCATATAACTTCCCTTGACTTCAATGCACTTGCGCCACTTGTCCCTGAGGCTTCAAATTCCCGACAACCAGAAATAACCCGAATGCTGTAAAATCCCCTCCTGAAAGGCGAGCTGGACATGTTCAACGTCCCCAAACTGGCGTCCACGCAGTGCAGCCTTTAGCTGGAGGAATAAAACGTAGTCGCTAGGGGCCACATCTGGAGAGTAGAGAAGGATCGTTGTCCTCCTTGAATCCACACTCGCGCAGGGCAGCTTGTGCAAATATAGCCTTGTGGACTTTGAGGACGTTAAAGTCGATCATGGGGCGTGAGGTTTCAAGGGGCCCAACGGGCAGAGATATTGGTAATGGCCAAATTTTCGTGGATGATGTTGGTGTCGGTGATGTGATATTCCAAGTTCTCGCTTGATTTCTTCCACCTTCACCCGTCGAATTTCGAGGATCATCCTCTCCACACGGACTACATTGTCCTTGTTGTTCACGTTTGACGGCCGTCCTGGACAGGAGCTATCTACAAGGGACTCACGACTATGGCGGAAATCCCTATTCCAGTGATCAATGGTTGCATAGGAAGGGGCGCTGTCGATGTACACTGCAACCATGCGTTCATGGATCTCTTTTGCTTTCTTGCCTTCCTTGGTCAAAAATTTGATCACTGCGCGGTGCTCAACCTTCTCCAGTGTTAAAAAATTTGTGACAGACGATCTGCAATCAGCTACTGCTTTTTAAATAGACAGGCAGGAGTGTGCGGCTGCAGGTCCTGATTTGTCATAACTTGTTCTAACACCCCCACAAGCAGCCATCCCCCTTCCTGTGTTTCGCCCTACCGATTCGCAAAACTTATTGACCACCCCTTTTATATATATATATATATATATATATATATATATATATTGCCCCCGGTTTAGGGTAAAGGAACGACACTATCACCAGGAGTAGGAAGCAAATGACGCACATCAGCTTTGGGGGTGCGACAAGGTCCTAACCCCTGAGTAATTTTAAGGTGTCCTTTTGCTTGGCTGGGGTTATCAAAGGCTTGAGGCAAAGATGGTTATACGAAAATAACCACTTTATTTTACAACGAAAATGATTATGATAGAACGAGTTGAAGCTGCGTTAATTTCAACTCCTATCCCATATTATTTAAAACCACGATGCTGCCCACGTGCATCTTCGATTCGAGGCTTGGAGTCTTATCACAGCTACCGGATGTCAATGTTTAGTCAAGGAGGTTATCGTCCCCCCGTTCGCCCCCATACGCCGACCTCGCCAGATCGAGTTAGGCTTATGAGCAGATAAGGCATTGTTCTCCGGCCCGGCTGTGCGTTCCCTCCAAGCTTCCACTCCATTTCCCCCCACGCCAAGGAGATGTCCTGGCTATTTATATGGAAACTTTACCACTAAGATCAGATTGGAGATCCAGATTTTCGTCGCGAAACATCACCACGACCCTCTCTCCCTTTGTGCGCCAAGGGACCTCGACCTCGAGATTCACCATCCCTTGTCCAGAAGGAGGACAACATTCCTTGAGTGCCAAAGGTTCGAGCCTTCTGTGACGCCAAGTCCCCAAGGCTTTCCCCTTGTTGTTCAGATGAGAACAGCACTATAACAGCCATTGTTCTTTTGAGGCGTTCGCCAAGAAACGGTTCTCACCCTTCCCCCCCTGTTGTTCAAAGGAGAACAGCATTAGAACAGCCATTGTTCGTTTTGAGCCCTTTGCCAAGAAACGGTTCTCATCCCCCCCCCTGTTGTTCAGAGGAGAACAACATTAGAACAGCCATTGTTCTTGAGCCCGTAGACAAGAGACGGTTCTCATCTCCCCTTTGTTCAGAAGAGAACAACCTAGAACAGCCATTGTTCTTCAAGCCGTTTGTCGAGAAACGGTTCTCATTCCCAAGACGCCACGTCAGGATCCTTTTATCCCCCCCCCTCAGGCTGGAACTCGCCAGCGGACCGAAACTCCTTCGCGCCAACTTCCACTGCACCACTAGTGCAAAAGTTACGTAAGCCAAACGTCACCTTTGAGTACTTAACCCTTTTGTCAATTCTATCCTGTTCTTTAAATGGTTTATCGAACCATCCCATCTCTTTAACTCTATATTTGTTTTACCTTTTTTTAATCCTTTAAATCCTCGGATTAGCCCGAGTCTCCATGACCCTTTCCATTCTGTTTATGTCAATATTTTCCGTCTTGTGTTTGTTGATAGTTATTATTAATAAAACTCTATTTTATTAATGATAGCAATATTATTATCATTGAGCTCAGTTCCACTTCTTAAGCATATCGAAGATACATAATATCGGCCGCCAGACAGTAACGCACTCTAAAGATAATTAAGGAAGTTCCCTCAACGAATAGTGATATATGGTATCGTCGGGAGTCATTCTACGACAATGATATTATAAGCGACGCAATCATCGAGCGTATTCGTTCGGTGACTAAAATGTCTTAGGAACAAAGCGCCGCGAATATGTGATGAGGCGAGACAAGAATCATCTATAACCCGGGAGCGTCAAAGCTAAGTAACAATAGCAATGGGGATCTGACTAATAATTATTACGAGCAGTCTGAACAATAACTATATTGTTATTATTTTCTATTCCTATTCTCGTTCTTCTTAGTATATGCTCGAAATACAAATGGCGTCGCTAGAGGGACGCGTGTCCATATCCGGAGTCTCAACTCTCCACTCTATAGCCGGAGCTAAGCTCCTTTTGGACCGTGTCTACATTTTTTGATTATCGCCTCGTACGCTCAAAAGCTGTATTTATTCAGACTGGTAGGTAAACCTTAGTGTCTAATAATGTGATTTCGAAACATGACTTGGGCCGTCTTATCAATCAGCTGTTCGAGCGCTTTGCCTTTTCTGCATCTGAGTTTCACGGTCTAATGTTTAAACATAACTATATAGGTATATTTACAAACCAATACAATATTGAGACTTTACATTACATTTTGTAATTTTTTTCGATAAAATAGGACCAATTCGCGTCCACTTTGTAGGTGTTTTTTTAGGGCATATTGAATTCAGCACAAATCCGCCTTAAATTGTAGTTTGACCACCACACCGACATCGCTAAATGTTTTTTCCCTCTGAAAATCATCGATAAATGGAACGCACTGCCACGTAGGTAGTAAAAGGTAGTCGTGTGAATAGTTTTAAAGACAAAATTGCCACTTATTTTACGAATAATTATATTGTTTAAATATGGCGCCCTTTTGTGGATTGAATGGTGCGTGAGTGAGCATCATGCAACAATGTCCAATGCAGAACTACTAGCATATTTACATTGGGATTGGCCTTTGATTGGACTAAGTGCTCCTTGCTTTCTCCATATAACTATGTAACTAACATCAATTAAATACATTGTAAGCACCAAAATTAATTTTTGTCAAAAAGATGAGCAGAAAAGGTACTTCTTTTTTTATTCAGCCACTATCTAGAATTCGGTTTGGAATATCTAAACCATCGTTACTTGAGAAATTTATTTAAACTTTGTCATTAATTACGTATGGTCCTAATTTAGAGTTTTAAAGATCAAAAATAAAAAAAAATTATAGGAAACCTAAAGATTTTGTGAAAGCGTAGCATAAAATATTAATAAAATAAAATAATTTTTTTTTGAAAGAATGTCTTTATTCTCGCCTTCTTATTTTTAGAAATACGAATACATAAGACTCTCATTTGAGCTACGTTACAAAAATTCATATATATTACTATTCACTATGAATTTTATATCCATTTTACCACTAACTCAAGTTTTTCAGCTGAGTTGAATAGATTTTATCTGGATACCTTTTCAAAATATAATTTCTCTCATAATATTCATATTTCCGTCAGTTTCTCATTAAAACCATGTTATTTTATCCTAAGTGGATATTATAACTGAATGATAAAATTCTTAGAAATATATTTCAATGGTTATTTTAAAGTTTCCTAAAAAGTATTTTTAGTTGTGTTTTGGTGAGTCTATAAACCTTTTGAATAGCAGTGTAAAGATTATTACCGAAGATTACTTGCCTTTTCATCAGAGTTCTTGGAAAGTCAATCATTAATAAGATAAAAATATACATACTCTATTTTTATTAGAAAGTGAGAGTAGTGGATTTATTTTCACTAAATTCCAATAATGTCTCCTTTATTCTTCCTCTATTTCTTTTGTTTCTATTGCTTATATCTGTTTATGGTAGAAAATGTTGTGCTTACGCTTATTTTTGTAATTAAGAATCGGAATAGGTCGAAATAGGTTTATGTTGAGTACTTTTGAATTAAATTTTATCTGGTGCTGTTAATGAAAATTAAAAGGATATTGTATTTTTAGAATTAAAAGGAAGGGAAAAAACAATATGTAATTTCTACTGGTAATTAAAATAATTTAATATTTAATTTTACTCTTTAATTTATATGTTTTAATTTATAATAATTTTTAGAGTATCGATCATTTTTGACATTCAAGACTGTTTCTTTAGAATGGCTTTCAAATAAAATAAACTAAATTGTATTTCATAGAGGAACTTTTGAACTTTATCTCCCTAATCGTAGAAAATTTCTTGTCTTTCTTCAGGATAATATTTGTACATAATTATCTGCACATAATAGCTGAAGAAGGTAATAAAATTCATATAAACTCAATAATAACTTATAAGTGTAGAGAGAATAAAAAAAAACATTCCCTTTGGAATGCTGCATTACCTATATATAGAGATTCCACATTATGACCTTCTGAGACGTTCGGCTGACGTTTTGTGCCAAAAAACAACTTATTGCTATACCCATTATACCGTCAATCATTCGTTAAGCTTTGTAGATAGAGATAATGGTGTACATACGCCGGCAGTCAAAAGCAGCTTGTATTGTACAAACTAAAAATTAAACGGAACAAATAGACCAGAGAATTCCCAAACTCGTATCTACAAGAAATAATGAGGCTTGAAAGATACAAATGCGTTTTCTTGTAATTTTGTAAGAAAATTGCTACTTAGTAGCCCTGCAATAAATTTCAATATATCAGTTTTAGTGTTTTTTTCAAATAAACATATTTAATAATGTTTATTTAAAACGTGAGAATTTAATAAGATAATAATATGAGATAATTACTTAAACTATAATTTTAAAGCAAATTAATTAATATTAATAATATTCTTTAAATTCTTTAAATAAATACTAAATATTAGGTCACTTCATAAGAATGGCGGCAGTTTTTTCATGTTTATCATTATTTTATGCACAGAAATCAAATATTTCTTTGTAATTATTTATATTAAAATAAGTATTTATTTAGTATTTTAAATAATTAAGATAATGTATACCAGTTTGTATAATAGTCTCCATCTTTCATTTAACTTTTGAATACCATATTTTTAAAAGTCATTCGACATTGATTTAAGAAAAAAATATTTTACATTGAATTTACCTCTCAGATATGAGATATTTATTCTCTTCCGGTTATTCGTTAACTCCTAAAGAGATAGAAATTTCTAACCGCTATGTCAGATACGTATTAAGGATGAATCATTAATTTACATTCAAAATTTTCAAGATTTTGTATGCTAACTCATGCGTTCTGAAGTCGCGTGATCTCTCGATGAAAAAGCGCTACGTTATTAATCAATCATGGAATTTTTTCTTCACTTGCTGAATAAAACGGTTCATCTTAACATAATAAACGACTTTAATGATAGTATGAGTTAGTTAAAAAGTTAATAATTGATTATACCAATGATGTCCCCAAAATCGCACAACCCTCTCTTCCATGGATTAGAAACCTTATTCTGCCAACAAATTGTTCGTTCCTCTAATGCTAGTCCAGGGAGTAGAACGCTTATAATTATTGTAGATAATCCACGTTTAGTCCCATGTAAACATTTTATTTTAAAATGCCTTACTTTTCAGTCAAGAAAAGCTGTATTAACAAACATGCTTTCGATTATTTATATTCATAAATTAATGATAAACATAAAAAATTACCGCAGAAGTTATCTGATGAGATGATAATAAAGAGCTTTAATTTTATCCGTATGTCAGACTGCTTTAAATCAATTTACTATATGTAAAATTATCTTTATTTGGTCATTTCCGTATGGGGTTATCTTTACTATGGTGAAGGCAGATGGATTAACTTTGTTAGGGTGTCCCTGAAAGGATCATCTTTACTTGATCCTTATTTTTGGTAGGAATTACCGACCAAACCTAAAAATTATATTTCACACCAACTCTTTTTATAAAGTTTGATTTTGTGTTATAAAAGTAATCTAATCGGAGGTTATCTTTTAACTATCTTCTTTTAAATAGCACTAAAATAATACTAGCTGTCCATCATAGAAGTCCATCTAATGTTAACACGCCTTCATAGCATAGGTGAGAAGAGATAGGGCTTTAAACAGCTTTGATTTATAGTATTCCTATGAATGCCTTTAATTAACATTGCTCGTTTTCTGGGACTCACCCACCATAAACTGTTAATTTATTCTTTTTAAGTAAACAATTTCCAAAGAAGACTGAAAAATATTTTTCATCAAGACACTTTTTGAGGCGCCTGCAAATAATTTTAGGTCAAAATTAGTGCTCTTTCATGACTATGTGGGAGGAAATCCTTGGAAATTTTTTCTTTTTTATTACAACGAATTGGGAAGGGAACTTGCTTCTTTACATAATGAGCTATTCTTATGATACCGATATATTCTGGGAGTTCATACCTAGAAGTTGTTTCGTGTTTTGGTAAGTCGTAATTTTTCTTATGCATATCTGTTCATTATATTTCAATCACCCTTGCAGAGTTGCATCATAGTGTAATGGAGAACTAGTAACGATAATAATAATATTCAATTACTATGAAATGTGTGCATAATTTACTTATGTGAAAATATTATTTGCTAAGTTTCCTTATCAATGGAATCTCGAATCCATTTTATTGTTCTCTTCTCTCATATAAGTCTTTGTTTTAGTGTAGTTGTTACAACCTTGAATGAAAAATTATTATTTTGTTCAAACTTAAAATATGACTTATTCTTTTTTATATTTTAGCACTACACATCATCCCTTCCTTTTAAGGGGGTCAAAATGTGACGATTACTTCTGGTTTGAATTTCGAATATAATGCTATCCTTATTACATAGTTATGAGAGTATTTGTCTCTTTCGCATCGGTTCAAGAGGTTTACCCATGATTAATTTATTTATTCAAGTAATTTTGAAAAAAAGGGTTGTTTTAATTTTAAAGGGAATTGGATTTTACACTTAAGATCAAGCAAGAAAGCAATAATTAATCGGAAAGTTTTGATACTGTTTAAGTTTTCACAAAAGAGGGCAGGAGAAAAATCGAATGATTATAATAAGCTAAACTTCGATTGTACGGGCTAAATTGTAGAGCGATAAATCTCAATATTATTATTAGTTTACTATTATTTGACTATTAGTTTACAAATTAATTATATGAAATATAATAAAAGGACATTTATTTTAAGTAGAGTTGCAGATAAGAAACTGGCCTTGTCTCTTGATTCTAGTTTAGGCAGAAGTATTTAAATAAATTATATACATTTAGAATCGTAATAATTATACACGAATTTAAATTCTTCCCCTCAAATGATTCAATGTGTTTGTTTTATATGAAAGAGATTGTTTTTTCTGCCTATTAGTTACATGTCGGCTCGCAAGTATAACTTTAAAAAATACTTTTAAGTATAAGAAAATATAAAACATGGGGTTGTTAAATTATTAGTATTGTATAAGCATTAAAGTTCTATAGAATATCAGGGTATTTTAAATTTGCATACATTGAAATATAGAAGAAACTCGTTTAATTTATCATCTTCACAAAATTTCAAATGACTTTAAAAATATTTTTCAGTAATAGATAATTATTAATGCTTGAAAGAGACTAAAAAATGGGAAATATAAAGTTAAAGGAATTTTTTTAAATAGTTTGACAACATTACGTCAATTTGGTATAGTACTTACTACGCATTTCATTTCTTTACTAGTCACATTCTTGATTATCACGAAGCTTAACAAAATATTCATCCTCGATGTAGAGGATGATGTTCTTCTTTCTAATTATTTTATATTTGGCTGTTACCTCAAAGGTTTCTAAAGCTAAAGAGCCTATTTGTCCAAGTAATTGCTTATAACAGTTAGAAGTGTTCAAGCCACAGTGAAAGGTGGGTCTCAGTTCCTACTCCTTATGACAGAGCATTCTCCTCGTTTATTCAAACTTAACACGTCTGTTGAATTAAAAAGGGGTCCTTCCTTCTCTGATGAAGGAACTAGTTTTCTGACCTTATATCAGTTTTGAAATTCTGATTATTGCTGTTTCATATTATCATGTTTGCCTACATTGTGTCATTGAATATTTTATTTTGCAAACTTTTTTCCACTAGCACTTCCTTGGTTGGTAATAGACGATTTGCCTTGGCAGAAATTCGTCCTGAATCCCATCAAAATACCCACTACACTTTATTCGGTTCTTAAGAAAGATGGAATCGCTGCTGGTTGATTGTGAATTTTTTGTATACACGAATGTTCGTTCTCCTTTCTTTCTAGCTTATATTACTAATGATAGAATGAAAGCGTTGATGTCAGTTGGAATAACATAATTTGAGAAGAATCTCGTAAAGACTTGTCCCAAACCGTACCAGCGTGCCTCAGATGATGTTGAATCTCAGCATATAGATAAACAGTGTAGGAGAGATAACTTACAAAATAGGCCAGTAGAAATTCCCCCAATTGGTTCATAAATCATTTGAAATTTTATGATCTCGTCGATTGGGTTGGTTTTGTGACTCTCCAATCGAATGGTTACTCGAATTCTCGTCAACTTTTCTATTTTAAATAATTATCCACTTTTTTAAAAAACAATCACAAGAATTCTTCCCTAATATCTATAAATATTCCCCCATATATTATTCAACTATACCATAAAATTTGGTGGAGCTTGAGGGATTTGAATATTTAAGTTTCTTAAAAACTAACTTTGAAAAGGATTCAATATTTGATAATCCTGAATAATAAAGGCTTTCGCAAAATTTATGAGTTACTTCAAGATATTTTATCTATTTGTACCTTTTCAGGTCGTAAGAATCTATTTTGTATTTCAGGATAGTTGCCTGCATGTCGAAAAACTTTAATTTCCCTTAAGTTAAGGAATTTTTAGAGAAACCTTTTCAAAATACATTGCTACATTGAAGGCCTTCGACCTTCTTGTATTTTGTTTTTTTGTATATAAAAATATATCAAGTCAGTCTTTTAAATTTTATTCTGTTGGCAATTACTATTCTTCTCACTCTATTACTAATATGTACCTTTTTATCAAGATCTAAATGTCTATACACTAAATCTCTTTCTCTAATTTTCAACATATTCAACAGTTTTTGACAGTGCAAGGAACTTCTGGACGGAACAAAATAGAACTATGTAAAAAGAAAATATTTACTAAGCAGGATTAATAGAAATTTACGAGGTGAACTCCAAAACGTTTGCCTATAAATTTTTACAGCAAAATATGTGGTTTATTAGCGTTAATCTTATTAAAATTTAATACATAGTTAAGTTTAAAATCACCATGTAAAGATACCGAACTTAGATCTAACAACTTCAATGAATGCATTTCACATCTAAAACCAAATTGACCTGAATTACAAACGTCTCTGAGTCATCATTGTGACATATCTACACCCATAGCTTATCATACAATTTTCTAATTAACAGCATTTTTGAACTCATGGTTCTTACTAGAGATGCTCTGAATTGTTCCCGCTTGTGTCTTTCTATCTCTTACTGTGTATATTCATATTGAAAATTATATACCTTCACCTTAATGATGTGTCTTTGTTGTTCCTCAATTCTGGGTTCAGTGCTTACCCTGTGTTTCGTAACTATTCTTCTTCCCCTTGCTAAGTTATTTGGTCGTTTACTTTGTAACTTCATTTATATGCCTGTAAAATCTCTTTATTCGTCCATTTGTTTGCAGAGACAGGGAAATCTACTATGTGCTTATAAAATTATCAATAAATGGCTCATTAACACTAAGACTGTAAAAAAGTTGTATTACTAGTAGAAGGTCTCTCGGATGTGGCTCAAGGTAAGATTTGTATTAATTTTCTAAATTTTATCTTATGATCATGTCGTTATTCCCAATGATGTCAAACACTTGGCATAATGTATGAAAGTCAGCCTTTTCACAAAACCTATTTGCTAAGGTATCCAAATCCATTTTCTGTTTTCTCCATAATCTTAGCTCTCTCCCAATCCCAAATTAGCCATTTCCCTTTTGTGATTATCATTCATGTTTTCGTTATTTCCTGCCTTTATTTCCGCAACTTTCATCTTGTTGGTGACAAATGTATAATGAAAACAGTATGTTAAATCTCCTTTTAACTAATTATTTATAATATTGTGAATAATTTAGTTAATTAATCACATTTAAAAATACTTTGCATAATTACTATGGACTTCCAATTCCTGGGTGGTAAGAGAAAGGTTCTAAACCTATGATTAAGTAAAGATATACTTTCTAAAAATTCATAATTGTTCACAAAAACGCTAGCAGCCTATTAGATAATAAATTCTGTAACAAAATTACAGTTTAGAAATTCAAAGCAAATTCGAGATTTTTCCTATTCTATATCAGATAAGTCTGTTTATTTTCATTGGGATTTTCCCTCGTAAAAGTCGTCTGGTCAAAATAAGCAACCGTATTTACTGCTCCATTTTATCTTTCAAGAGAAAGGAATCAGCAGGAAATTTATAGTAAAACTTGTGTTCTATATATATGTTTATCTATCAACATAATTACACTGCTCTCTTTACAGAGAATTTGTTGCTGTGATATAGTAAATATATACATATCTATCTTTGTATATATTTATATATGTATGTACGTATATGTATATACGAGGGGACTCTCTTTACAAAGTTCATAGTAAAATAGAATAAAATAAAAACAATGAGAAGTAGAAAATTAATTCAGTTACAAGTCAACCTTTTTACAAGCTTTGATCTAAAAGGTACGAGATCAGAACGTATGAGTAATGATAAATTTACCCATATAAGAGATATTTTTTTTTAGGCATTTGCTCAAAATTGCAGAAGAAATTATACTTTAGCGTTTATCCTAACAAGAGATGAGCAATTTTACCGATGAAAAATCGTTGTCCACTTATTGTATACATGCGAACAAAGCCAAATAAATTTGGCATCAATTATTTGATCTTAGCTGAAGTGAATTCAAAATATGTTGCCAATAAAATACCGTATTTCGCTGCACAAGAAGAAGAATCAAGAAATGGGTTACCTCTTGGGGGAGGTGTTGTGCTGAATATCACAGACACAATAAAAAGAAATGGCTAGAAAGGAAATAACAGACAACTTTTTCACAACATTAGAACTTGCAAGAAAACTTCAAGATCAAGGGAATTCCATAGATGGTACAGTTCGTTCAAACAGCAAGAATCTGTACAAGGAAATGACTGCCTATAAAAAGGGAAGACGTTACAATAGCATATTTTTCTTTTAAGAAGAAAGTGGATGCATGTTTGTAAATTATCAGTGCAAAGATTATAAGTCTGTATGTTTAATTTCCACAATGTATTCAGCTCCAACAATTTCAGAAGATGCTAAAAAGAAGCCAGAGGTGATAATGTCTTATAACAAAAATAAAGCTTTCGTCGATGGTGTTATCTAAATGGTACAAAAATATAGTACACATTGTGCAACAAGGCGCTAGCCTGTTCGATTTTAGTCAAATATTTTAGACATGGCAGCCCTAAATAGCTGGATCATTTATAAGAAAACAAATGGCAGTAAAATAAGTCGGAAAAAATATATTCTTGAACTCATCGAGAATCTTCGTTCTGCATATGCTTCGAAAAGAAAAAAGTCATCTTTACATGTTGAAAATGAAGCTGAAGACCATCCTCCCACCCAAAAGAGAAGAAAGTGCTCCAGTCAAAAGTGTAACAAGCAACTGTCACTCCATGTAAAATGTGTGAAAAACCGACCTGCAGGAAGTGTTCAGAAAAATAAACACAAATAATCAGCGCTACATGTAAAAGGTGCAATCTGAAATAAATAGTATTTTCTAATTTTAAAAATCAATTTTGATTCATATTTCTGACTCTTAAATTTCCTAAAAAAATAATATTAGTTATTCGGGGGGAATTGAGCAGACATTAGCTGTAATTTACATTAATGTAATTTACCCATGCTTTTTCATTTTTTTTTGTTTATACTAAAAGTCTTTGTGTAGCATCCTGCTTTTTAGCACCACAGTTATAATATGAGGATTTGGTCACCTAATCATAAAGTTCAGTAGACATGTTTGCTAGCGTAATTGGGAAGTTATTAATTATTCGTTATATTAGAATTTTTGGTAATTTTCTTCTTTACGAATTTGGGTCTTGCTTTAGGTCAATTTTGTTCTTGCTTCTGAGTTATCTCTTGTAGTATTTCGTTTTTAATTTGCTGTTAGTAGATATGTCAAAATTATTTTTTTTTAAATAGGCCCTAAATCTATCTATACTTTCCTAGGTACCTTTGAAACAAGTTCATAATGCAAACGTTTGCTCTTTCTGAAAAACCTCTATAATAAGAGTGATCTGCGCTGTTTACGTTTAATACATAATGACTGAATTCAGGCCAGTGTTTTGCGAGGAATCAGAAAATCATACTCATTTTATCTAATTAGATCAGGTTTTCGAGAGATGAGTACATGCCATAAATTCCTATATTCCGATCTGTTTGTAAGTAAATAAAGGTACACATAATATTAAATTTCAAACTAATTAATATACAGAAGGTTTACAGACTGTTCTATTTGATAACAAGAAGAGTACAACATGTCAAAAAGCTACTAATAGATGAATGGTCTCTTAGGAACTTAGGATTGTGCCTAACAGACACTAAATCCCTTTCCAGGCACTAGAAGTACTCAGCCAAAAAGTTGATTTCCCAAGGCCTTTAGGAGTCTTTCTCTATCATATTGTATCTTCACTGAAGTCTCCACAATTCTTAGAAAAATAGTCCAGGTGGGACCGAAATAAGCGCAATTTCACTGACATGCACACAGTACGTTTGCGGAAATTTTGCATTAACTCATCAACCTCTTTCTCATACTGAGGACTTCTGTGGTTAGTTGGAAACTTTGCAATGACTGCCTTGAAGGATATCCAGGGAGAGAGTTTAGTAGGATTCAGTGTTTCATTAAAACTGGTTTCCTTGATGAGCTTTCCTATTTGAAGACGATCAAATACACTTTCCTTCAGGTTTTCCATTCTGATACGTGGAAACTACTGACGGAGAAAAGCATATTCTCTATATTTATTAAAAAGTGTTTAACATAGATACCCAAGCACTATGTATAATTCCTCGTTTTCTTCCCAAAAAGCAAGAGATCTTAAAGTAAAATGTTGCTATTTCGAACAGGTTTGGAGGGGCTCCCTAGAAATGGCTATCTGAAACTTGATCTTCCCTAGTGTTTTCTACTTACCGCACTATATATTTATATATATATTTTTTGCACTATTAAATTATAAATTATCAATGATTCATAAATATTTCATGCCTTTATCTTAATATGCCTGAAAACGAATCTCAGTAAACTTACTCGTATATTTAACAGAAGAAATGCACATAACAAAGATTTTCTATGTATATTACCCTTTTTGTAATAAGCCAAATTTAGCAGGTAACAAAAGTATTCAACCAATAATAATTCCAGTCATTTTATTTTTATTGGCTAACCTTTGTTTCAAACAAAATTACAAACACGATACTCATAGATTGATATTAGCTTTTCGCAATCATTTCTTGATATTTCTTTTACATTTCTAAGCAAATTTCCATCAAAGGCGCAAGGTTCTCTTTTGAACCTTAACTTTCTATATTCACCCCATATGCTTATTATGATTTATGTCTAGTGATTGAATAGACATGGCTGAATTTTATTTTGATCTTGTTGATTCATTCTTGAGTTTCTTTGTCCATTTTCTAAGGATCTTTGTCCTCCCCAAATATTTATTGATGTGGTCCATAGAAATTCTCGCACTTTTACGTAGCTTTTAATCCAGTATCTTTCTCTACATGTCACCATCCACTTTTGAATCAATAATGTGGAGAATTCCTGTAGCATTCGCTGTACCGGGCTTTACAATTTTTTTAATTCCATCGGTCTTATTATCATTCGAGAGGTTCACGTGTGTGATAGAGAAGGTTTCGCCAAACAAACTTAAAGTTCTACTTTGCCAGCATATGTCATTAAAACCTCTTTTAAATTATGTGCAGGTGTGTAGTGATGTAATTTAACAGAATCGAGATCTCTGCTCTCATATGTACGAGCCAAAACAAGTCTGACATAGCCAATCGGCTCAACACCAGCCGACTGACTGGCCATAGAGTCGCGGAGAGAATATAGAACGAAGAAATTTCAAAGATCGAACTCATTTAGGCTAACCTCAAGAACCTCTTGCACGGTGCACAGGTCAATCAAGGAGGAAGGCGGCAAGAGATGGCGGTGTGTGAAAAAGCCTTTGCTCACCGAATGTATTCAAAGCCAACGCCATCAGTGCTATTATAGCTAGTCAACGACTTGAATAGTCATGGCAATCGACTTTTCATTTTTGCTGATAAAATACCTTTTTCAGTGTATGAGGCCATCTACTACAAGAACGAACGCGGGATAAGCTTCGGCAAGGAAATCTCTGAAGTCCACAAGAAAGAACCCGCAATCCATAATGAGGCTCGGCTTGGTGGCTTTGGATGACGAGAAGATACTGCCAATGTGATTCTTCGCTTGGTACAGGCTCACCGCGGCCAATTAGAGAGATATACAGGGTGGGGCAAAAAGGTTGCCCCGATTTCAAAGGATAATAAAAAACAAACACCTGATCATATGAGAATAAACATTAAATGCCATTGTGATTCAAGTGGTTTTCAAAATTTCATCACTTAAGTGACAACGTACCAATGTTGATAGAGTTTTGAAGTCTCTCTTGAAAGTTCACCATAGCCCTTTGAAACATGTCCCGTGGAATTGCACTGATTTCCTGAGCTACTTTGCTGCCTTCAGATTTTCTACAGTTGCTGGCCGGTGTTGATACGCTCGTGATTTGAGGAGCCCCCAGAGAAAAAGATCATAAGGGGCTAAATCCGGAGAACGTGAGGGCCACCAAATATCCCCCTTCCAGAAAAACAAGATGACCCGGAAACATGTCACGGAGGACTCCGAGTGAACGTCAAGACGTATGTGATGTGGCACCATCTTGTTGGAACCATACATCAGCCGGATTATGAGCAGCGAGTAACTGGACGAATTTAGGATGGAGAAACCTTTCGAGGAGTTCACAATAACGGTCCGATGTAACAGTTAATGTAACACCATCTTCTTCCAAAGAATAAGGACCTCACACGCCTAAATCACCCATGGCACACCAGACAGTAACCTCACTGTGGAGTGGTCGTTCGTGGAGTTTACGAGGGTTATCGACTGACCAGTATCGAAAGTTCTGTTTATTAACAATCCCCGATAAATGGAAATTCGCTTCATCAATGCGGATCAGAATAGCTGTTCGGAGGATTGTCTGGAGAATCTCCCGAAACAAAGTTGTGCGGATTTCATAATCCCTCTCGCTTAGCTTCAGTACAACCATCATCTTGTAAGGATGCATATGGAGAGATCTGTCTAAGCTTCTGCAAAAATTTCAAATGGACATGTGTGAGGCAGAGGCGTTTTTCGTCCGGAACGTCTGGGAGACTGCTGTATTGAAGCTTTTACAGCTGCACTATTTTCTGGCCCTGTGGCGGTCCTAGGACGGCCAAAACTTTTCTTGTTTAAAGTCGATGATGTTTATGTAAAGTTAAAAACCCACCGAAGAATTTTTTCCCATCTGGTACGGGATCATAATGAAGAAGCGCAAAGTGTCTTCGGAAGGAACTTCAAGTCATTACGACGGACTCACCATTCTTAAGAAACTCTTCGACAACAAATGCACGATGTTTCCCACTCCAGGCCGTGATGGGAACTACCCGAAACAGAAACTACATAGAGATAGGAAGTTTCTTCTTGTATCTTCATATATTTGTTTTTATTAACCATTTGAAATCGAGGCAACCTTTCTGACCCACCCTGTATTAGCAACGAAAGTCCTTCTCTAGGGGGAGAAAAATTCGTAGGAAAGCGGAATACGACCTTCAGCAGGCCGGCTCTCCGATCCACACGGTCACCCGTGCAAAAGAGGTTGGGGTTGAAAATGAAATATTGATCAAAGGAAATAGCCACTCTCAAATACGACCTCAATTTACTTTATTGTTCTCCTATGGGTGCATTTAGAGGGCAAGGCCTCTAAGATCCGCCACAACAATGTCGCTCAGATGAAGTCCTCCATTAACCACCTGTTTGACAGCATAAGGAAGGAAATCATCCTCAACGTGTAGGCTTCCTATTTTGAAGATGCCTAATTTTAGGCAATGTTTATTACGGCGACTAATGCCCAAGTAAGCAGTCGTCAGATGAGCTCTTGAAAAAAAATCTCGCCTGTAGTCTACTGCTCTCCTTGAAGGGCAGCCACATTAATCATTATTACAATTTACACTCACATTTATATCTTCAAACAATAAAAACGTGTCTAATTGCATAGAAACTTTCATGTTGTCATTTGTTTAGAGCGTGGTATTGAATGTCACAGGACTTTTGCAATACTCGGAAAAGCAGCCTCAAACGAAGAGACTATCTTCGCTTTATTTCACGTTTGGAAAGGTGTGTTTAATGTAAAGCATCATTTTTTCCCTAAAGTTCTTTTTTCTGTCTCACCTGACCATGAAAATGTGTCGGGAAATTTAAACGGTTTGTTAGATGCTTTTTATTAAGAAGTGGAGATTGTTTGGCGAGTAAAAGAATGCAGATCATTACAATAATGGTTTCTACAAATACACCTTTTACTTACTTTAGTCAGTGACAATACCAGAACGGTTTGTAGCTTTTTTCTATAAATATTTGTAATATACTTTAGATTTCGAAGCATGTACCTTCGAGATCTGCCTTTAATCTTTTCGGGAGCAGCGGCTCTTGGCATGTGCGAAGTGACTCCCTAGTCACGATGATTTCGAATTATAGAACTTAACCTTACATAAGTTACCTCAACTCTGCCAGAAATAATCCTAAAGGGATAATCTATTTGAATGAAGTTTAATTATTTGCTGTCGAATAGATTGAAGAACTTCTTTAACCTTCGGCATCTAATAAGTATTCTCATAAAAAATAGAGGGCTAAATATTTGCGCGCTCACATCAGTTTTGTTTCTAAAAAAATATCGAATCAATCAATCTTACCCGATTTTATGACTATACTTTGTTCGATAACAATATTCTCTTATGGTTTTGAAGTGGGTGAATAATTTTGTCTATTAACAATTGTTTTTGTATACAAAGAAAATCTTTCTTATATGTATTTCTTCTTAGTTCAATAACCATATGAAAGCAAAAAATATTTTACAAATATTCAAATATTAAGTGTAAAAATACTTATCTGACTTTACTGTGTATATCTATCCTAAACGCTACCTCTCTCTATCTCGCATTCTATCGCTACATCTTTCTGTATCTGTCTCTCTCTTGAAATCCCACTATCTCTACATCACATTGAATCTCTCTCACGAACCTGTCTCTTTCGACTTCACTCTGTACTTATCTCTCTTAACCTCTTTTATTTACGTCTCTCATGAACACCTTGTATATTGACCTATCTTTGTCTAGTAATTTCTACCTCCCTATACCTCTCTATCGGTCGCTCTCTCCCTCTAGCTCTATTTCTAGATATGCTTCTCTCTATAATTATATCGCTCTCTCTACTTCTCCATTGATAGCTATCTCAGTCTTTACCTATCTTTCTCTACCTTTCTCTTTCTTCCTTCATCTTTCCAACTCTCGCACTTTACCAACTCTTTCTCTAGCTCTCTTTCTTAAACTATCTACATCTACATCCCTTTTTACATATCTACACTTTTCCACCTCTCTAGCTTTCTACCTGTGTCTCCTTTCATTTACCTACCACTCTCTATCTTAGTATGCAACTCTCTCGCTCTTTACCGTTATTTCTTCCTCTCTCTCTAACTCTCTCTCTCTTCTTCTCCCTCTGAATCTTTTCCTCTACTTCTCGTCATCTACATCTCTCTCAACCTCTTTCTAACATTCTCTCTACTTCTCTCTTTACATAACTTCCTCTACCTCTATTTCTTTACTTCTCACATTACCTATATCTCTCTGCCTTTCTTTTTCTCTCTATCCCTATATCTGCCCCTCTGTATGCTTTTCCATGTGCCTCTCTACCTTCCTCTTCCTCTTTCCTTCTCCATCGATGTAGCCATTTACGGCCAAACTTCAAATCAGTGACCTAATTTCCTTAGCCTATATGTATTTACCTTCCACTCTCATTTCCTCTCACACGTCATTTTCGGAACTCCATAGTACCATCTCTATCGCCTTGGCGATTGACTCTCAGAAATATTTTAATTTCTCCTCATTTCAATGTATTTGTAGATATTATTTTTGCATGCGGTGTTATTTGATAAAAGTCATTGCGTTGATTTTTACCCATACTTAATTTTTTGTTTAAATTCTTCCTTTTATTTTTTAGCATTAATTTATAATTTTCGAGAATTTATGTTTATTTTTAACAATCAGATAACTCTTATTATATCTTACCCATATAACCTAATTATAACGCATTGTGATAAAAAATATATCCTTTTCTAGGAAAAAGCATCAAGTAATGGGAAGTAGTATAAGTTTATTAACTCGTAGTTAATAAACAATACATCGTAATAATTACATAGATTCAAATGTATAACATAAAATTGAGTATATATGATTGAGAAACTTAAAAACAACTCTTTTTTCATCAGTTTGGCGATTCAAGGATGGACAAATTAGAATAGAGAGAATAAAAAAATTAGAGAATTAAAAGAAAATGAATATTAATGGTATAAAGTCTATTATAGAATGATTCTAGTAATAATTATCCCTATAATTGATGCGTACAGACAACCCACGTACGAAGCGTGTGAGAGCTCTTCGCTTACGGATCACTCAGGATTATGTATTGAATTACTTGTTAAATGGGTCAAGGAACTCACCAGTTAACTTAAACTTGCTGTCAACGCTGCCAATATTATTGTAAGCCCTGCACGTGTAGATTCCGAAGTCGTTTTCCTCTACACCCAGGATTGTAAGAGTATGCCGGTGTGTGCTATCGTGGGTAATCATGAGTTCATTTTCTTTGATAAGTGCTTCATCTTTCAGCCACATAACGTCAGGAGATGGACGTCCATGTACAACACACACTAGTTTCGCAGTTTCTCCCTCGCCGCTGTGAACTATTGACTGGAAAGCAACAAGAAAGAATTCGAGTAAATGTGCAAAAAAATGTATCTTTACTTAATTTTCTCAGTGAAATGAGTTAATTAGAAAAGTAATTACTAAAATACTTTTCCTACCATTATTTTGACAATTTATAATAACTAGCACACAATTGTGGAAACTGCCAAGCGAAGAGAATTATGCCACTTACGCAGAGTAAATTAAGTTCTTCAAAATTAGATTACCATAATTACCTTAAACGAGATTCATCAGCATTAAGATAATGCACACACACATGACCAAAAAATCATTTAAGCATGATGAAATGAAAAATAAAATAGAAGAGATTTAAGGTCATGCAATTTATAGAAATTACCTACTTAAAATTTATCTTTTGTTTTATTCCTCAGTAATTAAATATTTCGAAATAAAATATATTTACTAATTACCAATGTGGCCAAGACAAGTGACAGTGTATAATTCGAGGACGCGGTAATTTTGGTATTAAAAACATTCCATTAACAAAGTAATCAAATTAATTAGCTGAACGAAGAAGGATGACCATTGCGGTGTTTCGGCTCTCCTGATTATTCTATGGTCAAATAAATTTCCAAGAAATAAGCGTCAACTGTGAACGGTAGATCGAATCGAATCTCTATTGGTTTAATATACATAAATTTAATCATGAACTCGTTTCCCATCAAGAATGGCTCATAGTGCCCTTGCAAAAACAAATCTTTTGGGAGAACGGCTTTTCAATCACCTGACTATTATCTGGCTGTGAAAGTTTTACAACCGGGGTCAGAAAAGGGTAAGGGAAGCTAACCTAACATATATATAAGAATTGGAGGAAAAGTCTAGTATTTAAGGAAATTACTTAGGTTTGCCGAACTTTTTGGATGGGAACTTGTAGTTGTCGTAAGTAATCAGTTATCTCTTATTTAGGGTGGCGTCAAGACAAAATTAAGTTTTCGCAGAGGTTAATTTGCCTTTACCCACCTAAGTTAAAATCAGAATGTCATAATTTAATATGGGTGTTATTTCTTTTCTACAGATTTTGGTAAATCAACCTTAAGAGTTGACGTAGTATTAAATAAAATTAAGTCTCGACATTTATAGAAAGTCGAATAAGTGTAAAACCAAGTTCCCTGTAAATAATATCACTTAAAGACAACATATATTACTTTTATATTAAAACAAATTAAAAAGAACGATAGTAAGCCAAATATTATTTGGCCAATATTAAGAATAAAATTTATCCATTTATTCGATTTTCTCGTTTACATTTTTTTTTAGCAATGTTCACTCACCTGTTCTGAAATTATTTCTGGTGGATATTCCACTTCTACGGTCATAGAACCAGAAACTGAATTTCCAACACCATTTGACGCCGTACATGTGTAGGTTCCTTCTCCATGGCGATCTACCTCCTCCAATGAAAGAGCAAATCCCTTAGAAACAAAAACAAAATGAATTCCACGATATTTTTTTAAATGGAGGCGGTCATTTGCTGCTAGAAACAACCAGTCAATTTTTTAATCAACATTTTGAGGTTGTCATAAAAAAATAGATAACTGCAAGGACTTCATGGCAAAGGGTGCTTTCAGGCTCATAGATAAAGAAAGCGATAAGTTTGTTGTAGGTTTGCACAATGCTGGAGACGAATTCCTTACACATTTTTAAAAACTATTTTTACCTTCAACAAACACCATAGTTGGAAGGCAGACGGAATTTTACTCTATGGCAAGGCAGGATAAACCCTTACTTGCCTTGTCTAACCTTTCTTTTGCGGATGAACCGTTCTACACACAATTTTGTGTGAATTTTCCCAATATATCACGCTAACTTTCTTGAAATGATTTTAGTAACTATTTACTCCTTCACTGTATAGAAACACAGGTTATTCTCGCCTACTTACGCGCAAACCTCTGAATCCTGACAACTATCAGCAGCAAAAAAGGAATTCAGGAAGTGATGCGCGCCGGAGTCATTCGTCACATTAAGATCGAAAGGAAGTTACTTCTGCATAGGTTCCTTAAATTTGGAATTGAATAGGGACCCTGTGGCAAGTTTTACGGCCTTCAATGCACAGATAAAATGCCACCGCTTTTCTTAATATAGATATCGATATTCTTCCAGACTGTCTTAGTAAGGAATGCCAGTAAATTCTATTTGACTTAATTCTATCTACAGAACTGCCACTTATAACAGTTTAGCTTTTTGAATGAGTCTAAATGACGTCAGGATTAAAAAAAATATAAATTTTAACGTCTTAATGATTTTGATATCATCTTCGTTTCTATTTATTACATTTTGATACAAGATTGAGTCTCAAAGAGCACATTTCACACGTAGCAAAACTCATCGAGCGTCTACAAATGGTTGAACATCAATTTAACCCTTCCAAATTATACTACCACGAAAATTAGATGTTTTGGCATTCAAGCCACGGGGGCTTTATGAATCACACCAACGATAAAATTTAATCAACAACAAAGTTAAAAAAACGAGTACTTTTACAAGATTTCCCAAATTTCTCGAAATGGTCAACTTTTAAAGTTTATTTATCTCCTAACGTGTGCACTGCATAAACCCTTTAAATTGTCTTCCAAAGGAAAAACTTAAAAAGCGAACCCATAGACCTGGTGGGCGGATGAAAAAATCCACGCTTCCATTGACAGCAAAAGCGTTTTAGGTGTCCATTTCCGTTAATTCAATATGGACTCTTAAGGCGAACTTTCTTTCACAACCGTCGATAAAGTAGCAGGCTTGTTACAACAACTAAAAGAAAGAGCATGTGATATCCTAACATCCTTCTACCAGATAAAGCATCCTAAGAAAATTTAGATCACCATTAGAGAAGAGCAGCAGGTTGTATTACTCTAAGTAAAATACAGAGTCTAGCAAGTAAAAATCTCGAATGTTTCACAAGGCCATTGATGTGGGGCAACTGAAGTTAGGCAAGATGTAACGGTATCTTTATCAAGCTAATATGTTACTGTTTTTCGTGAAAGTTTGTAAGTCCTTCATAGAGCTAATTTCTTACAGTTTTTTTTATGTTTAGTTTTAAATCTTCTAGTCCTTTTTCTTTAATATACTTATTATGATTTGGATCAGTATCGAACATAAGGATTAACAAGGATTTTAGTCACTTCGTTTACAACTGCGTGAAATGCAAACATCTAAACGTACAGCGACCCAACGGCATCCATTTCCATCTATATATCCCTTCTCATAACTGCTTTGCTTAAACTTTGTTCCTTAAAAACCTTCTAGTAAATAACAGTAGGGTGGTCTCTATGGGAACTACATTACGGTGACACATAGTGCATATATCAAAGTACACTGGCTTTCTCTTGCGACAAAAGAGAATTTAGGGCCAAGATTTCGTGTTCCACTGAAGTGAACTAGGGAGCGTAGTGAAATTTTACCCAATTCTAAGGATGTTGGATTTTCTAAACTCCTTTCCGTCTCCACCAGATTTTAAGTTGTATGATAACAAATATCTTCGGCAAATACGAAATATAATGGACTCCTCTAATGTATAGAGATATAAAACTAGTTTTTAGAGAGATTCACTTGATATCACTTCCATTCACTTAAGAAATCAGACGTCATGCATCAGTCATAGAGCGAGAAGACTTACCTGCCTCTGAGATTTTTCTTCTACACCTTTTCTTATTTATGGCACCGGTCCTTGACATTTCAAATCATAGATAAAGCTGACCTATTTATTCTTCGCCAAATCAAATTCTCCTTCTCCAATCGATGCAATACTTATATTTTCTGCAAATGATTTCCTTTCGCGTAACTTCACCGCAATTAAAGGACATCTAAATAATTAACTTCGGGCGGTCAAAGCTATTAACATATATCCATACAGATAAAAATCACTTCGCATATTATTACAGTAATTTCAGAGATTATAGTGAAGCAATTAAATTTAGTCCATTCAAAGCGATTTTATTATCGATAGAAATCTTTCTTGAGGGGAATTCTATTATCTATATTACCTTTGTTATATCGCGTGTATAATTATATAGATAAATTAATGAATTCAACTAAATAAATTCCATTATTCCAATAAATTCCATTATCGTTCTTTGTATCGTGTTAAAGTAAATGAGTACCAATTAAACGTGCTGAAAATTTCACTCCAAACCGGAGGTGAATCTAAGTAAATGTAAATCGATCATACTGACATACCATTTATTGCCAGTGTGAGCTACAATTTTATTTTCTCGACATGAGCAAATATTATCATCCTCCTCTCATCTCTCGACGTTATCCTTAACTAATATAGACTAAATTGAAACTATGAAGTCAAAGATAGACTAGATTATTTTAATTAATATATTACCTACTATCTTAGCTTCGACTATTCATATGGAAAGTCTATCCTATGACTCCCTAAAGATCTTAGACTGGTCTTCTCCTTGGTCCACCGTGGGTCAGTGGCAAATAATCTAATGGAAGAATTTCGTACTTCTTAGTCCAATCCTGACAAATTATTATTTTATGAAAGAATGTCAATGCCATTAATTTTTAAGCCTAAATTCAGGACTCACTTAAAAATGAATCAAACCAATGTATGCTGCTTACCTCTGCCTTCTTGCCTCCTGAAGGAAGAAGTCCACTTTGTTTAGTCCACGTAATTGTTGGGGGTGGATTTCCTTCAACCCGGCATTGAAGAAGAACATTTGATCCTTGAGGAACTCTCTGCAGGGCGGGGCTCTCGACCCAAACCTTGAAGAAAGAAGTTTTATAACGAGATATAAGATTTTGTATAGAAACGATGAATTTTTGGAATATTCTTCATGAACAGTAGGAAGATAAGGCCTTGGCGATTGCAGGGGATAGGAGTTTTTTCAATTTATCTTTAGAATTAAGGGAAAAAAGAACTAAAAATATAATAATGACTTAATAATTCGTATATATACCAACTTTTGTCAAACAACTTGGATATTTATCTTTTTGTATAAATATTTCTAGGTCAACGAGTAACAAATATAAACTATCTTTTTATTATCAGAAGCCAATCATTACATATGTAGTTTTGGCTACATTTCTGCCCCATATATTGTTATTAAATCGCTTTTTAATTATAAAATATCCATGCCTGTCAAGGAATTTTGATAAGGTCTTATTTTGTTCAATAGGGTGCTTAAAATGAGAAGAGATTTTAGGCTGCCGAATACAAACTACATGAAATTCTTTCAAAAAGAAAATAGAAAAATAAGTCCTTTAAAAGAATATACATCGAAAATAATTAGAGAGAAAAAGAATTAAAGGTTTAAGTACATATCATCATCATCATCACTAACTCTTATAATTTAAGAAGTGGATTTTTTTGAGTATTTGAATAATAATTTCATCTTAGTTTGGTTATGGCATATATTTTAAACAAAGTTATTTCTAATAATTCTTTTATAATATCAAACTAGGTAATGGTTTCGCTACTCCTCCCTACGAGGGAGCTTGCACCTTGCTACTAAGATTAAAATTAATAATCTAAAAAAAAAGCACCTATGGTTAAATTTTTATAAATTTACTGAGCATCGCCAATTATAATAATTTTTTAAAGGAACTCTAAACTATTTCCCCCCCCCCTTTAAAAAAATCACGTTGCTAAAATATAGTTATAGATAAAATAAAAAATCAGCCTTACTTAAATTTTAATAAATTTTCTGAACTTCACCGATTGTAATTCATATTTATTTTTCTGAACTAAACTATTTTGTTCTTTCACCCTCTGAAGAAATTCTTAGAAATTACCTTGATCCAAATGTAAAATATACTTAGGTCATAAACCAAACTAAGATGAAATTATTATTCAAATACTCCCCAAAATCCTGTTCTTAAATTATATAGTTAGGGAAAAACAAAATGGTGACGTTCAGAAATAAATATAAATATCGAAATTTTGTAATTTTTCTAAACCCAAAGAATTACAAATGCTAAGGTTCAGAAAATTTATTTTTATATATCTTCTTCTAAAAAAACATTTTAGTAACGTGATATTTTGAAAGGGGGAAAATTTAGGTTAGAGTTCCTTTTTAAAATTATTATAATTGGCAAAGTTCAGAAAATTTATAAAAATTTAACCTTGACTGCTTCTTTTTAGATTTTAAATTTTAATCTTAGTAGCGAAGCGCAAGTTTTCTCCGAGTGGGGAGTGGAGAAAGCCATTGCCTGGTCTCCTAATAATTTAGTCTTGGTCTATTTTTCCCTGCTCCATGCCTATTTTCTAGGCCGAATGTGAGGTCAAATTTTAATGGGAATTCTTTTAATATACGAAAAAGACAATCCTCAGAGCTCTTTTTTTATCTAAATTTGCTTATATATAGAAAACATACAAAAAAACACAGCCATGAATTAATTTTAATGCATTTAATGAACTTCACAATTTCTAATCACCATTTTTGTAAACTCCAAAACATTCTATAATTTTATTTATTTATTTTTTTAAGGCTTACAATATACTTTGCTTAAAGCTTTAATTATACGTATATAAAATACGCATCAATTCTAATCTTTTTTAACACTAGAAAGTCCAGACGTTTTAACTATATCTAGGGACCGAGGTGTGGCAATTGACGCAAACAGATTATTTTTTATTTTAAAGAAGGAAAAGAAAGCTTTGGAAAAACATTTATTTAAGGAACAAAATAAACATATTTTCTTGATATTTAGTCAAAGACATTAATTATTTGTATTAAAAAATATAAAGTAGTCTTTATATATCCCCAATAAATGAGATTTAAAAACTATGAACAACATTCCTCACAAAATTATTTCGCTCACTTGCCGCATAGTATACTACCCAACTATTTATAAGAGCCAGATCCAAAATATTATAAAAGAAAACATGCATGAGCCATCGCTTGCTGCCGGCTTTGACCGAAAAATGCATTGGCATTTGCTTAATCACATCCACTGCTACCTTATTTTTGTTATAATAAGGTATGGCTTCAGGCTTCTTTAGGGGGTTATTTTCCGAAGAAATTTCTACATCTTAATGTAATGTACTCAAAATAACCACAGACTTTGATCTTTCGCACTGGTATAATGTTAGTGTGACGGTAGGCTTCTCTGTAGATTTGAAAACCAGAGTTTCATGAATTGGTTTTACCTATCTTACCACTTCTGGTAATTCTCTTCTGTTCTGGCAAATTGTTCCAACGAAGCTGTAATTTTGTTTTGCCAGCTGCCAAGATAGGCCTAAATAATTAAAATAATTATCACAAGTGACATTGTAGCCTTTCATCAATAGAGGAGTCATCAGTTTTAGGACTACACTATTAGACACACTAACATCGTTGCTTGTTCCATCATCATTTCCAACATATAGAATTCCGTTGAACAAATACTTGTTCTCAACCTCGTCGGCCATCCAGAATTTCAAGCCAAATTTGTCTGATTTAATTGGTATATGCTGTATGAATTTGCAACGTACTTTGCATGGTAGTAATTGTTCATCAACTTTTATATATGCTGCAGGAATAAATGCTTTCTGACAGTTTGGAATGAATGGATCCCATATTGGTGATGCTAAGCAAAACTTATCTTGAACCAGGATCATTTTTCTCTCACATTTTTTATCACTGTGGATATATCTCATTATTTCCATACATCTATTGCGGTGCATAGTTTTATTGAACAAAGGGCAACCCCAAGAACAATCTCACATATTTTTGACAGATAGGTTTCTTCTCTCAATAACGCCACGAACAATTATAGGGCCAATAAATTTTTCTAATTCATCTGAACTACCAGACCAGTCTTCGTTGCGGAAACGGCCACATGCATGCTAAGATGAAACAACAAACTTGCAAGAAGAACCATCCTTATCTTTCAAACATTGAGAAACAATTGCTATGCTATCATTGTTGCTACGTTGTTCATTGTTTATAAGTATAGTAACTATGTTGTTTGATTCTTCATCACTAGAATCAGAGAAAGATTCATCAAATAATATTATATTTATTTTCTGAAAGCACATCATCAGTATCAGAAAGCTCGGCATCTGATTAATCATATGGTATATTTCTAAGCTGTTTTAATATTTGCTTATGTTTGTTTTTTAGCCATCTAAAATACTAAGAAGGGTTTTCAAAAGTAAATTTGATTATAAATTGATTGTAAAAGCCAAAAAAATGTAAGAAGTTAATTATTTATATTACTAATAAAAATTTGTAGCTTTACAGACAAAGAAAATATGTAAAGCAGTGTCTAAAAACACAACGCATTCCTCTAACTAATGGCAATTGACTAAATTATGAGAGACAATGAGCGAGAAATAGAGCTAAACACAATCGTTTCCAGGCGTGTATGGGTGGTTGATAGAGGTTTTGTAGGTACTTTAGATAGTATTTATGAGTTCGGATGATAAAAGGATCTGGATAATGGGATCCAGTTATAATTATATTCCATCTTGTTTTGTGATCTTCTTTGCTATTGCACTTTCCATAAGATTGTTGAGAAACATTGATCGTTAAATCAGATTTGGGTGATACGAAAACGTTCCGAGAAATTATTAGCTGACTCCAAAAGGTAATGATGGATATTTTAGGCTGAGCTATGAGTAGAAATTGTGATATGATTTTGCCTTCAAGCAAAAATATGGGAAAACATAAAACCTGTTGTTCTATTCATTCTATGGCTTTGGGTAGCAAATGGAAAAGGAGTTGGAATTAGATTGATTGTCGATTTCAAGGGCTTATCTTTGATGATGCTTAAATATAACTTGCTTAATATTCGTGCTTTGGTACGATGAATGAATAAGACTCGTTTTGATGTAAGATCAGTTGCGTAAATGATATCTCCTAATGCAGTGTAAATAATTTGATTGGTGTAAACCGAGCCATATGGGAAACTGCTACTCGAAATGATATCTCTTGAATGATCTCTCTCGAATGAATGATCTCGAATGATTTCTCTCTACTCCCTGATTTGTTCGTTTTATACTTAGACACATCTACAAACATACATATATATATATATATATATATATATATATATATATATATATATATATATATACATATATGTATATACAATAGTTTTGAAAACCTTTTCTCTCGTGAGAAAATATACTGTAACGGTGGAATTTGGTCAAACGCTTGGTTTTCGTCTTCCTTATAAAAATAGAAATATAATATTTTGGCTGTAATTTGATGTACACCGAGTGCCGTTACGATCGGGCTAACCCCTTTTAAGGTTCCCACTTGTAACCACAGAATAATTAATCTCATTCCCAGTTTAAATTTTCAGCGCGACTTTAGTATTTTTGTGAAATCAAAATGGGAACGGTTCTAAAATTCCCTGTTACCAGTTACAATGTTTCATTTGAGTTTATTTTTGTTTTCTTTCACATACATAAATTTATTTACTTTAGCTAAGTTTACACATTACTACTTCATGGGTTTGTGTGTGGACATATTGTGTGCACTAATTTACTTTCCCATGAGGGAGATACTTAATACCTTCAATATAGAATATATACATATCATATAAAAATGAACATATTTACACATATATACAAGCATTTTTCGGGGTTCGCCAGTTCGAATAAAAAATATAGTTGTACAAATAGATGTACACTTTATATTTGTGATCGTTAACAAACCAAATTCTATACTCTTATTTATATATTTACATTTTGATAACATAAGGAAAAACAGAATAAAATGCCTTTGGTTATTAGATTACAATGAGTCTATCGGTACACAACATGCTTTGTGAGTGTTTGTTCTGAGTTGTGCATGATTTGAGGTGGTGCACTTAATATTTTGTTGTAAGTTCTGTTTTCCAAGTATTGTTGTGTGTTCTGAGAATAGATTGTTTTCATGTTTTGCTTGATTGTGACTTTTGTTATTGTGTCAGGGTCTATGTCTAAGTTGGTGGTGTAGATGTTGTTTAATCGAAAATAGCCTGTTTTTTGTGTAAGTGATTGGGAAGTTGTCTGATGATGCGGTGGAGGGGATGGATTGGATGTTTCGTTTTCTACCTGAGTTGTAATTCATGTAGTTTTAGGTGATTTTTGATTTGTATGATGTCCGTCTAGTCGTTTAGATTTTGTGTGTTTGTTTCAAGAGTGCATCCCGTGGCAGTGCGGGTTATGTTTTGTATTGTCTGTAGTTTTTTGGTGTTGTTTTCTGAAATGATTTCGGACAGATTATGTTGGCGTATTATAGTACTGGTCTTTTGATTGTCATTTATGTGTAAATAAGCGTTTCTTTCATTTTCTCTTAGTGTGTAGTTTTGAGTGCCTTGATGACTTTGAGTGTTTTCGTGGCTTGACAAATATGGTTTGTATGTTGTTTGAGTATGTGAGTTTGAGGTCGAAAGTGAAGGGAAGAGTCTTCGGTTCTTTTTGGGATGGTACTGTTATGTTTTGTATGTTTAGATTTAGGGTTATTTTGTAATCCTCAGGGTCTGGTGTGAAGAGAGTGGTCATTGTTTTGGTGGCGTTTAGTTTTAGTGAGTTTTGTCCATGTGTGTATTTTATTGAAGTAAGTTGTATCTGTTTTGCAGCGGTTTCTAGTTTGTTGTATGAGAAAATTATTGTGATGTCGTCTGCGTAAGTGACAATTTTTACTGTTTGTGGGAAAGTTGGTATATCTGAGGTGTAGATTTTAAAAAGTGTTGGGGAAAGTAGTCCTCCTTTGGGAACTCCGGATTTTGTGTGTCTACGTTTGGATTTTGTTTTTGAATTTTGGTGTATTGGAGTCACCCATTGATGTAGTTTGCTATGTACTCGTACTTGATGAGCGTGATGGGTATGATAAGTTTAGGGATGTTGTTAACTAGTTTTTTTAAGTCTATTGTGTCGAATGCTTTGCACATGTAAAGGGGAACTGCTATAGTTTTATGTGGTGGAATTTTCCTGTTGTTTCCTTTTGCACTTATGTTGTTTATTGTGTATAATGCTGTGGTGGCTGAGTGCATGGGTTTAAACCCATGTTGGTGTGGTATGTATGGGATGTTGGATGTGATGTAGGTTAGGATGATTTTCTAGTGTTTTGGCAATAGGGTAGAGCAGAGCTCTTGGTCTGTAGGAGTCTCATTTGTATATTTCTTTGTTGTTTGGGGAATTTTAATTATTTTTGTTAATTTCCATTGATCAGGTGGGCTGTTTCTGTTTATGGCGAAGGTATTAGTGTGCGTGAGGAGATTTATGGCGTTTAGACCTAGGTGTTTGATATTTAAGTCATCAGGGTCAGTGGAGTTGTTGTCTCTTGCGCGTTTTATGGCTCTGATGGTCTGTTCTGTTGTGGTTGTGAAGTGTGGCTAAGGGATTTTTTTTTAAGTCGGTCTATTTTCCTGTTTTCATTTCTAGTTTGGATTTATCCTCTATTATTCCATTTATTAAACCAACAACTTCGGATTTTATCGCTATTGGTGCAAATGGTGAGCAAATAATCCTCATACATAAATATTGAGTAGTTCGGCATGGTTTAATGGGCGTGGCAGTTTCAGTTGTCTCTACTCAATTTCGATATCCTTGGGTACATTTCAACTTTTTATAAAAATAGATGGTTACATTCTCGTATATGTACCTCTCCTGGGGAATATTAAGGAACTCCAAGAGCCGTCTCTAGCGGATTAATACATTCTTATTATTACTGTCGTAGAATGGACTCTCGACGATATACCATATATAACTATTAGTTAAGGGAACTTCTTTAATTAGCTTTAGAGTGCGTGGATGTCTGGTGGGCCAATATTATGTATCTTCGATATGCTTACGAAGTGGAACTGAGCTCAAGGATAATAATATTGCTATCATTAATAAAATAGTTTTATCAATAATAACTATCAACAAACACAAAACGGAAAATATTGACATAAACAGAGAATGGAAAGGCTCGTGGAGGCTCGGGCTAATCCGAGGATTAAAAGATTCAAAAAGGTAAAACAAATATAAAGTTAAAGAGATAGGGTGGTTCACTAAACCATTTAAAGCACAGGATAGAATTGACAAAAGGGTTAAATACTCAAAGGTAACGTTCGGCTTACGTAATTTTATACTAGTGGTGCAGAGGAAGTCGACGTGAAGGAATTTTCGGTCCGCTGGCGAGTTTCAGCCGAAGATGGGGAATAAAAGGATCCTGTCCCCGCGTCTTGGGAATGAGAACCGTTTCTCGACGAACGGCTTGAAGATCAATGGCTGTTCTACGTTGTTCTTTTCTGAACAACCAGGGGAAAGGGTAAGAACCATTTCTTGGCGAACGGGCTCAAAAGAACAATGGCTGTTCTACGTTGTTCTCTTTTCAACAACAGGGGAAGGGGTGAGAACCGTTTCTTGTCAACGGGCTTGAACGAACAATGGCTGTTCTAACGTTGTTCTCTTTCTGAACAACGAGGGGCAAGCCTTGTGGACTTTGCGTCACGAAAGGCTCAAACCTTGGCACTCAAGGGATATTGTCCTCCTTCTGGACAAGTGATGGTGAATCTCGAGGTCGAGGTCCCTTGGCGCACAAAGTGAGAGAGGGTCGTGGTGATGTTTCGCTAACAAAATCTGGATCTCCAATCTGCTCTTAGTGGTAAAGTGTCCATCTAAATAATCGAGACACTCCCTTGGCGTGGGGTACAATGGAGTGGGAGCTTCGAGGGAATGCACAGCCGAGTTTGGGAACAATGCCTTATCGGCCCATAAGCCTAACTCAATCTGGCGAGGTTCGCGTATGGGGGCGAACGGGGGAAGATAAACCTCCTTGTTTAAACATTGACTCAGGTGGCTGCGATAAGGCACCAAGCTTCAAAGCGAAGATGCACGTGGGAGCATCTTGGTTTTAGAAAATATGTGATAGGGGTTGAAATTAATGTGGCCTCAACCCATTCTTTCACAATTACCCTTACCTAAACGATTTTGTTCATTTATTAAGAAAATTAGAACAGGCAAAGTTTCCTAGCTAAAATTAACATTTTTTTCGTTTCGTGTTGAAGTTAAACCATAGACTACAAAAGCGTCCATAAAATTTCTCTTTAATAGGGGAGGGGGAAGAATGCATTTTCTAAGAAAGAAAAGAAAGGAATACATAGGTATCTTGGAGCTTAATAAAGCCCCACAAATAAGATAGAGCTACTGCAAAACAACGGAACGAGAAAAAATATGACACCGATAAAACGGAATTAAAAGTGTATATTTCAGAACAAAAACGTTCTCTTAAAGTACGATTAAATAAAAAAATTTAATGACGAACGATCAATAGAATTGATTTACAGAAAAAAATATTTCACATAAAATAAATATCACTAACTTCATCTGTCATATCATCCCCAATGAAAATTTAAGAAAAGCATAATGAGATGGAGATATGCCAATCAAGTAGAGGAAAAAAGAAAGATAAAATGCCAACCAAGTAAAAAAACGACAAAATAACAACATTATAAAGATATAAATATTTGAGTGAGCTTTTCGATACTGCATCTCAATCGGGTGTCATGGCATATTTAAAGATTTAAAGGGGCCACAGACTCCATAGCATAATTCACAGGACTCCTCAACATATTGAAACATAAATTATCATTAGATAAATGTAATTAATTGAGTTGAATTACACTTTTAAAAAATATTGATAGATATAATTTGCTTTTTGGAATATTTTTTACTAGAATTTGAATTTACCTGTAAACAAATATATTACATCTTACAATTTAATTGTGTGGCACAATCTATTTTCCACTACATCGTTTTACTCCCGGCCATCTTATGAGATTTCAGGCTAATAGCGAAATCTAGAATCCTCACACTATTGGTGATGAATTGAGTTTGTCTTGAGTATATGTAGTGAATTCAACTGCCATGCGAGAAAATCCATCACAATATGTAAGGTTAAGGATAATGATCAACTTCAAGAAGAAATACTTTTTTCCATAACCTTGTTAAAGATAATAAAGGCGAAACAATCTTCAAAGTAGTGGTGATCTATTTCATGAAAATTAATATTCCGCTTTGAAATATTATGTATTATAACACTGATGGTGCCGCTGCTAAGGAAGGTAGATATAGAGGATTTAATGTAGATTTATAAAAGGCTATACCTAAAGATTTTTTAATAGACTATGTTGTCCAATCTCCACAACTGTTTAAAAACTATATATGAGTAGGTCTGAAATAAGCACTTAATGTTGTAATTAATGAAGTCAACGGAATGACTTCAAAGTGATTCAAGGGTTGCTAGTCAGAAAACTCTAAGTTATCAATGAAGAATAGTTTGAGGAAGTACTTTTGCATAGAGACGTGTGATGGATTTCTAAGTGTATTAGGTTATGTCACATTTTTTTCAATTTAGGATAGTGTTGCATTATTTATGGATGGTAATAGCTTTAGGTACAAATGGTTACTGTCAAATGTGACACATTCTACTTGTGGCAAATATTTAAAAAACCTAATGTCTTGAACATAGAGCTACAAGGTAAAAATACAACTATTTTAAACTGCAAAAAACCTATTTGGGCATTTCTGGGATATTTAGGCTATTCAGAAAAAATATTGGGTGAAAGAAGCTAATAGATTTGCAACGCCTTTGCATCATTAATAGACAGCAGAAAGATGATGATATTTTAGTAAATATTGAGCAAATGGAGAAATTAACCAGTCTTAGGCAAGTTATGTTTTCAGTTGTTGAAGAAATGGACTTTCCATTTTGGTTTGAAAACTCATTACGATTAATGCAGCTAATCTTGATATCTAAGTACAAGTGAGCCTCAGTTAGTTACAAAATAATCAAATGTCTCAGGCTATATTTAAGCATTAGCTACATAACTTATGGAGAAGTAATGAAATTGGTCTGAAATACTTATTGTTTTCTAATTTGGTTGGCTCGATTGATAGTAGTGTCACAGCTACTAGCCAAAGCTTGCAACCTCTTTTGAAATGGTAGGAAAAGGTAACATTTATTTGTCTCTAAGAAGCATATACACTGGTAATGAATAACTTTCTGAACTGCATGATCACAAGGATCACATTCTAAAAGTAAGGTCATAATGATATATTTATTCGATTTTGTCAAAGGATTTTATCTTTTTGTTGGCAAATTATTTATTTCAAAAGGGTAATTAATTTCTATTCGCCACTGCCTCCTTTTTGTTATGTTTATACTACTATGTCATAGACACCAACATCTGAAGATTGGGTTAAATGAAGCAGAAATTAACATAGGACAGGACAAGAATCGTTAACTTTCTAGATAAGAAGAGGAATACCTGGCACTTAATATAGATCCAAACGTAGGCGAATATATAATATTATTAGGATATCAACCTCCTAGTAGAAAGTCCGACCAGTTAAAAGCTTTATGGGATTGCTCTAAGAAATTTACACGGGTGGTCCCGTATCTCAGTTTACACTCAAACAAAGCTATCAAGTCCCAACATACGGTATGTGACCATAAAATGATCAGCATGTGGAAAGACTAATAAAACGAAAATACAATTAAGTAGGATAAAAAAGGAACTTCCAAAATTATCGGCAAAGGTACTGGAAAATGCAACCCTTGAAGAGAATGATAGGAAGGCGTGGAGGGTAATACCTGATTTTATTATTGCAGATACGATCATTCTGCAAAGTCTTTTGTTCCGAATTCTACCAAATTTCAGGAGAATGAAGGAACTAATAGATATAGACAAACTGCAAGAGAATATGAGATGAAATTAAATTAGACGCCCATTCCCACAATAAGATAAATCATACAAGAAGTAAGAAGAGAACGACGAGATGTATTCAAAACCGAGATATACCATAGGGAGAAAAATCCGATTGAAAAAAAAGTGACGCTAAATAAAATACACAAAATTTTGTTGACAATCATTCAGATAACATGGGGAATTGTAAAAGTTTAGAACTAAACAGATTTAAAAGAAGAAGAAAATTCTAATAAAACTGTTTATAAGAGAAAGATCTATATCACTCAAAAACTTTAGGTAAATATGAATTGCGGAGTTGATAGTTATAATTCCTAAAAGAACCACAAAATACCAGTTTACTAATTTACCTAGAGAAAAACAATTTAAATTTCACGCCAATACAATGGTTTCAGGAGAGAAAGAGCTAAAAGAGTGTAGTAGTCTTACTAACAGAATTGATAGCGAAAGCAATGTACCATAAATAGTCGTTTGTCGATGTGATATTTCGAGAAGTACAGGCGTATTCTCATTTATGCTGTAGAAGACAAATAAAGTTTTAAAATACTTGAATTAACCCTACTCACTATGCTTAAAAAGATTCTATTTGCTTAAATATCCGTAAGCACCACGTACATTTAATGAAAGAATATTGCTGACCTACATTTGACCTAAACCCAGTAAAAGGTGACGTCAGAAAAGATATGTTTGAGTCCGCTCTTATACACCATCTACAAAAGGAAAATACCCGCCACTTCAAATAAACCCACGATCCACATCAAATACACTGTAGAATTTATGAAAATGATATGATCACGATATATACACCCACAAACATTGGGAGAGAACTAGAAATGGTAAACATTTAAGAAAATAAAAAAACCAGGGCCGCTGAGCAAAGTTGCGTGCTCTCACTTATCCTGATTTACGACATTACGCCCTTTAAAACTCCCAATAACTCCTGGAGGACCTTGGCAATTATATAATTCGAAAAAGAATGTAAAACAACATAAGAGTTTAAAAGTTCGTTAGAATCGGCCGAATAGTTATGATGATATTGCCAAATAATTCTCGGGCCAACCTTAGGGGGACATTGGCAATTATGATTTCATGCGAAAGAGAATGTAAAACAATATAAGTATTTCTAATTTCGTTAAAATCAGCCGAATAGCTACGGTGACATAACTCCCTAAAAAAATCATTCCCGGGCTAACCTTGGGAGCACCTTGGTAATTATATCATTTGAAAGAGAATATAAAACAACATAAGGGTTTCTAATTTCGTTATAATAGGCAGATTAGTAAAAATGTTATTAGCAAAACAAAAAACTAGTAAAACAGGGACCGACCAACCGTTATAGTGAGATATAGATTCGCACGTCACTAAAATGGAACCCACTAAGCTGAATTTAACGTTATTCTGGTAGTAAGGAGAAAAACCTAATACTGTATAGAGATGCAGAGAGCATAAATGCAGTACATTGATGGCTATGTCATTGTTGACCAGGAGCTACCATAAACATTTATCAAAAGATTTGAAAACACCGTCTTACCCTTAGCAAATTGTATCAACTTACGTTATTTTAACAATTAAAAATCCTAAAAGCTTAAAGGCAGTACCATACAAGTTTTTTCATTGTCAACCAACAGCTTCCAAAAACATAAATCAAAGCATTTCAAAAACCCCCTCTAACCTTACTAACTTGTCTTAACATCATAATTGAATATTAGAACGTAATAATTAGACCTTTTTACATTGCTTAACAATTCTTCAACCACATAGAGCCAAAATTACTTAATATGAATGCAAATAATAAAAATTAAAAGAATGGTGCTTATTACAAACACTAAACGAACGGACAGAGTCAGGCAAAAAGATTTACCTTAAAGGGTCAGAATATAACTAATAAAATAAACCTTGTTCAAGCAGGGGCAAGAATGTTCTACAAAGCTTACATCCACATGAACGACCGTTTTTGCGGGGACCCCATATTCCAATACATTTCAAATATTAATCGCAATAGCATATCAAAGTTAATAAAAAAATAAATAGGTAACGAAAAATAATGAGGTAAATAACAAATACTAAAAATAGAGGACAAAGGAAAAGTAAATCTTTAACCGGTTAAACACAATAGGCCCCTTAAAATGATTTACACTTTTCACAATACATTTTTCTATTCTTTCTGATTTAATTAAGAATTGAAAATGTAGATAGGTTGGTTAAATAGACAATTATGAGGTGAAGGAGAAAGGAAGAATAACACCTAGTTACAAGTATAATTTAAGTGTGAACGGACAAAATATTTTAGGAGAAAGCGACTTGGGTGTGATTTTTATCAAATTGTATCAATTGAGAGAGTTCCTGGATGGTTTCATATTTAAATAATTATATTTTAATGATTGATTGACAATTGAAGATGATTCTTGGTTTATTGAGGTGACCGTGCTTACTGACCCGTAGTAACCTTCGCTTGGCAAATAGCATTCAACGATCTCTAAATAATGTACTTTATAACCTAGCCAATCACAAGGATAAGTTCTTGGGACAGTGATATTTACCATCTACATATATTAACTAAAGCTTTTTGAAAGTAAATTAGTATGCAATTTTGGAGGTTATAATTTAAAAAATGGTAAAATATATCGCTGTTTTGTACAACTTTTACAAGGAGCCTTAGATTCAGTAGTGAAATGGACCAAAAGCAGCAGAGGAAGTTCAGTATAGCCACACCAAAACAAATAATCTTCACAGTTAGAAGACCAACAGATTTTATTTTTATCTACATATATTATTATTCAAGTATATAGAGCGCTTGCCTGACTTTATTTAATATACCGTTCCCTCTCGGTCCCTACATCTGCGCAAACATATCTTAAACATCCAACCAAAGTGATGGAAGTTAATTTTATTTCGCTAGAAATTTGCAGTTCGCGCAAAAAAACCTTTGAGGTATTTAAAACATAAATTCACTGATATAAAGTTACAATGTTAATTGAGTTTGCTAAAAGAGTGGTCACTAGAAATAACGTCTTCAAGCTTATTAAAAAATTATAACCAAACGAAAAGACAAAACATTTTATCGTACAAAATTATTCAGTAAATAAATTATTTACCTTTAGAAATTATTGAAAACCTTTCAGTAAATATGAAAATTACTGTAATGGATAAATATTACTTTAGCATATTGAAAGAAAAATTGCACATAAATGATATAGAATTTATTTTTGCTTTCCTGTACAATATGAAATTATTATATTGTTTTCTTTTCTCGGCGTGGCCTCATGTGGATTTTATTTGCTTAAAAGTTTAAAATTTCTACAATAGCTTCGTTGTAAAATACTTTAAACCACTGCTTAGAGTGAAGCTTCACTGTGTACAATACTCTCACGAGAATAATCCTCTTTTTGTTCCTTTTGATCTTTCAATAAAGAAAATAATGGTTTATTGATGTTATATCATGAACAGATTCGCGATATAAAAGCTTTCTAACAGAAACCTCTTTGTCGAAGCGGGATTGTCCGTATCTGCTTCCGCGTTTGAGCGACGAACAGATCTGAGTTTGTGAGCCTTTAAAACTGATTTTTTTTAAATCACTATTTTTTTCGGATAACTTGAAAGATATTCGTTTTCTAGAGTAGGTATTTTTTGACATACATTCATTTTTCTTGTACATATTAGATTATTCATTGTTTATTTGCAAAGCGTTTTCGATGTACGAAAACTTCTGCATCTTTTCGTTGCTAAAGTATAAAATATTTATACTTTTTTCTTGAGGTGTATTCTCTTTGTGTTTTTTCCTTGAAATTCCCATTAGAACAATAATAATTTTCAAAGAATAAAATCAGGCGGTCACCCAGAGAAAAAGACGAAACTCGAAATTTCAGGTCGTGGGAGAGGAAACTCAATTAAGCTCTCTGATTTATTGGGAACTGATTGACAACAGCAGCATTTCATAGAAAAATAAGAGGGATTAGTTGAAATTATAGATCTCTTTGTCTATTGCAATATGACTGGGTTTGTATTTTAAATATTAATTTAGGCTAGTTGGCTGTTTCAATACCAAAATATACCCACTTTCTCCTTGCCTAAACTAAATGACTTAGGTCCATAAATAATACCTTATTTTTGTGTCATCTCTACTATTGTTATAATAAAGCGAAAAAAGATACGAATTATGAAAAAAACAGAGAATTCACCTGAGTAGGCACGTGAAAATAAATGCGTATGAAATCTTTCCCAACACAAATTATTTTATTCATCTCTTGCTTTATTCTCTGAATTAGCTTGAGACTGCTCTCTCTTGCAAGAGCAATGAATAAGGAATTAACAAGGTGAAAAGTATAAATTTGATCACCTGAAATTGGTTCAAATTTAACGGTAGAATAAACCAAATATTTGCTGTTAAAAACGGATCTTTGCCATTATAAGGAGGATAAATATGTCGCTAGAGACTGCCTGCTGGAAAACTCTTCAAATAGTATGTTCGAATTTTCTTATGTACATATTCCAATTCAATTGATTTAAGTAGCAGGAAACTCATTTGCATAACGTGATCAATGCATAGGATTAAAAACTCAAACAAATAATTTTTAATCCTGTTCATTGTTAGATATATTTATTCGTCTTAGGGGGTCAAACAATCCTTTGCATACAATCGTATAGCTCGTAAGTCTAGATAAATATGAGTAAGATTTCCTACGCAGGAAGAAAAAATGTGTGGACTATGCACGTTATCATTATGAAGCTGAGAAAGTTAAATAGATGTTAAAACATGAAGTAATTATCTTATTGCTTACTAACCTATTGCTTCCTAAATCGAAACAGAAAGAATATGCTAAACAGATTTCAGGTGAAAATTAATATAAAAATTTTTGCGTTTTTTTTTTCATATAATAAGGAAAAATATTGTTGGAAGATTCAAAATAATCAAACTAAACAGAAATAAGGTTACATAGATGTTACATTAATGGAAATTGGGAAGCGATATGTAAAAAATGTTATAACACATAAGAAATATGAACACATATTTGTCTGGGAAGCAATAAAACAAATAATTAGGAGAAGCTTTTTAGCAGGGGAAAAAGATTTTAACAGAAAATCTAACGTTTACTCTCCTTGTAAAATCTTTGCCCATTATTCCTCTTTCGTACTTATTTGGAAAAGGCTAGAAATAACTGGCCAGAAAATATAACTAATGTAAAAGAAAACAACCTATTACTAATATGCGCTCATTGTTCCAGAGAAGAACGCTCTAATGTACGGACAGTAATAGTGTATAGTCATATTTTTGTAGTAAGAACCCAAGAGCAGGCACATAATCTGTCATTTAGATGTTTATGTGCTATCTAGACCCCAATTTTCGCAGGGATATCTATAATTTTATATCTTTCACAAATTTTCACTACCTTTATCGTTACCACGTTCTTTACAGTGCACACTTAACAAATCTGTGCGAGACTTTCTCCCTTGTTTTCCTTGTAAACTAAAAGATAATGTCTATGGATTATTACATCACCTGGTGAAAGTGAGGTTTTTTCTAGTAATATTAAACTTAAAGGAAGAGCTTTTAGATTTATAAAAAAGGCATATATGATATAAAAATAGCTAGAATCAGAATAAAATTAAGGGCAAAGTATATTGAGGCCAAGCACTCTCATTTACTTACATAATTGTTCTATTATTATCCGTAGTGATTGGGGTCTACTTCCTTAGAAAAGTTTAAACAATTGCGACCATGTTCTATTGATTTGAAACATGCGGGAACCTTGGGGGGCTAACAACGAGTGTTAATACTGGGTGCTCATATTTTGCTTACTTGATAATTACTTAATTCTTTTCATGCAATTTAGGGTATTTCCCTACAAGGCACCAAAGATTCAGAAATATTTTCACTAAGCCTATGTAAAAGTAACAAAAGTGAGTGCATTATTTTTTTCAAATAGCTGGCTATTTGGCTATGTATTCATGAATGATGTTATTGATTTAACAGTATCAGAGCCAAGAGAAGAGCATATTATCAGAAAATAAACCCACTAGGATAAAATTATACTCTTTGAGAAAATTATCTTAACCATTTTGTAGTTTTTTTTTGTTAAAACAAGATTTTTGCTTTCACACTTTTTAGCGTGTCCTCCATGAATATTATAAATCTAGGGAAATGAGATGGGCTTATCAAAGTTTGACACAAAGCAGTCATTTCCGCTACTCTGTCTTGTTACTTGATATCTTTATATTAACATTTCCTCTTCTCTTATTTAAAGTTAGTGTTAGTGCTATTTTACTCAATGTCGGTATGTCTGTGTTTCAGATCACCGGCACATAACTTTTCACAACTTTATCATAATAGACAAAATTTGACGAAAGTATACAAATAACAGAATGCCTGCATATGTTAATAATGTTATACTTATAAATTAGTTCAGGCTCCAGCATTCAATAGAGGAGGGGTTTGGTATGAAGGGTTTCAACACTTTGATCATTTTAACTAACTATTTCCTTTTGAATTATTAGGATTTTGTATTATTCCAGTCCTTCGCAATTTCTATGCTGATTATGAATTATCTTAGTGTCTTATATGTATAAGTATCAGCTTCTCAAACTTCAATTTGATTATCATTTTATGATGATTCTTTTGTATCGGATAATTCTTATAAGAGTTTCTATGCATTGCTTTTCTTAAACGAAATCTAGATAATAAAAGACGTCTTCAGAGGTAATTCACTTCGATGTCAGTTTCCCCAAAAGACTATTATTTTCATTCCAGCTTCAGCTTTGGAACTAAAAGAGAATATCTCAAACGGACCTTTGTCACACAAAAAGCTGGAAAATGTCGAAAATGGATTAACTTGCCAGTCACTTAAAAAAGAAGGGAAGAAAAAGCTATCAGAAGAAGAGGAAATTTGAGCACGAAACATTAGCTGAAGAATGTCATATGCTAAAAGAGTAATTAATGAAAATGATTTTTTTAAAAAATTCTAAAATTAATAGGGATTTAATTTTCTTACTGATTTTATAAATTTTAGTGCATTATGAAAAATAAACAACACATTCTTCAGTCTTGATTCGTTAAACGGAGATATACTTACTAGCGGGTAGAAAGGACTAGAAAGAAAATATAACCAATGTAACCAAAGAGAATTACTCTCAAATTTTGGAGAGAAGGCTGATGATGAATAAATTGACACTCTTGAAAACAAACACCTAATTTTAATAGGATTTTAAAATTCGATAACAAAAGTTAAAAGGATAATAAATCTTTTCCTTTAAAGTCTTAAATAATTGAAGTTATATTCGATTTAATTGAGAACTATATAACTTTAGCTAGAAATATTTTTATAAAATTATTAATGGACGATATATCGTCCATTTATTTTATTATTAAATAAAGATAATAATAATACTAATACTCTTATTACTACTAAAAAATTCATCCTGTAAATGTTACCATTTTTGTTCGACCATAAATTTCTAATGTGTATTACTTTTTTGGTGAGGGATATTAACTAGGACGGCACAATTATTGTTAATGCTTACATTCCATAGAACTACCATATTAGTAACAACACGATCCTACTATTCATGGAAAGAATAAAAAATATATTATGGCCAAGTTAAATAACAGAATAACGAACTAAATTCATCTGGTCAGTTTTTATATCATTTTTTTTATCAAAGTATTAAATTTAAATATAAGAATGATATTGTAATTTAAGAATATATGCTAAAAAATTCAAAATATTTCTCCGTTTTTAAATCAAATACTTAATCATTTAAAAAAGATGATTATAAATTAAACATTTTATCTTAATAATATATAAAAAGAGTTGAGTGAGAGAAAGGTAAAAGAAATAAATATATTAGGATAGGGGGAAGTGGGTGTGTATTTTGGGAAGAGTCAAGAGGGCAAAAAGGCTTAGGGCAATAAATCACGCTATGGATAAACAAAAGATGATTATACTGTATTAATTAATGTAGTTTGAGCGCATTGGGTGGTACATAGTTGATCGCAAGCGTTATTACTTAGATAAGAAATAGAGGGCCTCGTCATCGTAAGGATATAAATTGAATTTAAGATTGAAAGGCAAACCTTGGCTTCCATTGCTTACAGCTGCAAAATACGAGAAGATTAGGAGCAAATCGTTTTTATAGAATATTTCTGTACATGCATTCAAAGTTTCGGATAAAAAAGGCAGATTTTGAAATGATTTATTTCCTCTAAAGTAATGGATCTACATGTGCAAGGGAATGATTACTTTTAATTGCTCGTAGAAAGTCTCTTTTGTAGCAAAACTGGATGCTATTGGGATCAAGCTAGCATGTAGTAAACGAGATCGGAAATGTGCAGTAAATGTGAGATTCAGCGAATGTAAAGGTTTTTATTTGGTTAGCTGCTTTAACAACGAAGAAAACCAATCTGAACTGATTGCTATGCAAGGTCCCTTACTGGATGCATCATAAAATTAGTTAGTTATAGTTATAGAGATCATGGTTGGAAGAGATTTTCAATGTTTAGCCTTCAAGCCGGTTTTAAAGTACAAAACGCATCTTTTGGGAAACAGCGATAAAATGAATATGATTTTTTGGCAATTTTAGAGTGCGTAATAATGATTAGTTGAATATACTCAAGCCTCATTTATAAACAATTTATATTTTGCACTTAGAAAAGCACTCATGAAGTCACTTTTGGCAAAATTATTTAGTTTGAAATCAATTTGACGCCAATTTTTCTAGTATTGAGAGGGTTGTTACCCCAGTGTCAAAGCTTGACTACTAAATACATTATGTATATTATTGACATAGAGAGACTAAAATTCTTTTAATCATCAATTTAATAGAGGAGTTACCAATGATAAAGTGCATCAGCCTCGACTAGATTCAAATAAAACTACTAATGTAGCACGGAAGCCTTTGTAGCAGTTAAGATAGGGTCTACGTCCTTATTAAGATGCATATTTTACTGGAACAAGGAATCAAAATGAATTAATATCTTAATGAAAAGAAGCACTGTAAATACTGGACAAGAAATCTAGTAGAATATAGAGAATTTTAAAAACGAGCTGAAGGGAATATACATTCCTAAAAAAAAAAATTTTAAATGCCAAATTACCATGATAATTGTAATTGAATACAGAACAAACTGTTTTTCTCTGCCAGAAAAAATCACTAAGCACTTTATGGGTTTGAAAAAACCTGAACAGATAAGTTTAACAACTCAAAGCTAAGAAGTTGGAAACCTAATCGAAAAGGCACTCGGCCAAACATCTTGTTCCGTTAATAGCACAAAAAAGAACCTAGCAATAGAATTTGTATTTTCATTTATTAAATATACAAGATCTTATAAGAATTTATTCTCATTCTTTTTATCATAAGAAATAAGGTTTTGATATAGGTATCATCCCTAGAGGCAAATATATTAATCACTATGTAATCAATATCCCAAGTGAAGAAAACTAGTATCACTACCTGGGTAAATACTGTGGAATATATGATGTAAACCATATAAAGATTAAGAAAGAAAATGAAATTTTTCGGAACGAAGAAAAGGGGAAAACTATTTTAACCACTTTATGAAAGTGAATAAGGAATTTGGATTCAAACCTGTGGCCTCAAGCGCTCTTTTCTATCACGCGTTATGAGATTTTCCCTTAATATTCAATACTATGTTTTTCTCTATTTAATTCATGAATTACTTTATCCATTATTTCCCTCTTAATCACTAGAATGAACTATTTATATGATATCTATTCTCATATATTTATCATACTATAGAATTACAACAAGTTCGAGAGAGTTGTAGTTAATTCTAGTGTAACCAATAGACATGAAGTAAAAAATTACATTATTTTAACATAGTTTGCTTATTGCTTATTTGATTACAACTGATCGTAAACGACATTACTATCATGATCTTAAATTCCAAGAACTCGTCGTCTTCAGATATAAAAATTAAGTGGAAATCAAAGCCCAATTCTCCTTTTCAAGTAAGAGATGAGAAATTTACTAAACTAAGGAAAAAAAATCCTCAAAACTAACAAAATTTGATTTTATACGACCCTTTTAATGGAGTCGAAAAATGCTTGAGATTTTACCGTAGCCAAAGTTTAGACAAAAGATGAATGACGTTAAGGAATCAATTTTACCCCTGAAATTAACGAAGGGAAAGTTCCTTTAAAACTCCATAACGTTAACTTTTGTTTGTAAATGTCGTTATAACTTTACACAAGTGTGATAGAACGAGTTCAGAGCTGCATTCATTTCCACTTCTATCACATTTTATTTAAAACCATGAGGCTACCCACGTGCATCTTCGATTCGAGGCTTGAAGTCTTATCAACAGCTACCGGACGCCAATGTTTAAACAAGGAGGTTATCGTCCCCCCCGTTCGCCCCCATACGCCGACCTCGCCAGATCGAGTTAGGCTTATGGGCAGATAAGGCATTGTTCCCCGGCTCGGCTGTGCGTTCCCTCGAAGCTTCCACCCCATTCTCCCCCACGCCAAGGAGATGTCCTGGCTATTTATATGGAAACTTTACCACTAAGATCAGATTGGAGATCCAGATTTTCGTCGCGAAACATCACCACGACCCTCTCTCCCTTTGTGCGCCAAGGGACCTCGACCTCGAGATTCACCATCAATTGTCCAGAAGGAGGACAATATTCCTTGAGTGCCAAAGGTTCGAGCCTTTCGTGACGCCAAGTCCCCAAGGCATCCCCCCCCCTGTTGTTCAAGGAGAACAGCATTAGAACAGCCATTGTTCGTTTTGAGCCCTTCGCCAAGAAACGGTTCTCATCCCCCCCCCCTGTTGTTCAAGGAGAACAGCATTAGAACAGCCATTGTTCGTTTTGAGCCCTTCGCCAAGAAACGGTTCTCATCCCCCCCCCTGTTGTTCAAGGAGAACAGCATTAGAACAGCCATTGTTCGTTTTGAGCCCTTCGCCAAGAAACGGTTCTCACCCCCCCTGTTGTTCAAAGGAGAACAACATTAGAACAGCCATTGTTCTTGAGCCCGTAGACAAGAGACGGTTCTCATCCCCCCCTTTGTTCAGAAGAGAACAACCTAGAACAGCCATTGTTCGTCAAGCCGTTCGTCGAGTAACGGTTCTCCTTTCCAAGACGCCACGTCAGGATCCTTTTATCCCCCCCCTTCGGCTGGAACTCGCCAGCGGACCGAATATTCCTTCAAGTACCTTCCACTGCACCCTAATGAAGTTACGTAAGCCAAGCGTCACCTTTTGAGTATTGATCCCTTATTTGTCAATTCTATCCTGTGCTTTAAATGGTTTATCGAACCATCCCATCTCTTTAACTCCATATTTGTTTTACCTTTTTTTGATCCCTTAAATCCTTGGATTAGCCCGAGTCTCCACGACCCTTTCCATTCTGTTTGTCAATATTTTCCGTTTTTGTGTATTGTTTATAGTTATTATTAATAAAACTCTATTTTATTAATGATAGCAATATTATTATCCTTGAGCTCAGTTCCACTTCTTAAGCATTTTGAAGATACATAATATCGGCCGCCAGACAATAAAAACGCACTCTAGAGATAATTAAGGAAGTTCCCTCAACGAATAGTGATATATGGTATATCGTCGGGAGTCATTCTACGACAACAAGTGTTTAAATTTCTTAAATTGGACTTGTTTGTTCAAAATTTGGAATAAACCCTTTATTACCAATAAAGCCGATTAGTTAGAGGGGAGTGGTATTTGGCTATATATTGATGAGATTTCTTTAACGTTTAGAGAAAATTTATTGCGGCAATTTGAACCACAAATGTTAAGTAAGATATTAAGAAATATATATTTGTTCATGAAATAATGTAAACTATTCCATTTATACTTCGTGCTATCTTAAAATATTGCAAACTATATATTTTACATCATTCTGGGACAACGATAGAAAAGAGAACAAATGAAGTTAAAAAAAAACATAGCTCTCAAAATACTTCCTACTAAACTGAAAAAGAAAAGCCTAAACAAATATTAACAACTAGCAAGAAAAGTTCCTAGATTTATATATATATTAATATATATATATATATATATATATATATATAATAAATAGCAAACCTGTTAATGCGGTTAGGTAAGGGAAATTGATGTCTTGTACATCCAAAACCTTCTGGTCACCTTTGACTCTTTTTTGTCCCGTGGTCAAAAATTGCAAATACGTCAAAAATTAGCGATACATTTCGATAAGCACAAACTTATCCTTTTCAAGCTACTGATTTTAGCGAACACTGAACTCTAGACCGACCGATTTTATACTTCTTCTAGATATTTACCGAAGACAAGATCATTAGAAAGTGTTTTCAAAAAGTCTTCTTCGGATTAGTTTGATGCTATTTCCATAGTAATGGGTTGAGGAATAGGCTTTTGCACTTCTATCAAATTTATTCATTACCATTTACAATTTCAGAAAAAAAATCATTTTTAATTGATAAATAATGCAATTTAATCAATAATGTATTCTCCCTTGTTATTTACGACTTCTTCCCAAAGTTCAACTAGTTTTTCGATGCCTCTGCAATAAAAATCTCTGGATTTTGACTCGAAGAATTCGTCAAACCAGGTTCTTAATTCCGCATCATTATTGAACGAAACAACGCGCAAATTGATGGAGAGCAATCGGAACAGATAAAAGTCCAAGGGAGCCAAGTCTGGCGAATAGGGACGATGTGGCAGGATTTCCCGATTAAGCGTTTGGATGGCGTCTTTTGTCGTATAGGCAATGTGAGGACGAGCATTATCGTGTTGCAGAAGGACTCCATAACGTCGATGAGGTTGCTTTTTACGAATAGCTTCGGCGAGTCGATGCATTTGTTGGACGTAGAATTTTGCATTGACAATCTCGTTGTTCGTAAGGAGCTCATAAAGAATGATGCTTCCACAATCCCACCACACACACAGCATTGTTTTTCTTGGATGAAGTCCTTGCTTTAATCGCAAAAGTGTTTTTTTTATTGGGGCTGAGCCATTGTTTTCTATGGTTCATCTTGACATAAACACACCATTTTTCGTCTCCAGTGATAATGCGGTGAGGAAATCTGTCCTTATATCCACGAGTAGCTTTGTGACGAGCAAGAAAACCTACGGCAATCGTGGAGCGTTGAAGTTAGGTGTTTTTGCTCAAAGCGTGCGGAACTCATGCACCAAGTTTTTAAACTTTCCCCTTCGAATGGAGGTGAGTCACTACAGTCTTCTGATCACACTCCAATTGTACAGCAAATTTTCTAGTCGATTGACAAGGATTTTCATAAGGAAAGTCGTTCAATCGATCTTCATCCAACTAAACTGGGCGACCAGAACGTTCCTCGTCCTTAAAATTGAAATGACAGTTTTTGAAACGTAAAAACCACCATTGAGCCTTCTTTCTGATAAAACATTTTCTCCGCACAGAGCACAAATATAGCGACGAGCTTTGGCTGCGTTTGCATGGTTCCCGTCTCGATTGAAAATAAATGACAACAAGTGTCAATAATGCGCCTTTCTTTCAACTTGACATTTTATTTTGAGGATACATAACAAAAATTAAATTAACACAACTTTTAAATAACGCGAATGACTTATTGCTCAACTTCAAGACGTAGCCTAAACAAAGGCTTATTAGTCTACGCTGTTAAGGGACGTGGCCTAACCTGTGCAAATATTGCTCTCATCATTTATCATTGTTTCTTAATATGTGCACAAATCACGTCGACAAAACTTAAATCAACACAACATTAAAAAAACGAAAGGATTTATTCCTTAACCTAATATATTATCTGAGAGTTAATACCACTTACATATATTTAGCTTAGCAAAAAATATTACGATGGGTGATTTCTTGGTGTTTCTAGCTACATTATATCTAGAACAGATTAGACCTACATTATACCCCTCCTTTCCTTCGATTGTAAAAAGTAATTCTTGATGGTTTCTTTGATTCTTTTAAATCAGGTTCAATTGTGTTATCTTTGTGCAAGCTAGAGACTAGAATTACTACATTTATGTTTCATTGTAACCTATGAAACTAAAGTAGTGTTATTGTTAAAACCAAAAGTTCACGATAGTAACTCTCTACCTTTTATAGTCATCATTTCAGGTGTTATTTCCCTTCTATTTATTTTTTCAAAGTACCCGCATAATACAAATTTTCTCTTTTATTTCTTTACTAAGCTAATAGAAGTAACCCATTTATCGGCAGTTATGTTTCAACCAGATCCATATAAAGATTTATTCATTCTTCTTACTACATGTGTGGGCTTGTTACTAACATTGTATGGCCCATCTGGTTGCTTTCTAGCATAAACTTCCAAATTATGTAAGTAGTATGTTTCAGCATCCACGAATGCTTAGAATTGTATGCCATAATTAATAGGCTTTGAAGGTATATATTGACGAAAAGTACATTTTCCACGAAAACTTTGAAAATATTACATGTATGGTTGTAAGACGATCTTCATCTTTTTCTTCAGTTTTAGCAATACGATTATCAGACCTCAAACATTTTTCAAAAAAATTTAAATCTTTTGAGATTCATAACAATTCTAAATTTTTCGACCCCATCCCGACTTATTCCCCCAAAATGTTCAAGACTTTGTTACTTTCCTTTAAAGGCTCCAGCTTAATAGAAAAGGTAAATAAAAGTTCGTAATTCAATAACATCTGTCGTTTTTGCTTCCCTTTCTCGTGCATAATTATTACCTTTGATAAAATATATATACAGATTTGTATATTTTCCTTTGATTTCAAAAATGTCTTCAGAAAATAAACATTTACAGCAGTCAACACATGTATTTGCTACTGTAGCATTATTTATTACTCCATATCTTTGTTTAATTATATTTTGAGTCCAGTTTTCGTCTCCTTTGAAGGAGGTTTTATACCACTTACTAATTTTATCCTTACGCAGAAAATATTTAGCCCTTGATAGATCTTTGTCACTTTCATACTCTCTTTCTTCTTGTTTAGATTCAGAATCACCATCACGTTGTTCTAAAAGATCTTTCTCCTCCGTATCATTTTTATCATTGAAATCTCCACTAAAATACTCATCATCTTTGTCAAACAATAATATTTTCATGCATTCCGCTATGTCTTCATCTTTTCCCGTATAATAGTTCTTCTTCGAAAATGCCATATGATGGATGGAAAATTATTTCAAATTTTATATATTTCAAAAATTTATATTTTAAATATTTTACGATTCATATAATAGTGCAATTGTATGCACATTGTTATAGCAAATAGTTGTAACATACTCGTAAATGCATAATTATTTTGTCAGAAGTATTCCAATAATTATAGCAAAATAAAATATATAATATTGTATTTTTGTAAAATATAAAACAGTCGGGTACAATGTGCCTAACAGAACTAAAGCTGTGCAGTTGCCTAAGTTAATAAAGCTGCTGATATCCTTGTTTGTTTTGGATTCACATAAACTTGTTAAAATTCAATAATTAAAACGAAATTAAATGTAGATAATACTTAATTTGTAAAATGTGATGCAGTCAAGCGCAATGTCCTTATCAAAACAAAAGTTGCACATGTGGTCTATACAGCAGGCGAGTAAGAAATTAATATGATGGCTGACAAGGTTGCCTAATTTCATGAAGCTATTGGTAATGTGGTTAAATAATACCCAATTTTTTTGTCTGTGCAGAAGAAAATAAACGTGGCTCTGCCTGTCAGATCGTTTGCGCCCGACGAAGGGTTAATTAAAGCTTTACTCTACATATTTAACCTCCAATAACCCAGCATAATTACTTCAAAGAACTCTGAAGCTAGCACATACTCTCTGCTCCCTGCCCTGTAAAATGTTGAAGCTGTCTACGCAAGTTTGATGAAAATGACATCCAACGCCACTTCGAAGACTAGAATGAGGGCCTACCGGCCCCGTCTACTCCTCTGCACCTATACGAAATCCTTCCCAATAAGGTAGGTGATCAAATTAGATTTTTCTCCCGGCTTTTGATTTTAACATGACAGCCAATTATTCCAAATCCAATGCCACTCCATAAACTTGTCCCACGAACGTAGACTCCACACATAATCCTCGTTGAAACTATGCCTTTGTCTTAAAAGAGCAGAAGTGGAGACTTTGGGGAAAAGAGGTTTGTTGTCTAGCACACGTTTTCCCTACAAGGTGAGCTCAGCCAGTACTACAGTGGGACATACATCTCTCTCTCTGCATGCTGAAGGTAATCAAGAATAACCATACCTTGTTGAGGGGATGGCGCCTACTGGCTGGAGGTCTTTAAATGAGCTTTCTTCCTTCATTAAGTCCGTTATGTTTATGACCAGAGGTCGGCTTAATTTGGTAAAATTAAACGTTTACTGTCAGAAAAGTGTTCGCCACACTCTCTATAATTGGGTATTAAACAGTCAAAGACAGGATGTTCACACTCTTGAACTCCACCAACTTACACCTTCCCAACGGTAGACTTTGCATTCCGGGCTACCTCACATATCTTAGCCCACAGGTGCCTAGTCAAGGATCAGCAATCTTAGTAAACGCTGTATACATTATCCACTCATAAACACACATGACACCTCTAACCTAGCCCTCATAGCACTAATGGCCACTGGCCCAATTATCCTGAGTACTTAATACAGCTAATCACGACAACAGCTACAAATCGATATCCCACACTGAGCTGTATTGAACTAGAACCTTTCCCTCTTCTTGGTGTTGGAAGTGAACTCACACCATCCTACACTACTTTTACTCGCCACAAATAATGTCAGTAGGTAACTGTCTAGTTTCTTGCGGTGACTCCATGAGAGTACATCGGACCAGCCGTTCCCAAATTCTTCGGGCATCGCGAAGCAATAACCTCACATGCTGCAAATACAACATAGCCTAGGGCATACAAGTATTCTCTGATCACACCCATATTTGCCTCCTACTATCATATTCTCTTATCCTAATACCTGAACCTCCCCACTACGACTACACTAACACAAACTGATTGGATTTCATAAGACATCTAACTATTGGCACATCGCACAAACAAAATATCTAGGAAACTAAAAATATACAATCACTAGATTCTAATCATACAAACTATAAACACATCATGCTAGATGTAGACAGTAGGCAAGAAAAACCAAACACAGAGACAAGAGCACTTCAAGGAATTCTGTGAGTGTTATCGGTTTAAGACTGATGAGTTTGAGCTCTTCATCTCTTACGAAACAATTGAAAACTCTACCACACATAATAACGAATCATATCATCGTTAAGGGAAAAAAAGCCGACATTAAAACGAACCTAAAATGCGCCTTCGGCCCGTTATCTCCCCGCGGGCCTCCATAATACAATAATACATCTCCTAATTGAAAATACTTCCTTTACAATTAGACATATATTCACCACTTCACTCGACGCTGGACACTTCCCACAACCATTCAAATATCAAGAAACAGGTTAATTTACAAACAGAAGGATTGCCCAAATAGCAAAACAATTACAGGCCAATTGCTCTATTAGAATACTAAAGAAAAATACTTGAGTGTATGATCAAAAACCTGTTCGGAATTTTGTGAAAGCGAGTAAAGATTCTTTCCCTGCCAATATGGCTTCGGGAGAGGCCAGCCTACACAAGCAGCTATGATTAACGTCTATGAAATAATAAAAAAGGCACATCAATCATGAAAAAAACACTCTTTCTCAGTAAGGACCTGAATATAGTATTCTTTAAGGTTTAGGAAGAGGGACTTTGTTAGAAACTACCCAAAATACGGAGATCCCTTATAGCATACGGAAGTTTCTCTTTTTCTAATTTACCGATAGCAGTCTCCACATAAATACAAAGTAATATGTCACCTCTTCACACTAATCGTCGCCGTATCCGAAGGTAGCGTAGAAGAGACTAAACTTTACATCTTGTACACAAACAACAGCCTAAGGCTATCCGGAAAGTGTAAACATACACGGAGATTGTATTATGCTGAAGAAGAGGCCACTACATTAAAAAAATAAAATATACACATATAAACTTGACCAAAACTACCAAGCGACCACAAGAATGACATAACCTAACTTGGCAATTCTCGGAGACACATTCGACAATTCTCTTCGCTGTACGTATCCCTCAACATCACACAACTACGAGACAAAAACCACAAATAAATTGTTGCACACGATTTACCCTGCCAGCCTTCAACTACAACTACTCCTATATAAAACACTAATTCATTCACCAATTACACTAACAGCTGCAAGCTGCACATACATAGAAGAGGAGAGCACAGCTTATTCACAACTCTGCACGAAAACCCGCAGCTCGCTCTCCTTGCTGCAAGCTTATGACCACACTACATAATAAAAACAAACTCATACCACTCAATAAATACACCCACACAGCTTAACAAGACACCTGGGAAAATTTGCAGGATATCCCCCATACACCCTTTTACACGACAGAAAAAAGGCTGCAATGGCATTGAAATAACCCGCAAAACACAATTACCTTAAGGCAACACCTATCTACATATATGAAAATAATAACATGAATAAGGCGTTCCCATGACTCGTATCTCACCCATTTCCACTATTCTAGAGCATCCCCAGGCTATTCGGACTAAAAAAACACACAAACAGTTCGACTCATCGGCGTCTAGCTACAGTCCTTTTAATTCATTCTTTGACTTCTAAATTATTTTCCGAAATATTTTTCTCTCCTACAACCCAATATCGGTGGTCACCACTCTCATCCCTCTACTTTCCTATCTATCCAGATTGTACACAGATAAAGCATGTAGCAAAATAGGTAGCACCTATTCATTAACATTTTTTCTTGATTTCACACTCCTCTCCCTTACTTCCGCTCTTACTATGCTCAGCATTACATCGATATTTATTTTAGAACTCCATGCTATACCATTCACCCTTTACTTTCTATAAAAAACCCTGGCCATTTTTAGTCACATTAGACTCTATATGAGTCGGTCGGTTGATGCGTCGGTTATCGTTTTTCTTTTCATTTATTGGTAATAACATTGTGACTATTCGGTTGATTCTAACGAAATTTGAAACCCTTCTGTTGTTTTATATTTTCCTTCGAAAGATATACTTACCAAGGTCAAAACAGGTTTAGCGCGGGAATTATTTTCTTTGGATAATAATATTGTAACTATTCGGCCTATTCTTACGAAATTTGAAACCCTTAGGTTTTGTTTACATTCTATTTCGAATGATTTAATAATCGCCCACCTCCTCTTAAGGTTATCCAGAGAATTGTTTGACAATAACATAACTATTCAGCCGATTCGAAAAAAATTTGGAACCCTTATATTGATTTACATTCTCTTTCGAAAGATACAATAGCCAAGGTTCTCCAAGGATAGTACGGGAATTATTGGAAGTTTGGTAGGTCGTAAGGTCATAAATCAGAATAAGAAAGAGCCCGCGACTTTGGTCAGCAGACCTTGTTTTCAACTAAAGCACGCTCTACATATAACATAAAATCATTCAAACGAGTTTTAGGAGTTTAATCGTTAAATAGCTAAAGATAACCAAAATATATATTTGTGAAAAAATAGAGTAACATTTGCTATCGATCCTTCCGTTACCGTAGCCTTCTCATGTTATAATTTAGAAGGCTAGTTGGTATGCAAAGATGGTTGGTTCTCTATAAAAGAAAGCTAAGAGTTCGGATGATGTTTGACACTTTATTTTTTTCATTAAATTGTTTATCTAGTGACAACTTTTATTTTATTTATCCAAATTTTTTGCACACCCTTTACCAACACCAAGTTTCGACCGGTTATTGTTTGGAACTTTTCGCACGCTAATTTTTCAAACATTGAAATTTCTGGGAATTTCTGAGAAAATTATAGAATATGTTGGGATATGAATATATGCCTTCTTATTCTTCTGTACGGTACTGTGTATGCGAAATAAATGGATAGATATCTTACATATGCAGTCAATCAAGGAAGGGGAAAAGAATTGATAATATATATTAGGAAAGAATATATGTATGTACATATTAATGGAAACATATCTGAATGTGTCTTTGAATGATATTACAGGCAATCTAATTTAGACGCTCACCACTCAAATTAGAGAAATAGTTGTCATTAATAAGCTTGCAATTATAGATAAGATTCTTAAGGTATTATGGTCTTATAAATTCATATATATATGATAATTAACCCTCAGGAAAATGAAAAGATGAATCCAAGTACTTTCGAACTATATTTGCAAGTTCATTTTCAAGGAATATCATAAAAATAGAGAAGAAAACCTTATATAGGGTACAAAGATACAAAGGGAACGCCCATCACACTACAAACCGATGGAAAAACCTAATAACAAGACAGAGAAATACCAATAAAAAGAACATAAGGCAAATAATAAAAGACATTATGCATCACAAAAACGATATACACACAACAACGCCGTGTATATGAATGAAAATGGTAGGTGAAAAAACAAAAACATTTAAAAGGATTATCATTAGAACAAAAAAATTTAGGGCTAATAGTTAATCTACGATCATAGCAGAGACACGTGGTGGGGGAGGCAATGCGAGTGATATTACAATGATAAAGAGTGATAACAGGCTGCATTATGAAGTTTGGTAGGGTAACATTGATGATATTATATGTCTTTGGCCTTCCTCAAAAGATATTCATAAATTTTTATGTAATCTTAATTCTCTAGTCCCTTCTATTAAATTTACCCTTTGAATTGCGGAAAATCAAGCTCTTCCTTTTCTTGACCTCTTAATACATAGGAGGCCGTCAGGTTTTAAATTCTCTGTTTATCACAAACCGTCCAAATCCAGTTTATATATTCACTTTTATTCTTATCACAGTGTCAGAATTAAAAGATCTGTATTCCCTTTTATGTTTCTGCGTGCATTACGGCATGTTATTCCCGAATTATTGGATAAGGAATTGTCCAATATCTTCGAAATAGGTATAAAATTTGTTACCCTCGTCAATTTTTGCACACTTAATTAAACTTTGGTAAGAGACCTTTTTAGAGAACTGATAACCTACCGGTTTTCAATAATAAAAATTGTCTTATCTTGCCATACTTTGAACCATTTTTTAATCACACCCGTATTTTTAAGCAACTTAATATCTCTGTAAATTTTAGATATGAATCTACTTTATATAAAATGTTAGTTCACAATAATACAAGGAAAAAAAGGTAGAGTATATTCTATAGAATGTTCTTTTTGCAATTTTCCTTACTTCGGAGAAACTAGTAAATCTTTATCTACTAGAATTTAAAAACATAAGTATAACATTAGAATAGGTGAACTAAACAGCGTTTTATTTTTACATTTATTCGAAAATAACCACCCCATTGACTGGAACTCTGCAAAATTCCTTTATCATTCCACTGATTTGACCCAAAAAATATTGTCGAGTGTTCATTAATTGACATGTTGCCTAATATAAATATCTCACCTGGCTTATTTAAACTCAACCCTGTTTCAAAAAATTATACTAAATGAAATAACTTCATAATGCAGCCTGTTCTCACCCTTTATTAGTGTAATATCATTCGCATTGCCTCCCCTACCACGTGTCTCTACTATGATCGTGGATTAACTCTTAGCCCTAAATGTTTTCTTTCTAATGATAATCCTTTAAAATGTTTTTGTTTTTTTCACCCACCATTTCAAATTCATAAACACAGCGTGGTTGTGTGTATATCGTTTTAGGGATGAATATGTCTGTTATTAGTTGCCTAATGATCTTTTTATTGTATTATTGTGGACTAACATTTCATATAAAGTAGATTCGAATCTAAAATTTACAGAGATATTAAGTTGCTTAAAAATACGGGTGAGACCAAAAAATGGTTCAAAGTATGGCAAGATAAGACCATTTTCATACTTGAAAACCAGTAGGTTATCAGTTCTCTTGTTATTGTGTCTTTCCATTTGATGTAGTGGGTGATGGGCGTTCTCTTCGTATCTTTGTACCCTATATAAAGTTGTCTTCTCCATTTTTATGCTATCCCTTAAAAAATGAACATGCAAATTTAGTTCGAAAGTGCTTGGATTCATCTTTTCATTTTCCTGTGGGTTAATTTTCATATTATTGCTTTCCTCACGTGCCACTTTGTTGTTTTTTTATTATATATATATATATATATATATATATATATATATATATATATATATATATATATATATATATATATATATATACACAAATACCAGGAAGAATTGAATCTGTCTGCTTTATACGATCTTTTTTAAAAATGCATTTATTCAAATAAGAAAGATTTGAATCAACTGGAGTTTGATTAGTATGTTTAATTAACACTATAGACACTCCTGATTTAGGTTTCTTTAAGTGCGAAAGAGTAAGAGCGACGTAGAAACGAATGTTTAGCTAACCGGACGAAAGATTTCATAGAGGCGAATGAGTTCGTGCATAGGGGTGTTTAATTGAATCGAAAGGACAGCGACTCAAGCGTGAAAGAATGACTTAGTTATGGATGATATAAAGGTGCATGCTTTAAAATGTACGCTAGCTTTTCTTATAATTCTTTTCTGCAAGCACTGCTTTTGCCCAGGGCGTGTAGAGACGTCACTTTATAGAGATGGTAACTAGGCTGAAATTACTAACATATGAACATTGCAAAACTGCATTGTCGCACTGTACGTTAAAAAAAAGGTTCAGGATGTCATTCTTCGAGAAAAAAGAGTTGTAACATAAGAAAAAAAAGATATAGAGAAAAATAATATTGCAGGTATTATATAAGTTGTTTGTAAAATTTAAAGAGCCCTCCATTAAATAGTTTGCTAAATTTACAGATACTCCAAAGGAGTATAGTTAAGAAGGAGTAAGTTTCTTACAAAATCATGGATGGGACAGTATTTCTAAATAGAAATTAAGGGAATAACAAATTTGTTCATTATTCACTTTTCAAATTCTTTCGTTCAAAATTTGCATTTTTTGGCTTTGAATATCATTTTATGGCAAATTTTATGACTTTCTTATGTATAATTATTTTTTAAGCAACATGAATAGAACATAGTGAAAATTAAAATAATCCAAAATTGTATACATTCGTGGACAATTTTGCTTAGATATTTAAAGTTAATTTGTAAAAAAATACACCATTGGATTTTATATCATTTAATTGCAAATATTATTCACTTTTAATAGTGTATATTTTGTTTTAGCAACCTCACTAGAACATAGTAAAAATTATGATAATCCCAAATTTTATACATTCATAGGATTTTTTCCGTAGATTTCTAAAGTTGATTTGGACCCTAACACAAAACTATACTGTGCGATTTTAAATATTTGCTAAAAAAAAACCGGCGCCTAGATATTGGTTTATATTTTTAGCATCATTGGAATATAGATTGAACTAATTTCCAGGGCATTCAGAACACTAATACTATTTACCTAACACCCTCTTTTCCAACTGAGAACAAAACCAATAGTTCACCTTGTACGAAAATTATATGTTTTAGTCCACCATTCAGAAATGATAACTAAATCATATATGGATCATTTGCTCGTGAATTGAATTCGAATGCTTAATTTTTAGTAATTATATAGCCATTTATATTATATCAGGTTCCAAGGGATGGTTCTGAAAGAACCCCCTGTATCTCTAAAACGGTGCCGTAGGTTACTATTATTTTAGCAGTAATAAAAGGCATTTAATGAGCTTTAATTTCATATATGATAATCTAACGTAGCAAAACGCTGGAAAAATTAAGGTGGTAGGCCCTTAAAGGCGTAAACTTAAGCACCATTTGGGCCGTAGATGAAAGATGAGTATTTCTTATTTTTTACAAGTTAAGGGCCAAATCAGCTTTATGTACATATTATGAACTGATTGCCAAAAATGTGTATGAGTATACGTTACTTAGAAAGTTTCGCAATCCCTTAGGAAATCCTTAACATAGTTTAGTGCGAATGCGTATTTAAAGCCTCTTCTCAGCTTCCACTATCTGGTGGTACCAGGCTCATACACAAAAGGACCATTTAGTTGCTAATTTATACCTGTGTTGAAACAGAGAAAGGTGATCTGTTCTCTTGTCATATTTCAAAGCATTGACATATCGTGGTGGTGCTGTATTGGAAGCTTTCTCAAAATCAAGTGGTCTGGTATGGACGGAAAAGTCTTTGAACATGAAATTCAGTTTAATACACAGTTCTTTTGAAACCAAATGTAATCGACATATAATGGTCAAAAATATTATTAGGAATGTTGGAGTTTGATAGGTATTTGGGTGTTAACGGCTGGATATTAGGTCAAGCAAATTTCCTTCATCGCAGAGAAAAGTGTGAATAGATTAGATATTTATAAATATATATATAGTACCATCCAATCTGAGCTTACCAAATTCAACCCACTTGAGGTTAAAGTAACAAACAAACTAGACTTCAAAACATTTTAGTGGATAACTATGTAAGAATTAAACTATTTCAAAACGTATAATTTTTTCCAGAAGCTAAAAGATTCTTTGAGAGGACCACTTAGCAACTACCAGATATTTTGTAAGTTCGAACATGATTTAAAAATTATCCAAACCAATAAGCGATAGAGTAAATAATATCGTTATCTTCGTATGTGATAAATGCATATTGTTACGGTTAAGTAGACCAAAGTAAGTGATCACCTTGGAACACCATGGAGAGCTAAATATGCAAGTTGATATTCGGTTGACAATATATCTTGAACGTAGGCTACTTTATATCAATCAGATTACACTGCAAATATATACTAAGATAAATTAAAAGTATATAATTTCTGCAAAAACGAAAAAGTATTATTGGATATTTTTCAAAAAACATTAGAAACTAAGGAGTCTCTAGGATTGAGAAGATCTCTTGGAAAATGTTTTTTTTTCAGTAATAAATTTAATGAAAGTAACATTGTTCAATAGGAACATCACTCAGAAATGAGGAGCATAATATTATATAAGCGGAACGACCCGGCAAAATGCATCTTTCTTTGATATTCCTTTAATTAAGATACAGATTTCCCATCCTAGCTCATTAAATTCAGAAGGAAAATTCTCTCACCTTTGCTGGATAACGGACCTCTAGTCTGTGAACGACTCTCGTCAAAGGCTTTGTCTCAAAGCGACAGACATATTTGCCAGCGTCAGATGGCTTGATTTTGCTTAAAATGAAAGAAGATCCTTCCTTTTTTATTCTTGGGAAGCGAGCCATCTGAAACAAGGATGAAGAGAGATTATCTCATAGTAAATATTCAGACTGAATAGATCGGTGATGTCATGTATTTTTAATGCTAATTACATTCCAAACATTATAAAAGGACAGGCCTTTATTTAAGCTAGTTGTGTGGAACGCTCTCCTAATTTTTTCCAATATAATCAATTTCCATAAAAAAATGTGGATGTCTGTGTGCCCAAGGAAGATTCTGGCCGAAATTCTGCATGCTTTTCTGAATCAGGGGAGAGAGAAAAAATTGAACCTTTTTCTTCGCCTCAACATAAAAGAGCGCTCATAATCGCTTTACTCTTTCTGACATAATAAAATTTGTCTTGAAACGTAATTTCTCTCTTAATAGGGACAGGCTAGAATAGGACTTAATGAAATACAGTTTATTGCCAATTTTGTCTTCAAATTTAATTTTCCGATTTGGGCACAATTGGAGTCAGAAGAGACGTAGTCCGTTGTTTGAAAGTTTATAAAACTATATTTGTTTTTCCTTGTTGAAATACCGTACTGTCCAATAAACGTTTATTTTTCGTGGTTCTTTGAACTTGTTTTTGCAAGAAACGAACAATCTAACTCAATGAAACCTATCGAGGAATCTAGTCCTCTTTAGATCGAGGGATTATACATACGTTTACCACTTTACCAGGAGAAAACCCCTAGAATATGGATCAGACAGGGCTAGGCCAGTTTGGAAATCTATAATGCTCTAAGCGATAAAAAATTCTCTACTCACTATTTTCTACTTTCCAATGGGAGATTTAATCCTGTACTATTCAGCGACACAAAGCTCTCATGCAGGCGTTAATACCACATCAAATCCATCGGAGCGTCAATGTTTGCGGCATCTCCTGATGCAAGGGGTGCTTGAAGACAGTAAATCCACATAGCTGCTAGTTGCAATGTGCCTCCTCGCCAAATCACTAAAATATACAATCAGTGACACGCCCTTCCGGAAGCTATAGTTGCTGAGCCTTCTGATCAAGCTGCAGCAAGTATTGGTAACTGTATCCCTATCATTACTTTGAATCAGATAGTTAAAATGGCCAGTTTTGCCCTTTAGTGGTCTTCCCTAGTCTCATTTTTGGTATAAATTTCCAACCAGCATCAGAGCAACCTCCTCAGCTTTGCTTATGAAGCTGATGTCGATCATCTATCCTAAACAAAGGGGGTGAAAACCAGTTTTGGTCCGACCACAAATTAAATTACAAGGCTGCTAACTGCATTTCTTCATACATATTTGTATATACATGGCCAAAACGTTTGAGACCAATATATAATTTATTTTTTTAGTTCTTTTTAGAAATTTAGCTGATAGGAATAATTTTTCTACTAGTGAAATTATTGCAGGTGTATTAAGAAATTTCCGTATTTAAAAAATAATAAGAAAATATATGCATGCATTCAATGAATACAAAATCACGCTCAGCACCGATTCCAACAGTTCAGGACGAATTTGGTGATAATAAAGGTAGCTTCGGCCTAATGGCACAAATTATCACAAAGCTAAAGTAATAACAAACCTCTTGGCCGAAATTTCCAGAGAACGTTTGGGACCTTGTCCTGAGAACACGACAGATTTGAGCTCAAAAGGGAATTTGTAGACGATAATAAAATTTGCAGTTGATAAACATTAACCATCCAATTGCAAGCAGAAGCTTGTGGATGCTAATTAAACAAAAATAAGCAATCTCAGTCAAGATATCATCAGAAATTTATTCTCGCCTCTTCCAAAACGAATCGAAACATTCTTGAATTACAATAGAGATAATTGTAATCAATATAATTAACCTAGAACCCCATCTTGTTTTCTAAAATAAAAAAAAGATTACATTTTCTTGAAAAAAATGCAGGGGACTAACGAAATAAATACAATGGAAAGTTTTAAGCTTACTAAATTATAGAAACGGAGATTATTAAAATTCTTCAAGGTGACACGATGCACCATTGAAATACCATAATAATTTAGGTCACTTATATAAGCAAGGATAAACATGCAAATTGCACTAAACGTTCTTAATTAAAGACGAACAAGAGTCTCAAATTAAACTAGAGAGCTCCCCTAAAAATCAAATAAAGCAAGGACGAATGAGTGCCGTTAAAAAGACCAAGGAGAAACAAGTGTCTGTAAATAACACTTTATTTTAAAGATCCCATCTGGCGACTGGCTGCCACGAGAAAATTGGCTTTAATCACCATATAGGCACTGGTAAGATAGTTAAAAACACAACAAACCAAATAATAAATATAGAAAAAAAAGAAAAAAACAAAGGTAATAAATAAGAAAAGAAAAACCCAATCAAAAAGCAAAAAAGTAGGAAGAAGGAAGCACCCTTCGTCGTCGAGGGGAAGCCTGCCCCAGCAAAAGAACATGCGACCAATAAAAGAGTCAAATGAGTTATATAAAAAAAGAACTAGCACGCATCCCTACATAAAGAAAGAAAAAACAATGTACTTTATAATATAAACCAAGGAAAAAACAAATCTTTAAATAAAGCAACAACTGAACAAGCAACCTTAAGTATTGCAAGCTCAAATCATGGATCTCATATAATTTGAGGACAAACAAATATTCTTACAAATAGCAACCTAAACAAGTGTCCATAAATAAAGCAAAGGTTTACCTTAAATTAATCAAATGTCTTCCTGAAATGTAGCAAAAATCTATTTTAAGTAAAGCTAAAGGCTTCTACAAATGAAGTAAAAGGATTCTATATTCCTAAATGAAGAATGTAGGTGTTTAGAGAACACTTAAGAGGAAGCAAAAGTATATAATAATTTCTTCACCTTACAAATGTAAAACTTACCCATTAACCCAACAATCTTAAACTAATAATAAAATTAAGGATGTTATCACTGAAATTGTCGAATAGGATAAACAACCTGCATCCGAACTTCTAATCACGTTATAGGGTAGGGCTTTCGCTCTCTCTGCAAAGGATACCCTTATAAGTACAAAGTTGCCATAAAATAAGTTCCATGTGTATCCTAAATTGAGAGACGTCTAGTTGAATTACCCCTGTTGCTGTTTTAAGATTTAAAAAACTGCCCAAATAAATCTACACTCAGGAAAATCCTAACCCCAATAAACTTAACCTTCAAAGTGGGTAATACTCCTGAAATGATTCAGGGGCAACTTTAAGACAAATTAAAACCCATAACTCCAACACTTGGGAACATGCGAAATCTGTCGATTGATAGGTTAGGAATCTATTTAACATTAGTTAAAGAAAGTGAATATAAGATTTGCTATGCTAGATATTTTGTAATTCCTGGGGTAGCTTATCTGAGATAATAATATCAACTTGGGATCTATCAAATACATCAGCCCAAAGACGAAAACAAGTAGGGCATTTGGTTTCACCGCAAATCAACACTCTATATATATCTAAATTAACCTCGAGAAAACAGAACGGGAAATAATCCTCCCCTCTATCCTGAATGTATCCACACCGGAGAAATTACGTTTTGCAAAATTAATGACACCTAAATTACGTTAATAATAATCCTCACTGAATAACTTAAAAAAATCACAATACAAAAGCTTGCGAAATTTACATACGGAGAAGAGGTTAAACGAAAAACTGCTATGCAAAAATTGACCATATATAGGGTCGGCCGGGCTCATTTTCATGATTTGGGAAGAAAAATGTTTTTTTATGGTTACAAATAAAGTATTCGTAGGCAGGAACAATTATACCTCTTTAATACCAAAATTTTTTCAAGATTATTCGCCTTAGTAAATATATTCTGACACTCTTTTTTAAACACTTCCTCTTGCTTAATACTCGTAGTAAGGCTGATGAGTGTCATTGTGCTAGATGAGAGTTATTCTAAAACAAATATACCAGCTTAATCCTTAAAATAACAGGTAGCAAGCGCTATATCGGCTAATCTCGGTTAAGACACTCTTTCACATGCATTTTTATCATGGCAAAGATTTGACATGAGATCATCTGAGTCGATTTACAGGCACATTTAAACTACTGGTTGACCTCATGCTCTTAGGTTAATGGACGGAGAGAGGGAGCTGGGTTCTTTTACTGTGATAAAGCTTCTAGTTCCATGTTTCTTACATTATCTTTCCAATGTAGTTAAACTCCAATAATCACAGCTCTTCTTCGAGTTTCACAACTTCTCCCGCCCAATTTAATGAGGTAAACCAATGAAGCATGTATTTGCAGCCGCGTAGAATGATAAACACGAACCCAATTCCATTTTTCATTTCTCGGTGCGATCAAAGATGATGAAGTAATATTTGACTGTGTGAATTTTTGGATTCACTGCGATGTCTACGGAGCGATATCATGGCTATATATTCCTTTAGTCTTCAGGAAGGGCTTTTATTTTCTCTCTTGTACCCTCTTTCTCATCCATATGTTAATGAAGGCCAAAATGGGTCTCACATCGATGTTTATTTGACCGGAGTTAAACAGGATGTTTGTCGCTGGTTTTATCACTATGTAAAATTTTGACGCTTAAAGATAAAGCAACACAAATTTACCCCCGTCTATCCATGTCCAGCTCCGCCTGAATGGTTCAAGAAATTCCGCCTAAACATAATACGCCCACTACAGTTCTGCCAAGATAAGTCCTACTTGCTCATAGTACCTGTATGAATCGTCTGCTAAAAATTTCTTGACTCTTTTATCGCTTCCTCCTTCTAGAGAAAACTTACTTGTAGCATTGTTAAAGGGCACATTAAAATGACCCTGTGGAAAACACAAATTAAAGGGTTATTAATCATCTTGGTGCTCAGGAACGTTCGAAAGGAAGAGTTCTGTATTTAATTTTCCAATTATTTGTACAACATAAAGATGTATATTTCCAGCGAGTACATAAAGTGCACCTCACGCATCCTCCTCCTATCCGAGTTCGTCGTAAAATCCATGGCATAATTCGAAAGATAAGGCCTAAGGTGACGATGCACAAATGTGTAAATAAACCGTTCCTTTAACCCATGTAGAATTATTATAAGTCCTCAGGCACATTCCTTCAAATTTTGTAATTTTAAAAAATTGGAAAGGGGACACGGTTAAAATAGTTCTTTAAAGCCAAAAGTACCATGTAAAAAGCCTTAGGGGACAATCAAGGGAACCGAAAATATTGTAAATCACTGTCCACACTAAACTTTCTCTCATTGAATTTGAGAACTTCAGTTGTGAGAAGCTATATACCGTCTGTACCACATCACCTATATCCACATATACGGTCATTCCTGTGTGATCTAAAAATCTTTAGGCCGATGGACAACCAAGATCCTTGGAAAAAGATCAAAAGAAACCAGCCTTTCTTAGAAACTAAATAATTGCACTCATAATCTCCACTTTATTTCCAATAAAAGAAAACTTGCCTAAGAATCTAAGCTTTATCAACAAACAGGACACGCAAGCATTTTTATTTTCATGATAGAATAAAACCGGTTTTGGCACAAGCAATTTAGATTACTTCAGACAACTAAATCCATCCACATTCTCCAGGATCAAAAGACGTCTCCAATAAGAGACATTATCTTCTCGCGGTGGTAAACATTAAGCCAAGGCTATAAAGTTTTGACACTTTAAATTTTTCTTATTCCATGGAGCTGTCTATGAATATGTTGGTGTAGCTTTGAATGCATCCATCTAATACGAATTAAAGGTAAAATAAGAGTATTGAATTTCATGAAATCCTGTCAACAGTATACTTTATATTACAGTAAAACTGTTTACATAGAATATATCATATCTGTTAAGGAATATGAACTTCCATGTAGACAGGATATGATAATGATATGTTAATGGTAAAAACACGGAACTATATTTTGAAAGAGAAAAGACTCATACACACACTGCAGGAGGAGTGGCTCAGCCATCGACACTCGCCCGAAAGAATAATTAATCACATTCCTTTGATGCTAAAGTGTTCAATAGGAAGAGAGTAACTGGGAACATCTAAGGTTGACCTTGATCTGGACGACCAAGGGTCAGTACGCAAATTGACGACGAGTTTTTGCATTGTTAAGCCATCAGGCTCGTAAGAAAAACGCAACTTAGCTGCAAGAATACTGAGCATAGGGTGGTAGGTTATTTATAGGTCTCAATAGTCCATCTCTGTCTCCTTGCAAAATGACTAAATTCATATAAACCCTTCCGAAGCTGCTCATTACAGAAAAAGCGACGTGGCCCAGTTTGGGCATATAGTCAATGAAACCTGACTATACATCACTACAGATGTGTCTTGTGGTCCAACGAGTTTACGTTATAGTCGTATTCGACCTTTGCAACGTTAGAATAAGTTGTTGGTTAGTGAAGCATCTAATCGAAAGTTGATACTGAGAAACTTAAAAAAATGTGCCAGCTCTTATTATTACGAAAGTACATGTTAAGTTATAGCGTAGGTCCTCTCACTGTTTGTGATGATACCATGAATTCATATAAGTTCAAGCTGTTCTGCTAATTTCCAAGTTTCCCTCAGCCCGAGACCTCTTCAGAATTGTTTGGAATCTAAATTTCCAACAAGACATTTGACATGTCACAATTCTGCCTCCATTATACAATGAATTATAGTCAACATTATCGCAGTAATGAAATGGCTACCTCAGTCAGGAGATGTGAATCCACTAGAAAACCTCTATGAAAACCGGAAAGTGAACATAAATCGTCGTTCACCCACCTCCTCTGAGCAAATGAAGGCGGCCATCACTGAGGAGTGGACCCAGAATCACATCCTTGCAGTGTCACACTCCCATACAGAGCATGTTTGAAAGAATAAATAAACGTTTCACTAGTAGACAAAGGACTCTTGGACACGCTACTAAGCTTCCCCTGTGATTTTCGTTGATGAAAGTTTCAGAGATTTATGTGCTTATCTGTTTTATGTTCTGTTTTACATCTTTTAGCAAATTTTGTAAATGATGATTGATCATTTCTGGCATATATAACTTATTTCTGTTCATTCTTACTTACTACCCTGATATATTTACATTGGTATGCAACTAAAATCTTTACGACCCTGCGCTTTTAATATTTCCGAGGTTTCCATAAATTTAGACCGCCATTCTAGTAATGGACCGTAGCTAACATCTACCTACGAGTTTCATTATCAAAGATCTTAGCTAATCGATTCACTCGTTTATTATCATCGAGTGACTCAATCCCACATATCGTGGTCTAAATCTCCAATGTCTGGGATGTTTTATACTCACGTTTCGAATAAATTCACCCAATTCGAAGACAATTTAATTAACTCTGCGCACTTACAAATATTATTATTTTGTGAAAGGCATAATTAGAAAATTTACATACATTCATTCACTAATCACACTTAGTTTGCAATACATTACAAAAATAACGCCTGTGAACATAACTCGATCTCAATTGGAGCTCCAACAAAGAATATACAGCGTCAAACATTACTACAAGACAGGCTGATTCATGAAAGTACAGTACACTTTCATGCATCAGTTCTAATGTGAAAAAGCACCCTAGAAGAGCAGAATTCAGGACTAAGTGGACCACTTCAAGAAATGAGGGACAGTGGAGAACCTCAATGAAGCCAGTGATAAGTGTCAAAGATATTCAGGACACCCCAGGGAGCGTATAACTGAGCTGGTCGAGAGCGTGAGAGAGTCAGTTCAGCAGAGTCCCAAACACTCTGTGCGCAATCGAAGTCAGACCCTCAGTATATCCCGCGAGACACAAATAAGAGTGCTATTAATGGATGTAAAGGCCTACCTATACAGAATGCAGAATAATCAGACCCTTGCACCCTCAGATAAGAAGCAGAGAATGGCTATGACAGTCAAGATACTGGAGAATATTCAGGTGGCCCCAACTTTCCTTAACCTCATTTGGACCTCAGATGAAGCTCACTTCCATCTTGAAGGAAATGTAAACTCGAAAAGAAATGTCTTAAGGGAGACCTTCCGACCAAATGAGGTAGCTACCAAGCCCATGAACTCCACTAAGTGCACGGTATGGACTGCAATCTCAGCCAGTGCCATCATTCAACCATTCTTCTTCAAGGAATCTGATGCGACAGTGACAGTCACCAAGAAGTGGTATGTTGACGTCCTCAAAAACTTTGAGAGGGAGCTGCAGGACCTGTTCCCATCACTTATGAGGTAGTTTATGTTCCAGCAAGATGAAACAAGCTCTGCTACTACAATCATGTCCCGAGATTGGTTAAAAGAGAACTTTGGTGGCCGTGTGGTCAGTGTTAAGACTGATTTTGAGTGGCAAACTCACAGTCCAGACCTTAGCCACCTAGATTTCTTTCTTTGTGGCTACCTTAATGACAGAATGTACGCAGTGAGAGTCACAACGCTCACGGAACTCAAGTAAACCATCAGGGAGGAGATCAGAGCCATTAGTCGGTCGGTTTGTAAGGACGTTATTATCAACTTTGTGTTGCCCCTCAAGAAAATATGCACATAGCTAAATGGAGGTCATCTCGAACACATGCTTTAAGTAAAGAAATAAATTCTGAAGACCTTCATGGTTTAATATGATGTTTTTCAACACAATAACCTAGTTATCACCAAAGTTTCATTCATTTCTTGCAGAAAATTAAGAAATGTGATCTATCAAAAGTTGTGGCCGATTTTGGAGGGGCGCCCTCTAATATTTTCATGAGGAGGACAAGAAATCTTGCATTATTTTTATTGTTGATCTGAATCCTTATCACATAGACTGGATGAATTCAGTTTCCACAACCAATCAAGATGGCATGCTACTCTTGATTTTTCTGATATTACTGGTTGTGAGTAGTAATGTATTTACTACTGCAACTCACACATCCGGCAATCGTTTTTATCTTTTACTTATTGATGTGGGAGTGGGGTGTTGAGGTTCAAACCACTGCACCAATTGGTTCCTTAGATCATCGAGGAATGGCTTGTAAATTCCAGATAAATTTCCCTATTCCAGACTTTACCATCTTTAGGCAGGTTTTTATCAAATAAAAATTAACTGGTATGAGATTAACCTTGCTTGTAATAGTATTTCATTAAGAGATATTTTATATTCTCTTTGCCTAATTACTACATTAAATTTAAGATTATTAGACTTGAAAAGTAGGCTTGTATAAATGATAAATCTTAAAGCTTGATCGCTCGATAAAGCATGGTTTAATACTCAGTGTCGCCTGGCCTTTCGTAATAAGCATGCTGTCTATAATCTTTGGTCTGATAACCACTTTGTTTTTTGTTGGAAGAACTATGTTGCGATTAGGAAAACGGCAAATAATGTTTATAAAGAGGCTGAGGCTAAACATAGTGCCCATTTGAAGAATGTCTTCACAGGAGCGGCTCAGCTGCATATTTGGTGGTCAGCACTTAGATCTGCTTTATTTGGTGTTGAGCCTTCTATTCCACCCCTAATAAAGACTGAGGGTATCGTTACATATCATCTTCGTGATGAAGCCAGCATTCATGCTAACAGTTTTTAATTCTAAGCAAAGTAGGGAAAAGATTCAGTTGCTCCTAGGCTGTCACCCGCTACCTAGAATTAATACATTTGCCTTCAGATCCTCTGAAATAAAATTTATCTAACTTTTTGCTAACTCGGACAAATATGGGGAAACTGATCATATTGGTCTGTTTCAATTGATTTTCAAAATATTTAGAAGTCAGCTAGATCAAAAACTGGCTGTAATATTCCTCGTGAGTCATTTCATGAATGCTGGTGTTCAGGCAACAATGCTTCAATTCCAAAAAGATCATCATTATTTTCATCTCTGATTGAATATAGGCACATTTCCATCACATCGATTTTATCTAAGACTTTTGAATGACTGCTGTCCAAACTTCTTACTGTATATTTGAGACAGTTTCTTCCAGTGACTTAGTTTGACTTTAGAAAGGGCTAGGCACTGCAGATGCACTATTATTGATGGTACATGAAAGGCAGTCTGCTTTACACAATAATTGTGAATCTATGCTTCTCTCTCTTGGCCTTAGTGCCGCTATAGTGTCAACTATAATGGTTTTATTTTTAAGTTGAAGTCTGTTTGCATTGTTCTTAGAGTCTTAAGTATTTTAACAGAGTTTTAACTAATAGAAAACAACGCGTTTTTGTTTAAGTACTTATTTTAGAGTATATTCTAGAGTTCATCAGGGTAGCGTTCTTGAGACTTTGCTTTGAATATTATATTCTAGTGACATGTGGTTTAATATCACTAATAGAATTCTAGCATATGATGATGACACCTCTCTCTATGCTCATGCCATCTTCTGCAGAGACTTAGTATTACTGATATCATCACTGAGGATTTGAATAAAATTTATTCTTGGTGTATTCAGTGTGGTATGAAATTGAACCCATGTAAGTCTGAGGAAATGATTGTGAGTCGTTCTAGATATCTCATACCTGAACCTGCCAATTTGTTAATAAATGGAGCTATGATTAACAAGGCTCACCAGCTCAAGCTCTTGGGAGTAACCCAAGATTCGACACTCATTTTAAAACGCAGAAATTGGGCATTTTTCGGAAATCGAAGAAAATTTATGAGGAGGAGAATGTTCTTCGCAAGTGTTTCTTTTCTTTTATTCTGCCTTATTTTGATTATTGCTCTACTGTATAGCCTTCTGCTGCAGACTTCATCTGAGATTGCTGTAAAACATTTACTAGCGGATTTGGATTTAAAAATTAGGCATCGTAGAGATGTTAGAGATCTTAGTATTTATTTAAAGTAGTGAATAATATAAATTATCCTCTGCATAAAGTTTTGGCCGAGATATCCTCAACCAGCCAGAGTTACTAAGTATTCTGATACTGTAAATTTCATGGGATTCGAAATTGCTCGTCATTCTTCAGCTCAGTTTTCTGAGTGCTTTTTAACGAGCATATGTAGATTGTGGAATACCTTGCTTACAAATATTGTAAATGCTCCTAGGCTTGAAAAGGTTAAAAGAATGGCTGTTTAATTCTTTTTCCTCCCTTTCTGGCTGTACGTTGACCTGCACTGACACCTTTTGGTTGTATAATTTCCAAAATTTTCAGTGTTGCTCTTTGCATGGTCTATACAATAGTAATAATAATAAATTTACGCTGACCTAGAGGAAAATGAAAGCTAATTGTCAGTAGCGTTTACAAATTAAACGTTCCGAACCAAGAAAATTTAGTGCTCAAAATAGAGCTGAAATTTTGAAGGCGCAAACAAACTAAGACTAACTCTAAATGCTAAATTAAAATTTACCTGTGGCAATAACTAAAGAGACATAGCTCAGAGAGTTACTTCTTTTTTTGTGCCTTACTTTTTTATAGTAGATTTCCATTTGGGCTAGTCATTCTACAGTATTTACTCTTTATACTGTACAATTTCAATCTTCCATTTTATTAAGTTAAGACACTCTTTCCAAAAGCATGAGGTATTTATGTTCATCGGGAGAAGTGTTGGAAAAAAAACAAATCCACAGAACTTTTTATCTCTGCTCTGAAATAGCTAACTGAATGAAAGAAATGATACAAGTAAGGCAACCTTTGTGTTCTGCGTAAGAATCTCTCCAAAAAATATTAAAAGAGGCTAAAATAATATAAAAAATTAGCACATAATTTTATAATAAAAACTTTTCACGCAAAGGTTATATAACTTCATTTCAGAGTCATTAAACTTTGTTAACAGAGTAGAGATGGATTCAATTTATGGTTTCTCTTGAAATTCGTTTTCTTTTCTTGACAACTGTAAAAGTTCTAAACGGATTTTGATATAAAATTAATGGGGTGTTCTTAAAGTATTTTTAAATCTATTGTTTGAGATTTCTTAAATTATAGTCAATATTCTTTTAGTTGTATGTGTCTAAATCCGTGGTAACTTACTAACGCTTTACAGAAGACAGAGCTAAAATGGCTAGAGAATGCAAAAATATGGGTATGTTTAATATGTGCATTAGTGTATTAGTTAAGGCAATACAAGAAACAGTTTTATAAACATCTGAAGTAACGTAATGATCTGTTTTTTGGATGTAAAGTGGGTGACCAGGATAAACCCTCATCTGTCTGGGTGAAAAGTAAAGGTCTTAGCATTATATTTGGTATAACAATGGTCTAGATGGAGCCAGAGCACCATTCAACGGATTGCTACCTCTTATAAACAGATATTTAATGTGGGCATTCAATGTGTTTACCCTTCTGGTCTTTAATATATTTTCAAGGGGTGTATCGATTAAAAAGATGAAAATGCATAGTATGTTGTACTTCCACTAATTTCGAAGTGGATCACAGCCAGTAATATAAATTTTTAGGATGATTATATTTTATTTTAATCCAGCTCACAACAGAAAAGGCAAGAAATATACCATGTATCCATATCAATCATTTTGCCTCATCTACATATAAAACTAGGTCCAATAAATCAATTTGCCACAGAGCACTGCACATAACAAGTCATGTTTCCAGTACCTCAAAGCGATTTACCCCAAAAAAGTGATTCCAAGATTCAAGAATGCATTTTCTTAGGCCCTCAGATTCGTCAACTTATAGCTGATGAAGACTACGAGGTGATGATGGATGAAAATAAGCTAGGGCTCTGGTATAAATGCAAAGGAATTTTGAGAAAGCACCATGGGGCCTAGCGAGATCCCATTGTTGAGAGCCTAATCAGGTGCTACTAGGATTCCAGATGCATTATTTCACCTAAGATGCACTTTTTTCATTCTTAACGGTCTTGCTTCCAAGAGAATGCAGGAGATGTAAGTGTTGAACATAGAGTAAGGTTAATGGAAACACGTATGACAAAAGATGAAGCCCTACTATGCAGACTGACTTCTGCTTGAACCTAAGGCGTGACACACCTGAGTAGTCTTACCAACAAAAAAGTAAATACAAAAATGTAGTTTAATACATTATATAATGCTAACAAATGTGCTAATTCATTATATACTTATGAATTAATTTGAATAGACACATTTAATTTGACTTTAGAAGCGAAATACATTTATGGTATCGTGAAAATGGGTATCAATTGCATAATTAATAAATCAGCAATTTCTAAAAAAAATTACGTGATGGGAAATTTTTGTAGCAAATTCGAATTAGCACACTTAACTTCCTAAAAAAATCCACATTATCTATGTTTTATTCTTGACAATGAAGTTTGATTTACAGTATTACCATTTGCCTTTTACTTCCAAATTTTATCAGGGGAGAAGCGTGAGATTTAATATCCTGTGCTAAAGTGGAGAGCATAGTTAGACTAAGTCACTTTTAACTCCAAAACGATTACGCAATAATTCACAATAATTCCCTACTCTCAGACACTCGGGGCACATTTTCACGCCACTCTGCAGTCATTTTTGCTCTATTAAACAGGTGCTTTCACCCCATGGACAAGGCTTCCTTGTTTGATTTGGAAGAGAGGCCAAAATTCCCATGCTCAGCGTGGGATTTAACACAAATTAAAACAACATGAGGAGACGCATCAATCTCGTGGGATCTTTTTCAAATTGCTTGTAGTTGCTCCTGCTGGGCACCCAGTTGTGCCACTCTTAATTAATCAGTGTTGTCGATTTTACTAGTCTTGGGAAAGAGGGACCCTTAGCACCCGCTCGCGGCTAGTAGCAGAGAGTTTACAAACAATAACAGTCTATTAAAAAATGCGGACACAGAGCCCTCCCTCTAAGATGAGTACATCAATTTTTTGATATTTATTGCCTTTCTGAATATCATATAAAAGCTTATGACAGAGATGGCAGAGAAAGAGAAAGAGAGTAAGAACACTAACCTTATTATCGTGATACGCAATTCATCTTTTGTAGCTAGGTTGCACAATATAAAATTTTGCAATAATTCAAATAAATTATCGAAGACTAATTTACATTCGAATTCTGCCCTATGCACCTAACATGAAGTAACTTCGTGTACAATTCAGACAGACCTATATGAGAACCTCTCGGCCCAAGCATATTTCGAGTTCCGTCGTCGGAATTCTCCTGATCCTGCTATTATAATGTACAGGATGCGGCTGTAGGCAATTTCCCTTTCACGCCAAATTTCATTGATATTCTCTAGTGAAGTTCTTTAAACAAATCCGCTAATACTACTATTTTAGACTTCTGATAACTTAAACTTTGGAAAAGAAATTTATTTTATTGCGAATGCGGTTTTATCTTATTCCCTTGTTTCTTTTAATGAATTATCTGGCGTCAGAATCTAAACAAGTATTTCTATGTACTAAACCGCCTTGACCCCTCGAGCATGCTAAATTTTTCTTTTCCTAAATTGCGTTCATTGGATTAATCTCACTTTTACCCAAATATCACTCTGAATTTAAGGTTATTTGCCTGTTTCTTTTGTTTGATTTAAAAAAATTAATTTCCCCATCAGTAATACATATGAAAAGAAAACCCTAAAACGTCCCTATATCGTTTGTTTTTAGCTTTAAATCTTCTTCTGGTAAGTGATATGGTTTATATAGCCTTCCTTATTCTTTGCCTAATGAATATGGCATCATATTGTAATTATATTTGAATGTCTAACAATTTAAAGATCTAATCTCAAAATTTCTTCAACGAAATTATATAAGCTAGGAATTTAATAAAGAGTGGGTTATGTAGGTATCACTTTTAAACTGTGAATTTTCTTATATCTTTTATAGAGTTGTTATTTAAGTTCATTTTGGGGGGGGGCTTATGCCCACCCTCCAATTTTGGGGGCACTTTGTTGTAAATAGATCAATTAAAATACACGCAAATGATATATAGAGTATATTGTAAATATACACTATATAGCTTTTTTCCTACTGAATGTGGGAAAATTTCTAATTTGATGTTGTAATGGAATATAGATTGGCCGCCATATTGGGAGAAACTAGAAATTTTGAATCCCATTACAGCGTTATTATATATCAATTTTAAGTAATTTTTCTTCAAGAAACGCAGTAGAAAAACTAGAGGCTTAACGACATTTAGCAATCATGTTTGGAATTCGAATTTAATATTAGGCTTTCGAATTAGGAATATTACGAGTTTTTTAAAAATTGCGGGTGGGTGGGGGCAGCCCCCACAATTAAGAGAGTGTATATATATATATATATATATATATATATATATATATATATGAATCCACTAAACCACATTGAAAGAGAAAACGGAATAATTTTTCCTTGTAGTAATATTTTTATTACCTTTTTCGAAAAAACCGTGCAGCGAAGCGATTCGAACCAGGCCACTGAGGCAGCGAGCAACGCTTTAATCACCGTTAAAAGTATGCCGTTAGTACACTACGCTACGCAGAGAAATAAAAATTCTCTGAATAGAATAGCTTTTAAGGAACACTTTCGCCAGTTCGAACGGAGACTATGAAAGAAATAGAAAATTAATTGGGAATTCAAAGAATAAATGAGGAATAGGTAAACGCGTGGAAGATATACAAATGTATAATATCTCTTAAAGTAGCACGAGAGAGATATTATACATTTGTATATCTGCCACGCGTTGACCTATTCCTCATTTATTCTTTGAATTCCCAATTAATTTTCTATTTCTTTCATAGTCTCCGTTCCAGCTGGCGAAATTGTTCCTTAAAAGCTATTCTATTCAGAGAATTTTTGTTCTCTGCGTAGCGTAGTGTACTAACGGCATACTTTTAACTGTATTTAAAGCGGTGCTCGCTGCCTCAGTGTGCCTAGTTCGAATCGCTTCCCTGCACGGATTTTTCGAAAAAAGGTAATACAAATATTACTGAAGGAAAAATTATTCCGTTTTCTCTTTCAATGTGGTTTAATGGATTGATTTCCATTATTCTCTCGTGCTACTTTGAGAGATATTATACATTTGTATATCTGCCACGCGTTGACCTATTGCTCATTTATTCTTTGAATTCTCAATTAATTTTCTATTTCTTTCATAGTCTCCGTTCAAGCTGGCGAAAGTGTTCTTTAAAAGCTATTCTATTCAGAGAATTTTTGTTCTCTGCGTAGCGTAGTGTACTAATGGCATACTTTTAACTGTGATCAAAGCAGTGCTCGCTGCCTCAGTGTGCCTGGTTCGAATCGCTTCCCTGCACGGATTTTCGAAAAAAGCTAATAAAAATATTACGGCAAGGAAAAATTTTCCCGTTTTCTCTTTCAATGTGGTTTAATGGATTTATTTCCATCATTCTATCCTGCTACTTTGAGAGATATTATACATTTGTATATTTGCCACGCGTTTACCTATTCCTCATTTATTCTTTGAATTCCCAATTAATTTTCTATTTCTTTCATAGTCTCCGTTCGAGCTGGCCAAAGTGTTTCTTAAAAGCTATTCTATTTAAAGAATTTTTGTTCTCTGCGTAGCGTAGTGTACTAACGGCATACTTTTAATTCTGATCAAAGCGGTGCACGCTGCCTCAGTGTGCCTGGTTCGAATCGCTTCCTTGCACGGATTTTTTGAAAAAAGGTAATAAAATTATTACTACAAGGAAAAATTATTCCGTTTGCTCTTTCAATGGATTTATTTCCATCATTCTCTCGTGATACTTTGAGAGATATTATACATATATATATATATATATATATATATATATATATATATATATATATAGATTAGGGTAGATGGCTAGCAGTCTTTTCTGAAGGCAAATTTTTTGGAAGACCATGGTGTATTTCGTCTTAGTTAATTTCCTTTGGCAACTTTATATTCTTCTAACTCTCTTTTTTCTTCCCTCTTGTAGATTGTAGCTCACTTGTCCTGTATTCATCTCTCTATTAAATAAATAGGTTTGGTAAAAAACAAACTAAATTGCTAAGCTTTCGATCTTATTCGATCACCTTTAGAGCGTCTTGACATAGTCTTACCTCCTTTACCATTGAAATGTGGAGTCTGAATCAGAGTGAATGAAAGTAAACGATTTTAAGGTAGTATTTATTCCGACTGGTTGATCATAATGTTAGAAGAAACGAGCCAATCCGATGCGTGAAATTTTAAAACAACTATGTATACAGATCGATTCCAGGTAACGCTCGATATTGATGGAGGGCTTTTCTTCGTTTTTTTAAAATGGCTTCTAAGATGTTCAGCCTTGCTTTGTTTCCCTCTTTTACTTTAATTGCAGTGTTATAAACTAGAATATCCCTCGTTAGATTAATGTTATGTGCTGTCTCCAAATGATTTTTAAGTCCTCCGCTTTGCAGATGCATCGATAAACGTCTAAAAATTGTAGTAGTTGTCATGCCAATATATGTATAGTTATTATAAAGCTTGCCTCAATACGTAAGCAAATATCCTGAAAGATATAAAATAAGTGCAATCAGCTCATACATCAGCTAAGCATATAAATGCTGCTCTACGTAGGGACTTTTCTACCAAGAGATCTCACGTATAAAACAAAGACTCGTGAACAACGGTTTCCAGAACAGCATGATTGACAAACAACTCCAATCAATTTTAAATAATCGCTTCAAAGATACCAATAAACGAAAAGTAATCGGGGCGCGGTAAACAACATCAAACTGTACTACAGAAATCAGATGTCCAAGGCCTATAAAATAGACGAAAACAAACACCAAATAGATTATTACCCGCGACATCAAGGTTAAGAACCGAATGGATAAAATTAAACTGATTACTTACTATAACACAACAGAAGCCAACAATCTCTTTATGAAAAATAATAGCTGCCAAAAGTCTTTGAATCTTAAGTCAACAGACATAGTTTGCGAGGTCATCTGCCCCAATAAAGACTGAAAATTTTATAATAAATCTAAATATATTGGCATGACAGCTACCACAATTTCGAGATGTTTAACAATGCATCTGCAAAGCGTAGGACCTAAAAATCAGATGGAGAGTGCACATAACACCAATCTAACGAGATATATTCTTTTTGACAACACCGTAATTAAAAGGACACAGGGAAATTAAGCTAGGCTGAACATCTAAGAAGCCATTGTAATAAACGGAAAAAAGCCGGCCATCAATAGTAAAGCGTTAAGCTTGAATGGATCATTAGAGTTGTTTTAAAATTCCACTCACCGGATTGGCTCGTTTCTTATAACGTTATGATGAACCAGACGGCATAAATATCTCCTAAATATCGTTCTCTTTCATTCACTCTGATTTTGACTCCACATTTCATTGGTAAAGTTGGTAAGAATATATCAAAACGCTCCGAAGATGACCGAATAAGATATAAAGCTCAGCAATTTAGTTTGGTTTTTAATAAACCCATTCTTTTAAAATTGAGATGAATACAAAAAAAGTAAACTACCTTCTACAAGATGGAATAAAAAAGACAGTTAGAAGAAAAGAACATTGCAAAAGGAAATTAACTAAGGCGAAATACACTATGGTCTTCAACAAAATTTGCATAAATATATATATATATATATATGTAAAAAATTTTTATGCAGTTAAAAGGCTATATTAGGCAGAAAGTGTTCATCGAAGATCTCATAAGAAGCTTTTCTCTCATACACGAGATGGTAACACTTAAAATAGGCGTTCTCCCAGATACATAGCGCAGATTAGATAATCACTTCGGACTTATTCAAAATTCTGAAGATATGCTTGTGGACAAACTACCTTGCAGCTTCACGAATGCTCTTAACAGGTAGCAATATTTCAGAGTGTCAAAAGGCCACAATAATCGTTGTAAACAAAAAAGCGAGCAAATGGACCTTATAAACTGCAAACTATTCATTTTTTGTGTCTAGTAACTTTTCAGACGAGTCATTATCTGTAGCCACGCCCAAATTGCAAGGTGAAGTAGGCTCAACGAAGAACCTCAGAAATGAGCACTTTGATGGACCTATGAGAGAACGCCTATTATAAGTGTCACCTTCTCGTGTATGTGAGAAGAGCTCCTTCCGAGGGCTTCGATAAAAAATGTCGCTGCCTAATATAGCCTTTTAACTGTATATATATATATATATATATATATATATATATATATATATATATATATATATATATAAATTATCCATAAATTCGATGGTGGGCTTAAATTCCAAATTAACCCTTATTACAATTATTATTTAGAGAAAGTATTTGGTTTTCAAATTTAACTGATAAAATTTCGAGAATGATGATTAAAATACGTTTATTAAGGTGTTTAACAAAGAAAAGAGAAGTTATATAAACATTTTTAGCAAATGTCCGCAGTTTTTTCGCTTTAAAGAGGAGTGGATGGATGATAATTGGCACGATCTCTATAAAAGTAACAGAGGTAAATGAGAAAATATTGGATGTATGTAGAAATATCTTAAAGATTGAGGTGTTCCAGAAAGTATTCATATCGCAAACTAATACTAAAATACATATCTAGATTTCATAAATTTTTAATTGCTTTGGTAATTTGGAGGCATTGCGTAAAATATATTAATAGACACCCACAAAGATTCAACATGTTGAAGGAAAGAGAAAAAATTGATTACACTTGTTCTTAACTTTCCAGTCTAAAGAATTCATATCATAGAAATTATATGTACTAAGAGGAGTAGTATAGCATTTTTTGTTGATAATACACCTCACAAGATTATAATAGTTTGTGCTTAGGTTCAAACAAAAATGGGATGGAATTTTGTCCCAAACGTCTTTGCAAAAGTACAATTTATCGATGTTAAAGTGGTGTCTTTCTTATTCGCGGACATTCACAGCTTTGCGCAAAGGTCCTTGACGCCGTGGGTCTGACCGTGCAGGTCTATTTTCTCAGGCGTCACAGGGAGAGGTTAAGTTATAGTAGGAGGGGTAAACCTTCTCTCTCTGACAAAAAGAAATTCACCTACTCAAAAATATATGTAGGATAGAGTTAATTTCCTGATATCTAAAGATCCCAAAGAAATTCCAATAGAATTTCACGGCATAGCAGGAAGAGTAGCTTACGTAAATTTAAATATCTCTAACATTACAACCTCAAAACTTTCCATTGTAGGCTTTGACATCAGCTATTACGCAGGAACTATTAGATATAGTATATCATGAATCAGGAAAAGCTTGAATAAAAACAAAGCCTATATCATTATTTTCATGGCAGATTTTAATAGAAAAGTTGGGCAAGGTAATGAATTATGTGAGGTAAAGTTCACAATGGGGAAAGGAAATAAAAGATTAGAAGATCCGATAGATTTTACACTGAGCCAAAACCAGAAAATTTCTAAAAAAAATAGGCAGCAGCAAAGATTGGCATGAAGAAACCCAAACAATGAAATATAAAGGGTCTTTCAACAAGGACGCTGGAGCTTTGGTCAGGCAAGAGTGGCCATGTTTTTAAAGCAATATCTGGCAACCTCATTGTGAACTGTTCAATACTACTTGGCAAGTCAAAATGGAAGGTTATATGGTTAGACAGCGTGTGTAAATCATCAAATGTTATTTTCAAAATCAGTGCTCCGTTCGACAAACTTTCCGCGCATTACATCATTTCTATCCTAGCCACAGCAAACAGGCCCTTTTTGGATGAATGTATTTGTAAGCAAGCAAAATTGTCGAATTTGAGACGAAAATAATTTACATGAGATACATCACCACCAATTGCATCCCAACAAAGTCACTGTTTAGTGCAGATTTTCGTCTAACGGAATCATCGGTTTGTATTTTTTGAGATGAAGATGGGATTGTCATAACCGTCAACGGCAAGAACTACATATCGATGATAAGCAACTTCCTGTGCCCTCAACTGGATCATATGCCTGATATGGATACTGACTACATGTATTTCCAACAGGACGGCGCTACGCGCCACACTGCGCATGGCACGATAGACAGTTTGCATCAGCGATTTCAGGGTAGGTTCATCTCGTGCGGCGGCGACGTGAACTGGCAACCGAGATCATGCGATTTAACGCCATTAAACTATTTTCTTCATGGCTTACTTAAATCGCATATTTATGTTAGTAATGCCAAACATTTGATTTTCTCATATTCAACATAACGAACTTCATCCAGGAAATTCAACCAGATTTATGCGACAAAGTCATCGAAAATTGGGCCTCTCGAATACGTTCTACCAAGCGAAGCTGCGGCGGACATTTGAACGAACTCATATTCCACACTTAATGCCCTAAAATCTACTTTCAAATGTAAAATAAATTGAGTGCATATATCACACACAACTTGTTTTATTTAAATTTAAAAATCGAGTGAATTTATTGAGAGACCCTTTAAGAGGAAATTGATTACATTCTGTTAACAAAAGACGGTAAAAAATGTCCTAGTCATCAATAAAATCAAGACATGTAACCACAGGATTATCAGATATAGGATAACATTTAACATTTAAAAAAAGAAAACAACGATATTTAATTAAAAAATAAGCCGAATAAGATACAGAACATCCTCGTCTAACAATCCATAGATGCTAAGATGAAACGCCACTTGGCCACAGAAACTCAGGCAATATACAAGTGAGGAGCGATAACCTGATGAAACACATGAAATACACCGCTGACAAATGCAAAGAAAACGCCTTAGAGTAACAAGCACCAATCAACAAATTAAATTAACAGAATTAAAAAAGCCTTTTTAAAAGAGAGAAAGAGAAAGCTGATATTAAAAAAATAATACAATTATTGTTGTAGACCCCATTAAAGATGATAGGTGGTAAAAAATCGCTAAAAATATACTCCCAAAAGGATAATCTACATAGTTAAAATCCTAATAATATCCAAGTAGTCCTTAAATCAGAAATTCAATCGAACGAATCAAGAGACACATAGCTCAGAATAGAAAATCATTTCGACTTATTCAAAAATTCTGGAGATGTCCTTGTGGACAAACTACCTTGCAGCTTCACTGAATGCTCTTAACAGAGGAATGTCAAAATGCCAAAATAATCGTTCTAAACAAAAAAAGCGAGCAAATGGACCTTACAAACTGTAAACTACTTATTTTTATTATGTGTCTAGAAACTATTCAGACAAGTCATTATCTGTAGCAACGCCCGAATTGCAAGGTGAAGTAGGTTTAACAAGGCACTTTAGAAATAAGCACCTTGATGGACCTATGGAATCTTGAAATTGTGCACACATATTAACGACTGAGATAATAAGCCATGTTGTAACGATAAACTAATGTAAAATAAAGCGAGAAACTTACACTAGCCAACAAATTTTAACTTTATCTCTGCTACTTGAGTAAATGTTATTGTAACTAACTAATTTTGTTGCACTGGTTCCAGATCTGCGTTCAGATTTGTCTCAGCACTTAAGGTTCGTGAGTTATGCAACTAGGCTATATGGCTCAGTTTGTCACCTTGGATCAATTAATGATATAATTATTACGAGTTTAAAAAGGATAAGGCGTTTCTGAGCAAGGGTTTGGAATCACGGCACCCTATTTGGAATTATGTACGTCGTTTTGCAGACCCAGACCAGATATGTATTACATATAAAGGTAGTACTCACCTAACTATAAATTTCTTGAAAAATGTTTGAGACTCTTCCTCTTGCTCTTGCGCTTGTACGTGGATATAGGATCCTCAAATTGTAGGAACCAGCAGTAGTCACCCATCATTTTTTCGTTGAAGCGGCCTTGATACCTACTCTACATCTTTGCGATATCTTGGTGGAACCTTCACCCCTGTTCTTGACTAATATCACCCATATTTGATGGAAAGAAATCTACATGCGAATGCAAAAAATGTATCTTGAGAGACATCCGAAACCCCATTCGTTGATAAGCCTTTAGCATGTTGTCCACTAAGTCTTCATAGTTTTCAGCCCTTTGATTACCGAGGAAGTTCTGCACTACATGGACAAATGAATCCTATTCTGCCAATAAAGTGAAGTTAGTTTATTTCTGAACTCCTTGTCACGAATCAATTCTCTGATCTCTGTCCCTACAAAAAAATGCCAATTTTAAGTTTTGCATTGGTTTTCTTTGCACCTAATTTCTCTTTGAGATATTGGAATCCATCAGAATCATGGGCCATTGCTTCAACAAAATTTTTGATAAAGACAAGTTTGATATGAAGTGGTGGAAGGTAGAACTTCTGTGGATGTACCAAGGCATGTGCTTCACATTGTATCGGCCAACTATGTGTTCTTGTCTTTCGGGCTTCTTCTTAACAATATAATGATTCCTGTCGTAATGGCTGTTCCATCGGCATAAAAAGCACAGATTCTTTGTATATTCTATCGGCAGTCCAAAAAGTAAAGAAATTATATTTAGTTCACCACACATATTTAACCTATGATGCGAGTAATGAACACCTTCCAAAGTAAATTTCATTGAGTCATATGTCACTACCAACCAAAAATTAAGTGCGACATGAATTGAATGTTTTTTGTTAGATTGTGTTCCAAGACAGCTTTGAGGTCAGCAATACTTGCATCAATTAATAGTCTCCATTAATCAGGTAAATGCTCGTTTCCTAGCTGATTCATGAGGCCATTAACATCAGTACATAAACAAGCACCATCTTGGGCTTTATAGAAGGCAGCTAAGGCCTCATGGCCTTTACGAAAAGTAGATATTTTTGTACCATCATCTAGAAGATTCCATTGCTGTAGTATGGAGCCCAATAGTTCTGCGTTCTCCTTTGACAATGACAAATCCCTCACGAAATCATTCAATCTTTCTTGAGTTAGCAACTGGATATACTTTCCCTTAGAATCATCCTACTACATTTCATCGTCAATGTTATCCTACTCTTCAGGCCATGAATCATCTTCTGTAACTGCACTAGCTGATGGAGAACTGGGATTGACATCTTCCTATTATGGGGGACTGGTGTTATAGCTGACTTAAAAACTAGATATACAATTTTTGACTTGTTCTTATTTAAGAATCCCGCAATATTTGTCATACAAATGTAGCAATCAAAAACATGATTTGTTGGCTTACGCCAGACCATTGGCACAGCAAATAGCATACCCATCCGTTTGCCATTTACCCATTATGTGAGCCCCGTATAACACACAGTACAAGATTTATGAGGTGCTCAGGGCTTGTTTAGGTCACCAGCTCTACAACCAAAATAATAACTATATGAAGTTTTCACTCTTATAGCTAAATCTTCACTACATCCGATACTCTGGATCTACTGCTGGCTACAGTCTTCTCTATCCAAAATTACTAGCTCCTAAGGACCGAGGTTATCGAACGCTTCGAGAGAACCAAACCGGAGATATTCGAGAAGTTCATTGCCTGCTCCATACTCACTGGTCGAACTTCAACTAGCCTTAAGGAACTGCGAACGACTACTCTACAGTTAGGAATTGGCAAAGAACTTGTAAGGCGCAAATTTAGGCAATTCTTGTGAGCTAACATTAATCTCATTTTCTCTACCCAGAAGGACATGAGTCAGGCCAAGCTAAGAAAGCTTGGTGACGAATTAATGCCATTTTATAGAGCACAGTGTCTTAATGTTAATAAGAGCACTGATACAATTGATAATATTGCCACTCCCTTACCTGATGTGTGTTATCATAATTTAAATAATAGAGGTGATGATCATGTAAATAATTTGCAAAATACCGGAAATGCGCGATTAGTGCCTACTCTAATGGAATCCGTTCTAATTTTGTACTGCATAATAACGATTACAGTCCAATAGTATACCAATAGAACTGCGATTTCTTCTCAGTATGCCGTTCTCATTTTTATTTTGGTGAAAGGGCGGAATTCTGCAAGCTTGGTGCAGGTGGTCAAATATAGGGGAACACGTTCAAATATAACTGTCCTCCGGGCCATCTTCACCAGACCATCGGAAACTAGCATGGAATGCCATTGCATTTGCGACCGCGAGTATGCCGTCTGTTTTCTCCCTGGCCACTGATATAAATAAATTAAAGTTCGAATATTTAATTGATACAGGAGTGAGCGTGTTGATAATTTCGATTAAATTTGTGCGAACCGATGAATTTCACGAATTTGTGTGAACATTAAGACGGTTAATGCTAGAAAAATAAAAGTGAACAGTGAGGTACACACCGATATAGTTATTCCTAGTCTTTGCCGGTCTTTTAGGTAGTCGTTTGCAGTCGCAGATACCGCATCGCCCTTAATAGGATTTGAAATTTTGAGGTACTTTACCTATTTGGTTGAATTTGCACGCGGCATCCTTGTCGACAGCCAAACTAAGCTCAAATTAGATGTAAAACAATCCAGGGAGCCTGTGGTATCACTAATCATTAATGACCTTCAGCACATACCACCCGATTGAAAGACCGTATTAGAAAAGTATGATGCCTTCTACAGCTCTGCTTAGACCAATCCCGACCCGCCATCGCCTAACTCCGTGACGCAATCAATTTAGACCAGCAGTGCATAACAAGATTCGGGCAACCAAGCCCGCTTTTAATATAGAAGCTGCGCGTTGACAAAGCAACGTTTGAAACAGTATTGATGGAGGAAGACGTGCGCTTATCAAAATTACCATTGTTTTCACGGATTCATATTGTACCAAAGAAGTAGCTGGTTGAATACAGGGTGGTTGGCGATTTCAGCACGCTTAATGCAATCACAAAGCCCAAGATATATCCATTACCGAGTATATAAAGTGTGGAAAATGACCTTCCTGATTAAACAATTTTCTCTCGGTTAGATCTGGTTCGTGCTTACCCTCAATTCTAGATGAACCTGGCAGACATAGAGAAGATTGCGGTGATAACTCCGTTTGGATTGTTGTAATATATGAAGTTACCCTAATGGCCTCCAGAATGCAAGCTGCAGATTCTGGGTATTAGAGTTCGTTTATTCATATATATACAACATCCTGATATTTTCACATAATATGGACGACCATCGGGATCATTTAAAACAACTTTTCAAAATCATGATTGATAACTGTCTGTGGATATCTCTGGAAAAATGCGAACTGGCAAAGGAGGAAATATATTTTCTAAGGCATAACATTTCGGCTCTGGGAATTTGCCGGCTTGCAGGAAAGTATAAAAGATTGGGGAAATGCTGTTACCGAAAGAGAAATAGGAACTGCGACGGTACTGGAGCATGTAGAAATATTATCGAAGGATTTTTTTTAATTTGCCTGCGATGCAGGTCCGCTGACCGAGCCCTCACGCTTGCAACCGAAGGCTCGTGAGCTTGATTGGAAAGATGATCAACGAGAAACATTCTATAGTAATAAATCAGCTTTGATCAACTCCATCAAGCTTTGTCACCCACTTTCGAATGAGTCACCATATAAGCTGGTAACGGATTGCTCCCAATACGCGAAGGGGTATTGACTTTAATCAGATGGTAAATGGATCGCCGCAACCGGTGGCACTCTTATCAAGCAAATTAAGCCGAACACAGCAAGCGTACTCCACTTACGAAAGACAGCTCCAAGTGGCGTATCCTGCTGTGATCCACTTCAGGCACATGATTTAGGGTCGCCATGTTACCATATGTACAAACGATAAACCAATAGTATCGGCTTTCTCGTCACCGTTGTGCACTAAAACGGACAGGCAGCAACGCCATTGGACGGCAATTCTGGAAGACATCAGTAATATTACTTATGTACGTGGTCAAGACAAGGCTGTTGCCGACTGCCTATCGTATAATGTCAATTCGGTCCAAATTGGCTCATTTGACCTCCGAAGAAGCAATAGTACATCGGTTCTAAATAAAATCTTTCCCCTTTTCCCGGAGAAGCTCAACTATGGCGTAAACTATCATCTAGATATCCACGACTGTTCCGCCCTACAGCATTTAGAAGGACTATCTTCAGTCACTTGCACAATTTGACACACCCTGGGATTAAAGCATTGCTCCGTCAAATTAAGCCTCGAATTTGGGGGCCTAATATGGACAGGGGCATTCATTCTTGGGCATGGGATTGTATCTCAAGTCAATCCTCCAAAATCAATTGTCACACAAATTCTCCAATCCTTCCCATTAATATTTTCTTGTCGGGTTTCGAAACTGTGTACACTGAAATCTTTGGACCACTTCCACCATTCACGTTGCCTGGACACTCCTACCCGTGCTTTGTTGGGCTACAAGACGGATCGAAGCGTTACCGATTGCGGAAAACAGTTGCTTTTGCCTTCCTAGACGGATTGATTTTGAGATTTGGAGGCGCGTTATATGTGTTACTCGACAGAGGAGCCCAATTCAAGTACAATTCAATTGTTTAAAAATTATCAGCCCTCGTTGGTTTTCATCGCCTTCGTGCCACGGCGTACGCTTATTCATGAAGGGGATGGCGTAAAGAGCGCACAGAACTTCAAAGTTCTCCATAATGTCTTATCAACAAGATTGTCTGATGGTCCTTCCGATTATCATCTTGGGCATTCGCTCCTTGTCTAATCACTCTGGATTTCCTCAATTCACAGCAGTCACAAAGACTACACTACTGTATCCAAAACCCTTGTTTTTTATCGTTGTCGAAAGCTAATTCTAAATTCTCTAAAAATTAGCCACAGATTTGGCACAAGTCGAATTCATACAGTCATCCGAAGGACACTTGCGCTCGGTGCCCAAGCCTTTCGTGCACAAAGCTCTTTGTGGGGCAACACATGTGTGAGTCCGAATATATCGTATTAGCTAAAAGCGGCGTATTCTAAGCCTTTCGAGGTCTACAAGTTGGAGTTGAGTGCTGGCAAACGTCACACTATCTCAATAGGCCAGTTGAAACTTGCGAATCTCCTTCCCTCGCATGATGTTAATGTATTAACTAATCAGCACCACACGAAGGCTCATCTAAAAGATACAAAAGAGACCTCTTACACTTGCACGCCCTGGGGAAGAAGGTGAAATGGAGTCTAATGACGTAGGAGAAAATCGAAGAGCATCCTATCCGGGCAGCAGGGAGAGCAACGATAAACTGGATATATTTACTCTTTCTGTGAGACAGATTACTTTCGCTAGAGATCCGTGATTCTTTTATTTTTAAATTCGGTTACGTTTATTTCCTTACCACGGCCTATTGTAATGAAAGAGAAAAAGGTAAATTTTCTGAAAACCAAATATTTTTGAACATAAGTCTTTGCCTGTGAACAGATTGTATATACCATGTTTTGAAATCGTTACATATAGTATAATTAGAGGGACTAGTTGAAGATAGAGAGAACCGGAAATATTAAAAATATGTATATGGATGACGAAGCCATGTAAATTTATAATATTATTGATGAAAAAAACTGTGTACCCCGAGTAGATGTATATTGGTTTTTGATTTATAGAGCTTTGTAGTAACGTCAGAATTGCAAAGTGAAGTAAGCTCAAGGAGGAAGCTCACAGTTGGAACTATGAAATCGTCAAATTGGGCAAACATATTAACTACTGAATTATTATTCCATTTAGTAGTAATCAACCAATGTTCAATAAAGCGAAATACTTATATATATATATATATATATATATATATATATATATATATATATATATATATATATTGCAAAATCACAATATACATGTATAAAAAAAAAAGCTAAAGAAGGCAAGCGAATAGTTGGAGTTTCCCAGGTGAATGCACAAACAGGTGAATGCACCCCTTTACGGGTAACTCAGGCTCACCCCCTAGTTATTCCACCTCTAAACTGGCACTCGCCCGGCATCTTGTTAAATATGCAACCCATTATAAACTTAGTGGCCACTGTAAACTGTTAACCTTCACGAACTAAAAAAAGTCCATAATCAACAGACTAAAAAAAACAACTAGATGACTAACAACCGATAGAATAGTCTGATTTCAAAAAATGTTTCTAACAATTGACCGCATCATTTCTCTTAAGCATCTCATTGAAAAAAATCTATAGTAGAAAATACATCTATTCTTGGTATATATATAGATTACCAGAAGGCATTGGATTCAATCGAAACACCAATGATCATAAAATTATTGAGAAATCAAAGTTCTATCTGATCCACATTGATTTCATAGAACACATATTAAAAAAAATGAACATTTTTATTTTATAATGTAGATTTCATAACGACTCCAGTTCTAACTTTAAATTACCACGAGCTGAAAAACAAGGAGCTACTCTCTCTTTGAATTGTTTACGTCCTGTCGAGGAGAAATATTTAGAAAGATAATCGTGAAGGAAAAACGAATAAGATTTATATGAATTTACTTAATCAAATTAGATCTCAGATTATATTGTACTCATAGTTGATAACCTAAAAGAGGTTCAAATATTGCTTGAAAAACTTAGCCTGGAATGTAAAGGAGTCGGCCTAATTATTAATCTTGGAAAAACAAATTTCATGACACACCAACTAGATGTCGATATTTTAAACGTTCCATTGACAACAAACAAAGTGAAATATTAGACAAAAATATATCTAAGGGTACATAATAGATCATTGTGAAAAAACACGCTTTTTTTCTTTAGGTAGCAATTGTTATTTTCTATTTGCTCGGTTTAGAATACGTGAAAAAAAAATGTATTTCGTATTTTGCTTTTGTGTCAAGGATAATGATATTTTTATTAAATTTACATATTCCCTATGGAAAGAAGTTGCAAATTGAAACTTTCATTTGCATAAGGTAGAAACAAAACATGATACAAAAATAGCATTCAGTTATTTTAGAATTACATAAGTGAGACAATTAAAATATTAATTGTCTAATGGGAAATTACTGTAAATTACTTTCAGGAATAATTCCCTAACTATAGTCTCTCCTCAGATTTTTACTCTACGATCCTTGAAGGCAGCGTTCAAAGACCTGAAGATTGTGGTAAAAGTGCTTGCCTTGCTCCTCGGAGTACAATCTCATGTTCTTATTAAATTTATCAAGATAAGCGTCAGGAATATCCTGCGAACCATGTTGCTATATTTTCTCGCCAAGGTATCAAAAAGCTTTACAGAGTTTTCGGCTTTATGATTACCTAGAAATCCCAGAACCACTTTAATAAAGCTGCCCCACGCTGCTTTTTCTGTCCTAGTGAGCTTCTCGGGAATCTTTTTGCACTCTATGATCTTTTTTATTTGTGGACCGACGACTACCCTGGACTTTTGCCGAAGATAGCTTAAAAAAGAAATCTTGGAGATAATGGAAAGCTGCAGAGTCCTTATCTAGAGCTCTGATGAATTGTTTCATAAGGCCCAATTTTAAGTGCAGAGGAGGAAACAGAACTTTTCGTGGCTCTAACTAAAGCTCCCATTTGACGTTGTTTCTCTCCACTATAAACTCTGTGTGTTGTGGCTAATACCACTAATGGTAGTGTGCCACGTTGTCCTTGCTGTCCCAAAGGCAAATATATAAAGTAAGCTGGTAAAGTCGCCTTGGAGACCCATAAAGAAGGCCACCTTTTGAAGTCTCCGATAACCTCCCAACCGTACTCTTTATATTTCAATGAATCGGGCAAGATCCTGATACTGCTATATTCCTCTTTGAGCTGGACTGAGTAAGCGAGAGGAAGAGATGGATATATGTCGTCCTTATGAAGCAGCTCTGCTTTGAGTCTCCTAGAGGAGCTGCCAATGTATAAATAGGTGACACTCGTTTGGGTTACAGGCTACTTCGATTGCTTTAAACAGATGTCACATTAGGACAAAATCACAGCTCATATTGACTTGTAAAAGAGCTTGAAAAACAGTGGTGACGCTTTCTCTGACCTCATATTTGCCCACTGTTATCTAACCAATCCCACTGCTTGAGTCTCAAAGTTAAAAGCTCCGTATTAGACTTTGTGAGCCCAAGATCTCTGACAAGGTCGTTGAGATCTTTTTGGTTGGAGTAGCATGGGTTTCTTTCCTCAGTTGCACATCTGTCATCTTGATCAATGACTTCATCCTCTTCTGAACTGCTTTTCGTTTCTAGAAACTTCCGCACTCTTTTTGAAGGAGTGAGTACGGGGATCTCAGAACTGTGCGGCACTGAATCTATGGGGATGAGAGAGAAGTGACAAGTTGCGAAAACCAGAATATAAGGAAAATAATATCCATTACTACTGTATGGCTGTTTCTATAACATATTAAATACAGTATTTCATGTTTATACCATAACTAAAAAAAAAGAACCCTTGAACCTTTTTATATTTTTTTACTATTTGCATTAAATAATGTTATTTACCTTGATTGGGCTAATTAAACATTCAATGTCCTAGCCCAAAACGCATAGTTTGTGGTTTAAAATTGACATTTTTATTAATATGAACTACAATCAATTGGGAATTAACACTTTTAATACAAGGACAAGACAAAAGTGAAACTTTGTTACACAGTGTAATCAATGTGGTCTGGAAGACATTTGTATAACCAAGCATCAATTTAAAAGCAAAATAACGTTGTTCCAGAAGAGGAAAATACAAATACAATGCCGAATCCAAACTATGACTCATGGCAAATTTTCGTCGTACCTGACCAAAACACTTACATGAATACTTAGAACACAAAGAGCCTATGAACTTTTTGTGATGGACATAACTTTGTGTGGCAGATAATATGCCCCTTAGATACGTGGACATTCCCAACTTCACGATATATTGGAGGCTTTAATAAACCACCTGATATGAAGCTAGTAAGACCATGTGGGAAGATTCCAAGAGGATAGATGAATCGGAAATATTATTGATTTGACTTCACTTGACCAAAAACAACCAAAAACAAGATGGAGAGATGATCTTCGAAATTCGGCTGAAAATTGGAAACAAATTACCAAAAATCGACTAAATTTTAGAGAGATAAAAAACGGTTTCTTTAAAAGTTATAATTTATACAGATATTTGACTGTATTTACCTGTAAATCCAAGATGCCAACATTAATTTATTTATTGCCGCTATCATCAGCCTCCCCAAAATGTGAGTCTATAAATCAATGCAAAGTTGTGATCCTAAATTAAAGAATAATCAGCTCATGTGAAGGAAATCAGTCACTACTTCAAGAGGTTTGTGTTAGGCTTAGGAACTTTTGCCAAATCGTAACCTAATAGATGGATTCCGACTCCCTTTCCACTCTTTATAATGAAATCCTAAATGTCACCCATTTCGATCTTTGGAAGCTTATGTACGCTCCTCGACTGATATGCAAGCGACGCCATCCATAAGGTGGAAGTGGATCTAATAATGTTTAAAATGGGGGAAGGAGGAGCAATATTGTCTTGTTTATTAAATGAAGCGAAGTTTGAAGTTTTAATACCATTCTCCTTCATTTTTGCATCTAGAAAGTGGATCAGATTTGCTACTTTTTTATTGTTTGGGATGTTTTCACGATTTTTTCCTAATGATATTTCGATACATCTTTAAACTTTCACTTTTTATCATTGATGAAGTTTTACAGTTTCAGACACTCTTCTTTTTTACCTTTTCCTCTTTCACTTATCATTATCTATCTAATCCTATTTCATTTATATTGTCATTCTCTACATATTTCTTAAAGAGGAATAATACCTTCATCTAATTTCTGAGAAAAAAACAGGATGCTAGAAGAAAAACTAGATGACATCAGTATGAACAAAGTAAAATGTTTTAATTCATTATCAATTTCATAGCTGCACATCTCAACTTAGGACACAGTAAATTTACCCATTAAAGTATTTTGCATAGTTGTGTGCTATTTAAATAGAAAATTTTTGTTATTTAACAAATTCAAAACCTAACTTGGTTTCGTCGCTATGAAGAAGTTTGAAAATCGATGAATAAAATATTTTAGTTAGTCGAAAACTGGAAAATAGTGTTACAAACCGATTTTTTAATATTTCATTAAAAACTTATGTATAAATATAAAAACAGATGTTTTGAATAATGGAATATATGTTTTTAATGATATGCATTAGTTGGTACCTGTATTTTTATTATTCAAGAAAGGATGTGTTTTTCATTTTTATTTATCGGTTATTTTTTGTACAAATTCCATGCAAGAATCAACGAGAATACATTAAATGCCCTTTGCTTTTGCGCTGCTACTTTTAAAAAATAAAATGTCTTAAAAATTATATATGCACTTTTTTCTTATGATAAAAGGTTTCGTTTAGTCATGGGATACATTAGTTTTTATCTGTATTTCTATTACTCATTAAAAGATGTGTTATAGTTTTATTTATGATAATCCCTTAATATGTATTTTTATTTTCGGTGAAAACCGGTTAAAACCAGTTAATAGAAAAATAGGCTCGGTTAAAACCGGTTTTCAAAATTCCGGTTATTTAGCAATCCTTCTGGAAAATATGCATCTCTTAAAGCAACCGCAATCAAAGCAAAAATTCATGGAACTAAGCCCGTCGTCTTAATTTGAATGTGGTAGGTAATCTTCAGTTGTTAGCAGCCCGAAAAGAGATTTGGCAGCAGTATCAATGTCCCTGATCTTAGTTTAAAGAAAATATGAGTCACATTGCTTTGATGAAACAAGGTCCAGCTTGCCATACTTGACAAACTTGGCCTTATACTATACAGTTTTAAATAGTAAAGTCTTAGAACAATTAGCATATACTTCTGGTTGCCCCCAATTTGCATGCTGATATATTATATTGGATTGGAAGAAGCAGTAGCAGTGGTAAAATATGGGTGTTAATTTCACGAATGCCTTAAAGTGGTTGTGATACTAATCAGCTCGCACCGAAACCGAGAGGATTTTAAGGAAAATGTATTCATAGAGATTTTTAAGATAGAATAATCATTTGCAAAGATCATCGAATAGTGCTGACTCCTGTACAGAGAGACATCGAGTTTCCGAGGAGCACCTATAATTGCAGCCTGGGGAGGGTCAGCTGCATTCACAAGATAGACCCATTTCGCAAAACAAGTGACCTTGGTTTTTCATTGAAAATTATATCTATTTCCTGACTGTGATTGAACAGGTGTTCTTTGGACAACATGTTTACATATGTAGAACGCATGGTATCAATATTGTTGGAAGCTGGGTGGCTATAAATCAACAGTTAGTTTTTCGACGAGGTTTGCCGACATCACAGAGTTTTCACTAACCCTACGTTACTTTACCTGGCATGTTTGGTATTGAATTCCCCGCTCGATTTCATGCTGATGTGGGACGAGCCATCGTTGGACTAATCACCTGAAAAATCAGCAGGGGACTCGTCCGCTTGAAGAACTCCCGCAGAAGAAAAACATATCAATCCTTCTATTTTTTTTCTTTGGAAAGGGACTTCAGTGTTTGCACCATCTTCTTTTACCCACGTGTGTTGGGGGGTGGGGATAACTGTGAGAGAAAAAGGCTCTGCCTAGTGCTTTGCGAAAATAGTCAAGGATCCGGAAGTTTTCGTCGCTCCTCCATAAGAATGAGTACTGACCTCTACTTTTGAGTCCTTAGGAGTCCATGATATCTTAGAATGATTTCATCAAAGAGTATACTTAGGCTTGGGGGAATTTTCAAACGAGTAACTATATTTTTCTGGCGAGAACGCTTTCATTCATGCTTTCAACACAGGGGTTTGCAGTTAACTATCCCTTCTCGATACATCGGAGATCACGACCATAGGCTAAATAGGATTCGTGCCTATTGTTGGGCATATTTTTAGACTACACTTCTGGGAAGCCAACGCCACTGCCTTTAGCATAAAATGTGGTAGATCTACACACCTGGCCCGTTAAAACTTTATAGGTATATGGTCTAATAGGAGCAGGATAAAAAGTGATAGACCTTCTCTGATTAATCTTAGAGGATCTTATCTGGCCAGATTGTTCCATCAGAAGTGAGTGACCACCTTGTGCAACTTCCGTACCTCTTGGCATAATACTAACTAATGTCTCTTTCAATTATAATTAGGTGATCTATCTTTGGATGAATAATAAAATTTTTCGATGAAATGCGCGCTGCTTACCTTCAGAAGAATTATTTGTGGGAGGAATCCCGCCTAAGGTCTCTCTTCTTTGAATATGATGAATCTGTTCCCAATTAACTTTAATATAGGTTGGGCTGCAACATCATTTTTAACAGGGAGTTTCATTCAAATAATTCTCCTAAAAGTTTCGTTTTTGAGAAGAGAACCAGGTTTTTTCTAGGAAGGGCAGGTATGCAGTAATAAATTAAAGTACGCCTAACAAAGCGTAAAGGTGTAGTGAGTTTTTTATTCATATGGATAAATCTTAATTTTTGTTTATCAATGTACAGCAAATTTAGGATTAATGTGATCAAAAACAAAGAAAAGAAATAGTTATTAACCACAAGCAGCATGCATTCATTCAAGGCTTTCTCCTCTTTTTTTCCGACCCACCTTTGGCTTCAACTGTGGAAGCGTTCAAATATAATGAACGCGTCAGTGCTGCATCATATAGTGAATAGTTGCCTATCGGACAGTACATTTTCACAACCGCAGCCCTAAAGTAAGCATCCAGAGAGGCAGTTTTGACAGAAAAAAATATATTATAATCTCGTATTAATTAGTGAAAGGACAGTGCCTAATGAAGCAGTAAATACAGACCAACCTCCTATAGATAGTACAAACTTATTTTGTAGGCAAATCTAACCGAAAATTGTAATAAATCCATTAGATGGCTTAAAAGCGTCCTTGGGGGGCAGAACTGCATTTCCCATTATTGGCATCCCAAAGCCAAGGAACCATTTAACCTTACTTCTGCGACTTGCGTTGGATAAATTAAGTTCCTTACAGAAGTACAAACCCACTCCTTTGATACTCCATGAGATAACTGTTAATGTCATAAAACCTAGATAAGATTAGTAAAGAGGATATGCAACGCAGCAGCTTACCCCTTGCCCGATCAATGAGATGAATTCCTCTCAATAAGCAAGGTCATCCCTACAAACTAGCGCCAGAAGGACGATCTGCTACTTGAGTTACCATCTACACTACCTATCTACTAGTCATAAGTCAGCGAGGAGTGTTCTGAAAGGAAAAGGATGATTGTAAACAAGATTTAAATCAATGGAAGTTTTAAGACAGCAGCCTTGCAAAGAATCTAACAAGGATTCTACATAACTCTAGACATTATACCCGGAACGCCGTGCCAGAGGGTGTTTAACTGCGTTCATTTGTGACTTAAAGAAGTGCTTTTCCTTTAGGTACCAGGTGCACTAGTCTTGAGAGAACCCCCTTCTCCGGGGATTAAGTAGTATAGATAAGGACAATATCAACACATATGTTTAAATATTTCACTCATTATTCCAGATATTTTTTTCCCCCCTAGTTATAAACTAGTCTGATATTTATTTTATTTCGTGTTTTCCTTTTTGTTTCTTATCCGCAGGCGAATTTCAGCTGTAGCATTGAAAAAAATCTACTCCCCATCACCTGCAGGTGTATCTGCTGCTATATATTTTTTTACATCGTTTTATTCGTAGTTCTTGTACTTCAAATATTCTTCACAGATCTCTCTTTACAAGCTTTCCATATTTGAGCGTCTAATTGGTTTTGGCTTGATAAATGAGTTTTCCAGTATTTTTTATTCTCTTTTGATAGTATTAAACATTGAAGGAAAACTGTTTAAAAGAGCGAATTTCCTGTAATCTGGGCTAGTATGAGGAATATGACTGAAAATGAACTTCGCGTCATTGATAAATAAATCATCTCCCTCAATCAAATAAGCAAAATACCTCACATCTCACATTTAGGAATTCGCTCCTACAAAACAATCTCAACATTGTCATATTAACTAAATCTGTCGGGTAATCCTTTGGAGGGTGCAAATATACCAAGAGTTCTCCAAAACAAGGAGAGAAAGAGAGAGGCCTTCTCGAACCCTTGTTACCGAGTCCACTGCTTTTGCAAAAAATTTTAAATGCCTATTTTGTGCAGTCATATTGGAATTGTCTGTTGGAATTTATTCGGTGCGAAATGGCCATTTTCTGGTATCACGTCATAAGCGTAGGATTATCTCTATGAAAATAAAATACTTTTAATACTTTTCATATCTTTGCATGAATCCTTTCTTTACATCTTCCAAATTGTTCTCACCACCAAAGTTAAAAATCACCAATTCGTTTTATAACTGTGTCCTAGAATGCCCTCCTCTTTTTGATCTAAGAGTGCTAAGAGTGCTAATATATTAATATCTTAATATCTTAAAGAACAGAGCCGTTCCAAAAAACATTAGGATATAAGAAAAACGCACAATAATCCCCAAATAGACTTATATTTTAACTTTAACCATTGAATACACAAGAATAATATAAGAATTAGGCTTACGGACTCATCTGGCGTTTAAAAGGCCTCAGGAATGTTATTTCCTCACGAAGCGTGCCGTCTGGACAGATATAGGTAGGCGAGATCACAAGGTCCTTTTGGTGAGGGAAGCAGCTCGGGGGTTCACACGGTATTCAGGGAGAGGGGATTCTTCAAGGACGAGAACAATTACGGTTCTTTATGTGGCACCAAAGTAGCCGTGGTCTCTCTGGCGAGAGTGAGTCGAACTTGGTTCTTAAACCAAGTTAACTTAAAGTGCAGTATGACCACCGAGTAACGAGCTCGAGGGGGAGCTTTTCTCCTTCGTTACTTAATTCCTCATGGACGAGGACTGAACTTGGGGACAATCTTCTTCGAGGGCGAAGATCGATGAGACGGGGTTCCTCTGACGAGAATAAGTTACTTAAAGTTTGGTTTGGTAACCAGGAACAAGCTCGAGGATGAGCTTCTTCGTAGTTTCAGGCTTCCTCAAGGGCGAGTATAACGGAGGGGATTTCTCTGACGAGAATAAGTTAAACTTGGTTCCTCATCCAAGTTAACTTAGGAGTTCGGTGTGGCCACCGAATAACGGGCTCGAGGACGGAGCCTTTTCTTTCTTCTTTTCTCAATTCCTCAAGGATGAGAAATAACGCTGTTGTTTAAGATGCACCAGGATATGAGGAGTCTCTCTGGCGAGAGTAAGTTGAACTTAACAAAGTTAACTTAGCGTTCGATTTGATAACCAGGGACTAGCTCGAAGACGAGCTTCTTCCTAGACCCTTAAGATAGATAGCCTTGCCTCTCTTGCAGAGTACTTCTTGGTCTGGGGAGCCAAGTACACTACCAATCCAGTCTAGGTAGCTCGGTTTTAATCGCGGACTTCGTCACGTGGAGTCTGAAGTATACTACCTCGATATTTCTCAGTGTTCCTCATTTATACCTTGTCACCCCTCTGCAGGAGTGGTAAGCGGGAAAAAGAGGCTTGAGGACGGCCCCAGGAGAGTTCTTATGCCCAACGGTTTTTCCCACTGAGTCTCACATCGGCTCCTCGTTAGGCTTCGAGCTTGGGAGAAACACGTCTCAAATTTCTTATTTGACGTGTAACTGGATCTCAATCTCCTGAAAAGATCTTGTATTTTGACCTTTAGGGTCTTTCATGGCGCCGAAATAGGCGACGCTGCAGGTACGCACTGGACCCGCCGATGCCTAGGGGGATGTCTTTGCGGTAACCGCCTTGTAACTCCACTACGAGAGGACCGGATGGGGGAGGGAGGAAGTCACGATTTCCCTATACACCTCCTATCGAAGAACTTAATGGAGGGGGGGACTCCCGGGAACTCAAATCAACTTCGTCAACCTAGTCGAGATTAGCAAAGTTGTATTACTTTGAGCCCTCTCTTACATTAAGTTTCCTTACGCATGAGCGGCCTCGCGCGTGCTTACACAGGAAATGTGTCGAACTAGACCTACTCGCAATACAATTTTACATGAAAATAACAAAACCTTAATTCGTCGATTACCCACAAAAAAAACAAGCTACTCCCTTACATTCCTAAGTTTTTGAGAACTTAAATCCTACCGATAAATATTAACACGAACAAAAAATGACAAATTGGTTTCACGCTAATTAGGTACTGAAATAACCCTCAATGGTATTTCGTCTCCGCCTATAGAGCAGCTGTACTTTATCGGCTCCTTTGATGTAGCTATTACTAAAATGGTGCTCATATACTAATACTTTACCGCGCCAGAGTCGGCCGGTCGGGTTATTGAGTCTACCCAAGTATGTTACTAAATTGTAGCTGTATTTCAACCTACTCGAATTACCCTTCTTATGGTACTTGACTACCTTTAAACTGAACCTTATGGCTAGAGCTGCCTGGTGTAGTGGGGCATAAATGATGAGAACTTCAGTCCCATAATCCTTCTTTATCAAGGTACACTGTAAGATCAAGTGTGGGTTTCGATCTTTTGGGATCGAGAAAACTTTTCCTTGCGAGGTCGTTAATGGGCGTGGCGCTCACTACGACTTGGCGATTTAGCGGTAACCCTGTGGACATTTCGATCGGGGAGGAGACTAATAGGGGTAGGGGATACTCATCTACGTCTACCATTTGACTAGTCTTACCTGGGTGTATCGCAATAGCACCTCTTTCCTCCCTTCTTGTCAACACATTTTACTCACTTCTCTTCGCAGGTAGTTCCTCAGGTACACCTGCTAGTACCTCTACCCTACCTTCTACTTCTTCCCTGATAACCCTATTTGACTGGGTTCTCCTTGTAAGTTTTTCCTTAGGTCCCGGCCGAGCTACAACTTCCTGGGTCTCTATGAGAGTCTCGATAGGTGCTCTTTCGAGTGCGAGCAATCTTTCCTTTTCTTCTCTCTCTACTCTTTTAGCTTGAGCAAGTTCTTTTTCTCTATGTATACTTCTTTCATCGAGTTCTTTTTTAATCTATATTCTCTTCTCTTTTCACTCTTTTTCCCTCTTCATTCTTCTTTCCTCGTCTTCTTTTTTTTGCTTTTGCTATTTCCTTTTCCGGTCGAGTTCTTCTTTCTTCATCTTTCAGCTTTATCCTTATCTTCCTTTCTTCATCTTCTATTTCTATTCTTATTCTTAATTCCTTTGCTTCTCCTTTCAACTGTCTTATTCTTTCGTTTGTCTTACTTCCTCTTGAGAATCTTCTTTCCTCTATTTCTATTTTCCCCTGTATTCGAAATTCTTAACTTTTCCGGTTTATCCGTATTTCAATATTTTCACTTTTTTTATCAAACTCTATTATTTCTTCTTCTTCTTCTCTTTGTATTCTTAATTCTTCAAGGATATAGGTATCCATATCTTTGCCTTAAATCCCAGAGTTTGGGCTTGTAGGCTGAATCTTTCGACTGGATCCATTTTGTGTTGGTCCGTCGAATTTTCCTTGCTGTATTCTCAAGTAATTAGGCCACCACTCACCAGGTAGCGCTCAGCATAACTTATCCCTAATCCTACTACAATGATGATTGAAATAACACCTCCGACAACAAATTTAAGACTTGACCTACCAATTCCCTTAGGGTTGTTACCAGCCCCAACTATACCAATTTTTTTTCTCGTCAATTATTCTCTTATTCCTGATATTACTTTATATGTTGGCTCTTTCTTGATTAGACACTGCTGGGTTCTTTCTAATAACAACCCCACACCTGACACTACTTTTATTTATGTTGTTGAATGCCCTCCCTATTTGTTCTAAGAGTGCTAAGAGTGCTAATATATTGATATCTTAATATCTTAAAGAACAGAGCCGTTCCAAAACACGTAAGGATATAAGAGAAACGCACAATAATCCCCAAATAAACTTATATTTTAACTTTAACCATTTAATGCACAAGAATAATATAAGAATTAGGCTTACGGACTCATCTGGAGTTTAAAAGGCCTTAGGAATGTTATTTCCTCACGATGCGTGTCGTCTGGCCAGGTGTAGATAGGCGAGATCACAAGGTCCTTAGGGCAAGGGTATTAGCTGGGGGGTCCACACGATATTCCAGGGGGGGGGGGGTAGCTTCAAGGACGAGAACAATTACGGTGCCTTATGTGGCACCAAGGGAGCCGTGGTCTCTCTTGCGAGAGTGAGTTGAACTTGGTTCTTAAACCAAGTTAACTTGGAGTGCGGTGTGACCAGCAAGGAACGAGCTCGAGGGGGAGCTTTTCTCCTTCGTTACCTAATTCCTCATGGACGAGGACTGAACTTGGAGACGGTCTTCTTTGAGGGCGAGGATCGATGAGACGGGGTTTCTCTGACGAGAATAAGTTATTTAAAGTTTGGTTTGGTGACCAGGAACTAGCTCTAGGATGAGCTTCTTCTTAGTTCCAGTCTTCCTCAAGGGCGAGTATAACGGAGGGGGGTTTCTCTGACGAGAATGATTTGAAGTTGGTTCCTCAACCAAGTTAACTTAGGAGTTCGGTGTGGCCACCGAATAACGAGCTCGAGGGGGAGCCTTTTTCTTCTTCTTTTCTTAATTCCTCAAGGACGAGGAATACCGCTGGTGTTTAAGATGCACCAGGATATGAGGAGTCTCTCTGGCGAGAGTAAGTTGAACTTAACAAAGTTAACTTAGTGTTCGGTTTGATAACCAATGAATAGCTAGTGAATGAGCTTCTTCTTAGCCCCTTAAGGTAGGTAGCCCTGCCTTTCTTGCATGGTACTTCTTAGTCGGGTGAGCCAAGTACACCACCAATTCAGTCTAGGTAGCTCGGTTTTAATCGAGGAATTCGTCACCTGGAGTCTGACATATAAAACTTCGATTTTCCTCAGTGTTCCTCATTTATACCTTTTCACCCCACTGTGGAGTGGTAAGGGGGGAAGGGGCTTGAGGACGGCCCCAGGAGAGTTCTTATGCCCAACGGTTTTTTCCACCGAGTCTTACATCGGCTCCTCGTTAGCCTTCGAGCTTTGAAGAAACACGTCTCCAATTTCTTATTTGACGTGAAACTGGATCTAACTTTCCTGGGGATGATCTTGCACTTTGACCTTCTAAGGTCTTTCATGGCGCCGAAATTGGCGACGCTGTGGTTACGCACTGGACCTTCTGATGCCTGGGGCGGATGTCTTTGCTGTAACCGCCGTGTGACTCTACTATGAGAGAACAGGAGGGGAGGGGGGGAATGAAAATTCCCCTACACCCATTCCATCGAAGAACTTAATGGGAGGGGGGGCGACTAATAGGAACTGAAAACCACTTACTCAACCTAGCGAGATTAGCAAAGTTGTATTTCTTTGAGCCCTCTCTTACATTAAGATTCCTTACGCATGAGCGCCCTAACGCGCGTTTACACAGGCAATGTCTCGAACTAGACCTAATTGCAATACAATTTTACATGAAAATAACAAAACCTTAATTCGTCGATTACCCATAAAAAACAACAAATCAAGCTACTCCCTTACATTCCTAAGTTTTTGAGAACTTAAATCCTACCGATAAATATTAACACGAACAACAAATGAAAACTTGGTTTCACGCTCATTAGGTACTGAAATAACCTTCGATGGTATTTCTTCTCCGCCTATAGAGCAGCTGTACTTTATCGGCTCGTTTGATGTAGCTAATACTAAAATGGTGCTCTAATACCAATACTTTACCACGCCAGAGTCGGCCGTTCTGGTTATTGAGTCTACCCAACATTGTTACTAAATGGTAGCGGTATTTCAACCTACTTGAATTACCCTTCTAATGGTACTTTACTACCTTTAAACTGAACCTTATGGCTATAGCGGCCTGGTGTAGCGGGGCATAAATGATAAGAACTTGAGTCCCATAATCCTTCTTTATTAAGGTACACTGTAAGATCATATGTGGGTTTGATCTTTTGGGATCGAAAAAGCTTTTCCCTGCGAGGTCGTTAATGGGCGTGGCGCTTACTACGACTTGGCGATTTAGCGTTGACTTCGTGGAAGTTCCGTTCGGAGAGGAGACTACTAGGGGTAGGGGATACTCATCCGCGTCTACCATCTGACTAGTCTTACCTGGGTGTATCGCAATAGCACCTCTTTCCTCCTTCCTTTTCAACACATTTGACTCACTTCTCTTCGCAGATAGTTCCTCAGGTACACCTGCTCGTAACTCTACCCCACCTTCTACTTCTTCCCTGATAACCCTATTTGACTGGGTTCTCCTTGTAAGTTTTTCCTAAGGTCCCGACTGGGCTACAACTTCCTGGGTCTCTATGAGAGTCTCGATAGGTGCTCTTTCGAGTGCAAGCAATCATTCCTTTTCTTCTCCCTCTACTCTTTCAGCTTGCGCAAGTTTTTTTTCCCTCTGTATTCTTCTTTCATCGCTTTTTTTTAATCTTTATTCTCTTCTCTTTAGACTCTTTTTCCCTCCTTATACTTCTTTCCTCGGCTTCTTTTTCTGCTTTTGTTATTTCCTTTTCCCGTCGAATTCTTCTTTCTTCATCTTCCAGCTCTATCTTTATTCTCCTTTCTTCATCTTCTATTTCTATCCTTATTGTTAATTCCTTTGCTTCTCCTTTCAACGGTCGTATTCTTTTGTTTGTCTTACTTCCTCTTGAGAATCTACTTTCCTCTATTTCTATTTTCCCCTGTATTCGGGATTCTTCTCTTTTTCGGTTCATTGGTATTTCTATATTTTCCCTTTTTCTATTAAACTCTATTATTTCTTCTTCTTCTTCTTCTCTTTGTATTCTAAATTCTTTAAGGATGTATGCATCTATATCCTTGCCTTCAAATCCCAGAATTTTGGCTTGTAGGCTGAATCTTTCTACTGGATCTATTCTGTGTTAGTCCGTCGAATTTTCCTTGCTGTATTCTCAGGTAATTATGCCACCACTCACCAGATAGCGCTCAGCATAACTTATCCTTAATCCCACTACTATGTTCATTAAAATAACACTTCCGACAACAAATTTGCTACTTGACCTACCAATTACCTTCAGATTGTTACCACCCCTAACTCTAACAATTTTTCTCTCGTCAATTATTCTCTTATTCCTGATATTTCTTTACGTGTTGGCTTTTTTTTAATTAGACACTGCTGGGTTCTTTCTAATAACAACCCCACACCTAAAACCACTTTTATTTATGTGGTAGAATTCCCCCTTTTTTTGTTCTAAGAGTGCTAAGAGTTCTAATATATTGATATCTTAATATCTTAAGGAACAGAGGCGTTCCAAAACACGTCAGGATATAAGAGAAACGCACAATAATCCCCAAATAAACTTATATTTTAACTTTAACCATTGAATACAAAAGAATAATATAAGAATTAGGCTTAAGGACTCATCTGGAGTTTAAAAGGCCTCAGGAATGTTATTACCTCACGACGCGTGCCGTCTGGCCAGATGTAGGTAGGCGAGATCACAAGGTCCTTAGGGCAAGGGTATCAGCTGGGGGGTCCACACGGTATTCCGGGGGGGGGGCGTTCTTTAAAGACGAGAACAATCACGGTGCTTTATGTGGCGCTAAGGTAGCCGTGGTCTCTCTGGCGAGAGTGAGTCGAACTTGGTTCTTAAACTAAGTTAACTTGGAGTGCGGTGTGATAAACGAGTAACGAGTTCGAGGGGGAGCTTTTCTCCTTCGTTACTTAATTCCTCATGGACGAGGATTAAACTTAAGGATGGTCTTCTTCGAGGGCAAGGATTGATGAGACTGGGTTTTTCTGACCGGAATAAGTTACTTAAAGTTCGGTTTGGTAACCAGGAACTAGTTTGAGGATGAGCTTCTTCTAAGTTCCAGTCTTCCTCAAGGGCGAGTATAACTGAGGAGGGTTTCTCTGACGAAAATAAGTTGAACTTGCTTCCTCAACCAAGTTAAATTAGGAGTTTGGTGTGGCCACTGAATATGGGCTCAAGAGGGATCCTTTTCCTTTTTCTTTTCTTAATTCTGCAAGGTCGAGGAATACCACTGTTGTTTAAGATGCACCAGGACATGAGGAGTCTCTCTGGCTCAGTACGTTAAACTTAACAAAGTTAACTTAGCGTTCGGTTTGATAACCAGGGAATAGCTCGTGAATGAGCTTCTTCTTAGCGCCTTAAGGTAGGTAGCCCTGCCTTTCTTGCAGGGTACTTCTCGGTCAGGCGAACAAAGTACACTACCAATCCAGTCTAGGTAGCTCGGTTTTAATCGAGGACTTCGTCACCTGGAATCTGACGAATACTACCTCAGTGTTCCTCATTTATACCTTGTCACCCCACTGGGGGAGTGGTAACAGGGGGGGAGGCGCTTTAGGACGGCCCCAGGAGAGTTCTTATGCCCAACGGTTTTTTCCAGTGAGTCTTATATCGGTTCCTCGTTAGCCTTCGAGCTTGGGAGAAACACGTCTTTAATTTCTTATTTGACGTGAAACTGGATCTCACTCTCCTGTGGGACATCTTGCATTTTGACCTTTAGGGTCTTTCATGGCTCCGAAATAGGTGACGCTGCGGTCAGGCGCTGGACCCGCCGATGCCTGGGTCGGATGTCTTTGCGGTAACCGCCTTTTGACTCCACTACGAGAGAACAGGGGGGGCGGGAGTTAAGATTCCCCTACAAACTGTGTTAAATATATAACAATGGCCATTGTGGGCCAAAAATTTGTGCCTAGGTTAAATAAAAATTTTGTTTTACATGGTAAAGGGGTTAGCTGAATGTGGGAATTTATTATTACCAGTACACTTTTTATTTGTACAGCTTTGATTGCTTGACGGTCTTCAAATAAGACGCTGTTTGTGTGGTTGCAAAAAGGGGGTCGCTATATGTTTTGGGAGCGGAAAAACACATTACTATGTGTTTGGAATGGAAGAAGGATAATCCCACTACCTACAGTTTGAAGGCTTAGGTTTGCTGCGAAGATCGACTAATTTTGCCCTTATTACTAAATATTGTATATATTGAAATATTTTGAAAACTAAGAAAATGTTTCATTTTTAATTTTCCATGTATGAGTTATGATTTTTTAAATAATTATTCAAAATTTTATGTCTTATATCAGTTTTATTATATATACTCAAAGCAACCTTTTCATACTATAATCTGGCAAAGACTTTGAAAGGCCATGTGCCCCTAGCCATGAGACGGCGGCGTTAAATCGTCTCATTTGCTTTTTATGTGTTATGGTAATAAGTTGTTCTCAATTGAAACTAACGATACGAGACAATCGAGTGAACTGCGCATCTTCAATGAATGTACTCAAATTGAAGGAAGATGAGAGTAAATACATGCCTTCATGTAAAAGCGCATCAAACTTTGTATCACGAATGGTGAAAATGACATTGAAGATGTTTTTTTTATTAATATTTTAATAAAACAAAATCTAGTTCAAATTATGTTGAAGATTTTCATTTTGGAAATGTTTCCAGACGTTATGGATACCCTGAATATTTGAACATTACTGAGGTAAGAATTGTACGTGTTGGATTTAATATATATATTAAATATAGTGTTTGCTATCTTAAAACAAAGAAAAATATAACCTAACTGATGTTATGGTCAGTTAGTTTGGAATATTTTGACACTTAGAACAATATCTCAAAACGATAAATTTAATAAATTTCTTCCCATCTAAATTCACTTTAAGACATTAGTTCTCACTAGATCCGGAAACAATAAGTTAAAGTAGTCCATTTCTGGCTCCATAACACCTTCTGTGTTACTCTCACATCGTTACCCTGGAAAATATACCTATGTGCTCATAAAGTATGAAACTCCAAACCACAGTGCAAAGAGAATCGAAAAATAAGAGGAAAAACACGATCAAAAGCATCCTTGTCCTCGGCAGAAGGCCTGAGAAAAATCTTAGAAAATAAATATCTATTAGTTTTACTTGATTAGATTGTTAAAATTCTGAAAACCATTAACACGATCAGAATTGTTAAAATTAATATGCAACAATGATTAGAAATACCTCAAGAAAAAATATCGTCATTCTAAACTATGAGTAGAAGAATTACTTAACTATAAGATGCTGAACTCAGTCATAAGAGAATACTTAACCTATCTTAAAGCTCTACTTTTCAATCTTTTTTTATAGAATAAATTTTTAAATATTACTTTCAGAAAAAGTTAAGGTTTAGGAATTTACCCCTGTATCTATACGTATCTCTTTAACTTTCTTTTACTTATTTCCACCACTTTATCGGGAATTGTCTTTTTGTAGTCACTTATTTTTCTGTTTCCCTATATTCTTATTACTCAATTCTTTGCTGACACGTTCATTTTTCCTATAATGGAAGCAAGGTGAAGTGGTTGTAGCAAGGCAGTGTGAGGAATAAAATGAACATGGTAAAGATTTGACTGAAAAGAGGAATCAAAGATGAATTGGGCTTATGCTATGGACACGAGATTGTTTTCACGCCCCCAGTGAACACAGCAGTATGTAGACAAAAATGAATTCGAACCCACTAAGTGTGTATGTGTTTGTGTGTTTTGACTTCTTTGCTAAGAGGATGTGTGTTGGCGTTTAGGAAAGATTTATTTTAATTTTGTCTGTTGAGATGCTTAAAGATCTACATTTAATACTGGAGACGAACTCCATTATTTAGGAACGTCGAAGAAAGGATCGAAATTTGGTTTCTGTTTCCTGTATATTGCTTACATATATGCTGGATGTTTTTGTCTTTCAAAAGTTCATGAATTTAACTTAGTTAAAACCACATCTTTGTCATGTTAACCCTCTTCATAGAGATTAAACTTTTGTCTTTTTCGTTTTCCATTCATTTTTAAGCTCGTTTGAATGTGGCTGTGCGGGATTCATCATCTTATTGATCACGGTAGAAAATTTGTGTTTCCAAGTTTGCCCCAGAATGTCCTTGAATTTGCATTTTGAGCTCAGCGATTTATCTGGGACTAAACTTTTTCTTATTTTTGCGTATAATTTGTTTTCGTGTTGGCTATTGTTCAAGAATTTAGTAATTATTTTAGTATCGTCTTATTTGAATCGTTCAACCCTTACGTCCCTAAAAAATTAATATTGAGCAGTTTCTTTATCGCATTTGTCTCGTATATTTACTTCTATTTTGAGGGTATATTTCCCTTTTTGTTCCGCTGATGATAATCTTCAGCGATTGTAGATTTTACGTAGTTCCCTAATTCTCACGAATATAGGGACCAAAATTATTTTATTTGTCTTTATGCTCAAGATAGCGTTGAAATATAAGTGATAATGTAAAAACTCTTTCATAACAATGAATTAAAGTAGTTAAAAGACGAAAGCATAATAAAAAAAATATAGCGAAACATAAAATATAGAAAGTTAATTGGATATGAGATTAAGTTATATATAGGGTACGACACGAAAGCAACAAAAAATAAAATATAGATTACATAGAAATTTTCTTACTCCAAGTCAGATACGTTCCAACAATATACAATCTCAGAAAATTTCTAAGTCATTTTAAAATGCAATTACTTAAAAGGTATTTTTTTTAAAGAATTAATATGCAAAGAAAGTCTTCGCCATCGCGTAAATCTTAGCGCGTGCTGCAAGCAATTTTCCTCTATAATGTATCTTCCTGTCCTTGGAAAGTGGTGAAATATGGATTCAGCGTTCCCTAAATTAAACGCCTTAGGTATCTTAAACGGATCTAGCAGCTCCTTGCCACCTTTCTTTAAGAATACGAAAAAAATCGTCACTAAGCATAAAAATGGAACTTAAAGCTACCGTTTCATCTTCCAAAGGAAAAGCTGCCATATGATGTGACAAAACACAAAATATGCTTCGATAACGAGTTATAAAGAAAGAATGATGAAATTGAGATATAGAAAAACTTGAGAGCAACAAAAGGAAAATTCCTATTTACTTCTTATTCTGTGTTTCACTTTAGCTGAGTTGGGCGGAAGAAATATATTTTAAAGGTAAATTTTATTTCGCGGAAGAAAAGATTTACGGGCAGTAGATTTATTAAAGTAATAGACAAACATTTTGGACTTAAATGGTACTAGCAGGTGGAAGCGCAATGCACGATGCCTGCCAGTCTTTATCAGTGAATAAAATGTATTCATAGAATTAGAGAATCTTAAAATAGTAGCTGGTGGCGATATACTGGCTAAAACCATTATCAGATAGTTTTAAACTAAAGAATTTAGGTTGCAGATGTTGGAAAAGTGTAAATAAAAGTTTAAGAAGATGAGATTATCATGGTGACTTTGATGCTTTTATCAAAAGATGTTTGGAATTTTTAAAGTAGGCCCAATTAAGCACACAAAATTTGTTCATTTTATTGTATTCCGAAGCATCTGTCTAAAAGCCAAAATCAATTTTCTCCTTCCTGAAAATACACTATATTATTTTCAAATGATAGAATGTGATTCGATAGCATGTGTAGAGTTATAAGAGTTTAGTATATATATATATATATATATATATATATATATATATATATATATATATATATATATATATGTATATATATATATATATATATATATATATATATATATATATATATATATATATATATATATATATATATATGTACCCAGGCCTGCCTCTTAGTGAGGAGAGCCAATGATATAATAACAAAAGACATCTAAGTTTAGCTTTGCCCCTCCGATGGTCTTGTGTAACATAGGAGTACGGTCAAAAAGGTAAATTTTACGAGACAGATTCTCTCACCTCAGCTCAAAAGGCAGTCCCTTTAAGGGTGTACATATAAACAATCAATTCAAAAGTGCAAACTGCCGATCTCGTATTACCCTCTCTCAGAGCTACAAGCCCCCAAGCCCGGGAGACCAACCTGAGGTCAAACCTCGCGAGTCGCCCCTCCACCTCCCCATTACCCAGCGGTAGTAATTTGTGTATATAACAGGGATACCCAAGGAAACGAGGCTCTTTGTTCGTTTTAACGGAAGAGACAAGTAAGTCACTGGTTGAGAGATTTTTCGAGTTCGAGAAGAAAACAGAAAAATCACCGGTAGAAAGTTTTCTGCAAGTTAAGGAGAACTTGCAGTCCTTGTACAAAACCAGATTGTACCAGGGAAGCTCGGCAACCTTCGAGCCCCAAAATTATCGAGTATCAATCTACCCAGTTTGAGGACTCCAAATCTTCCTCTAACTGAGTTGGAAAAGTCCCTTCTAGATAAAGAAAAGAAGAAGGCAACGATTTTACCTCGTCCGGAAGAAAACAAGGTCAAGGTTGCCCCAACCGACTAAAAATAGAAGGATTAAACTTTCGCTTGAGCATTAACCCCGCCCAGATATCTCGTGACGTCACCCATCAAATCGACAGGCAGGTCGACAAACGCTATCTATTGAGCAAACACCCAACTACGCCTCTCTGGAACAAAACTTTCGAAGATAGTCTAACTAGTCACGGGTATTAATCTCCATTACCTTATGTAAGTAAAGAATAATCCTTTTGTTTATGTCCCCTTGCATAATAACTAGTTTATTAGATATCTAGCGAGGACAAAGATATTACCTTAAAATTGTTTCCCACGTAAAATTCTATCTCGAATCGACCATGGAGAGCTCGCCCAGTAATCCCATTGTCTTTTAGACGTGTATTAGCTCTGGATTTTTTTATGTTATTTAGTGAGATAGTTTATGTCTATTAAAGTCTATTTTTTAGTAAAAGCACTGTTTCAATTATCCTCGAACGAGTTAAAGCTGCAATAGTTGATATACTCAAGAAAGAAAACCCTTTTATTCATTCCCGAGAATAAAAAATAAAGATTAGCACTCCTAGAAGACGATCCTCAAGCGATCACCGAGGCACGAACCTACGCCTCAAGTCAAAGTGTATTTGTTTTTTTAAAAATTAATAAAACAAATAAATATATATATATATATATATATATATATATATATAATCTCGGCTAACCTACGACAGGAGGTATTGTAAATATGAAGGAATGAATCTGAAGGAAATAGATATGATATAATGGGATGCACTGCTATGTGAGAAATGTGAACCAGGCTTTCCAAAGGCAAGCTATTTTTCGTTCTATAGAGTAAATTAATTTCTCAAAGGACTTAGAGATCACACAATTGACTACCTTTTAAGGTAAAAGGCATTTTTGGAGATATAAATGATGGTAGAAACATTACTTAAGAGACAGCTGCAACCGAACATTTTCCTATAGATTATTGAGGTTTAATCAACTATGAAAATTACACAAATAACCTTATAATTTTATAAAATTAATTACAATAATTTTAAGGAAAGTATTTATATTTCGAATCATCTCTATTATTACTATCTATATCAATTAAGGAAACTATCATTAAAGGCCAGTATTAACAAATATCTAATAACCAAAATATCAATATAGGGGTAATGTTTCACGCCGAGACATCATTATTTTGTTTTTACGCCTACATATAATAACAGAGAAAATATAAAGAGTAATCCTATTAAAATATATCCCTTTCATATTCATTCTTCTCTAATATTTCCTTATTACCCCTTCCATTACATTCTTTTTATAATTTAGTGAAGGCATAGTTAGCCATAGTTCATTAATCGTTCGCAGTTGGTACTTTAAAATATGTTAGAGTCATTTCAATCATAATGCCTCACATTATGAATGACAGATTTATACCATATTGTATAAAAAATAAACAGAATGCTCGGGGAGGGGGAGAAAGTTAACATTTAACGCACTAGTTAGTCTTGGTTTTCAAAAAATTGCATATGACCAATTTTATTTTATAATTAAGGGACTTTTGAAAAAATATGTGTTACATAATATGGTCTTTAGTCGCATGCGACTCCCATTCTATGTCGGTCGGTCGGTCCCCGTAATAACACTGTAACTCTTTAGCTGATTCTAACGAAATTTGAAACCATTATGTTGCTTTACATTCTCTTTGGAATGATATAATTGCCAAGGTCCTCCAAGGTTAGCCAGGGAATCGTTTTGTTTTGGTAATAACTGTGCAACTATTGGGTCGATTTCTACGAAATTTCAATTCCTTATGTTGTTTTTAATTTTCTTTCGAGTGATATAATTGCTAAAGTTTCCCAAAGTTAGCCGAAGAATTATTCAGCAATAACATCATAACTTTTTGGCCGATTATAACGAAATCTGCAACCCTTATATTGGTTTACATTATCTTTCGAGGGATATAATTGCCAAGGTCCTCCCTAGGTTGGTAAGGGAATTCTACACAAAATTGTCGCCTACTTTGAAATAAAAAAAATTGGAGTCGATGGAAGCCAGGGCCAACTACTTATAAAATTGCGGTATGTCACTGTACGGTTTCATTTATTGTAATGCCAAAATATAAATAATAGATACACCGGATTATATGCTATCATACAAGCTAACCCATATATACAATTTTAAATATTTTTATAATTCGATTAGTAGTATTCACATTATTGTAATTGGGTATATTGAAGGTTAGAAAATTTTATTTATTTGGCTTTTTCAGTTAAGCAATAAATCAATTGAAGACAAGACTAATTATGATGCAATAATTAAGGCGAGTCCTAATATTTATATTTTAACTCTAATAAATATTAATCATTATAAAATATGAATATATTTTTTAATTTATGTACTATGTTGAGTTGATAATAGCAAAGTTTATTGAGAAAAAGGTCTGGTTTTAAGTGTGCCTTAACAAACTTACATTTTCGCATGGCTATTTTATAGTCATCCGTTTTTTTTCTAACTCTCTTAACCGGAAAGATGAAAATTTGTAAACAAAAGAGAAGAAAAGCACAAAAACTAAACGAAATATGAGGAGGAATTTCTTGCGGAATATTTATATAATCTCTGAAAATAGATATAAATATTCCAGCCAAATTTTACCTCCAATTTACTCCAAAACTTTATATTAGGGTTCTGGCCGTAAACATATTCATCTCCATTGTAAACTAGATAGAGCTCAGAGAGCACATATCTAGGCCATAGCCATTGTTATTAAAATTCGAACAATCATGAGATAGTTTCCAGAACCAACTAATAAAAAAGTCTTTAATATCTAAATTTTTTAAACTTTTAAACTTATCTATTATATATTAATAACACCCACAATACTCTACTGTAAAGAAAGAACATTTGAATACTTCATAATTAATTGGCTAAAAAGCACCATTTAGAAAATTCCTGGTTCGGCTATACTTATAAGCGAACCAAGAACCCCTACTCCTCGGCTTTACGGATTTGAATTTATTGAAAATGACACGCCTAGATGTTTGTAACTCTAGCAAATTAGACCTATTTTCTATTTGTTATTCTTAGCTTATACAGCTATAAGTAACTTTATTGTAGCCGTTTATATGCCTGAGGTAATTCACTCACATGCCACACCCAATCGAAATTTCATTTTGCTTTCCGACCGAATAGATTTATAAAAGCAATTTGAATCGAGGAGTCACTTAGATTTAGATACCCCAAATCATTCAATCCCAACCCACATTAAATTAAACATCTTCATAATTATTATTTACCTTAGTGTTTTGGTTTTTTTTACCTGAATTTACCTTATTTTTTAAGAAATTCACTCTCAAGCATATGCTAACTTTTCTTATTTTACAAATGAAATACAAAAATTGAGTCCTCTAAGGTTTCTAATATTACATCCAATAAAATTTGCATAACATATTTAATATCGACCTCTGACAATTATTAGGTGATACCATCTAATTCCTTGACTTTAGAATCATCTTATTATTTGTAATGATATATTTATTTGTAGTAGTTTATGAATTATGACGCAGTAGGATATCGCTAGCAACCCCATGATTGGGGCACCTATCAACCTACACTCCCCGTACCTATTTTCAGGGCCATTGAGAGAGATGTGATGTTCTATCGTGTTTTCATTTCCTCAACACTCGCTTGATCCTCGCTCCTCGCCAAGTGCCACTTTAATCGTCTACTTTCAAGCTCTCCATTTACTCGAGTCGCAGCTACTTGACTGAGCACTAAGAGTAATTCCCACCTGACTTTGTAAACAATAAATGCTGTATTACTTGATTGGAGTGTATTTATAACCAAACGCTCCAGTTATCAAAAAGATAGGATTTTCTATAATGGCGGAGTGAATCGGGAATTCACATCCGGATCCGCCCTACCAAAATTTACTAAGACCATATAATTATTTCATCCTAGTAATCTACAGGTTGCATTAAGTATCATGTGTCTATCTTCAAAGATTTATGAATAATCATCAAAGCTGATTTTTCATAAGAGCAGATCTTTTTACCGCATTCGTTGTGCTAATTAATAGACTTTAAACAAATAGAGCAACTATTTCTGGAAAAGCCATTATCTACATATTCTCATTACACGTTATAGGGAGTCATATGTTTCTATAACTCTCATTTACTTCACTGCCACTTGGTAAATATTGCCCCTACAAATATCATATATATTTTTAATTCATGGATCTAGACCCTGAGGCCAATACGATTTAAATTGTCTATGTTGGTACAACGTTATTAGTTGTTTATCTCTGAGTATTTCAATTTATCTTCGCCATTTTTATACGATGGAAAAAATATCAGAAAAATGCCCTATCTCGCAAAGTTAAGGAAAGTATATATATATATATATATATATATATATATATATATATATATATATATATATATATATACATGTATAACTGAATCACGAAAATAACGAACGTGAGGAATTTATGAATAACGTTACAGCCACGAGGAAAATGAAACAACGGAGAACTGCGAGGCCTTTCGACTAATGGTCCTTTACTAAGCACACTAAAAGACAGGGAAAAAGAAAAAGATATTTATACACCTGATTAATGAAAATATGGGATATAAAGATTAAAAGGGGTAGGATTAGCGGATACCTGGAAAAATCCTATTAACGAGATGAGCCGTCAGGGTTAAAAAAAAACAAAGAGTTACGGGTTACAAAAGAAAGGTGGGGGAGGGGGCAGTGTTTAGGAATCACATATGCAATATGAAAACAAAAAAAGTTTACATATGATAACTACAAGATATGACAAAAGAAAAATATGAGGAAAGGTTTTTTTTAGAAAAAAAGCTAAAATAACATCTAGGTGGTAATCATTAATTCATAAATTTTATCTTTAAAATCATTCATAAAAATTCCTTTGATACAAGGGTCCCAAAAATACATTCCAGGGCTGAGATTAAAATTCAAAGTCAGTTGTATAAATGCAGATTCTAAAAGATTTCTTGAAAAAAAGTCATTTGATTTGGCAATCACAGAACTTTCCTTCCAATTAATACGATGGGAATTTACTCGTATACAAAAAAATATAACGCTGTAATTGTTCACATCTGACGCCACCGTTTGACGTCATAAGACATTTATTGTAGCTTAAAATTGTAGCCTATAAACAGCGCCACCTACCGTGTGCCCAAAACTGAAGTGTTACCAGTGGTTTTACCCTTACACCCACGATAATTTCAATCAGCTAGTACTATTCACAATTGGAAAGCCTAGTATTAGTTTTGAATTCAAAGGGGAAAACCCGACGTCGTTAGGCGCTTTAATGTTCACTTTTTTATGCCGTGTTTCTTGACTTTCAAATATATACGCTACTCCTCTGAATGCTGGTTCTGCCGACCCTGTTTTCACCCCTCACAGACCGGCCTACTGTGTGGGGTGATTAGTGTATGCGCCCCGTGCTACAAAATGGTAACCATTCCAATGATGAGAATATAAAAACTAATCTCATTTAACCTCCATCGGAGCCCCCCTCGAACAGCTACAGTGCAGAAAAGTAGGTTTCCCCCACCCTGTACTTTCTCACGAGACCTTCCAAATCTCTTTTCACGAAGAACAGGCTTGCTCCTCTTCCATGCCTATGGGTGCACTGAACTCCGCCTCAACCCCCTTCTTTGGAGCCGCTTTAGGGCAACACCCTCTTTACAGTGGTAGTCCCTCTTTAATTTTTTAGGGGACTGCCAAGAAAGCATGCCAGCGGTTAATAATTGACCGCTTCCAGTGGAGACGGTGAGAGATAATACGTCACGTCTGCTCGTGGCCTCCAAATTCCTGCTGGCGCGCATATCTAACTTACCACGGCCAGAACACGTGTTTCCCTCTCTTTCCCGATGGATGCCAGTTCGCAGGCCCAGGATAGGACGAAAGGTACCTCAAAGAGAACCCATGATTTCCTGGGGTGGGGGGACATGGAGCCTCCTCCTAAGATGGTCCCTGAGTTGCCCCAGCTCCAGACGGTAGAATCTTTCTTTGGGTCGAACACGGGTTCGGTGCCAAGCACAGTAATCGAGTCAGGGCCTGTGAAGGCGTCTCCTCAGTCCACTCGGGCCCCCGAGGCCTCAAAGTAGAGGATGAGTCTCCACCCCTAATTGGTACCTATATGAGAGTGAAGGATTTTGCTAAAGTCTATTCATCTGACCTAGGTCTCCAGTCGGCGGATGGGAGAAGTTGGTTCCTTTCCCGCCCTTCTCTCAAAAAAAGAAAAAGAATACAAATACAAAAATAAATCGGGAGTCCTCTCCCTCCATGAGAGCCGCGGAAATCAAGAGGGACGCTGCCATTTAGGTATGCAACCAAGCTAAGATCGGCAAATCTGGTTCCAGTACTCCCTCGGGTAGGAAGTCCAAGACAAACACCAAAAGTATGCAGAGGGTTGCCTCGATTACGTCGGAGCCCCTCATTCAGAGGCAAGCTGGCGTTCTCAATTCAGCTGGTTTCAAACGCTTTCTCGTTATTAGCTCCACTGATAGCAGAATGTTGGCTAAGGGCAACATAATCCATCAGAGGAGAGCTTTAGATATCGTAATTTTTAGAGAGTCGAAGGTGACCCCTATCTCGGACGGGAGCTTTCTGGCGAATGCGTCAAATCACTCCGAAGCACCAATAATTAGTAGCCTTCAGACACTTGATGGCACGCCTCTGAGTGTGACGCTGCAATCTACCATGAATTTCGTGAAAGGATGGGCTTATGCAAGGAAACTCGTTGACTACTCGATAGATAATACCAGCCTAGAGCTGACCGCGTGAAGGCATTCCTGCCCTGCTGCGGTGGTACTAGTATTGCGACCGTTTCAGCCAAACGAATTGCCTTTGTATACGCGCACAGTCAAGGTTACCCGAAGTCTGTATACGTTGCTCAAGGCCGCACACGATAAGTCTAAAAGTGTGTGGCTAAGTGTGACAATTGCAGAGAGCGTCCACGCGCTTCTTCGAAGCAATGTCGTGCGTATCTTATTAAAGTAAATCTTACCCCTTTAGGCCTAGGATTGTATTTCATTTTGCAAGGCTAAGCACTTGACCTTATGCAACCGGCGCTTCCTGGGACGTCCTATGACTCAATGTTAAGAAAGACACCTCTGCTGATAAACCATCCAGGCCTACGAGCATCGTTGTTTCCATGTCAATTCGTAACTATTTTGCGAGTTCTAACCCTCTCTGGGTAGAGCTGGAGGCAGAAAGCGTTCAGACACAGCCCCGGCTAAATCCAGGTCTCCCCGTGCTTCCTCTAGCGTGCCCCTTTTTTGCTAAGCCAAAACGGCCGCACGCCTCAATCAAGGTGGTAGACTCACAGGAGGCAACATCCCTAAAGTTGGTCCAGAGGCCATCATTCTGGGTTTCTAAAGCTGCCTCCTGAGAAGAGGATAACATTGAAGGAGTTTTGGCTCCTACTCCTAAAAAGATGTCTAGGTTGGTTAAGTCAAAGGCGGTGGATCCTCTAAAGCTGCCCTGCATGCCTAATGGTCCGAGAAAGATGGACGAAAAGACCTGCATTACGAGCCCAACGTCTCCTGATAGGTCATTGAAATTCGGCAACAGCTCTCACTCCATCCACAGCTGATCTAGAGGGTGCCTATGCTGCTGAGTTACGCCAGTCAGAAACTTAGCCCTTTGATTTTAGGGCTAGGATACTCCTTAGAGAGCTCGTCATAGCTCTCGGGCTGGTGGCTTTCCTGGTTCCGACCACAAGGCCACCCTGAAAGCTACTAACTTTGACTATTTATCGACACAACTCTGCTCCTAAAGATTCTAAAGCGACAGAAGTATTGCTTTCGGCTTTTTGGAGCACTCCTTGTGTCACGCTGGAACCTTGCCAGTGTAGACGGATGGCTCTAAGTCTAAAGAGGTGGTCAGTTTCCACGGTGTGACCTGACTGTTTGAATCAGCGGGGCTTTGCCCGGTGCTGCTACTGCCTTCACGGTCCAGCTGGCTGCAATACACCACTCAGTACCAAAGCTAAGGCAAGGTACCTGGTTTGGAGCCGGAATTGTGATTTATAGCGCCCCTGGTTTGCGATATCCGTAACGACCCGGTTTTGGCGAGCCGGCGGATGTCGAGATTATCTTCTGCTGGGTTGTGGGATATTTGGGATTGCAGGGAACCAGCACGCCGTTGAGGGCGACAAAGATTCCGCGAGTACTAGGCGACTAGACAAGCGTTTCACCCTTTCTCACACCGACTGCATGGGAAGAATACAGGCACCTTGGCAAAGAAGTTGGGAAGTGGTCGATGGAACTTAAAGTTTTGTACCATTGCGCATAGACAGTTTCCATGGATCTACCCTTCGAATGCTGCGACGGTTTCAGGTTGCTTTCTGTCGACTCCGAATTTGGCACACTCGCGGGAGGCCCAAACATTGGTGGAGTGCTCGCCTGCCCCTTATTGCAACGACTGCTTTGTCATCCAGACTGTTCGGCACATTTTTTTTGACTGTTCAAGCCTGAATGACCTTCACGCACGTTACCTGTTATCCAATATACTCCTTTGACCAAATGAAGTATTGGTTCTCTTTTTTGAAATCTGATAGGATTATGAGTGTTACCTAAAGAAGGTCACGTAACAGTTAATCGCCGATGAGGATTTTACGAGAGGGGATGTATAGAGGGGTGAGGTTTTACAACAGTAATTGACCTCCAAAATACTACACCAGAGACCACAATATGTGCGTGTTTAAAATTGTAATGCTTTGTTAGCAAACAAAGCAGATCTAATTTGGAGATGGACTTAGCAATATTTCTTCATAATAACATCCAAAATAGACTTAAAGCTGATCCTAAGATCAAAAGAACTGTTTAGCTTCCGTATTCATGATCGTTCAGCAATTTTTTTTCTTTATTACATAAGAGAAAAGCTCTGTGACACTTTATTATATTTAGTTTGGTATGATTTAAAAAATTATTGATAAACAGAATTTGAAACTACAAACAGTCTACGTACGATCAAATAGTAGCTTGGTCATTTAGTCCTCATTCCACCTAGATATTTCCTAAAGTTTAGTCTCATATGCTAAAGAAATTCTTCGCCAAATATGCATCATTGTATAATAGTGTTAAATGGACGCAAATTTAAATTCTGACCTTTTCTAAAATACATATTTGGGAAATGATGGCTTCTCTTAAAATGTTCTCTTAAATTAATAAAAGTTAAATTATTTCAAGATTTATTCTTAGCGTTTATATTGCAGACTGATGATAAATTTGAGTAAGAACCACAGAACTTTTTTAAGCATATTTCCCACATTTAGCATATACAAGGAATATAATTGCACTGCATATAACAACAAGAGCTTAAAATAAAATCCCTTTATTCTGCTGGGTTTCTTATTCTAATGTAGTTATATTTATAAAATGATGTAAATAACTTTTTTCAGAGCTTAATTTCGAAAGAAATTATGAACCAATAATATACAAATATCATTTATTTATATAAACTTTGGTTTATATTCATAAAATCATATTGGGTAATATATAGAGCTCGGACTTACTTATATATAAATAGAAGACACTTTTATGGGATATGTTAATTTGCTTCAGTTCCTCCTTAACTATTATTGACTCCATTCCATTGCTTCAGAAAGAGTCAAAGGACGCTATCGTATGGTGAGCGAGAAGAGAGGACGGCAGAAAATTGGGATACAGATCCCAGTGCGAGGGTTAAATAAACAAAATCAAATGCAGTTGGACTAAATAATCAATTCTTAGAGGTTCTGTGATTAGAGAAACTTATCGTAGAAAAATATATAACTTTACTATATACAAATAAAATAAATAATTACTAATAAATAAAGTGAGAGCCGGGGTACCAAACGGGGAGGGGGGGTGATAAAAATGATTTGACGGGTGCGAGAGTCTAAGAGAGGAGGTACGGCGATTGCTTTCAGATAAAATGGTAGAGTGCAATTATCGAGGAAACCGTCGTACAGCATAATTGACTGAAGGGTTTGATACGACGAATAAAGGGGGCGCTGCAAAGTTCCACTTTCATAAATCCTTCTTCTTTAATCTCGCTGAGAAATAAGCAGAGGAGTACTCCAGTCGAGAACGAAGTAGATAACCGAGTGATAGATGCCTGTTCGTGTCTATCGTCTGTTGGCGGGATTTCTGGCCTTAGGTACGAGCAATCCCAGGTAGAGATGACGCATTGCGTTCGTAGCTGGAAGCCCTTGGGAGGTTGGACACAGCCTACGAGACGGTACGTGACTGTTACTTCTCAAAGCTATTCTCGAAGTATTCATACTGTCTCGGTGGAAGTGGGTCGGGAGACGGATATCTTATTAGACTTAGAGCGTCGAGTGGTGGGGTTGAGAGATATTCTGGGCGGCCTCAGAGCCTTGCATAAAGGTTCTTGGCGTAGTAGATCTCGCGCAGATAAGACGGTGCAACGGCGAGAAAGGGGACGAAATACAGGTCACATAGGCGCGCGAAATACTCGCTGCTCTTTTGGAGCTGCAGGTGTAACTTCTCAGGCACTACAGCTAGACGTTGGGTTCTAGACGGGTGGGGGCAGCCTTCTCTCTCTGACAGACGCAATGTGTTTTTACTTCTCGAAGATTAATATCATATTGTAATAGTGATCAGCAAGAGACATCGATATTCTTCATTTACTATTATTTTTCATTTTGCTTTTTTCTGTATGAAAGAAAGAAATAAAAATACCAATACTCTCTTTATAGGCCTCTGTTCTACAATACAAGTCGAGCCAAGATAGGAGCTGAGGTTTAGAATTCACACACCTAAATGTCTTGTTTCTGCGAGCCGAATAGTAATCAGACAGGATCTCGTAACCACGTAATTTTCTTTAGTATGTAAATGTCATTGATGCACACCAACATCACCTTTATGGGAACGCGTGTGATGAGGATTATAAAGGGTCTTTAAACAAGAACGCTCGAGCTTTGTCAGGCGATAGTAGCAATGTTAGTAAAGCGACATCTGGCAACCTCACTGTGAACTGTTCAGTAGTACTTGGCAAGTCACGATGGAAGGTTATAGCGTTGAACAGCATGTGCAAATCATCAATCATTATTATCAAAATCAGTGCTGCGTTCGACAAACGTTCCGCGCATTGCATCATTTCTATCCTCACCACAGCGACGAGGCCGATTTTTGGCTGAATGGATTTGTGAACAAGCAAAATGGTTGGATTTGGGATGGAAAAAATCCACATGAGATACACCAGCACCAATTGCATCCCAACAAAGTCACTGTTAGGGCGGATTTTCTGTAACGGAATCATCGTTCCGTATTTTTTTTGAGAACGAAGATGGGATTGCCATAACCGTCAACGGTGAGACCTACAAATCGATGATAAGCAATTTCTTTTGGCCTCAACTGGGTTATATTCCTGATATGGATACTTATGACATGTGGTTCTAACAGGACGGCGCTACGTGCCACACTGCACACGCCATGGTAGACATTTTGCACCAGCGATTTCATGACAGGGTCATCTCGCACGGCGTCGACGTCAACTGGCCACCAAGATCATGCGATTTAACGTGATTAAACTACTTCCTTTGGTGCTACCTTAAATCGCATGTCTATGCGAATAATTTGCAAACAGTTAATGTCCTCAAAGTCAACATAACGAACACCATCCAGCAAATTCAGGCAGATTTATGCGACAAAGTCATAGAAAATTGGGCCTCCCGAATACGTTCCACCAAGCGAAGCCGCAGCAGACATTTAAACGACTTCATATTCCACACTCAATTCCATAAAATTTACTTTCAAATTTAAAATAAATTGAGTGCATATATCACACAACTTGTTTTATTTACATTTTCAAATCGAGCGACTGTATTGAAAGACCTTTTATATGGATTAACTGTGAAGTGTCTGTCAATAGGAAACTCCTTTTCCATCTCTCGTAAACCCTTTAATTTGTTTGTCACCAAATAATTTTTTTTTAGACGTCGAGCAAAGGTTTCCGTATGGACTAGCTACCAACAGTCTGATCTCATCTTAAACTGTCGATCTACATTACTATTGGCTTCAGAAGATCCTATTAATTGGTAAAACTCTTTCCAAAACAAACCCGTAAATATCGATCAACGCTTGAGTCTTCAGTCGGTAACCAGGCAAATGTTTGTCAGATCTTGTATACAAACCATGTTACAGCTGACATTCAGATGTTGTCCTCCCTGTACCCATAACTAAAAGAAGATTTGCGTCTATAAATCTCCCACACTTTTCAACTTTCTTCATTAGAGCAATTGGTTACAAAAAAGTTATAATTAAAATAATATAGAGCAGTGCAAATAAGTGAAACTATTAAATAAGTTAAAGAATAAAGCAGGTAGGTTATGCTACGGTACTGGAGTAATTGAATCCTATGTTAAGTAAAATGACACTTAAACTTTAGCTTATTAGGAGGAAAAGCTTTCAACTGATGGATCCGGTGCTATCTTCCATTTACAGAGCGAATAAACGCTGCACATAAACAAATATACTTCAGAGACAAACTCGTATGATACCCATTTATAAACATTGGTTATAAATGAGCTTGTTTTGTAAGACATTGATCCGTTACAAGTTCTTAGAAGTTCAAAAACTTTGACGTGATAACTAGCCAATTTTAAACCCAATTGAAAATCAATGGAAGATAATAAATGGGAAGGCTATGTTTGGTTCTGAATAGGACGAATTTTGCAGATCTCTGTCGAATATTAGAATTAGAAGAGAATGAATAACGTCAGGCGATTAAGGCGACCAATTGTTAAGTCATGTGACAGAATATGTAGTCAATTCATTCAGAACATAGGCCTACGTGCTTTTTATTAATATTTTTTTTGCAGATGACTATGAGCCAATTATCTATTCCTCTGGTTATTTCTCGATTTTTAATTATCTTCTTCTTATTTTAGACGCATCCTTTGTTCCAATATGCATTACTTTCCTCGCAATGTTTTTATCTACTTTCAAATAAAAATAAATGAGTATTTTAAGGAAAGTGGAGATCTTGGTATTTTATTTTCTGGTTTTGGAAGCTATTATACTACCCAACAAGGACCAGCTACTGTTGCTATCAACCTCACTAACGAGGGAAATTCAGTCTTTTGGGGGCAGATGAATGGCTCAACTTACTAATTAGACTCAATCTTTCTTTCCTTTTTCCTCTGTAGTTGAATATAGTCTTATATGAGAGGTTATGTAGTCTCCCTAGGTTTTCATTACCTTTAATATTCCTTTTGAGTTAAGATATTTTTCTATGCCCCATCATATCCAATTTCTTTCCAAACTATTTAAAGGATCAAGCCACGTTTATTTTCTCTTGTTTCATTTAAAAATATATGCTAGTAGTCTTTCGTTAGTTTTTTTGTTCCTCGAAGTGTCCCCTCTTCCCAATTCAGAGCACACATATACAAACATTTAGCGCACACAAGAGTGCTCATGATGAACTACACTATGTATCTTTCTTACTTTCGTTTCTCCGACGTAGTAGATTCTGTCTTCATCTGTTGGTGAAACGTACATAAGGATCATCACGTACAAATTGTCTGAAAAATAGAAAATTTCAGTTATAAAAAAAATGAAATAATTAAATTGAAAACGAAGAAAGAGAATAATTAATAACGTATGCTGCATAGGGAACGGTTAAAAACTTGCATTTAATCAAAAGTCTGAGAGAGGGATCAAAGTCGTGAAATGAAAATGAAGTCAGACCAAAGGATTAAGGAAAGAATAGAATAATGCGTTAGTGATAAATGGAATTTCTTCCCATTATTATGATATTTGTACTCTTTTATGGCTCTTAAATTACTCATTTGTTTGTTGGTATTTGTATAGAGAATGTGTATAACTTGCAGCAGGAAGCTAATTCTATATTATGAATTAAATCCGATTGTGAAACACTGAAATCAATTAAAGATCATACAATAAAAAGATATTAATCCAAAATGATTCTTTAGTACTATAGGTCTGGTAAGAGAAGAATAAAACTAAAAAGACCAAAGGGCTGCTAGTGACGTGTCACCAAAATCAAATAAATATGGCCACCTAGTTGTCTGAAATTGAGTAATGCGTTAAGTTCCCTATTAATTTTCTATAAAAACTCCAGAATTTATTAAAGGGGGTTGGAAAAGTTAGAGTGGCCATCTCTTACCAGAATTTACTTGATAATTTTCCAAATTTTTCCAATAATTCTCTTTTTAATACCCTGACAGTGACGGAGGTCAGTGACCACCTACTTTGCGATTGTCTTCTATTTATATAAGGATATATTTCCCCCCAAGTTTACTTGCGATCAAGACATAAATGCGTTCGTGTCACCATCCAATGACATTCTGATATGGAAACTTTCCTCATTCTTAGCCCTGCACGTGTTCTGTTCGTTTTCGATCAAATTATATTTCGCACACTTTTACAAACTTAAACTTTAAGAAATTTTCCAAAATAAATGGATTACATACTTTCTGTTGTAGGTAAAACAAGATATATGTATTTTTAAAGTTCATAAGTGATTAGATGGGCAGCTTAAATGGTTAGTTCCGATATCATTTTGTATGCGATACGCCCCAACCAAGCTTGTTTATCGCATTGCATTAGAGCGAATTAAGGCTGTAATTAATCGCGGTTCAAAGTTTCGTTTGGGTTTAGCGCTGTAATGGCTGCCATATGAAAACAGTTGTTCGGATCCCACGTTATAATGTAGAGTTATGACCAATAATTTTGCGCCTAATATATATTTTTATTTGTTTCTTTTTATTTAATTTACTTGATAGGAATGATTTTTCGATTAATTAATTAAATCAAAAGTATAGAATGATGAAAAATATGGGTTAAATTAAATGATGTGTAATTATAATCTAGATCGTATTTTTTTTTTTTTTTGATATTTGAATCTTCTTCCATTCTAGATATGGTTCTCTCCAGAGAAAAGCATCCAAGCATTGTTGCCTATCATCAAAGTAACCAGAAATTTAAGGGTATAGTAGCTAAGGGTAATGCATAAAGGAGAACCTTCTTAAACATAATTAATAACTTTTAAAAACTGCTTAACTCTTGTGAAGATCTATTTTGAACGCCTAATAACTTCAACTGAAGGTCAAAATAACGTCCTGTTTAGTTACCAGCATAAGAATCAAGTTATATCTAGATGCTAGCTTGCTGACAATAGGAAAAATAGAGCTTATCACCTCTAGTGTGTTAGAGACTTTCCGACATAGGTCTCAAGTGGAGAAGGGCTAAGAAGAATAAACATCTCACCAACAAGCATCTTACCTAGTTTGTAACACAAGGTCTTTTGTGGCCTATTCATCTATGTAACTCTTTAAGGAAAGAATAAATAATAGACTGTTAAAGACTGGAACAAGGTGATATTTTTTGATGAAGCTCACTTCCACTTATATGGAGCATCTAGATTATCCCTCGTTGGGAAGAGTAAATAAGAGCCCGATCTGAGTTATTGGTTGCTCATACGGGAAGCCTTTAGACACTTTGCTTGTCTGCGGCTGTTTCTTATTAATGGAATTTGACTATTAACAATTTTGCACAAGAACTCTGCTATGAACTCTAAATTGTCCTAAAACGTGCGTCATCATCAACTTTTCCCAATTTGGGGAAAATAATTGTATCTTTCAGCATAATTATTAACAATCTTTTTGGATCTTGACCTGCAAATTCGCCTTATTTAAAGCCAATAAAGGATGTGGAGACGATAATGAAACATGTGTTTGATAAACAGGAGTCTCTTAACTGTAAGCAGTTACGGGTACGAATTGAACAAAAATGGAGCAATATAAGTCAATACATCCTCTCAACTTCGGTCTTCAGCATGCCGAAAAGAATTTACGCACTACTCAAGAACAAGGGACATCATTGTATTTATTGGCTGCGGGCATTATTTAAGACTATTTATTAATAAAATGGAATTGGACTCTAAACTTTTGTATATTTCAACTTTGAATTATGATATAAACATAGTAATAAAGCAACATTTGATTATTTTGATTAATTTTCTTATACATAAAACAAATATAATTCTCAAAACCTTTGGCCGCAACTGCCTGTTTTCACTAAGAAATGCTTAAAAAAACTAGATAATATTAGTGGTACAAGGTCTTTTGAAACCTAGTTACCTTAAAATTCTCGCTAGAAATTGACATTTATTCAAATTTACCACTAGTTGCACGATATAACACTCAACTGCAATCGAGACCAGACAAAAAATTGCGAAAAAGTGACAAAGTCTGAAGATTAACTTAATTAAGTTATTTCTAGATTCCAGTAAGGATAGTTGTGAAACGGTTATCATAGGTTGCTTTGCTATAATCTAACTTAAACTACTAATTAAAGTGGAATTACGTAATTAGCTCTAAAATAAAGCGTTTAGGCAACCTAAAACAATCCTCAATAAAATCCTAGGAATTCTTTATGAAACATTCCGACAAACGATCCCTTAGTTTTTCATTCTTTAATAATAATAAAGGAACGCACGAAAAGAAAATTCTTTTTCTTACTTCTACAGTTAGAGGAAGAATTCCTTAGAAATACAAATACCTTTACCATCTCTAATTAATTTCTTCAACCAGAGCTTCTTCCTGGTTTTAAATAAGAAATTTAACTTCGCACCAGATTTATAGGGGCCTATTATTTGTTATAACCCTTCACCATTACACAGAGTAATAATTACTCTGCGTTTGGGTCAAAGCTTTTCTCTATAGCATTTTATATTTCTTTGTATTAAGTTCGTGAGTCTATTCATTTGGCTGTCATTCCCTTCTTATACAAGAGTTTGCCGGATCGTATAACTGTGGAGCCTGAATTTTTCCTCTTTCGCACTGCGCATTATTATGCAATATAATAAATTTATAATAGAATATTAAATTGAATATTTTATGTAAATGTTATGTGTCGAAAGTAGCGTATTTTATGGCGTCCTAAATCACCTGAAATATCTCAGATTATCGCCTCACTCATATGCTATGAAATAAATAAATATATATCACGTGCTCGGTTGCCTAAGCAAATGTCCCTGCGGGTGATATAAAAACTAAGAATAGAAGTCTGTGATATATAAATTGGATATTAGTTCATCATCATTCCCTTGAACTCTCAGCGGTACGAATTTCTCTATTCAGAGTCCAAAAGTCATCAGCCATCATAGCTGCATCACAAAAATAAAATATGGATGATTTTTAACTTATTTCTGCTAAGTCGATTGAGAAGACTTCATGTTAAAATTATTGTAGATGGCTGGAAATATGATGTGTTCGGATTGGATCAATATATTGATGACAGGTATTATTGGGAGTTGGAAAAAACCTAACAACCTAAGCTAGTGTTTAAAGGTTAAAATGTACCTTGCAATTTTGTCTATTTTAGAAATTTGTATATCAAGATTGGTCAACATAAAAGAGTCACTAAACAAGATTATGTCTTAATGAAATGTATGTACTTATCAAAGCTAAAATGATTTGATATATACATACATCTCAATTATTTTCTGCAAATGCACATATTTTTTTTTAACTTATGTCTAATAAACTAATCCAAGGTTTTTTTCAGGCATTGTGCTTTTCACTAACTTTATACAATAGGTACGAGGGGCAGTCAATAGGTTTTGTAATTCGGATATAAGGAAACGAGATAAGAGGATAAGTGTTTTATTATTTTTTAATATGACTAAACTCGACTTTAATGCACTTGCATCACTTGTTCCTGAATCTTCGAATTCATGACAACCAGAAATCTCTCGACTGCTGTTTAATCCACTCCTGGACAGTGAGCTGGATATCTTCAACCCAGCAAATTCCTCGGTGTAATATTGTCCTTTGATAAACCTTTCACGAGGCGTATAGTCCACCATCAACACTCCCTCAGAATCCAAGATGATGGTGGCCATGATCTTCCCGGCTGAATGTTGGGTCCAAAACTTGATGGGGGTCGGAGAGCCGCTGTTCTTCCAGGCCATTCTTTCGAGCATGGTCTTGGGATCCCAGTGATATACCCAAGTTTCATCACCTGTCACTATGCATGACTCGAATCCCACCGGGTCTTGGACGTACAGGAGCAGCAGGTCCTCCGAACTTTGATGACGTTGAAGTGGATCATGGGGCGTGAGGTTTCTAGGGTCATGGCCAAATTGTCGTGGATGATATTGATAACATTTCCATGTGATATTCCAAGTTCTCGCTCGATTTATTCGACCTTCACCCGTCGATTTTCAAGGATAATCTTCTCCACACGGGCTACATTGTCTTTGTTGGTCACGTCTGATGGGCGTCCTGGACGGGGGTCATCTTCAAGGGACTCACGACCATGGTGGAACTTCCTATTCCAGCGAGCAATTGTTGCATAGGAAGGAGTGATGTCGGTGTACACTGCAACCATGCGTTCATGGATCTCTTTTGAATTCTTGCCTTCTTTGATAAAAAATTCGATGACTGCCAGTGCTCAACCTTTTTCATTGTTGAAAAATTTGTCACTTACGATCTGCGATAAGCTACTGCTTCTTAAATAGACGAGGCAGGAGCGTGTGGCTGCAGGTCCTGACTTGTCATAACATTTCCTAACACCCCCACAAACAGCCATCCCCTTTCCTCTGTTTTGCCCTAACCGATTCGCAAAACTTATTTACCGCCCCTCGTATGAAAGCAAATTGTTTCTACCTAATGCTTTTTTGGCAAAAGATATTCAAAACGCACTTTTGCAAACCTTCCTAAATGTATATAAAAATTGAATAGTTAAGATTTAATAAACCGTGTTATTGGATTACAAGATATTGCATCAGAAATATAACTAGAGGAAAATACTCATATATCACACGAAAATAAGTTTATATCCAGCCTATTATGTGTGTGAACACTACAACAGTGTAAGCTGTGCCAAAGAGTGAGAGTAAGCCTAAACCCACAAAGACACACAATTACGAGACAAATGTATAAGGATTTGGCATATCTTCGCAAAATTTATGATTTTCGCAAGGATCAGGTTTGAATATAAGAACCTCCATAGGGATAAGTCTTATTAGTTGAAAGTATCATAAAACAGGCTTTGACGGTCGTCACCCGCACGTGGTGAAGCTGCTTTTGACAGAGGTCGAACTAGAAGAGGCAAGGCGGTAGTTGGGTTTCAAAAGCGTTCGGCGCGTCGACGTGCCAACGAGAGACAAATATCAGGGATAACTAGATGTCTACTGCGGTAAATCTGCCCCGGGTGAGTGAGCGTTCGAGCCTACTCGATTTGATCATCGGTCAAAGGCGGAAAGGGTTTTAAATCAGATCAATGGATCAATCGTCTTGATCTTTTGTATCACTGAAACAAGCGCTGTTCTGATGAAAATCGTGGGTTTCTTTCGAGTGCTACACGTTCACCCCCTAAACAATACTATGTATAGACGTCTCTTGACTCTCAACGTGGACGACTGCATAAGTCTGGCAGCGAAAAGTGCGAAACAATGAAACAGGATCTTGATGTCTGGAATTATATAGTTCTGCCGGCGCGTCAGCGGTTGGCATTTTCATTCAATCGTTAGTCTCTTGGATCGAGACAGAAATGTCTTTCAGCACTAGTGCCCATGACTAATTAGCCCTATTTAGGATCCGCTTTTCCCACCACGAATGGGGAGGGGTAGAAAAGGTACCCTAAACATCGTTTGTCCCATATTAAATCCACCTGGATAAACGCATGCGCGGGGCCTCAGCACTACGTGGTAAAAAAAATTAAGACATTTATACCCATCGCAAAGGGGAACGTTTGCGCCCTATTAGAAAACGATCAGAACCGAACAGAATAAAGAACTGCTTTTGTAGCACGTTAGTCACATAGATATCGGATGGATATTTTAGCGCTTGCTGAGACCAGGATGTCTGACGAAGGTCAATTACGCGAGCACGGTGAAACATACATTTTTTCAGGAAAGGCTACAGAGCGGACCAGCTCTGATTCCATGGAGTTGGCTTCGCCATTAAAACTGGCATCCAGGGCAGGTTGAGGGAAATACCGGTCAGAGTAAATGAAATTCTGATATTGATGTGATTCTCACTAAGCTCTGACCGCTATGCAACTTTTACTTTCATATATGCCCTCTTACCTGATGCAGACAATGTGAACAAACAAAACTTCTACTCTAAAGTTCACTCGTTTCTTTTTAACTTCCCATTCAGGGATAGGATTTTCCTATTGGGCGAATTTTAAGTGAGATTTGGCCAGAAACTGAATTACTGGAACGGAGTTATTGGACGCCAAGGCGTAGAAAAGATGAATGCAAACAGGCTTTTACTTCTCTCTGAATGCTCGGGGCTGAATCTTGTTATTAATAACACGATCTTCTGCTTGAAAGACAGGTTCATGTCCACCTGGATGCATCCTCGTTCCAAAATTGGCATCTTATCCACAACGTCATCATCAATTCCCGAGATCAAAAGAAACTATGATATCCTGAGCTGCTGTCGGCTCCAACAAATGTTGGACTGATCATCGCAAAGTATTTTCAGAAATGTGTTTGTGAATACAGTTTAGAAGACGAAAAAGAAGAGATGTCAAAGGGAAAAAATAAAATAAAAAAGTTATAAAAGATCTGGAAATTTTAGAAAATTGCCAGCTTTTGCTTTTTGCTAAGTTTTCTTCCCCATTTCCTTCTCTACATCTAACGGCAGTTTCAGAACATTGTTAAGGTTTTAAATCTGCACTTTTGCTACCTGCCAAGAAACTATTAGCGATAGAACAGTCAATCTTCAGGACTGGTTCAATAAAAATGATGCTGGGGTTCTCGGATGAACCGAAAATTGCAGAAGAGCTCTTAGAACAAATCTACATGATCCTCGGAATAAAAGATAAGAGTGTAAAACCTGGAACTGAAGGAGCGGATATATCTGAAAATGCGTGAAATGAAAGATCACTGGTGGGTGGACAAAGCAGAAGAAATCTTATCCCTGGTTGACAAGAATGCTATGAGAAGTTTCTTTAGAGAAACAAAGGTTTTGTCTGGTCGGAGTATAACTCCTCTTTGCACCAAAGACGAAACATGGTTCATGAAAGAAACGAGTAAATCATTGGGCGATGAAAAGGTCATTTTCAAGATCTCCTAAACAAAGAGGGTAATTACGATGTATGTGCTTTTGATAAAATCCCTGCTCTTCCATTGTTTCTAGAGCTAAGAAGAAGCTCCTACACTCGAGAAAGTACGCTCTCTTATTTCATCGACTTAAGAATAACAACGATAGTGTGCCCCAACAACATACAGGTATAAGTTTACAAGTGTGGCAAGTCTCATCTTGAAACTCAATTAAATGAACTTGTAGTCAAGATCTTGCTGAAAAATTACTCCCTGGCGAATTGAAGGAGGGTATAATTATCACAATTTTCAAGAACAAAGGTGAACCTTCGTACTACAGAATCTACAGCACTATAAGGTTACTTTCAATAGCTGATAAAATTTTGAGTCATTTACTCAATTTAATAAAAAAACGGATTCAGTCCAGCAAGAGGAACCGTAGAAAGGATTTTCTCTAGCCGGCAACTACAGAAGAAGTGTAGGGAAAAGAACCAATCCATGTATATGTCTTTTATTGATTTGACGAATGCGTTTGACTTTGTTACCTGTGAGTTTCTATGGAAGATTAAATCTAAGGGCGGATGTCTCATCCATGACGAAATGAAGGCCTGAGTTACGGCAAATGGATGCACAACCGAACCATCTCGATAAGAATTGGTGTAAAACAAAGATGTGTGATAGCGCAAACCCTTTTTTTCCTTTTCATCCATGTGGTTGTACTATTAGCCAAAGGCGCATTACCACTAGACATCCAAATAAGATATCGTATTGATGGTAGCATTTTAATTCTAAATCAACTAAAAGCTAGAACCAAAATTAACTTAACAGCAATTGCAGAGCTTCAATATGCAAACACCTACGCCATATTGTTCTAAAACGAAGATAAACTACCACTTCGGGCATGACTTCGCAGAATCTTACAGAAATCTAGTTATACCAGTCAATGTCCATAAAACATAAGTGCCTTGCCAAACTTCACCAAACAATCATTTCCAATACCAGCCGATGATCGAAATAAAAGGTTAAGCTTTAAAATGTGTAAGCCAATCTGCATCACTCGGTAGTCATCTTTCTAAAAACGTTACCATTAACAGCGAAATAAAATATCGCATCAGAATGGCGTTGGCTGCCTTTAGTTAACTTCACGAAAATGTGTTCTAGAATCACAACATATGAGTTCAAAGCAGGAATATCACCACACTTCTCTAAAAATAAAAGTCTTGGAAACCATAACGCAAGCATAGCAAAGACCTGGAGAGCTTTAATCAAAGAAACCTATGATTCATTTTGAAATAAAAATGGCAAGATCTTTGTGCAAACTAAGCGTTCTGCAGAAATTGGCTGTCCTAGTATATGTATATTATAACAGTATCTTGAAGAGACAACGCTGCGCTAGCCAAGTAGTAAGAATGGACAAAAACCGTATAACAAAAAAGATCTTCTAATCTGAGCTATGCCGCTGATACCAAAACGTCAGGAGGCCGAAATAGAGTTAGAGAAAAAGTGGCAGCTTTCGGGCTTCAGGGAACTAAGGACATCTAAGGCGGTAGAGAACAGAGACTGCCAAGACTTTGGAACCCCCGTAATCCTCCACAGAACTGTTGCAACCGGCGTGTACGTCCAAAATAGTAGAGAGGCGAGAGTCGCTACACACATAAAATACTAAGAGAGAAAAGAGTAAAGTTAGCGCCGAGGCGATCTTAAGCAAACATTATAATCAAGAAGAAATCCAGAAAAAGCAGGTTGTTGTAGAATGGACTCTCGACGATATACCATATATAACTATTCGTTGAAGGAACTTCTTTAATTATCTTTAGAGTGCGTGGATTGTCTAGGCTGGCCGATATTATGTATCTTCGATATGCTTAGGAAGTGGAACTGAGCTGAAGGATCATAATATTGCTATCATTAATAAAATAGAGTTTTATTAATAATAACTATCAACAATACACAAAACAGAAAATATTGACATAAACAAGGAATAGAAAGGGCGGTAGGAAATCAAGCTAATCCGACGATTAAAAGAATTAAAAGGGTAAAACAAATATAGAGTAAAAGGCAGGGGATGGTTTGCTAAACCATTTAAAGCACAGGAAAGAATTGACAAAAGGGTTAAATACCTAAAAGTAACGTTCGGCTTACGTAATTATACTTGTTGTGCAAAGGAAGGCGACGTGAAGAAATTTTCGGTCCGCTGGCGAGTTCCAGCCGAAGGGGGGGGGAATTAAATGATCCTGACGTGGCGTCGTGGGTATGAAAAATGTTTCTTTACGAACGGCTCGAAGAACAATGGCTTTTCTACGTTGTTCTCTTCTGAACAACAGGGGGGGGGGGTTAGAACCATCTCTTGTCTACGGGCTCAAGAACAATGGCTGTTCTAATGTTGTTCTCTTCTAAGCAACAAGGGGGAAGGGTGAGAACCGTTCCTTGGCGAACGGGCTTTAACGAACAATGGCTGTTCTACGTTGTTTTCTTCTGAACAACACGGGGGGGGAACCATTTCTTGTCAACGGGCTCAAAAGAACAATGGCTGATCTAATGTTGTTCTCTTCTGAACTACAGGGGAAGCCTTGTGGAATTGGCGTCATGAAGGCTCAATCCTTGGCACTCAAGGGATATTGTCCTTCTTCTGGACAAGTGATGGGGAATCTCGAGGTTGAGGTCCCTTGGCGCACAAGGTGAGAGAGGGTCGTAGTGATGTTTCGCGACGAAAATCTGGATCTCCAATCTGAATCTTAGTGGTTAAGTTTCCATATAAATAGCCGGGACATCTCCTTGGCGTGGGGGACAATGGAGTGGGAACTTCGAGGGATTGCCCTCCGAGCCTGGGAACAATGCTTTATCTGCCCATAAGCCTAACTTAATCTGGTGAGGTCGGCGCATGGGGCGAAAGGGGAAAGATAAACCTCCTTGTTTGAACATTGACTTAGGTGGTTGCGATAAGGCCCCAGGCTTCAAAGCAAAGATGCACGTGGGTAGCATCGTGGTTTTAAATAACACTTGATAGTGGTTGAAATTAACGCGGCCTTAACCCGTTCTATCACACGGCTATTTATCACAATTAAACAAATAAAGCCAGATCAGGATGCTGTCTCCATGGCAAACATGCCACCGCCCACAAAGGACTTTACCCAATAGTCGGAGTGCCTTTCTTATCAATATATACGGCAGTAGCCAATGAAAAATCGAGTTATATTAATACCGACTGTCGTGGTATAGGTAGAACCGAGTGATGAAAGGATTTTCGTACTTATGGATTGTTTACGTACTACTCCGTGATTAACATAATATTTCTCTAAGAGTGCTATATATGATTTGATTATTATTATATAAGGTCTTGACTTCTTTAAATTTTCAAGGTTCCATGTACCAACGTAGCGATTCAAGGAGAGAATAAAAAAATTTTCTTAAGTCAAACTAAAAATTAACTAATCAAACAAACACAATAAACATTAACCACAGAAATATTACGAATTTGGATACACAATAATGACTTCAATAAGTTTTAAGTAAGGCTTTTTAACTTGACCTACTTGCCATTATAGTGATAGTGAACCCACCACTCACCTCAAAATAAAAATATACTAACTGTCTCTACTGGAGTTTGAATAGCTTGGTTCCTCCAGCAACGAGTTTGAGTCTGACGTTGAAGTCAATGAACCTAGACAGCTCAGGAATCACGGGGGTTCTTTGACGCGTGCCTCGACCAGATGGTTGACGGCGAACAGAATAACTTGACCGTCACAAGGGACTTTGGCGAGTATGGCAGATGGGGAGGCCAAGGGGACTCGGAGGGGGAGGGGGTCTTCTTTAATTGCGAAGACTAGGATAGCACCAGGATAGGCGGGGTCTTTCTGACGAGAGAAAGTTGAACTTGGTTCTTAAACCAAGTTAACTTAGAGTTCGGAGTGGCCATTGGGTAAAGGGCTCGAAGAGGAGCTTTTTGGTATTTATAACTCGTCACCCCACTGTCGTAAGGGTAGGAGAGAGGTGGCTTGTGGACTGGCCTCAGGAGAGTTCTTACTCCAATGGTTTTTCTCAGCAAGTCTCACATCTTGTCCAGCTGGCCCTTCGAGCTTGAGAGAAACGCGTCTCCAATTTCGTACTTAAGGTGAAATTGAATAAACACTTATAGGGGAGATCCTGCAGTTTAAACCGTTCTGCTTTTCATAGAGACCAGTGGCGAGTTGCTGGTTACGAGTTTAACCTCAGGTGCCTGGCCCGGATGCTTTGCGTCAACGTCCCGTCTCTCAACTGGGAGAGAAGGGATAGCGTCGATTCCCTTACGAACCTCCCTTCAAAGAAATTAGTGGGGTAGGGGGGGGGGGCTCCAGGAAACTCAAAACAACTAACATACCTAGTCGAGTACAGCAAAGTTGCATGTTTTTGAGCCTTCTCTTACTTTAAGATTCTTTAAATTTCAGCGCACACGCTTGCGCGTACACAGGCATGGAGTCGAAATAGACCTCAGGAGCCTACTGGGGGGGGTATGTTACACAGCACAATTTAACATACTCGCCACAGAATTTAACTTTCAAACAAAAATAAAACCTAATTCATCGATTAAACGCAACAAAAACAAAAACCAAAATAAGCTACTTCTTTACATTTCTAAATTTTTAAGAACTTAAATCCTAACGATAAATACTAACACGAAAAACAATATAAACATGACTTTACCATTACTAGGTGCTGAAATAACCCTCAATAGTGGTTTTAACTCAGGTTATAGAGTGGCTGTACTTTATCGACCCCTCTGATGTAGCTAATATTAAAGTGCTGCTCTATGACCATTAATTTACCGCGCCTGCGTCGGCCGTTTGGGTTATTGAGTTTACCCATGTATGTCACACAATGGAAATGGTATTCCAACCTACTCGAATTTTCCTTCTTATGGTACTCGAATACTTTTGAACGAACCCTCATTGCTAGAGTGGCCTGTTGCAATAGGGCATAATTGATGGGAGCGGGGGTCCCATTGTCCTCCTTTAAAAGAAACCTTGGGAGATCGAGTCTGTGTTAGATCTAAGAGGCTCAGGAACAATTTTCCTTACCGGCTCGTTAATAGGCGTGGAGCTCACTACGCCTTGGAGTTTTAGTGGTAACTACGTGGATGCTTCGTTCTGGGGAAAGAATACTGGAGTTAGGGGATAGTTATTATCCTCGTCTAACATCTGAATCGGATTACCTGGGTGTACCACATTGACACTTCTTTCTTTCTTCATTGTCACCCCATGGGTTCTACTTGTAGGTACTTTCCTAAGTACACCGGCTTCTACCTCTTTCCTAGTTACTACTTCCTCCATCGTTACCCATTTTGGCCTGGTTTTCATCGATGGTACTTTCCTAGGTCCGGTCTGGACTAAAACTGCCTCGACCTCCATCTGATTCTCGCTAGATGTCCTTCCAAGTGCGAGCATTCTTTCTTTTTCTTCTCTCGCTTTTCTTTCTTCTCTCGCTTTTTCTTTTTCCATCTGTATTCTTTTTTCCTCTACTTCACATTTTATCTTTATTCTTCTTTCTTCAGCTTCTCTTTCTCCCTTAATTTTTAATTCTTTTGCTTCTCTTTTCAACTGGTTTATTCTTTCGTTTGTTTTACTTCCCCTCGGTATTCTTCTCTCTTCGTCCTCTATTTCCCCCTGTATTTTCCTTTTTTCTGTTTCTTATTTCATTTTTATTCTCAGTTCTGACAGGGCATAGGCATCTATGTCGTCGCCTTCAAGTCCCAGCATTTGGGCTTGCTGGTATAATAATTTCGTCCGAATCCTTTTTGTGGATGTCCGTCACACTCTCCCCGCTGTACGCTCAGGTACTTATTGAACAACGTACTAGGTAGCGCGCTGCCTAACTTACCTGTCGTAGAATAGGCTCTCGACGATATACTATATATAACTATTCGTTGAGGGAATTATTCTAATATTTCGAGTGCGTGGTAATCTGATTGAACTAGGTTAGTCCAAAAGGGGGGGGAGGCCTGGTGAGGCCTTTTTATCTTCAATATGCTTAAGAAGTGAAACGGGGCACAAGGATAAATAATATGGCTACCATTAATAAAATAGAGTTTTATTAATTAAACTATCAACAACACACAAAAAAATGTTTACATAAACGGAGAATGAAAAGGGTCGAGGGAATATCTGACTAATCCGAGGACTAAGATTTAGAGAGATTTAAAAAGGTAAACAAATAAAAATTAAAGGGGGAAAATAGTTCGCTAAACCATTTAAAGCACAGGGTTGCGCTGAAAAAAGGTTAAATGATTAAAAGTAATGCTCAGCTTACGTAATTACAAAGTTGTTGTGCAGAGGAAGACGATGCGAAGAAATCATCAGTCCACTGGCGATTTCCAGCAGAAGGGTTTTTCGGGGGGTTGTCCTTAATGAAGGGGAAGGACTGTCTTCGAAGAGTGAGAGCAAAGTGGGGCTCGGATTCACGAGCGATCTTTTTGACAACAAATCAGGGATGTTCTAGATGAAAAATGGAGGTTATTGTTGAAACCAAGCGTTCTCTTGAAGAACGTTAAAGAGGGATGAATTAAATTATCCGGACGTGATGTCTTGGGAACGAGAACCGTTTCGTGGCGCACGGACTTGAAAAACAATGGCTGTTCTAACGTTGTTCTCATTCTGAACAACAAGCGGGGGGGGGGAGAACCGTCTCTTGTCAAACTGGCTCAAAGAACAATGGTTGTTCTAACGTTGTTCTCTTTCTGAACAACAGGGTGGCCTTGTTGACTTGGCATCTCAAGGCACGAACCTTAGCACTCAAGAGATATTGTCCTATTCTGGAGAACAAGGGCGTTCTCTAGGTAGAGAGTTCCTCGGTGCACAAGGAAGACCGGATCGGCGTAATGCCTCGCGAATATAATCGGGATCTGCTTCATTTGGGAAAAGCTATTGTATAAATACCCAGAGCCATGGTGGCGCCTGGGAAAATACCTTATCTGCCCATAAGCCTAATTCAATCTGGCGAGATCGACGTATGGAGGCGAAACGGGGGAGTGAACCTCCTTGATTGAACATTGGCTATGATGGGAGATAACGCGCTTCTGCTTCCTCTCGAAGACAGGATGTACGTGGCTAAGCATGGTTAAAATGTGATCGAGGTTGAATTAAAGCGGCCTCAGACCGTTCTATCATATTCCCTTAATCCCAATTAATGGCTGATTGGAATAACACCTTAACAAAAAATTAATTAATAACCTTGACAGGCTAATCACAGAAAATTTATCTAACGATCTTGTTATGTTTTAATATTTCCTCTAATGGTGGCACCCCTTTACTCTTCCTAAAGGGAATACAAGACAAATTCCAGTGAGTTCTTCCAATACCCATAAAACTTGACACCAAGCATTTATGGCGTAGTATCGGAAGGACCCCACACACCTGAGACCAACTATTTAAGTTGTGGTATAGATAGGACCGAGTGATGGAAGGATGATCGTACGTATGGGTTGTTTACGTACTACTCCGTGATTACCTTAATTTCTCTCTAAGAGTACTATCTACGATTTGATTATTATTATATAGGGTCTTGACTTCTTTAAACTTTAAAGGTTCCCTGTGCCAACGTAGCGATTCGAGGAGAGAATAAAATAAAAGGTTAAACAAACTCAAACTTTAATTAAAAACAAACATGAACCACAGAAATATTACGAATTTAAATACATAATAATGACCTTAATAAGTTTTTAAGTAAGGCTTTTTAACTTGACCTACTTAACATTATAGTGGTGGTTAACCCACCACTCACTTTAATATAAAAATATACTAACTGTCTCTACTAGAGTTTAAATAGCTTGGTCCCTCTGGCGACGGGTTTGAATCTGACCTTAAACTCAATGGGCCCCCACACCTCAGGAATCCGGTGGGTTCTTTGACTTGTGCCTCGAACAGATGGTTGGCGGCGGATAGAATAACATGACCATCACAAGGGACTTTGGCGAATGTGGCAGATAGGGCGGCCACATGGTATTCGGGAGGAAGGTATTCTTTAAGGGCAAGGACTATCACGGTGATTTAGGATGCACCAGGATAGGCGGAGTCTCTCTGACGAGAGTAAGTTAAACTTGTTACTTAAATCAAGTTAACTTAGAGTTCGAAGTGACCACCGTGTAATGAGCTCGAGGAGGAGCTGTTTATTCTTCGTTTCGGAATTCGTCAAGGGCGCGGACTGTACTTGAGGGATCTTCTTCAAGGGCGAGGATAATGGGGGAGGGTTTCTCTGAAGAGAATAAGTTGTACTTGAGCAAGTTAATTTAAAGTTCGGTTTGATAACCAGGGACTAGATCAAGGATGAGCTGCCTCGTAGTCCCTTCTCTTGGTAGCCCGGCATCTCTTTCAGGTGACTTCCTAGCCTGGTTGACTCATGGATTCTACCTCGTTTTTCCCAAGCGTTTGGTATTTATACCTCATCACCTCACTGTGATATGGGTAGGAGGGGGATGGCTTGTTGACGGGGCGCAGGAGGGTTCTTACTCCAACGGTTATTCTCAGCAAATCTTACTTCTGGTCAAGCTGGCCCTTTGAGCTTGAGAGAAACGCATCTCCAATTTCGTACTTGAGGTGAAATTAAATACACACTTATAGGGGAGATCCTGCAGTTTAAACCATTCTGCTTTTCAAAGAGACGAGGGGCGAGTTGCAGTAGTTTCAAAATTGACCCAAGGTGCCTGGCCCGGATGTTTTGCAGTCAACTTCCCGTGTCTCAACTGGGAGAGAAAGGAGAGTGTCAATTCCCATACATCGACAATCAATAGGTCGGTACATATGAGGGAAGTGTGGCTTAGTTAGCCGGGGAACTTGTAGGGCCTGGTTTAAATTGAATATATAACTGTGTGAAGCCAGAACAAAGAATTACTCTTTTTTACAGCAATATATCGCGTTATATATCATTCAGTCCGATCTCTCAGATTCGCGTAAGACATCTTTCTATATAGTCTTCTACATACTTTGCTCGCATACTACTTCGAACCTAATTTATTTCATAACTTAGAATTTAAAAATTAATTAAAGAACTTTGGTAAAGTGCAATAAGATCTAGCTCAATAAAAATTTTATTTTTACTTTGGTGACTTCAATATCTTGAGGTTCTTTAATATCTCTGCTTCAAGGCCTTATTAATCGGGAAAACAACGGTTGCGAATTCTCTTCGTTAATAGCAATTCCTCGCGATTACATAAGTCCCGAAATACCGGGGTTCTACTCTCGTGTGATCTCTCCCCATCCTCCGGGATATTTGACGTCGTGGCTAGAATAAGACCGCTTCTCGGCTTAAGGCACCTTATATCAATCAACAAATCACTCTAGTGGGAAATAAGGAATGGCAACGCAAACCACTGGAGCATCTGTATGAACTGGAGTCCTTGCCAAAAGATTTCGCGATAACTCAGTAATCCATCACCATTACTGGAAATCAGTGCCCCTCTTTCAATGCTCTTGGGTTGTCCGCACGATTACCTTCAAGGTTCCCCCACAATTTGGAATGACCTTCAAGAGCCCCTCCCCCCATAGAACTGCAGATGCCAGTTTGTGTTCAAGCATGCGGTTCTAGCATTGGGATACTAAGACACAAACTCGTTTACCAATGAAGATAGAGCCTTTTAAATACTCTTTAGAGTGAAAGCCACGATAATCATAGAACCACAAAAGGAAAGTAAAAATATGTAGCAAAATGGCAGATAGCATGTTTCACGGAAAGCTCGATATGCGCTTCTTCCATAAAACAACATAACAACTGTAAAACACAGTAGATGGGGGATTTAGGGATGGCGAACCTGTGAAGCTGTCTACCGGACCAGCCACCCAGCTATTTAACCCGAAGCTTGCCATTTTTCGAGGAGATTGAAAGCCTGCTATTCCCTCCGTTCAGACTGCCCGTCTGTTTTCAGTGAACCCTGTAACCCGTGTTCGAGTCGTACCTTGTCGAAAATCTCGCAAGCAGATCTACCCTAATTAAGCTTTGGCGATCCCCTGTTCAGAGGAAAGCTATCAAGCCTGCTTCTTCCCTGAGAGTTGTGCGACTTTCTTATCTTCACCACTTCTTCAAGATTCCCTTTCTTTTGAGACAGGGACTCCCTGCCGATCTGTAGAAACAACTCGAGTTGAGATTACGTCTCTCTGGAGAAAAGAAAATCTCATTCTTCATCTCGAAGTAATCAAACACCATATTCGAGTCCTACTCGTCAGGACTCCTCGAAGTATCTCCTTGAACACCTGCGCTGTGGTCTTCTATCCCCTTACAATTCGCCTGGGCTAGAAGGTAAAGCAATTTTGTATTGTATTAATCTTCACCCGCTTTCACCTTTGATTTGACTTCCATCTAAATTGTAATTAATACCACCTCGTTCGAGTTAACTTTAATTTTATTCGCCGTCATATCATAAATCGATATAATTCATTTAACTACCTTAATTAAGTAATTAGTTCTCCCCTTTTGTATATATATGTAATATATATATATATATATATATATATATATATATATATATATATATATATATATATATATATATTGCCCCATTTATTAAATATATTAAAATTATATTTGGGGGACTTGTTCTTTATATATCCTTTGAACTGCAACATTTCAAGTCAGTACTTAAGTCCGGGTCAACCGTTAATCGCACTCTCTATTAGTAGCACCAGAGCATATGTAAAGCTACCTTAAGTCAGCTGTCTGTCCGTGTTTGTGAACGCCCTTTTTTGCCGATCTAGTGTAAACAGACATAACTCGAGAAAATTATAGAGACAGCCTGAGTAATCAAAATTGATACAAAATTTAAAGTCTATTTATAATTTTAATGCCAAATTCTGATAAAAGTGTTACAAAAGTCTGAATTTTAGCACAAAATATGCATTAACGTATAATAATGTTAAACTTGTTCCATCACCGGTATTTTGTTTTGAGATATTAGATGAAAATCATACTAAATATGAATACATCGATGAAAATATTCAAGAAAAAAATTCAGGAGACAAAATATGAGAATAAATGCTACTCAATTTGGTTTCTATTTGATATTTACAGTTCAAATTCTCTCATAATTTTTCTGTTACATCGAGCCTTAGAATTCCAGACTGACGCCTCTTAAAACAGTCATCTTTATTATATGAATAATATATTAGTTCTAATGTGATACTTCACTACTTATTTCTTCAAAGAGGAATACGAATACAACGTATATCTGCAATGAACTAATGAATAATATTTACACAGCATCGTTCCATTAATTCCATGAATAATAATTTGAGTAGTGCAATTAATCACACCAGAAATAGTGGGATCTGGATGAGTAGGAATCAATTGTTTCAGATATATTAGACCTAGATTCATTAGATAGTTTCTCGCCCATACTTAAGATTATGAATATTTGGTTACGGATTAAATCTTGCATAAATATAAATACGGCAGATTTCAGGGTAGTAATGACTAGAAACACATTAGATATATCATTTTATTAAATGTGAGTTTGAAATGTCTGACCATTCTATGATGAATTTGAAGAAAATAATGGTGGTAGCACAATTTTTGAACCAACTGATACATAATAGAGATTTAAGTCTCTTGCGAACTACCCTGACCGCTAAAACTACCTAAAGTTGGATTCGATTTATGTCATAAACAACGAATAGCGTTGGATCAGAAATTATTAACGCTAATCAGAACAACAATGATCTTATGTTATTGTTCAACATATTTTCCCTAAACCATTTAATCTATGCTAGACTAGTGTCAGCTATATCAAATGTAAAATGTCTATACCTAGCACATTATTCCCATAAATGCATATATAATAGCCTATACATTCAGTATAATTTCTCCACGAATGCATTAAGTCAGATCGTTGGAATATCTTATATAGAACTGTATTAAAGAATGATGGAATAATAAAGGCATAATGGAGGAAGAAGATAATGGATAGGGATATCCGGAGTTACTCAATTATAAGCTTCTCTGCTAAAGCCTCAGCAGCTTCTTGCCTGGTTAAGCTTGCAGGTGACTGGAGCAATTATGGTTACGATTTATGAATAATTCTCCTATTCCTAGTATGAAACCATTGATAAGCTGTGTGAGTATATGCAACAATCTAAAAAACGAGGAAAGTAAATAACAAAAAAACGAGAGAAAGGAGACTAGTCGGGTCCCCCGAGAGTTGGAACAGACATAGCTCTCCAAAACCTGCATATACTCTCCATTAGAGCCTACACCCCTGCGAGCCACGAAGCTTGTAATACAAGAAATCATACATTTGATACTATTAGTATAGTTACCAATAGATTAGGACAACTCTTTAAGGGAATTCTACGGATGAAAGCCGAAAATTTTGTTACGTAATGCAAAACTCTGATTGCTTGAACGAGGTCTAATATCTCAACAAATGAAACAATTGATTGCAACTATTAATCAAGTAATAATACTAATGTAAATATTTGACTAATACTCAGGTGTAGATAAATTATGTACGGACAAAAGACCTCTATCGGATGAATTTGTGCTTCACTTATCTTCACACTTAAAACTAGGCTTTCTTTTTATCCTTGGCAGCTCGCGCAAGACGTAGAATGGCTTTCGACCAGGGCTCGCATTTTTTAGACTTTCATGAAATTTATCTTACTCTCTCCCTTAACCACATCACAAAGATTCTCCTTATCAATTCCATTCATCGACTCGGATGCAGTCTAGATGATCAGGTCCGTTCTTTCGTCCCATCTTCACTCGTGAGCGATTGTTATCCTTGCCCTTTGCTTCCATCCTTGGATTCATCCGATCTCAGGGTGTGCTTTTTTTCTCTGTTAGACGCCCCTCGTTATCTAACTTTAGTGCCTTTACCTCCTAGACCTGTCTACCTTCTTTTAGATACTCCATCTCCGTGGTCAATGACTTGGGAATTAACAACATTCGCGATCGGAAATTCAACGAACTGGTTCTCGTACAGGTCAGTCAGATTGCAGCAGAATACCGAATAAATGTTGTCCGGAATTTCCTTGAGGAGGCATGCCACGAATTGGGAGCACACCACGTGAACGAGATGCATTCCCGTGCTCCTCAACTAATTCTCATATTCCACTTCCAGATTAAACCGTCCCCGAAGTCCTAAATGAAATGTTACGGCTGCCTCTCCACTACCGAAACCTTCTTTACGGCTTCTGAGGAAGGCCAGCTCCTCAGAAACATTATTAGCAGCCTTAGTATCATAGTAACCGGTCCCAGAATTAACGCAAGCGGAGGACATTAAAAGCAGCGAAAACAATATCAGAGATCAACCAGAAGTAGACAGGGAGAAGAATCATAGGATCAAATTAATCAGACTACACTTTAGCGTTCTCCATCCCAGGCGGGTCCCTATAGGCCCATAGACTTGACTCATTGTGGTTCCTCCGTGCTCGTTTAACCTAGTGCCCCTGATTAACAACATCGTCATGTCTATGCCATGGGATGAGATTCGGATTTAGTTGCGAACTTTCTACCGGCCTTCAACCACAACGAGACTGCACACGGCTCCTTGGTTCAGTAGCTACTGATGGAGGCCTTTGCTGAATCCTGCATCACCAAGATTTGCCAGAGCTCCCTTAACCTAAACTTTGGGAAGTGGTTCTTACAGCTGTGTCTCGCCCTGATCTACTTGGAAATTCGAAAAGATCTTTCCAGGAATCGTATGACCCTCTCTTGAGCCCTGTGTTTGGATATGCGCCACGCGATGGAGTTCGTCTCCAGCAACAACATGAGTAAAAAGTTTTGACTCAGACTCGTGGGCCTCATCAAACTTATTGCCCGCGCCATTCACCTTTCATTTTTTCGATTCAATTTTTCCTCCTTCAAAAGGACTTTTCATTCACCCACGCGATCCAGCCTATTGTTCCCCTCATCTATAACAAGTGTTTATGGTGGAAACGCCCTAAAACCTCCCGCTTAGTGGCTTACTGTGACGCTTTCCTTTCTGATGTGGGCATCGTTATCCCTGTCACTTACCCAGCCATCCCTACGGATAAATTTCAGCTTCCTCACATCTTTTTAGTTAATTCTCAGTTCTTAATTCTTCTCTTCGATCTGCTTCCCGGCACGAGACTCTTATTGGACAAGCTTCATGCAATATTAAACACACGAATTGGCAAGTTACCTCCTGAAATCCTTCTCCGCCTCTCCGATGAATCTCCCTTAGTGATCTCCAGACACTTCCGCTCGTCCGCTTTCAGCATTTCGAACGTAACATTGCAGTCATGGTGTGCCGTTCCTTTACGGAACGACTTAATTTAGCTACGCGAGAATTTATCTTATCGGGATCTATATATATATAAGTAGTTTTCTGTCTCCGGACACCTCAGAGACGTTTCGGTCCATGTATGCCTTCTCTCTTATTTTGGTCATTATATAGATTTTACCACAAGTTTCGCTTTACTCTCTTGTAATGTATAGATTTTTCCCATTTTCTATCTTGAAAACAATAAAAAAATTAGAAATATAGGTACAAACCTGATTAGATTTATAGCATTAAGATTTTGTAATTAAAAACAAGTGACGTATGAAAAGAAATACTGTAATAAGTTCACCTCTTCGTAAATTATGTTAGAATGAAAATTTCACATATTATTATACATCAGATCTATGTAGCAGAATGAACAAAAAAGTATATTGAAGATGGAATATCTGTGGTTTAGAAAAAGAAGTACACCCAACTGACCTATCCTTAAATCATCTTCCAAGATCCAACAATATATGTAAATACATTTCTTTCAATGCACCTTATTAGTAGTACTTCATACAATATCGGCCGAATAAATATCAAACAAAATATTTAGTCGAAATTTTTAAAATGACCCATCTATATCGTTTAAGTACATAAAATGGCAACTCTATATGAAAGAAGATTACTAGCAATTATAAAGTAGTGCTCAGTGATCTATGAAAGATAGTTGCGGATCCCATTTGAAAAAGATAGCCGTAAAAAATTGTCTAATATTTTAAATATAACATAAGCATAAAAAATATTTTAAGGCTACTTCTCAAGAGATAATCGTCAATAATTAGTTCAATAGCATAAAAATCTAACAAATATATACTAAAGAAAAATTGAAATCAAAAGGTACATTTAAAAAATTAGGAAATTTATTTTAGTTCTCTTTCCATAATTTTCTCAGGATTCATTTTTTATTGATCATTATTCGTTATTCTTACCAATTCAATGTTTTACTCAGTAGTACGCTTTTTTGAAGCACACTTGATTTCATTTATGTTCATAATCTTTCTTGAACATTTTTATTTTTCTAAAAATCAGTGGCTTTAAGTAAAGCTTAATTTATGCACATATGAAGCAGATAAAGAATGTATGCTCTTTGATATAAATCTCGTTAACCATTATTGGCGGGCAAAATTTAATTGACCCACACTGTACAAGACTGGGGCACGACAAATAATGCCTATTATGAAGAGAACCTCTTCTACCTTTAATGCTTGTGGATGTTATATACCGGCTGAAAAAGGTTATGTGGTTACCTTATATTATCCAGCATCCTAAAAAAAGAAAATGGCAAACTAAGCCTTAGAAACCAATACAAGAGTCTGTGTGGTTTGGTTAAAAATCTGCTTTCTTTTTCAGCACCATTAAGTTTTGCCAATTTCTTAAGATCTCAATCATTTGGCTATTTAACGTAATTTCATCCTCTTTGCTAATATATTTTATCAACTAAATTATTTCTTCTTATATATGCTGATGACAGGAAACTAAGCAATATGGCAAATACCATATTTACTGTGGAAACTTGAAAAAGATAAGGTCAGAATAAACAAATGGGCAGAAAGATTGAGAATACAGTACATATTATGGAGCACAAGTGTAAGGTAATTGAGATGCATCAGGATACCCCTCAAGGAGATTAAACATGGATGGTAACATTTTTAAAGTTAAGAAGGATCAAGAGGAAGTGTCTTAATGTTGATTGGTCTAAAATTTCTACTACACTGCGTTTATTAGAGAGGTAAATAGAGTTGTAGGATACATAGCTATACATCATGCTTTTAAATTAAAAGATAGTAAACCTTCCCTATATTCAGATCACTGTTGAATCTTCATTTGCATGATGCGGTGCAAATATGGTTTAATATTAGGCTTAATCATAATGTGATGTTGGAACGTATTAACCGTCAAGCAACAAAATTCATTACCAAATTTGGAAATAGATCACAAAAGGACTGAATTAGTCGCCTAAATTCACTTTTACTACAATATCGGCATCTACACAGCCAAAGTATGTCTTTAAAATACTAATCGACATCACTGTTATACATTAACTCAATATTTGAGCATGATTCCAAGAGTGCACTAAAAAAAATCCAAAATACTAAACAAGATTTAAGACTCTAAGGAACAAATTTTTGAAAATAACAAACTTAAAATAACTTGCCAATGAGTATCATTGAAAGCACCAGACGAAATAAGTTAAGAATAAAATCTATAGATATAATAATTAATAAAGTAATTCTTCTTGTTCCAAATTCTCTATTTCCCTTGCTATTCCTTCACCTATGACATACATTCTTTTCTTTATTTCTTAAATAGCTTTCAGTGGATATTAAGGTCTTTAATAATTCCTAATTAAAAATGAATCCCATTATATAAGTGAGCACAAGAGAGATGAGATTGATTTCCATACTCTTGCATCTCTTTTTTTTCATTTTAGTAAGTAGACTACTCTTTTTGTTTACTCTTTCTATTACCTTATTTTTATTATTTTTATTCACCTTTCTCTAATTCTTGTTCAAGTTCTCCTGATCTTATCACAATTGTGTTATGCCGTATCCTCCATTTTTTAAAGTTTGAAGGAATTTTCAATGGTGTATCAATCTAATCTTTCCTTATCCTCGATTATAGGATTTCATCTAACTTTCTAATGCATAGCAACAAAAATCTTATGATAACTTTCGTTGTAGGAATTTGTAAAAGGAAAAAAATTGAATAACTGGTTTTCTCATTTCCTTCCAGAGCTGAGGTTAGAAGATCTGAGATAAATATTCTAATTTCAGATATTTATCAATTTGATTAACATTAAACTTTGTTAACTTAAATTTCAAGGGTTCTGAAACTTTTAAATTATATAATATCGAAGCTGCAAAATATGGTACTAAATATGAAACTAGTACGCTAGGCAACTTCACCTTGTGTTTGTAAACCAATTTCATATCCTTATTCCGCTATTTCCATTAGGGAAGTTTTAAACCTTTATATAAAAAAAGGTTCTTATGTTTATGTGAGTAGAGATTTAAAAAAATGTTGTACTCTATGGATTTAAGAAATATTTGGGCGTTTAACCGGGTGACTAATATGATTGATAAACGTTTTTTTTATATTTGCAGGTCGTTAATATATGGAGCATAAAAGGTTTGATGGGATGAATAATGCTTCTTTTAAAATTTGTCATTCAAATAATTTGACCTTAAATTTGTCTGAGATAATTTACTAGACAACTTTGTTATATAAAACTACAATCTTAGTATTTTTCTCAAAATATAATCATACTACCAAGTGTTTACTATGTGATTACCATACGATATCTTGCATATATTTTTTTCTTTTTCCATTAAAATTATTATTTTTTTCATGTTACAATGTTTATTCTAGAAATGATCGGGCTATTGAGGTTTAGTGCTAACAGTTTTGAGCTCCCGGTCCCTGGCTTTTCTTACAGTGGAACACATTACTTCATTTGGCAAACTTTTAACACTAACGACAAAAAATACCGACCCATTAAAAAAGTATTAAGTTACTTCGGCTGAAATGATATTGGTATTTGTCACAAATTTAATAGTTCATTAAATAACATAACCTCCGCGATACATGTACTTATTTATAGAAGTAAAAGGGAGAATTTAATGGATTTCGATTTGATAATGTTTTTAGGTAGGTAGATTTAGATTACCTAACCATCTTACAAGATTTAATGCATTTCAATTACAAGAGTAATATATATCGATTGGTGAATCAACCATAGCTATAGTATTCAATAAAAAGGCATATGCAGGTGTATGGCTTGTTACCTTGACGTATATATAAAGGAAGGAACAAAGAAATATATTTTTTAACTTATATACATATGTTTGAACAGACGAAACTGAACTTTTATTAATAATTAAAAAGATAATATCTTTGATTAATTATAAAGAAAAATCGGGTCAAATTTTATGTATGATCGAAGAAAATGTGATACGAAAATGCTAGGTTGATGGTTGAGTCATAGAAAGTAAAGATTTAAGGAGTTGAGACTATGTAGAGAAATGACATAAAATAACTTGTGATGATGCTGAGAGTACGCCTACATAGCGTAGTATAAAATCTGTTTAGATTTTTTCATAGCTACTAGGATGCATTCCTAAAATGATTAAACAAGCACAATTAATTAAACATAAAGAGAGTTCTCAATTGAAAAAAAGCTTCTCGACCAAACCTCAATTCGATTAACGTATACTATTAGCATTTGAAGACAAAACTTCGCAATTTTGAAAATTATGGTACACTACCGTTATTTTCTATATGTTTAAATTTAAGCAATAATCCTCAAATTCCCAAAATATTAATTAAGATGCCTGATTAGGGTGTCTTTAAAATACAATTACTTCTCTTCTATTGGTATCTCATATTTGGTTTATAGAAACAACCTATTTATGATTAATCCATTTGGAATCGTATAAGATAGCGAAACACGCATTTTATTTGCCTTCATTTTCCAGTGCTATAATCATACATATCTCTCTCTCTCTCTCTCTCTCTCTTGATCTATAAATATATATATATATATATATATATATATATATATATATATATATATATATATATATATATATATATATATATATATATATATATATAGGTTGGGCCAAAATGGTTTAAAAAACATTTTGAGAAATGCCAATTTACATAATTTTATTTGATGCAGTTTAATGAAATTTACAGAGCACGTGAGACTTTAAGGTATTCAATGTAATCTAAAGATGAAAAAAGCACAATGTGAACAGAAAAAAACTTATAAAGATAAGGAAATTTTACAACACAAAGCTTACAAGATATTTATATAAATAGGTTTATCTCGAATATCTAGCAAATTCTAAACTGATGTGTGGCTTATTTAGCCATCGTATAGGGCTCTTGCGTCATTCCTCACAAGATAGTTGTACCTTCAGCATTTTTATCTTCAGGAAAAAAAAAAAATATCAGACAAAATCTTTGCAAACGCATTGAAAACCCTAAATAAGAGTGGCTTTGATACAGAAAGATTTCTCTTCTTTTCAAATTACCTCTAAATTCTGTTAGTACCATAATACGCAACTGGAAGTCTCATAATTTAATTCATTCTTTGGATCGTTCAGATCTCCTTCGGATGTTAACCCAAATTACTGCTTGAAAGCTTTCTAGAACAGTTTGTGATAATTTACAGACTATTCTTATATAGCTGCAAGAATATCTGAAAGAAATAAAATTGTAATATGCAAGAATATAATAAGTACAAGGATTCAATAGGAAAACAATCGTTATTACCTATTTTCTATTACACCAATAAAGATACCACTCTTTAAGAAACCCACTGTACAGCTCGCTTTGTGTTTGAAAATGAAAATTTAAATAAAGGACAAAGTTCCTGGAAGAAACCTTTTCTTTGGTCAAATAAAAAAAAAAAAGATTTTTAAATCAGTAGTTCTATTTAGAAAAAGGGGCCGCTTATGCGCCAAAGAATATGATTCCTACTCTCAAATTCCTAGGTGGATCACTCATAGTATGTCGTTAATTTTGATCATCAGGGATTAGAAGATCGGAGGCAGTTGAAGGAACAATCAATAGCGAAATGTATAGTTTAATATTGTAAAGAAAATGGTTATGTAGCGTCGTCTCTTTAAACTTGAAACCAGGCAGGGCATTTCAATAGAACAAAGACAATAAGCATACTTCAAAAGAAACTAAAAAATCGCGGTATACAGGTAGAATTAATGTTTTTGATTGGCACAGTCAATCTCTTGACTAGAATCACCTAAAAGATCTGTGGTCGAACTGAAACCATTGTTCATTTAGGAGATACGCGTTACTTATCTTATTTGAATAAAATATGTTGGATGAAACAAAATTAGCGCAAGCACCTGTAGGAAGCTCATATGAGACAATTCAAAGTGCGTGAAAGCTGCAATAGTCCACAAGGTTTATTCAACAAAGTACTAAACCATGCTTATATATGTTTTAGACATTTGCGTTGATAAATTTCATTCTTGGCCTTATCAATTTTTTTCCATTTACCATTTTGCATTTCTGATCGTTATATTGTATTTATTACGTAAAGTTCCACGTGTTTTGTAAAGTTTCTTTAACTTACGTTAAATAAAAGTATGTGTGTTAAATTTTGGCAGTTCACTATATATATTTATATACATATATATATATATATATATATATATATATATATATATATACATAGGTAAATAACGTTTCCTCCATATTATATTTCGGGCAAAAAAGTGCAGTTATATTTAATATTTAAATTTTCAACATGAATTTTAATATCTTCGTAGAGGATACAACTGCATGAAAACTTTCCTAAGTTTAAAGATTTTATACATTAACTAGGTTATTTCCGTAATTATATTCTCTTGTTTGCAACTATGGGTTACAAACATATATGATCCAGGTAAAGTTTCTACTTCAATATTTTTACACATATTTTAATAGATATTATTTTTCATACGAAAGATTCAGATCTCTCCCTTCAATATAATAATGTATTTTTTGGCTAGGATTAAGCAAATGCAAGAGCGTTACGTTAGCTAAGTGGCTACTACATATTAAAAGGTTGCAGCCAAGAAAGCCCTATGTGTTAAACGATCCTATTTTCTAAACCGAATTTCTTATTTTACTAACTCTTCTTATAAGGCTAGGCCCAATACAGCTATTTATGAACGTTGTGGAAATAATCTCAGATGATTCTTCGTGATGTATTTATGAGAAAGATGAGAGCATCCACACTAGAGAATGTTGTTCGCGGCCAAATTTTGTAAGTGACAGAGAATAAAGAGTGTCGAATGTACTAAATGGTAGGCTGCATTCACTCATAAAATAGGGTTATTGTGATATGTAACTAGATTGTATTTTAGAAAGTAGCATTAAAATCTTGAGGACATTTCGATGGTAGTAGTTTCATAAGCTTGCTTAAAATCGTCTTCTTGGCTTCGACTAGAAGGAGTTCCGAGTCTCTTTTATATAAATAAAATTATATCTTCAAACCCCAGGGTTTTATATGAAACACTACCGTCATAATCTCCAAGTACTAGTTATATTTTGTGAAAATTCAAATTAAATCCTGGGTTTGATAAATAAATTGTGATAAGTTCATTACGTTAAAAGTTTAGGCGAGAATAATTATATCTTTCTAATGTCTTGGAATTTTGTTGACTCGTGGTCATTATACAAATATACTGTGGAAGTAATGAATTGGTATTGATTTATTTTTGGCAAAGTAATTGATATAGTATTAGAAAAAGTAAATTAATAGCTGTCTCATCGTTTCTAATAAAATAAATGGATGGATTCATAAAACACTTACATAAAATCATTTAATAATAAATGGACTAACTTTTGATTCAATATTGATTTACCATTAACTTTTTATCAACAACTATAAGAGAGCTCATATTAATAGTTTTAAGCCAGGTTTTATGGGTTAGGTCTCAAACTTGTTTGAATTAGATAATTTCAAGTAAACTCTCTATTTTATTTTCCCCTGGAGATCCTTCTGTTAGCTGTATGTTGTTACACTCAGTTCTTCTTTATGCTATTTATTTCTCTTATGTAATTAAAGTTAATTACTGAGTAAGGAAGTAGAGAAAACTCCCCAGCCCCCAAACAACGGTGCCTCTCTAAATTCACAAACTTTCCCTTTTGTCCATTGCATAGAACAAATGAACAAATAAGAAGCCGCAATCAGTGAAGTCAAATTTTTATTTTCTTTTTTTAATTAGTGATCTTACAAATGGAAACATCTAAAACAAATTTTTTGTTAAACAGCGGAAAGAATTACGAGAAAGAACGAAGAATAATCATGATTTATGCTATTCGTATATACTGGAAATTTAAAATCTCTCGCTTATCAGGGTAAATAATTTAAGCTTTCGCATTATCTCCGATCCAAAATTTTCCACAAGATAATTTTTAAGTAGAATTCAACAAAGTCAACCAAATTAATGGGTGAGTGGAAAAGGATGAATCTTGCTATCTTTGGCAAAATTTGGATGTGGGCTCCTATTTTTTACGTCTTTCGTTCTAATTTTCCCAAAACATCTCTTTAAAAAGGTTTGTTATCTATTTTCATGGATACACATCGTGCTATCTTTGCAGTTTCTCAAAGTTGAAACACATAACCGGAAAAATATTTTATAGCTATTTATGGAAAATTACTAGTTTCTAGGACGACTTTATTGACATAGATTTTGTACTTGAAATATTCATAATTGTATAACCATTAACCCATAGGAAATAAGAAAAAGATATACACCAGCGATTTCGTCTATTTTAATAAACCAAACGACGATTAAACATTGACTAAAAAGAAAGAAACATGAAATAGAAAAGAGAATGAAATAATATATATACGCTTACCCATCGAGATCTGAAAAACAAAGAGTATTCGATGGCATTGGATCGAACCGCATCTATTATTTCACGTCAAAAAAGGTAAAGTCTTTATGTTATTTTATTCCGCTTGATATCTCTCTCTTACTTTTTTCTTAATATATATATATATATATATATATATATATATATATATATATATATATATATATATATATATATATATATATATATATATATATATATATATATAATCCTTATTCGGTCTTATAAACAGGGAAAGATATTTTAGTGAACAAAGAGGGAGAATTGCTTGAGATGATGAAAGCATAAGTGAGGCCCTTTTACTTGCTTGCTGTGTTTATGAAATGAATTATGTAGTAATTGTATTTTTTTATCAGTCAATTTATTAGTTTGTCCGTTACAACTTTAATCTATAAGAATATATTTTCTGAAGATTATTTATTCTTTGGTTCTTCAATTATACCAGAAACTCTTAAAATAAGAAGAAATTATTATTACTAAAAAATATGAAAGTAAATAATTATCTTTATTTTATTCTAATAAGGTATGAATTTGCCTCATTCACCCCTAACTAAATGTTTATAACATTTTGATTTTCTCTAGCTTCAGCACCTTATTAAAAGAGTTTTCTAGATACTTTATTCTACAAAATAAATTTACGATTGTTCTTCGACTTTATAATTAAACGTTGAGGAATGGGTCGTGCACTGTCTTTCTACATCGGTTACCATATTTTTTTTGTCAATGGTTTCACTTTTAATCACTTTTCTTCCGTTAACCTAACCAATGATAAGAGCTTAGATGAAAATAGTCAAGATCTGTGGAATAAGATTGATCTCTAGAAGTCAATAAAAAAATATTTCATTTACTTATTCAAGATTCTTGTTTGTTATGAAAGAGAGAAAAATTAGATTAAAATCGTTACATCTTAAAAATTTAATGATAGAGTAAATGCGATTATAAGGAGTAGTAAGAAAATTTATGAAAAGCAGGCATCAATCAGTGAGTTTGTAGTTATCAGTGGTGTACGGTGACTTTTGAAGATAAGGAAGCAATTCAAGTTTTACAAATTAAATATGTTAATTGAAGTAAATAATTTGTTCATTAAAATTAACTATAAAATTGAATGCTAATTTTGTTAAATATTATTTTTTATTATCTCTATTTAAATTATCATATAAATTCTGTAAGTATGCACAACCAGCTAGCCTACATTGTATTTGCAAGTACAACACTCTTTTGGATGACAGAGCTAGTGTTGGCTTAGGCCTGATCTCAAGGCTACTGATCTCAAAGATAAGATGGGTGACTATAGTAGGCTCTCCATAATCCCGGAAATATTAAAAAATACTTAAAATATAAGAAACTTAACCATACTAGAGTTTTTGCTATTTAGCTGCTTTCTTTCTCAGAACTAGTATTTAAATATAACCTAAAAATTTGTTTAAGCTTTAAAGCATAATAATAGTTACACCAATGTGTCTTAGATATTTGGTTGTTTTTTTCTAGATTTTACCAACCCTCCCGGAACGCCAGATGCCAGCTAATCACTGCAAAGCTAAATTTGCCTTCTTTTCTGGATACAAATAGGTTATTTGTTTCTTAATGCTAACACAGCGTTGAAATATCTAGTTAAAAACCATGAAAGTCTATTTACTCTATATTATTGCTAAGAAAAGCAAAACATTTTTTAAACTACTCATACCAAATTACCAAAAAGCAGAACTATTATTGAAATTGATAGAAAAAGAGAGTAGAAATCTTGACGAAAATGTCGCATTTCTTAATTTGCAGTCGGACTCATCAGGTTCTAATGCTAATTTCATTGAAAGTGAAAGATACTGTACGGCGTATACAAGTATATGAAAGCATAAATGTGAGAATAAAATTAATTCTGCTGTTAGATTACTTTTGGGGAGTAATTTCTTTTTCGTTTCCTCTTAAAGAGTGGAAATATTGCTTCCCTTGCTTCCATTGACACCACACTACTGGTAGTTATGTGTGAGAGTAAAAAAGAAAATAAAGATAAACAATTTTTACACCAAGAATAAGATCAATTATTTAGTTGTGAAACTGTTATGGGTAGAAATTGTGTTAAATAATAGGACAGTAAAATTCATATAGATTGAGCAAATTCCAGTGATATTTCTGGGTTATCCTATTTGTAAACCGGCCTACACCAATCAAGATTTGATGGAATTGTTTTTGTATAAGTGATAAAAGGTTATAGTAATCAGTGTAACTATGAAAATATACTACTTTTTTATCCTTGATAGCTTATTCATGTTTAGTAAAAATATTCTATGAATTATATTTATATTTTATATACATTTATTTATTTCTATGTTATTTATAAGGGTAGAATCAAATCCAAAATTAAATGTAACGTTTTCTTTGTTTCAAATATTGCAAATGAGGACACATGATCTGCCATTAATTTATATTTTGTTTAATAATATCGCGTCTAATAAAAGGTTAAATTTATAAACGATTTGTGTAGTTAAAACACGATAGTAAAAATTACGAGAAAAAATAAAAATTACAGTAACTTAATAGGATTCGTGTGTGACTTTATCTAATCTTTAAATCAAGCTGTTTTATTCATTTGGAATCATAGAGATATTGCTACAGCTACAATTCTTGCTAAAATGTTAGTAATTTCGATTCCTTGTAAATGATTCCCCATCATGACAATCATTCCAAAGAAGATGCAAATAATAGGGTACCCCAAGTACTAAATCGCTGTAACGCAGCAAAAATAAAGATGGAACAGTGTGTGAGGGAAATTGCGGTAATACTTTAGTTTATGGGCACAGGTTAGGGGCTGCTATTTCTGGGCTAGAATTGTGAGCTACTATTAATGCGGTTGGCACTGCACGTTTATCGAAAACATAAAGACGATAGCGCAGCCTAATTTAGACTATTTTCGCCAAAAATTATAATTTTTTGGTTACTTAAGAAAAATGGGGTGGCTTCACCAACCATACCCACCACTTGACTGTGGTGGATTGTACGTCCCACAACTTAAAAAGACCTTCGTAATATTCCCAATTCGAAAGACTATTGTTAAATGAGGCGGGCTATCGTCGTCTTAAATTACCAAATTAATAATCAATTCAGGACAAATGCTAAACCCTCTCCACCTTTCACTAGTATAATCTAGCCGAGCTTCTTTTCCGCACCTGTGCAAATCTATGCTTTTAAAATGAGGCCTTGATACATATATATAAGTCTATTAAATTGCCCAAGGTATTAGAGTCCACCAAGCCTAATTCATAAAAGTTGCGCTCTTTTGACTATTTTGCTCCAAGGTAGCTGGTGTTTGAAATAAGGCCGAATTAAGCATTGGTCGTGTGTGAAAAGAATGATTTATTTTAGTTAAACGAAACAAAAACATTAATACAAGGATAAACATAAAATTTAATGTAATACTAAATAACATTATTAACTAGAAGTAGGGACAATTACTAAATAATAAAGAATAGAGAACACAAAACATATACAACGCCGTGATTGGCTACATTCAAAGATACCCTCTGGTCTCATGAGGCCTAAAATGTAGCCCAAAATCGTAGCACAATAACAGCGCTTTCTAGCGTGCGCCGATAATCTGAAGTATTACAGAAGTCGCTTATAAGCATCTTATTTATCGACACATCTGTTCTAAAGGGGGTCAACCAAGATATTCCAAAAATCTATAGAAGGCTAGATTGGTGAAAAATTAATCCTATTTAAGTACCTTATTAGGAATACAATAAAACTTATACCAGGTTTCTACTAGTCTAATATTTATTGTCCATGTTAGTCCAAAAACTTGGAACTAGACTTTTGGCTATCAATAATGAATTTAATTTATCGAGTGAAAGGGTAATTATAGTTCACTTTTGCCAAATCCAGAGCCGTAATTGTTAACAATAATAGACCTTTCTGTAATGTCTCTAGGGTATAATTGTATGGAAACAAGTTTGAATTCTAATTCGGAGGCTTAGTATAATCTTTAGATGCCCTTTGATCGTATTAGACGCTAAAGCCTGGATGAAGTGACAAATAAAAGGCCGGAAACGATTGTATATCGTTGATATAACCTCCTAGAATTAATAATTTATTTGTAAGAACATAAATTCAAATTTATTACTCTATAAAACAGAATTCTTGATAATTGATTCCAGGACAGTTGGTTTCTTTTCCTACGTGACTTCAATTTATTGTTTCACAAAAATCAGAACGACGAGATATATAGTGAATATAGCGGGCATCTGTGCCCATTTAGTATATCTTCCAAACATCCACAATTTCTCTATTTTTACAATTTACTTTACGTATGATTTGTAGCAAACTATATGCGAAGATGATTTTATTGATACTTCAGTTAATATCATATGAAAATAACCCTTTTCAATGATGGCGCTATTTATTCTCAAATGCAGCCAAATTCACTGAGTTAAATTTGGCTATATTATCCGTTAATTAACAGAAATTGTTTTTCCTTGTTAGACCAGAAAGAATGAAATGTTAGCTTGTCAAACAGATTAGTTTTGTGTTAAGAAGCTTGTTAAAAATAACGCTTTTTAGAGTTAATTAAATTGATCTAAATTTATTGCAATCTTTTTAAAGAAAATAAACGTTGTTTAAAGGACAACGTTAACAACACATGAAAATTGCTTCATCTCTAACCTAACTTAAATATTTAACAATTGCCATGTTTAAATAAACTTTGTAAACAAAGGTTACTTCACTGTTCAACCAAAGTGTCTTCTTCCCCTGCCTAAACACGGACCCAATTGGCATGTTATACCCTTATCCTTTTCCAAATAATGCGTTAGGCTGGAGATTTCTGCTTCATCCTCCATATTGAACGGACCTTATCTCATACCATATATTTACATCATTACAACGTTGCCTATATGGCAAAGTTTATTCTAATAGTAGGGAGATTTAAAAGGATATCAACTGTATTTAATAAAAACCGAAAGATTTTTTAAGAAAGGTCCCCGTTGCTTAGTCAAACGATGGAAAAGCATTTTTATTAATGAGGCAAATTACTCTGTGATAAAAATGTATTTACTCTTTTGGAATATAATTATACTTTTCTTTAGAAACTTCATTTATTTCCTGACAACCTAAGAATATCGTTCTTTCAATTGGTTTTAGTTGGTAAATCAATCCACTTCTCCTCTTATTATGGGAAGCGATTTGCAGTTATTAAATTCTTTAGTCAGGCCCAAACTGTCTGCTGCATAAAAGCCACTTTACATTTTTTTAAATTTCTAAGGCTATTAAACGTTCAAATCCATTTATGTGAGTTTAATATCTAAAATTCAAGACTACTTCAGATTATTCATTTATTAACATCTGCATTCGACTATTTTTCACTTTATGCTACTTTTTCTCAAAATTCCTAAATATTAGCTAATGTACCTTTTACTCCGATATTTTAATGATAAAACCATCTATTAAATCATTCATTGTTTTTAAAGTAGCTCTACTAACGTCGTTTAGGGCCTCCTTCTATTGAACGTACAGGGCTCATATATGTTTGCTGAAATTTCTTTTTCCTTAGTCGGTCGATATGATTTATTGGGATTTATGAGGCTTCCTGAAAATTTATAGGGTTGTGTATCATCTCCTATCATCCCCATTCTTGTTTATCTAAGGATTTTCCTTCAATTTATTGACTATTCGCTTGGTCAATGTTATCATTTTTCATAAATCGTTTTTTTTATTTGATGATACTTCATTCTTTTGGTTGTTCTTTCATATTAACTAAAAAACAATCTAAGTCAGTGCATTTAATTACCTCTGCATTTTATGCGAATTTATTACAAGAATTTTGGGTCAATGCCGTTAAATTTTTTGTAGTTTTCCATCGTACCTTATTCATTTTTTCTATTGCTATTTTTGCATTTAACCCTCCATCACTTAAATATTACTCCATTCTTTATTTATCCGAAGTTATACACACCACTTATAGCCATAAAACCAAACTTTTTCTTTCAAAGATGTCATTGACTCTGTGAATTTGGAATCGCTATTCTTGACATAGAATGTTGTCTAGAACGTTTTAATTACCTGAAACTGGAGCTAAAGGGTACCTTAATTGTAATAAGATGGTTTACGGACGTAATATTAGTTGAAGTTAATATCTTCATTGATATGAATAGCGAGTGCATATATATCTGACATAATCAAAGGTAGGAGTAAAAAGTTTTAACAATTCATTGCACTTCGTTAATATGCAGATAATCGTTCAAACAGACTATATTAAATCGTATTTAGGAAGATATGAGGCAAAAATTATCAACATGCAATGATACAAACGTAAATTCCTTACATGCTATTTACTACATTTCATGTCGTAGGAAAATTAAAGTAAACAGATTAATTAATTTCTGTAACACATTTGCCACTCAATTTTCTTTTTAAAAACTTAGTATGCTGTTCATTTTCATTAAAGTCAACACCACGAATGTTTAATATTTTCTTTTACATAATATATATATATATATATTAGCATTTCTATTTTGTACATGAAAAACTTTCGGGCCTCTCTTCCTGATATATTAAAATGCTGTTACTTATTGTTGATATAATCCTTACTTTACTTATCCAACCTTTGTAAATGATATTACTTAAACTTAGATAGACTTCATCTCTAGCTTGATTTCTCCTTTAGTATCTTTTATCACTTTAATAATTCTTCAAATTGTAATAACCTTCTATAAAACTTCACTTCCTTCAATTTCACCACTATCCTTACAAATCTTTGCAAGTGGGTATCAGGTATAGTATTAGTTTCAATAATCGGCAGATCCTTAAATATACTAGAAATATAAGCTAATACTAAACATGCATATTTTTAGGTGACAATAATTAAATTATTGAATTTGAAAATATTTAAATAATAACATGTCAATAAGATAGTGTTAAAAGACAAATTATAAGATACAAAATTAGTTGAGATTGTATTGCAGAAGAACTAAGTGTACCGTAAAGAGGATAGTATTCATTTCCTTCATTCATCCCTAAAGATTACGCTTATAGAGAGAAACAAAATTGAAATTAAGCTAATAAAAATAGATTTCCCTGAGGCAGTCAGGGGTGGTGCCCTTTACAATTTTTCCGAGAAAAAATGACTTATTATTGTTCCTGTTTGGAAAGAAATTTTTACGTTCAATGTTGATGTAATAAATTCGTTCGGGTACTGTTACTACATTGAATTTTTCCACGGGTTAAAATAAGGTGAATTAATTATTCAAAATAGTGAAGTGGTACATACATTGGCTTTGCATACTCGGTGTTAGCCTTTATGTGAACCTTGAAGTTAATCATTATATTTGAATGTAATATACTGTAGTGTTGAAGTAAGTAGTATTTTGAGAGATATAGAAGATGAGCTGCTTTACAACGCAATGAAGTTAATCTTTATATTTACACCTAATTTAACACAGCTTTGAAATGAGTAGAATTCTTAATGTGTCATTTACTACGATGAAGGGTGAAGGGATCAAAGAATTTTATCCATTACTTAGTATCAAAGTAAAGCTAGAAACGTAAATAGTTGCCTATGGTTTAACATATTTAGAAACTCTTAATATAAAATGCGGTGAACTCGGACATTTATAATTTCACACATTACTTGTTCCCTTGAATTATTACCGTTGTTCTAGTATATATTCTCATTTCAACTACTTTTTTTCATATCTTTCTGTGCAACATGAAACATAAAACAACTCGAATTGACTATATTGCACCTAGAAAAAAGTGCTTTGCGATGAAAGTTAATTTTAATGGGAAGATCTAAAAATAGATCTAGAAACATGGTAAAAATATTAAACCACTTTTACTTGGAAGTAAAAAAATATCTATACATTTTCTAAAGTTTTTAGCTCATAATATAGAGTACAAATTGCATAATAAAAGCCATTTTTAGCTAAGGAAGCTGACATTTGAACGTATGAAAAGGAAAACACTATTTGAGAAGCATTATCCTCTCTGTGTATGTATTTGTTTTTCCAAAATACCTTGCCATGATCCTCAAACTTTTGCTCATTTATTCTAAAATTGTCAGAAGTTATCCAATTTTACTGTACGCTGAAATTCAAACAACAATTACAGTTAACATTTATTGTCTCATCTAAAAAATAAATTTTATGATTGCAACTTTTGTTTCTTCGATAAGTATATACAGAGATATCTCAAGCACGTTGATAGAGAGCGGTAATTAAACTATTTTATCTGAGGAACTTTCTTTAATTTGATGCCGGTAATACCAGAAGCTTATCACAGTTTCATGGACAAAATTGTTAGTCCTCCAGTTCTCTTAGATAAGATCTAGCACTCAGTCCATGAGAGTGGCGGGATGCTGCCTAGTGGGCAAGAAAGAAAGACTCCTAAAAGCGCGTCCTTACTTTACTCCTAACAAGAGATTTAGCAGAATATTCACACAAGCAATTCCGTACTGCAGCAGACCTCATTACTCTTACAAGCTACATCAATTATTTATATTTCATACCAATGTTAAGCCTATCTGTAAAGTTCTTCTTAGCGATATGAGCCTTCTTCGAAGCCAATATTGACCCGTGATATTTATTAAAAGGTTTTGCCTCATTGTGCCCACTAAAGCATTCACACCTACGATTTTCCTTTTGTGAGCAAGTTTAGATCTTCAGGCAACATAATCCGTAAGCTGAAACCTTACCACCTGGCGATCTTGGCGTTTATTTAAAGATCTTGAGCGCCTTTATTGACCCTCAAGTTGCTGTTCCTTGATGCAATACCCCAGGCAACAACATATCTCCTTGTACTTCAGTATACTGAGGTAGGGATATCAATGGTTTCAAGGTTTTTTGAAAACTTTTTCTTGAATTACAAACGATTCATTTAACCTATATTTATCCTCATTTTACGCTTTTTATCAAATAACAAAGCTTGATGGACTGAAAGTCATCTCCTGCAGGAAGAGGACCAAACAGCAATTTTTATTCAACCTCTAAGAATTTACTTATTAGAATAAATACACTTATAAGGTAAATTTTAATAAAAAATTTAAATAAAAGTTATATTAATCTTAAAACTTTAGGTCTTGACACCCTCTCTTTCTCTCTCTCTTTTTATATATTGTTGAACTCCACGAAGTATAGGTGATATTCGGTGAAGGAAGATAAAATCAGGAAGAGAAGAGAACAAAAGAGGAAAAGATATCACTCTTTATAAATTTGATATATCTGCTTTGTAAGCAGTAGTGATACCTCACTGAATCTGATCTGTATACCTATTAATTTGAGGAATTAGCTCATATGTAATATTTGGTGCTTTCACCTTTGAAAGAGGAGGAATATAGGAAGCAATGGGGACTTGTCATATGTTTGCCTCCTTTTGTCTTTATGTCGGACTGGTTTAGGGAAGTTTTAATAACCAAAAAATTAGGGAGAGTTATGGGGAGTAATTCAGTTCTGTGAAGCTACGCAGATGAAATCCTGAGATTAATTTAGCCAATGCATAACGGCAGTAGGAAATAAATTAGGACTGCTGAACGAGGTTTCGCTTCGGTTCATCAACCTTCCTTTATTCAGGAGGATCCACGAATGAATAATGAAATGGACATAAAGGTCAGTATGACCATTCGCTAGTGAGTCTGAGGGCCCTAGGGACCGGTCCTCATGAGGAAAGGTGCCAGGAAGTATTGTGTTTTGATACCTAACAGCGTTTAGGTGGAACCTTCGTCGCGCTGGTGCAGAGGGACCTGTTCCGCATCACAGGTATTTGGATATATATACCCACCGGCAGGATTCCTTGGAACAGAGAGTTGTGTGTGTGTTGTGTTAGGAATACTGGAGAGAAAAGAAAGCAGTTTTGTAATTAGTCATGTGTGTGATGAGAAGTTTAAGCTCTACCCACCACAATAAAGGATTAAGCACAGCGCGCACGCCAATTGGTAGCCAGATCTCTACTTGCGCTGACGTTTGTGTCCGCTCATGACAGGATTGAACCTGGTACTGCGACATTGGAGAGCTCTGCTGAACGAGGTGGGGAAAGAGGAGGCGATCGAATTTGTTTCCTAGGAAACGTTGGACCACTAAGATGAAGACATGGCTAATTTCTCAGTATTGGTGAAACTCACAAACAAGGACGATTTTTTCATTTTCTATAGATACAGTAAGTAATACAAGACGGCCGTAATCATTGGATTTTATATAAGGCCATTCGCAATTGTAGTGAAAGCCTTTTAAATCAAGAATTTGAATACATTAAAAAGCCTTCATACCAGTGAAATATCTAGATGGTATTTTAATAAAATTACATCAGAAACAATAAAAATAGCGGAGAGATTTGAGGGAGGGAGCGAGGCTTGAGACAGGGGACTAATGTATTGAGATCGCCGGGAAGGGATTATGAGAGGTGAGGTATGTCTGGTCTGCACTGAATAGCAACAGAGATATTATATATGTCTCACAAGGAAGCAGGTATACTGATAGCGAGCAAAAGTTACAAAGGTAAATTTATCAACACAATGGTTGTATATGTCGAAGATTATCGTCATTTACCTAATGTAGGCGGGAGCAAAGTAATTTCAAGGGTTTAGTAAGGAGCGTGAAAAGAATGACTGAAGACGTGTACATTCTTTCATACATGTCACTTAATCATCGAGCTGGTCTCCCGGCAATAGTGCAGCTAGAGTGATAGCAAATTATGGGGAGAGGGCGGAGTACGAACATCTCAAGTGACCAACCAGGAGAATTTAACCCATGACTGGTAGTGATGACCAGAGATGTCTTGTACGAATGTATAGTGACTTACTTTCTTCACTGGTTTTGTTCTGATGTAGCTGTAAGGCAAAAGGTTACAAAGAGCTATAGAATTTTTCCGGATTTTTACTCCATCCACCCATTTTTACACACATACACACAGACACACACACACACATATATATATATATAGTTTGTTTGTGTTTCACTAGGTTTGCCGCATGACTAAATAATGTAATGATAAGTGTGGAATTTATTCTAATGGTTTATATTTATTTCGAGTTTAATGTTGTAGCTTTTTTCATTACTTTATTAGTTTATTATTCATTTTAAATCGTGATTACCTTGACAAATGAAGTGATAGTATTCACAAAAACTATAATTTAGGCCATCATGTTGCAAAATTAGTCTTTTTTTTCCTGAACTGTCAGGAGCCTATCAGTTCTTTCATTATTTTTTCCTTCTTCCAAAAGATACATATATTAAAACTCTATCATCATCATTTGTTATCTAGTCTTCAATTAAAATGGAAGACCATTTTCTTTACTTTTCTCTGTAAACAATTATCCTTGACTACTATTAATTTTTTAATCACTCCTCTATTTTTCTTACTTATTTCTTAACTTTTCTCCATCATTTTATCTAAGAATGTATCAAGGTTTTAAAAATAATCTTTCATTAACTTAGTGTCTGTTTTATAATACACTAATAATGTTTCCCCTTTTAATTCAAGTTTAATTTTTTATTTTTCATCATGCATGTGATTTTTATTATTTTATGTTCGAAATATCAAACACGTAGCAATTATTATCTATATAAATATTTTAATTTAGGTACTTAATATCAAAAGACGATAAGTTGGCTTTTTTTTTCACAACTGTTCCATGTAGGCCTATATGTGCCACCTAATTTGGATTATAATGTAACAGTATCAATCTGTACATTTCCATCCACTATATTATTATTTTTTCATTTTTAATACTTTTTGTTTTCTTATATTCCAACATACCAATTATAGTCGCCAAACCTATGAAAATCTCGTTGTTTCTCTTTATCCATATACAGCTGGCTTGCAATATCCATCACACTATACTCTACTGTATTAGAACAAGCAATTACTAAATATTTAAATCTTTGATATGTAATTTCATGGAAGTGTTTTTTCAATATGTTAACAAAATGAATGTTTTGTAAATCGGATTAACAAGGAATATTTTACAATAAAGCGGCTGCCGCCGTAAGAAAACACGGAATAACAGTTTGATGCTTTGTTTTTTGTTCATTCTTCCCTTCGCTCTGACTCTCTCTTTTTGTCTGTCTTTTTGTCTTCTTCTCTCTCTCCCTATCTCCCTTACTCTTTAAGAGCTGGAATCCTCAAACAAATATCTCTTTATTTACTATCGAGGTAACTAATTTTAGTTCCCAGCATTTCTGATAGACCTAGGGAGACTTGGATAAGGACTATGAGGCGGGAAGCAGGAGATGAATGTTGGAAAGATCTTGAAGCATTAGCTTAAGATAGAGCGTGGTGACCTGAGTTCATTGAGGCCCTATAAACCCCCTTGAGTGCCACAGGAAATGATTGATTTATTGATGTCTGATCAATCAATATATCAAGTTTAGGAATGTACACGAATAAATTGCATATTGTAACATGTAATCTTTCTTGCTTAGTTGCAAATTAAAAAGCGATTTCACAAAATATGTGTTAGCTTTATCAAGAAAGTCATTAAGATTCAGAATACGAAAGTTTTTTAAACTTTGGAAAAATTTATTCACTATTATACCACATGTTGGAATTGAATTATAACTAAAAGGCAGAGTATTTATACACTAAAAAGGTTTACATAATTTCCATATATCCAATACTTACATAACTGAAAATTAAGACCAAAAAGGTTTTAGGACACTTGAGGTAGTTCTCCTTTGAGAGCCTACTTCCTTGAATCATTGCTTTGCTTTGAGATATTCACGAAATTTTGAAGTTCACAATCTTCCTCCTCCGAGGACAGACATTAACCTTTTTCAACACCGAAAAAAAACTTTCCATTATGGTCTTGTCTCACTCTCCGCTAAGTTAGTGGTTCTTAAGTCATCACACTCAATCTAGTTATCATTAGCCTTTAAGAAAGCTACATGTGGCATGAATTAAATTGAGCAACAATATGCTCAATAGTTACAACAACGTAATATGTTTGCATGCCTTCTCCAAACGTATTTGTGCGTCAGAAAATGGTGACTCTACATCAATCTGTGTAGAAATCAGTTCTTCCAAAATCCTTTTAAACTTAATGATGATGAAATTTTGGAAAACAAGCAAAGTTGTGAGTTTAGAGCATGATGTGGCTTTGGTGGATTGGAGTTTTATTTCTTTGGTAAAGATCAGAAATGTGAAGGAGTATAGGTACATTAAAGCCCATCCCCCATGAGGAGAAGCGTGGGAACGATAGCCGGAAAATAACCATAACTGCTTACCCGGATTGATCTCCTTGCTGCTTTAGGCAGTTGGAGCTAACCTCGGTTTTAAGGCGACCACATAAGGTCCTTAAACGACGCTCTAACGATCCAATTCCCTACGAGACCCATAAACCCGTGTTTATGAAAAAAAAGCGGTGCTAGTCAAAAGGCACGCCAAGTAGCGCTGCGGTTGCAAGCCTCTAATTAGCAAGCCTACTTGGGCACATCAGTGCCACCCTCAACAATTCTCGCTCTCCCCAGATGTGAAATCACCATTCCCCCCCCCCTCCTCCTGCCTCTGTGGCCTGGTCACTTCCTCCTTTAGATGGGGCGGTAATCCGCCCCATCTAAATAAGCCCCGCGAAGAAAGAGAGAGGATTAGAAGTCTATACGCCAGAAGGAGGATCAGGTCTTGAAGATCGATCCGTCAGCCTGACACGAAGAGTAGAAGTCGATACGAAAGTAGTAGGATTAGTTCGTGAAGATCGATCCTTAAGCCATACAAGACTATTTCCGTGAGAAACGATAGGATCATATTGAGAAAATCAATCCCCCCTTTCCAGGCTGGATTAACATAAATAGTCGAGCTTTATATCGGTGCCATACCGAAGAATCCTTTACAGACTGTGAAGAAGTCTGACTGAAGAAAAGCAAAGCCGCTTACTCTCGAGTTACTCTCACATCTCAAGCTCCATAAGAGTGAAAGTAGAAGAACCCAGCCCCAACGAGCTCCCGTTCTTTAATTACGTTGAAGAATCAGCCCCCCTACAGGCGGCAAGCCATCCCTCCTCGACGAAAATTCAACCATCAGCCACAACACTCCAAAGCGAGAGATAAGTCTTCCAGCGACATGCGGCAATCCATAATACCTCCTGTAATGTAAGTTAGAAAGAATATTTATATTCATATTGCGATAGTAGAAGTTTAGTACGTCTTACGTTTTAAAGGCGAGTGGAAACCATTGTTCGTTAACCTAGGTCATATTTGCTTGTACACGAGATACGTTACTTTAATGTTTAACGCTAATCAAATAGAGTCGCGATAAAAATACTAATCGGCAATCGGTATGTTTACGGGTAGCCTATTTGTTTATTTTTGTCATCATATCCGTGCGATAGGACTAGATGCCAAAGATAGAAATGTGTTAACTGTTTGTTTGTTATACTTAAGTGTTTCATTTGAAATATATGTTTATGCTGGTATAAATCTGGTGTTTCCTCTTATCCTTACGTGTTTAAATAGCTCTTCCTTAAGAACAAAACTACCGAATTAGCACTCTTAGAACAAAGCCTACTTCATCAAAGAAGTAACTCACGCACCACAAAGCATACCGCTACAGAAAGGGTGTCAAAGAGTATAGTGATCAAAAGGGGCCATTTTACGACAGCCATATACTCGAATTAATCTACATAGTGGATCTTAAATTACGAATCTTGTTCATCTATCGTTCATTTATCAATTTCCTCATTTGTGCAATTAGTATAGGGCCTATCCATAACTTGTATTAAATACAAAAGACATGTTTGTATCTCCTCTTCTAAGTAATAGAAGAGCGAAGGTGCTAATTTTGAATTAATTTTTATTTAAAGTGAAGAAAATAAAAAATAAATAATTTTTCCATCTGAGCTTTGGAAGGAAAGTCTACTGGATTATGAAACACACCTTTAAGTTATTTGGAATTAAATAAAAATACCAAATAATCCTCACGGCTAAACTATTCAAGCTAAAACCTTGGGCTTGATCTCATTAGCAAGGAAATGATAAATTTTGTGGGGTACTAGTCCCATATAAGGGATCATTAGAATCCTATGATTTCCTCAAGATTTCCCAAACACCTCCAGCAAAAACAGAAAACTTGATTTCTACACTGGTCAAACATTGGCATAAGAAAGTTGAAACTTTTCGCCGATTTTTCCGATTATACAGAGATTCAGAACTTTAGTAAAAAATCTTTAACTTGCGCATATGGTCAATGTCATACATAATACTGAGTAACTTTACAGTCATGCAATAATGCTGTGTCAATTTAGAAGTAATCTTAAATATCTTTTATTTTAGTAGAGTTTAATATAAGAGATGAAGCTAGGTCTTGTCGCACAAGTCATACTTTGATTAAATTAAACCCGTGAATGCATGAATATGTATAGTAGCGTAATCTATGTTTAGCTAAATAAAATATATATTTAAAACTGATTGTGATAAATATCCTTCCTAATATATAGTATAAAGCTACATACTTTATATTTCAAACAATCTGATACTGAGTAGCAATGAAAATGTGTGAAAAAATACTTTTACTTAGTAGGTAATTCATAAAGTTAAGGATGTAATAAAATTATAACAAAGGAAATATCCATATCATCTACCTGTAACCTTATCAAATTATCCCCATGCCTGTATGATCTAAATAAACTTGGCTATGGGTGTTCTACGCTCTGTGGCCTTCACAAGTGAGGTGCTGCACATTGCATATGAGTATCATTTCAACTGCCTATGTTCTTACCGGTGCTTATGTTGCTAAAATCTCTAAGTAAGCCCTTAATCTTTCTTAGTCAGGGCATGGAAACTTCTTTGACAGGTAATATCTCTAAAATATTTGCGCCAAAGATTATGCCCAAGACGCCACTTTGAAAGATACTACTTTTGAACGATTATCTCCCTTATCTTCTTCCAAAGCTTACGCAGCAGTGCCTATTTTGTGGTTGTATTTATTTTGGCAAGCATCTTTTCATATCTGTTTTGTGCCAATTTACACGCGTAGTTTTAACCTAGCATGGGGAATCGTAAGGTCAGCAAACTAATACTTTGAGCGTAAACAGTGCGCCAAGAATTATGACTGTTATATATTAGGTTGAGGAATAAGTTCTAGCGTTTTTTTTAATGTTGTGTTGATTTTTTGTTTTGTTGACGTGATTTGTGCACATATTATTAAACAATACTGAGAGCAAAATTTGCAAAGGTTAAGCTACGTCTCTTAACAGCGTAGACTATTAGGCTTTCGCATAGGCTACATCTTAAAGTTGAATAATAAGTCATTGCGGTTTATTTAAAAGTTGTGTTAATATAATTTTTGCTCTGTACCCTCAAAATGGAATGTTAAGTTGAAAGATAGGGGCATTTTCGACACTTTTATTCATTTTCAATCGAGACGGGAACAATGCAAACGCAGCCAAAAGCTCATTGCGATATTTGTACTGTGTACAGAGAAAATACTTTATCAGAAAGAATAGCTCAATGGTGGTTTTCACGTTTCAAAAACGGTCATTTTAATCTTAAGGATGAGGAACGTTCTGGTAGCCCCATTAAGTTGTATGAAAATCGATAGAACGACCTACTTCATGAAAATCCTCGTCAATCGACTGTAAAATTGGCTGTACAATTGGTGTATGATCAGAAATTTTTAGTGAATCACATGCACTCGAGGGGAAAAGTTAAAAAACTCGGTGCAAGGGTTCCGCACGATTTAAGCAAAAACAACAAACTTCAACGCTCCACGATTTCCGCAAGCTTGCTTGTTCGTCACAAGGCTACTCGTGGATATAAGGACAGATTTCTTTGCCGCATCATCACTGGAGACGAAAAGTGGTGTTTTATGTCAACATGAACCATAGACAACAATAGCTTAGCCCCAATAAAAAAACACTTCCACAATTAAAGCAAGGACTTCATCCACGAAAAACGATGCTGTGTGTGTGGTGGGATTGTGAAGGAATCATTATTTATGAGCTCCTTGCGAACAACGAGTCTGTCAATGCAGGACTCAACGTTCACCAAATTTATCGACTCGCCGAAGCTATTCGTGAAAAGCGACGTCATCGACGTTGTCGAGTTCTTCTGCAACACGACAATTCTCATCTTCACATTGCCAATATGACAAATGACGCCATCCAAACGCTTAATTGGTAAATCCTGCCGCATCCTCCACATTAGCCAGACTTGGCTTAATCGGATTTCCATCTGACGGAACACTCTCCAACAATTCGCGCAGCATTTCGTTCAATACTGATGTGGAATTAATAACCTGGTTAGAAGAATTCTTCGAGTCAAAATCTAGAGGTTTTATTGCAGAGGCATCGAAAAACTAGTTGAACAATGGAGAATACATTTTTGATTAAATTGCATATTGTTATTAATTAAAAATAAAGTTTTCTAAAATTGTTAATGATACTGAATTAATTTGATAAAACCGCATGAACATATTCCTTAACGCAATACATACCCCTTAAAATTACCAAAGGAAAACGGCAGGCAACTTCTAGTGCGAGTAAGCCTAGTTGGGATAAGAGAAAATAGCGCAGCTATGCACAATATCTTAAGTTTGCCTCTGTTGTTCAAAGTTAAAGGTTGTGCATTTGGGGGGATGGGGCAAATTAATTCGGCTGGGCGGCTGCCTGGTTCCTTTCTCTGTGATTGCTTTGTATTCACAATGGTGATCAGAGATTTCGTCAGAAGTAAAAGAAATCATAGAGCTGGATTCAATATTCTTTATTTGTGAGGGGGAGGGGGGACTTTAGAATCGTCTTCAGATGTTTTTGATGCCATAAGCATTGATCCTTAAACGCAGTCCATTTTCCTTTCATAACAGTTATAACAGTACGAATACATGAATGCAGTCTTTTAACAAGCACTTATAATAAATTTATATATTAATCGGTTCCTATAAAATAAAATTGGTTCTCTCAACCTACATTAACAAAATGTATCAACTCTTACATAACTATTAAATTTTATAATTGTTATATAATAGTAAACAAGGAATTAATACAATTCTGCTTTAAATGGGCAAAAAAGAATGACTTGCTTCCTAGGCCATGGATTGTTGACAAATGTCACCGTTTCTCGTATTTTAGCGCCCCAAAACATATTCCTTTTTTTTCGTCAATTAAATTGAATTTATAAAAAACATATAAAAAAGATAAGATTGTAATTTTTCCTGTAGACTTTTATTCTATTTTCATATTTATTAACTCAGAATTACTATAATCTACTCTTTCATTTCTTTTTCTAAATCAGCTTAATGTTTCTTCATATACTGGTAATGAAAAAATATATATTTTGTCAGGAGTAAAAATAAGCAAGTGATTGAATGACAATGATTTGGAAAACTATAATAAAATGTTTAGTTTTGATTATACTGTAATTCAAAAGAGAAGTATTTACAATTTTAAGACAGTGCTCTATAAAAAAATCATTTTCGGATTCCCCATTATTCGATTGATATTTGGTTAAAGCTACCCATTATAAAAGACTTTATGAATCTCCAAAGTGCTCCTTTTTGATGTATCTTTGATTGTCTCATTCAGTCCGGCAATGGAAGTGCTACATAACACTATAACTGTTATCTTCGGGCAAATTAGCAGTAGTCATGGTTAGCCAACCTTCCTTTATGCAGGTGGATTACTACCAGATAATGAAATACACATAAAAGAGAGTAAGACAATCGTTATTTATCCGAGGCAACCATGGCCCGGGGCTCTTTCGTTAGAGGTACCAAAAGTATTTTGAAACTAAACAACGTTCAAGTAAAACCTTCGTTGCCTCGGGGCGCAAGGACTTGTTCCGCATCTGAGGTATGTGAATATAGACACCCATAGGAAGGATCCCTTGGAACCGAGAATGTGTTTGTTGTGTTGCAAAGATGGGAGTGGAAACAAGCATTATTGTAATTTTTTAAGTGTGCGATGACAATTGTACGATCTACCACTCCCAGTAGAGGGCTAAGCGCAGAGCGTCCACCAATAGCTAGCGAGATCTTTGCGTGCGTTGACGTTCGTGTCCGCTAAATGTGGGATCAAACTGGATACCGCGAGGTTAAAGGACCAATGGCGTATCAACTCAGCTAGCAAGAGCTCTGACACCAATTAAAGTGGCAGAAGGGGTTTTCGAGTGATGAGGAAACGCTTACTGTTAATGGAAACCGATGAAGTAAAGTTAGATTAAAGCGTAGGTTAGGTATTCTCGACTCTAGGTATAATTTCACCAACGTGAAACATCCTGTTAGTGTTAATTTCTGCCGTGATTTCTAGTAGCATGGCCTTGGCAAACTAGTGGGCTATAATAAGACCGTTTCTACGAGAACGGAAAGGTACTTGAGCTATTTCGACTACCTTGATGATTGTTTTGGTGCTTACTAGGATGATCTTAATATGCAGGACATTACACCAATGCACAAGTCTAAGCTCATTAAGGAGTTGAGCGATATTCATGACCTCCAGATTTGTAGAAGAAGATTGAGCTCCATTTGCTCCAGAGCATCGCGGAGTCAGTCCGTAATTCTCCTAACCAATTACTCTGTACAACAATGAAAATAAAACGGAAATCACTGGAGGTCGCAACAGAAAATGCCAAATATCTATCATCTTCTCAACTTTTCAGTCTGCTATTGGCCCAGTTCAGTATTCATCTACTATTACTGTACCACAGCCGCCCTCTGAACTATCTAGCAATAACACGAGATATTTAGACGATTCAGAATCTCAAGATACACCTTATGTGTCACAGCTTGAATGTAACGAGAAACAACACTTCATCACTCAACCGGAACTCAATGATTTATTACCTGATCTAACACTTACTAAGTATCAAAGGGAACTCTTCGCCTCAGCTCATCAATAATAGAAGCTGTTGGATGTTCATGCTCGAATTACAGTATTTAGGAAGCGTTCTGAAGATCTAAGGAAATGCTTCACATTTGAAAACAACATGACTTATTGTAATCATATCACACACCTAGTAAATACACTTAACATGACCCATGAACAAATGAGTGAAGATTAAGCATAGATGCATCCCTTTGCACCATAAAAGAGTTTCTTTTGCAAATTGGGAACATCATGTCTTTAGTTCCAGTGGCTCACTCAGGCATTTTAACCGAGATATATGAGTACCTAGCATTTATTCTAGAACACATAAGTTACAAGGAGCATAAACAGCTAATTTATGCTGACTTGAAAGTAGTAGCCATACTTAATGTGTTACAAACTGGATACACAATGTTTATGTGCTTCCTTTTGCTAGTTTAACAGCAGGGAAAGTTCAGATCAGTATGTACACTTACATTGCCTACCCTTTGAAAAATATGACACCTAGATGCCATAATGTAATTAATGAGCCACTAGTTATGAAGGAGAAACCATTTTGCGACCACTACTTATAAAACTAGCCCTAATGGAGCAATTTGCCAAAGCACTGCAGCATAACAAGCCATGTTTCCAGTACCTCAAAGCGATGTTCCCTCAGAGAAGTAATGCCAAGATTGAAGAAGGCATATTTTTAGGCCCTAATATTCGTCAACTTAAAGCTGATAAGGACTTCAAGAAGACAATGGATAAAACTGTGCTAGCGCCCAGTCATGCATTTAAAGATGTATTCAACTGACTTCTGGGAAAGTACTATGGTGCTAAGCGAGAACGTATATTAGAGCGCCTAATCAAATCCTACAAAAACTTCGATTACAATATGTCACTGAAGTTACACTTTATTCATTTTCATCTGTCATTCAGCCCATAGAATACTGGAGATGTTAATGATGAATATGGAGAGAGGTTCCATCAAAATATAGCATCAATGGAAACAGCTATAAGGAAAAATCAAGCCCTGTTACGATGAAACCTGAAGTCTGACACACGTGAAACCTCTTACAAACAAAAAAGTAAATACTAAAATGTAGGTTGATACATTATACAATGCGAACAAACTTACTGATTCATTATATATTCATCAATTAATTAAAATGCACACATTTAATCTGACTTTGGTAGCAAAATCCATTTATGGTATTCAGTATTAATTGCCAGGAAACCCAAAGAACATCCTAACATAAGAGTATATGCAATACCATGCAACGATTGCCATAAATTTTATATAGGGGAAACGGGGAGAAATCTAGACAAGAGATTGTACGAACACAAAAGAGATATTAGAGTGGGCAGCCAAAGCAGTGGAATATTTTGCCATATTAGAGACTTGAATCATTAAATCGATTTCAATGGAAGTAAAATGGTATTTAAATCGGCTAACTATGTTAGGAGAAGAATCGTAGAATCGTGGTTGATATTGTCAGTTCCTAATTTAAATCTATCTGAGGGTCAATTTTCTTTTAATCCTGTTATACGAAAGCAAATAAACAAAATAGTGAAATGTCAGCCCTTTAATATGTTTAGGCCTAGCCCCCCCCCCCCTTCCTGATTAGCAACAAGTAGGGGATTGGGGGAAAAAAGAGGGGATCTTTTACGACCTGAACCCATGTTATGCATGTACGCACTTTTCTAATATTTTCTATCCAGTGTCAGTTGAAAAAGGGTGTGAGATACACCGAAACTGTTCTGAATTAAATTGTCTTCGGAGAATGTGGTTTAATTCCTCATCTTTTCATGCGATATTGCAATAATTTTCATCATATATATATATATATATATATATATATATATATATATATATATAAAATAATATTGTCCCAGAATCCTGTAGAAGCCAAGCGCTCCGACATTTACAAACTTACCTGCCCGGATGCAACTTGGGGAATTACATAGGAAGTACAGTGCCCTCGCTGAAGGCGAGATTCTGTTCTCATAAGGTAATTAGCCACAGAACCGGAAATCTTCTATTAAAGAGTCAGTTTTCACATATTCGACTACATTCTATCCAATGTAAATCTGATGTATCCATTGAAGATTTCAAAATCATAAAGACCATCCCTAACCCATTATCCTTCCGTATTCAAGAATCAATGTTTATAAAAAGAAATTTCTCTTACCTTAAATTTTGAATCCTTTTCCCACCCACTACTTCATCTCTAAGATACCCCTCCCCTCGAAAATTTTTCGTCCTTCCTATACCTCTCACTCTTTCCGCCCCAGTCTTCGTTTAACAAGTGCTCGCAAATGGTTAGTGTTTTATCTCTAAAATGTTTTCCAGTGTTATCTACATTTATTATTGTTAAATTTCATTATTCACTGAGTTATCTAACATTATACATTTCTTTAACCTGTACAACCTGTACATATTAAAATTCCGACATATCTACTACAACCCCCCCCATTTTTTTTATCAAAAAAAATGCTCCGGTCTTGAATTCTGACTCCTCTTCCCATCCACTACTTCTTCTCTAAACTCCCCCCCCCTAAAATTTTCGTTCTTCCTATACTCCTCACTCTTTCGCACCAGTCTTCGTTTAACAAGTGTTAGTAAAAGGTTAGTGTTTTTTCCCTAAAATCTTTTCTAGTGTTCTCTACATTTATTATTGTTAAATTTTATCATCCATTGAATTATCTAACTTTGTACCATTTCTTTAACCTGTATAAATCTATAATCCCCACCCTTTGCAGATATTCAAAGTCCGACCAATCTAATAAAAACCAAATTATTTGTGATTTTTTTTAAAGTTCAAATTATTAACGTATAATATTTGCCCTTCATGAATTTTTAAAATTTTTTCAGTAGCAGAAGATGGGTGAAACATTTACCCGAAACGTCGTACAATCAAGTAAACTAAATTAGTTACACCACATTACTTGTCTAGACAAAGGTGCAGTGAGCCAGATTGTTACTGAATACATAAACAACAGTGTGTCCGCAGGAGTGCTATGACTCCAAATGACTCATCCTGCAGTTTAAATCCAAACAACGACATAAAGAATCTAAATATTAACCAGTATATTGTAACCGACAACTGTAGAACATAATTTAGGAGGTACATTCCATATAACTCATCGTTGAAGTACTGGATATAAATAGGATATAACTGGTCTTTGTTTAACGCGATGAAACGTAAAAGTTATCAGTGAAACAAGTGCCCCAGTAACCTACTCTAATGCAAAGGAGAAGGAGGTTGAGGCAGCGTAGATTTGGATTCCTGATATATTGAGAGCTAATCAAAATTAAAAAAGTTTTTCATAGCATATCAGTAAGAGTTTCTAAGAAGTACAACCAAACATCAAAATCGTCCAAGTATACGCAGCGATATCTGCTTAAGCAATGAAAAATAAGATAGATTCTATAATTAAATCACGGCAAGCATAAATAAAGAAAAAGTCAATTTTAAAATCGTTATGTGAGATTTTAATGCAAAGGATGTGAAAGGAATTGAGACATGCATGGGAAGGTTTTCAATCGGGAAACGAAATGAGAGTGGACTGGATCTAGTTAAGTTTACATTAACAAGACAACAAAATTGCTAACACTATTCTAAGAAGATGTTCAGTAAATATTGACTTGGAGAAAGCTAACAATCTGAGATATATGATGAAACGGATTACATTCTGTCACTTCTTTTCAATTCATCATTAAAAATCAGTCACCATATGATTACAAGATGTCAAATAGAAATTAACATTCGAAAAAAGAGAAGAGAGTTGTTTCATTAAAAAACATATAGCCAGGTGAATGATAAAAAATCTCTTTCTAGAATTCCAATGCTATCTTGCTAGAGCATATCAAGAAAACCCCTTTAGCCCCACTTCCAAAACCAATATTCACGCGATGAAAAATAACTTGGTAAAACACATAAAAGATTGATGAACAATACATGGCAATACAAAATATGAACAAAAACTAATTTCTAAAAGAAACCCTAAGCTTAATGAAGAAGCCTAAAGGCAGGTTTTTGTAGTTGTTTATGGCTCTCCGAAAACAGAGCTTATCTCTGTTCCTTCCGAACACTTATAAGATAAAGGAAGAAAGCTTTGATCTTAAATGCTCTGCGTTAAGTCCCGACAACAATACCACAATTGAGTGGGGACCCGCTGTCTATGAGACTGGCCTCAAGGGACCAAGGTAGAGTGGATGGAAGCTAGTGCCTTTAGAATTGTATATCACCTTCTGTGCTGGCGGAACATATTACATCTAGGAAGTGAAAGTTCTACTGCAACTTAACCTCACATTTAATTCATCTAGGTAGGGTGGCCCCACTACTGGATTGCATCCATAATGGATGTGCGTGTCATATCCAATTGTGAATGACGGACTAATCTTCAAATATTTTTGCTTTCCCAACAGAGAGGCTAGATTTTAAAAATAATAGACTTGCCTGCTGGGGAAACTCATTAAAACAAAATAACTAACCATAAAATTGTATTATCAGAATTAAACGAGCTCACTAATAAAAAAAAGAAAGCTTATTTAAAAAATAATAATAAAACTATTGTTGATAACTCCATCAAAGTGGCTAATGGTAGAAAATGAAAAAAATAACATAAACTGCCCTATCTCGCAATAGTAAGGAATGGAAAAATATCTAGAATTCGGATCTTAATTAAACACTAAATCAAAAACTCTTCCTTTGCCCATAGCTAACCCTACAGAAATTGCCAGAAGAAACATGAAAAGTGATTCCGATTCATTCTCCTTTTCTTTATCCAACTCCCCATCTGCATTAACTCTTTTTGTGCAGCTTAACTACACCTGTCGCACAGAATTGAATAAAACCCGTCATTACCCTTTTAAAATATTTCCCACCAAAACCGAATACTATATACTGGTGATATAAGGACCTATCCCCTATTCTGCAAGCGGAGTTAATTATAAAATTAAGTAATAATGGAATAATTCAGGATTTCTACTACGGGTAAACTATAGATCAAATTATGTACCCCCATCTAATTCCTTTACTGCGGAAACCTAAACACCACATTAGGAATCATGGGAATTATTAACAAAAATCACATTTCACATAATGGCAGATTTAGATATGGAATTTGAATATAATGGAAGATCCGCATATCCGTATTCCTCTATAATGATCGATCAGTATCTCATATTCTCCCTTAATAGCAGGTTCGTCTAAAATTACAGATCCAAATCATATATTAGTCCAGTTATAACTTTTAACTTTAAAAGCTAGACAAATTATCTTTAAAGCTACTAAATCTACACTATCTCACCTAAACAGTGTTTCCAGTCGTGTGTTTCTACTACTTTCTTTTACTGTAGTGTGGCTTAGTAAATATTTCAGCTCTCCAAAATATTTTAATCTCACAGACCATGACCATGGCACTGATCCGATAATATTGTGTACGTTGATGGATGTCTTAATTCTTCCATCCTTGAGTATATTTTAATTAACCATACCATTATTTTATTACATTAGAAAAGTCAGGCAGTTTTTAAAAATATAATAGATCTAGATTTAAATACAGATCTAGATCCGCTCCCAAATGAAAATAACCTTCAACTAAATTTCAAAAGTTCACAAAATTTCAACGAAATGTTCTCATGAGTTTTGGGGATATCATCTCAACAAATAGAAATGCAAACAGAAAAAATCACGCGTGATCACATAACATCAACCTAACTCTGCTGCAGAAGGGATTAATCCGCAAACTGAATCCAAACGATTTTTTCCTTTAAAACAAACTCAAATCAATGACTATATTAAGTAGTGTATATAATGTGGGGTATTTTCATTCCATATCGTCTTCTTTCACAAAAAATTATGCCTTTAACTGAGAAAAAAACTTGACGCACGCAACGACCGCTGGCAACAATATGATAACGACACCTGGCAACGTCATGCGTTTCTAGGCCTACTTACGTTGGCGTGCACGGGAAAGGAGCATGATTTGCATTCGCACAACTCTTACCAATCTACTACAAGTGGCATCCTTTAAATCAACCTCTAAGAGGCTCTTAATCCACGCAAGCTGCAACCTCCCTGATTTAAGGTAACCAAGAAGATTTATACCCGCTTCAAAGTTTACCCAGATAATGAGTCCTGCTCTCTACTGCTTTAATTTATCAATCAAGTTACGGATTAAGTAGTCGACACCATTCCTTATTTTTACTTTAGCTCAGATCTTTCATCATGGTTACAAAAAATGGCATGCAAACTGTATTAGAGAACGTTCAGTTAAAATTCTTGTAAACTTTAAAATTTAGCGAAACTAACCCTTTCTGTACTATACGTTATAGTTTGGAAATACTTCATTTGCTTTAAAGTACGTATTAATATGGAAAGGAAATTCTACGCTCCTTTCAGCTGCTCTTCTAATGGTAATCATAAGTTTAATTTTTTTTTAAAGTTTTCTGAATGTTCTTACAATGTTATAACAAGGTGAAAAAGTCAGTTCCCTTACGTTTCCTTTGGAAATTTTGCTATTTTTTAAAAAATACAGGCTGAGAAGATCTTTGATTTAAAGTATCCAGCCAAAAAACACATTAAACTTATATCTAACACTTCATGGTTCTTAATTTATCCCTTAGCCCTCAAAATACATAAAATATTATTATTAATATCAATATATAAATGAATTTCACAATATAAGGGACTTACCCTAACGAAACTGAAGCTGTGTTATGTTCAAAGACAAGGAAATTCCAAGTCTAATTTAATGAACGCACATTTGAAAGAAAAAAAACTCACGATTTAGAAATGTTAACTTTTACTCAAATGAGTCCTTATAATTTTCGTAAATTGCCCGGAGTTATTGCATTAATACTGGTTTTATGATGACGAAAGACTGAAAAATTCATTTTGCTACATCAAAATTGTCTTTAAACTCACTTCTTCCTTCTATTAACTTCCGTACTAAATTTTGTCAGCTTTCTCGTATGGAAAGTTTTATTCGATTGTTATTCATTGTATCTGTTATATCGGAAAGATTAGCATATGCTAGCCAGGGCAAGAAGAGATAATTATTCAGTATGACAACTTTTGTTGCATTTCGTAGTTAACGTTTCACAAACAAAAATAGGGTTTTGATGATTGCACTACTTTTAATATAATTGGATGACAATAAAGTAGTACGCGTAGATTAAGTTTAAAACCATTTTCTAATATAGTACTAACCTGGCATCCCTTTGCTATCATAATCACATGGGAATTTAATTTCGCTTCCTTCTGGAACAGAGAGGTTCTTTGGAACTGCTTCAAATGTGGGCCGTTTTAGGTAAATATCGTCTGTGAAGTTGATGCTATGTGTGATCTCCTGCCCTCGGCCTGTTGATGAAGATATTAATTAATTAACTATATATTATAAAAAAAGCAATTTTTTCTTGCTACTCTCAACACTCTCATTTGCAAAGTTTATTTGGCAAATATATGGTAGTATTTCCGGAAAATATCAAATGAAGTAGAGGAGTAGTAAAAAATATAAACATATGTTCTTAATAGGAGGCGAAAACGAAAGTAATTTGCTATTTTTGGATATATATTAATAACGAAAATTAATATGGCTATGGAAATATTTAATGATAAACATAACCTCCATTGCCTTCTAAAACCTCCTTCAATCTCTCACCAAGTTTATAATGCCACGTTTGTATAATTCTTTAGGTTTTTATGTAAAATGTGAATCCAACTCATTTTCAACATCTTCCCTTCATGTGAAACTAAGGTCATGCAATTATTTCTGTTATGCCCTAGACAAGTGATAATCAGAAGGACCAAGCTAGGGAGAATATGGACTAGGAAGCACTATTTTCCAACCAAGTTAGTCCAAGAGATCCTTGTTAATTTTTGTTGTGTGATGACTTGCATTATCAAGATGGAGGCTTACAACCCCTTCTGTTGAATAAGGAATGTCGACTATGGCCCATAGCAAGATGATGCCACGACGTCGTTGATTGCATGAGAATAGCAAAAATTTTTTCAGTGATAGCTAACAGTTCATAATGTACAATTTGTTAAATATCATACAAAACACTAAACATTACTTTTTTTAATAAAGTTCTATTCTCGATTGGTGAAAAATTCGGCTTCCTGAACTGATTCACGACAAGCAGCATTAAATGTTATGTTAAAGGATGCAATAGTCATTACGTGTAAAGAGCCTGCCCAAAAATGGTGCCTGAAAGTGGCACGCTTTCCTAGAGTCAACATGAACCGTTCGTGCGGAACCCATTTTCCAAACTCGGAAACCTTTCCAAACCTGTTCATTTGGTGTAGGACAGTATTGGATAGTTCAAATTGTTCTGCGAGTGCTTTAGATGCAAAGAAAGGATTTACTGTGAAAATAGCCTCTAACTCTTTGGTATCTAGTTTTCTTTTGGAAGACATTCTCTTTTCCCTCTTTTGGACTGAAATACTTACTTCGGAATCAAGAAACCAACTCCAGTATGTTTTTCATTTAAAGCATTATCTTCATAGGTGTTGAAATGGATTCTGCTGCTGTAATTTTCTGATAACTTTATAAAACCAATAGAGTTAAGGATGTATAATGTAATCTTTAGATAGGAGGATATAGGGGAGAAAACTGAAGATGACTATGAACAATAGTCTTACAATTTAACAGAAAAAGGAATAACTTACAAATTGTAGCCTTCCTAATTGATAACAAGTAGTAATACTTGAAAAATTCTATCTAAATTTACTCTTTAAAATATAATCGGACCAAATTAACCTTCTTATATATATATATATATATATATATATATATATATATATATATATATATATATGGATATGAAAAACTCCCAAAGTAGTGCGTGAGTAGAGCAATAAATGCAAAAAATACCACAGGAAAATGAAAGGTGGATTCCAAGTACTTTTGAACTTGTTCAGTTCATTATCAAGTAATAATTTTTTTTTTAAAAGGTGGTTTATATGTATATGTGAAACAGAAGAACAATTCCCTGCCCATGTACAACGAAAGAATCCAAAATAGAAAAAATAATATCAAAGACGGATGTAAATTATAAGACCAAATAGATAAGGTCTACCTCTCGAAAATTCCAACCTGTGTGCAAAGAATATAGACATTTATGTGACTAAACTAAGTACATACACACTTAATTGTGAGTACATAAAAAATAAACAAGATTGACATAACTAAATTAATTAATCAAAGGTCTAAGGTTTAAAGTGTACAATTTCGTTATAAATACGCCTTTTATTAATACGGTCTACTTTAAAAAGACCGAAGAATTTTTTCAAATATAGGCGATGAATTAATGAATGAGCTAAATTGGAATTCGGCTAAATGTATTTACAAATCTAATGACTTTAGTCAAAGAAATATTGTTGAATGCTCATTCAGCAATTCTTCGCCTAATTCCACGGAAACTACTGTAGGCTCTCGAAGTCCTTTTACTCGTCATTTGGCTCTATAGTCAGGGAAGTTAATCATAGCTGTTGTCCCCACAATCAGAGCTAATATCCTCGAAATTGTATTAGTCCCTTATTCGTTCCAGGATCTGGGCACCAAGTCTCGGTCTATTGGCTGCAACCTCACACCGAGACAAACTGAACAAAAAAAGTGCAAAGTGATCAATAGAACCTTAAAATTAATAATGTATTTACAAACTTTAATCAACTTCGTGTATACGCTATATCTATAAGCCTTGCTTTACTTAGTTTCACATTATATTTACACTTAACACCAGATTTATATTTCTCAAGCACCTAAGTATCTACAACTCGGAAAACGCTTAACGCAAAGCGTTTAGTGTGGGAAAAGCGATTTCAGTAAACCCACTAAAAGGAATAAACAAAATTAAACTAACAAATCCAAAGAATGAGTCTAGGAAAATACATCGCTTATAGGTGATAACCGTCGGGAACAAAGATATTCATTGCAAAAGAGGCTTCAAGAATGGTTCCGCCCTCATTCTTTATAAAAGGGAAATGTGAGGGTTGGTTCGCCATAAGGAATCCTAGGTTAGTTATTTTCTTGCATAATCTTACGCCAGTTATGCTCTTTACAAAATATGAACCAATACTAAAAGAACCGACATGTGCACATTCAAAACCACCACTTAAGTAGTACTATCAGACATAATCAGTAAAATAACGACAATAGTCCTGTAGAAAACATGGATTAAAGAAACATTAGCAAGATTTAAAAAAAGCAGAGAGAGAGGAATTTAAAGCTTAAAAGGAGCAATCATATCAATGAGGTCTAAATTAAAGGAAAAGTAGTGAAATCATAGAATTCCTAAGCCTTGAAAAGGCGAAATGAAGAAATAAAACTTCGGATTTGAATCTAGGCTAAAAAATTCAATATAAACATTCGAAAGGATGGGAAATAAAAATCCACCCACTGGGTTACCCACTCTCCGCAATATTTTTAGGGAATTTTTTCAGAATATATTCCCTGTCCTAAACTCTTGATTGTTTTGTTTTATACTTTAGATATATTGATGATATTATTATTTTCATGGTTTAGGTCTAAAGATGTCAATATTTTTCTTAATAACTTTCATTCTTTACCCCCATTCATAAAATTACCCTGGCAATTCAGCTGAAGAGTACAGTTCCAAACTACTTAGATTTTATGATAAATACCGGGTATTGCAAAGGTTTGTTGCACGGGATATGATTTTCTTCTCAACAAAGGTCATACGTATTGTTTCGATGCAGTTAGTCACGTTTTATTTAATCAACATATAAATATGTGTTTAATGTGTAAAATTAATCATTGTGGCCACCCTCGCCGGTGGGCACACGGTTCCATAAGATATGAAGGGCGTGAACTCGTTGCGGTCGAAGTCCTTCCTCATTTTAGCGCACACATGATTGACGTAGGAGAAGATATCGTATATCATTCTCCTTTACATTCTTATGTATCGCGGCGGTTGGGCATTTTATTTTCAAGGTGATGGCAATGCAATTCACCTTCCATCTCCTTCAATAAGTCGTAGCATTCTCAACTCTACCTACAAGATAATCGCGGAATATCTCTGGCAATATTCTGAACTTCAACACGATAATACTGAGATATTTTTGTTGGTTCTTCATTCAACGTTGCTAAGGGTAAGGATTTTATTAATTTTCTGATATTTGTTAGCTCACTGATTCTATTTAATGATACTTTTAACCTATGCGTCACGTTTAAATGTAACTTTGCATACAAATTTCGCATATTAATCTAAGATTTTTCCGATTTGCCCTCCAAGTTTTGTTACTTTCCGCCTGAAATTCTAAAACATTTTCTTACTACACCCACCTCATCCACTCTCTGACTCTAAGAAATTGTTGAATACAATTTTATAGCGTCATCACACCTTTCTCCAATGATATTTTTCTTATAAAAGCTCTTGCTTTTACTTTGGTTAGGCTCTTCTTTTACTTTATATTTGTACGTATTATTAGAAACCACTTGGAATTATTACGTGTCTTCTTCAGTGAACCTATCCAGACTAAAGAGATCCTTAATCTACTCCTATGGAATCTTTATTTGCATGTATTGTGGAGTTGCACGTGCTGCTTGGTTGTTGTTTTTCCTCTAAAGGCGAACGGAAAATGTGAAATGAAGAGGTTTCTATTATAGGTTCTTCTCCGTCTGTATTCGTGACTCCGTTAAACTCCAGATTCATTTGTCAAGCCTTCTCTTAGTACAGAATTAGAACTTTCTTTAGATTGCTAGGGATTATTTACAGCAAATAACCTCAAGTTTTCCTCTCCTTTTTATTAGTAAAACTAAATGACAGGCAAATATAGAATTGTAGGGACTCAAGTTCTTAGGATTAATACTATTGCATTAAACAATATGAACATATTTGTTTATAAAAAAGACTGAGGCTTTTAGTCTCAAAAGGTCTACGAAGGAATATCTCGTTTGTAAAGAGAGAATCAGAGAAATAAAAGTTTTAGGGAGTAATGGCAACAATAATTTGGGGAGGAACATCAAGGATGAGAAAATATCTAACGTCTTGTAAGTTTTATTTATCTATTTTCCTCACTATATAGGCAATTTTCAAAATAAACACTCTTCTGATATCTTTGAAAAAGTTTCAAATGTCCAAATAATTTTTTTAGCTGGTGTACTTTGGCCATAGCCAAATTGCTAAAAAAGGTATAGATGGGTAGGTCGTAGTAATGAAATACATCATTATTACGATCATTTAATATACAATTTTTGCTATCTCTCTTTGTTTATTTAAGAAAAAAATTACATTTTTATTTTGTCTTGCTAATCCTTTTATTTGACGCATGCTGAGTTTTTAATCTCTTTTTTAATATGTTTCTACTACGTTTTTACACTTAATTTGGTAAAACTAAAACAAAATCTTTTGGAAAATTCTTGTTTTAATTTAACTTATGCTCAGTTCATATGAACCTCTATAGGTACGAGGTTGTTTTATTTGTATATATAGATCATTCGGAGATCAGAAAAAGACTGAGTTGTTAGAGAAACAACCTGGATTAATATATAACTGCTCTACTGAATTGTATTTAATTTGACGCCAAAGTTGCATTAAGCAAGGTAGAGAAGCTACAAGTAAAATTCATTAGGTCAGGCTCTGCTGTTGTATTTAATCAATGTGGGCTATAACATGGCCTTCTAAACCAAATATATCTATATATTAAAATTATTATAACCTATTAAAATGCCACTATTTAATTCATAATTTCTTCGGAACTTAACATAAATTTAATTCGAGATGTCGATCTCAATAAAAGTTATTCTAAGATTGTTGCGTCAGTAGACGGTAAGCCAAGCCATTCTTCTCTTTATTTTATATTATATTAATTTTTATTTTTTTTTTCAAATTACTGTTGTTTCTTGTTGTACCTTTCTTATATGTAAAATAACCAAATTACAAAACACTGCATCTGGACGTTTCTCATCCTTCCTTTTCCTATAGATTTCACAGAGATGCACCGACCAGTTTCATAATTATAGTTTTAAGTTATAAATACGGGAAATCGTTTTAAGGCTGCCTTTCATCCTTAAAAATAGAGGTAATTATTTTATTATGTTGAAGGTGCATTTCCACTTTTACTTAACTATGCTCATTTCTCACATTTTTTTTCTTATAATTTCTAACTTTTATCTCAATATATTATTTCAAATGCATTCTGGCAGAGATGCTTAATTTTTTTAGGATTTATAATTTTAAAAATTGTAAAAGTTAATGTTTATTTAAATTATTATCATTTTAATGAAATATCAATACAAATGCTTGCGCCAAGAAAAAGTTCTCGCTTGTTAGATTCCTAAGAAAGCTTGCGAGAAATAAAAAAAAACTAAATTGGAAAATAGATAGGATTACTTACTTTATTCCTTGATATCTTTAATCACATGAACTTACTTAAAAAATATCATCTTCAGAACAAATAGGTTATACCAAGCGGCGTGTTTATAACATTATATCTCCCTATTTAGGCCGTAAATGTAATGTTATTTGAAAAGAAAGTGAAATCACCTGTATATGCCTTTATAGAAATATGCTTTCATCTTCTGAGTTAAATCCATGTGTGAGCTTTACTTGGAACAGGATTTGGAAGCGAAGAGATTTAGATCTTGGATGAGGCTTTGGTTTTGTTTCAACTCGTTTTTGAAATACAAAATTTATATAAAAAGAGCCTTTTATTTTCGCCCAAATATAACATTTTGAATTCCTTATTTACAGCTCTATTTTGCTTACCAATCCAATGTATGTTAACCTTTGTTTTATATATCCTTTCTATGCTCGGAAAAATCTAGCAAATTTTTTCGCTTAGTTAAAATTTTATCAGACGAAATCACTATGTACTCTCGCATAAAAATTATTGGTAAATTATTTTAAATATTCTGTGACTGATTAAATATTTCAACTAACCTAATGTTCTTGGGCAAACAATATAGATAAAAATTATAATAAATTGCAAATATATCTTAGCCTTGCTCATCCCTTACCCAAAAATAGAAATCGTGGGAGTATAGCCACATATATAGATATTGAACTATTCTAAGAATGATATGTTTTTAATTTCATTTTGCTATCAATTTAAATTCAAGACAAATGACTATTAGCATTATCCTATTTAAGAGTCATGAAATTTTTTGTAATAAACGCAGACATTTTATTAAGAGAGTTGCTGGATACTGTTCCACTACGGCCATATTCTATCAACCCATTATATCTCTCAATATCACTTTTGTCTCGTTTCCACTTTAAATATTTAAAGTGGAGTTTTTTTATAAATTATAATTGAAAAGAGATGAAAGAACAAAAAATGCCTCTAATAAACGAATGGAAAGCAAAGATATGTGTAAACCTAATAAAAAATGGAAATTAGGATAATCATAATGATAGACGTCAGGAAATTAATAAAATAAAGAAAGAAAAGATCAGTCTGAATTAAATATAAGCAGACGACGGCATTGCTTGTGCTTCTCTTCCAAAAAGAATGCTACATTTTCTGGTTCTATTTTGTTTTGATATTTGTTTAAATAATAACGGCTTTTTATATGATTTCTCAAATATGGACATGATAAATGAATTTCCTTTGCCTAATATTAGTAGGCTATTCCCAAAGCAAAAATAGGACGTAATATTGAGGATCACAAAATAGGGGGAAAAATGGTTAGGAACATTGTGAGTGCCATTAAGCAAATATATATGGGTGGATGCCAAGTGCAAATGAAATTCAAATCTTAGTATTGAGAGATTAAAGAGAAGAAGTATTTGGAAAAGAAAAGAATATTAATCCATTTCATTGGTTTACATATCTTCTCCAGAAAGGTTTTGAAAATTGATTTGTGAAGTGGAAGAAAAAGTTTGTAAAAGGCACCGACATTAAATGAAGAAAGCAGAATAATTTGATTGCAAAAGAAAAAAAGGGCCTCAACTCCCTTCAACTTTCCCTCCTCCCCCAAATGCCAGATTCCTAGATGTACTGAAATTCTTTCAAAAGTATTATTTTGCATACCTAATCTACGAACTCTAAGACTACACACTTTTTCATTATTTTTTATATACATGTGTAAAGTGAAAGATTCCCAAGCTCAAAAACCTGGCAACCCGATAAATGTGAAATTACTGCAATACTGTATGAGAGATTTTTTCTCCAGCAAATATAATTATATTAATAAAAGAATACTTAACAAGTAATTATTGGCTTTATTGTTTTGATTGTTCATTCATTAGCTGCAAAATAGGGAAATTTCTTTTCATTTTCGGCCATTGAGAAAGTTTTCCCGCGAGAATTTTTTATAGTAGCCTTACAATGAGAAATCAATAGAAAGGAATCCATGTCGATCAGTGTCACTACATGATTCCTTGCAACTTTAAATGGAAAATTTTGCCACCAGCATTTAAACTTAATCTTACATACATATTGCAATTTTTCTCTTCCTGTATAGATTTTCTTATTCTTTTTCATTTACTTCATTTATTCGTTTTTTCTATATTTTTACCTTTTCCAATAATACCTTACATTTAATGACTTAGAAAAATAAATTTAAGCTCCGTCGAGAGAAAAAGTTCGGTGTAATTTTCAGGAGTGACTAATCTCGATGTAGTAGGATTAAAAAAATAGACTATTTTTTACTTGCTCTCACGAATTTTAACCAAAAGAATAGAAATATATGCAGAAAAATAGTTTGCTCCGTCTGAATCATGATAAACAGATAAAAATACCTTATAATTACTAAAGATACGACAATCAAAGCTGGAAATTTGACTTCTTCTTGATCTTTCACCCCCTCTCTCCCTGAATGCTCTGCCTGTTTTTTTAAGTCAACCCTCTAGTTGAGAAGCAGGCTTAGTTCAACAAATATTGGAGTGTGCGAATAAAAATTGTAAGTTGTGTGCAAATTAAAAGGGAATAATATCGATTAACTAAATTCAGTTTATTTTCCTCTCTATTTTCTATCAGAAAGCATATATATAGCTTACTGTTCCTGTGTGCAATTTTTTCGTTTTAAATAAAAAATTAAGTCTGCTCATGATTTAACACATATCTTACTAGATTAAGCTTACTTTTGCACTTGCACCCTCCAAAATGTAAACAAGTTATAATAAAATACAATATTACAATTTGGAGTTTTATTTAAGATCTTTAGTCATTTTAATTAAAAATTATATAAAAATGCAACATTCCATTTTATGTACAAGGTAAACAAGAAAAATATGACCCCAAAGAAATCCAAGTAAAAGTCCTTTTATAAAAACATATTCATCATTCGAAAGAGGATAGTTACGGGATTGTATAGGTTTTAATATGTAAGGCAAGAAAACATAAAATAGAGACAAAACAGAATAAAAGTTGTAATCTAAAGTAACCCTTCAAGATGAGCTCATGGATTGTGGAACATATGTGTTTCATAACTCATTAATATTATGAGAATAGAAGAAAAGTAGCTTCAGCTCACAGATCTTTCATGACAAATTTTTCAATGTCTAATCACCATCTAAGAAAGTTATCCTCCGTGTGTCAGAATTTTTCCTTAACTGAAAGCATTGTAAAAAGAAAACCAACTGGTAAAGTGCGCAAAAGGAAGATAGACGAGCACATTAACACAACTCATGACATTGTCGAGAATAACCCCTAATTAGCACCCAGCCTGCTTTTAAGCTGTTGGCAGTTGCATATGAATAAACTCACGGTATATTAAAGCAGAATTTAATGATGTTTCTATATACAATTCAAACCCTGCAAAAACTTAACGATAGAGATTTTGCATGAAGACTACATTTCTCTCAATTGATCAACCAGTAAGGTAATAACATCACTGATTGTCTAGCAACTTTGATTATGTTAGAAGAAACCCATTTTTATTTTAATATAAATAAAAATGAACAAAACTGTCGTTACTGAGCGAAATAATATCCATTGAATATTACCTGAGGGACGTTGCACAGTGTTACTACATCTCCGATCATAGGGCCGTACCTTTTCGAGGTTGGCTCAGGAAATACGGTGACTGTAAGTGATAATCGCTATAAAAAATGTTAAACGAGTTCGTTGCCCCTAAATTAAGATATCTTTATTAGAAAATCTCAGGGTCCAACAAGATGGAACTACAAGACATAGACGAAGATCTGCATGGCAGTTTTACGTCAAATGTTTCTAGTTAAGTTAATCCAAAGGTTCGAACAAATTGAATAACCCCACGGCTTCCGAATCTTTTTCCCTTGCATTATTATCCCAGGAGACATTTAAAGAGCAGTCTACAGAAATACCCGAACGACCTTGCACGAATTGAGGATCATCCAATTCCCATCTTATACTTACGGACTTCGCGATGATGAAACTTGACTGAGAGATGAATCTTTTCTCGAGTGGAACTTCACCTTGGTATTCCTCAATGGTGAGGGATATCTCTGTTTTTATTCCAAAAACGGAGATAAGAGGTTTCTGAGAACAAGATTGGTATGAGAGTGGTTCTCGATACCACTGGTCTACTCTTCAATGTGACCAAAGGAACAGCCTCTGGCAGAAAAATCCCGCTCGGTTCCACTGTCTTCTTGATTACTGGTTTGCGTCTAGAACTCGTCTTCTTCTCCTGATTGCTACTTCGATCCTTCTCTTCATTTCTTTAGATCGAAAATATACATGTATATTATCCCCTAGGATGAAAAGAGACGATGGCCGACCTTTAAGCCTTTCTTTTAGAGCCTATATTTTTAACGTTTTAACCATTTGCCCTTTTGGTTTTCGCCGGAGAAGGTGAAATTTCATCTATTTGGAGAAAATAGACATATACCACCTGAGTGGACGGTGAGTCTGTTCATAGGTTTTTATTCAAAAGGCTATCTTACCCTCCTGTGTTTATATTAACGGACTACGAAATCTGCTGATTGCGATCCTTCTTTGTGAGGGACCTTGAGGGTCTTTGGATAGGGCGCAAAGGGGAGGTAAACTATTAGACAATATGGATCGTAACTGTTGAGGCTGTGTAAACAAACTAGCGTCTGTTTGTCCTCGTGATATTTACTTCTCCACACAAGGATATTATTGATTTGTTCATATTGTAAAAGAATATGCTGTGTAAGCTGAAACTGGTATTATTCTAAGAGTAGAAAGAGACTAGGGTATTCCTAAGTAATGTATAAGTCAGAAGTATATGGAAAGAATACTCTAGCGAATTTTGTAATGCGAGTACTGAATATAAGGGGAATGTGAATACTATCAGTTTTTAGGCTAAAAAACAGATGCTCATTCAGATTATGAAAGTCATACCTATGCAAGAGTTTTTTAATGATGTCAGGCGTCTAAAAATGGCAAGGAAGCAGAAGTTGATGATATACTGTTTATATTGTTAAAAAGCAGTAGTGATTGGGTAGAGAGATTGAGTTTGGTGGTTGTATTGCCAGGCATTTGAAAGTTAAAGGTACCTAAGCCTAAATATATGCAAGCAAACGTTCATAATACCTAGTTTCAAATCCAACACTAGCGTATAAACACCCACGGATAGTTGAGTTTTGTATATGTACATATTTAGAGAAAATTAAAAACAAACTACACACAATAACAAAATAATTTTTTTTCCAAAAACTAGTAAGAACGCAATAAATTTGTTACTTTTGCAAAAGCAACTGAATCCCTTGCAACAGAACAAGAAAAACAATTACAATGGCAATTTATCGCCAGCCATTTGCGAAATACTCTAGTACTGAATTTTCGAGCCAGAGGGCAGGTAGAATGGAATAAAATGGACGTGTTTGGATTAAATACGATAATGAGGGTTAGAAAATCGCGCGAATGTTGTATTTTTTTCGTTAATGGATGTTTGAGAGAGAAAGAGGTCCGACCATGGAGCAAATAAAATATATTTTGTATGATTTCTGGGCATGTACGTTGGTTTGTAAATTGAAGATTATGGGGCTCTTTTCTAGAGATGAAGTTAGACTGGCTAAGATTCTAAATTACATAATACCTCATCGCTATGAACGGCAAATTTTCAATGAAAATTTTATGTGTACCATTTTGATTGAGAAGACAAAAGGATAGAAACGATAGGTTGTTTACTGGCATTGTAATTTATTATGATTCCTAATAAAAGAAGAAAGTTTGTTCTCTGTTAAATTTCTTGTCTATAATCAGTTCTAAAAAAAGCTTAAATCCCTGAAAAAATAAAGTTTTTTTTTCTCTGAAAAATCAAGCTACCAGGAAAATATTCCAGCAGGACTTTAAGAAAATGATGGTACATGATAAAAATCTATTTGTACATGTTACATAACGATCAAATGCCTTCCTGTATAGTGAAGAAGGATTCGAAGAATGTAACTCATTTATAGCTATATATTCATATTTGCCTTCTAGAATAGGCTTTAATTGAATCCCATTTATGGATGGATGATTGTTGTTAAGAATACATATTTTATTGCTGTTTCTGAGGTTTTGTTATTATTTTTCTGCCCTTATGTTAATATCTATTTATACCCTTCTTACATTCTTATTGACGATAATTTAGTTTTAAGTGTTTAAATATTCATCGTGCGACTCAATTCTTTATACAATGCTAAAATCTTTCATGCGACTAAAATAATGAACACATAGACCAAATAATAGTCTCTCTTGGAATATCTTTCACTGAAGATCGATTGTCAACTCAAAAATCCCATTTTCAAATCACTACCTATTGGGAATTTATCAATGCTTAACCAGGTTAATCAGGTATTTGTGTGTCATTTGGAGAAAGAAAATTATTTTTTTCAAATTTTTTCAGTAGAGTTTGGAAAATATGCCGCGGAATGTGAAAAGTTAAAATCTATTATTAATATATGTTTGCATAGTATTTAAAAAATCATCTACTTTGCTGTTAAGCAACATATATAAATTATTATTTCTAGAAATTTTCATTAAAAATATAAAATATATAGAATTTCTTCCATAAAACATTTTGTATTAAACCAAAAATAGATTTTATTCATTACACAACAGTTAAAAGTAATAAATTCAAATAAGGTAAAATTTGATAAAAAAACTTTTAGCAAATCTTGCTTTGATTATATTTTGAAATCATCTGGCAACTTCTCTTTAGCCTTTAAACTAGGCATCAAGTTTCTCATGTGTAAACACATTGCCTTCGAGATATTTGAGTTGTTTTACACCTCTCTTTTATCGTGTAAGCATGAGAGGGTCATTTTAGAACTTGTACCTGCTCGTCCCTGAAATGATATTAATATAGCATGTCAGACCTGTCTTTCAGTTCAATAAGGGAAGAAACACAGGGATTTATGGGGTGTTGTCTTCCATGGATCTAGCCAATATATTTCAGGGTTCTCACCATCTCTTCTTTCACTCCTATTATGTAAACAATAACTGTAATCTAAGCGAGATTCCGGGTTAGAATTTCTCGGCATGGATATCATTCCGAGTGCTCGATCGTTTTCAAACAATATCCACTAAAGCCTTACTTTTTTAGCCTAATTTGCTCTAGCTGAAAAAGCATGGGGCGTATCCTTCCCCTCAAACGCGTTTTAATTTCATGTTAAACAGCATGGGGGTATAGTATACGACAACGATCTATTATATTAGCATTCTTAAATTTAACGGGGTTCTTCCTTTAGGGTAATCATGTGAAACCCATAAGCAATATGCATCATAAGTTTCCAACTAAAGGAAAGAAAACTTGGGAAAGTCACAAAATAGCTATCGTAAAGCTATCATCCACTGAGTTACATAGATAATCTTTTCCGCGAACTGTCAAAGAATTCTTAAATTTAGCTGATTTAGAATTCCTATATTTATATTCTGTTTATACCACTTCTCTTCCAATTTAGTAAACTTTTATCTCTTTAGCCAGTGAGATGTTGATTAAATGAGAGAATCTGTGAACACTTCATTAAATAGAAAATAAAACGAAAGAGAATTTATTATAAAGCTGCCAAATAAATAGAATTAAACTGAAAAAATAGATAGATATTGTGAGACGCGTAATATAAAATTATAAATCAGCAATACGGATAAATGATTAAATTTTGAGAACCGTAAATGTTATAAATGAGTGGTTCTCAAACTGTTTTAAGATTTTTGGCGTGGTGGTCTCTTTAGAATTTTTTAGCTGGCTCGTGGACACTTTTAAATTAACCACAAATATTTTGGGGAAACAATTATTTATTCAAAAATTGCAACCTTTGTCTACTAAAACCAAAGTTTTTTTTCAATCAATTATATATTGAGAAAATAGCAGGCTTAATCCTCAAGTGTACATTCAACGGGATGAGTGCCTTTGCTTTACCTGAACTAGGTCTTCTAGGTTATGCTTTTTTTTTGGCTAGTGCAACTCTCATGTCATTTTTTGCTTCTCTTTGGTTTTGTGATTTTGTTTTGATTTTAAGTAGTGTGGAAAATGCTGTCTCATACTCATAGATAACCGGTTGAAAATGGAATCAGCATTTTTAGAGGCATCTTTGCAACATCGGGATAGGACGGTGCCATTTTAATTCAAAAATCACTACAACACATTTCACGCAAAATATGCTTTTCACCACCATGCAGTAATCAAATCAATAAACTGTTCTTGAATTAAATTGTCATCCTAAGGCAGATTATTAATTGAGAGTACAAACGGGTTGTTGATAAATCGTTAGTATTTTTAGATTTCTTGCTGGTCAGGAAAATAATGATAAATTTCTTCAAAAGCAATTGATACATGTTGTTTCATCACCTCAAGTATATCGTCATTGACGCTTTTCTCATTTTTATCTATATATGTATTTAACTGTGGAAATGGACAAAGTTATTCTTCTATAACTTTAAATGCCGTAGTTGGAGCTTCATTTTTAAAGCTGTCAATTTTTCATGAGAATGGAGAACTTGATCTATTTTCCTTGCAGCGCTAAATTGATGAAATTTACGAATTCGAATAATCCACCAAAAATGACAGGGATAAAAGAGTCTCGACATTAGAGAATTTTGCCTGGATGTCTGGTTTAGCGTCTTACAAATATTGCTGCATTTTTTCATGTTGTATGAAAACTTGGAAAGCCACCTCACCTGTGAATGCAACAAGAGTTTTTCAAATTCGGAATCACTTTCTTTGCATAACTAAAAATATAATCGAGAATTGAGTGCATTTGCTTTAATGAAGTTAACTACTCTAATCACTTACCTAGAACATTATTCAACTCTTCAGGCTCGCTTTCCATTTTGAAGGCTTGGCGATTAATAGTACAGTGTGTACCAATAATAGCTGAGGATTTTCGCTTAACCAAAGTTTGAAAACCAGAGGGGCAACCCAGCATTGCTGGAGCGCTATCACTACACACGATAATGGCATGTTGCATTTGATACCGTGTGCCTCAAAATATCTGTCCACTTTGTTAAATATTTCCATTACAGTTGTTCTGATGATGAAAGTTTGGCAAAACAAAAATCCGTCTACCAGGTGCTTCTCATTTACTTCTCATACGAAGTAACAAAGTTAGGCTAATGTGGCGACATCTGTTGTTTCACCAAGCTGGATCGCGAAGAAGTTGAAAGTCGAATTTGGAATCTTTAAGACCACCCGCGACAGTATATTTTCAGAAATTTTTGCTATTCGCCTCCTAACAGTATCATTTCACAGGGACAGATTCTTCAGCTTCTCAAGTTCCGAATTTTCCATCCCATTCGATATCTTTGCAGCAACGTGATATTAACTCTTCTCCTATGTTGTGGTTTTATTTTGGCAACAGCTATTTTCTTTCAAACCTCATAGGAGACTTACAGCTCAACCTTAATATTCCGTGCAAACATTCCTGTGTCATCAAGCCTGGATTTGTGCAATTCTTCGGCTTTGCGTTTAAAGAAGTCGCAAACTTTGTTTATTGAACTAGATGTTTCGTTTCCAAGTGTCTCTTTAACTTTCTGGCATTTATAGAAGTGGATACCAACACTTTAGAATACTAAATATACTGTGGTTTCTCTTCTCTACTACATTTTATTAGAGTAAAACCTAATTTCAATATGAAATATCATATCTTATTGTTTTGGAGCTATTATAAATCTAAAAAAAAGGGCAATAAAAAAATTTTAATTTTTAAAAACGAATTAAGAATTTTTATGTCAAAAACTAAAAACTAGATTAAATAAGCCTCTTAATTAATATAGTTAAACATCCAAACTTTGGATGCCAACACCTCAGAACAGAAACACACTGTGGTTTCTCTTTCCCACTATACTTTATTACAATAAAACCTAATTTTAAATATGAATCAACATATCTCATCTTTTTGGATCCATTATAAATCTGAAAAAACGAAATAAAAAAATAATTAGAAAAGGAATTAATCATTTTTAGGTTAAAAATAATAAACAAGATTAAATAGGCTTATTAATTAAGATAATTGAACTTCTAAGCGTAGGTGTTTGATTATATTAATTATTGTAAATCGCGGCTTACAAGTCGACTGTTCAAGCCTGAAAAGGGTCGACCTGAATGGCAGGAATAAAATGCAAAACTCATCACCGAGTTATTAACAAGTGAGACTAGACCTTAATCTAGTGATGACGGTTATAGTTTGGATTTAAAAGTATAACCATCATCACTTAGTCATTGTCACTCCCTAATCAAAGAAATTCAAATATAATCACGCATTCCGCCACACCTTCAATCAAGCAACTCAAATAAAATTACGCAAACTCTAGAAAATTCCCTTTCCAAACACAACGCTGCCTTTATTAGTGCCAGTCGTAAGCAAAGTTATTTCAACAAATAATTAACTGATAACCCCATTTTGCGTGTTACATCTCTCTCACTTAGAAATAAAACTCTACCTATGCAGTACTCTCTAATTGCCTAGTTTAATGAATTCCGGTATTAAAATTACCCAAAACAAATTGAATAATTGCAAATAAAAAATGAGCCTTGGCAACAATCGCAAATAGCCCATAATTTCAAATGAGTGGCCCGTTTGCGGTTCCATAGGGTACTCTGGTCCACAGTTTAAGAATAATTGACATAGATAAATCGAATAAAGTAAATTTCACATGGAGAAAAGAGGAAATCCAGGAAGAACGAAACAAATAATATGGGTCTAAAAATTAATAAAACAAAACTCAAGAATGTAATTCTGTCCTACTTTCTTAACACATTTTTGGGGCCAAGAAGATATCGCATTAAAAACTTATCACGGAATCATTACTATAAAAGTCTCGGTGAGTCAAAGATATGAACTTTAATCGAGTTCAATATTAAATATTTTAGTTTTTCCAACAAAAGTCATGGTCAATTTTTATCAAAAAAACTCGCCTAGATAAATTAAATGATATAAATCACAAAGGCAAATTAAATTCCGCCGTTTTTCACCAAATTTCTTTTGAATTTTGTACCAGGGGCCGTTAAATTTTATTTCTTATGTTTGTTCTACACCCTTTTAAACCTTAAGTTATTCGAATAGAAGTACATAAATGAGAGCTACAAAAGAATATATGAATTAAGGAGAGCTAAGAAAGTCAAATTTCCATTGGATTCATTCTAAAATTAGTTTTGTGAAAAACAGAACTAAACCCCCTCTACTATCCTAAATTTATTACGGCATTATTCAATTTGATTGCAACTACGTGCAGGCAATCTTCCTACATAACCAGGTGAGGAAAACTTCCTTGACAAAACAATTTTCCAGTAATGAATTTCGAGAAAGCACTAATTTGCTTTTCTCTGAGCGACCGAAGTTGTAAATAGTACTGCTATTTTTTTGGAAAGCAATGAAATTCTCCTTCCGTATTAGAAAATTGAGGAAAATTAATTACTCAATTAGGAACCAGCCAATACTTTAATATGCGATCAAGACTAGTTCAAGAAAGAACGAGATTATGATACCGGTGTCAAAAGCTTTTTGAAGACCAGATAAACTAGATCTGAGCCTTAACTTGGTTAAACGTTGTGATAAGATCGGCAAAAATCGAGAAAAATCGTTAAGTAAGTGAGAACGTGTCAATTGACATGCCTTAAGTATTGATTAATTTATTCACCTCCATGGCTTTTTTTAAAGTACTTTAATTAATGACCGATCTATGAAAAATAGAGCTTAAATTATCCCAATCAGTCTTGTTTTTTTCCAAACCAAATTTAAGAACAATTACTTACTATGAATCTTTAAAATATGAACAAAGGGATTTTAACAATTAGTTTTTTACTTCCTTAATTTTTCAATCATAAAGAAATAAAGAATCAATTACTGGAAAGAGTGTTCTGTAAATTTTCATTTAATTAATATTCAAATGTGCATCTTGTTCATCAAAATTTAATAGGCAGATATTCTAGGTATTTTATTTTACGAAAGTAAAAACATTTTACAATTGATCTCCCGTAATGTCTTCACGACATAGTATTCATCGTCATTAGTGCCAATCTCTGCATCTTGAATGAGAAGCATGCCCGATCTAATTGACGCACGATTATTCCCATATTCCTAAAATCACTTCGGCTCCAATTTTGCTAACGACTCTAATTGATTCTCATATTTCCTTTTCACTGATGTTATATATAGTTTGAGGTTAAAATTGGTAATAAAGGTATTGGTTTGGATTCTTAACATTATGGCTGTTCTCTAATCTTTATACATTCGTTTATTTTCAGTATAATGTGAAATTATTTCCACAAAAAAGTTCACTTTGAAAAGACTGAAGAAGAATTATATAGATTTGCTATTTTTTTCTCTAAAACCGACGTAGAATCTCAATTTAATAATTAGGATTGATTAGAGTTATTAATTAAAGGTCTTTCTTTCTCACGCAATTTTCTAAAGCCCCAAGAAGGGCCTGCTTACAAATTTTCAGCAATTAAAATTTTTCTGCGTTCATCCATATATACATTAACTATGAAGGAAAAATTTATAAAGTTAAAAATGCATTATAATTCCTTAATTAAAGAAAGTAAACTGAATACGACAAATAAAGCGTTTCTTCTATCAAAGAGAATAAGGTATAAAAAGATATGAAAATGTATCTAAGAGGTAGATTATTATTTGTAAATTGGAAGAGAAAGAATGGTTAAAATAGCATCTATCATCAGGATTCAACCTTAAGAATAGATATTTGATTTGTGATAATAGAAACTATTCAAGCCATTTTCATATAACCTCTTTGCGATCTGACTATCGTATATGATATATGTTATGTAGTCAACAAAGATTATTCACACTCTTGCATATCAAATGCAATCTTCAACTCCATATTTTTTAATATAAATTTAGAAACGGAAAGCGGGACCCAAAGACATTTTTTGTTCGACCTTACAGCTTATAAAATAAGCACATACTAGAAAAAAAATTTGAAAGTCTAATCCAAACAGTACAAATTCGTAATATTTATCTAAGGATTGTTCTTGAGATAAATCACTTAGAGCTTTTTTATATAGCAGATTGTAAAGTATGCATCATCGATGGTAATGTGTTTTCATTACTTAAGCTTCAAACCAACAAATAATAGTTATTGCATAAAATAGTGAAAGTGAAAATTTGAAATTTGAGTATACCATAAAAACCTAAGTTTGCATACATTCTGGATATCATGATTGATTTGATTTAACTTTGGAAAATTTATTCTTATATAGTATTTGGAGGGCATTTTTGATCTCAAATACTTCTGTGCACCAAGAAGTTTATTTTCATCGCCATTATCCCTTCGGTCGTGTGTTCATTAATTGAATTCATATTTCTCTTTTGAAGTTGCTATTAGCATATCAAAGTTAAAATTATAAAATCTTGCTAAATAGTGACCAGATATAAAAAACAACTGAAGCTAGATATCATAAGCTAAATAGCACCTTAATAAGGCAAATATATTTTCAATGATAGGTCCATTCATACCCTTACCTGGAAAAGATTAACCTTTATAAAGAAGACTTTAGTTAACCACCATAATAAGCGTATAGTTGGATAAAAGCTCCTGGTTTTTTAAATATAAATGTAACATATTTAATCTCATGATAAACATCACATTCTGAATCTTTGGAGTAATCACGGAGTATAAGATAAAAAATTGGGCCAGATGTCAAACGCTCTGGTAACAATTCAAAGATTAAAAGTTTATCTTTATGAGAAGTTTATTTTTCTTTTTATCTTCCTAGAAAAATCATCAATGGCTTTAAATTGTTTATCTTGGTTTTGTACCGTTTGAACAATCAAAATATATATTATAATTTTGAACTCTACTATCCTCTATTTCATGTTTTCATACCTTGGATGTTTGTACCCCTAATGGATGTGCAAAAGGCTTACCATTGGTAATCGACGATGAACTAAAAGATGACCTTATGGATGTGAAGGTAACTTACTCCGTTTATAACTTAAATGAGATTTTAAAAGTATGTATAATATAAATGAAAAATAAATATCAGTGAATTTGTTATTAATATCAATTTAAAATTTATTTTAGGACACAGAAAACATGAATGCTAGGAATACTTTGGGCTCTGCAAGGGCTGTAATATGGAAGAATGCTCAATTACCCGTACATATATCTACTTTTATTTTCCTTAAAAAAATATGCCATATTTATGGAACTCTCTAATTTTCTAATATTTATGTTGTAAAAAATATGAGGATATTAAGTTTTGGGGAGAGAAAGAAATTGCAAAGAAATCTTAAAAGTGAATTATGGAACTGATATTGTTTATCCCAAGCTTCAAAGAGCATTCTTATACGAAGCCACATGAAAAATATCTTGCTTTTTTATTCCCTTAAAATGGTTTGCAGGTCCATTGCCAAATAGAAGAGGAAAGTAAACAAGGGACTCGAATCAATCGCACATTGGTTTATTTTCCATTTTTTCCTACATATTTGCGACATCCAGTAGAGCTGGGTTTGCTCTCAACTGAATCTGAGAATGTACCCTAATTCCTCTCGTTAATTCTGAATAATAACACTCAAATTAATTTAATATATTCTAAACTTTTGACAAATTTTTATTATTATTTTTTAATAGTACTTTAAATGTCCTAACTAATCTGGGGATTATATGAGCGTTAATTGTTCGTTTGATGCCCCCCAAATCTTAGAGGATGAGGTTTAAAATGCCGTGTTTGGTTTAGCTCTCCCCCTCCCATCCTCCCTTGATTATAAATTGCTGTCTTTTTACCAGCAGCGAAGTGCCCGGTCGGAGTGTCGCTTTTTTTTCCAAGAGGATTAAAATTCAATTGTACCCATTTAAAGCCATGAAATGACCCATATGACCATGGAACATAGGGTTATTCACCCTGGAGATTTCAAATCTGCCATCGAATTTGAAGCTGAGTGGCGCCATCTAGTGGCAAAAGCATCATTTAGCCATTTAACCATTCAAAGGCACTTGTAAGTGATTTGAACCATGGGAAACCATCAATAACCATGTATTATCTTATCACAAAACACCGCAGCCATTGGAGGGACCTTTCCTTTTTTAATTTTTTTTAAGCCGAGTTTAGAGAAATATTTTTTCAAACTCAAGGAGAAGCAGGAAAAACTTCTAAATTCAAGTGGAATATCATTAGTTAGGGAACTTTATACATGCATAAAAAGAGAAAGAAAGAAGTCGGAAACATTTTTTTAGAAATTGAACGTTTCCAGATTCTTAGAATTTTATCCATCACTAGTAAGAATAAAAAGCAAATATAAATCAAATGATCATTAAATTATTGATTATCGAATGAACAAAAGGCATAATGGCTTATCAACGGGCTACAGACAGAGAAGAGTGACAATGATTATCGACGGTTAGGGTGAGGTAGAATATGATTAGGCAGAGCACGAATCCTGAAAATTTATGGAAGCATATTTTAAAAATGAAAGAGAGTATTGATTTTGGACCGTGGAACTAAACTTCGGTTTTAACATCGCTAATTTAAATCTGCAGGAAAATCATTAAAAGTTTAATGTAATTTTCAAGTAGGAATAATTAAAAAACACTGTAGGATTTGCACAAGTTTGTTTCATCTCATAAAATGAACAGCTATTTATTCAAGCAAAATCTCACAAATATCCTTAAAGATCTCGCAATCATGTTAGGTAACCTTCTAATAACATAGACCAAAAAATTGTATATCTAGGGCAACGTTTGTTAACCATCTCAGACTCTCTCACCCTGTAGTCAGGGCCGGCCCCTTAGCACATCCCTAACTTTGGTTAACATCTGATCACTACATGGAAAAAGGAAAGTGAAATGAAGTACTGCTTGATCACTTATTTTGGTGATTCCGCAAAACTTACACCAACTGCCAACATAAGTAATAAGAAATGAAAAAAACTGAGGAAAATATAAATAAAAGAGCATGGAGAAACTCAAAAATACACAGCTGGATAATCAGTCATACATTTAACAATGTGATTTTAAGTGGTTGCTTATGTGTGACTAGTTTCTCAATTGGAGATGTAGTGTTAGTCAGAGCCAGCCTTACATTGTGGAGCATCCCAACTTGAAGGCGGTTCCAGCCAGTTGTTTTGATTTGGATAATAGTAGAAAATCTCTTTTCACACAGGTAGGTAGTTGGAAATAGGATGATTCTCTCGAACACTGCCCTTTCCTGTGCAGGTCACGGTCTCACCTTCTCGCGTCAGACTCACGTACAAGAATGTCTACCGCATAGCTGGCCGCGCTAATTATCAAGTGATATTTTACTGCCATGTATTTAGAAATTCTCAGCACCCCCAAAATGTACTACACCAGGTTAAGAAACGCTGCTCTAGGGTCTCAATTTGATTACCTTTATAGAATTCAATCATAGTAACCCTAGCCTAAACTTCTAGTCAGAATTTCATTCTCATCTAAGCCTTTTGTTGATTATAAATGATATTAATTCAGAATTCGATCTTAGTGATCCCTATCCCATCTAAACATGAAAACTGACATGCTTCACTTGATTACTAACCTTGACAATTTTCATAATCCTTTAATAACAGGCCGTTCCATCTTATGATATCTTTGATTTATTTTCTATAACGTAAGAGCCTCTCTTCGGAGCCTTTTTCCTTGAAAATAGGTATGGTTAAAAGTACACTCGTAATATATCATCCTTTTCCATTTGCAATTTACTCTCTCTTAAGTGTGGGTCGAAAAAGGTAGGCCTTCCCCTGACCCCAAAGCTTAGTCGCTCCTTATCTTGTTTGTTGCTTCTTACTTGTTTTGGTGTTGTCGTTGTTTTTTTCCGATTGGTTTTAGTTTTAAGTCTTTTGCATATTTTTTTTTTATTTAAATTTAAAAGTCACTGGTTTCAGTCCTTCTATCAACCTGCGGTGTTTCTACTTATCAGGCGGACGTCAGCCAGGGCAAGCGCCAACTCCTCATAGTGATGCCGACTCACGGTGGTAACCTCCCTAGTAATTCGTGCCAGCTAAAAAAGAATCCGGACGAAGTTTGGAACTGCCGACCGAGCGATTGTCGGGCAAGTAGAGTAACCACTATACTAGCCGAGAGGCTTCCTAGAATTAGGTGGTAAGATGAATACGGCGAAAAATACTCTAGTATGCAGTTGCAAATGGGCTCAGGAACAAAAGATCAATCCAAGGATTTATTTTTTTAAGCAAATATTAAAAATATAACAAACGTTTCAAGGGCTATGTTTTTTTCAGGCATGGTATAAACGTGATATTCCTTATTAAAAAATGTTATAGAAACGGTAATACAGTAGTGATAGCTATTATTTCCCTTATACTTTGTTTTTTGCGACCTGGACAGAAAGAGCAGTTCTCTTACATTCCATATATATTTAGCCCTAATTTGGTAAAAATAAACTGTAGAGATTTATAGAACTTTCTAGAAGTTTAATATGTTTACAGAATTTCTAGATCATTCTTGCAACGTAGATTAGTGTATAAATACCAAATATTTATACTCAACAGATCAATTAAACTCTAGCCGTCACAGGTAAGGCATCAAAACTCGCCATTGATAGAAATATTCGTTATACCTGGCATCAAGAGGTTGTAAGCCTTCGAAAAACGCATTTTGCTATGACTGCAGGGAATTTGTTAAGACAATAGCGAAATACTTCTCTGTGTGAGGCCTACAAGGCATATTTCGGCATGCCAGTCGGAGACCATGACACACCTTGAAAAACTCATTTCACTTGCGAGCTCTGCAAAAGAATTCTGGAAGGCAATACATATATATAGTATTTTGTTTATTTGGTTACTGGATTTTTTATTTTTCTTAACATTTCTAATAACACTAATAAAAAGAATTTTTATATTTATACTTATGTTTTTATTTTTTTTTACACGAGGGTAGATAGCTATGAATTTCGTAATCCCACGAATTTGGAGTGAACCAACTGACCACTGAGGCAATTGTTACTTCTGCATGGTAAACCCTTCCTAAGATCGCGCAGGCAAAAATGCGCCTGATATGATGTATCCAGATCTTTATTGATCTATTGCGCCAGTGCCACACATTTCTGAGCTCCCTTTACCCCCTTTTCCTAAAAGAAAGCAGCTTTTTTTAGAAAGGAAAAGAAGTTCAGTTTGCACCTGAGGAGAGGAACCCATACTACCCCAACCCAAACGATATCAACAACTTTATCAGAGATCTTGGTCCCACAAAGTTTAATGCCGAGCTTTAATTTCAAGACTCAAGCAGTGGAATTTATTAGATGACAGTTTGCATATATCAGGTCAGAGAAAGCATCAGCAGTGTTTTTCAAGCATTTTAACACATCAAGATTAGTTTTGCTTTTGTCACAATGTTTCCAGGCTGATTGAGGCAGTCAGAATCACCTGTAACCTCAACGAGTAGCGCATCTGCATTAACACCTCGTCCAGGAGCCTCAAAACAGTGCTTTTTCATAACGTGCATAGTTATCCATCTCTTCCCTTTGCTTACTCGGCCCAGCGCATAGTAGAATCCAGCAGTGTCAAGTCTTAAAACTAGTGGCCTTCTTGATGGGTATTTAAGGCGACTTTACCAAGTTTCTTTGTTATTTTTGCCTTTTTAACAGCATGTAAACCGTGGCACACTACCCTCAGCGGCATTGGCCACAAAAAATCGAGTTTAGTGTGAAGAGAGTCAACGTCAAATGAGAGCCGTTGTTGGACCCCCCAAAAGTACTGTTTCCTCCTCTACACTTAAAATTAGGCCTCATGATAAAATTTGTCAAAGCTCAAGATAAGGATTCTGCTGCTTTCAAGAATCTCCAAGTTTTGTTTCTTAAGCTATCTGCGGCAAAGGTGGAAGCCAGGTTCTTCGTTGGTTGACAAATAATAAAGATCGTTGAGTGAAGAAGCTCCAGAGAAGCTCATTATGACGGATAAGGCAGCTTGGTACAGCTTTACGGCAGTGTTTCTGGGCTCCCTAGGTAACTACAAAGCTGAAAACTGTGTTGAGCTTGTTGAGAACTTGGTGAGAAACTACGGCAAGATCGGTTGTAGGATGTCCACGAAAGTCCATATTCTTGACCCTCATCTTGATAAATTCAATAAGGAGTGGCTCCGAAAACCATGGCGAGCGCTTACAGTAGAGTCTACTGGACCTTGAACGCCGCTATCAAGGATCTTATAATGAAAATCTGATGGGATACTATATTTGAGGGCTTATTCGTAAAAGTAATTTACAGTATAAACGTAAATCACGGAAAACTACTCATTTATAATAATTTAATTAGCTCACTTATGTAATTCTAGATTAAATAAAAGCTATTTTTGTATCATGTCATTTTGTTTCTACTTCATGCAAACAAAAGTTCAAATTTACCACTTCGTTCCATAGGGAATAGGTAAATTTCATATAAATATCATTATCCGGGAGACTAAAGCAACGTGTGAAATAAATAACAGTGTTTTTTCATGGATTCTAGACACAAGCAAATAGAAAATCACAGTTGCTACACAAAGACAAAAATCATGTTACACATTGTATTCTTTTACCCAGGGAGCTTAATGATTTTTGGAAGCTGATAGCATCTTTCGATGTTTCACTTAACCTTTTATAGTCTCGTAGCTTTTGGGTAACGTGCTTCTCTAACGAATTAGGATGTACCTGATGGGGATGAAGTGTTATATAATATAATATATTTTTTGTCGCATATATATCCAAATTTCAATTATTAGAAGTTTTCCATATCCAAATCGAATGCAATGCGGTTTAGCTTATTTATGTGCTCCTTTCTAGTATAAATGGAAAATTGGTGGGAAGTAGCTTATGAGCATCGAATTAAGAACATTCTCGAGAAGAGATTAGAAGGGAAAGTATCCGTAGAGATCTTTCTTGAAACCTAATATTAGAAAATATATGGCGTCGGAAGAGGGCTGCTTCTCTATTTACGTGGTACCTGATTGCTTACATTGACAACTGCAAAATCCCTCTCTGCTTTCCTGGTTATCTAAGAGGCACATTCACTCTTACTTTGATCACAGGAAAGTGTTTTTCATACTTTCTTTACCACTCTAATGAGCACCACAATCCTTATCTGCTAGATCCTAGGCTTCCACATTTGTATTCCTTCAATTCGAGTAAACCTTGGTAGACCTTGTTCCAATGCACTGTGAACGGCACTCTCGAGTAACATTGGGGAAAATCGCTGAATGCCGACTTGATGCACAGTCAGTTTCAGTTTCCTCCTTCATACCTATGTACACTTCCTAAATCTACAATTGTACATATGTACAATTCCCTTCGATATTTGCATGCTGAATGAACTGCTGAGACACGAACAAGTATACCCTTCCTTGGTGGCTAAAAGCGTGCCCTAAACTCTATTACTTGGTTCAAGCTCTTTCTTGATTTTTGGCCGTTAAATTAACTATGCAAAACGATAAGACCCTTCCCTTTTGCCTTACAACGTGCCCGGAATACCCCTTTCTCCTCTCTTGATTTCATCTGGAGTGAAGACAAGCGCTTGCTTAACATGACCTTGAAAGAACGACCAAAACTTTCCTTAGTGTTATTACTGTTCTGAATTGTAGAATTATATTACTTTTGTAAGCTTGTGACATATTGTACCAATTGATATTTAAAGAAACTCAGGAATAGGTGTCGAATCAAGGGAAAAATGGATGGTTTGGCTGTGGTAAAAATATATTATTTTCCATAATATATATTATTGTCAGAGAGAAGATGATCGCTCTCTTCTAGAACCCAACCTCTACTCGTGGCACGAGAGAAAGATGCACCTGAACGGCCAGACAGCCACAAGGGAGCATCGAGTCTTTGCGCGGTCGGCTGACCCAGGTTTGGTACTCTTTATCTTGCGTTTCATCGTATAACAGACGCCACAAATAAGGAGAGACAAGGACCTTTCCCAAAGCTGTGATGCTGTTGAGAATATCTTCCACCTCCCTGGAAGCCAAGTCTAATGTGATTCCCTTCCTCCCCTTTGGGCCCCTGGCGACTCGCTTAAACCAAGGCAGTATAAATACTTCGAGAAAAGCTTTGAGAAAGAACTACCTTATATCCCCTCCTTGGTTAGCAGCCACGTACAGTTTCGTACTCCCTGCTCTGCGTTTCAATGGATTTCAGCTTCGAACACATCGCCTCATCTGTACCTGCCTTGATGGTACCCAAGGCCAGATCTCTAGCCGACAGAAGACAGAAACAGACAGGCATCTTCCACTTGGTTATTGACTTCGTTCACTTTTGCACCACCCCGTTTACTCGCCGTATTCAAGCCCGCAGTCAATTATGCTTTACGTGATTCTCCCCGATAATTGCAATCTCCCATTTTCTCTGAAAGCAAACACCGTGCATCTTCTCTCGAACTCTCGTACCTGTCGAGTCATTTGTATCTCCGCCCCCCCACGTTTGGTACCCCGGGTCTCATCATATTTATTGTAATTTATTTACTTGTGCTATTAATATTTTATTTGTCAATAGTAAAGTTATATATTTTTCAACTATTAGTTTCTATAATGGCAGGACTTCTAAGAATTGATTATTCAGGCCAACCGCACTTGGTTTTGTTTATTTGAGCCTAGCACTAGGATCTGTATTCCGATTCTCTAGGGTACCCTCTTGACGTTTACCCTAGGACAATTATAAATACGTATCGAGAATAGAGGTTCTTTGCCACCAATTGCCACGTTGAAACTTGAAGGGCAAGCGACGCCCAGCGAGAGCTGTGGAAATAGTCTAAATATCAAACTGCTTGAAGCGATGAGAGGGTTATTGGAATCTCAAACGCACGGCTCTGTCACCTCCTAGAGCTTTATCAAGAAACCCCTGCGGGGGTACCCCCTATCCTTCAGTGCCGTGTTTGATCAAGGAGAGGCCCCCCCCACTGGCCTGAAGCAGTAACGGTTCTGGCTGGTTCTTATATATTGTTGGTTCCAATTGGGCATAGACAGTACTTGCCTGCCACTCTCAACGTGACAATTCATTCTCGATCGCGCTCCGTTTCCATACGAGTTCGAAGGCAAGAATTATATGGAAAGATCTGAGCTGCAGTCAATTTGCTCATCCTTGGTTGCGGTACATTTCGTTTGTCACGAATGCTTCCTCTAGGTATCGGTATTACTAGAAGTTAAACTCCACTTGGTTAAAGTCACTCGAATAACCAACCGTTATCCGTTTCATCTCTTAAAGCCTCGAACCAAACCAGGCTGAGACAAATCATCTTTGCCATCCTTGCCAGTCATCTCTAAATGTGTATATATGTACTGTGGCTCGTTATAACCTCCAGAACACTCACATAAAGCTCGCCCCTGTTTGCTACAAGTAGATCTGTTAGATAGATTACTGTAGCCATCAAGTATCCCCTGCCATTATTTCATTGTAAATATTTATTGTGTATTCTGTGTAAATTATTAAAGTTTATTTTTGTTTCTACCTTTTCATATGCCTTATAGCCTGCAACCTTCATTTGTGTAGTAATGGCAAAATGCACTATATTTTTTGTTATTTAAATTCCTTGCACTTATTTTGAGAAGGTTGTTCTCCCCTCCCCTTCTTCTTCTCCCATTTCTGTCGCAACCAGAATTCAGCCCAAGTCACTTATTTGATCTTAAGCGCCAACTGATTTCTGGTACAAGTAAACCTATATGTTTGTGGGTCATTCTTTGACACAATATATATATATATATATATATATATATATATATATATATATATATATATATATATTTCCTGGTGTCAGGTTTATAGGTTTTTTTAAAAGGTTCCTTTTATTGTATTTAAAGGATTTAAGGTTGAAGGCTTGGCTATTGAGAAAGTCAGCAGAAATAATGTTGTGAATTAGTTTTCGCATTTGTTGGGTGTACCCGTTTTTATTCCTCTCAGGGGAATTTTACCCTTTCGTACCAAGATAGGCTTAGGCGAAATTTGTTCTCTGCGTTGTAGGCAAAATTAAAGTCTCTCGCGTTAATTCGTGCATTTCCCAGTGCTCAAAAGGTAATTATTAATAGTGTCGTTTACATACCGAGTCAATTTGCGTCGACAATCCTGTTTTGTTTTATTTTTAAGTTTAGTTCGAATTCTCGACATCATGTCTTTATCGACCAGTTTAAATTGCAAGGCAAATCCCTTGTTTTATCCGGAAAGTACCTTGAGTCCTATATTCAGGAATAAGAGACAGCCAGGAGAGCGCAATGAAGAGACAGGGAAGAATGAGAGATAGAGAGAAAAGAAAGAGAAAGCATCCGACAACATGAACTGGAAATGAGTAGAGCGAGGATCGAAACGCTCTCTGTGGAATGACGTCCCACAAACTGCCTTCGTGAAGCTACCAGTTTACAAGGATGGAGAAGATTTCTGTTCATATTTAATGGAATTTATAAAGGTTTTTGAGCTAAACAAATGAAACATTGAAATGGACGACGCCACTAAAATCCTGCATTTGTTAAGCTCTCACGTCGGAAATATTTCTATATCCTTTCCATCGGAGGCAACAATCGACTATTCGACGTTGAAATCGGAATTGTTGGCCACGTATAACATGACGCCCGATTTCTACTGAGTTAATTTTCGTTACTCCCGTATAGAGCTTGACCAAACTTTTTAACAATGTGGGTATACGCTTCTAAGCTATTTCAACTTTTGGCTCGATTCTTCGAAAGTTCCCCACGAGTATGAAGAGTCAGTTGACTTCATTCAGAAGGAATAGCTTATGGCTTCGCTTTCTTCTGAGATTCGATCTTTTGTGAAAAAACGGAGGTGCTTCCCCTTAAAGGAATACATTGAAGAAGCCGATGTATTCATCCCGATCCACAATTGCTACCCTAAGAAATAAAGAAAGACTGAACCAATGTTTGCCAAAGGTAAAAGTAGCAAAATAAAATTTACACCCCGTGACCCTCAAACATCGAAGAAGCCGATGTTTTCATCCCGATCTACAATTGCTACCCTAAGAAATAAATAAAGGCTGAACCAATGTCTGCCAAAGGTAAAAGTGGCAAAATAAAATTTACACTTCGTGACCCTCAAACTTTTCTTCGTTTTAACCCCATAACATCAAGTTATTCTCATCGAATCCCCTTAGTCATACTTCCCCAGGAGGCCCATCGTTTGTTTCTCCTGCAGTGTTGAAGGATATTGGAAGACCAACTGCCCTCAGAACTGGGCATTTCGTGCTCGTTTTCTCAATCAAGTGCACCGACTTTGTGCTCCCCCTGCGCCACCACCGTCGCAATTTGAACCGCTTTCCACTCCTTCTGCTTCTCCTGCCGCTGGCCATCAGGTTAACTTCTTGTTCGAGAAGAGCTGCCCTGGAAGCTTAAAGTTAGAGACCGGATAACTAAACGACTGCGGGATCTCCACCCTTGTTCAGGATACAGGGTGAACGTGTATTGTGGTGTCGGACGAGCTACCTTCCTCAATCGCTCCAAACCATGAAAAGTTTGAAGTAGTACATGAGTACCTGGGGCGTGAAAATCGATTTACCATCGTGAAATGCTTTATTGAATTCAAAAATTATAAGTGCTGGGTTGAAGTAGTAGCGGCCTCAATAAACTTCTGCACTGTTCTGGTCCAACAGTACCCACGGGTTACATCCATCCCTGTGGTTCAACCCATCTTCACGCGTTCCCATACGAAAATGGAAGCAGAGGCACCCATTCCCCTTGAAACACGCATCATCTCCGAGTTCAGGGGCGTCCTGAATGATAAATTTGCTAAAAAGCAAAAGGACTGCGATTCATTCCACCCCCTCTGCACCAAAGCTCATAATAAGGTTCAGGATTCCACTCGCGGTTATAATGTCGTTTCCTACGTCGTCAAGAACGACCTCTTGTACCGCGCTCTCTTAGAAAGCAATAGTTCCGAGGAACATGTATTATGCATTCTCCGTTCGCAGGTTTCACTCCTATTAAAGACTGCCTATTATAGTCTTTTATCATCCCTATTCAGCCTACTAAAACGGCTCATAGAACTTTTTAAATATTTTTATTGGCTCAGTGCAGCAGATGATAACATTACTTATTACCGTTCAAAGTCAGCCGCAAAAGGATGCGTCAGACCCATGCCGAGGAAGAAGGGATCTATTATATCTTAACCCTTTGCCCGTGTAAAAATCAACCTGATTGGCCCAATATACCCCTTGTTCATTCAAGGGCACAGTTTCATGCTTACCCTCGTTGATTTCGCAACCCGTTTCTCTGAAGCAGCACCCTTAGAGAAGATCGATAGTTTCAACGGTGCCGAAGCACTCATTGCTATCTTCTCCCAAGTTGGAGTACGCAAAGAGGTATTATCCTATCGAGGACGCCAATTTACCTCTGAATTAATGGAGTGAGTCGGCAAGCTCCGAATGGTAAAACCTCTTTTAAACACCCGCTTTTACCCCACCGCAAATGGAATGTGCGAACGGTTTGACACTTCATTGAACTCCATAATGAATTAGTTTTCCGCAAACCACCTCCGAAGGTGGTAAAGATATGTTCTGGCAGCTTTGTTGCCTACCGTGTAATCCCGCATCGCACATTAGGATTTGCCCCTTTAAAATTTCTGTATGGTTTGGACGTCCGAGGCCCACTGAGCACTTTAAAGAACGGTTTTTGAACCAAGAACTGGACCGGGAAAACCAATCTTCCTACCCACAGCTATTAGAACTTAGGCAGAGGTTAGTAAATTGTGCTGAAATCGCTGTTCAGAACGCAGACACGAACGTAGACCAATACAAAACATATTTTAATCGATGTCCAAGAATCGTCGATCCATTGAGGAAGTTTTACTATTACTGCCATTTGAGAATAATAAACTCGTATTTCAAAGGAAGGGCCCCTTTCTCGTCATAAAAATTAGCGGCCTCGTTGACTCTTTCATTCGAACTCCGTCTGGAGACAAGCTCTGCCACGTAAACCTGCTCAAGAGGTACCACCGCCGAGCTTGCATCAATAATATAGTGACCATTGATGAGGAGTCGGCCATGGAAGCAGACTACCCCCTTGATCAGCTAAATGTTGTGCAATTGGCTTGCATAGAACAGGACAAGGAGTATCCATTGCCTACCGTGCCCAACTCCACCGATTCTCAATCATCCGACTTGGACGTTAACGCCAAGCTGCCTCATGATTTGAAGAATTAGCTGCAGCAGCTACTGAGTCAGTTTGGAGACTTACAGATTCTCGGCTGTGCCACTCAGTTTGAGCATGATATTATTTTAACGACCTTGGAGCCTATTTGTTTTAAGCCGTGCCCCCTGCCCATCCATTTAAAAGAGGTCTTCAACGTTGAAGGTACTAAATTGGTAAAGTTAAAGATAGTAGAACTGTACCAATCTAGTTGGTTTTCCCCAACTGTATTGGTAAAGAATTCAGACAGGTCATATAGGCTGGCGTCGATTTTTAGAAAATTCATTCGGTCACCTTGTTCGATTCTTTGCCTATTCCCCGATACCCAAAATCTCCATCTCTTTGAAGAGGGTAATTACATTACGGAATTGTTTTTATGTAACGATTATATAACAAATTCTTCTTAAAGAAGATATAAACAGATACACGGCTTTCTCCACAGATAAGGGCATAACACAATTCCGTCGTCTAACCTTTGGTTTGGTGACGGTTAGTATTAATTAGAACCGTATGGTGCGTAAAATATTAGACGGGTCGGCAAACGTGGCTTTTTATTTTGATAACATTTACGTGGCAACTCTGGACTATAAACATCACGTGATTGCGCTCCAGTCCATGCTGCGTCGTCTGCGCAAGCACAGACATAAAATCTGCTCTGGAAAGGACCATTTTACTTATAGTACGATTGACTACCTTGGCTTTCACATAGAGAGCAACCAATTGGCCGCCCAGGAGGACAAAATCTGCGCCATTGTGAAAATGCCCCGTCCGTTTAATTAGAAGCAGCTAAGATCCTTCATGGCATCTGATTCTTTCTGCCGCCACTTCGTTCCCAATTTCGCCTCGTTATCGGTCCCCTTGTGTGACTTACTGAAAAAAAGTCCCCAGAACATCTTGTCTGGTCCCTATTAGCTATCTCCCACTTGGATCGGCTAAAGGGAAAATTAGCTTCCGCCCTTTTTCTCCGGCTCTCCAATCCTAATATGCCATTCGGTATCAGAACCAATGCTAGTAACGAATTGTTAACTTGCGTCTTAAAGCAGTTTAGCGATGATAGCGATAATTACTACGTCACCTACGCTAGCCAGAAGGTTCTCCCACGCGATAAAAATTAGGCCGCCATCAGGAGAGAGGCTCTTACCATTATATGAGCCATCCAAAAATTTAGAATGTATTTATTAGGTAAAGGGTTCCTTGTAGAGACGAAAAAGCCCCTCGCATATTTGCGAATGTAAAATAATAACAATGGTGCCCTTATGCGCTGTAGTTTATACCTCCAAGAATATCAATTTAAAATTATATATTAAAAAGGGTCCGAGAATTCTGTTGCAGATAGCCTGAGTAGGAACCCACTAGAGCCTACCCAAGCTAATCTAAAATAAAATTTGTGCTTCTAAATTTTATGTTTGATTTTGTTGCTTATGTGCAAAATATTGTATATATGCGACAATAAATTTCTCTGTTCAGAAATTAAGAACGATTCGGTAACCCTTTGTATCGTTCGGATCCAACAATTTACTGAATTTTTTTATTTTTATCTTTTGTGAATTTTATTTTTGTGTAGCTCAATGTCTTTATTGACCTGAGGTGATCGACCCCCGTTTGAAACAACGTTAGTCCTTGTAGCCGATGTGTTCTTTTTCTGTGTCGAATTCACTTACTCTTTGTGTTCTAGGATACTCTTTGTACGGAAATATGCTTGAGTGACTAAAGCTCGACTCGAACAATGTGAGGTATCTCCCCAATGTCTCTCCCCCCTGACGTCGGGAAAATTTAAGACTTTTGATACCTATCCAGCGATGGACAGATGTCACTTTTAAAAAATATTAACATCTTGGGAATAGAGGATTTGGTGAGAATAAAGGTTTCATGCCGCAATATAACCCTTCGAAACCACGAGGTCAGGCAACGCCCAGCGATAGCCGTGGTAACTGTCCAAATATCCGACTGCTTTGAGCGATAAGAGAGGGATTAGAATATGAAATTCGCGCTTCTGTCGCCTTCTAGGGCGTTATCAATAAACTCCCCAGGGGTTACCTTCCATCCCTCAGCTCCGTGTTTAACCAAGAAGAGCTCCCCTCATTGGCCTGAGGCAGTAACGGTTCCGTCTGTTCTCTATATATTGTTTATCCAAATTGTCAATCGACAGTATAGGCCTGCCACTCTCAACGAGATACTTCATTCTTGATCGCGCTCCGTTTCTCTACTAGCCCAAATGCAATAATTATACCGAAGGATCTGAGCCCCAGTCAATTGGCCCATCCTTGGTTTCAGGACATTTCGTTTGGCACGAATACTCTCTCCAGTTAATCTTACTACTAGAGGTTAAACTTCCTGAGGTGAAATTAACTCGAATAACTAACGGTTCCCCGTTTAATATCTTAAAGCCTCAAATCCACGCCAGGCTGAGACGAATCCTCTGTGCCTATTCCGGTCAGTCATCGCTGTGTGTTTGCACAGAGGCTGGTTTGCCTTTCATCCCCTTCGCCATAGAGCTTGTTCTGAGTAGCGCTGATACGTTCGGTCCTTGGATACAAATAGTATCTATTGCTATTATTTCATTTAATCTATTTATTTGGTATAATTGTACATATATATAAGTTTTTGTTTTTTTTATCCCAAGGTAAAAACGTATACGGAAACTTAATAGATTTTATTAAATTTAGAAAACCAGCATCGCCTAATCAAACACAGAATATGAACTTTCAAAAGTACTTACCCATGAAAAAGAACTCACGTCTTTCGCACAAAACGAGCCAAAGCTTCCATATAGATATTTACATATAGTTAGACAATTAGAGAGTGAATCGGGAGTCTTCAGGGATGAGATGGTTTACCTTATTGACGGTTCGTCTACGTGTAAATGATAGAAATTAACGTTTTTTAATGTTTATGCAGTCAAATATGAAAATTTTGAACCTAAGACACAAGATAGAAAACATTTTATTATAGAGATTATCAAAAATTGAGGTAACCGAAAATGGATTTAGTTTTTGTGTTCTCTAAGAAAGTGAAAATTTCGAACAACTGCTGGTCTAGATAAAACTTTTCACATAAACATTAATGTATTAGAAAGTGCAAATTTAAAATCCTTCATGCAATTTTCAAAAGTCTATTAGCGACGAAATAGTTCATAATGAGATAAAAATGGCAAATGTAACAGCCATTTGGAACAATTTATGGATCTCTCCGCCTTACTTAGGTTATTACTACGTTCTTCAAGGCCATTCAGTGGAGCATCTGGAGGTAAAAACTTAATAAATAAAAAAAGCAAGGCTTCCGACCCAGAGGCTAATGCCTAATTATTTTTCTTGACTTTTCATGAAATAATCAATCATTTGGCTTAGATAAAAATGGAGATGTAGTTTATTTTTATTTATTAAATACTTAAGACCTCGTTGCATGTAAGCCAATAAAAGTACAATCGAGGGCAGCAAACAAAAATTGATTTAAGACGTGCTGGAAAACCGTGGACGATAGTTGTGGCCAATGTAAATAGTTCATCATATGTGTCAGTCACAAGTGCCGTTGTTCAAGCACCTGTATTTGTAGCTATCGCCTCATTTTTAGCTCAGTTTGTTTGAATATCTGTAAGTTTAAAAAATCAGCGTTCTTATTTTTTGGTAATAGTGTGACCTACATGAATTATCTAGGATAACCTAATCCTCTTTTGTCGCATATTAAAGAGACGTGCATTCTATTTTTAGATTTTTTCTATATCATTATTTCAAACATTTTGTTTCGTTTTTGTACCAATAAAATGGGTAAAGGGTTTCTAACAAAATTGTTACAATATATTTGATCATATTCACTTAAAAAAACATCTTTCATTTTTCCCAAGCGAAAGAAACAACTTTACAAAATGATATATATATATATATATATATATATATATATATATATATATATATATTGTCGTAGAATGACTCCCGACGATACCATATATTACACTATTCGTTGAGGGAACTTCCTTAATTATCTTTAGAGTGCGTTTTACTGTCTGGCGGCCGGTATTATGTATCTTCAAAATGCTTAAGAAGTGGAACTGAGCTCAAGAATAATAATATTGCTATCATTAATAAAATAGAGTTTTATTAATAATAACTTTAAACAATACAAAAACGGAAAATATTGACAAACAGAATGGAAAGGGTCGTGGAGACTCGGGCTAATCCAAGGATTTAAGGGATCAAAAAAGGTAAAACAAATATAGAGTTAAAGAGATGGGATGGTTCGATAAACCATTTAAAGCACAGGATAGAATTGACAAATAAGGGATCAGTACTCAAAAGGTGACGCTTGGCTTACGTAACTTCATTAGGGTGCAGTGGAAGGTACTTGAAGGAATATTCGGTCCGCTGGCGAGTTCCAGCCGAAGGGGGGGGATAAAAGGATCCTGACGAGGCGTCTTGGAAAGAAGAACCGTTACTCGACGAACGGCTCGACGATTAATGGCTGTTCTACTTTGTTCTCTTCTGAACAAAGGGGGGATGAGAACCGTCTCTTGTCTACGGGCTCAAGAACAATGGCTGTTCTAATGTTGTTCTCCTTTGAACAACAGGGGGGGGATGAGAACCGTTTCTTGGCGAAGGGCTCAAAACGAACAATGGCTGTTCTAATGTTGTTCTCCCTTGAACAACAGGGGGGGGGGAGAGAACCGTTTCTTGGCGAAGGGCTCAAAACGAACAATGGCTGTTCTAATGTTGTTCTTTCTTGAACAACAGGGGGGGATGAGAACCGTTTCTTGGCGAAGGGCTCAAAACGAACAATGGCTGTTCTAATGTTGTTCTCCTTGAACAACAGGGGGGGGGATGCCTTGGGGACTTGGCGTCACTAGAGGCTCGAACCTTTGGCACTCAAGGAATATTGTCCTCCTTCTGGACAAGTGATGGTGAATCTCGAGTTCGAGGTCCCTTGGCGCACAAAGGGAGAGAGGGTCGTGGTGATGTTTCGCGACGAAAATCTGGATCTCCAATCTGATCTTAGTGGTAAAGTTTCCATATAAATAGCCAGGACATCCTTGGCGTGGGGGAGAATGGAGTGAAAGCTTGGAGGGAACGCACAGCTGGGCCAGAGAAAAATGCCTTATCTGTCCATAAGCCTAACTCGATCTGGCGAGGTCGGCGTATGGGGGCGAACGGGGGGACGATAACCTCCTTGTTTAAACATTGGCGTCCGGTAGCTGTTCATAAGACTCCAAGCCTCGAATCGAAGATGCACGTGGGCCTCCTCGAGGTTTTAACTAATATGGGATAGGAGTTGAATTTAACACAGATTCAACTCGTTCTATCACATATATATATATATATATATATATATATATATATATATATATATATATATATATATATATATTTATAGATATATGTATGTTATTATACTTGATCTTAAAGAAGTAAAAAGGTACATTCCTATCTACTCTTGTGTCTCTATAACCTCACTTTAGTGTAGAAGTTTTTAAACTGAAATTGGCCTATATAAGCTAAATCTTGCAGTTATATTTTCTATTTGATGATCCTAAAAAAATGAAGATAATTTTCTCTTTATATCTCAACCTATTAATTAATTTTCATATTTAAAAGAGTCCCCTATTCTTTCTCTTATGTATTTTTCTAATTTATATTTGAAAATTAAATTGAATATTGATTTGAGTTTAAAATAAACATAAATAAGAAATTAATATTTGAACATGGAAAGGAAATTGGCTTGGTGAAGGATAATATAGGAAGTCATGACCGCTAAATGTGTTGTCAAATTGGAATTATTATGAATCATTCCAGGACGATTTCACAAAATAAAAACTAGCTAATCTACGTAATAGTACAACATCTCCATTACGTTCTGCGAATGTAACAAGGTACCATTTATTTGTTAAAAACCTTCCTCACTAGAAAGAACAAGGAACTACACACGGTTTTTAGTAAAAGTCTTTGCCATTAATCCTTTTTTCATTAAAATGGTGACATGGTCACTGTTAATAATTATAGCTTCTGTGTTTCTACCTTTTGATTTCATAGAATTTTCATTCGATAAGGATAAAAGGGTCTTCATGATATTAAAATATACAACTTATCAAAAACATGGATTTTTTGTGAAGTAAATTAACACCTAGCAGTGTCGGACTGAGAATAATAGCCATAGCATTAAATTAAATCGATGGTCAAGAGCAATCTACAGTAGGGCGTAGTGTCGCAACCAATTTTAAGGAACATTTCTGGTTTTGTAGAGCAGACCATCCAAAATTTAGAGGCCAAATTGTGCTGCCAAATTAAATTTTCCATAGTGTGCGGCTGGCTGTATTCAATTACTATAGTTCTCGCCTTTGAAGCATAAAATGGGTAATTTTCGTACAAAAATAAAATTTCCATTTTAATTCCTTATGTGTCTAAGGTTTAGTAAACTTTAGATTGAGGAATTCCTTGTTTGTAAACTACTCAGAAGGTACCTTAAATTAATAGATGTATGATGAATATACGAGATATTTCTTGAGTATTTACTCTGGAGACATATTACTTGACCTTTTAGAATGTGTTTTCTAGATTCACTCATCACATGCATCAATTCTGTTTTGAACTGAAGAGTTTTCTATTATTCATTTTCACGGCTAAGATGAGTAAAAGAACTAGGACATCATCAAGTCAAAGCTGTTTTGCTCCCCACACCAGAACTTTGTCGTTATGAGCTGCCAACAAAACAACGGGTTATACGATATATTCAGTATATAAACGACAATAAATACATGAAGAACAACGAAGATCAGCAGATCAAGAATGTTGAAAACCAAATTGCTAGGATTGTTGGAAGAAGCGTCTGTGGTATCAAAACAAGGAATGATTGCCACTAAGAGTAAGAAGTTTATCTCATCATTGGGTCATCTTTTTATATATTTCAGGATGTCAGTCTGCTGATCACTTGGATACCTTGTGTGAAAAGAATATTAAAGTGCCACGTCTAGAACAGAAATTTCTTATTGACCAAAGAACTGGGCGTCACAAGAAAAATGTAGGGATGTATGTAAAAACAAGTCAAATTATTAAAAAAACGAAAATACGAGAAGATCGAATTCAGGAAAGAAGAGAAGAAAAAGAGTCACAAAAAAATAAGAGGGAAAAGAAAACTTCAATTTTAGACGAAGTCTCGAAAGAAGAAAGCTCATCTTCTGACATTTATGATGATGAATAGAAGAAAGTCTTTGCGACAACGAGAAACAACATCATAAGAATTCCAAGAGGTGCTATGAGAGAAGATCGGTATCCTCTCTCAAAGAGAGCTAATGCTGCTTCTATAAGCAATGCAGCGCTATTCGACTATGGTAGTATATCTCCAGTAGACCGCTCACATGTGCTCGATCATCACAAAGGCTGTAGGACACGACAGAAGTTAAGGAAAAATTTCCGCGCAGCTGAATGTTTTGGAAATAAGAAAATAATTGCTTTGTTTTTGATGGGAGGTGAGACACAACAATAACTGAAAAGAAAAAAGCAAACAAATTCTATGGAGAAAAAGCTATTCAATATCAGTCTATGGTTGTAAGAGAACCTAGTACAGTCTATTGAGATCATCTAACTCTTGATCAAGGAACAGGGGCAGGTATTGGAGACGGACTGATGAAATGGTTTGTTAAAATGGGAGCTGACAGCAGGGCAACTAATACTAGCTACAAAGATGGAGCCATAGGAGAGTTGGAATGTCAATTACATCGTCCTTTACAGTGGATCATCTGCAGCATGAATCTAATTGTGCTTACTTTGAGGCAACTGTGCAGAAAATATATTAGAAAACACATATGGAACTAAATGGAAAGGACCGCTTGAAAAATCCCTAACCATCTGTGAAACTCTACCAGGATCTCCAAATGACCTTTAATTTATTGCTAAAGGAGCTCTTCTTTCAGATGGCGATGTGAATTAGCTTAGTCTGGAACAGGCTTAGCTATAAAAAATTATTAGTGCTATTAGTAGTGGTGTATTTGACGATGATCTCCTACATTCGAAACTAGGGCCAATATCTCCTGCAAGGTGGCTCACCACAACAGCGGAATATGTAGACTTTATATGTCAACCTAAAAACCGCATAATGACTTGTATGTTCTTAAAGATTTTGTCGTGTGTTATTATGGGCCCATCTGGTTTCACGGCAAATTCTCTCCGAAATTTACGGATGGATCTGAACATCTCCCGAAACAGATCAATCTTCTGCAATAACTTCTTCCTACCTGGTAATGCTGCCATTACATTTGTCAGAAGAACAGGAAATTAGCTATTGACAGAATCAAGAAGATCCGAGTTACTGAGTATGAAGAAGAGATACGTGATTTTAGCCGAGCAAAAGTATATAAGACTGCTAAGAACCTCACAGATCTACTTAGCCCTGAAGTGATTGCAGGTTTGAGGCACTACTTACAATGCATCTATCTAATGCAGACCTGCAAAATATTGTCGATGACCCACTCTCTATTGACAGTCCATGCAATTCTTAAGGTTTGGAGAGGTCTGTGTGAATTGGCATGAAGCTTCTGGCAAAGTATATAGAAAAAAAGCAAGCAAAAGCTACATTCGGGTGGTACTAAAATACCGTAATTTCATGACTACGTTTGCGAAATTATATAATTTTTATGTATCAGTTGACAAAAAGGCCGGAACAATTAGAAAATAAAAGTTGAAATCTTCACTTTTATGTCAACTTTAATGTATTAGAAGCAACTAGAACAAAAAAACAACAAGTCTGATAGTGTATATCTTTCTGGCTCGAAAACTTTTAAAAAATTAAATTTTGAACTTAAAAAAGGGTGATTTTCCCAATATTTCCCAAAAACCTTTTTCCACCTTTGAAATATGTGTATTCAAGTGTACAAAATATGTAATGTGCATGTTGATTTTCTGAAATTGGCAAGAAGAAGAAGGAGGGTAATATACTAAATGGGGGAAGCTGTATTTTATGATGCTGAAAGGACAACTATAAATACGGCTTAAAGATAACTATGCAATATCACGCTAAGAAGAAGTATATTGTTGTAGAATATGGTGTAATTTTGTGATTATGAATAAAATAATGTAGTCAGTAATGAGTCAATGTTTATATATTATTATTTAATGGAAATTTGACACCTTATTTAGTCAAAAAAATTTCAAAGACAACTCGCTCGTAAAATTATATGGAAGTGCTACGTAGGTAAAGTGTGTGGTAATTAGTTTTTCAGGATCTGTTGAATAATTATCGATCAAAATACATATGATCGATTTGCCTCCATTAAATCCTATTTCGAATGAAACATTTTAAGTTTATGAATCACATATTTTGTAAAAACACGAACTAAATCTTCACCCATTATAACCCTATCAAAACTAAGTAGTCTCTTTGTAACAGTTATGTGAACGTTGCTTATCAATATAAAATTTAATGAGCTACCCCTAGTATCTTAGAGCTCCTTTAATTTTAATCTACCTCAGTTTTCTCTTTTTTTTAGCTTTTAAGTATCTTTTTCGGTTCCTTTAAACTATGGCTGTGGCTGGGATAAGACATTGGCAAATTCTCTTTTAATGCCTCAGCACAAAATGTAATGACATTTTTGTATAGACGAATGCTCTGTGAACCATTTGATTTTAAGCTTTTCTATTGAAGTCTTGTGAGATTATTAATTCTTTAAATACACTGTAGAACAGTGAAAGAAAACCCAGAAATCAAAATAAACTTTCATACGGGTATTTTTTTAGTAAATCATTAATACCCATTTATACCACTCGTTGCGTTTTTGCAACACAAAACCTGCCGATACTGTTCAGGACATGCATAAAAACAAGCTCATGCGGCAACCTTAATATAATGATTAGTCACAAGCAGAGAGTCAGGTAAAGTGGGTTTGCTATGGTTCAGCTCTCTCCAATTGAAAGAAAAGCTTCAGCTTTATTTTGACAAGGCCACTTTTCTTTCGAATATCATGTCTTCATCATTTAAAAGGTACGTACCAATTATCTTTTGTTTTACCCTAATGAAGGCTATTTATGTGTATTTTTAATGATTTAGAAACATAGTAGTTCATTTCAAGACAGCTAAAGTTGGAATCAAATGAATGTTGCATTGACGCAACAACTAACACTATAGGGAACCACACTTGTTGCATTTATGCAACGATAGGAACTATATGTACGAATATAGGTTTTGTAAATGACATAAAAATAAGAATAATAAAGCATTTAAAAATATTATATCCTGCATAATATTAATATTATATATACTGTATATATATATACATATATATATATATATATATATATATATATATATATATATATATATATATATATATATATATATATTATATATGGCTGGCCAGAAAGTCCTGACTCACTTATGAAGTGGAAAGAAAAAAATTGGGAGTAACGGTAACATTAGGCTAGATTAAGTTTTACTCATTTGACTACAGATTACCAGCCTACATAAGCTAAATAGGTTCCTAAGTGAGTCAGGACTTTCTGGCCAGCCTTATATACGGTATATCAGTAATATTTATCAGCACCAGAATTCTTTTTTATTTTATTTTTTCACGACTACTTTCAACTAATTTTTTATTCATTTTCAGAAATTATAATCTAATTATATATTCTTTTTCATCCTATAGAACGATCACATTGGCTGATATATTAGACGATCTTAAAAAGTATTAAAATTCTGAAGGATTTGAAGAAGAAGAGAACGCTAATAGTATTACAAAGTAACAAGTAGACGTTTGCAATCTTTGTCTATCTCATCCTGATGATGGTTGTGAGACTGAAGAAGATAATGTTGAGATAAATAATCTACCTAGGTCTCATTTACTTGTTGATCCTTTTTTAGCAGAGACTGAACCTAATCTAAAAAATACCAATGAGCCAAACCAGGATCATGCCAAAAGTAAAAATTAATAAAATTCAGGCAATGGTATAAAAAAGATATACAAAAGCTCCCAGATACAATAATGTATCCTTACAAACCTAAATCACCTACGGAGCACTTGCGAAATATTTGAATTGTTCATGGATGTGCAAGTAATTGATTTGTTGACAAAAAAATCTGTATGGTTTGCCATAAATAAATTTCATCCCAGTTTTCAACAAAGCATTGATGAAATGAAGTCATTCTTAGGTATATTGATTGTTTCTGGATACTGTAACTGCTTCGTCATTGGTTTTACTGGGATCTTCAATCTGATACAATGAGTTAATTGTTTTATTTATGCGACAAGACCGCTTCGAAGAAATTATGAAGTACCTACATGCAGCAGACAATAATAACCTTGATCCAACAGACAAATACTCAAAAGTTGGCCCATTACTGAATATGATCATTGATCAATTTTTGCGGTTTGGGGCCACATTAGCAACAAAAGATAGCTCTAAAGATGAATAAATAATTTCATATTATGGACTCCATCTCACCAAACAGTTTCTTCGAGGGAAACCCATTCGGTGGGGGTACAAATGATAGGTTGCAGGCAGTCTCTTCGATTATGCCTACTTCATTGATTTATATCGAGGATGCAAAGTGAGTAATGCATCTCCAGACGAATATCGAAAGTTATTTGGTTTAGATAGAGAGGTTGTTTTGAAAATGCTAGACAAGTTGCATAATTACTATGATGGTAATAAATTTTCTCTTTATTTTTTACACTATTTTACGTTAATAAAATTGCAAGAAAAAATACAGCAAGAGAACATGGAGCTTCCAGAAGTATACGTTCAAAAAGGGTTGAAAATGTCCAGTTACACCTATGAAAACTTTTGAATAGAAAGATAACTGCAGTTTCGAATATGTCAGTGACCATGTTTCCAAAGTTTTGATCGCTACATGGAATGACAATGGTGTGGTAACGATTGCTTCTTATCAGCATAGCGTGTTACCAATTAAAACAGCTAAAAGGTTTTCACGGTCTCAGAAGAAAAAAATAGGTATTCCTATGTCTAAGCTAATTAAAAGCTATAAATCACACATGGATGGAGCTAATAAGTTTGATCAGAAAGTATATATATGCCTATCGTATAGGGACAAAAATTGGTATTTTTCTTCAAGTAGCTATATACTAAATTTATGTATAAACAATGCATGGTTATTTGCAAGGGAAGGGAAATATTCAAATGACCTGCTTTCATTCACAAGGACTGTTGTTCTAGCTATATTGAAGCGAAATAGAACTGCAGTAAAAAATCCTGAAAGAATAAAAATTATGTTGCAGGCTAGAACTTAGTCTTCTGAAACCAGGACTAATAATATTGGGAACAGTATTATAAAAGCCCATGTACAAAAACGATGCTGGTGTAAACGATGCAATAGCAAAACTTTCTTCTGTGTAAAATGTAAAGTCGGCCACAACCTAAATTGTTCAATGGCTTATCAACAAAAATAGATAAAGTTGTTGTCTATGAATAAGTATAATATAGGAAGGAATAAAGTAAATATTTTAGTTGTTCTATCCAGAAAGAAATGTATTTACATGAAGGAATAAAGTAAAGATTAAGTTTATCCAGAAAGGAACACATTGTTATGAAGATAAATAGTGATTTTTTTATTAATTGTTCTGTTCAAATAGGAGGAGATACATTAACATTTGTATCAAGGAATAAAATAGCTTTTTAGAATATTTTATTATACAATATTTATTTCAGTCCTAAAAGGGCGTTTAAACCTCACCGGTGCGACATGATAATATTATAAACGATAGGATGATTGAGAATTTGTAGCCTAGTATAGACGCAAAAAGTATACAGCACAGCAAAATAATAACTATAAATCATTACTCTTTGTATTTACACTGTCCTATGGATTCTCAATTGCTCTATCGCTTCCAATAGCATCGTGTCAAACATGCCTAGTATAAACGCCCCTTAATGGAAATATTGAGAGGTTTCACAAAAGTATTTATTAGAAATATGTCTGTAAACGCCTGAACCTACTCTTCTTTACGTTGCATTTTTTGCAACAAATAGTGTTATATGATTTTACTGGTTGCGTTGTTGAAACAAGGATTTTTTTAATATAACATGTTATCAAAACATAGGATCACCATATAATAGGTTTGATGACTGTTCTGCGCATATATTTCAACATTAAAAACACTCGTAACTCAAAGATGAACTTCAATTTTTTCCAGTATAAACGGGTTAATACACTATCCATCTTTTTCAGCAACCCTCCAGTTTATCGTAAATTACCCTCTTACATACGTTAAATACACTGTTGGTTCCGTACGTAATGATTGTTAACATGATTGGGCTGAAGCTGACAAATCTAAAAGTCATAAACGGATTTTGATATTTTGAATTTGTGTTCCTGAGGTATTTGTCACACTAATCTATCAAATATCTAAAAGTCTACACAATATTCTTTTAGTTATATGGGTCAAGTTCCGTGGTAACTCTTACTTAATGATTGATAATTTTTTAACTTTCTATAAATGCTTCCTATTTATACATTTTATTTATTATTTGTTGCTGTTAGTATTTATGTTATTTTTCACATACGACAGCGTTTTTTCTTTACAGGAGACAGAGCTAAAATTCCTTGAGAATGCCAAAATTCCACAGATTTTCTGTTATATATGTGATTAGTTACATTAAGACAATAAAAAAGACAATTGAAAAAACACGTAAAGAAATTCATGAGATGTAGTTTGGATGTGAAGTGGGTGACCAGGAAAACCGCTGGGCACCTCACATATGTTGTGTCAGGTGAACAAGTTCTGTTTCTGCCTCGGTGAATGTCAAAGGGCCTAGCCTTATGTTTGGCCTACCATTGTTCTGGAGGTAGCCAAAGGACCATTCAACGGATTGCTACTTCTGCTTAACAGATATTAAAGGTGGGTATTGAAGTGTTTATCTCCTTGTCTTTAATATATTTTCAAGAGATGTATCCATAAAAAAGATCAAAATTCCTAATATGTGGTACTTCAACGATTTCTACAAGGGATCACATTTATTAATATCCAATCTTAGTCTATTTTTATTTTAGTTCACTAAAAGTTGCCTGAGAAAAGTCCATAAATCTATCATCTTCAGTCTGCTATTTGCCCAGTTCGGCATTGAAGGGCTATTCCTCTACCACAGCCTCTCTTTGTACAACCAACCGAAAACACGAGCTACTCAGACGATTCAGAATCTTAAGATACGCCTTATGTGTTACAACTTGAATCTGAAAAGAAAGCGCACCTCTTTTTCCACAGAAATTCAATGATCTAGTTCCGGATCTAACACTTACTATGCAATGGAGTAAAGTCCTGGACTCATATCTGAAACAATAGAAACTGTTGAATGTATGAGGGGGCCTGCTTATAACTTTACTTGTTTATCTATATTATTCTTCATCTCGAGAGTTCTATATTCGAATCTATTTATTACTTCTTGCCTGAAGTTGCCCCTTCAAACATTGACTCCATTTATCTGACTCTGGGTATCTTGTTGGCGGAGATTCCTTAACCTTTAAGTTGGCTGGGGTAATTCTTGATCTTAGTAGCCATACCTTTCTTGATGCATCTTCCAATTAACGAGGTGATGATTTCTTCTTGATGCTTGATGAGATGAGTTCTCCTTGCTTCTTGATGATTTCTTTTATTCTTGATGAGTTAGATGAGTTCTTCTTAATTCTTGATGAGCTAGCCCTTTGAGAATTTCGTTTTCTTCGTGAATTTTCCTGGTAAAAATTGTGGACTACGGAGTTTTGATTGCGGGTCTTTGGATCCAAATGCCAGCACTCTAGCCATCACGCTACGGCCAGTTCATTGTAAGTTGGTAATTTAATGGGCTATTTATATTATTGCGTTGGAGGGAATTTTTCTCTCATACATCTTGGCACACATTCACAGGTCCCTTTCTAGAACGCGGAGCGAATTTGGGGATTAGGGAGAGACTAGTTTTGGATTTCTTAATCGAAGAGAGTAGTAGCTCTTCCTCTCTGGCCTCTGAGTCTGCGAGATGAGTTGAGTTAATTCAGTGGGATTTAGAAGAGCGAACGAAGTCTCTTAACCGATGAGTAATATGGCATCTTCATCCCGGATCTCCTGAAGTTCCCAGCAGCACCTTTTCGTAATCTCTAGTAGGAGAGCAGGTGCAGTTGTAACGAAGATCAGAAGATTACTTGGCGTTTTAAGGGGCACCAGTTATGGCGGGGGGACCTCTTTATTATAGCGTTTATTTATTTATTAATATCATTCTTCATCTTGAGATTTTCTATATTAGAATCTATTTATTTCTTCTTGACTGAAGATGCCCCTTAAAACATTGACTTCCATTTATCTTGACGCTTTGTATTCTTATTGGCTGAGATTCCTTCTTCTTTCTTCATCACGTCATGATTTCTTTTTAATTCTCGCACACGTGATGATTTCTTCTTGATTCTTGATGACGTGATGATTTCTCCTTGATTATTGATGACGTGATGATTTCTCCTTGATTCTTGATGACGTGATGATTTCTTGTTGATTTGATGAGATATCCCTTGAAGTCGTTTTTCTTCCGTTTTTCTTTCTTGAGGCGATCCATTTTATCTTGAGTCTTCTTCAGTGGTCCTTAAAGCGTTTTCCTTGTTTTCCGTTTTCTTCATGAATTTCTTCGTAAAAATTGTGGACTGAGGAGTTTCGATCGCGAGTCCGTTCTGAGTTGGTAATTTATTGGGCTATTTATATTATCGCGTTGGAAGCAATTTTTCTCTGATACATCTTCGCACCCCTACAGATGAACATACTCGAACAATAGTATTTAGGAAGTGTTCTGTAGATCTACAGCAATTATTCACGTTTGAAAACAACTTAACTTATTGTAATAATGTAAGTGGCCTATTCAATGGCCTTTAGCTGAGTGGCTTTTATTTATAGATACATCTTTTAACAGCATAAAAGCCGTTCAGTTGCACATTGAGAACACCATGCCTTCAGTTCAGTTGCTAACTCAGTCATTTTACGAGAGATATTTGAGAACATTGCTTGTATTCTAGACCGCATTAGTTACAAGGATCATAAGTTGCTAATTTGTGCGGAATTGAAATTATGTAATGGGCTACAAACTGCATACACCAAGTTTATATGCTTCCTTTGCAAGTGGGACAGTAGGGCCAGATCAGAACATTATGTACGCTCAAAACCGTCACCTCGGAAAAATATGACGCCTGAGTTGAGTTGCAGAATGTAATGCATGAACCACTAGTTAAGAATGAGAAAATCATTTAGCCACTACTGCATATAAAACTAGGCCTAATTAAGAAACTTTCCAAAGCAATGCAACCTAACAAGCCATGTTTCCAGTACCTCAAAGCGATTTTCCCCAAAGAAAGTGATACCAAAATTAAAGAAGGCATATTCCTATGCCTTCAGATTCGTCAACTTATAGTTGATGAGGAATTTGACAATGGATTAAACTGAGTTGCAGCGGCATTGCATGGATTTAGAGATGTTTGCAAGGGACTTCTGGAAAAGCATCAAAAGGCCCAGCGAGAGCGTTTAGTGGACAACCAACTCAGGTGCTACCTAAGATCTCGGATGCAATATGTCACTGAAAATACAGTTTCTTCATTCTCATATATCCTCTTCCCAGAGAATGCAAGAGATGTCAATGACGAACATGGAGAGAGGTTACATCAAAATAAAGCGTAAATGGAAGGCAGGGATAAGGGAAAATGGAGCCTTGCAATGAGGGCTGATTTCTGCTGGAATCTGAAGCGTCACAGATCTTAGACGCCTTAAAAACTAAGAGGTAAATATTTTAATTGTAAATTAATACATTATATGATGCTAACAAACATGCTGATTTATTATATATTCATGAATTGATTAAAATGGACACATTTAATATGACTTTAGAAGCAAATTAGAGTTATTGTATCATAGAAATCGGTATCAATTGCATAATTATTAAATGTGCAATTTACAAGATGTTAGGTAATGGGAAATTAATTTTATCAAACTCGAAATTTAGCATACTAAACATCCTAATAAATTATATAGTAGTTATTATAACTGCTCTTTAATGACTGTGAAGAAAAGGTTACATTAAGCATCCTAGAGGAGTATAGGTACATTAAAGCCCCCCTCCCTTATGAGGAGAAGCGTGGGAAAGGTAGCCGGCGAAAATGGTTACCATGTGTGATCTCCCCGACGCTGTGGGCAGTTGGGGCTAACATCTGTTTTAAGGCGACCACCTAAGGTCCTTAAACGACGCTCAAACGATCGAATTACCTACGAGACCCATAAACCCGTGTTTATGGAAAAAAAAGCGGTGCGAGTCACAAGGCACGCCAAGTAGCGGTGCGGTTGCGAGCCTATAATTTGCGAGCTGACTTGGGCACCCCTGTGCCACCTCAGGAATTCTCGCACTCCCCAGATGCTAACTCACCATTCGCCCCCTCCCCTTTTGCCTCTGTGGCCTGGTCACTTCCTTCTTTAGATGGGGCGGCAATCCGCCTCTAAATAAGCCCTGCAAAGAAAGAGAAGAGGATTATCAGAAGTCGATTCGCCAGAGAAGGATTAGTTCGTGAAGATCGATCCATCGGCCAGACAAGAAGATTATCAGAAGTCGATTCGCCAGAAGAAAGATTAGTTCGTGAAGATCGATCTTACAGCCAGACAAGAAGATTAGAAGTCGATACGCCAGGAGAAGAGGTAGTTCGTGAAGATCAATCCTTCAGCCATACTAGAATATTTCCGTGAGAAACTATAGCATCAGATTGAGAAAATCGTTTCCCCCTTTCAGGGCCGTATTAACCTAAATAGTCAAGTTTTATATCGGTGCCATACCGAAAAAGCCTTTTCATTCTGCAAAGAAGTCCGACTGAAGAAAAGCAAAGCCGCTCACACTCGAGTGATTCTCATATCTCAGGCACCGTAAGAGTGAGAGGAGAAGAACCCCGCCCCAACGAGCTCCCGTTCTTTAATTACGTTGAAGAATCAGCCCCCATCACAGGCGACAAGCAAGCCCTCCTCAACGAAGCAACACTTCAAAGTGAAAGATAAGTCCTCTAGCGACATCCGGCAATCCTAATACCTACCTGTAAGTTCAAAATAACATTTATATCTCTATTGCGATAGTAGAAGTTTAGTACGTCCCAAGTTTTAAAGGAGAGTAAAAACCATTGTTCATGTACCTAGGTCATATGTGTTTGTAGACGAGAGTACGTTATTTCATTGTTTAACGCTAATCAAATAGAGTCGCGATAAAAAAAATACTAAGCGGCAATTGTTATGTTTACGGGAAGCCTATTTTTTTTATTTTTTGTCATTGAAAGATCTTTGATGCCAAAGATAGAAATGTGTTAACTGTTGGTTTGTTATAGTTAAGTGTTTCGTTTAAAATACATGTTTATTTTGGTAGATTCTGGTGTTTCCTCTTATCCTTATGTGTTTAAAAATAGCCCTTCCTTAAGAACAAAACCACTGAATAGCACTCTTAGAACAAAGCCTACTTCATCATAGAAGTAACTCATCTTCCTTAAAGCATACCGCTACTAAAAGGGTGTCAAAGAGTAGAGGGATAAAAACCAAGGGTCATTCTACGACATATTATAAAAGTGGTGTCAGGTCTAGATGTTTTATATTAGAAAGAACCCAGCAGTGTCTATTTAAGGAAGAGCTAACACTAAAATGAACACCAAGGATAATAGAATATTTGACGAGTGGAAAATTGGTAAAGTTTTCGGTGGATACCATCTAAAGGTAATATTTAGGCCAAGTGGTAAGTTTCGGTGGTGGAGTAGGTCAGGCTTGATTAAAAACAAGGTAGATGACTGACATAAGCGCGATGGCATTGTTTGACCTTTATCGGAAGCAAGGTCAAAGCCTTCAACTGGAAGGAACCGAGCTGAATTGGTTTATTTAGGAGAAAGAGAGAAACGAAAGAGAAGAAAAAAGAGAGGAACGTAAAATGAAAATGGAAGCTGATGAAAGAAGAGAAAAGGTGAAAATGGAAGCTGATGAAAGAGAGAAGATAAGGGCCCACGAAAGAGCTCTTAGCAAAGACGAGTTAGAAATGCAGTCAGTGTTATCCAGAACAGGCGTTACCAGCGGCCAGCATGAAACTCCCGGAGTACAGGGACGATGATGATTTATGCTCATATCTCTCCGATTTTGAGAAAATATTTGAAGTCAATAATTGGGACCTGGAAAAAGATGGGGTGGCCAGACTGTTACCACTACTCAATCGTAGAATGAGAGAGATATTCGTATCTTTACCCTCAGAAGCGACTGTGGACTATTCTACTCTCAAAACCGAAATTCTATCAGCAACAAACCTTAACCCGGAAGAATATAGGAGGAAGTTCAGGCAGTCTCGTATAAGACCTGGACAAACATACAAACATTTTGGCTTTGAGCTTCGTCGAAGCCTACAGTTTCGGATGGAGTCAGAAGGGGTAGAGAACGAAGTCGCTGCGGTCGTCGACTTCATGCTAGGAGATTAGTTACTAAGCACACTACCCCAAGAAATCCGTGTATTCGTTAAGGACCGAAAAGCTTCTACCTTCAACGAGTGTCTGGACGAGGCTGACCTCCACGCGGTAAATCATCGGTTATATCCGAGGGAGTACAAGAAAGAGAAGGCACCCTTCCCAAAGAAAAATGTACCGCCACCCAGGCATTTGCAGAAGAAGCCCTTTAAGTTCTCAGTAGCAAAAGGAACTTATAAGCCAAATTTTGGAGGAACAAAAAATCCAAAAGAAGTTAGGATTCCACAAGGATCATACCCTAATACCGGCACGTCTCCCAGGAAGCCCGTCACTTGTTATTCCTCCGGGACAATAGGTCACCTGAGTTTCCAGTGCCCACAGAACTCCCGACTGAGGGAGACCTCGAGACAACAGGTGCAAAACCTGACTGCTGCGATCCCAGCAGGACAAGCTGATTCGTCCTACGTCGCGGTGCCAACATCCGAAAGCCCCAGCAACAGGTAAACTTTCTATTCAACAAAAGTTCGCCAGGCGGCCTACAATTTGAAGAGGGCACTGTTGATGTGTGCCGAGTATCCACTTTAGTCAGAGACACCGGATGTACGTGCATAGTGGTATCCGACAAGTTGCTGCCCCCAGTAAACCCTAACCATAAGAAATTCGCAATCGTCCACGACTTTTTAGGACGCGACAATCGATTCCCCGTCGTGAGATGGCATATACAATGCAGATATTTCAACGGTTGGACGGACGTGGTAGTAGCCCCGATTAAGTTCTGCGCAGTACTAATCGGACAAAAATCCCCTAATTCCCCAGCAAGAAGTGGCCAAACAAGTAGTCCCTCGGGCACAAGAAGCCCAGAGGAAAGAGCAACCTGCTAAGTTGACCCCGAGGATTACCCTCGAAGACAATGGGTTCAAATTGACTTACTTCGCCAGTGCTCAGAAGAAATGCCCCACTCTTAAACCTCTATGGGAGAAAGCTATTAAAAGTGAAATTCTCCATGTGAAAGGAAAGAAACCTATCCAGTATATCGTAGAAGACTCACTTCTCTACCGTACTATCAGCGAGGAGGATAAGGAGAACAAGAAAGCACTGTGTGTACCTCAAGAATACACGCACAGAATTTTAAATACCACGCATGATGGAATATTAGCCGGACACTTTGGGCACAACAAAACGGCGCAGCAGATATTCCGACACTTTTATTGGCCCCAGGCCGCCAGGGAAATTGTGGCCTTTTGCCGATCATGCGACGTGTGTCAGAAGGATCCCTCCAGAGGACGGGTACCTCCCGCTCCGTTACAAAAGGTGCCCGTTATAACCGACCATTATTTCGAGTGGCTATTGATTTGGTAGGCCTAATTCAACCCCCTTCAAGTGGAGGACACTCCTACATCCTCACCCGAGTGGATTGTGCCACCCGTTTCCCAGATGCCGTGGCCCGGCGGAAGATTGACACTATTTCCTGCGCGGAAGCATTAATTTCAATTTTTGCAGGAGTAGGCCTGCCTAAAGAAATCCTATTGGATAGACGGCGCCAATTCACCTCAGAATTGATGGAGTATTTTAATAAACTACTGTTAGTCAAGCCAATTTTTACGAGTCCATTTCATCCATCCGCTAACGGAATCTGCGAGAAATTAAACGGGACTCTCAAAAATATATTGAAGAAGTTGTGTCAAAACAACCCTACACAGTGGCACAAATACCTGCCTGTAGCCCTTTTCGCCTGCCGAGAAATACCTCATCGGACGTTGGGATTCTCGCCCTTTGAGCTATTATACGGGAGAAATGTGCGAGGTCCTATGAGAATTCTTAAGGAATTATTTTCTAACGCGAAGCTCGACCAAGAAATCAAATCGTCTTACGCCTACGTGATGGATATGCGCGAGCGCCTAGAATACTGCTCTGGCTTAGCTCGAGAGAATTCCGAGAAATATTTAGCCAAATACCGGGACTACTTCGATATGAAAGCAAAGGCTCAAAAATTAAAGGCAGGATATGAAGTCTTATTATTACTCCTGACCGAAAATAATAAGTTATGGGCCCAGTGGAAGGGACCGTTTGAAGTAATCGAGGCACGGGGTCCAGTCAATTACTTGATAGAAACCCCAACAATGCGAAGAACCTATCCCATAGCTTATGTCAGTAGGAAACTGTTGAGTAGAGAAAAAGCCTACGCTACTATCGAAATCGAAGCTTTGGCGATAATATGGTCCATAGGTAAATTCAAATATTATCTAATGGGGCGCGAGTTTAAGTTGGAATGCGACCATAAACCGTTGTCATACTTAAGTAAAAATAAGAGTAAGAATGGAAGAGTCCTGAGATGGAGTTTACTCTTGATGGAGTACCAGTACTCTATTCACTATTTAAAAGGGTCCAACAATTGTATGGCCGAATCGTTAAGTCGGAACCATGTCGACGATTAAGAAGCAGCCCAACTATTGTATTATAGCAAAGTTAAGTGTAAATTAGTAGAATTGTCAGTAAGTAGGGGCGAGTAACCCCCTAGTGGTATGTAAAAGATCCTAAGTTGGCACAGTAATATAGGAAGTAATGTAAGGTCAGGTGAAATGTTATCGAGGCATTCCCGAGTGAAAGAGAATTTATTGTATAATATAATGTTCCGTAAGTTAGCCATGTATATTATTGTAAGCGTCGGATTGGAACCCCCCCCCTCCCTTTATTTTCTTAAGGAGGGAGGTAAATGTGGAGAAATGGCTACATTAAGCATCCTGGAGGAGTATAGGTACATTAAAGCCCCCCTCCCTCATGAGGAGAAGCGTGGGAAAGGTAGCCGGCGAAAATGGTTACCATGTGTGATCTCCCCGCCGCTGTGGGCAATTAGAGCTAACATCTGTTTTAAGGCTACCACCTAAGGGCCTTAACCGATGCTCTAACGATCGAATTACCTACGAGACCCATAAACCCGTGGTTATGGAAAAAAAAGCGGTGCGAGTCCGAAGGCACGCCAAGTAGCGGTGCGGTTGCGAGCCTCTAATTTGCGAGCTGACTTGGGCACCCCAGTGCCACCTCAGGAATTCTCGCTCGCCCTAGATGCTAACTCACCATTCGCCCCCTCCTCCTTTGCCTCTGTGGCCTGGTCACTTCCCCCTTTAGATGGGGTGGCAATCCGCCTATAAATAAGCCCCGCAAAGAAAGAGAAGGAGATTATCAGAAGTCGATACGCCAGAGGAGGATTAGTTCGTGAAGATCGATCCATCAGACAGACAAGAAGATTATCAGAAGTCGATACGCCAGAGGAGGATTAGTTCGTGAAGATCGATCCTTCGGCCAGACAAGAAGATTATTAGAAGTCGATTCGCCAGAAGAAAGATTAGTTCGTGAAGATCGATCTTTCAGCCAGACAAGAAAATTAAAAGTCAATACGCTAGAAGAAGGGTTAGTTCGTGAAGATCGATCCTTCAGCCATATAAGACTATTTTCGTGAGAAACGATAGGATCAGATTGAGAAAATCGATCCCCCCTTTCAGGGCCGTATTAACCTAAATAGTCAAGCTTTATATCGGTGCCATACCGAAGAAGCCTTTTCAGTCTGCAAAGAAGTCCGACTGAAGAAAAGCAAAGCCGCTCACACTCGAGCGAATCTCACATCTCAAGCTCCGTAAGAGTAAGAGGAGAAGAACCCAGCCCCAACGAGCTCCCGTTCTTTAATTACGTTGAAGAATCAGCCCCCGTCACAGGCGACAAGCAATCCCTCCACGAAAATTCAACCAGTGGCTACAACACGTCAAAGCAAGAGATAAGTCCTCCAGCGACATCCGGCAATCCCTAATACCTACCTATAAGTTCAAAATAACATTTATATCTCTATTGCGATAGTAGAAGTTTAGTACGTTCCACGTTTTAAAGGAGAGTAGAAACCCTTGTTCTTGAACCTAGGTCATATGTGTTTGTTGACGAGAGTACGTTAATTTAATGTTTAACGCTAATCAAATAGAGTCGTGATAAAAAAAATACTAATCGGCAATTGGTATGTTTACGGGAAGCCTATTTGTTTATTTTTTGTCATTGAAAGATCTTTGATGCCAAAGATAGAAATGTGTTAACTTTTGGTTTGTAATAGTTAATGTTTCGTTTAAAATACATGTTTATTTTGGTAGATTCTGGTGTTTCCTCTTATCCTTATGTGTTTAAAATAGCTCTTCCTTAAGAACAAAACCACTGAATAGCACTCTTAGAACAAAGCCTACTTCATCATAGAAGTAACTCATCTTCCTTAAAGTATACCACTACTAAAAGGGTGTCAAAGAGTAGAGGGATCAAAACCAAGGGTCATTCTACGACAATGACGTTAATTAGAGTATGCTCTATTTATCTCATATTTTTGCTGATAAAGCTTTGGTAGGCATTGGATCCAATATCCTATGCTATTACAAAATATTGACAGTACTCGAAGCGTTTTTTTTGTTTGAGAGAGAGGAGTCTTTCGCGTTCTGCTATTTAAAACCTACCTCCTATTTTCCCCTATCAAGCCCAAAGCAAACCATTTTGTTTTCTACGTCAAATAGATGAAGCGTCTTAGAATCCTATCGAGTTTGGACACATCTTCCATAAGAATTCTCCACCCACCAACCTAATAAACGCGTATCATGCACATAATTTTACAGAATTTCATTAAAGTGCTCCTAGGTCGTCCCTTTAATTCTTAATCTCTCATTGACTTAATCAACCGAACTTTTATGTGGTTTTCTCTCTCTTTGTTTATTTTCACACTCCCTTACGTATATTCTTTTGAGAATACATACCTTTATTAAATCAAAACCCTCTTAGTAAAATCCTTGTTCACATCCTTCTTCAAAATATCCAAAACTCACCCGATCCGTGCAAATATCTATTCTTCTCACACCAAACATTGTTCTCAAACTGGTTATTGTTACTGCACGCCTCCTAGTTCTTTGCTTATTCTAATTTACAATTGTAGCACACACATATCAAGATTGGAACCTCATAGTCTCAGGAAGCTTCCTAGGACATCGCCCTTTTTAAAACTTAACTTAACCTAACGCTCTACTTACCCCAGAGAGCCGACATATTTTCCATTCAAATAATTTTGATCGTATTTATGGTTCAGTTTCCCATGATCTGGAACCTTCTAGATACTTATAACACCGCGCTTCTTCTAAGGTAATACAACGGGATATAATTTATAAACCCAGTCCCATCTGGACACCAATTCAATGATATTAGTCTTACCTTTAATAGAAATTAAATAAACTAAATTAAATATTAATTATTTAATTGTCTTGAAAATTTTTAAAACTAAAATTATTTACTTGCTCATAAAATGCAACTGATTTCCTTAGAAAAATTAAAACTAAACATTTTTATTTGTACAATAAAATACATGCTTTACTAAAAGTCCGAAAAGGGACAATAAATTGTTAATTAACCAAGAAAGTTGAGATTATAGAGGTAAACACTTTCGCTACGAATGAGACAACTTAAAAGCTTTCTAAATAAAAGGAAAATTGGATTTTTCTTGTATATTATTGAGAAAAATCAATTCATTAAATATAATAGGTGAATAGATGAATATTTATTTCCTTTCATAATATCATGAGACTATAATCCTTGAAAGATGTTTTAAAATCAACTAAAGTGATGATGGCATTCTAATCTCAAATTTAGTTCCTATAATTATCCATAAAAGTTATTTTACCTTTAATATTGGCAATTTAGATAGGGAAAATTACTAGTCAATCAACCAAAATCTATTAGAGCTTTCAATAAAGAAGACGTTACCAAAAAGTATCAATAACGATTATCGGAAGAAGCAAGAGCTTAAAGTTTAATTTAAACTTTTAAATAGTTTAAAAGTGTCTTCTTTTAATGTTGCCTTACTACATAGTGAAAACTTTCAGAAAAGGACAGAGAGCAGGATTCTCATATTTCTTTTTGAACGGCATTCAAATCGAGTCTCTTTGCTCTTAGCACAGCTTATTGCCAAAAAACAAACACTATTTTCAATATCCCGCTTAGGAAATGAAGCAAAGATCTAGAAATTGAGCCTTGCTGTTCTTGAAAGTTTCGAGAATGAAAATGAGAAAATCATGTGTTGAATGATGTTTTAAATTAAGAGATATATATATATATATATATATATATATATATATATATATATATATATATATATATGGTTGAGAATGGATTCTCACCTATACGTCGAGTCTTTCATGCAATATATATATATATATATATATATATATATATATATATATATATATATATATATATATATAGCATAGAAATGATAAAGCTACAAATACCGTTAAAATGTATATTTTCAAATAAACCATTAAAAACAAATATAAATTGATATAGAATATTAGAAAGTATGGTAAGAAATATTGAGATATGGACAATAAAATGTTTTGTAAATATATCGAGTTGAGGCATAAGTTCTTGCAGTTTTATCAAATTTATTCATTAACATCAACAATTTGAGAAAAACGTCGTTTTTAATTAATAAAAATATGCAATCTAATCAATAATGTATTCTCCGTTGTTATTTACGACTTCTTCCCAACGTTCAACTAGTTTTTCGATGCTTCTGCAATAAAAATCTCTAGATTTTGACTCAGAGGAATTTTTCTAATCAGGTTCTTAATTCCACATCAGTATTAAACGAAACGCCTCGCAAATTGTTGGAGAGCGATCGGAACAGATGGAAATCCTATGGAGCGAAGTCTGGCGAATATGGAGGATGCAGCAGGATTTCCCAATTAAGCATTTGTATGGCGTATTTTGTCATATTGGTAATGTGAGGACGAGAATTGTCGTGTTGCAGAAGAACTCTATAACGTCGATGAGGTCGCTTTTCACGAATAGCTTCAAGGAGTCGATACATTTGGTGAACGGTGAGTTGTGCATTGACTGACTCGTTGTTCGCAAGGAGCTCATAAATAATGATGCCTTTACAATCTTACCACACACACAGCATCGTCTTGCGTGGATGAAGTCCTTGCTTTAATCGCGGAAGTGTTCTTGTTTATTGGAGCTAAACCATTGTTTTCGATGGTTCATGTTGACCTAAACACACCACATTTCGTCTTAAGTGATGATGCGGCGAAGAAATCTGTCCTTATATCCATGAGTAGCCTTGTGACGAGCAAGCAAACCTGCAGCAATCATGGAGCGTTGAAGTTTGTTGCTTTCCCTCAAAGCGTGCGGAACCCATGCCCCGAGTTTTTGAACTTTCTCCATTGAATGCAGGTGATTCATTAAAGTTTTCTGGTCATACGTCAATTGTACAGCCAATTTTCTCGTCGATTGACGATGATTTTCATGAAGAATGTCGTTCAATCGATCTTCATCCAACTTAATGGGGTGACCAGAACGTTCTTCCTCATTAAGTTTGAAATGACCGTTTTTGAAACGTAAAAACCATCATTGAGCTGTCCTTTCTGATAAAGCCATTTCTATGTACACAACACAAATATCGTTTACGAGCTTTGGCTGTGTTTGCATTGTTCCCGTCTCGATTGAAAATGAATAACAACAAGTGTCAAAAATTGGGCTTTCTTTAACTAAGCATTCCATTTTAAGTGTACAGAACAAAGTTTAAATTAACGCAACTTTTAAATAAACTGCAATGCTTTATTACTCAACTTCAAGACGTAGCCTAAGCAAAAGACTAATAGTCTACGCTGTTAAGAGACGTAGCCTAATCTTTGCAAATTTTGCTCTCATTATTTATTATTGTTTCTTAATATGTGCACAAATCACGCCAACAAAACAAATCACCACAACATTAATAAAAACGCAAGAACTTATTCCTCAACCTAATAAAACTGTTGTCACTGCTTATATGTTCAGTTGACTCCTTCGGAAAATTTTTCTGAAAATGTCTCATATATATATATATGTGTATATTCTATAGGTTTGCTTCTAAGAAGGCTTATTTTCAGGTTGAGGATAAATCCAAATATGAGACATGTAAATTTGCTCATTTAATTAAATACAACGTTTCAGTTACCTTGCTCATCTTCTAGTCTATAAAATTGATTTAGAACAAGTTTAAAATTGCAAAAATTATAATTCACACAAGGATTAGCAATAAATTATTTAGTTAATTGAAATTTTCACAAATAGTTTACAAACTATTGAACCTTTGGATATGGATCAATTATGGGTACTTTAAATATAAATAAATAAACACTAGTTGATTCAATTATTGGTTGACGCAGATATTAGTGACTTAATGAAGCAGAAATAGTAATATATTATTTAATAAATTGAAACTGTGACAAATTATTTTAAAACTGTTGAGACTAAATATAGATGCCTTAAATATTGATAAATATAAAATACTAATTGGGGTATTTGATTGGTATACCAAAATATTAGTCACCTTTAGTTGACGGCAAAAACGGAGAGACTAAGGAAAGATTATAGAAGGAACCGATTAAAGATTGGTAAGTTGTGAACAATTTTGAGTGATTTATGAAATGAGAAAGGAAAAAACAGTTGAATCAGAATTTAAACTGGGATTTAGTTTTTTTATAAATAATGATTCGACAATGCGGAGGGAAGTAGAATACTTTGCAGGTCATATAATTTGAAAGTTTTTGTGGGATATTTCTGTATTACATTTAATTGAATGATTTCGAATGGGAGAAGTTTCCTTTGTGGTCAATGTGGAGCCAGTGCGAGAGCTAATACCAAGATGAGAACAGACCCTAGCCTCAAGTGAGTGAACAGTGCTGCCAATGTAAGTCCCCTGGAGTCACCTGGGGCAAATGAATTTATAGACGAATGAACAGCTCATTTCAGGAGAGAGCCTGTCTTTAGTTCTGAAAAATTGTCCAATATGAAAGTTGTTAAGGAAAACTCTTTTGATGTTGGTATGTGTGTAAAATCTTTTCAAAAGCTTATTAAGTTTTCGGCGTAATGGTAGGTTAAGTGGGCCAATATCAGGAAGAAGAAAATAGGGGACATCATTCGGGACAGAGGAAATTGGTTGTGGTGGATGGTATATTTTATCAAAAAATTGCCGGATACATTTTTGTACAAGTAAGGGCTGGAAACCATTCTTTTGCAAATAACCCATTAGAAAACTGAATTCTGAATGAACAAGAAAATAATTAAATGAAAGCTGAAAACCATGGTGAAGGAGGGTTTGGATGTTGTTGATCTTATATGAAATATCACAAAAACTATAAAAGTTTATGTCGAGACTAGAAAAGGAGGATTTACGGTAGAAGGAATTGGTGAAGTTGGGCGAGGAGCGGGATATGAGAAAATCCAAAGATGCTAATTTTCCATCTTTTTCTTTATCAATTGTGAAATTTATATTGGAATGGCTATGATTTAAATAATTCAAAAATGAAAGAGAATGTGTGTGGTTTGTAATATTAAAACCGTATCGTAAACAAAGCGATGGTAAAATATCGGTTTCAGAGAAGGAGGGCATTCTCGCAAAGCAACTAACTTCTTTAAATTTGGACATAAAAATGTTAGCAAAAAGAGGACCCATGGGGGAACCCATTCCAACACCATCAACTTGTTTATAGATGAAGTTTTTAAACAGAAAACAGATGTATCCAATGGTTAGTTCAAGAAAAGACCGTAAAATCGATGGGGTGAATTTATGAAAAGTCAAATCCGTTTATGGAAAGGCTTATTTTCAGGTTGAGGATAAATCCAAAAATGATACATGGAAAATTTCTGCCTTAATTAAATACAACGTTTCGGGTACCTTACTCATCTCCTGGTCTATAAAATAGATTTAGAACAAGTTTAAAATTACGAAAATTATAAGGAACACAAAGATTAGAGATAAATTATTTAGCTAATTGAAATTTTGACAAATTTCAATTATGGGTACTTTAAATATGGATAAATATAACACTAGTTGATGCAATTATTGGTTGACACAGATAGTGGCACTTAATGAAGCAGAAATAGTAATAAATTATTTAATTAATTGAAAATGTGACAAATTATTTGAAATCTGATGACACTAAATCTAGATGCTTTATATATATATATATATATATATATATATATATATATATATTGTGTTTTTGGTTATTTTTCTTTGCATCTCAATAAATTTCAGTCTCAGAGACTCTCCAGTTTTTGATATTTCTTTCTTTATGAGGGACTCTAGATATGATCCAGTTATAGTCTTAATATTTTGAAAGTGTACGTAAAAATGACATATACAGTATTTCCAACCAGGACGTTATAATTTGCTCTCCTATATCTAAAATATAAATTCAATTTTACTTTTACATACATTATTATTAGTTTGTATGCTTTCCTTTAGCAAAGAAGATTTCAAACAGAAAAAATATTACTAAATAACAAATATATGGGAGAAATAAGTGACGGTTTTGATATAAACGATACCAAAACCATTGGCAGAAAGTACTTTGTAAGGGAAAACAGCAAATATAATTAATATTACCCAACCTAAACAACCTAAGAATTCTTCGATGAAATCTAAAGAATATATTATAGTTGAAAATTTTATAGAACGAGTAAGTAAGGAAGAAATCATATAATTGCGCGAAATATAAAAACTTTATTCAACAAACCCCTTAGGGAAATTAAGGATCGCTAATGTATGGCATTATTATAGCAATATAATTAGCTAAAACAGGACAATTTGAATAATCTGTTGCATGTAGACTTTAGCTGTTTTTTCACTGTGATTCTAGCTTCAACATGTCCCCTAATTTAAATTCAAACCATTTAATTTCATAATGTTTATAATACTCAGTGTACTTTTCTTACCTTAATTTTCGCTTTGATTATCTAGCCTATCTAATTTCTGCTACAAACTTTTAAATAATACATGATAACAAATAAAACATGACTAATTATTTCTATCATAATACGAAATTTTATCTACTAAAATTTTAAGAGACGATTATCAATTTTAACCGACTATTTTGCTGAAGAGAGGCGAAAGTCAGTAAGGAATTGTGTTCCGCTATTAAACATTTTTTCACTTCTTCTCCAAGGTGTCTGGATATTTTCCTAGTCATTTTGAACTGAAAAAAGAGAAAAACACCAGATTTTCCCCTAAGATGTTGGAGAGCATATAACTTTAATTCTCCGCCTTGAAATTTTTTAAAAGTCCCTGCTTTAGACTCTTTTGTCTACAACTTACAAATTTACAAAGTCATTGCGCAAGTATCTAAGAATGGCTCGTAGGCCCCAAAATACACTATCAGAAGCTTCACATTCTATCCATAGCCAGCTGGCGATTGGGACAGCTAACTCATCTCTCTGCGCAACTTTCCTTGTGGGATATACGTTAGTTTTTAGAAGGCGTTCTTCCTCTTTACAGCAAAATAGAGACCTTCAATTATTTCCTTAAACTTCAAAATTTACTGTAAATTCTGGGAGGCTCCACATTTAAGATCATTCATATGAAACAGCTGAACTTATAATCTAATTCTGGCAATTGGCTATGATCAAGACGATGAGAAAATAAAACGCAATGAACTCTTTGTCAAATCTCTATGAGAAACATCGTGGTCTGGTAAAAATTAAAGGTAGCGCAAGTAACTTTATAAAAAAAGAAGAGTTTGTGGCTGGAATTAGACAAAGTGTTCGATATAGGATGATCTACCGATGCAATGTAAGAAATAGAGTAAAACAGACTCTTTCCATGGAGAAGAAAATTATTGAGAGAAAAATTGACATGATTTTTCAGACAAAAACCAAGCACCACGCAGCGTATAATGAAATACTGAAGTATAGATAGAAACAAACTAAAAATAATTACTCTTTATAAAAGTAAACGCAGTTTGAAGTTTTGTTCTATTGTGATATTTGCATGTAATTAAAAACTACCTTCTTAAATTGTACATTTAATGAGAGCTGCGCGGAAAATACAAATATTACTAACAAAACAATTTATAATATAAAGAAAAACATTGTATAGCAAAATCAATATAAATCTTTTTTTCTATGTATAAATTACCATCAATTTAGATCAGACGCAAGATCGTAGAATTCGAGCTTTTTAAGGCTCGCCCCTGTTCTCAGAAAGATAAGAAAATTAATCAAATACCATCTTACGCAGTAAAATGTCTTCTCTAATTAACTAGTTGGTGTTGGAATGGTAAGAGAGTCGTTTTCCGTACCGCTTAAACATAACTTATCTTTTGGCTACGCTGGGTATTTGCACCTTTGCTAAATTTTACTTTTCCTAACTTTCTCTCTTTTCAAACTTTTTAGAAATCTTTAAAATATCTTGGCTAGATTAGTTCCCTTAAAATAACTATATAATGCAATATAAAAAGAAACACAAATTTACGTATTCTTAATGAACAATATATGACGAATTCTGTCCTTAGTTAAATTGATTGGCAACCATCATTCTGCGAGTAATTACAATTATAGAACTCTGAAAACCTTCCAAAATGATCTTGCATACATAGCCATCAAGTGTATATGGCCTTCGCCTATCTTACACTAGAATGTATAGATTAGTATTTATTAGATTAAAGGGCAATTAATTAACTAAATTTAACTGAGGTTTAAAGATTTAACTTAATCTTTTGCCAATAATCCAACACTTTACATTCAAAAACAGACGTATACAGTAGTTAATGTGTCCATATTTACTATTGACTCGCATTATATGACTATGAAAGGGAACCCAACTTAATTGTGTAGCATGAAAAAGTTTAAGGAAGTTGCGCTTACTTTAATTCCGTCCGTTCAAATTGATTTTGAATGGCAACTAGCCTTGCACATAATTTTCCTTCCCTTAGCATATTTACTCCAAAACCAGAATATTTTGGTGTAAATCCCATTATAGGTTATGATAGTTTTTTAACTATATTAAAACTATTTTTTAAATAAAAAAGAAAATTGTAATCAAATCATTACAAAAATCTGCAAGGAAAGATATATTAATATTCTTTTTTACTTTCTGGCAAGATAAGAGAAAACATTAAGAACTTTCATATAATGAATATGTACGGTTTTATAACCTTTTTCTTTTAAGCAGCATTTCGGTTATTTTTTTAAAGTATTTAGAATTTCTGATATATATTTGAAGTCATTTAATTATTCAGAAAATCAAAAATTTTATAGAGTAAATGAACTAAACAGAGATAATAATATAAATCTATTTAAATTGTAAATAAAGAAAAAATAACGAGTGCATTACCACCAAAATCTTCGCTATGAGGGTTTATAGAAAGGGGCAAGGTATAGGAAGTTAATTTCAGTAATATACTTGTTATAGAAAGTATTTAATCATGTTTTTCAAGAAGAGTTATTATAGCATATTCGGGAATTATTTAATATAATCTGAGGTGATTTAAAGCGTGATTCTTTTTGGTTTAGCAATTTTGATTCTGGTTAAGAAATTACTATTTGTTCGAGAGTTGTTCATATCAGACGATTTTAAAAATCTATTTTTATAGAGGTGAATTTATTAAAATTATTCAAATATTAACTTCCTCCTTTGACGTTACCAGGGAAACATGCAATCTTAGGGACGTGTGGATATTGAATTATTATCTAGGAGTGATCTAAAGAAGAAAAGAAAGTTTCTGTTATTATTCTTCTTTCAGGTGAATTTCTTTTTATTTATCTCTGCTTTTACCTTGCCTATCCCGAACTAAAAGCATTAATAAACTGAGATATTACTAAAAAAATTATTTAAATGCTGCATCACACTCTATTTTGGGTATAAAATCCTAGGTTAATATTTGAAAAAACGAAGGGAGAACATTCCCTTTTTTTACAACGATGGCAAAATAGAAAATGACGTCTGAAAAAAAGGCTATGTTATAAATTTTATTTTCACCCTCTTCGAGAATTAGAAGTAAATCCAGAATGTCAGGTCTTAATAAGAGATCAGAAGATTTTGGCAGGATTTAAGGGGGATTAGTAAATTTTCGTTTCTCTTTTTGAGGCTATTTTTGGGGGGGATTCGTAATAACTCAAATCCACCTGTGGCCTTAAAAGGATGTCTAAAATCTTCATTCGTATTGGTTGGTATGATGTATTAATAAATGTTCTTTAATACACGTTATTTCAGTGAATTGTCATAGTTTGGTAAGAATAATAAATATATCAATATAATTTTGGAGAAACAAATGTCTTATTAACTTGAACCAAATTGTGAGACAGAGGAAGTCATTCTTACAAAACGGGGAAACAGGATGTAACTGGCGGAAAAGGAAGGAGAAGATAAGAGATATGAGAATAAATATTTCTTAAAGAAAAGGAGAGATAAAAGCCTCAAAACGATGGAGTGAATATCAAAATAAAAATGGAAAAACTTTTGGCGGAAAAGAACGGACACAGATTGAAAGACCTTTGAAAGGAACATAAGGATGGATGGAATATAACTTATTTCCGAGATTTACAAATCACAAAAATATATTAACCTTATACCATTTACAGAACCGACTTACATGGATAAACCTGTTTTGATAGCATCAAATTCATAGACATCGTACAAACACTATAGCTCTTACTTATAGATAATAATTTTAGGTATCCTTTTCCTAATAATATATTGCGTTAAAGTTACAAAATATATTAAAATGCACCTTGTAATCGTTGCAATTAAACCTGTGCATAATCATTAAGTGATTGTTCTCTTTCTGAAACTTGGCTGATGATTCATTTCTAAAGATAGGAAAGAACTGGAAGCTGCTGATAAGGACCCACCGAGAGCAACGAAATTTAAAACACATGCAAAGGGTTGTAATGGCATCAGAACCAAGAATTTGTAAAGAAAGTAGAGGAAAATTTCAAGAAAACACAGAAAAACATATTAGAGCCATTGGAAACGACTTTAAGTTTTTAGAATTCACCATAGGTAACGTTCTATGAAGATATCCATTAGGGGTCGTTTGTGATAAGAAAAAGTTAGTTCATAACAGGTAGGAAGAAAAAGAATCATTTGATACGGGCAATGCACTTGCTCAAAAGTTAGAATGCTTTAGTTTTACTCTGATGTGAATAAATTCAACCACGACGAATATATAAACGAAAGAATTGAATGATGCTAATAAAGAGTGATAAGCGAAATGAAAACTCTATTGCTTTTCTAAATTTCCTGTGAGTGAACTCCTTCTGTAAGTTATTATCAGCTAGAGAGATTTCATGACCGTCACTTTTTTTAACTGAGCTTAAGAGTTAATAGTGCTGCCCACATTGATGTTTTACAAAACGTTCTGTGGCACTAGATGGATAGAGTAAGTAACGTATAAGCTCACACCATCCAAAGAGAAACATCACCAACTTATAATGCTAGAAAAATCCAAGCTTGCATATTTACCAATTGCCATGACCATGTACAACCCAGAAACATGGCCTCCTAGCTCACTCGACTTTAATCCATTGGACAATTACTTATAGAACGTGTTCGAAAGAGAAGTCAATAAACAGTTTCAAAAAATTCCATGAAGCTCTAAAATCCGATATAACAAAGACTGAATATGTTTAGAGTGTCACGCCGGGCCTGAAGTAGAGTCAGTGGTTTCCTGTATATTCCTCGTAAACACCATGAAGGGATAATTGCACTGATTTCCTCCCTCCCAACTAGCCTCATTTGAGGCTATCATTGCTGTCTCACGTGCTGTGCCTGCTCTGACTATTGTGGTCCTTTAGCGCCCTCTCAGCTCGTCTCCGGCCTTATTTTTCGAAGAGTTCTGTAACCTAGTCTCCAACCTATCTTCTACTGGTTTGCTCCTTATTCTCGGTGACTTCAATCTTCCTAGCCACAATGGGACTTTTCGTGCATTCATTGACATCATTGACCTCTTCTCTCTTACACAACATGTGTCATCCCCAACACGCATAAATGGTAATACCCTGTATTTAATCATCTCGAACTTCCATATCTTTAATTTAACATTAACTAACCTTTCTATTATGATTTCTAACCACCTCTTGGTTAACTTTAAATTCTATATTCCCTACCACCTACCCCCTCGCTCGTCCCGAGATCTTACTCCTTTCCGGTGACCGTCATCAATTGACACGACTTCTCTTTTTAACGACGTTGTTTCTACCCTACTTCCTAGTGATTCTACTGCTTCACCTGACCAAAGTTTAAACTTTCTGCATCAATCATTACCTGCCTTCCTTGACGTGCACGCCCCTTAATAAATCCTTCAAACCGCCATCACTCGTCCTTTAGTCTATTCTTTACTACTAGTGACTTTTCCCAGATTTTGGAGGCTCTTGCTTGAAGTTTGATGTTAGATGGAGATATCTGAATCTCCTAGTGTAGGTACCTCGGCTTCCTTCGTTCTCTTCTTATAACGTTTCTAATTAGAATTACAGCCTTATTTTGTATCATTTTCAGATGTCTTACTTGTATTTTTGAGCTTGTGTTAATATGTATAGGTAGGTACAGCAGGTTAGATCTAATCAGTGTATTATAGATCATTTTCTTGTTAGCCTTGCTCAGGTTTTTGAACCTGTAGGGTTTTTAAAGCTCGACCTTTGCTCGTGCTGTTGTTTGAGCAACGTGGTAGCCATACCAACTCTTACCTATCTTTAGCCCAAGCGCAGTTCCCTCTGTGCTCTATGGAATGAGCGTATCATCTGATTTGATGCTGCACAGTTTCCTAGTGAAGAGCAATTGGACGTACACCGAGTATTATCTGACCGGATTCGGGAGGTCACGTGTGTAGATGTTGTACAGGGGGGATGCTTAGGCAACCTCCTTGCGGTACGACTGCAGATAGCTCGAAGTCTGCTCCTTGGTAGTCTTTAATCTTTTTGTATGCTTTTATGTCTGTTATGTAGTTACCAAGTATTTTTATAGTCTTGGGTTCAATCCTAGTCTTGTATCTTGTCCTGTAGTCCAGTCCTCTAAACCTTGACGAATGCTTTTTTGACGCCTCTGAGCTCCAGGTCAGCGTGTCTTTTTTGCCTAGCATCTTTGCCAGCTTTTCGATCATAGTAGTCAGCGCAGTGTCAGTCCCTCTTCCTCTTGTAAATCGATGTTGATGTTAAAGGTGGAGATTGTTATCCTACGTGATTTCGTGGGCTTTTTTAGCAAGCACTTTTTCGAAGAGCTTGCCTGCTACTTCGAGGAGGGAATTGGCCTGAAGTTGGCTGCTATTTCGGGTGGCTTAGCAGGTTTGGGAATGAAGATTATTTTTGCCATCTTCCATTCGTCTGGAAAGTATCCAACGTTCAGATACGCATTCATTACGTTAATGAGCCCGTCCATGATGTTGCGAGGGGCGTTCATGAAGTTAATTTTGGTTAACCCAGTTTTACCAGGTTCTCTCTGTCTAAAAGTGCTTATCGTCTTAGTGATTTCTCTGGTAATTCCTCTTCCGTACCCGGTCATTTCTGTGTCTGGAGCTGTATTATTGCCGGGGGAAATTTTTTTATAATTCTTATCTTAGTTGGTCGTGGATGTACTCTTCAACGTTTTGTCAAAGTGTTTGTTTTCTTCTGGGGAGATTGGTGATAGCAAATATGTTACGCCAGAAGTCTCGGAGCGCTTCTCCTGTTTCGATTGTATCCTCCAAATTTGTCCCATTGTCCTTTGTTAGATGAATGTCTCTGTCTGGTGGTCCTCCTTTGAACCTAACTACGGTATTCCAAAATGTTCGGGCATCCATTTCTTTCTCGAGCTTGCTTATAGCTCATTTCATAGCGCTGTTCGTTGTTCTGTTATATGTGTTTTCATATCTGTCCTTAGCGTTCTTACTCGTCTGCTTTTTGACTCTATGTGTACCCGTCAGTCTAATTTCTTCATATACTCTATTGTAGTGGTCATGTAATTCTTGGATCCATCTTGGTGCTGGGAGCGTCTTGACTATTGTCCTGGGTACTGTTGTTCGGTCCGAATCCACCATCAGAATGATACACTATGCATAATTTTCAACTCAAACATAAGGGATTCAAAATTGAACAATCACAGTTTATGACATTTTTAAGGATAAATTAACGTACAAAACATAGGCATTGATTGTTTTCCTATTTGAACACAAGGGATATGAAATTTGCCAATCACAGTTAAAGAAATATTTTAAGACGTAAACGCTGCAAATTAAATGTGTTTGTTCATTTTGCATTTTGTGTGAAGAGCCATACATGATTTAGCTCCAAGAACTCGATCTGAAGCTAATACTCTTGCCTCGAAACTAGCTTTTATAGAGCAGATCTAGGGCCAGATTCTGGACCGTCTCCATGGGTTTGTCCATCTTATCTTGGATAGACGAGCTGTCCTATGTGCCGTTAGCACTGTGATAGACTCATTTAGTCGGATTATTGTTGGCTTCAGCACCGAGTAACTTATGGCCACGTAACGCACCTAAAGCTGAGCTGCGATTGACAATCTCTTTCAAGCCTTTGAAGGTTTGAACATCATCAACGGTATGTCTGAGGTGACGATAAAGAGTTGTAGTCTTTTTGATACACAAGGGTGATTTTCCTGCTGAAGTTTTGCTATAATTTCTGATCAGAGGGTTCGTTATGACGAAGAACGATGGCAATGAGATATTGTCAGGTCATCTGCTCTGCAATAAACTTGAATAACGATTATGCTGCTTTTATGAGGTCAGATTGTAGATGAGAAAGAGCCAATCGTAATTATGCCTTGATGGAGGAGAAATTTTCTTGATTCCTATGACAGCTCACAGAAACGGAGTTATTGTTTTTGCCTACCTGACAAATACGGCGTCATTTGATTTGAAGAAACAATTGCTGTGATCTTGTAAGAGTACAGCTCGTTTCTTCATTGTAAGAGCCATGAGGATTGCAATGAGAATTCCGTTAAGCAATCAGGTTGTTTGTTCCAGGTTTGAGAGTGTGAATTATTCATGGGGTCCAAAGGAGTGATTAGTTATGTAAATACACTAGATAGAGGGTTTTCATCTGGTAGGGATGAAGTCCCGTGAGTTCCAGAAATAAATAGCAATTATCGCATTGATTAGGTTGCTAACGTCATAGGCTGCACCAACCAGGGGAGATACCTAGAAAATGAAGTTTGTAGAACTGTTTTCTGGTTCAGTTCTTGTCACTCATCCGTCTGCTTCTCTCTTGAACTATAAACTATTACTTTCTCCTTTCTCCCTTTTAGTGTCTTGGCATAAACCCGATCAATAAAACAAATCGTCCCGGTCATATTAGGTAGTGTTTCCTTACACTTGTAATCATATAGATATTTATTATCTTATCTACTTCATTTGCATTAATTTATTCTTTAATTCAACTTAAAACAACTCTAATCAATGATACCTCAAAACATTTTTATTTACAGAATTATTGTTCATAAATATAGAGAGAAAAACTTTATATTCTAGTTTAATTTTCCTTAAGAAAAAATCCAAAAATGTGTTTTTAACAATTTAAACCAAATTTCAATCTTCTACCTTTAATTAAAATTCCAGATTTTCTTTCGCGCTTGATCCACGCAAGCAAAAAAATCAGGAAAACTTTCAAGCAGAAATGGAATTGAGTTTATACATCTTTATAGGAGTTTGATATCTTGTTATTTCTCTCATTGTTTGATTTTGGGGTTGGTAGATAGGTAGCTAACGCTCTTCCTCTCTAAAAATATTTTTCGACATTAGAATGAAATGCAAAAAAAGATCAAAATCATAATCACTGGTTAGTCTTAAGTATTTCAGGACATATATAGGTTATCAGGCAGGAATATGTTCAGATCGTATTGTCTTTTATACACCAAGCATCGATGTAGGACTCTTACTGTTCAGAAGAGGCGGGAAGGGATTTCATTCTCTAACAGACAAATGTAGATATGTATAACCTATAGATAGAAGTTAAATTTTAAAGTTTAAATATTTATAGGCGTAAATAGTAAAAATTAAAAAGAGAACAACTTTAAATACAACCATTCCTTAACTCCCACTATTGTATGTCTCTTACTGTCAACATGAACAGAGAGGTTATTCTCTTTATCCCACCATATAATGGCCTTTAACCGAAATTTATATTTCCTTGCTAAAGAATTACTTAAGAGAAACACATTGATTTGTGCTCTTGAATCTCACCATGTTTTATTTAATTTTTATCCCTTAATCATTCAAACAAAATAAACTACGATTAAAAGATCATTTATAGAATATCACCTTTTGTTCTTTTGGTATTCAAGTTTCTATTAAATTGTATTACATAATCGGCTCAACCTTTGCATCGTCTTCCACCTCATCGCCAAAGAGCAAGCTCAAAATAGCATTTTCTCTTCACAACTCTATCCTCACCCATTTAATGTTAAACCATCTCTGTTTACATATCTCCCTACACTTTGCTTCTCGCCGATTCCTTTTTCATCCTATTTATCTAAACACCTTTTTAAGTTCTAAATTTAGCAAAACTTTTTCTCAAACTTTCTTACTCTACGTCTGTTCAAAAATCAACTATCATTTATTTTCAAAGGTATATTTACATTTACCCTTGCTTTTGACATACAAAAGCTGAATATCACCTATAAGTCGTCCGAGGATTTTAGGAAGCATTGGCACCTTTATCTTGAAATTTTCTGCCTTGAAGTTGGCCATAGGCACGACATTATTCTTACTCTATTCATCTTACAGAATTTCATAGATTTCTGAAACTGCATTTAGATTCCTCGCTTTCAACCTCTAACCAATTTTCTTCCAAGCATTTCCATGTGCATTCAGGTTCAAACTTTGTGCAAGCCAGTTAATAACAGCGTTGTACTTGTCACCCAGGAATGACTAAACTCACATGCCCTATGCGCGCGAAGGGCTTTGTGCTGAAAGAAAATTGAGGTTTATGCTATGGAGGCTCACATTTGGGAAAGAGCATGCTGTTGCAGTAATTCAATGTAAACATATGCATTGTGAATTCACTGTGCCCCGGAAGAGCACGAGTGGCTTGAAGCCTTCTATATAAATCGGGCTCCAAACCATGAGTGCCTCCACTATACTCGTTTGGGTGAAATTGACTTATTTTTTGGCCTGATCCGCGACAACAAGCCTAGGGCCATTGTATGCGAACAGATTTAACATTGATTGATCAATAAGGTGGACTTAGTTCCACTAGTCATCAGTACATTTAACGTACTTTAATGGTGAACGTAAAACGAACCTTCTTGTTATTCAGACTGATCAATGACTTGAACACGGGTATGCCAGCGGGAAAAATGATTTCCTCCTATAGAGGAACTAATGCAGACGTCTTGAGACAGTTCTTCTTCACAATTGGGTAATAGGTTTGTCTTCTAATTTTGAGTTGTCTCTTTGCCTACCTATTGATTTGCCATTATCACTTAAACTTATACTTCCATAGGCTAGACAAATATTTTAGACGAGATATTTGGAGAGTTTGGCAGTTTCCGCAATGGTTCTTGGGTCGTGTTTTGCACCATTTTCCTATCTCTCATTATATTTTGAAAGCCTGGATAGACCCAACAAATGGAGAAAGAGGGCTTTCAACCGTCCTAATAAATTCAGTTTACATTTTCAATGGAAGGTTGAAGGAAACTTTGCCCAATTCCATATCCCTTAAAAATATCGGGAGAAAGATTAGGATGATCTTCCCAGATTGACTAAATGAGAAGAAATGATCAAAGTTAAAAGGGATATAACGCAAAATGTCTCACGACCAGGACAAACCCTGTACCAGATAACGGAGCCAACATAAAGATAGGCTTGACAATCACTGGTAATGCCAAATCCACCTTGGTCAGGTTCTCGTTTGGAGAGTACCGGAAAGTAGATTTGACAACAAAGCAGCGATCAGATAGGAACCTACCTCCCCCCTGAGGAAATGGGAGGGCTTAAATGGTATGTAAATACAACTAGCATTTGGAAAGATTCCTGGAAATAGAGTAGAAAGTTGTCTGTTGAGTGGTGAATCCGGGAGAGGAAAGACAGTGGTGTTGGTTATTAATATGATTTTGATGAATTCTTTAAGATCTATCTACCACGCAGGAGTACATATTTATTGCGTGTACTTTATTTAGTAACCCCAAATCTAGATGCTCTGCCTCTTGTGTCCTTTCTCACTAAAATTTACCGACATCTTGAGGTTAGAAGACCAACTCCGCGGCAAATTAACTAGCAAGGGCTCCATGTTAAAATTAATATTATAAATTAAATTGATAAGTATGAATAGTGAAATTAATTATTGTATAATTATTTAGTTAAAAAATACAATTAGACATGCTAATAATCTCTGGCAGAAGGTAGGTGAAAACAATATATGTATAGGGTGTCACTAAAATACTTGAACTACATTTCATTATTTGTAATATTAATACATAACATTTACAATGCGATTTTCATGATTTGTGATGCAAAATTTGATGCCTTTTGCAAGAGTTACATGAACCCGAAGGATTAACTCTAAATTTTCATCAATTTGATCACATTCATTTATGATGCGCTGTTCGCTCAGATTGTCTTTTACAATATAGAACACATTCTCCATTAGCATTGCCAAGAAAAATAAGTCAATAGGGGTAAGGTATGATTAACGAGACCCATGTAATATTTCCTATTTCCAGAATTTAGGGAAACGTAATTCCTGAGCTTTTATTCATTGCACAGAATTAAATAAAGATTTGAGCGTAAAATCATAAAAATATCTTTAATTTTCTGAATGTTTTACCGATACTTGTAAAAAGTCCTCTCGATTTTTATCAAAAAACTTTTTCTCTCCCTACAGTAATCGTAAGTTTGGCCGCAATCTTTTTTTAGACCTTTTACTTGATCATTTATTAATTTTTTCTATATAAAAATTTTAAGTCTCTTATTCGGCAAGTTTAAAACTATAAACATTTTGAGGTTCAGGATATTTTTTCTGGAATTATAAATCACGTATAAACTTTAGCAAATCGTCCCTTAGGATTTTCATCATATTTTATAGCTGGAAATGTCATATTTGCTTACGTATGTATCATTTTCCCCATATCAACGATAAATATCGCCGTCATCTTCGAGAAATATCTATGAAGCTTTTAAAAACAGCGTAAATCTCACGAGATTGTTTACAATATCGCAAGATAAGTTTTTGTTTACACGGGGAGAATTTTTTTGAAATAGGTTCTTCTATTCATCTCAAGATCCATTCTCAGAAGTTTAGGAAATTTGTTACATTGGACAAGAATATATAAAACAGAATCTTTTAGGAAAACATTCTAAAGTTTTTGGTTTGCAAACTAAATTTGGTAGAGTTTTCAAAATATTTTGTGTCATCTTTCGTATGCGGGGTAGAATAACGATCATCCCTTTTTTTGAGAGTTGGGTGAAATGGTTTCCCTAAGAAGGAGACTTGTTGCTTCTATTTTCTTTTACTGTTTTCGAGGCAAAGACTGCGTGAAGGGATCTTCTTAACTTGGGAGCCCTGGAAGGCACATGGTTTACGATGTGTTTGGGAAATGAAAATTTTTTCTTTTCACTATAAAATTGTAGTTTTGGGTAAAATGGCAAAATATATATATTCCCAAGGGAGAAGTGAGAAAATCCTTAGTCGAATTGGAAAAAGATGAGTGATAGCAAAATGATGGAAAATAAAAAGTAAATAATGAAGATGGTTTTTGTGTTATGTTTTTCTCTATACATTACGTGGTGAGATGTAATTAGGGTGAGTGAAAATGTTCTAGAGTTATATACATAACCAAGAATTAAAGGACAATTGAGGTATTTTGTTCCTCCGTAAGAGAAATCACTGACTTTAAGTAAGGTACAAGTTCAAGAGAATTAGATGTCCTCTAGATAAGAGGCACCTAAATTCATTCTCGCTTACTTTACTTAATATCTAATTCTTTTCGCAAAAAGATTTTTACGGAGATACTCTCGTTGATTTGCCCCATAAGTCTAATTCAAAATATCTAATAAAATAACCAGACTAAGTATAATTATGAAGACACGCTGAATCTGAAGAGTCTCACCATATATGAGACACATCTTTACAATCAGTTGCATATTTAGGTCAGTGTTTTATAATATTTACCTTTTATTGTTTTGTTGGATCCTTGATTTTTACTTGCATTCATACAACTTTCGTGAAATATCTACCATCATTCAGATGTACTCTAATATATTTACATTGGCAGGGTTTTTAGTCTATATTTAAGGGTTTGCTTAAAAGAAAAAGGACCCGCAAAATATCAGCCCCCACACCCAAAAAGTATTTTATGAGTTTTAAAACTATTACCTAGAGTATGACTGGGGTATAAAAGTATACTCAAAGATGCTGAACTCAGCTTCGTCACGTATCCAAGATGGCTACGGAACCTGGCGCATGCGTTTCTTATTGTCCTCCAAGGATGATCTTTGTAAACCTTTTTGAGCTGCTCTAACAGATCGGCAACACATAGAATAAAAAGGTGTTGTTAGGGAAGTTGTAGAAATTCCCTCACAACATTATCTGAATCTATCTGGAGGTATGGCTCTCGAGTAGCAACCGTCTTTAGCCATTATTTGCCTTTACTTTCCAGCCGCAACATATAGCCGTCTGTATTGGGCTAAGGTACTACTTAAAGATGTAAGCTGGCATGGGGTCACTTTCACTGGAGACAGGCCCACAGACCATCACAGTTTGTGGTATCTTAGTCTTCATGATAAAAGAAATGTCGCAGAAGTTCTTTTTTTCTAAAAAGAATTTGATCGTCTCCAGCTAAAACATTTCTCTCTATCTTTTTAAACTGTGTTTACTGTTTCCAATACATTAACATGTTACAAAGAAAGAAGATATTAAATATCGTAGAAATTTAGGCCCAAACACCTTGTATCCTAGAAGATGAAGAACATCCTATGACCAGTAAAAGTTCCTCATCTGCACGAGTGGGCAGAGGCGTCTAATCCCTGTGACTTACCGAGATTTCATCGCAATTCCTTTTTACACACATATTTCAAGAAATCCACATAATTCATCCTAATCTGAGGTAAAAAAATTATAAATAGCAAAATTTTAGAAAAAGTGAGTTCTCGTTTTTCCTTTAAGAGATGAAGCAATTAAGTTTAATGAAATTTTATCAAAGCATATTTGTTGTCATCAACCTACCAACCTCAGCTGGATGCAAACTAGATTCTGGCATATCATGAAGAAATAAAAACTGAAGTCTCGGTCTATATCGCAATTTTGGTCCCATCAACCAAGTTTGAACAGTTAAATTACATTATAATTAATAGAGGTATTTCTGTTTTAACTGAGAATTAGATTATATTTATTTAAGAAAGAAAACAAAAAAATATAACTCACAAAAAGGTCCACCTGTAAAAAGTTAGAAACCATCATTTCAAATAGCTAATATTTTAAAATATGAAGTTATTTTTAAAACAGAAAAAATATGAAGATGAGGATATTAACAAGTATGGACAGTAAATAATCCCCTTTTGTTCCCCATATCAAAGGGCGCTCAATCTTGATGTAAGGATGCCATGGGAGGTTCTTTATACTAAACAAATCAGGCTCTTCAAATTTCTATTTTGTACTGTGTTAAAATAGACTAGTTGGAACGAAATTAATTTCCGATTTTCTAGAATAGTTTTAGATAGTATTTATTATAGTAATTCCTCTTTTTATCGTTCATGAATGCTACAATGAGTAATTTACACCTTTGTTCTTTCTGATTAAAAAATATTGTTCATAATCTTCTTTGGTATTCACGCCTATGTCCTCCTATCTAAAGATCACATTAGATATGTTTAAATCTATGAGAATCATAAAGGTGCTAATACACGCAAAGTGGCATAATCCATTGATTGCACTAATGTGGGATGATGCAGTAAATAAAATAAGTTGCTGCAGGTGGTTTTCCAATTTCCTCAATATGAATTTATGTAAAAAAAACAGAACAAAAAGGTCGTTAAAAATAAAGTGAATCCAAAATGTTAGAAGCTGCTGTTACATCTAATCCTACTAAAACTACAAGAGAACTACCATAAATTTTCCGTGTAACCAATACAATTGTACTACGTGGAATTAAAACGAATGTAAACGTTCCAGTCATTGGAAACTGAGTCCGCTCGAACTGTCCACGACGAATTTGCAATAGCATAACATGTTGCGTAATGTGACACTTTTCTCTCAGAACACCTTCAGGCAACATACTTTGGGAGGATGGTAGTCTTGATGAAAAGTACATTCTCTTTTTAACGTAAAACGTTGATGTTTATGGATCAGTCAAGGAAGCAGACTATTTTAAGAACCAGGAAGAGGACTTCATTCCAAAAAGATCATGTTGAGTGTATGGCAGTATATTGATGGAATTGTTCATTAGTAACTGTTAGATACCAATCAAGCAATAACACTAGTCATTACAATCAACTTCGTCATTTGATAGGCACTTCTGGTCAAAGGCGATCCTTCTTATTTAACAGAGGAGGTCTCATCCTTTCCCCATAATAACCATCGTCACACAGCTTGTACGACCAAATTTTTAATGGAGAAGTTCGTTGGAAATTATTGCTTCATCCTCAATATTCTCTTGACTTTGCTCATTTTTATTATCCATGAATAAGGGATGACAGAAATTTGTAGATAGTCTTAGTTTGAGATATAGAGAAGAGGTTGAAAAAGATTTGGGTTCATATTTTGCATCCAAACAAAATAATTTAAGAGCGTGGCATTTATAGCTTGTCGAAAGATGTAATGATGTTTTACAAAGTAATGCGAGTTATCTGTCGTAGAATGACTCCCGAAGATACCATATATTACACTATTCGTTGAGGGAACTTCCTTAATTATCTTTAGAGTGCGTTTACTGTCTGGCGGCCGATATTATGTATCTTTGATATGCTTAAGAAGTGGAACTGAGCTCAAGGATAATAATATTGCTATCATTAATAAAATAGAGTTTTATTAATAATAACTATAAACAATACACAAAAACGGAAAATATTGACATAAACAGAATGGAAAGGGTCGTGGAGACTCGGGCTAATCCAAGGATTTAAGGGATTAAAAAAGGTAAAACAAATATAGAGTTAAAGAGATGGGATGGTTCGATAAACCATTTAAAGAACAGGATAGAATTGACAAAAAGGGATCAATACTCAAAAGGTGACGTTTGGCTTACGTAACTTTTCATTAGGGTGCAGTGGAAGGTACTTGAAGGAATATTCGGTCCGCTGGCGAGTTCCAGCCGAAGGGGGGGGATAAAAGGATCCTGACGAGGCGTCTTGGAAAGGAGAACCGTTAATCGACGAACGGCTTGAAGAACAATGGCTGTTCTTGGTTGTTCTCTTCTGAACAAAGGGGGGATGAGAACCGTCTCTTGTCTACGGGCTCAAGAACAATGGCTGTTCTAATGTTGTTCTCCTTTGAACAACAGGGGGGGTGAGAACCGTTTCTTGGCGAAGGGCTCAAAACGAACAATGGCTGTTTTAGGTTGTTCTCTTCTGAACAAAGGGGGGGGGGATGAGAACCGTCTCTTGTCTACGGGCTCAAGAACAATGGCTGTTCTAATGTTGTTCTCCTCTGAACAACAGGGGGGGGGGTGAGAACCGTTTCTTGGCGAAGGGCTCAAAACGAACAATGGCTGTTCTAATGCTGTTCTTCTTGAACAACAGGGGGGGATGAGAACCGTTTCTTGGCGAAGGGCTCAAAACGAACAATGGCTGTTCTAATGCTGTTCTCCTTTGAACAGCAGGGGGAGAAGCCTTGGGAATTTGGCGTCGGAAAGGCTCGAACCTTTGGCACTCAAGCAATATTGTCCTCCTTCTGGACAAGTGATGGTGAATCTCGAGGTCGAGGTCCCTTGGCGCACAAAGGGAGAGAGGGTCGTGGTGATGTTTCGCGACGAAAATCTGGATCTCCAATCTGATCTTAGTGGTAAAGTTTCCATATAAATAGCCAGGACATCTCCTTGGCGTGGGGGAAAATGGAGTGAAAGCTTGGAGGGAACGCACAGCCGGGCCGAGGAACAATGCCTTATCTGTTCATAAGCCTAACTCGATCTGGCGAGGTCGGCGTATGGGGGCGAACGGGGGGACGATAACCTCCTTGTTTAAACATTGGCATCCGGTAGCTGAGATAAGACTCCAAGCCTCGAATCGAAGATGCACGTGGGCAGCATCGTGGTTTTAAATAATACGGGGTAGGAGTTGAAATTAAACGAAGCTTCAACACGTTCTATCACATTATCTTTATAATTTAATATTTTTCCATAGTCATATGTTATTTCATTTTTAATATCTTTTCTAAAATTGAACATTACTTTCGATCAAGCCTGATACATGAAAGTATGATTGGCCTCTTTTCTTGTTAAGGATAGGAAAGCCTTAACAAATCATCTCCTTTTCCCGGACCAAAATTTGGTAACGAAACAAATTGTTTTGAGGATAAAGCCTGATTTGATAGATATCATTTTATTTAAAGTTATAAAGCTTCCAAAGAGGATGAAAGAGATATTTATTGGCTCAGAAATTAAAAAAATTTAATAATGGCAATAAAAGAAGAGAAACATTTGCGAAATATAGCAAGGTAATCTAACAAGTAATCGACAAGAAATCCAGCAAAAATCTCTCTTTATAAGGTTTAAAATGTTACGAATATTTTGTGAGGATTTATGTTAGATACACATGGACCAACAGGTCACATTACAGATGATCCTGGAGAGAAAAAAATGAGGAAGCCATCAGCTAATTGAATCAACTAATCAGGCAAACTTCAAATAATGAGACAACAGTGAAAATAAAGCTCTTTTAGAAGGTGTGTTACAGAATATTGGGTCACACTAACCTCAATCTGTTGAAAGTTAAAGCAAAGAGATGGACTCGGAATATGCCTACGAACATAAAGTGAAGCATATTCTTACTGTAAATTCCTACCATTTAATTCCGCAAGGCACCCATTGAGCAAGGCAAGCAACTGCACGAAGGTTTCTCAATACTTCTCTTTGCACACGCTTTCGCTCAGTGTCCCTTGTTGTATTAATGCTCATCACATTAAGCAACACCAAAAAAATTGCGGATCAACTAGTGCTCTCATGAAAAATGATCCTGGTCCTTTGCCAAACTCAAAAACAAGATTGGAGCATCAAAAGGTGGAAATTTATACTTTCAAACACGGCAAGCATTTGCTTATATTTATTTGAATTATCTTTTTCGAGAAAGCGGTTACCTTTCTAGACAATACTTATATATATATATATATATATATATATATATATATATATATTGAAGCTAAGAAAATATGTATATATACAGTTATATATACATATAAGGGGCAGTCAATAAGTTTTGAGAATTGGTAGGGCAAAACAGTGGTGGGGGAATGGCTGTTTGTGGAGTGTTAGGACAAGCTATGACAATTCAAGACCAGCAGCCGCACGCTCCTGCCTCGTCTATTTAAAAAGCAGTAGCTGATCGCAGATCGTCAGTCACAATTTTTTAACAATGGAGAAGGTTGAGCACCGCGTAGTGATCAAATTTTGACCAAGGAAGGCAAGAATGCAAAAGAGATCCATGAACGCATGGTTGCAGTGTACACCGACACCGCCCCTTCTTATGCAACCATTGCTCGCTTGAATAGGGAGTTTCGCCATGGCCGTGAGTCGCTTGAAGATGACCCATGTCCAGGACGCCCGTCTGATGGGACCAACGAGGACAATGTGGCCCGTGTGAAGAGGATGATCCTCGAAAATCGACGGGTGAAGGTCGAAGAAATCGAGCGAGAACTTGGAATATCACATGGAAGTGTTATGGACATCATTCACGACAATTTAGCCATGAGCAAGGTCTCTGCCTGTTGATTCCCTAGAAACCTCATGCCCCATGATCGACTTCAACGTCGTCAAAGTCCACAAGGCCAGAGTTGCAGAAGCTGCCCTGCGCGAGTGCGGATTCGAGGAACTCAACCATCTTCTCTACAGTCCGGATCTGGCCTATAGCGACTACTTTTTATTCAGCAAGCTCAAGGCTAGACTGCCTGGACGCCGGTTTGGGGACTAAGAAGATGTCCAGCTCGCCGTCCAGGAGTGGATTAAACAGCATTCGGGAGATTTCCGGTTGTCGGAAATTTGAAGCCCCAGGGACAAGTGGCGCAAGTGCATTGAAGTCGAGGGTAGTTAAATTAAAAAATAATTAAACCCTTTTCCTCGTATCTCCTTTCCTTATATCCGAATTGCAAAACTTATTGACCGCCCCTCGTATATCCTATAATGTACGTATGCGTCCTAAGCGACGTACCATTACGTTCACTTCGTAAGAGTAATCTCTTGATTACCTGCAATAAGAGTACGATTTACCACAGGGGCCGATAGCGTTTAGGGAGTATAGCAAGGTGCAGTTTAAGGATATATTTAAATGGTGAAAACCAAATTTTAATTTTAATTAGTCACTAGTTAATATATATACATAAGGAAAAATACAGGTAATTTTAATAAAGGACACCTCAGACAGAATACAGAATACTGGGCATTCTGTGAACGTTAATAGCTTGTTAATCAGTTATTAAATGGAATATTACAAAAATCAGTTGGACAGAGGGAATATTTAGTGGTGAGAAAGTAGGAAGATTAAGAGGTGATACAAGCAAGGGTCGTTTCAACTTAATGGCTCAACTCGAGGAAGGATAATCCTTTAATGAGTCGGCGCGAGAAAATGGAGAAGACCAATGGAGGTGACTCTCGGCCGAATATCCTCTCGCTGACAAGACGGACGATGGCACCTCTGCTCCAGAGAAGTGCAACCTCCAAAAATCGAAGCTTGCTCTAAATAGAGCAAGTCTTCACAAAAGAGATGGGTCTGCCTGGTGAGATCCAACCACGAGAGTATAAGCCAATACCAAGGACTTGGAAAACAGACACACAATCTAAACCGAAGGCTACGTGTTCTCACAGTCAATCTAGAGATATTCGAAAACCCAGGTTATTTATATGACTTACATTTTTGGGGTTTCTCCTCGTTGGCAGATTTGGACGCCTGGCTGAAAAATTCCGCGGACAGAAGGATTAGCGGTTGTTCCCTGACCCAAGTCTTAATGGCTTTTCTAGACTACGGAGATTAGCATTTTCTCGGTGAGATCAAAGCTTTTAGCACGCCCAATCTAATTAACTGCGCCTGTGAGGCAGCTGACGCGTATTCAAAAATTTTCTTCTTTTTTTTAGGGGGGAGAGATTATTTTACGTGGAGTTATACTTAGAAGACAGAGGGAAAGAAGGAATTCATGAAACAAATTAACGGTATATTCTTCTTTGGCTTCCCTTTCTTTACAATCTTCCTGTGACTTGATTTGAACACGACCATTTATATTCTGACTTCTTTATTCTCGTTCAATAATGATGATTTTGGTAAAAGGCTACGTTTTTAAAAATATATATCTTTCATCCTTTGCAACAATGTAAAAGTTCTTCAATTATCATCACAGCAGATCGTTAATTTAGGTTGTGAGATTCTGTAAAGCATGGGACACTCACAACAGCCTGTTTAGGTTAGCAGAGCAGAAGTATTGCCCCTTCAGAGTTTTTGCCTTGTACCAGCAGTACAACATGAAACAGATAGATTTGGGTAGCATATTTTCCAGCTTCAAAACAGGTCTTGGTGGTTTGTTTTCTTCAGAGGATCAAGTATATACTGCTGTATATTATAACCATTTTCCTCTTCAGTAAAGCCTAGAGGATAGAACGCAATTTCTTTTCAAAAATTTCGTATCATTAATATTGTTCATATTTATTTCTTGGTACACTAGATGTCCATTTGAAACGCTGATTCCTACAAAAAGCTCAATCACTAATCTTCGAAACGATTTGACACTCTTCCGAAGAGTTGTACCGTATGAATCCATCTGATCAGAAAAATCTCTCCCCGATTTGCCTTTATTTTATTCTTCCATATCTTCTTGCTTTTCATGTTCTCTTGGCTGTTGAAGGGTCATTTTATTGATCTACTTGTTCTTTCTCTAGGCTAGTCCTGCACTTCTTGTCAATTTCAGCAGAATTTGTTTGTGCTTCTTTGATAGATATCGGATATCTGTAAAATACTTGCATTAGAGGGAGATTTAACTTGTTTATTCTCTTTTCTAATGAGACTCATAAGTTGTGCTTAAGGTTTACAGGGATAAGAGCTTATGTATCGATTCAAAGTCTATAAGTCTCTTTATACTCATAATTTAGTTTTTTTAATATCATAATACTCATAATAATATTAGTATATAAAAATTATGTTTTAAACGAATTACTTCAGAATTTGTGGAAAATATCTGTAAAGAAGGTCTGCTGGACAAAAGTCGCGTGCTCTCACTTATTCTGATTTATGACGTTACGTCCTTCAAATGTTTCAATAAATCTTGAATTAATTTTTGGAGAACATTCGAAATTAAATTATTTGGAAGAAAATGTTAAACAACATAAGGTTTTTAAATTTCGTTAGAATCAGGCATTGAATTATGATGTTACTGCCAAAAAGTTTTCCGAGTAACCTTGAGAAGACTAGTGCAATTATATCATTCCAAAGAAAATGTAAAACAACTAGGTAGGCGTTTCAAATTTCATTGGAATCGGCTGAATAATTATGATATTAATGCCAAGAAAAATAATTCTTGGGCTAACTTTGTGAGGACCTTAACAATTATATCATTCGAAAGAAAATGTAAAACATAAGAAAGGTTTCAAATCCGTTAGAATCAGGGTAATAGTTATAATGTTATGACCAAAAAAATACTAACAAAATGGAGACCGATCGACATAGTGAGACGTAGAGTTGCCCGTGCTCAAATTCGATACAAATAAGGTTTAAAAATATTGTATTTCAACACTTTATGTTGAAATGGCCTAAAGAATAAATCTATGCTGATGCAAAATATGTAAGTTATATTACTAAATGTGTAATAGTGAAACCACTCTATAGGAGCATAAAACATATTTAAGAGAATAGTTTCTTTGAAAAGTTCACTATACTCGTTTCAGTCATATACTCATAATGAAACGGACACAAGGGTCGCTACACAGCTTCAAAATACCCAATGTCGAGAATGAAGGCTCTTTGCAGCCCTTTGAAACAATGAGGTCAGGTTCCACGCGAGCGAGGACCTTGAGAACAGTCAGAATATTTAACTGCTTTCCGCGATAAGCGGGAAATTGGAATCTCAAACGCGTGCTTCTGCCGTATCCCAGGGTCTTATCAAGAAACCCTGGTGAGAGTGTCTCCCATCGCTCAAGCATCATGTTGGTTCGTGGAAAAATTCCCTATGCGCCCCCCTTCCCTTTTTGGAGGCGGTAACGGATCTGGCTGTTCATTATATATTGTTAGTCCCAATATGGCATCCACAGTATTAGCCTGCCCTTTACAACGAAACACGGCATTCTCCACAGCGCTCCTTCTTAATGACGAGAGGAAGGCAAGAATTATACCGAAGGATCTGAGACCCAGTCAATTGGCTCTTCCTTAGGTTTCGTGACAATTCATTTGGCACCAATACTCCTTCCAGTTAATGTTACTATTCGTGGTTAAACTCATCTTGTTTACAGCCCCTTGAATAACTATCCGATCCTCCGTTTAATCTTTTAACACATCGAACCCAAGCCAGGCTTAGACGAATCATATGTGGCGATTCCAGGCAGTCATCCCTGTCTGTATTTGTACAGAGGCTCGTATCGCCTCTTGCTTTTCCACCCCCTTACTGTCGATTTCGCATTTTGTAGCGCTGATACGTTCAGTCCTTTGATACATAGCCAGAGCCATAATTAGTTAATATTGGCCAACTGCACTCAAACTTTAGAAGTTGAAATCCTTCGCACTAGTCCACATTCAAATATATCCCCCATCTCTGTTGTGACCAGAGTAAAAACAAAGTGGCCTTTAATTCCTTTTCACTGTACAACAAATTTAAGTTACACGAAGAAAGAAAGATCTCGTATGCATTCTATTATGATGTGAAGTGTGGTGAATTCTAATTTGATCAAATAAATTCCCATCACATAAGATTTTATTGTAAATTGACGATTTAATAATTATGCAACTGATACCGATTTACACGATACCATGTAAGTATTTCGCTCCCTAAGTCAGATGAAATGTGTTCATTATAATTACTTTATGAATATATAATGAATCAGCATGTTTTCTTAGCATATATAATGTATTAATCAAAATTTAAGTATTAACTTAATCGTTTGTGAGACGTCCTAGGTTTGTTATGCTTCAAGTTCTAGCAGAAGTGAGCTAGCATAGCACGGCTCCATTTTTCATTAAAGCTGATTTTCATTGACGCTATATCTTGATCTCCTGCAATTTCTAAGAAGAAGGACAGATGAGAATGAAGAAAGTGTATCTTCAGTGACATATTACATCCGAGATTTTGATAGCAGTTGATTAGGTTATCCACTCTAGCTTTCGCTGTGCCCCTTGGTTCTTTCCCAAAATTCCTTTGTATACATCTTTGAATGCATGCCAGGCTACTAGCTCTGTTTCATCCATTGTCGCCTTAAAGTCACCATCGGGTATGAATTGACGAATCTGATGCGCTACAAATATGTATTCTTTGATCTTGGCATCAGTTATTTTAGTGAAGATCGCTTTTATGTACTTGAAGCAGGGCTTTTTATGTTGCAGACCTTTATTAATTTGCTTCATTATGCCTAGATTTATATGCAGTAGTGGCAAAATGATTTTATTCCTACCTAGTAGCTCATGAATTATATTATGGCATCCAGGCGTCATAGTTTCCCGAAGTGACCATTCTGAGCGTGCACAATGTTCTGACCTGGCCTTACTGTCTCGATGCAAAGAAAACACATAGACTTAGTGTATCCAGTTTTTAGCCGAGCAGTTGTCTGGTTCGGCCATTTTACACACAAAATAGAGCTCATAGAGTTTCTTCTCATTATTATTCAACTGCCTATTGTATTGTCTTTATGTAACTGACCCAAATATATAACAGAAAATCTCTTGTCACTTTTGCATTCTCTAGGCATTTTAGCTCTGTCTTCAGTAAAGAAAAAGCACCGTAATATGTAAAATATAATATTAATAGTGACAGCAACAAAATATTATATTAAAAAGTAACAAGAAGAAGCACTTATAGAAAATTACAAAATTATCAAGCGCTATTTAAACGTTACCATCGATTTGGACCCATATACCTAAAAGAATATTAACTATACTATAATAAATTTCATCGAGTAGGTTTACAAATACCTTAGGAACGACACATTAAAATTATTTTAAAAATCCGTTATAATTTTAAAGTTGTCACTTTAGGCCTAATCCTTTGCGCATTCATTCCATATGGAACCATCATGGTATTTAATCTAAGTAAGATGGTAATTAAGGAGAAACTGTAGGGTCGCATAAGGAGACGGATGTTATAGATATTAGTGATTTACGCAAAATATTCCCCTAGGAAATCTTATTCTCATTTCCGATTTTTTTTTCTCTGTTGGACAGTGTTATCAAAGACGGAAATATGGTGTGACGAATTCATGCTTAGTATAAAATAAAATATTATCTGTTTATTGCTCTTACTTGGGTATAATTATATAGAGATTAGAAAGAATAATTGAAAATTCTTTCTATTCCTATTTTTTTCATATGCATTTATTTTCAACTAAAATGCTTATAGACCCAAATTAAAAGCAAAGTTTCAGTTATTTAAAGAAATATAATGAAAAGTAGAATAATTTGTATCAGATTTTATATCCCTTTTCTCTCAAAGAAAAGAGTGCAGGTTGTAGGCATATATATATATATATGGTCTTACATATCTAAATCTCTGCAAGGGATGGTCAACATTTCTTTTAGAAAGGGTAGTGATGTGTTGGTATAATTTACCCTCCCTGTTTATTTTAAATCGGAATTACAGAAACAATTATGAAATACCATTTGCCAAATAAAAGTGAAGATTAGAAATGGTCTATAGGATAAAGTCATATAAGTATATCTTTATAATTAAAATATGCAAATATTGAGTAGTTACAAATATTTGAAACCATTTTCACCTTAAAAATAGTTTGGTTTGAAATATGTTTGTTTCTATGCTACACTTGGAGCCATTATATTGCAATTTTAAAGAATTCATATCAATATATGAAAAAGAGGTGTTTAAAGTCAATTGTTTCTACACCAACTAAGATAACTACAAATAAATAGGTTTACAAGCATATTACTGGATTAATTATGGAAGTTTAAAGCTTGATTAGAATCGGAGACAAAATTAGGATGATTTAAAGCTAGATCAGAATTAATTAAAAAGGTAGATAAGGTAAAATTTGTAAGCTTTTAATCTTATAATTCGCCGATTAATATAAAACTAAAGAAGAGAAAGTAAATGCAGTTTTAGGCTAGATTTGAGTAGAAAAATTAGATACATCCAAGTTTGCAAGATTCTTATTTTATTATTAAAATTAAATATAAGGCTTCGTACGAGGAAGGTGTTAAGGTGCTTTATGGGAATATATAAGTGGAGGGACAACTTTATATTACTAGTGAATAAAATAAAATGTATATAAAAGATATAAGAAAAATCTATGTCGACAAACCTTTAAAAAGTTATCAACTAAATATTCACCATAAACATGCATGAGACCAAAGAGAAATGAATGCCTGAATAATATTTATAACCAAAGTTCATACGGAAGCCCTTATGGTATTTTTTATAAATTATAATGAACAATCTGAGTTTCTTGCCTTACTTGACCTTAAGATCTAAGGTAGTTATCTTCGTTTACCACTAGTATGTATCGTCTAAATATTTTTATTCACCCAAGGAAACATTTCTTTTTCCATTGGTGTTGATGTTATTAAGCATATTGATCGTTATTTATTATGCAAAGTATTAACATTCACAGTTAACCTAAAATTAGAAAATAAAGCAAATTATCACTAGAATTTAGTGATTATACAGATGAACCATTACTATCGGAATGGGCTAAACTTTGCAGATGAGGTAAATATGGATAAGTTCCACCTAATCAATTTCTGAGAGACAAAGCCATGCAAATTTTATAGAATAAGCTTAATCTAAATATGATACTGTCTCTTTCTCTGTTTTTGTCATTGTCTCTATCCATGACTGTCTCTGTCTTTCTCTGCTTCATCCTCTGTATCAGTCACTGACACTGTCTCTGTCTCTGTCTATATCTGTCTCCTATGTTTCTCTATCTTTCTGTGTCTCTTCAATTTGTTTCACTCCTATAGGTTTTTTAATATTACTTTTTACATAAAAAATTGTTTTATGTTAATATTTTGTCATAGATAGGTGAGGGAAGGACTATGATGCGCCAAATACATTGTGATTTTTCAATAAACGCGTACTTTCAAAGCGCTTATATTTGCATTGAACTGCAAATAATAATATTCTTCCCTTCAATCAGAATAAATTTAACTACAAAGCATCATTCTACAATGTACGATTTGCGCACTAGATACATAACTGTTTAGTTTTTAATATAAAAATGGGTATATTTATTTAAACCTCTGTCTTAATTGAACGGGATCGAGTGTATGCTTACTTATTACCCCGAAATAATTATGTGTTTTAAATTCTTTCAAATATTGCTCTTTTATTTTAGGAGTTTGAAGCAATATCCTTGTATCTTTGAGATTTTAGTTCCTTATCAATTTCGAACTTATCTTTGATATGGGTTTAAATGCTATTTAAATATTTCATTCTTCAAGTAATTATAACAATCACATTTTATTAGTCTACATAACAATGCACATTCTTTAAATTAACTCTATGTCATGTTAAAGAACATTAAACAAATGTAATCATTTTTCGTTATCCTAATCGCTTAATATTGAAAGGTGATAATTTCCATTCAGCTGGATTACGGGTATCTACATATTACAGTCATCCATTATGGCAGTGACTTAGAGAAATAAAGTGTCGTTGAAATGGACCTAATCTATTAGAGACAGTAACTTCGTCATGCATTTTATTGTAGCATTGTCCACCGTTAGACTGTTATCGACATTCTGTCAATTGCTTTTACTAAAATGGATAATGGTATAACTAAAAGTGCCTTTCACTTATTATTGAATAAGAGGAGGTACCGAAGTGAGAATAGAAATTGTATAAATTGCAGTGAAAGGAATAATTAATATATTTAAAGGCGGCAAAGAGCGTAACACAATAGCTTAGGTGACATTAATTACGGTGATCAAAGGAATAACATTCAAAAGTTATATTTTTAATGGCAGGAAACAGGAAATTTATTGCGTTGAAAATAAAAAACTTTAAAATCGAAGGAAACTTTTATAGTTTTAATTAGAGAAAACACGAGTATACTACAGGAAGGGTAAGGGAAAGCAACCAGAAGGAATTTTAGTCTCAAAAACATACAAATTATCTAAAGCGAAGTATGCCTCATTTAAAAAATATACATTTTTTTAGGGGCGTTTTCAGATTAAAGAAATCGTTTTGGGGTAACAACAAGAAAATAATCCACTTTGAGGAGAAAGAAAAGTTTTTTCGACGATTTTAAATATATTATCACATACATCCTGACATATATGAGAAAATAGATTCACTGAACACACTAAGCTCAAGGAAGGAGAAAATCCAGTAGAGATTTATGAAATTTCCTAGTTTCCTATGCACACATTTAATGAGCAGCGTCTCGTTTCCTTAAGGAGGTTTCGCTGTCGAAAGATTCCTAGCACTTAAGGTTACACTTAAATCCAATTAGGATATGAAATGAGTAACGTTAAATTACCAACGCAAATTTAACAAAGAAAAGCAGTTAAATATATTCTTAAAGTTCATAGATGAATGGACATTATTTGAACCAATAATTTATGCTGAAAAAGAGTAAAAGAATTTTGAGAAAATATATGTAATCTTTCAATTTCATCCTACCCTCAATCTATCTAACCGTCTAGCTATCTATCTATCTAACTATTTATATATCTGTCGGCGATGGTGCGTTTAAATTCTCACAAAGGCTGCTCTTGGAACTTTTCTGTTTTGCATCTTACTTTTTCCTTTTGGTAATGTCTGCAACGTTTTGTCTTAACACTCCCTTTCTATTCTGATAACAAAAAAGTCCTACTGGTACACACAAGTGAAATGGCTTAGTAAAACACTATTGTTCACATTCTTATTCTTCTCGAACACCATTTCACATTTTTCGTAACATTTAAAAATATGACCTTCAAATTTTATAATCACTTTTCTTAGTCTCATGATTCTAACAAGAATAACACGTCTCACCTGAATAGTGTAGCTCTTTTCATGCTGGATCACAGACTTGCACTCTTCAACCTCTCAATTTGTTCAAATCTTTGTAGCTCGTTGTGCCTTTCTCACCGTGCAAGTTTTTCAAATGCAACCATTCTTTTGGGGGCTCTGCTCTGGCTCCCAACAATAGATTTAGGAATCATTTATAACTTCGTTCTTTTGCCACGAGCGCATTTTGCCCATTTAAATCGGCGCATATAGGTATTTTTGGATTTGTTGTAAATTTTCACGTTTCCCTTGAAATAATATTTTGCTAGGAATACAGGCTTATAGAAAACTTTCAAATTTCATCTGGCAAAATCAACTATCGAATTCATATGTAAACATACTATTTATCTTGAAGAAAGTTACCAGTGCTGCTGAACACTTAGCAAATGTCTAGCAGAAGGTAAGTTCCATATTATAACTATTACTATGACGAATAATCTACTACTATTTGCGGTATATACTGTTTTCAAGGGATTACCTAATGATATAGACACCTAAACACTGCTTGTAGTTTTAATAATATAATTTTGTGGCTTATTGAATGTAGCTGCCCATTTAAATGGGCACATGGGGGACAATATTTAAGTTTATACCAGGTTGTGTCATTTTTACAGTACTTTTTGTTCCATTGTATGTGTTACTTAGGCCTAATACTCAGAAATGTTATGCTTGGGTAAATATATAGTTTTATTTTATATATAAACTTTATTTATTGTTAAATTATCAACACAATATTTTTCGGTAGGCCTATTGTGAATGTAGAAAATGCTGTTGCTTATCTGCAAACATTTTCTGATGATCATGATGATAAGTCGACAGGCATTGATCTAGCTTTGGAATCTCCTGATGATGACATGGACTCCGGTGTAGGTGACCCAGCCAAAGAGCTTGTCGATATTGGGCAAGAAAATACAAAGCTTTTTGGGAATTTAACAATCGAAATACTAGTGAAGCTCCATCTTCATCATGTAGCTCTTAAATAATCTTTGGTGAGTAAATTTCAGCCCAATTCGAAGTTAAAGTTTCTACTGTAGTACAACTTCATTTTGTGGTTAGTATGCATAATGATATATAGGCCCCTATATACTCTATAATTCGAGAGTAAATATTGATGTTTTGTTTTGTTTTTAGAATATGGGAAACGTTTAAAGACATGCAAGGTAGATAAAGCGAAAGAGATGCAACCTCTGAACAAAAAAATTAGTCTCAAATGCCTACTTACACATGGAACACCTCCAATTTGGAAAAATATATCCAAGTCCGGTATCAAAACCAGTGCCACATAATTCAGTTATTTTGAATAAATGGTCTAATGAAGGACTCCTACCTATTGATTTCTTCAAAGCGTTTGGGAACAATGAGCTAATGGATCTTATTAAATCAGAAACAAACCTATAACACAGTTTCTGTTGAGGAACTCTATAATGTTATTTAAATATAATATGGTGAGCACATTTTCCGATGCATAAAAATGACTTAGCTGTTTAACAATAAATTTTTAATATTGAAATATTGATTATAGCGATTTTGTATTAACAGGTAACAAAGCGCAGGTTCTTCCGGTCGAGAGAAGCAGATACTCGAAACCTTGATTTCATTGAATGTGGAATGAGTGTGAATAGATTTGAGAAAATTATTTAAAGCCTACATTTTGTGGATAATACTACATAACCAGTGAGAGATAAAATCTTTAAAGGTAGACCATTATTTGAGCACTTAAACAAAGTCTTTTTAGAGCTTTGTCACCCTCATCCGATGTCATGGGCAATTGATAAAGTAATGTAGCCTTATTATTAAAGAGACGGGCGAAAACAATTTATTTGAGGAAAAGCTTTAAGGTTTTCTTGTAAAATTTAAGCTATTTGAAGGAAAAGATATTGGTAACGAAACAGGTATGAGTGTTGTTGAATCTGTAGTTGAAACTTTGGCATTGGAAGTAGTTCCCAAAGGGAGTCATGGGCACATAGATAACTTTTTTACCACCCTGCTTATGCTTGCATTATTCCGGGAAGAGAATATAAATCTCACAGGTACGATTCGTAGGAATAGGATTAGAAGTGTCCCTCTTCCTGATATGAAAAACGCAGAGAGGGGTGGAGCAGATGTGGTTATTGATCAAAAGAAAATAATCGTAGTTTGCCATTAGCAAGACAATAGTGATGTAACTGTTGTTAAAAATTGTAAAGATGCCATTTCTCATTGTAGAGAGACCCTCTAAAATAGTAGTATTTCCCCACCTCCTAAGATAGAGAGAAAGAGAGTCGTTACTCTCCCTCCCTCCAACTTAACCCTTTTTGGCCGTTCCCCAAGGTCACTAAAAATCTCACACCGAGCAAAGACGCTGAGAGTGAAGGCTACCTCCCCGCCATCTTAATCTTCCCTTCCCCCTGAGTTGGAAGATTACTCGTCTATTTGTAGGTTTACCTCGAACAACTTTTATTACTCCAGCCGCTGGTCTTTCCGCCACACCCTCTGATCCCGGACTCTTAAATTCTCTCGCAAGGACACGCTCGGTTTTCCCAGTCGATAATGAAGGTTGAGAAAGCCCCTCTCTCTCTTCCTATTTTGGAGAAATCCGGGTATATAAGAACTCTCACAAAGATTACGCATAGATTCGTTTAGACGACGGTTCCCCGAACGGAGATTCGATTTCAACGACGCTCTCTCCCGAGAAGTTTTTAGTGACGGTCGTAGGCCAGAGAAGAGCTGGGCATCACACTCATATCTTCGGGTCAGGGAGAAGAGTATCTTGAGGTAACGTCAGCCTTTCTCAACGCGCTTCATAATTAAGGATTGGAGAAGCCGTCCTCCGAAGTTCTTCCGGTGACCACTTGAATAAAAGAAGCCAGATAGCTCGCTTAATCCGAGTTTAGATAAGTCCTCCCCCCTTCGAAGTTCCACTGGTATACTCTTGAGGACAAGAGGCCCGCATCTCACTAAATCACTTTGGAGAAAGTAGCATCACCCACTTCGTGTTTCCGCTACACCCGTGAGTAAACAAGGTCACTAAATCCCCCCTACCCTAGTTTCTTCGCTTAACTCTCGAGATTCAAAGGAACTAAATCGCTCACTACATCAAATCTCCGGTTATAACTATTTGATAACCCTGGTTATCCAATTAGTATTCAGAATCTGATTCCATCTGATTCATGTACCTATTTATCCATATTTATTGTGCACCTTTTATTTAGTGTGTATTAAAATCTATTTTGGTCGTTGTGTTTGGAATATTCCTTGGTCACGCAGCTGCAGCTATCTATTCAAATCGCTCTCAGAACAATAACATCGGTTACCTTGCTTAGCCTACCTTAGAGCCTGTGTGCGTATATTCCTTTATACTGGGCAATACTTCGACGCCCTCTTAGTATGGGTAAATGCAAGCGATGATCCGAAAAAATTAAGTGAATTAGTAGTTCTACAACAACCAATGATAATACAACATTACAATCAAGGTATGGGTTAAGTGGTTCTGTTTGATCAATTTAGATCAAAGGATAGAGTGGCATTTCCTAAGTGAGTGTGGTACTATCCACAAATTAGATTTGTTCAAAATGCTTCTATTTATTGTCAATGGATGGAATCTTTACCGAAAGATCCATAATAACATCACTGAATTAGACTTACTAAGAGAGGTTGTAAATGTTCGTCTAAGACTTGTTGATGTTCCTGGTTGATTTTTGCTACTCAAAACTCCTGATACAATAGGCTACGACAGAATCAATTATAACTTTGTGATTGGTGAAACACAGCGGAGGTGTGGTGTTTGTAAAAAAAAATGTCGAATCAAAATGTACAAACTGCTATGTGGCATTGCATGTTTAATGTTGAGTCCAAAATTATTCTTTCAAGAATAATAATATAAGTATGTCAATCTACTAAATGACTTCATTTGTCAATTATTAAAGAATAAATTATTCAGTTACTACTATTTGTTAGTACTATTAGGTAAACTGTAGCCTTATTAAAATTCGATACATACTGTAATCTACATGGTACCCATTTAAATGGCGTTCCATATGCCACTTGACATTTCAAATATTTAATACATTTCAGAATCAGTTATCATTTTGAGTCATTATATGTTATATATGTAAAAATTAACTAGTTTTAAAAGGTACAAAGGGTATCATGCGCTCGTGAGTTATATGCAACTCCTTAAATTAAGCATCTTTTTCCTAAATATCACTGAATCTATACCAATCTCCTCCACATGAGCCGTGCTCCTGCTCTGCTCCCTAACTCTTATTTGCCCGTTCTACATTGGCAATCGTGCTTGTCTATAATTTGCCCGCAAAATATATAATGGTGTGCCTTTTCTGATGCACACATTCAAGACACTTTGGTGATTTGTCTCTCAATCTTTGCCTGCCACTTCTCTAGGCCTGAGAGGAAGAGATAAACAAATACTTTTATTATCATTATCTTTACTAGCATTTTTTTTTTGAGGCTTATAAAACATATGTTTTGTTAGTTTTGTTACTTAAAACTGCTCAGGTTTATTAGGAACGTTTTGCAAAATAATTCTTCTATTTGGCTCCTTTTCTCTTATCTCCATATCTGCTTCTTTTCCTTTTCTATATTGCTAAAAATGAAATTATTGGTAAGAAAAGCATGCTTCTCATCTCAATAAAATTAATCGTATAAATAACTGATCCTTTTCTAAAACCTTAAATAGAGTTAATTAAATTTTCTTAGCTTTGAATTAGCTTTAATCCCTCTATGATTTGAGAGTGAGATAAAAATGGGAACACAGACCTTGTGTGCCAATTTGAAGTTCATTTTCTTTGGCTTTAACTCATCGTTACTTTTCTGATTTCAGATGATTGAAACTCGCTAAAAATTTGAGAAAAAGAGTTTCCTTAAATTTTATTGCGCCCCGGAGACGACTATTGCAACGTGTAGTAGATTGGCGATAAGATTTGACTTCATAAAATAAGACTGAACCAAGACACGCCTTCGTCAAACACACGATTTTATGAAGCCAATATTGTACAGGGAGCAGATGTATAAGTGCGCCGTTTTATAAGATTTAATTAAGGTTAATTTAAAATTGAAGATCTAGTTTTGCAGTCTAGTATTGGAAATTTTTTGATGTAACTCTGAAAATTCATACAATTTTAAATGGAACTAAAATTAAAGAATTATTTAGTATATAATGGTAGGAAAAAAGCGAAAATTAAGCCAGAAGAGAAATTTATAGAGCAAAAGAATGAAAAATGTCTAATCGGATATTTAGCTTTCTGCATTACGAGAGTAATATCTCAATTAGCTTTGATTTTACTAAACTCATTTTTAAATTAATTATATATATAAATTTTGTTACTGTATTTATAATTCATTTAATTTGAAAACTAAACTATTATTGTAACTAGGGCTGAAATTTTATAAAATTCAAATGATTTTCAAACCGAATCAAAACAAATAAATGCCAACATTTTGATTATTAAATTTGAGCGGCCAATCAATGGCGTCAAAAATTTGAGAATAGTGAGATTTGTCCATTATAGTTCGTTTGTTATTATTATGTATGTAGGTATAGTGCATAAGGAAAATGTCTTTTAAAAGAAGTAGTTTTATGTATTTAAGTGGAGAACTAGTTTTGAATCATCACGGTCCATCTTTCAGGTGTACATACAAAGGTTTTTATTTGAATTGAAACATTACTTCCTGCATTATATACAGTAGGTTTGCCTAACAAAGGAAAGGAGTGAACCTCCGTGTGTCAAGCGATTGTCTCATTTGGATGAGAAGCCTTCTACGGAAATTAATAAAAAGAGTAATCAAAAAGTTCGTAGAAAATACGAATTACCGCAAAGATAGATTCATATTCTATGCTGGTTCGAGGTCAAAAAACGAATAAAATTGTGTTAAGTTAGGCATAGCTGAGAGATATTTGAATAAATTACCAAGGAAGAAACAAAATTTCAAAAAGAGCTTCATTTGTTTTAAAACAGTGTCTTAATAATTATCTGATTAGTAAATAAAACTGAAATGTCTGCAGTAAAGCTATGCAGTAGGTAGCTAGCAATCTTCACAGATAAATGGGCTCGCCTGGGGACCATTTCGATCCAACTCTGGCAAGTGTCTGTATCAAATAGACTATTCTAACTCTTATCTTTACTGTCGCAGTAAATGTATTCATTTTAACTGATCCTTGCCAACACGCTACATCTTACAATAGTGTGAATGTAGCTAATCAATGGTACACTAACCGCTTATTCTCAATGCCTACATTGCAGCTTATATTATTATTGTTAGATATAGCGTTCCACAAGGAGTGAGTAAGAACGACCTTGTGCACGGTGACGGCAAGTAAAGAGTTTCAAGAATCAATTTGCTACAGTTTTGATTAGGGCTATTGATTTGTATAGGGTCCCAAATGTGCCAGATGAAGTGTAAAAGTGGTTACTCATTGTTATACTAATCGCTAGTATAGCATTATAAGAAGAGCTCAATTCAGAGGTTTAAAACCGGGAAACCAGAACTAAGGTCTTGACCTCTCCTATCTTAGGCTTATAAGGCTTATCGCTCATAAGCCTAATCCTCAAGCAAGTTTGTTTAAGCACTTGAGCCTGACTATAGCAAATGAATGATTTGACCATACATTTGGTTTATTCAATGAACCTTCTTCTTTGATCAAAATAGGTTTATTGTTGCCACCAGAAATATATAATTCTAATTCTCACACGAATATATATTTCAGAAATTTTTAGCTCGTATAATGAGGTTTCCTGCTATACAGCAAGTTTAATGGGATTGTTTTAACTTTCAACTTCAACATTTTCAACGAAATGTGACGTTATCTATCAATATTTCTCTCCTCTAGGCATATATTTGAAAGATGGAAGAGAGAAGCGACAAAGAAAGGGCCAGTAAATAATAAATGTTTTGTAAAAAGTTGAGGGATGGAAACGAATGTTTTAACAAAACTTGGACTAATGCGTTTGAAGAGCACTTCACTTTCAAAAGCAGAAAATTAATTCTTCTGCATGGGTTGGGTTTAAATTATCTTTAATGATTGTAAATATTTAATGAAATCTAAATAAATAACAAGAGCAACAAGGCTTTAATTTTTCACTATCTTTAGAAGAAATTTAAAAAAGCTCACAACAATATAAAGCATTTACTGAGAAAAAAGTTAATGCCTTATGAAAACATTGATGTAAGCTAAAGAGCTAAAGGTAAATTAGGCTTAAATTTTTAAACAACTCGTCAATTTATGAACGAGGCGTCGTAAGATATAATTTATTGATTTCACCTTCAATTAATTTAGTCAAACAAAGATACATAGTAGCTCCAGAACTAAATATGGAAGCAGATTATTGCTTTATTAACCTCCTATTTAATTACCAAATGTTCTACATTCACTAAACAGCTATTCAAAAGTTTCTTCACAACATTAAAAAATCAAAGCAATTTTTTCTTTGAAAGAAGCAGATATTTACAATGATTCTTAAATAAACGGGCCAAATTCATTCAATATCACGAAAACATAGTGGCAATAGAAGAATGGATGGCGTATATTATAATATTTACCTTTAAACTTACTTTTTTCTGAGTAAAGGTTATATTAAATCTTATTAATCTTAGGAAAGGAAGTTTCAAAAATTTCAATCACTAGAATCAACCGGTCATTGAAAATGCTTTTTTCTACTTCTCATTAAGGAAAGTCTCCGAAAATGTTGACAATAACTGAAATAAAAATAGAAAGAGATTTCATTAGAATTAAGGATAAAAGAGATATCACATTGTATAAGATGTGAACGTACTAAAAGAGAACTAAGTTTATTATATGATATATTTTTCACATTCCATTTTATCTTCTAAATCCAAATAGAATATAAACTTGAGAAGTTGAAAGAAATATGATCTATATTTAATTCAACTTTCAAAGTTATCAAATCATAGATTTAAAAATAATGACCTCTGAAAATGGGTTTCTATTCTAACAAGTATTTCTGGTTAGCTGAAATGACAATGTTGAAACGTTTAGGAATAAAATTTTAATATTCGTAATATAAAATACCATAAGGATAGTTTCCCCTATATTAAAAAAATTCATATAGAAAAATATGGAAAAGAACGCTTCCAATAACGTCTAATAAATCAACCAAGACAAAATTATTCCAGTGATTTTTGTGAAAATATGTTTCACTATTCATAACAAGAAAATCTCCTGTTAGACTTACGCCATGTCACTTATGCATCATGAAAACTCCTACCCTCACAAATTTTTAAAGTAACATTATAGAAGAATCATCAATCTGAAAAACATATATTTGAAAATAAATGTAACAAGTATAATAACAATTATTTATGGTAGAAAAGTAAATGGGATATGAACTCATACTGCTAACCCTTATCGTTCTCCGAGTCAATGCTTTAACCAACTCGAGTTGGTGAACGCGTTGATGCTAACAGCGGGATCCCATTCGTCCATAATTCATTAACAGTAGTGCTTCTGGATATTTTTTAAGATTTCGTATAGGAAATCAGCGAAAAGTAAATCAATGGGAGAAATTCAAGCCACTAGCCGTCTGTTGATCATATGAAAACGGCTAAAGCCCTAAGAATTAGTGTGAGTATAACAAAACTTACATAGTCTTACAATCCGCTAGATAGAAATATCGATTACATTTTTTCAGATGATTAAGTCATTAGAGTTGACGACCAACAATTTGAAGATTAACTGGAATTCCTATTTCCAAACAGCTTCTGCATAATGAAGGTAAGATGGAAAAAGAAAATCTATGGCAGAAAAAATTAGGTGGGTGTCTAACATAACGCTTAGCTACATCTTTGAAGCGACATGCCTAGATACTTCGAATGCCATACACTTAAACAAGGCATGTTAAAAATTTTAATTTAAGTTATACTTGAAGAGTTAACACAGGACGTATCAAAGAAAGTCAACAGATCTCATAGGAAAATAAGAAAAAACTTGTAAATCACCCATAAGAAACAAAGGTAATACTACATTCATAATAAATTAATCAGAAATGAGATAAATGGAAGGATAAAACGCATTGCTAGAAGACAAACAATGACAAAAAATAGTCCTATATTAAAGTCTTTTAAACATAACGCTATCAAGAGAATGACCTATCCCAAGGTAGAATGATGAAATTGCACTATTGGTGCAAGTGTCAAGCTAGCGTTGCCATTGAATGAATTCCATCGTCTTCCTGTCTCCTGAGATGTCAATTACAGGGTGGTGCACTAAAAAGTAGCCCAGCCCAGATTATGAAAATTCTAAAAATAAATACTTATTTGTTTTTTTAATAAGCTTAAACAGTTTTGTATTAAATATATTGAAATAAAATTCATCAGAGCTGAGCTAATTTTAAGTGTGCCACCCTGTAAATCTTTTATGTAAAAAGATTTAAGATTTATTCTTCCATCTTCTGTCTTTTCTTCTAGCAATGCTTCCTCTTTACTTTCACTTCAGAACTTCTGTGCTACTTACTTTATTATTTAACCCCATGAATTTTCTTTCCCCTGTAGTTTTTAATTGGATAAAACGGTCATAACATGGTATAGTTGAATTTTTAGTTTCTTCTTCTAATATGACGACTTTAAATTACTTTTTATTATGTAATACGCATCAAGCATTTATTTAACCACTAGACGTTTTTGTAAAGCACTGGTTGAATTTTCTCTCTGTTAATATTCATAATTTTAACTGATAGTTTTACATACACAAAGAATTTCGACATTATTTACAAAATCTTTGCTCCTTAATAGGAGTGTTCTCAACAATGAATTAAAATCTTCAAGACAATGGGTGGAGGGATGAAAGTAAGCAAACGTATTCTCACTTCTTTTCCATAGAGTTTCGGGTTACTGTTCGAAAGATATAATTTTCATACAGCTAGAATGCATCTAAAAACTGTATTTAAAATAAAATTTCCATTATTCTGTCATAATATTCAAAAAGATTGATAAATGTTGAAAAGCTTTGGTGCTGCTAAACTAAAATCATTGATGACAAGATGAAGATTCTCAAATTGCAGTCATCGGCGACAATAATATTTTGGTGCAAACTGATTCAGGTTTTAAAGAACTTAAACCTTTTTGATTATATTAAATATGGTTCATTATTAGAACTTAATATCTTAAGTAGTAAATGAAACACTGGATTCAAGCAACAAGTAATTCTTTGTGAACAAAATATATATTTTTATACCTTACTTGGAAGTATATGATCGGAATTGCTTGCCTGAAAATATAAATGCTCATGATATTATTAAAAGGGTTAAAACTGCTTACATCAGCATTTCAAAGGAATAATAAATACTAATTTATAGGTTGAGCCTGAGTACACAACAGGGTCGTTGCAGGTAGTTATAAACTTATAAAATGTAGCTAGGTGTTCCTAATGCCCTTCAAACCTATTTTCATTGTTTACTAATTTTTTTATAATGCTAAGATGAAAAGAAGAGGGTTTCTTAAGTATTTTTGAATGTGTGTTAAATCCGTTATTAGTGACTGTGATTCCTTAAATTTTGAGGCAAATGAAACGATATCATTAGCAGAGTAAAGAGAATTATAGCGCTCTAATTAATTTTGTTTATTTTTCGTACTAAAAAGTCTCAAATATCTAATTTAATCACTGATAGAAAGGGTTTGGTGAAGAGGAAACTCTAGTTACACCAATATTCTTATTTGTATTATATAACTGGCCAGGTGCAGTTTAAATGAAATGTTTTATTACTGTAGATTTTGTTTATATATTTTTACTCTATCGTTACTAAAATGTTTCAGATAATCATGAATAGTATAGTTTTTCTATAACCTTCTTTTTATAAAAGTTGGCTGGTCGCATTATAAATCATTGGTACTCTGCTGGTTACAACGTTTTTAATGCATTTATTTATAATTTGATTTAGAGGACTGTTTTCGTATAGCTTTATAACTTAACCGTATAACCTATTTGATAGAGGAACATCAAAATATTCAGAATATTACCATGAATCTTATAATTCATCAACCAATTTGTAAACAAGCTTGAGTGTATATAACCAGACGTTTACACGAATCTTTTAATTTTTCGACTGTAAGCTCATCGAGAAATGAGTTCTACCATTTTACATGAGCTTATGGTTTTACACAAGAAGTTCTTCCTTCAAACCTGAGCTTCCGCTTGATTAATTGAAAAGTTTCTGGTGTATGATGGCCCTTTACTTTCAATGGCTTGTTTAAATAAATAGGCTTTATTTGGCACCCTTACAATAGCAAATAATCTAACTGTCTTAGATCTCGGGCAACCACTCGTTGTGAAATATAATATATTTTAGTACTAAACAGGCATATAGGAAACATAATATGCTGTATTCTTAAGAGAATTTGTGGCTAACCTATGTAACCAAATTCTCGCAGTGTTATTCGTCTTAAATTAAGCGAAAAGGCCTACCTAACTAGGGCGGCATGATGGTATAAAGAGTGAGTAGACAATTCGGCGAATGATGTTTGAGTGCAACAAATACTAAGCGTAATGAATACTAAGTGGATATTATTATTAAATATCTTAAATCTATAAACATAAAGAGGATATTATTTAACTTTATATTTTGTAAGTTATATAGGATCTATCAAATAAACTGGTGTTTTAGTCCGTCACCCTATGATTAAACCTGGTACATTGACATTAGATGATAACTTCCTGACAACGGAGCATGTCTTCTTCTTCAGTCTTTGGTAGTGGTTTGTTTTTATTGTTTTAACCTAATCTAGTAATTAGATAATGTGAAAGAGGCAAATCATACTCATGTAGCCAATCGTCAAAATTTAGTGCTTACAAAAATGACCATAGAATTCCAACGTCTTATCTACTAATAGAAAAAGTACCGGCATTTCCCGGAATAAAAGGCTGTCGAAATAAAATACATATGCTGTAGATCCATATTGTTTGAAATTCTTATATTGTAGCCAAAAATATATTTACATGCTGATTAATTTTATTATTAGATGGGTAAAGGCAGATTCAGGAGAGTTGCACATTCTTCATAGAATATAGTATCATATATATTTGGAATAAAAATGCTCTTTTGCACTTAACTTAAGTTTCTATCAATCCTAACATATACAATCCTAACATATATGTAATTTATCCTGCATTACTTACTGTTATTTTGCTTAAACTACTCTACGCTTTTCATGAAACCTAAGTGTCTTAATCATTATGGCCAAAACTATATATAGATTTTACTGTATATATATATATATATATATATATATATATATATATATATATATATATACAGTAGTAGCTATAATTTAAGGGTCATTACGAATAAGTGTTTTAGATATTTATTATAGGAGTTTAACAAAACGTTGAGACTATATATTAGGCACATATCTAGATAAATCTAATATTTAGCTTCTGTAAAAATTTTTACTGAATTGATTATATATTCCGTAAGTTATGAGGAAATAAATAAACTATCTTTCAAATTGCAGCGGCCAAAGATTAAGAGTCACATATAAAAAAAAATGTAAAATGAAAACAGAAAAAAGGAAACCCTTACTATTAATATTTTTTGAACATCCCTTTATTAGCAATGACCTCAGGCATATGTTACCACAGGACTGAATTAATTTCTTGCAAAATGATGGGGTTATGTTGTTCCATTGCTTTTTCAATAATACCTTGAGTTCATTTTGGTTCTTTGAATTTCCCCTTCGCGCGCCATCTCCAATAATCTTCTAAACGTTTTCTATAGGGCTGATATCGGGACTGTGAGGAGTCCCATCCATGAGATACACCTCTTGATCATTCAAAATATCTTTAAATCTCTTCGCAGTGTAGCAGGGAAGTAATCCTATACGAAAATAGGAGGTTGAACTGACGAGGATCAGAGATATAAACGGACATGCTCTCTAAGAACCTGCTTTTAGATTTCAGCATTGTATTGAATAGCTAGACCAGGACAATAGCAGGTATATTTTCACATGCCATAACACTACCTGCTCCATATTTCACTGTCTTCTTCATACCTGCCAGAGATAACATTTTGCCACATCTTCGTCGGACGTACATCCCTTCGTCATCGCTGAAATAAAACTGCGCACACTGTTCTTCTCTCCCAACGACATGTTTGTGAGCGTAACGAAGACGAACTCCTTGTTTCTTTTTTGAGATCAAATGTTTCTTTGCCGGTGCCAGAGTAAGCAACCCAGAAGCTAGTAACCTCCGGGAAACTGTTTTGCTTGATATGTTGACATCAGAGCTGAAGCTAAATTCTCGGGATAGCTCAGCAGGTCTCTTAAACCTATCTTTTAATAACATTCTTCCCATAAATAGATCCTGTTTTGGTGAAGTTTTACGAAGTCTACCGTTTTTCTGTTTAGCATCTCTCGATCTTTATGACTTAAAAAAAGCAACAATTCGTTGTACAACACTTCTACACCTTACTACAGTAGTTGCTATCACAGAATCTTACTTGCCCTTTTTTTGAGGGCACACAATCGTTCGTTTTTCATCACAGGCCACCGATCGTCTCTTAGAAGCCGCCATGTTGAAAGTTGAATGTTTCAATAATGTATGATCATAAAAATCACCTGTTTGCCCATCAACAGTCTCCTTAACACAAATACCTCGATTGGTATTTCATTTTTTTATAAGTGACCATTAACTTTTAGCTGCTGCTGCAGTTTGAAAGATAGATTGTTTATTTCCTCATAACTTAGTCTGAATTTTGTTAAAACTTCTATAATAAATACTTAAATACACTTGATCTTACTGACCCTAATATTATAGCCGCTATTATATATATATATATATATATATATATATATATATATATATATATATATATATATATATATATATATATATATATATATATATATATATATATATATATATATATATATATAAGTGGGCGGAAATTTTCAACTTTTTTTAATCTCTTTGATGGGTATTGCGGTTTAGGTACCAATTGGTGAGAAAAATTTTTGTTCAACCGTTTAACTGTATGACGTTAGTTTTAGCTTGAGCATGAAACTTGAAAATATAAAAAAATATATTAAAAATACATGGAATATAGGTAATACCTTAAATATTTATATTGGAGAAAATTGCTTACTAGTAATACCCATAATAATGATTTATGTTCATATTTTATGTATGCCAAAATTCGAATTAAATAACTATATATTCAGCAGGCCAAAAGGAGCAAAAAATTAAAATATGTCACATTTTCAACTGAAACTAAAAAGTTTGCCAGAAATTTAATTTTAATTGATAAGTTGGGGAGTAGTTTGCAAACTATAGTCTCTACTCTGAAGAACATATGGTAAAACCTTTGTTATTATAAGAGAACTTTTTCAGGTTGCGCAAGTTGATTGACTTGAGATATATTAGTAATTTACCCTAGTATTCCAAAAATTTTTATCATACCCGTTAAATTACGGAAAAATGTTTGATAAGCATTGCATGCGATCCATTTGACTAGCTTTATACGGCTCTTCATTAATTTTCAAATATGTAGATACTTATGAAATTAATCTAGGACTCACTAAGGAGAGGAGTCCGTATGTCAAGTCCCACCCATATCCAACCAAACCCCCTTACCTGAAGTTGATTTAATTTAGCTGAAAGCTTGTTTTGGTGTCATAACGAGGCATCCTTTTGCCGTTATTCATTTTTTTTCAGCTTGCTCACATACATTCCCCTATTCTTGCATCACTAGCTTAATTAATCTTTCTACAGCTTCAGTCGTTACTGTCCTGTAGTTTAGGCTACCTTTTGGTGACTGCAACAAAGTTTTATCCTTCCTTTCTTCAAAAAAGATGCCCCGTAAGGGGCGCGGTGATCTACCATCTTGGCCGCCGTGCTGACGAGATACAGCGCTCCGTCCGGCCCCAGCTTAGCCTCTTTTCCTTCCTTCAGCTAGCCTGTATTTCTCCCCTACTTCGTCGCTTTTCAAACAAACTCTCCCACAGAAATCTCTGGCCAGCCTCTAACTTCACAGAGTAGATGCTGACCTTCTTCTTAGCCAACCGTCCCGGATCGGGTCTGAGATGGGAGGGCACAATGTTCATTAACCTCTGAGCTCCGGTCTGGCGAGGTTGGTTTTTAACAACCTGCTTCATCCCCACCCATACCTACCTCGCATCCCTTTTCCTCTCCTCTTCACAATCTATCTTTTTTACGCCGTGTCCAAGGTGGAGTCGCCATGCCGATGGACTGCCAGGCCACCTGCAGGAGGAGTGGTCCCAAATGGTGCCGCCTGGCTCTGCCGGGCCTGTAAGCACCTCTTGCAGTGCGGGCTACTGCGACAGGTAATGCGCGATTGCGTCCCGTGATACAAATAGGGTCACCATGCCGAATGATGAAAATAAAAAAACCCCAAACATCAACTTCCCCTGTATCATCAACGGAGCCACCCTTGGGCAGCTCCACGGGAAAAAGGCAGGTCTACCCCCCCTGTGCTTGCGCAGGGGATCCTCCATAACTCTCTAACCGTGGAGGAGGCTTACTTCTCTCCTTCGCCTCCGGGTGTAGTTCACTCCCCCTCACCCCGTTCTCTGAAGGTGCTTTCAGGCAGCTCCCCTTTTCCCGCGGCAGTCCCCTCTGTTCTTTCCAAGGGGATGGACAAGAAAGCCGGCAGGCAGCGCTTAGCCAGCCACTCCCCATTGAAGCGGCTCGGAAGAGCAAACCCACTTAGGGGGGGAGCAGGAAGCCAGGCCCTTTCTGTCGATTCACTCAAAAGACCTGCAGGCAAGAATATTGAACCTTCCCGGGGTCAAGTCCTGTGCTTTCGCACACAAGACTAGTGACGATACTGCCAATAGGACCTTAGATGTCTTGGGGGGATGGCCAACTGGAGGGTCTTCCTGAGGTAGACATGGTCCCTGAGGCAACTCAGCCTCAGACGGTAGGCCCTTCCATGAGGGAGAATCCGCGCTCGGTGCCAAGCTTCGAACCCGAATCCGCCCCTATGCAAGGTCCTCCTCAAACGGCTAGGGTTTCCGAGGCAGTACAGGGAGGGAAAAGATCTCCTCCGACCGGTGCCCATAGGACTACCAGAAGCTTCTCCATTTCGAAGAAGGACATGGCTGAGGCCGGTCCATCTGGCCTGTGGGCTTCTGACGGCGGAGGTGAGAGAAGCGAGTTTATTCTCCGCCCTCCTCTCCAAAAAAGAAAAAGAACAATAAAGACTAAAAAGACAAAGAAGACTTGGGACTCCTCTCCATCCGTTGAGGCTACGAAGACGGATGGGTCTTCTTCTACTTTAGCAAGTATCTAAGCCATGATCAGCACATCCGCAAAGTCTTGATGACATCGGGGCATCTCATTCAGAGGTTACAAGGCGTTTTCGATCCCGCTTGCTTCAAACGCTTGCTCGTTATTTGATCCACTGATGGCACCATGTTGGCCAAGGGCAACAGGATCCATCAGAGGAGAGGATTAGCTAGTGTAGTTGGTAGAGAGCCGAAGGTGACCGGTTTATCAGGCGGAAGCCTTCTGGCGAATGCGGCAAATCCCACCGAGGCGGCCAAGATTAGTGGTCTTCGGACACTTCATGGCCCCCGTGTGAGTGTGACGCCGCAAACCAACATGAACTTTGTAAAAGGACTAGTTTATGCGAGAAAACTCGTTGACTACTCCATTGAGGGCATCACCTTAAAGCTGGCCGACCATGGGGCGGTAAAGGTCAAACCTGTGATGAGAAAACAGGGAGGGGCCTGGAGACCCACCCCTACACTCTTCGTCACGTTCGACTGTGACAAGCTCTCTGAGTCGGTGCATGCTGGTTGGTACCGCTCCCGCGTGAAGGCATTCGTGCCACTGCCGCGGTGGTGCTATTACTGTCACCGCTTCGGCCATACGAATCGATCTTGTAGACGTGCAAATTCGGGGTCACCCGAAGTCTGTGTAAATTGCTCCAATGCCGTAAACGACAAGTCTAAATCATGTGTGGCCAAGTGTGTCAATTGCGGAGAGCCACACCCCGCTTCTTCGAAGCAATGTGGTGCATATCCCTTCGAGAAAGAAATCCTGGCCGTTCAGGCCCAGGATCGAATCTCATTCTGCGAGGCTAAGGACTTGGTCCTGGCGCGCCCGGCTCTGCCTAGGACGTCATATGCCTCAATAGTTAGAAAGGCACCCTCTGCTCCTGGCTCATCCAGGCCAACGAGCCCGTTTTTTTCCTCGCTAATTCGGATTCCTTCTGCGGGCTCTACTCAACTCGGGAGCTCCCCTGGTAAAGCTGGCGGCAAAAAGGGTTCATACCCAGCCCGGCTAAAACCAGGGCTTCCCCTTCTTCCCTTAGCGTGACCGTTTCCACTAGGGCGCAACGGCCACGCGTCTCCACCGAGTCGTTAGACTCACAGGGGGCAACACCCCTCAAGTTGGTCGCCAGGCCATCTTTCGTGGTTCCTAAAGCTGGCCTCCGAAACGAGGACAGCAACAAAGGAGCTGCGGCTCATTCGCCCACGCCTAGTCGTAAGTTAGGTGGCTCGGAAACTTTAGGCCCTCGAATGAGGGCCCCCCGCCTCCGAAGCCGCAACGCCCACAGAAGTTTTGGAGGCGGAATTTGAAAAAGACTCGTTTGGCGAGCCCAACCTTCCTAAATAATTCCTCGAAGGCGAGAGCGCCTTCAGCGCATTGTCCGGCCAACAGCACGCGGGGTTCTGCCTAAGGGAAGCGTACGACCATTCCCCTGAGGGTCTTCTGTTTGAAGAGGGCTGTCGCGTCTCCTCCGAGCTCGGCCTGGAGAGCATATTCCTTCAATGGAATTGCCGTGGACTCCGGGCCAACTGGGAGGAGATGCGGAGGCTTGTCTCATCCCTTTCCCCGTTAGCGATCTTTTTGCAGGAGACCATGCTAGGCGCGTGCTCCTCGCCCGCCATCCCGGGGTATAACGGTCTAGCGACCCCACGACCACGGGATGGCTGGGCTACGGGATGCGCGGTTTACACCTGGCATGATATCTCCGTTTTTCCTTTCTTTTTAGATACCTCCTTCCAGGCAGTGGGTGTGCATCTGCACCTGGATAGAAGGTACACTATCATTTCTTGGTACATTCCACCGTCAGCTTACTTCGAAGCGGGGGACTTCCGCCGGGTAGTGGCACGGTTGCCGAGGCTCTTTCTCTTGCTTGGAGATATGAACAGCAGGCATCCTCTCTGGGAAGATTACTCAATAAATCCCATGGGACAAATCCTTGCCGATCTGATCGAAGAGCTTGAGATAGGTGTCCTAAACGTGGATGAGTTTACGCATTACTGTCCGAGAACCGCTTCATTTTATTGCCTTGACCTATCTTTGTGCTCTTCGGATGCACAGCCTGATTTTGATTGGGGGGTTTTTGATAACCTATATGGTATTGATCACTTTCCCATTCAAATATCATTTTCAGGGCAACTGCCGCCTGAGAGCCGACCTCTGTGTGCTTGGCGCGGGCGCGGTGACCTGCATATCAGGAAATGACTGAATTCTCTATCTCAGTTGAGGAGTTTAGGTCGGTAGAGTTGGCCGTTGAGTTCTTCTCCGGCAACCTCGTCGCCGTGGGCCTGACTACTATTCCTAGGACGTCTGGCCGTTTTTCACGCCGACCACTCCCATGGTGGTCTGCTGAGTGTGAAACGGCCCTCAAACAGAAACGTTAGGCCTGCATGCGTTTTAGGCGCCGCCCAAAAGATTTCACTGTCGCTGAATTTTGTCGGGCTAGGGCTAGGTTCCAGTATATTTGGAAGCACGCCCGCCGCTCTTCTTGGCTGGCATACGTGTCCTTACTTAACGGAAAGACCTATTTAGCAGAAGTGTGGAAGCGAGTCAAAAGGATTCGGGGCAAGTTCTCACAGGACCCCCCTGCCGTTATCTAGGACAATGGGACCGCAATCTTGGACCCCGCGTCCTTGGCGTAATCCTTAGCGACCGCTTTTTTCGCATTCTCTAGCCGGGATGCTGCTTCGCCAGCATTCAATGCACGTGGTGATTTTTCTGAAGGCCACTGGCTGGACTTTACCTCCAGAGGCAGAGAACCCTTCAAAGACAGGTTTACTGTGAGTGAGTTGCGCTCCGCTCTTGCTTCGTGCGCGGGCACCGCCCATGGTCCTGACGATGTCCCTTAGGCCATGCTTCGACACCTTGGTGAGCGAGGCATACCCTTTTTCATAGATTTGTTCAACAGAATCTGGGTGGAGGGTCTTCTCCCGGATTCCTGGCGAATAGCTACTGTGCTTACCTTTCGCAAACCGTGGAGAGATCCCTCTACTTCGACCGAATTCCACCCAATCTTTCTAACCTCTTGCGTGTAAAAGTTGATGGAGAAATTGGTAAATGTTAGATTAGCCTTTTTCCTGGAAAGCGGAGGCCATCTGTCTTGTGCACAGTGCGGCTTCCGCAAGTTCCACTCCACGTCGGCTGCTCTGCTCCAACTGGAAAATGCCGTCTGCGAGGCCTTCCTTCGTAGACAGCACTACAGCGCGGTGTTTTTTGAACTGGAGAAGGCCTATGATATTGAATGGCGATACGGTATCATGGAGACTCTCCACACAATGGGGGGGAGGGGACGCCTCCCAATGTTTATATCTGAATTTTTGCGAGATCGTCGATTCTGCGTACGGGTGGGGGGAGCCCTCTCTGGCCCAAAGGAGCAGGAGGAGGGTGTTCCGCAGGGAAGTGTCCTCAGTGTCACACTCTTTGCCTTGACCATCAACGGCATCACCTCGGTGGTGCCAAAAGATGTTCTCGCTACTCTCTACGTGGAAGACTTTTCGATCTCTTTTGGCGCGGCCCAGAGGCGAACTCTGGAGCATCGACTCCAACAGGCATTGAACCGCGTCTCTCGCTATGCCGAAGCGCACAGATTTTCGTTTTCCTTGGCCAAGACTAAGGTGGTGCACTTCTCCCGCCATCCACGGCTCCACCCCGAGCTAGACTTGTTTCTTAATGGGGTACGCCTGGAAGTGGTTGAATCACACCATATCGTTGGTCTTGTATTTCAACGACGCCTCACCTGAGAGGCTCATATACGCAGCCTTAGGGTCTCTTGTACCAGCGCCATGGATATTCTCCGTTCCGTGACGTTCAGCGCTTAGGCTGCTGATAGGGCTACTGCTTTACTTTTTTTTACTGATCCTTTGTTTGTTCGAAGCTCGACTACGGATGCGAGTTTTATGCATCCGCAGCTAAGCGTTTATTGCGGAAGGTGTATTCGATCCACCACACCGGCCTTCGCCTTGCGACCGATGCCTTCCGCACTTCCCCCATTGAGAGCCTGTTGATGATGCTGGGGAGATGCCACTCGCTCTGCACCGCGTGTAGTGCATCACTCGCCTGTACGCGTGAGCCCGGCGCCTCCCTCAGTCGCCAACAGCTCTCACTGCATCCGCAGCGTATGCCGCGGAGAGACGCTAGTCATACCCTAATCCCTTTGATTGAGGGCCAGAAAACTCCTTTGTGAGCTAGATATAGTTCTCGGGCCAGTGGCGCCCCTGGTTCTGCCCAGGACGCTACCCTGGAGGGTACTACATTTGGCTGTTTGTCGCCAGGCCTCTGCTCCCAAAGCTTGTACCGCTCCGGAAGTATTGCGTTTGACCTTTTTGGAGCTCCCCTTATGTCACGCTGGAACCGTGCCAATGTATAGGGATGACTCCAAGTTCCAAAAGGGGATCGGCTCCCACGCCGTATCCCCTCTTTTGAAGTCAGCGGGGCTCTGCCAGGCACTGTGTTTGTCTTCAGGGCCAAACTGGTGGCAATACACCACTCACTACGGGAGATTACGCGACGGAATGTGATCTATAGCGACTCACAAAGCGCCCTGAGTGCTCTCGGGGTATTGGAATCTCCGCATCCCCTGGTTTGCAATATCTGTGACGCCACGGTTTTGGCGAGCCAGGCGGATGTCGAGTTTATCTTCTGCTCTGTTTCTGGACATGTAGGAATTGCGGGGAATAAGGGCGCCAAAGAGTCCGCGAGGCCTCTGCAACCGGACCAGCGTTTCGCTCTTCCTCACACTGACTGCATGGCAGAAATACGGGCAGCTCTTCAGACTTCTTGGCAAAGAAGATGGGAGTTGGTCAAAGGTTAACTTAAATTTTCGTGCCATTGCGCCGCGACTGTTCCTATGGACCTATCACCCAATGCCACGACGGCTTTAGGTCTTTTTCTGTCGTCCCTGTTTCGGACACACTCGTGTGACGCATCGCTATTCGATGGAGTGATCGCCTGCGCCCTATTGCGACGACTACGTTGGCTTCCAGACGGTTCAGTACATTCTTGTCGAATGTCCCAAGAGGGGTGATCTTCGCGCACGTAACCTGACCCGGTACCGGGATGGGCGGGGTCGCTACCGCCTGTCCCTTGTATTCACGACGAGTGCGTGCACTATAACTCGTGGACTGCCACACTTTGGGGACGAAGCCGGCCTTCTCCCTTGTATTTAACTAGTTGTTTTTGTTGTTGTTGTTTTATTGTTGTTTGATTTTTTTGTAGGTCGCAGGCCCCTACGCCAGTGGGAGGGGGACCTTCCCCTGACGCCGGAGTTTGCCCTTTGATTGTTATCCCTTTTTATTGTTGTTTCTGTTAATTTTTTTATTTTCAAGTAGCCTAGAACTAGGCTGTTTGTTTGCAGCGAATTATGCCCACGTGGGCAATCGCCAGATAGCCCCTTAAAAAAAAAAAATAAAAGAAGATAATAATTGAATCTTTCCTCACTTCAATTTTACTATTAATTTTAATTTAGACTTTGCTTCGCTCGCTCCGTATTTTGCTAATCTCGATGACTTGGCTTCACTGATAATTCCAATAGCATTACTTAGTGCTATTCAATCGAAAAAGGCAGTTCTGTCGCATAATAAAGCGACAGATGGAATAGGAGCAGTTCTTTGTTTTCTTTTTTTATGGCCTTTAAATCAGTTTCGTAGTTGGAGCATTCTGTTGAAGATGCTGAACTTGAATCATTGGTACATAACCCAGGGACGATTGCTGGTTACAGTTTTCAGCATTATCACTTGCTAATGGAATTTATATTCTTACTAGAACTTATCTCATTTCTTATCTATCCTTTGATACTTTTAGACGTTGTTCTGGCATCGATTCTTGCAGTTACAATTCTTCTTGTATTTCTCTAATCATTAGAAATCGTTTCTTTTTGTGGGCACCTTGTGTTGTTTTAGACATGCGTAAATATTTTATTTGCATTTTCAGGCTGCCATGTTGAATAGTTCTTTACAACTAGCCTTGAAATATTCAAGTTGCCTTTTGTAACCAGGATTATCTTTCCTGCCGTGATAGGACTTGTTAAAGATGTTATAGTCATTATTCAACTTGTTTACATGTCTTTGACGCTTTTAATTGACGGAGATCTCCGAATTCTTTCAAGTTGAAATCAGACATTCGTGAAAATGGTACTGAAATGTGGTTCTTTATTTCATGCCTTCTTCCGCTCAACTCTTTTCCACCAACATGCTTTTTAAACATCTTCAAATGTGGGTAGATTTCTTGTCTTAAGTTTTAGCGGTGCCCTCCAAATTTGGTTGTCAACAGCTTGCCGTGTCAATTTGTAAGTAAGTAACATTCTGCTTAATAGACGTGCAAACCATGCAAAGAATTCTCGTGCACAACTAAGCGTCACAGGAGAAACATACTTGAGAATACAGGAAAGACCAGAGCGGGCAGCAATGTAGTGTTTCCGCAAACACACGCATTTGCGTACTCACACAGTAGCTACACATTAATTAAACATTCAAAAGCCAGATAATATGTTGGATTTTAAATCAAGGTGCATGCAAATTGCAGAACCTTGATACAATACTTCTATTAACTGATTTTTTTTTAATAGCTCGCTTATAAGCGATTGGTTTAGTATTGTAAACTAGCATCTATTATTAGGAATATAAGGTGTTTGCGCAAGGTGAATAAACTCTTTTATTACTACTAAATGTTTATTATATGTTCTTAACATTATAGACTATCGTTTGTAAACTACCTACAAACTTGTTAATTGAATGAAATATTTTGCAATTTTTGCAGTTTTATTTAAAAATGTGACATATTTTAATTTTTGCTCTTTCTTGCGCCATCTCATGCTATAGGTATTCAATTCAAAGCATTTGCATAGATAAAATTTAAACATAAAGTATTATTATGAGTACTACACACAAGTAATTTTCTCGCCTAAAAATTTTGGAGGTATTACCTATATTTTGGCTATTTTCAATGCATTTTTTTAATTTCAAGTTCGATACACAAGCTAAAAGGTAGGGCGTAGATCAGACCGGTCTAAACACACTTTTTTCTTAACATTTGGTTCCTTTTTCGCATTACCCATGTCATTAAAGACAGAAAGATAAGATCTCTTCTGGAACTTCCACGTGTGTGAAAAGAATGTGAAAAATGTAGACATATAGGTCACATAAATGTGAGTACATATAAATGCAATTATAAATACATTGAAATAAACAACGGAATTATAACACATTTTTTAAATCAAATAGCTAAGATTTAAAATAGACAATTTTTGAGAAATAAGCCTTTTAATTACAGGGTTCATTTTAAAGTGACCGGGGGATAAATTGAAATTAGGCGAGGAATTGTTGAATGAGCATTCGACAATATTTATTTTAACATAGTCATCAGATTGGTAAATAAATTTAGCAAAATTCTAATTGATAGGTCGACTATTTTCAGTAAATGAATAAAGAAAGCACTATTACCTTTAGCTCTTCTAATATTGTATTTATATTGGGTCAAACTTTCATTCACTGATTTTGCAGGATACCCAATGTATTGCTTAAGGCAAACTGCATAATCGACAGAATAAACCGCCCGTATACTTTTGTTATTATTTTGAATCAACATTTTACACGTAATTAAATATGCCTGAAACGTTTATATATTTCAAGAAAGAGGGAAGCAGGGAAAAGGACTCAGATAACGGTAAAACAAGAGTGTGCCTAAAATTGTATGCGGGATTGATTTCAGTACCCTCAAACGATTTTTTGACAATATCTAGGCACCTGGCAAGAAATATTTGAGGATAGCAGAGTTGTTACCTATTTCAAAGATCGTAGAAAACTCAAGATACAAGAATTCAGGGCTCGCCACCTGCAACTCACAGAGAAACATTCAAATAAATACAAAACGTTTGACTCTATCATTGAACTGAGTAAAAATGAATATAAGAACCGGGGTCAGTAAGCTTTATTGACGGAAAATTTAAATCCAGATGGAATCCTATAAATAAGTAGATCTAGGCACGGGAGGACACCATTTTGTTCGAGTTCAAAGGTAAATTCAATAGATGGAACCAAATAATTTAGTTAGTAATAAAACCATTAGAATCCTTAGAATTGGGCCACAAACAAATAATCTCGTCTATATATCGGAAGTAAACAATGGGAAAATCGATAACGGTAGGGATGAAAGTAGTTTAGAAAAACTCCATTATAGATTAGTTAGGATAGTGGTTGAACAATTACACATGTAGGTAAAATTTACCATTATAAAGAAAAATTATAGTTTTTATTACACATTGAGATGAGGTCTAGGAAAATATTAACAGGTTTTTCATGGCTGGAGCATCGCTTTGTTGTCTCCTATATATAGCACCTTTGGAAAATAATTATTCCTTGAGAATGATTGCAATTCTCTTTTTATTTTCCTGTGGGATTTATCGCATATATATATATATATATATATATATATATATATATATATATATATATATATATATATATATATTTGCAGTAGGAAGGATACGACCACCAGTGACATTCTTATTTATTCTAAGCAACGTTTCGGATTACCCAATCCATCATCAGGCTAAAGGGATAAACAGAATTTGTGATGCGAAGAAATGTTAATATAACCTAAATACAAATCAAAAGCAATTAATTTAGATACTAAATCTATAAAATTTAAAGTATTAATAATTACAAGTACATTTACACATAAACTCGAAGCAAAGGAGAGAAACAAATTCCCAACTGCTGTCAGCGATTCAGGGCAATGACTAAGGAATTTACTCTAAATCGGACACGATTATGGGTAGTTTATTGTCGGTAGAATATTAACAGGTCTGAAGCTGGTTGGTTGTGGCTATTACCGATAATGGGTGGTAGGTCAAGTCTGAATTTAACGTGGGCAAATGTGTTTTGATGAAGAGAGATTCCAGAATTCTGAACTGGGTGATGTTAGTATTAGAGCCCAGAATCTCAAAATTATTGATGTTTGCATCAACCTCACACTTTAGAATGTGATCTCTGATCAGGGAGACTTCCTTACTAGCGAGAGACTTTCCTGTTCGTCAACTAATGCCGTGGTGTGCCCAAACCCTTGAGTGTAACGAGCGAAGTGTACTAATAATATATGTTCCCTCAGGACATCCATGGCAAGAAAATTTGTATACCATACTAAGTTCAGGGTTTATTTGTTTTATGAAAATAGATTCCAAAATTTATAATTCCAGACAAGAGCAAGATGAAGTTAATAAACTGAAAGAATCAAGAACAAGTGGATGGTTGTTTTTGAGAGTGTTGTATTATAGAGGATTTTTAAGTTTAGAGATAGGTAAGCCGGTTCTATATGACACTCGAATATGCTTAGCATTCCTACACTTTAATTGTTGAATGGTCTGGCTAACATAACTACTACATTTATAAATATATATATATATATATAAATATATATATATATATATATATATATATATATATATATATATTTATATATATGCGGTGAAGAAGGCAATGTTTAGATAACTCTCTTCATCGAAACCCTCCCAGGAAGATCTTCCCGCATACACGAGAAGATAACTATAAAAATCAGCTTTTCTAAACAAACAAAAACTATCCTTCGATTGGCCATTTTAATTTTAATCCATGCTTGTCAAAGAGAATAGAAAATAATTTTTAGCTATTCTAGCCTAGCCTTTTAAAATAGATAATTATTTGCAATAGGACAATCATAATTATAAAGCTAAGAAGGCAATTTTTTGCTTACTAGGTCTTCATCGAAGCCCTCGCAAGGAGATCTTCTAACATACAGGAGTATAACGTATGAAATAAGCTTTTCTAAGACAACTAAAAAGCTGTTTTTAGATCGGCCTCTTAATTGTCATTCCTGCTTGGCTAAGAAAACGGAAATTTATTTAGCCAATCTAGGCCTGCCTCGTAAAATCAATAATTATTTGCAATAACGCAAACATAATTATGCGCTTAAGAAGGTAATTTTTTTAACTACAGAAGGTTTTCTTCCCAGTGTGATGGTGTATTTTGTTTTATTTGGTTCATGATAATTTTAGGACCTTTGTGCGTTGCAGAATTTAATTTTTTAATTTAATTCTAGGGTTATTACAGGATTTAATCATATATATATATATATATATATATATATATATATATATATATATATATATATATATATATAAATATATTTTTATATATATATATATATATATATATATATATATATATATATTTATATATATAACATATATGAAAAATATATAAATATATATATTTATATACGTATAATTTTGTTCGTGTAAGATCTTCCGGAACACTGGACTGTAATAAATTAAATATCACAAGAAATAATTTAATAACCACAAAAATCGACTCTTCCAAATCTTGTGCCCATGGCTGTATACACAGTGAGTCATCTTATTATGTTTCCCTACAAATTATGCTTGATGAAATTTACGAGTCTCACTTTTCATATTAAATATAGTTGGTTGGAAAGATTAAGAAATAGTTCAGATAAGATAACCAGGAGAATTTTCTAGTTAGAGGTATTCTAGCATAGGCACTTGGCTGTTACTGTGATAAAACTTCCTGTCGCAAATTAATACAATTAAACATTGTTTGAAATTCTTATATGGCGGCGCTAAAATATATTTACTTGCTAACTACTATTATTTATGGGATGAAGGCTGTTTATGAACAGTTGCCCATTCTCCCTATCTTACAATATCTTATAATAAAATATTATATGATATAATATCCTAAAATATATTTACAATGAATAAACTTTTCACCGCATGTGCCAAGCAATAGACCCTCACGCATGAATAGCCGTTATTTATGAGTGAACAACGTTGTGGCCGCAAAAACAGTTCGACCTCTGATAGATAAGGATGATAGCAAGACTTCTTCATTTCCATTATCTTAAATGCACAAAGTAACCCACAAAGAATTCATAGGTTTGAAACTTACTTTGTCAGTATGCAACCCATGGACACATGGATTAAAATACCTCTCTTAATCAATTCATTTGGGTGCAGTTGTCATTATATAGGATCTAAGCCTTTATTCCTCCTTTTATTTTTCTTACGGAGAAAAAGACATTTCTCTGGATATGAGATTACGGTAAAACTACATTCTGATCTCTTTCAGATACTCTCCCTTGGAGATTTTGAGTTAATTTCTTTTAAGATATAGCCAATTACAACAATGCTCACTTTCATCCACCAAATTCGCAGTACAACCTACACACACTAAATGTTCTAATGAATCCTAATGATGGGTATCTATATCTAGATACCTCTGACGTGGAATAGGTCACTCTGCTCCGGGGTGACGAAGATTTCACCTCAACGCTGGCATCTCTTTCCAAAACCCACTAGAGATAGTCTAGATTAAATATCTAATGCACAGATTTGTGACACAGATACATGAATGATGGTGTCTATAGTCAAACATGAAAACATTCAGTTGACAAAATATATAATGAGAAAACACAACAGTGGACATTTAAACAGTAGAGCCGCATCTAAACAAACTCTCAAGGCGCAATGTGTATCTTGTAATGTTATTCTGAACTTTCTTGATGTAGGCCGTCATATAGTAGGGACTTGGTTGCATTTACGTGCGAGATATACAACATTATATTTCTTTAATCAGTCTACAATATAATAAGACTTAAACCCAGGAGATTCTTACAATCGACTCGTGGATAAATTGTTTATCTTCTAGTTGAAGATATCTGAGCGCAAGCGCAGTCACCACACTTTCAGTGATAGCATGAGCTGGCCGCATAATACGCGGTTACACTGATACTCAAAGACTCGAGGTACATAGCTCTACACGCATCATCATGAAGATAACCAATCACAACACTGGTTTCTTTTCACTCTCACCCAGCGATCTATATCCATATAGCTCGTACGTGGAAGGGGCTGCACTTTTTGTAGTCACAAAGAGTTCCACCGTCACTTATCTGTGGCAAAGTTGCACCATACGACACAAACACCTATCACTCCCCGCATCAACGAAGACCTGCAGCTAAAGCCTTAAGGTACAACTTTGATTGTTTTTCTGATACGTCTGAGCATTTTCAAGACATGGTGGGGTGATCTCGTCCTCGATGCGGTGGATAACTAACACAAGCTACCAAACAGAGAACAATCTAAATGTGTAAAAGCCCAATGTTGCAAATATCATTATCAAATAACTCCAATGCCGCGGAGAGACTCAATACACATTAATAGTCCTAAGTATAGTGAAATCCCGGTGTTATAGTTCATTTTCGAAACACATTTCTGGAATCCGTTGTTCCGCATTTGTATTGCGACTTAAAATATAATCCCCAAATATTTTAAATGTAACCTATATAACTAATGGAGAAAAGACTTAAAGATTAAAAGTATAAGGTATAGACAAGTCACAATGAGAGGCAACAAAGATATTCGCAACCTCACTTAAATACATCTGCGTACCATTTCTCCTAGCTTTCTGCGGATTTACGACAAGATTTATTTAAGAAGTTGAGCTAACTTTCATTATTATAGGGCTAAAGCTCGCTGAGATTTGGCTTATTTCTGTCATACACCATATTCACGAGTCTTTCTTCAAAATTTGGCCACGTTGTACCAAGCTTTTTCCCCATTTCTGCAATTTTTTTGTGGAAGATATGTGGTCCAATTTTTTCTAGACTTAGGTTGAAACATATAAGCAAATATGTACAGTTTTCTTTCATATAACCAAAATATGGAATACCAACTTTATGTCTTATTTTATATTTGATTGAGCGAGTGCTAACCTGTCTTTTAGGGCGATAATTCAAGAATGGAATCTTACTGGCAAATAATACTTTCAATCTATTCTTTATGGAAGTTCTTTGAATGGTTCCTTTTGAATCTCTTTGACAGAGACTGACAAAATTTTAAAAACCTTTAGGGCTGCAGACGTCCTAAATTTCCAAGGATCGAGATATTTAAATTTCCCTTTTCCTACCATTCCCGTTCAGGAAAATCATACATTTAGCCTAGACATATTTATATATTGCACAGTAGTAGCTATATTAATTTTATAGTCATATAAAAAAAATTTCTATTTCATTCTAGCCAGTTACATTAATCGTTTAAAAACAAAACTTATCTCCCTTTTATAGAATTGGTTTAATGAAATAGTTTTATTAGCTTAATATATTTTAACCATTATGGCAATTAAATTTGGATATAAAGTTCAACATTTGTTACAAAACACGGGGTAGTATTATATATTGCATGCGCTGAAAAGTCAATCTAAAGCTTTGCGATTAACCACATGATGTGGCTTCATATTTATTTAATCATAGGCGGTATTTACCAATACCAGTCCGGCCTCATAGTCTGTATCTCACTTCTCTTAGAATTATTTTGAAAGGAGTCATTAAAAGCTAATCATGAAAAGCAATATAAAGCGAGGAGATATAATCGTCCGATTAAATTCCCTGCCTCAATAATTTTTTAAAGTTTCCTTGGAAAATTCATCTCCATGTTTAATTAAGATTTGCATAAATTAAATCACTAAAGGTTCAAATTTTCGTAATGTGAATTATTTCGTACTACCAACAAAACGAGATGTAGTCGCTCAAGTTCAAGAAAATATGTCTATTAAAATTATCTTTAGGCTCAATTTAACCTTATTTTCGGGCCGGATTTAATCAATACCTTAACCATGGTTGAATGAATCTAATCTAATTTTTATTCCTCTTTGCTCTAAACTTTCATCTAATTTTCCTTTCCATTTAATTTTCACACTTAATAATCGGATGTAATTTGGGTAAAATTACATCCGCAGAAATAGGAGAAAGCCATTGCAATTAGGAATCAAAAAACATAAAAACATTTGAGTAAATTTCAGGAAACATTCCAAAAGTTATCATCGAAACCCCTTTGTACCAAATAATATTAAAAAGATCAAATGTAAGAGAAATACTGTAATACATGGCCAAGTTCTAGACAACTGTACAAATAACGTCATTTAAGGTACCTAAGCCATACATACCCAGATTCTCGGAATAAACTCCACGCCAAAAATGCGAAACAAAATTATCTCCTCCTGATTACCAGCCAAAGATTTCAAATTCGGAGGGACCAGGCTAAAAGGAGGTTAGGGAGATGCCCAAGATTAAAAGAACTTTTTGTCATATTTTAGAAAAATGTATTTGAAGGGTCAAACCGATAATGGAATACTAAACTTATGAGCTTGTCTCTTTTTAAATTGTAACAAATTCGCTGCATTCTGTTTAAAGATAAGTAGTAACATCTAAGCATTTTCTGATGTGGAGCAATTTATTCGGTAATTTTTAAGCAAACTATACTTAAGCCTTTTTGCAAAGCAAACAAATGGTGCTTGATGATAACTGAATAAAGAGCACCGTGACATATGTAAATTTTGCTTCATCTCTATTGGATCGAAATGCCTTGAGCCAGTTATAAGCAGAATTGATATATGGGAGGAAAAGTGGGTCGTTTTTTGCAATATTGACATCGTAAAAGGCTTGCTCGCAAAGAAAATTCCATTACTAGTTCCAGGCGTGGATTTTAACAGTAGATTGATGAACCTTGTATTTGGTGGAAAGTGAAAAAGTATTGATTATAATTATCTCCTTAATATTAAGAAATTTATTACTGTAGACTTATATGATCAACGCTTACAACGTTGAAATGAATTTCTTGAAAAGAAAATTTTTACTGCTCAACTGAGTTAGCATCCTTCTCATTCATACAAATGCACATCACATCCTCACATGGAACGTTTAAAGAAATGAAAAATATTGATGTCGTTTGGGAGTTACACTTAATCTTCCAAATACACCGAACCTTGCACCATCTACTCAACAATGATTTAGGTTTTTAAAGTACCGACCAAAATGATAAGTCCCTTCTGATATAAAGGAACTACAAAAAGTATATATAATCATATGTTTCATAAAACCCAAAGATTCTTTAGGAAGGTATCCACTACTTAATTATACTATGAGATCATTTGGTAATATTTCTGGAAACTTGTTTACTGAATACATGTCCTTTTGTATTTTAAAATGATTTTCCTTACTTTGTAAAAATGACATTTATATCTTGATAACTCAATATATAATAATTAAAAATAGTCAATAATCTTAGGCAACATCATTATCAAACTTCTGGCTCAGTCTGAAACATCTTAATTTTCCATGTTTTCTCAAATTGTAAAGAAAACAGTAAGTAAACCAATAACAATCCAGTAAAAGAACAACAAAGCGCCTCAGCCAACATGAGAAACCTAAATACTAGCTTTAATGTTGAGATAACTAACTGCCGAATGGAGAAGAGAAAGAGTGATTTTGATATGAATCGCGCAGGAATATAATACACTACTACTACATAGATTTCTGACATACAGTAACAATAAAATGGTAAGCCAACCTTGCACTCCACTGTGCATGTCTGACGGACACTCATCATCCACGCTAAGCATATGAATTTTTTTAATGCACCAATCTAACCATAAAAGATATAAATATTTCATATTACTATTTGAATCTCATACACTTTTCCATCACACTATCATATGTTTCATCAAAGTTTATCCAATAGTTGCCGTGCGATATATAATACAATTGTAAGATATAGCAACGGTTCATGCAATTAATTTATCGATTATAAGCACCTTCTCAATATACTAGGTATGTCTGAGTTTTGCTTTTTATCCTTAGCACTCAGGCAATGTATGCATCCATTGCTGTTAGCTAATTGAAAAAGATTATTTCTAAGGCTCTCAGATTGGTCCATTTAATGCACTTACTCTCCTGGTATAAATAATCCACTGTACAACAAATTTCATTTTCACGAAAAAAACAGATCTCATGTGCAATATATGACGAAGTTAAGTGTGTTGAATTCAAATCTGATAACAGAAATTTCTCATCACGTAAGATTTTCTTGTAAATTACCGATTTAATAATTATGCAATTGATACCATAAATGTATTTCGCTCTCAAAGTCAGATTAAATTTGTCCATTGCAATTAATTCATGAATTTTCTGAGGAATTAGCGTTTGTTAGCCTTATATAATTTATTAACCTACATTTTAGTATTTACTTATTCGTTTGTAAGACTAATCAGATGTTAAACCCTTCAGGTTCATGCAGAAGTCATCCAGCAATGCAGGGCCTCATTTTCCCTTATACAGGTTTTCTATTGACGCTATATTATGAGGGAAACTCTCTCCATGTTTATCACTCTTATCTACTGAATTCTCTGGGAAGAAAGACAGATGGGAATGAATAAAGTGTATCTTCAGGGACATATTGATCCTAGATCTTGGTAGAATTTTAAAAAGCTCTCCACTATACACTCTCACTGAGAAGTCCTTTGCATACAAATTTTAATCCATGCCAGGCCACTAGCTGGCATGGATTTATCCATTGTCGTCTCGAAGTCCCCATCAGCTATAAGTTGACGAATACGAGGACCAAAGAATATGTCTTCTTTAATCTTGGCTTTACTTATTTTAGGAAATATCGCTTTGAGATACTGGAAACATGGCTTGTTATGTTGCAGTGATTTGGTAGATTGCTTCATTAGGCCTAGTTTTATATGCAGTGGTGTGAAAATGATTTTGTCCTTCTTATCTAGTGGCTCATCAATTAGATTATGGCATCTAGGTGTCATACTTTTCCGATATGACCATTGTGAGCGTACATAATATTCTCACCTGACCTTACAGTCCCACATGCAAAGAAAGCACATAAACTTGGTGTATCCAGTTTTTAGCACATTACCTAGGGCTACTACTTTCAAATCTGCACAAACCAGCCAATCATGATCCCGATAACGAATGCGATCTAGAATATAACCAAGGTTCTCATATGTCTCTCTTAAAATGACAGCTTTGAGCAACTGGAAATGATGACATGGTGTTCACAATTTTCAACAGAACCGTGTTTATGCCCTAAAAGGATGCATCTTTGAGTAAACTCCATTAATTTGGTTTATAGGTCAACTCAAGTGCATTAAATAGGCCTCTGATATCATTACAATATGTCATGTTTTTTTAAAAGTGAAGAATTGCCTTAGTTCCTCAGAACGTTTCCTAAATACTGTAAATTGAGTTTGTTCATCCAACAGCTTGTATTATTGAAGAACTTTGGGAAGAAGTTCACTTTCATGGTTAGTAAGTGTTAGATAACGAACTATGTAGATCAAAGATTCCAGTTGGGTGATGAGGTGTTGTTTTTTGTCAGAATAAAGCTGTGCCACATATCAGGTATCTTAAGATTCTGAATCTTTTGAATTGCTCTTGTCATCGCTTGGTAGTTGAGAGGGCGGCTATAGTACAGAAATAGCACATGATTGAAGAACTGGGCAAATAGCAGTGAAAATCTTCATACATGATAGATTTATTTTCTTTTCTGTTGCGACCTGCAGTGAAATAAAATAAAAATAGGTTAAGAATGGGTATTACTAGCTGTGCTCACTTGTAGAAATAGTGGAAGCACAACATATTATGTATTTTAATCTTTTTAATTAATACATCTCTTGAAAATATATTAAAGAGTAGGAAAGAAAATACATTGAATACCCGCTTCTAATATCTGTTAAGTAGAAGTAGCAATCCGTTGATTGGTCATTTGCTCCCTCCAGACCATTGCTACGCACATATGAGGCCAGGCCCTTTGTTTTTCACCCAGGTAGAAAAGGAAGTTGTACACCTCACACAACATTTGTGAGGTGCCAAGTATTTTTCCTGGTCACCCATTTTACATCCAAATTACAGCTCATAATGCTTCCAGATATATTAAAATTCATAAAGAACTTAAGGTGAAACTGAGCTGTGGATTTAGCGTTTTTAACGTAGCAATTCAACAAGAGACGAAATTTAAATTATAAGTAAAAAAATAAGAAAAGGCAAAATATTGGAAAAAATTCAGTCAATATATTTGAAATGCTGATGACATTCGCATATGTGTGCTCTCCGGAAAGGAAAACGAGTGAATGTGCAGTGCGATTTTTGACAAAAAGATCAGCTGGTTTCAATTTTACTGAATTCATTTTGTATGCAAGCCACGGAATCTTCCTTCAAATCTGAGTATGAAATTCATTTAGTCCTTTTAAATAAATATTTAATGCTCATGTTGACACATGATCATGTCTCATACATTTCAACTCAGAGTTTTATTTTTAAAATGGTTGTATATTTGCATCCTCTGGTTATATGAATATACGTAATTCATGATAATTTCTCAAAATTTAGAATCTTTGTATGAATATTTAATAATGGGGCTTCTTTCTTCCCTCTTGTAATTCGTGGTTCATATACCTTTTATTTTTCCCGTTATAATTTAATGTTAAATGGAAGAAGAGAAATAGGTAAAATTTTATATCCTATGAAAATAGAAAGGAGTCATTATTTTAGTTTGGATATTAAGACGATTATATTAGAAAAATACACAATTTATTATTTTCCAATATAAGTAAATGATTCTAGGTTAAAAGGAGTAAAAGATATATTTATTGCTTATAGCTTTCATATAATAGGAAAACATTTAAGCACAATAGTCATCTCGTCTTCATGAGATTGTATCTCTTTCCGCAAATAATATATTCTTTTTAGTTTAAAGGTTATGAGACCCTAATTTTTTTTATTTGTGGGGGACTTTTTCATAATTTTATTTCTTCGTTTTTCTTTAATTTTAGCGGCTACTTTGTGAGTTTCTATATATATATATATATATATATATATATATATATATATATATATATATATATATATATATATATATATATATATATATATATATATATATATATATATATATATATATATATATATATATATATATATATATATATATATATATATATATATATATATATATATATATATATATATAAGATACTGCGGTCATTAGGCAAAATTCAGACGAACCAGTAGTTGACAGTTACTCTCGATTGTTGTCAGCAAGGATAGGGCGTGTATTGGATTTATAGACACCTTTTAAGAGTGGAGTAGTTGTGAGTAGTAAGAAACTATGTATGAAATTTATTTTCAACTTAGTACCACTGGATTTTACAGTAGGTTTTCTCATGTAAATAGAAATACATTAAATAATGAAATTGATTCATCTCAGCCCCTGACATTGTTAAATTATTGTAAACAAATACTTCGTAGGAGAAATTTACTCCAATTTATCAACATTTAGACGTGGCCCTGGAAATTTAAATCAAAGCCCATTTATTACAGTCTATAAGCAATTTATCAAGTCAACTTAGTAGCGGACAGTGAGGTACAATTACAAATAAAACGATGGTAAAAGGACGCGGAACTCATAAATGATTTTAATTGATCTTTCTCGTTCGCAGAGTCATTATAAAAATAGCACGAATTTTATCCTCCTTGGGAGGTTGCTGGTTATCTCCAAATCTGAAGCCTAAATAGTGGATTGTATTGCAGGTTAAGTGACATTTAAAGGGTCTAATGCGCAGATTATGTTTGCGGAGTCTTTGTACAAGTGATTAAGTTGCGTTCAGTGCTGATTCTACTCAGTCGTCGTCACCTAAATATAACCAAAATAAAAGGATATATTTAGGCAACACATCTAATATCCTACCATCCTCCGTTTCTAATTACTGCATGCAGTGACTATGACAAAAAGGATTTATCAAAAATGCATCACTTCCTTTTCAGTTGGGAAAGCTGTGTATTTCTTGACCTCTTCTGGTAGTGGAATTTATTGATAAGCCTTGCACAAATCCAGTTCGGTTATGAATTTGTCTTTCTAAAAAGATGATGATACTGGTCGATGCACATCCAGTATGATCAATCTTGTTTATTAACCCTAAAAACCTTGGAGCAATAATTGCTTTTGACTGCTCTATTATTTTAAATTCAAGGGGATAGCACATTAATTCTAGTAACTTTTTACTATGATAGATTATCAGAAAAAGGAAGTTAAAGCTCATTATTTATGATATAAAAATCGCTGGTGTAGTTATTTCAACAAATGAACTTTAAATATCTAAGAAAAATTTTGTACAAATATATATATATATATATATATATATATATATATATATATATATAAATTTCCATAATCTTAAATTCCACTATGTTGTATTCATGTTGCTAAAAATATAATTATACCATAAAAAAGTAGATCAAATCATATACAAAACCGAAAAATGCAAATTTTGAGCGAAACAACGTGAAAAGTAACTCAAGAAAAATGTGTTCTCCCCTTAACAGCTTGTCAACCTGAGCATTTAATGCTTCTCTCAGGTTTATGGGCAGTGGATATGGCTTAGATCGGGTGGGTTTTTGAGTTGTCAATTGAATGTTGTGTTTGAATTGTGCTGTACAACCAGCAACTTTAGAGATAACGTCACCGATTTGATTCAGTAGGGACTGCAGGTGAGCTTTCTGACTAGGCGATATCTGATCGCTCACCTTTAATTCGGCCGAAGAGAATTCGGGTGCCTGTGGAAAGACTTGTATGTAATATTCGCTGTCTTAATCTATGCAGGTGACTTTCTAACACACTTAGGAGCTCCATAGAATAATTGGGCTCCATAGGCAATTCTTTGTCTATAACAACAATTTGTTTAGTCTATGCGCATCGATGATATTTATGAGGAGATTTACATGGAAAAGCTTCCTTCTTGTTGGAAGTTTAATAAAATAATCTACTGATCCGCGTTTCTAGGTCACTTGATAAGTGCTTTTCCATTGTCTCAGTAATTTATTGTGTTATGTTTTGAGTAAAAACCAGACTTCCTGACCTTGCTTAAATTTTCTATCTTCCGACTTCTAGTCGAAGTCAGTTTTATATTTTACAGGTTAACATCCGTATTTTGGTGCGCTATTTCGGCGCATTTCTCCAACCTCTCTCGTAACTCAAGCAGATATAATTAAGGGATTGGATTTCCTGAACCACTTAATGGTTTGGATATAATTCTTTTCAAATGCTCAAGGCGTGTCGTACATTTTTTCCGTATAGTAAATCAAACGGAGTGAAACACAAGGTGCTATGGGGAATTTCTCTATACACAAAGAGAGCTGCTCTGTAATGGTGCAGGCTTAACTCACTCATTAATTGTGGTCTTCTGGCAGAGATCACACGAACTACAATATAGCAGGATTTTCTTCGATGCACCTGGCAAATAGAAATATGTAAAGACCCGTATTGCTGGTGTTAGACCCATCTAGCCAGAAATTGAAAATACACAGCAAGGAATATCAAAACTATCGAAATATTTGCTTAGGTTGGATGCAACAGTGCCGAAACTCTGCACGATAAAAGTCCGAAGTCATGTAATAAGCAGCAAGAAGTTCGGCTTTTAACCTGGAATAATCGATGGTTACATCTGATGGGAGCGAGATGAAAATGTTCCTGAGCTGGGTACTAAGTAAAGACAGCAACACGGCTACGCCGTCGGTTTCAATATCCAAATGATACACCTTAAAATCTTTCTCGAAGTGAGTGAATAATAATCTGAAATCTTCTACTTCCTTGAAAACACGCAACTTAATGGTCGTAGTTTGTTGCACTTGGGTCCTAGATGTAATATAAGTCGTTTCGCAACTGGCCCTGATCATTTCCCGTTCATGCAAAGGAATATTTCTCTTTCTTCTCTTTCTCTCTGTTCTCTTCTTTTTCACGTTCTTTCTCTTATCTACTTCTTTACGTTCTCTCATTTCTCTTGTCATTCTTAGCGCTCTTATTGCTCTCTCCTCCTCTTGGATGTATGCCATTAAATCCTTTCCATTTAATCCGAGAGAAACACTTTGTGGTTTGAAGACTTCGAAATACGACATGGTGACGTAGTTACAAAACATTTACGCACAAATATAAAAAAAATACCACCACAAAAGAACGAAGCAGGGTTGTCGAACCCAAAGTAATCGTAATTCAATTAGGTTAATTTTTTCAAAAGAAATAACGCAAGTGCAAACACGAACCCCCTAAAAACCACAAAATATTTGCACATTTGAATTTTATTCCGTCCGTCACTCGGAATAATTTCTTTGACCGACGTCGAGAATTTAGCACTATCTCCATATTCTAACTTTGCTGTGATTGAGACGATATAGCTTCGGCGGCTTAACCCTTAAAGTACGCCCCCTTACCCGAGAAAAAATGCAATTCCTAATGAATCTTTCAAATGTGGCAGAGTATATGGTGTCTGAACGAACAAAAATTCCGCTTGGAAAATTAGTGAAGCAAGGTCAAAAAAAGTAACACCATAAATAAAGAAAACTTTCAAATAAATTAAAAAAGTCCACGAAATAAAGTAAACAAAATTCGATTGTAAGAAGTTTATAAAAGTAGATTGTTTCTCCACAGAATTCTGATAGCCAGAACCAAAGCCCATAAAAGCTGACACCAGTTTAATATGAGTATATATATATATATATATATATATATATATATATATATATAAATCCTATTTCACCGCAAGAAAGAGAAAACAGAATAATTTTTTCCTTGAAAATAGGTATTTCTTACTTCGAAGAAATACTAAATCAACCTTGCCAATGCTTAACTATTTATACCGAGGCCTGGAAATGAAATTTATAGAGCTTATATATATATATATAAATATATATATATATATATATATATATATATATATATATATATATATATATATATATATATATATATAGAATTAGTAGTATTCATATTTATACAAACATATTTATAGGACTTTGAATTTCTTTAAATTGTTGTGACTCTATAATGTTCACAGTACTAAGAGAAGGAGGGATTATTTTTAGGGGCTTGCGGACTGGATGAGGGCAAGATAAATTATAAATTTTATGAATATTTAATTTTTGTTGCTTACCCATTAAGTATCTGGCCTCTAATATAAGGAAACCGAAGAACATTGCTTATATTAGAGGCAATATACATACAGGTAGCTAAGCCGCAATTAAATATTATAAAAATTCACAATTTTTATTCCCATCCTCCTGTCCACCAACCCATTATAATAATCTCTCCACATCTTAATCCTGTGACCATTATACAGTTTAAACAATTTAAGGAAATTTCGTTGCCAATAAATATGTTCGTATAAATGTTAACACTCCTAATCACATATATAAACGCCCTGTATTTTATTCCCTAGTCAGAACTGTTTAGCCTTTGGAAATGATATGTATATATATCGAAATGCGTCAGGCTAGTCAGGCTAATAAAGAATTTCACTGTGCTTAGTGAGTTAGTTTTCTGCCCTCGTACGTCACCTGTTTCTAATGAATTTTACGGAACTATTCTACACGTTAAGCCAGCACAAAAAGCTAAATATGAGACAAATTGAGATACTCGAAAAGAAAACAATTAACAATAAATTAACAGTCGCCTTCAATCTTATATATATATATATATATATATATATATATATATATATATATATATATATATGTACATATATATAATATATATATATATACTGTATATATATATATATATATATATATATATATATATATATATATATATATATATATATAGTAGTCTGTATGGTGATAGAGACGCTTAGGTTTCCATTGAAAAATATACAGTACCTGTAATCCAAATTATGGTAACTAATGCAAGGTAAATTGGTTAAAAATAAACATGGATATAACTTATGCTTGTACATTGTACAAATTATGATGGAGGAACTGCAAGATATTCTGAAAAGTACCAATTTCATTGTAAAATTATGGTGGTCAAAATGATCCGGATAGACAACCTATCGAAGTAGATGAAAAGGCACAATGATATAAGTTACTCAAATAAATAATTTTCCTTTTTAATAATATATTAGTACTGGGTATGTATACCGTTAGTATTAAATACGTACGGACATCATTTGCCACACACAATAGCGTAGTATCATGAAGCAATCTTTTCGCGTTATTTTTCTCTGTCAGAGATAGTATGTTTCCCCCGCGCCTCATCTCCTAGAACCCAACGTATACCTGTGGTGCCGGAGAAAGATTGACCTGCACCGCAAGATAACCCCAAGTGTTCAGCGAAAATTTTGCGCGTTCTTGTGATCCGTGTTGGGTTTCCCCATCGAATTGCCTGATCGGTGCCAGAACTACGGCTTCGAGGACATTCGCAAGAGCCTGTGAGCCTCACCAAGAATATCTTCTTACTCCTTGCGCACGAAGTCAAATGAGATCCCCGTCCCCCTTTTGGTGGCCTCTGGCGCCCCGCTTTCGCCGAGGCAGTGCAAATACTTAGGGAAAATCGTTGAGAAATTAGTACCATATAGCCCCGTCTTGGTTAGAAGCCCCGTACACCCTTGTACACCCTGCTTCGCCTCCCAACGGCTTCCTGCTAAGAACGCGACGCATCAGCTCTCTAGCAGCTCTCGCTCGTACCTAAGGCCAGAGTTCCAGCTCAAAATACGATAGAAACGGAAAAGCATCTATCACTCGCTATCGACTTCGTGCTCCTATAGGGTACTCCCTCGTTCATTTTCTAAGCGAGGTTGAAGAAGAGAAAATTTTGAAAGTGGAACTTGGCAGCGACCCGTTTCCTCCTTGTTTCCTAAAGCCTCCTGTCAAATTAGTCTTTACGTGAGTCTCCCCTTTATTTGCACACTCTCCCTTTCCCTGGAAACAATCACCATACATTCTCTCTCGGACTCTCCTCTAGTCGAGTCATTTGTTTCCCAACCCTCTGTTTGGTACCCCGGGTGCCATCTTATTTATTGCCATTTATTTAATTTTTATAATAATAATTCCTTTGTTTATAGTAAAGTTATTTTTCGAAAATCAGTTTCTCAAAGCAACCGCACTCGAAATTCATTATTTAACCCTCGCACGGGGATCTCTATCCCAACTTCTTGCGTGCTCTCTTCCCGCGTCGCCGCAGAGTCAATCCTCGACTAGCCTCAAAAAACATTATATAATTCTGATGTCAGTTGTGGGGTCACACTAAGACATTCTCTATTTCTCGTTTAATATTTACCAAACTTCTTCAACGGTGCTTAAGTTTCTCACCTTACTGCTTTCTCCATGCCTATACCAAAAATTCTCAATTGGAATAAGGTCCGTGCTCTGAGTAGGCTATTCCATAACACTTCCTTAATCCTGATCCAGGAAATATTGCTCCCCCTTTCCACTGTAGTCAGGTACATTATCCTTCAAAATGACGAAGGATTAGGCAGATACGATTCTTTTATGGGACATAACATATACTTAGGGTAGTTCTTTATCCACTTCAGCATTTACTTTGCCATGCAAGCGAACCAGTTGATCAGTATCTTCCACTGAATTTATACTACAAAGCATACTGTTTCTTTCGTACACAATCTTTCAAATTATTTTTCATAGCCTGTCTGGTCTTGGGAATCCAGAATCCCTCATTACTAAGTTGGTTCAAAGTAGAACCGTGTCAAAGATGTTGGACTTTGCAATAACAATGCTGGATTAATAGTTTAGTCAAGTAATTTCTTTACATAACAAAAGAGGATCTAAAACATTATAATCAAAGTAAAGACATTTAGAAAGTCTTCACTTTGATCTCAATAAGCCATTATTATAAAGGAATAATTTCAAGTTATTCACTATATTAGGTATCACTATCTTCTTTGTGTACTTTAAAGAAATATAATTTCATAAATAAACTTTCTAGTTACATAATTTTCAATAAACACTTCATTGCCTTTTGCAGCTCTTAACAAAGCTTTGTAAAATTACAAAATTTAGTCAAATTAATAATCGGAGGAAACTTATTATAAACCACGCCGACTCCTGAGTTCACTATTTTAAAACTCGCGACTTCAGGAGATGGACACATCAACTGATACTTGGGCCACTATTCAAAGTTATTACAAATCCAATCATGCCCATGCATCCAAAGTTCATTATTTTTAAAATATTTTTCATAAGTCAAACCCCTAATTATTAAGTCGGCATGATTTTGCCTTGTATTAATATATCTAAAATAAATATGTAACTTAAAGTTACCTTTTAATTCATTAACCAAGTTTTCAAGATTTTTAATACTATTAAGAGTAAATTTAGTTTTGGAATGACTAGTCAAGATCCATTAAGGAACTACTTAAGCATCTACACAAAAATTTAGGAACTTAAAGTTTATTTTACTATAGGCTTCTAAGAGTGAAGGTAGGCACATGAGGGCTAATATGACGCTGATTAGCTCCAATCCAGCAATACCCCTTGGTTTCATGGAAGCAACCTTCTTCTTACCAAATTCAAAATTGCAACCCTCAGATCTATAAGCATAAGCCAGAAACCCATAGCATTTTTGTGTTAAACGTTAATATCAGTTATTACTTCACGTTCATTTAGCCTCAAGGCAAGCATGACTTTGAACATTGACCCAATTAAATCTATTCCAGGATAGGCAGCTTCATTTAAAGAAATTCCATCAGCATCACTTTTGACAGAACAATTAAATATAGGTCTCACTTTTGTTGTTAATTGCTCCTCAAATCTATTTACTGGCCTTTGTTAAAGCCAAATAAATTTAGTATATTTAGAAGGTATGTTGCCTTTTAAATACTTTATAATATTCTTCATATATATATTTTTTTTTCAAGGATTTAACTACTTCATTCAAAGGTTTAAGAGCAATTTGCCAGTTAGAAGAGACTAATCCTACTTTTTCAATTTTTCAGGGTAATTTAATATGATAATGTACATCTATAAAATCTAGGTTTTCTCTGAATTCTGGAACTTTTAATTCATCATAAGGTAAGTGCTCATGGCTCATAATGTCGAACGATTCAAAAGAAAATATATTTTCAAGGTCATTATGAATTTCAGAATCTGTTACGCAAATTTGCTAGAGGATTAAAGTAAAACTTAATAGGATTCATGATTAAATTAACCAATGTATCTTCTCTATAACTTTCTAAATCTACGTCATTTTTTATAATATTCCTTTAACTGATGTTCAAGGAAAAAATGTTAAACATTTTAAAATGGAATGATTCTCTCCTTTATCCAATAATAGTTTCCATTGCTGCATTGAGCTAATTTTGAAGGAGGGAAAAAATGAAGGATATCAATACCTATCACAGCATCCATAGTGATTTACTTCATGTTAACTATCATAATTATCAATTTTAGAACCTTTGCTTATTTCTATTATAATAGTAGGTAAATAAAAATCGATTACTCTTCTTAATGGATGTGAAACAAATTTACAGAGTTATCTTGCTGGTTAGGACATAAAGTGGTTATGCGCTTATATTGACTACATTCATTACACATAAAATCAAGTTTATTATTACATTCGTTCTAAGAATGGTTTATACTAAGCTGTGTTTACACAAAGAAAGCTCTTAAAATCTTCTTAATCCGTCATTTAAAGTTTGAAATTTATTACATTTCTTCATAGAGTGTCCAAAAACTTGATACTTTTACATGGTCTATATTCAAAGTTCTTACCTCCGCCAGAAAATGATTTCTTCTCATTTAGCGTTGATTGATTTGACAAACATGAAGCATTAGATCCCTTTTCATTTATTTTTTTTTAAGTGTTGAAGTTTTCTAAGGAACTTGCTGAGTGTTTTAAAAGTTCTTGATTTTGATTACTTTTAACATAATGTTTAGGTTTAGGCATCTACCGTTTAGGTTCAAATTTGAAAGTATTTAGTGGAGTGGCTTTGTTTAAATTTTTCAAAACTTCATTATATTGATAAAAGATTTGATTCAAAGATTCCTTTTTCAAAGGGTTAGACAATTTATTAAATATGATTTGACTTAATAATGCACAAACCTGTGGGTCTTCCTCAAGAAAAACAAAGCATTGATTTTTAAGCTCATATATAGAGGCCCTGACTTCAATTAAATATATTCGAAATGTTTGAAAATCACTATCTTCTAGTTTTTAATCAATTGTCCTTCTAAATTTTTGGTCAATAAGAAACAAAAAATTGAAAAAATTCTATTAGAATTATTTTAAAATTTAAAATATAATTGCTTAACTGTAAATTTGATTGAAACGCCTTCAAAATTATTTTGGACATAAGGAAGTCCTAAGCATCTTCATATATTAAATTTTCTAACTCAATATATCAATTAACATTGAAATAATTCTAACTTACCTAGGTTATTGACCTAACTAAAGCGCCAAATACTATATTAATGAAAGATCCAGTAACTCTAACCAAACTCAAGTGGCGTAACTCATTAAATAGTCAATCCAAAAATTACAAGAGTAAAATTTAAAGGTAAATTATTTGACAATAAAATCCAATAACTGCCCCAAAAAGGTCTAGTCCAAAGGTAAACAAGCCAGACAGTCGTAAAAAATATAACCATAAATGTTTAATTTATACCTAAAATTAAATAATGAAATTATTTCTAATATCAACAATAGTTCAAAGTAATTTTAATCCTTTTAGGGTAGTGTCATGTATAGATGTATCTTCGGCATAGCTTTGAGTGAATTAACGCAAGTAAAATAAAATTCTTTTATCTGCCTGAGTTGGATTAATTTTGCACTTTTGAGCCCCTATACCGTTTATAAAAACTTGTCAAGGGCGTAAATGATTAGCTTTCTTAGGTGCAGGAAGTATGCTTGGGGACATGTAATACTCAACCCTTCATAATGTAGGACTTCTCTCATTCTTACTAAGCCATCTTTTAATCCATTGTTTTCTCCACTGTCTGTTGGTTTCCGTATTGTTTTTAATCGAATCCTTCATTGGTTACAGAATATTTCTTCTCTTAAATGCAAATTCATCATGATTTAGTTACTCTTTCGCCGGATCGCCAACATCCTGTCGGTAGAACTATTTTACCTATTTGATTGATTTACATCTTCAATCAAAATGATTTATTGTTTATATGACATCACAGATGGCTCGCGAATTTGGAAGCCTCGTGTAATGAAATTTCTTCCTTTTGGTCCATAAATGTAAGATTCATCCGAAAATAGGAGTAAAATAAATTTATTGACGTTCCTTTGCAGTAGATTGATTTACATCTCATTAGATTAAAGTTTTTGATTTATTTAAAATTCATTCGCCTATAAGGGTAGCTAGTTCTTGCTTACTTGGGATTCAAAGGCGTTTTCAGTAGAAAACGCGTCCTCTACACACTAGCAAGTAGTCTACATTGGTTATTACTTATGATACATTTACACCTTTCCAAACTGATCTTTTTTCCGCACGAGAGATTGATTTTCCTTTTTTTATGGTAGTTATGCCTTAGTTTGTTTTTTTTTAAATTCAAACAAATATATGAAGGCAGTTATAATTTCAAGAACTCGATATCTTGAATGCTAATGCGTTATCTTATGTGGATTTGAATGCAAATTTATGAACATAATCTTTGGCTCTATACCTTTTAGAATTACAATCACTAGAAATCACTAGAGGCTAAACACCATATAATTCAATTGTTTCTAGAGGCTACCTGTTTTAATCTGGCCTAAATTCTCCCGATCTCATAATCATTACACACATTATATGTGTATGATCATATATATTGACTATTAATTTATAATCTCAATTTAATTCTAATCTAAATATTTCACTAATTTAATGAGATTATTAAACACATTAATAAGAAATTTCCGTTCCTTATTGACTAGAAAATTTAACGAAATTTCGACCATTCGTTGATGAATTAAAGTAGATGAGTTTAAATAGTTATTTAATGAGAGATCTAAAATCACTTGAGGCTAAACACCATATGAATCAGTTACTTCTAGAGGCTACCTGTTTTAGTCTGGCCTGAATTCTACCGATCTCATAATCATTACAAACATTATATGTGTATGATGATATATATTGACTATTAATTTATAATCTTAATTTCACTTTAATTTAATGAGATTATTAAACACATTAATAAGAAACTTTGGTTTATCATTAACAAAAAAGCTCAACGTAGTTTTCACCATTCGTTGACTTATTAAAGTTGATAAATTTAAATATTTATTTGAAAAATTACCAAACCACAATTTGAATCAAATAAAGAAAAGAAATAGAATTTTTAGTGTCACTTTAATTCTTAATTTACGCGAGACAAGCAAATCGTATAAATATTCTATAAATGTAACTATAATACATATCTCTAATATTAAAACTATTAAAATGTTACTATAGATTATTCTCCCATTTCCTCCCTTACCAATACTGTAAATAGATTTAAGTTTATGATTAATTAACTCCAGTAAAGTTTTTTTAAACTTTATTATACGCAGAATGTAGCAAAGAACTATTCTATTTTATCACTAGGATTCAAATTTATGCCTATCCCTGAAATCGTCGTAGTTTATGCTTTAAAGTGCTATGAATTTGAAGACACGACACATTTCTTACAACAGCTAAACATTGTTTTGGGTGTGTTGAGTTTAATGTTCACGTTCGAATAGTCAGTGCATTTGAAATATAGCAATTGTTTCGATGGAAATTTTTTTAGTGTTCTTATGTTACTATTCTTCTTTATTTAAAAATACTTGAGCATAAAAAGTTAGAGTTCCGAGCTTGGTGGATTTTTTACTCAGACGACTAACTAGTCCCCCTGCTTTTCTTTTACTTCTCCTAGCTCTGGTGCACAAATTTAGAAACTTTCCCTTCTCTTATAAATCTCTATCTACAAACTGATCTTTCCCTCCAAAGATCAGATTCACTTTATTTTCTCAATTAAAGTCATTCTAAGTCACATTCGCATGTTATCTTAATATAAAATTGCATTAATCATAAGTTTGGTTTATGTTTTTGGATGGTTCTATTGAGTGAGAAATGTATGTGCTTTTTATTTATAAAGTTCTGCAATATATTTAAAATGTAATAACTATTTTTGTGTAATTCATAGAATAATTTAATAAAACTTTCTAAAATGTCAACGCTTGTAGTTTTTTGCTATGTGAATATTTTCTCTCATATTTCCCCTTTTTTTATTTGCTCCTCTATTTGTAGATCTCCCAAATAACAGATTTGGAAGAAAATATTTACTGCGTTCTTTGGATTTCCGAGTTTAAATCAATGACATCCGTTAGAAGACACTTCTCTACTCATTATAAATATTGTGCTGCGGATGCTCCTCACCGAATTTCAATAAAGAGATGGATGAACTTTTAAAGAAAAGGGTTCGGTTACGGAGTACCATATTTGGGGGACTCCTGGAATAAATAGGGAGGCAGTAGCGGAAGTCGCGGAAGCTTTTGAAATGAGTAAAAAATAAATAGTTTATCGCGTTTCAAATGAGTTAAAATACCAGTAAAAACAGTCCATATAATTCTGAAAGTCAATTCATAAAGATATTACAATATTCAAGTGTTCTCCAACTTACAGGAGAAAGATTTAACAGGAGCTTAGATTTGAGCGATAACATAAAATCAGAAATTGAGAAATCCCTTTCGTTTAGTGACATGTTCAAAGGAAACAACATTGAATGTATGTGGCAAAATTAACAGCTACAATTGCCGCGTAGGGAAACTAGAGAAAAAGATGTTTGGGCTTGACAAAGAAAGTCTGTAAAAGTAGCTAAATGCATGATGAATAGAGCACCATTCCTACATCGTAAGGCATTTATTATTTTATATACAAACAGTTATTGATGAAAGCTATCTAAAAATACAGCCTGATTTCTTCCCGGAATTTCAGATTAAATATTTTTGAAATAACACGTGTTCAGTATGATGAAGTCGCATTCTATTATGCTTGAATGTGACCGTTTTTAATTAACACCTTACCAAACAAATGGATGAAAATAGGTGAAACGCCCCCCTGGCCAGTTTGTAAACTTTATTATTCCTCACTGCTTTATTTGTGTAGGTTTTTGTCACAAAAAGGGTTTATTGGGGAAAACCTCGTATTTTGAGTAAACTCCAGATCAAAATAACAAAAATATTTCAATCAAAATCAATTCATCACTTATTGAAATACTAGTACATCCAGAGAATCGACTTAACAGACTATCAACATTGATGGCTGTCATGTCAAATGCGAAAATGAAAAAATATTTCAATAATAATATTTTAAGAGTTTAAATTTCGATAAGTTGTACTAAATCATTTTACTTATTTATTAAACATGAATTGTTAAATTTTAAATCTGCTGCAAGACAATGTATGGATGAATTCTCGAAAAAGGGCAAGCTAATGCAAGCTAGATATTATAGTTTTGAGAGGGAGAGATTGACGAAAGGAAAGAATCAAAGAGAAAGAGAAAAAGAAAGAGCGAGAGTGAGAAAGAAAGAGAGGGAGAAAAAAATGAATGGAGAGAGAGTGTAAGAAAGAAAGAGATAATAAAAGAAAGAGAGACAAAAGTGTGTATGTGTGTGAAGGAAAAATAATGAAATTTTAGGGAAGACAATGGAGAATAGGTGGAATCTCAATCACATCTTATGATTTTCACCTTTAAATTTTGCAGTTGGCAATTATCTTAGGCTTTTCAGGTATCAAGTTGAGTCCAGGCCAATTTTGTTTTCATATGTTGGGGAATATAATTAATAATAATAATAAGTCTCTTGTAATGCGCTCCTCAAGGTCTGAGGCCTTCCCAGAGCGCACGTTGTGCTGAGATGAGAATGGAAATTCAATGGAAATTCAAGAGGGGGAAAAGGCAATTCTGAAAAGATGCGTTTTCAGGAGACGCTTAAATGTGGTAAGAGAGGGAAAAGACCTCATTTTAACAGGAAAAGCATTCCACAACTTAGGGGTACAGATTGAGAAGAAGCAGTTCCCCATTGAGCAGAGGGATGAACAAGAAATATTCAAAAGAGGTGCATGTGATGACCGAAGGGCCCAAGGGACATGGCGTGGCGAGATGGCAGAAGAGAGATAAGACGGGGCCTTGCTGTTTAGCGCCTTGAATGTGAAGAAAAGTATCTTGAAGTGAGTAAGGGATCTGACAGGGAGCCAGTGCAGTTCATGCAGCAAGTGTTTCGAGGGAGAGAAGCAAGGGCCACGGAGGAGAAGCCGGGCGCCATAGTTCAGTACAAGATGAAGGTGACGGAGTGAGGAGAATGGCAGATTCACAAGCAGAGAGTTACAGTGGTTAAGCCATGAGGGGATGAAAGCATGAACAGCAGTCTAAAGACTTTGGCGATCAAAGTGATAGCGAATGCGAGAGAAGTTACGAAGGAAACATAGAGAGGATTTGCTGACACATAGCTTGACTTCCAATAACCTCACTTCCTTCATTATCAGGATTCATCCTAAAACTGCCTTTGTTTTTCGCTTTTAATATAAAAAAACAAATATTTTATAATTTTAAATATTTATACTACTCGTTATAGTTATTAGAGTTCCTGCTAAGGGAGGAGAAAAAATAATAAAAATGATACATGGTTAAAAACAAAAGAGACTAATGAATATAAAGTAGCTCAAACTATTTTTAAATAGTTGTTTTTAGAAACCTGCTGGAAAGTTTGGGTTTTAATACGTATAACATATTGAGGTGGCAAGAGAAATATTTTACTACTATTGATGTAATTTGACTCGCTTTTGAAGAAAAGGTCTGGCAATGACGTGTCAATAAAGATAGCAAATCTTATTCAGCATAACCTCAGATTCACTAAAATACACCACAGCCTTCCAATAACAAAATTATAAACCTAACCACAAACAAACGATTCAAATCTTAAAGCTTACCCCGTAAAAGTTCAAAGTTCGTTGTCTTCGGCTCAGAAAAACCAAGCTTAGATAAAAAACCAGGACCTAAATATTAAATCTTAAAGCTTAGCAGAGAAACCGTATCAAAAATCAAAATGAAAACTTTGTGAATATACAGGGAATTATGCCACAGTCTGTGTTTCTATGTATAGTCTCCTCTTTGAGTACATTAAAGATTTCCACATGGTATGATTAATTCTCTTCATCCTATATTTTTTGAGTCAATTGAAGGGATTTATTTTATTACTTTAGGAAGGGTGAAGCGATATTCGAGATATTGTATTGTAAAGAAATTGAAAAATAGGGAGTAAGAAATGCCTGAAAGGTGCACAAGGTGAATAAACTACTATTATGCACTTGAAAAAAAGAAGGCGCACAAGTCTCAAGTCAAACTTTCTACTGCGAGGTGAAGGAAAAATTGGGTTAGTCGTATTGTAGTAAGGGGTATGAATCCTACCATACCATATCATTAGCATGGCAGCGTAGAACACGATACGATATAGACGAATCTGTGATGGAAAAGTAGAAGAAGATTCAGTAGAAACACCCCAAGTCTGTACAATAATAGCATGAATACGTGAAAATAATAAGGGTAAAGATGTTTTTAGTCACGTGCGCTTAGTCATGTGTGACTCTATATAACTGACTATTCGGATGAGTTTAACCAGATTTTAAACCCATATTTTGTTTTGCATTCTCTATAGAATGATATAATTGCCAAGGTCCTCCTAAGGATGATCTGGAAAATTTTGAAAGTTTTGAAAGTCGTAAGGTTAGCAATTAGAATAAATAAAAGCACACGACACCAAACCTTGTTTGGTAATATCAAACCTATGTAACTTCACTGACCTTTACCAAATGAAGAAACGCTTGAGAGAAAGATTTATCTTTCAAGGCACCAAATGAGGCAGGCGGATAAATTCAGGTGTTTAAAAAAGTTGGTGAGCTATTTTTAACCACTGTTGATAAAGGAAACTACATTATGTACGTATGTCAAAAGGTCTAGTTTTGTAAATATAGCATCATTCGCCATATTCTCCTCACATGTCTCCTTCGGATTACCACATTTCTATCTGTGAACCATCACTTTTGCAATCAAAGATTCTTTGATAAAGACAAAATAGAAGAGTCTTTAAATGAATTTACTTTAAAGTCTGAATTTTATTAGAGGCATAGGTATACTTTTATTTTATTCATTCATAGGAATGAGATTGCCTTAGTGAGGAAGACTGACATGATATGATATGCTATTTAAGATCTTTTATCTAAGAAGGAAGACCTTGAAGGTGATACTGTAGTAAATGATCCAACATTTCAGATCACACACCAGGGAGCTTGCAATCGTAATATGTCGCTGTTGAAAAACCTTGGCTGCAAAAGTTTGAACAATTTAGAAGGGGCTAAGAGTGTAAACTTGTGATCCAGCCAAAAGGGTGTTGCAGTAATAATTAGTAATTGAAGGAAAAGAAGGCATAAATATCAATCTCAAACCCGTTGTGATCAAAGTTGTAGTGGATGCGGTTAAAATTACGGAGAAAACAAAGACAAGGTAACACTTGTATATTGGAAGGTAACTGAAAAAGGGGTCTTAGGAAGAGCCAGGGCTAAGAAATGGAATAATTTTTTTCACTGAGACCTATCCAAAGAATATATTTCCATTTTTAATGATTGAATTTAATGGGATAAGGATAAATATTTATATCATTACCATATAAATGGAATGATAAACCATAAAAATAGCCAGGGGAAGAACACATGGAAAAAAGAAGAAAAATAACAGATCCTTGTAGAATATATAAAGGATATAAAGGTCGGGCAGAGTTAGTTACGGAAAGTTCCAGAAACATCCATGTGAAGGAGAAAATTGTGATCGACAGTTTTAGTTGTTGCCAAGATAAAGAAAAGTACCTGACTAAAGGCTAGTCGCATCTGCAGAACGACGTGGAAGTCAGTTAGATATTTACCATTGGATTCAGCGATGTGCCCTGCTTTAAGCCTAGACTGATAGTATCCTCAGCGTTTAAGCCTGATCGTTGATCGAGAATCCGTGATGTAAGAGATTTCCAAAGATATGTGAATAGAACATTAGTTTAGAGATTGAGGGATATCATGCCGGGGGGTTCGAATGCAGGTTAGGTTTATAAATAATAGGATTAAGATCAGGATATACGAGTATGTAATCAGTTAGTACAACGCTAGATAACAGGAAGGTATTAGAGATTTGGCTGAGGAAAGGGAGAAGAATATGGTTAAGCTAATCTTATAGTACAATTCGGGATCAGAATAGGCGTTTTTCATAGAGGGAAGGATGAAACGTAATTACTGTGTCACCCTGTGGTGAGAGGAAAATCAGGGAATAAGGGTTAAAGAATAATAAAAATAGAGTCAGAGTTTGGGGGAAAAGGATATGAAATATATTGTCAAAGAAGAGGGCACAGAATTCAACAAGGGTTCTAGTGTGAATAGAATGTGACATCGGAAGGGCGAAGAGACTAGAAATAAACTTGAAAAATATGTATGCTTTGTTATGTTATTAGACAAGATACGGTGATTTAGGGCTTCATGCATAGATCCTAAAATACGGGCAGGCACTAACAGCCTTCTCAAATGTTCATCTCTGTCTCTTAGCACTAATTTGTTTACAGACCCGAGGGGGAATAGATTAGTGAAAGTAGGTGGGTAGAAGTTGGCTGGAGGTCAAAACTAGCTGAGAATTTTCAGAAAAACATTATAATTAAAGGGATAATTAGAAGTCATTTGAGGGTATGGTAGCGTATAACAGGGAACCAGGCGAGATATTTTATCACCAGTTTCTGATTAATTGAAGATATCGCAATTAGAAGCATGGAGCAAAGGGTGTATGTGAAGTTAGTTGAAAGGGAAAGAGCAAAACAGACATGGATGAGGAAATGACTCGAATTTGTTGTCCCCTAGTCAGTTATTGATAAAAAATGTATTGCCATACAACATATAACGATCAACTTATTTGTTTCTATCGATATTCTCCTACTCCTCTTTTTCTCATTATTTGCTGACTTTTTATAATTATAATTTTCGGTGATTGCCTTCGAAGTGATTGTAACGATGGTGTTCTTTGATAAAGTTAAATTATCTATTAAGTATATTATTTCTCTGAGGTGATCAACATAGGCACTGTTTTCTATAATATGTAAAACTAGTCAATTTAACTGTTTCCTCGTTACTTGGTGCCCAAACGAATGTTGAGAAATGCCTCTGGGTCACGAGAAAAGGTTTATGGAAAGGAGATGGTCGAAATATTGAATAAATGTAGCGGAAAGATATAGGATAAATGTCAATAATATCGGTCACTAACATTACTTGATTAAACTTATATTCGGCGTTTAATGTTTTTATACGATAGATAATTATTCAAGAGACGTTATTACCAACTTAGCGTTTTTCCCCTTTCCTTCTCCAATATTCAGATTAAGCCACCTTCTATAACATGCCGCTGTCTACATGTTAAAAGTATTCTTAGTCAAACCCAAGAGGGTGAATAATTAAAAACAACGCCCCCAAATTGCCTGCTATCAAATTCTGAGTCATTTATAACATATATGCATTTAAAGACTTTAGAGGGCGAAATCATATATATCGCATTACAAGGGTTTTCGACGATAAAAAAACTACATAACTGTATATAATTATGATATGTGCTGCATTAAGCATTCCAAAATTCCCTTTTAACGAGAGTAAGAGGTAAATTTTGCCTTAATGAGATTTTAAATTTATATTTTTGATTTTATGGTCAGACATTTTGCTATAAAAAAGCAAGGCAGTCGCTAACCTATTTCATTGCGTGCGTTTAATTGCTTCATTTATATAAGGTAGGCGTAGTATTCAGACACCGTTGAAGAGCCAAAATCTAATGAATTAGAATGACAATAGTTTAGGAAGTTAAGAAGGTTTTATTTTTATCAGAAAATTAGAAGTCACCAGGGAAGAGAGTGTATTAAAAATTTTCACGAACTAAAATTCAGTTTGGATGTATACTCATAAAAGTTTAGGGATATAGTATGGAAATTATGCAGTTCAAAGATACCTTCCTGCAGCTGGTGATTAATAGAGGAAAAGAAGCTTTGCATCGGTATGCTTTAGTTTAAATTAATTCGCCTATTATAGTCTGTTTGTACCTCTCTGTAACTTTTAGGTGTCAAATTAATTTTGTTAATCCAACAAGGTTTCCTTTCATAAGCCTTTCTTATAACACAACATCTCTATAATCTCTATTTAGACTTATTACAAAATGATTACATCTTCCAAAAATATCCTTGATTATTCTCTTTATAAGATCCTTTTCTCGTGTCAATAATCAATATTAGACCCTGTTCCTCTCTATGTCAATCCCCATCAGTCCTTCATTACAAACATCAATTCGTCATGGCAAGGAATGTTGGATTAATTTTTACACCTCTCATTAGTGTTAAAATTAAAATAGATTGTTCCCTAATTAGTGAATGGAAGAGTTTATTGCACAAATTAAATCAGTCTTGCCAGAATGAATGGAACTTTTTAAATTTATTCTCAGAAGGATAAATTGACTAACAATTCTAGGGTTATATCAGAGCAAAAAAAAACTAATATTTTTCTTTTTGACATTTTTACCATGATTAAAACATTTTAATCATGAATATAGATTCATTTAACAATATAAATCGTATGAATTATGAGTAATGCCGGGGAAGGTGAGTAGTAAATTTTAGGACCACTAAAGGATTTCCTCGATGTTTTAGAAATTTTCACGTTGCAATTTTGACTTCAATAAATACATATTGTATTTTGTCAAATAAGAAAAGTATCAGTTATATCTTTTTTTCCCATTTTATTCTTATTACGTATATTCCATTGCCTACCAATTTGATCACGAGATTTTCAGAGGTTATGAAGACTCCGTTACAATTTATGCAATGAACCTGAGGATATATTTTGAAGTAATTTAATTAAAGGTTGCAATCCTGTAATTTCATTTTTAAATCAATAGAGGATAGTTTATGTTGATTAGGGAAATAGAAGTGATCTTTTCATTTTTCATTATCTTTTCATTATCGTCGCAATTACTTATTTTTTTAAATTTAAAAATAGGAATTTCTTAGTTATCTGCATTTAAAATAATAATATTTAGTTACCTATCACAAATAATTAACTCTAATAACTAGACTCCATCATTTTCATCTCTGACAATTCTATGTAGTTTCTGGCCTTCTTGTTGCCAAAAATATTATTCATGTCCAGAAGCACATAATTCCAAGCATCCTGTTACACTTCCTCCACTGATTTTTCAAACTCTGGATCTCAGATAAGCTAAGCTAGTTGGTAAATTTCCAAGATGCCTGGTTGGAATTTCTCCATTATCAATACTACAAAAGCGTGGTAAAATTAAATGAAGAATCCCTATCGTTGTACTGAGCTATGTGAACTGTTTAAACAAGTCAAGCTTTATGTGCACTGGTGGGAAGAATATCCTGTCTCTGTCCATCAGAGGATTGTTTAGGACGCTCACTGCTTCAAAAGGCACCAATTCCTCCCGTCCAAGCCAGTTTTTCTTTGCGTAATGCTAGGCTCAGTCGCAACTATCCCAAATGACACAAAGTACGGATAATGGTGAACCCAGTTAATGTTATCCCCGAAACAAGTTTACGATCTTCATGTCAATACAAATCAAACACTCATGCTGATCATAAGGAATTTTCTCCCGAACATAATTTACACCTTCATACTTCTCGTTCATATAGTCCAATGAGTAAAGCTAAAGAAGTAAACTAGTACTATATATGTGGCAGAACACATTAAGCAATCACTTTCAGCTCTAGCACTCCAACCTTGTGCAAGAGGTGCAAAATATTCTTTCAGTACACCAAGTCATTACCTTTAGAAAAAAAGGAGGTATTCATTTCTTTTGTGGTAGAAGGGGATCTTGATCTTCAAGATTAGTTGCTAAATAATGACTAGGATACTTCGGTTGTTTCCATAGATTCGAGTCAAATCAATAGCGCTGAAGTAGCAGTCAGTGCCATGGGTTGTCCGTTCCCTCCAAACTCTCCGAATTACAAACTTCATACAACTCAACTTAACCTTGCTCAAATAACGCAGATATTGGTGCGTGCCTTGCATACCATGTCTAGTAACAAAATTAGCAAGCTACGAAGCTCTCTGAAACTTGTGACTGGATTCTTGCTAGGAAAACGATGTATTTGCCGCAAATTTAGCAAAAAACATCGGGCTTATTTTTTAGAGATGTTTTGGCCAAATATTCTGTTGCATTCAGGTGACAAAGAAAAATTCCAGTTAATCAAAGTTGCAGAATGTAAAATATTAAAAAAATATGTATTTAAAGACACAAGAAAGTTTTTTGGCATCATATGAGAGGAAAATATCCATACAATCTAGCGGGCCATAAAACCTACACTTTAAACCTAATCTATCCGATCCGCTTCCTACACTAAGTCGGAGTAAGAATTCGAGTAAGAAATGAAACGGATTGTCTATACAGTCCTTTTTTCATCAAAAATATCAGGGAAATATATTTGAGATCTCGGGTATATATATATATATATATATATAAAGATATAGGGTCTTCCATTAGGACGGATTGAAGGTAGCAGTAAATAAAACAGTGTTTTAGCGGAAAATCTATTGATTTCATTATTGGATCATATTAATTGAGTCATGGCAATTATGTGTGAAAAATAATATTGCCTAAATGTCCGCCAAGGCCTTGGCGGCACACCATAACTGGATGGTCAAAACTTTTGACGTCTCTACATAATTGCTCCTCGATCCACCAATATGCCATATTATCTTATCCTTCAGCTGTTGAATTGCTGTTGGCTTGTTGGCATACACCTTACTTTTAAGATGAACCCAAAGTAAGAAATCTAAAGGCGTCAAGTCACACCATCGTGGTAGCCAATTGACCTCGCTGTTTCGAGAGATAATGCGACCTGGAAACTTCTCATTCCATAAAGCCATGTTGCATTGAGTGCGTGGCATGTGGCAGCGTCAAGTTGAAACCACAAATCGTTGACATCCACAGAATTCAATTCAGTCCATAAAAAGTTGGTTATCGTGGCACGGTATCGCTCGGCTGTCACCGTAACAGAATTCCCGACATTATTTTCGAAGAATTACGGCCCAATGATTCCGCTAGCAAAAAATGCACACCAAACAGTGACGTTGTGTGGATGCAGTGGCTTTTTAACAATCTTCCAGGGATGTTCATCAGCCCAAATGCTACAATTCCGCTTATTAACGAATCCACCAAGATGAAAATTTGGTTTCATCACAAAAGATGATTTTTTGCGAAAAATCATCATCGGCTTGTCGATGCTCGTGCACCCAATTGACGATTGTACGGTGCTTCAAATGGTCAGCAGTCTTCAGTTCTAGTGTCAATTCAATTTTGTATGCGTGTAGAGACAAATCTTTTGTCAAAATTTGATTTAACGTTGTTGTGGAGAGGTTCAATTCCTAGGGACGAAGACGAATAAAGGTATCTGGATCTTAGACCACATACTCCTGCACTGCAGCAATGTTTTCAGCTGAACGGCGTAAACGAGCACACAATGGCATTCTCATATCTGCCACCGACCCCGTCTGTTTGAATTTACGAACAATTTTCCTAATTGCACTCTCGATTGGTCGATTATGTTGACCAAAAAATTACGAAGTGCCCGAAATGCGTTTCTGTTTGAACGTCCATTTTCGTAATAGGCTTCGATAACTTTAACAAGTTGTTCGATTGTTAATCTTTCCAAGATTGAAAATGCCAAAGATTGACATTGGTATATTTGAAAGAAAAAGACACAAATCATTAGACTTAGACGCATAAACCTAACTCACATTTAAATTCAGGCCAAGTTATTGGAACACCCTTTATATATATACCTCCTAAAATTCCTTTACCAAACAATATTTTATATACTAACGAATAGATAAATGAGCAAATAAATACAAACACGTTTTATGATTTAGGCTCCCCCCCGGTGGAAACTTTTGATGGCAGTCACTCTTGTGACTAAATGCCGATGTGTGCGTTTCTTTTTAAAGGCCTGGTGCTTCCGAGCAAAATAATTATAATATTGCAATCCAGTCGCGTATTGAGGCTAAATAAAAGCCCTTCGGTCCAAACGTATTATAATTTTCGAGGTATATGGCATATTCTATTATAATATTGCAAATTTTAAAATCTTAGCCACTTTTATTAAATGATTATTATAAGACAGGTACAATCTAACAGAATAATAGTTGCTTTTCGCTAAATTGACTTAAAACAAAGTAATATTTGGAAAGAGAAATTTTTTTAAAAAGAGAACATGATATCCAGAATTTATATATATTATATATATATATATATATATATATATATATATATATATATATATATTAAAGGCCAAAAGAAATTAAAACTGGTAACACAACCCGGAAAAACGCTAAGTAAATTATTATTAAGTGTACCATTAAAGCTTAAGAAGGAAAATGGGAGATATAGTAACACAGAAATAGGGGCAATCTATTTTACCCCTTATAAGAAAATGAATAGTGGAGATGGATTTAAACCTGTATCATTAAGCGCTTTTTGCTAAAATGACCACGACCCTTATCGCCAGAGCTACCATCCTCAACCCCCAAACAGGTTTATTCAAGAAGCCTTTTGAATAACAAAATGTAGGTTTTTATCCATTGAAAAATCTTCTTAAGCTTTAATGAATGACTTAATAATAATTTCCTTAGCATTTATCCAGGTTGTGTTACCAGTATTCATTCCACCTGACAATCGTACTACATTTCTGGCCCACTCAGTTTTACTCACACCGGAAAAATCACTAATAAACGTTCGTTGACAGTCAATCAAACACAGAAACTACTTCATCTGCTTCATAGTCACCGGTTTCGGAAACATTCGCACCTTCTAAACATACTTCGGTGACTTTCGTAACCCATTCTCACTAACTAAATGCCCAAGGAATTCCACTTCTCTCGCAAACCATTCATACTTCGCTACTTTTACCTTCACACTAACACTCTCCAATGTTCTCAACACATCATTCCCCAATCTCATATGCTCCTCAAAACTCTCAGTTTTAATCAAATATAATCTATAAACACAATCACATTCTTACTCGTTTACTTACTCAACACAACATTCGTTGCCCACTGGAAGACACTGAGAGTATTAGCCAACCCAAAGCTGAGGTTCCGGAACTGATAATGCATTTTCTTAGAGAAAAAGGAAGTCACCGTCCGGCTATCCTTAGCAATGGCTATCTGGTAATACCCCCCCTACCAGATCAGCTTTGTAAACCACTTCATCCCATGCATACTATACACACTCAGATACCACACACATCGGAAACATCTGTTTCACAGTCCTTTCGTTCACCTTTCGATAATTCATCCGGCTTACGTAGAGGCACAATCGGACTATTCCATTCACTTTCACTTTCCTTAATCCTCCCCAATCGTTCTAATTCCAGACACTGCTCCTCAATCTCATTAGTAACTGGAAGCGGAAAATGTCTCAGCCGCTGATAGATTGAGAAGTCTCCTTCAAGACAATCTTAAATTCCGGAAGCTTCGCTACCCCGAAATCCAGATCACACTTCCTGAGGACCCCATTTCTTTCAAACAGCATTCGATACATATCCTCCCTTTCATACTCAGTCAAATATTCATCTAATTTCATCATCCTTTTCACTTCATCATGCGCCCACTCACAAGTTTTTTCATTCATTACATTTACCCTGATATCAGTACAATCACCACACCTGCCTCACTGACAGTGGAGAGGTGACCCAGCACATAGCCAGCTTTGATCCCTCTTACCAGCCCTTTCACACTGAGTTTCGCCTGCAAACTTACAAAAAGATCATTCAATCTCATCAAGCTATCGATCACACAAGCAACAGGCCTTGTGATACGCACCATTTCCATTCAATAACATTGTGTTCTCACCCACATTCAAACTCACATCCTTACTTCAACTTACTCTAACAGACACCCTTTCACCCTTCACAAGCCTTACACTCTCCATAGCAGTCACCTCAATACCTCTAAACACACTTTTCAAAACACTACTATCTTTTCCTACATAAAACTTATACACCTCACTTTTACCAATCTTTTTTCAATCTGATCACTCGCATGATGCACAACCTTACGGTTCACTTTTATAAAATCAGACTCTCAAATCACACCATACTCACTATTCACCTTATCAGCCACAGATAATTCACACTCATTTATAAATATACCATGCATTCGATCAGCTACTCTTATCATACCAATCACAGGTACTCTCATACTACCAATCCCTACCAAGCTACCTTTACACTCAGACAGGAGAGCTTTTAACTCAATTGGTCATACACATCCTTATATACCAAACTCTTCTTGCACACATAATCTATCAATGCCAAACACTCAACACTGTTCAATTCAATCTTCACACTCAGACAATCGTACTTCCTACCGGAAAGAACTTTCACACTAGAAAGACCTACGAACACATGACTCATATCCCCACACCTAGAGGATACTTCACCAGGTACCCTCTCACAATTCAGTTTCCCAACTCAGACTTTCCATTCGGACCTTGGGCTCTCAGCCTAATACAACACTTTTCCCTTGAATGACCAACCATCGCACAATAACTACATAAATTCCTCTGGTCACGACACATCCTCAAATAATGACCAAACTTTCAGCAATTACCACAAGCATACTTCATACTTCCCCCAGCAGTCGCTCCGCCATTCAACTTCGGACAGTCTCTGTTCAAATAGCCTCTTTCTTTACATTCGAGACACTCTTTCACACTTTCCTGGCAATCCTTTATCATATGCCCTTTCTTAACACACCAAAAACATGAACCAGTCATTCACCTACATTCCGCCATCATATGCCCTTTCCTTCCACACCTACGACATTCTACGATCTTTTTCACCTCATTTGACTGGTCATTCGCAGGAACATATCTCCGTTGTTCTCTCAAAACCCCATTCGTTTGTAGGCCAGCCATCTGTCCCCTACCACTTGGCATCCCCCTTTCATCCGTCCACTCTGGCGGCCCAGGAAGCTCGACATAACCCAAGCTTGGGTAGCCTTCATGGCATCCCGATAGCTACTAAATTGCCGAGGTGGAGGAAAGCTCCTGAGCCTCCTACCACAAACATTCACACAATACTATCCATCCTCATCTAAATCACTCTCTTCATCAAATCTCCCATCTTCCAGAATTTTCAACGCATCTTCCCACACCAACCGTTCGCCCGGCAATCTCATCCTCTCCTTTCTGTTCATATTCAACAATTCACCCCTGTTTCGCGGGATTGTATCTAGGAACTTCCTCAACAGTTGCTTAAACTCATTCAATCCATCAGCATCATACCTCTTTCTCGCCATACTTTCAAGCCTATGTGCTTACATGTTCAAACTTTCACTCTTTTCCATGCACGATTTCTCAAGTTAATTCACCCTTTTATACGTCACACTCTCTTTCATTTGTTTCACCTGCCCAATCAGTCTCTCCTTCACCACCTCATACCTGGGTTAACCCATACTCGTTATCAGTCGGAAGAATTTTAATACCTTTCCATCCAAACACTTTCCTAATACATTCATCCAGTAACCCTTATTCTCCGGGTACTTCAGCTTACAATAGCGATCCTCTCAAGTATGCAACTTTGCAAACATTACTAGAAAAACACAATGTTTGGTGGCAAAATGTTGACCGTTAAACTTATCGTTCAATACCCTCTTATTTTCTTCTTTAGGGTGTGTATGTGTAGAAATTACCCATTTTTGGCTTTTAATTTTCTCGTAAACCTTCTTCTGCTCCCAACCGATCGTCTTTTTCCCTTCTGTCCAACTTGGTTGTGGGACGTTTTGTACTTTATTTTCGGTATACAGTCGCGGTATTCCTCAATGATCGAGGCACTTATTTTCGCCAAGACTTCGTCAATCTCTTCCAATGTTTTCTCGCTTCAGTAAGCTGGTTTGTGTCTAGTGATGATATTCTGAAGTTTCCTAGCTTGCCGAGAGCTAGCTTTTGCAGAGAGTGACCGGGAGCTTGATCATTACGAGTGAGATTGATGTTAAAATTGCTAAGCGGTCGCTGATTGTTGATGGATTCGTCTCACTATGGTAATTGATGAGAATTTGTTTTTTTTAGGATTATGGCAGGCTTTGTCGCAGACATGTAAGTGATATAGATTGTAGATCGGTTCCTATCTTTTAAACCTATTTTCTTTTTATAATGTTTTCAAGTTTCTAACACTTTCGTTCGTGTTACAATATTCCCTAACAAGATGTTAAGGTTGTTGATGGGCAGGTTTGCTCGTCGAGGTGTTTGATATGGTGCTGCAATCACGAGGTTACCCACCAATAGGAGTAGTTCCACGGCAAAAAAGGACTCGCCTAGCTCGGGTAGATGCCTAAACGAGATATTTCTTTTAATAGCGATAGAAAAACCGTCCAAACCCTCCCAAGATTGTTTTTATATGAACAGTCTAAGTCCCAGTATAATTTAATTGACCAGATGTTGTGTCAATGCTGTTATTAGAGTGATGTCGAAATCTAGCACTCGGGATATGATTCCATATTATTTAATGTTAGGTGCCATGTTTATCAATCTATCATTGATATATACCATGCTGTTTACCTAACTTTCTCTTCTTGTTAGTGTATTTAGCATGTGGACTTTATTTTCCCGTTTCTCTCCTTCTTAAATTTAGCAGGAGACATCGTTCACATGTGTTCCTAGCTCATCTTGTGATTAAACACCTTTAGCTAGAGTGTTCCTTCATCATTATGTGCATCTCATTCCAACTTGTATATTTTTTTTTCACGTTGCTGAAGAAGCTATTTATGCTTACAACTTTGGGTAAGTGGACATGCTTAAAAACGAATATAATAAGAATTATTTCAATTGCATCAAAAGCTTTTTTTGTTTACGCTTCCCTTTTCTTTGGTAACCTGTTGAATGTTGATGTCGTAGAATGACTCCCGACGATATACCATATATCACTATTCGTTGAGGGAACTTCCTTAATTATCTCTAGAGTGCGTTTTTACTGTCTGGCGGCCGATATTATGTATCTTCAAAATGCTTAAGAAGTGGAACTGAGCTCAAGGATGATAATATTGCTATCATTAATAAAATAGAGTTTTATTAATAATAACTATCAGCAAACACAAAAAACGGAAAATATTGACAAACAGAATGGAAAGGGTCGTGGAGACTCGGGCTAATCCAAGGATTTAAGGGATCAAAAAAGGTAAAACAAATATGGAGTTAAAGAGATGGGATGGTTCGATATCCATTTAAAGCACAGGATAGAATTGACAAATAAGGGATCAATACTCAAAAGGTGACGCTTGGCTTACGTAACTTCATTAGGGTGCAGTGGAAGGTACTTGAAGGAATATTCGGTCCGCTGGCGAGTTCCAGCCGAAGGGGGGGGGATAAAAGGATCCTGACGTGGCGTCTTGGAAAGGAGAACCGTTACTCGATGAACGGCTTGACGAACAATGGCTGTTCTAGGTTGTTCTCTTCTAAACAAGGGGGGGGATGAGAACCGTCTCTTGTCTACGGGTTCAAGAACAATGGCTGTTCTAATGTTGTTCTCCCTTGAACAACAGGGGGGGTGAGAACCGTTTCTTGGCGAAGGGCTCAAAACGAACAATGGCTGTTCTAATGTTGTTCTCCTTGAACAACAGGGGGGGATGAGAACCGTTTCTTGGCGAAGGGCTCAAAACGAACAATGGCTGTTCTAATGCTGTTCTCCTTGAACAACAGGGGGGGGGGATGAGAACCGTTTCTTGGCGAAGGGCTCAAAACGAACAATGGCTGTTCTAATGCTGTTCTCCTTGAACAATAGGGGGGGGATGCCTTGGGGACTTGGCGTCACTAAAGGCTCGAACCTTTGGCACTCAAGCAATATTGTCCTCCTTCTAGACAAGTGATGGTGAATCTCGAGGTCGAGGTCCCTTGGCGCACAAAGGAAGAGATGGTCGTGGTGATGTTTCGCGACGAAAATCTGGATCTCCAATCTGATCTTAGTGGTAAAGTTTCCATATAAATAGCCAGGACATCTCCTTGGCGTGGGGGAGAATAGGGTGGAAGCTTCGAGGGAACGCACAGCCGAGCCGGGGAACAATGCCTTATCTGCCCATAAGCCTAACTCGATCTGGCGAGGTCGGCGTATGGGGGCGAACGGGGGGGACGATAACCTCCTTGTTTAAACATTGGCGTCCGGTAGCTGTTGATAAGACTCCAAGCCTCGAATCGAAGATGCACGTGGGTAGCCTCATGGTTTTAAATAAAATGTGATAGAAGTTGAAATGAATGCAGCTCTGAACTCGTTCTATCACAGTTGACTTGTGATCCCGAAGTGTCTGAGGAGCCCGTAGAATCTAAGAAGTGAGGGGAGTCTGAGGAGTGAGTTGACTCAACGTTTCTGTTTTCCTTTGTTAGTTTTCGAGTTTTGGCAATTTTACCCTTTCGCTGCTGTTTCCAAATTTCTTTTTCGCCCCTATTCTAGGATCATGTTTTTTACCTTTCCTTTTTGGCTTTTACTAGGAAATATAGGAACACAATTAGTATATCGACTATATCAATTATACAGTCAACAACTATAACACGTTCCAGATGCAATCCCGTAGAAACAACCAGAATTGACCGATGTCAAGTTTCTTCATGATTACACCCAACTATGCTTTGCAAATCATACACAAAAAATACCCCTGGATCTGGAGTTGGAAGTTCTCTCCCACCCACCGTTCTCAGCAGACCTGGTGCAACGAGACTAACATCTATTTCGGGAACTGAAGAACTTCTTGAATGCAAAGGGTTCGTAAATAATGAAAAACTGAAAACTGCAGTTGGAGATATCTTTAATAACAAACTCTTTGAATTTTAAACATATGCATCCATGCTCTATCCCATCGTTACAAGTAGGTACTCGAAAATAACAGGGACTATACTGTTCATTGATATGATTCCTCTGCTGCATTTTCTCGTGGTAAATCTTTGTCAATAAAATATATGCGAGAACTTTGTTTAAACTATACAATTTGGTGAAGATTTACCTGGAAATATATAATCCCCAGCTTCAGCACTTCTCGTTAATATTCTGTAGAATGCCTATCTTTAAGTATTTTTGTGGCAAAAGAAGTCAAATGAGTGACATTTGCATCTTCCAATTTGCCTTGAATGAGTGTGAAAGATGAAATATGAAGTTGTAAAAGAACATCTGACCACCCCGCTAACTTTATTGGAGACTAAGTGCGATTGTATTCCGCCATGGACAACGTCACTTCTTGTTCGAACATTAATGAATTTTAGACTCCTGAGCGAATTGAGGAAATACTCCCCAATCCTGCCAACTCGCCCCCTTTTCCTGGAGACGAGGCGAGAAATAGCCACTGTGTCTAGCCCCTTACTACGAAATGATGAATCGAAATCTGCCTCCGGATTAAGATGTCTGGAGATTGTGACTCCTTTCTCAAAATTCACCTCTTTCCCTCAGAATCGGTGATACAATTACTCGTGTTTTTCTGTAGTTCAACGAGTCCAGCACGCACGTCAAGTCCGCCCCCATGGTCAATTCACGTGAGGTTTATTCGACAAGCAAGAATTTCTCCACGGTCATTCTATCCCAGTCAATTGATAAATACTCTGATCGGCAAACCTTTGAATTTGCACAACAGTCTCCCTTTATTTAATCGAACGGAAGAAAATCTCAAACGATTACCTATGAGAAAAAGAATTGTCCTCTTCCAGTGGAATTACGAGAATTCTCCCATTCCCTGTTGAACCTTGGCTATCTTCATCGGAAGGTTGGTTCGGATAATGCCCCACTTGCCTCATCGAAACGTGCTCCACTTGCCTCATCGCATCGTTCCTCACTCGCCTCATCGCAAGACAGACCTTCCTCGAAGTCAACGATCCGTAAGACTCCAATTTCCTCTATTATTACTACTGTTAAGTTCCCGCTTTTTATCTAAACCTAGTAACGCTAATCAATTAATTCCATTTGAGAATCCCTTCTCATAATAATTATCAAGAGAATGTTGAATTTAAATAATTTTCTTTTGCCTATTATTATTCTTAATTTGGGCTTTGTAAATAAAATTCTATTTTTGTTGTTTCATCTTTGACCAACCTTCAACGATACTCTTGGACTATTAAAGTAAATCTCGCTAATCATTTATGCACTCTGTCTGAAAATTATTAAGTATTTGAGACCTTACGTCTTAAGTTTGACCTCCTAGTCGGTCGTTAGTCCATGCAAACAGTCCTTCAACGGTTCGCGTTACTGTAGGTGATTAATTCCCCACTAACGTAATATAGTAGTGTATGGTATAGACTGGTATACCACGACAGAAGGGACTTGCAGCTTTCTTTATATCTCTTAAACAACATGATTCCTGGTCCTGTAGAAAATCAGATCAAGAAACTCTCGTGGTTTGTTAATTCAAGTTCGAATATATATGGAGGACAAGCATAATTCAATAACTCGTTTGCAAATTTATCCCTCATTTATCCCGATTTGACAGTGTTCTCTTAAAGCTCATGGCAATCACCGATTCTTTAAGATTGAAATTTCATAATCTATATACTACCACTAACAAGGCAAGAATACAGTGAGGGAGCGGTTCACGGGGCTAAAGCTCCACCAACTTTGTTGTACATTACACCAGAGTGAAAAGCGTAGCGACTTCATTATGTTTCTCACAATCACAATTTTAGGGGAAATACTCTCTTTATTAACAGACAAAATTGGAGAAATGAAAATTGGAGCAATATTTGACGAATCTTATGCGTTTAGCTTCTGATTTAATTAGACGAACGCAATTTTTTTACTTAGTAACATATGTTACTAGTAAATCTTGTCAGACCTACCTCATAATAACATGTACACGCTTAATTGTTGCCTGAAACGAGTGAAAACGTACTTAAGGAATACTATGGTTCAAGAACAGCTCATCGGTTTTGCGCTGTTCGGGGTTCTCAACAAAAAGGATGTCAGGATAGACAGATTAGTCACTGTATTTGACTTATCAACAGGAAGTTGATAATCCATTAAAAAAAACGTCACCAATGCTTTGTGTTATAAATGTGTGTTAGATGCTGTTAGACTCGTTAATGTTTATATTTTTGTTTACATCCATATTGTATGTATTCTGCTATTTAGAAAGAGTTATGTAATTATAAATAATATATATATATATATATATATATATATATATATATATATATATATATATATATATATATATATATATAACAGATTTTAAGCAGTTACAATCCAATGGACTTTATATGAGACATGTTTAAAATAAGGTCAAAATAAAAGATTTTAAAAAAATCATTAATGGCCAAATTAACAATAGACCGCAATTCATAATTATTTTCTGAGGTTTGAAAGAATTCGATTCATTCCTGTGTGAAATAAGGTTGTTTATTATTAATACTGTGTAAGAACTTTTATTAGTGAACAATGCCCTTTTCTCAGACAACTAAAAAAAATGAATTCAGATTAGCCCCTGTCAAAACCAATAGCAGCAGACATATTTGCAATGTCAAATATTTCTTCGATAACATCACCAGGTAAAATAATCAGCATTTTATCTAGCCTTTCTTTACCAGATTAATCAATCATAATTTTTCATTTCCGCTGCAAAAAATGCCACTTATTGACAAAGATTCTTTACTTTTATTTTGATCCTGGAGCGCAGTATCTAGGCGTTACTTATTTTGAGGTTTATATAAGGTTGAATGGCTTACGGAAATCTCCCACTCCTTATTACTAACAATAGAGGATCAACAAACATTCCATCACTCATTAAACTTCTGTCTAGATTAACGCAGACTCATGGACTTGTTTTTGTTTTTTGGGGAATCAATTTCACTTCTCGCAGATCTATATCAAACAGTGGCATGTAGTCCAATTTGCAATATTAGAATAAACTCTGCATCTGATTTACTAGGCCACTTGATTTAGTTGAATTAGCATTTTTTTTATCTTCATGCTATTACATTCTTGCCTAATTATTTTCTACATTCTTCATTTGTTAGTCTTTCCAAACGTCTTGTTTCTTTCTCCATGGTCACTTCATCTATTACAACCATAGTTCATCTTCTTCTAAGATCTCGTTTGGTTTCCAAGAAGTAGAGATTCTAGCGGTTCTGGATCAGTTTTGCTGCATCAGCATGAGCTATATCAAATATTAATGAGAATTGCTGACAAAATCTTATCTTTTTTGTATTCAGTGTTACAACTTCTAATTTAAAAATATGACTTCACTTACTATGGTGATTTAAAACGTATTATCTCGGTTTTATTTGTGCGAATTTTATATTGCAAAGATATATAAATATATATGTACTCCTCAAAGATTCCAGAATGTTCAAGAGGTTTTGCTTAGAAGGCTAGTAATTGTTTATAAAATTGTAGCAGAGATTCAGTTTTATGTAGTTTACGAGAATATTATTTAAGCATTAAGATGCTAATATTAGACCTAGAAAAAAATAATATTTAATAAATAAATAAGAGGCTAAAATGATGAGAAAATATTTTAATTATGAATTTATTTAAGATTTGGAAATATTCATCCTACCAGGCAATGGCTTCGTCACCTAAAATATAGTTATAGGTAAAATACAGAAGCGGCCTTACTTAAATCCTAAAAAAATTTTTTGAACTTTACCAATTGTAATTCATCTTCGTTCACAACATTATAAAGCATTGGATAATCATATTGATTTTTTCTAAACTAAAATATTTTGTTTTTTCAAAAAATATCGTTCTTAAATTATAGGGTTAGTAATGATCATGATGGTTATTATTTATGAATATCATTGTCATTTATAGATTTAAAAAAAATGAACCAACTTTACACAAAGTTACACAACAAATCTAAAAGAAAACTGAAATTTAATATATATATTTATATATATATATATATATACATATATATATATATATATATATATATATATATATATATATATATATATATATATATATATATATATATATATATATATATAATATACAAGGGGTTGTCAATAAGTTTTGCAATTCGTATATAAGGAAACGAGATATGAGGAAAAGTGTTTTATTATTTTTCAATATAACTACCCTCTACTTCAATGCACGCACGCTAAATGTCCCTGAAGCTTCGAATTCCCGACAACCAGAAATCTCCCGACTGCGGTTCAGTCAACGAGTGGACGGCGAGCTGGACATCTTTATCTTCCCAAACGGCGTCCACGAAGTGCAACCTTGAACTGTCGGAATAAAAAGTAGTCGCTAAGGACCAGATCTTGACTGTAGAGGGGATGGTTGAGCTCCTTAAATCTGCACTCGCGCACGGCAGCTTGTGCAACTCTGTCTTATGGACCGGGACATTTTCGTAGAGGAGCAGGACACTGCGTGTCAACTTGACGTGCCGCTTCTGATGGATGCACTCTTTCAAGAAAGCCAGTTCCTCGTCCTAATATTGGCTTGTGATTGTCCTTCACGAGGCGCATAATCCGCCATCAACACTCCCTCAGAATCCCAGAAGATGGTGGCCATGATCTTCCCGGATGAAGGGTGTGACCGGAACTTAATGGGGGTCGGAGAGCCCCTGTGCTTCCAGGCCATGTTTTCGAGCTTGGTCTCGGGATCCCAGTGATGGACACATGTTTCATCAACCTGTCACTATGCGTGACTCGAATACCGCCAGGTCTTGGTTGTAAAGAAGCAGCAGCTGCTCCAAAATTTGACGACGTTGAAATCGCTCATGGGGCATGAGTTTTCGTAAGGTTTCTAGGGATCCAGCGGGCAGACACCTTGGTCGTGGCAACATTGTCGTGGATGATGTTGGTAACACTTCCATGTGATATTCCAAGTTCTCGCTCGAATTCTTCGACCTTCACTTGTCGATTTTCGAAAATTATCTTCTCCACAAGGTCCACATTATCCTCGTTGATCACGTCAGACGGACGTCCTGGACGGGAAACATCTCCAAGGGACTCACGACCATGGCGGAACTCCCTATTACAGTGAGCAATGGTTGCATAGGAAGGGGACGGTTCGGTGTACACTACAACCATGGTTTCATGGATCTCTTTTGCATTCTTGCATTCCTTGGTCAAAAATTTTAATAACTGCGCGGTGCTCAACCTTTTTCATTTTTGAAAACTTTGTGACTAACAAACTGAGATTAGCTACTGCTTCTTAAATAGACGAGGCAGGAGCGTGTGACTGCAAGGCCTGACTAGTCATAACATGTCCTAACACTCACACAAACAGCCATCCCCCTTCCTGTGTTATGTCCTTCCGATTCACAAAACTTATTGACCGCCCATCGCATATATAAAAATATGTAGCAGTTTTCCTTGATTGCATATTTTGTTAAAAACCATTGTATAATTAGTCCTAATTAATTTACTTTCAAAACTTTCTTTTTTTTATTATTATCTCATTTTGTCCATCATGTAGATGGCAGTATATGATAAGCGGTCAATAAGTTTTGCAATTTGGATATAAGGAAACGAGATATAAGGAAAAGTGTTCTATTATTTTTCAACATAACTACCCTATACTCCAATGTAATTGCGCCACTTCTCCCTGAGTCTTCAAATTCCCAACAAGCAGTAATCTTCCGACTGTTGTTCAATACACTGCTGGACTGCAAGCTGGACATCTTTATCTTCCCAAACCAGCGTCTACAAGGTGCAGCCTTGAGCGCCGGAATAAAAAGTATCGCTAGGGACCAGATCTTTCCTGTAGGCGGGATGGTTGAGCTCCTCGAATCTGCACTCGCGCAGCGCAGCTTGTGAAACTCTGGCCTTGTGGACCGGAGCAATGTCGTGGAGGAGCAGGACACCGCCTTTCAACTTACCGGGCCGCTTCTGATGGATGCGCTCCTTCAAGCCAGCCAGTTCCTAGGCGTAATATTGGCTTTTGATGGTCCTCCATCAGGTGCATAGTCCGCCATCAACACTCCCTCAGAATCCCAGAAGATGGTGGTCATGATCTTTCCGGCCGAGGGTTGTTTCCGGAACTTGATGGGGGTCGGAAAGGCCCTGTGCTTCCAGGCCATGCTTTCGAGCTTGGTCTTAGGATCCCAGTGCTGGACCCATCTTTCATCACCTGTCACTATGCGTGACTCGAATCTCGCCAGGTCTTGATTGTACAGAAGCAGCAGCTGCTCCGAACTTTGACGACGTTGAAATCAATCATGGGGCGTGAGGTTTCGTGAGGCTTCTAGTGACCCAACGGGCCATGGCAAAATTGTCGTGGATGATGTTGGTAACACTTCCATGTGATATTCCAAGTTCTCGCTAGAATTCTTCGACCTTCATTCGTTGATTTTCGAGGATTATCCTCTCCACGCCGTACACAACATCCTCGTTGGTCACCTTAGACCGGCCGCCTGGACGGGAGACATCTCCAAGGGACTCACGACCATGGCGGAACTCCCTATTACAGCGAGCAATGTTTTCATAGGAAGAAGCGGGTTCGGTGTACACTGCGACCATGGTTTAATGGATCTCTTTTGCATTCTTGCATTCCTTGGTCAAGAATTTTATAACTGTGCGGTGCTCAACCTTTTTCATTTTTGAAAACTTTGTGACTGACGATCTGCGATCAGCTACTGCTTTTTAAATAGGCGAGGCAGGAGCGTGTGACTGCAGGTCCTGACTAGTTACAACATGTCCTAACGCTTCCACAAACAGCCATCTCCCTTCCTGTGTTATGCCCACCCGATTAACAAAACTTATTAACCGCCCATCGTATGTATAAAAATATGTAGCAGTTTTCCTTAATTGCATATTTTTTTAAAGACCATTGTATAATAAGCCCTAATTAATTTACTTTCAAAACTTTCAATTTTCATTATTGTCTCATTTTGTCTATCATGTAGATGGCAGTATACAATAAGTGGTCAATAAGTTTTGCAATTTGGTTTTTAGGAAACGAGATATAAGGAAAAGTGTCCTATTATTTTTCAACATAACTACCCTCTACTTTAATTTAATTGCGCTTCTCTTTCCTGAGTCTTCGAATTCCTGACAAGCAGTAATCTTCCGACTGCTGTTTAATACAATCCTGGATGGCGAGCTGGACATCTTTATCTTCATAAACCGGCGTCCACGAAGTGCAGCCTTGAGTGGCGGAATAAAAAGTATTGCTAGGGGCCAAGTCCTTGAATGTAGGGAGGATGGTTGAGCTCCTCGAATCCGCACTTGCACATGGCAGCCTCTGCAACTCTCTCCCTGTGAAATTTGACGACGTTGAAGTCGATCATGGGGCGTGAGCGCTCTAGGGACCCAACGGGCAGAGACCTTGGTCATGGCCAAATTGCCATGGATGATGTTGATAACACTTCCATGGTACATTCCAAGTTCTCACTCGATTTCTTCGACATTAATCCGTTGATTTTCGAGCATCATCCTCTCCACACGCGCCACATTGTCCTCGATAGTAACGTATGACCGGCGTCCTATGCGGACGCTATCTTCAAGGGACTCATGATCATGGCGGAACTCTATTCCAGTGAGTAATGGCTGCATAGGAAGCGGCGGTGTCATTGTACACTACAACCATGCTTTCATGTATCTCTTTTGCATTCTTGCCTTCCTTGGTCAAAAATTTGATCACTGCGTGGTGCTCAACCTTCTCCTTTGTTGAAAAAATTGTGACTGACGATCTGCGATCAGCTAGTGCTTCTTAAATAGACGAGTTAGGAGCGTGCGGCAGCAGACCCTGACTTGTCCTTACTTGTCATAACGTCCCTACAAAAAGCCATCCCCCTTCCTCTGTTTCACCCTACCGATTCGAAAAACTTATTGACCGCCCCTCTTACCTCTCCTTATTTGATTTTTTTTAAAATTACTTCGTTTGGTATAAAACAAACTTTAATTGATGAGGTTTCAATCTGACGCGATTATTTTTATAATACTTCTTTGAAGCTTTTCTTCTCCTCCTTTAACGATGTAAATATTATGAAATATAATGGAATGAGATTTGATTTGATTTGATGTTGTAAGTGATGAAATGTGTTGTATTTTTCATCGGGCTAAAGTAGGTGTGATGGTTGCCATGGTATCGAGGGAATCTTTTGCGTTTTTCTCTTTCTCATTTTTGTATTTTGATTTCCCCGTAACGATTTGTAATGACTGTCCAGGACGGTCAAATTCTTCCTTAGGTTTATATTTTTATTTAACTCTTATTATTGATTCCTCCGTCGTGGCTGTCAAATCTTTAAAGTGATATACATTGCTAACTTGCTCTTCTTCCAATTTTTGTTGTTTATATTGATATCGTTAAACACTTCGCTGTGTTATATTAATGTTTTTTATCTTTTGTTGTTTATTTCTATTTCTCTGATTTTTGTTAGTTTCTTTTTAACTTGCGTACTTCGCCTCCTTTTATTTCCGCCTTTTATCTCTTGTTTTATTTTCATAAACTCTTTTTTATGCATTTATTTTATTTTTAGTTCCTTTTTAACTCGTGCACTTCGACTCTTTGATTTGCATTTCTCTTATTATGAAGGTATTCTTGAGCACTTGGCCTCTTTTGTTTAAATTTTTTGTTAAGTTATCTTTAGTTTGTCCATTTTTTGGCAATTTGCCTTTTAGTTATTGTTTTTCTTGTTCGGTTTTAATATATTGATTTCGTTGCTTGTTCGTAGCAGTCTTGATATGTAGAAATTGGTCTTATGCCTCCCTTTTGCGCAGCTTCTTCCGCTAGGGGATTGTGATGTGCTTTTGACTGTTCACTGCCTATGAGGACGTAGAGCAAAATTGTTATTGATTATAAGGGGTCTTTACTTCTATATTTTTCACCATGTCCTTCGCCCTACCTCTGGATCTCTATTAATCGGCTTCAGTCCCTCTCTTTCGTACAGGACTGTTTGCTTAGTATGTGCAATTATTCTTACGCTAGCTATAAGCATTGTGGTTTTGCTCTGTACCCTCTGTATCTGTAAGAGATACAACTGGCCATCTGTGTAACCACGGCCGGGTACACTAAGACGAGATGAACCAAGGCCGTTTACAGTTTCTTTTTATTCGGCACGTTGAAGTTTCGGAACTTGTAAAGTTTTCTTAGCTCTTTTTTGGCTAGGAAGACTCTGTTGTTAATATGCACCTTATAAGCAGTTTTGGTAAGTCATAAGCCCCGGTATTTTCCCTTCTTAGATTACGGGTAGAGTTCGTCGTCTACTTTCCGGTGGCTCGTCTTAATTTTTTCACCTTTTTTAAAATCTGTAGATGTTTACGATCTTGGCAGCTGTCTTCCAGCATTCCCGAGGGAAAGTGGGAGGATTTGTGTGATGTAGTCTGCGAACTGCAGATATATTTATCTTCCAGTATTGGAGCCGGTAGGTCTATTGTGTACACGAGGTAAGGTAATGAACTCAGAGGGCTGCCTTGTGGAACTCCTGCCTCGATTTCTAATTCGGATCCTGTGTAGCCCTCGATCGAGATTTGGGCTCACATCTCTCTGAAGTAATCACAGAGGACCCTTTCCAGGATCGGATTCTGCCGTAGGTTCAGGGTCTTGAATCATAGACGTTTTAGCCAAACCTTATCAGAGGACTTTTGTACATCTCACAGCACCACGGAGACATACTTCCGCCGGTTTGCCAGGACTTTCTCTTAGATCTTCAATATCAACTCAAGCATTGAGATATGCCTGTAATTGACCAGTTGATGAGGGGATTTGCCTCTTATAGATATAAAGATTATTTTCGTAACCTTTAAACCGTCTGGGAAGTAACCTGTATTCAAGGAATAATTGAAGATGTTTGTTATTCCCTGAATGATCTGCTGCGGGGATTTACGAAGTTGCATTTGCCTCTTATAGATATAAAGATTATTTTCGTAACCTTTAAACCGTCTGGGAAGTAACCTGTATTCAAGGAATAATTGAAGATGTTTGTTATTCCCTGAATGATCTGCTGCGGGGATTTACGAAGTTGCATTTAATAATGCCCGACCAGCATGTTGCCGTTTGTTCAAACGAATACACGTTGGCCATGATCTCAGGTGTTATGGGACGGCCCTGGCTCGCTATGTCTGTGCCTTCATCTACTTGGTAATGTGGGTGACTTCGATGTAGTGTATCTTATTCAGATCATCGATAAGTTGGCATTCAGATTTCTGAAGGAACTCTTTATTATCTTCTGGAGTGATGCTAAAGACATTTTTCTAGCAGTTCTAAACCTTTCTTCCAGAACACCCTGATCTTTTATACAATCTCCCTTCTCTTTAATTCGAGCCTTCACTTTTCCTATTGGACAATTTAACTTTCTGATTTGATGTCAGAATTCATCTGAGTTCATCTCGCTATAAACTCTTGCAATTTTCGCCAGTTGAAGATTAATAGCCTCCTTTAGCTCGTTGCTTAAGCGTTGTAGTAGCGAGTTTCTCTCCTAGTTTTAACCTACCCGTGTCTCTTCATACACCTCCCTGTCTACACGAACGATCTCTTTCATCTGAATTGAGGAGGGTTTTTGTACCTTGTCTTGAGTACACACACGCGGTCTGCTTCTAGTATAGATACAGTTATCCTCTTCAACTATTCGTCTATCTCCTGCAAGGTTGCTTCGCTTAGGTCAGTTTGGGTGTATTTACTGAGTTGTCTCTTGAAAGGTTCACAGTTGGCTGAGGCGTAGATTTGCGGATTTTGATTGGTAGCCTAATCGGCGGGAGTGAGATGGTGGTAAGTATCGCCATATGATCACTGAGGCCTGCTGGGGCTGACTCGCTATGGTATTTAATTGGGTGGCCGTCAATTGTTAGGATTATGTCAGGAAGTGTTATAAGTCGGAAAATCTGGCCCGATTCTCTGGATGTCTTTTCCTCCCATAATTATTACTAAGTTTGGGCTTCTTTCGTTGGTTCTACCTAGTCTGGCGCTCGGCATCTGGCTTTGAAGTTGCCTCCTAGGAATACCATTCTGGGATGTCCAAACAGCGTGGAGAAGTTAGCAAGTAAGCTCTACGAGGGGGGTTAATAAGCTGTGACTATTAAATGGTTTCCTACCTATGTGTAGAGTTGTATAGCCAAAAAGGACTCGTTTAGCTCCCGAAGGCGCCTGAAGAAGATATTTTCCCTTACAGCTATTATAAGCACCATCAAACCTTTCCTGTGAATGATTCTTCATGAGTACACTGTAGCCCGATATTTCAATTTGAACAGATGTTATGTCAATACCGTGCTCTGTTATGAATTCGGTGTTGGAAACCTGCTCACACGTGACCTCGTATAGAGAAACGTTTTGGCGATTCAAGGCTTCTTTGAGTACTTGTGCATCAATTGCATCGTCGAATTTCGCACTTAAAAACTATTGTCTTAAAAACTGGGGAGATTTTTCTGGGATCCATATCTTTGAGGAAGTGAAACTGAAGTAGAAGTTGATTTTAACTGCATTAAGCTTTTTGTTCTTGGTTTTCTTTCCCTTTGTTGAATTATTGATTTGGTAGCGGCTTCTGAGTCCGATAAGTGTGAGCACTTTGAGGTATAAGTTTAGGCAAACCTGCTTTTCTGTTCTTTGTTTTGTCATCTTTCTCTCGGTTTTGTTTCATGTTTTCGAGTGTTTTGTTTTGTAATTGTCTTGTTTCTCTGTCTGAAGGCTTGGAACCATCTGCAATTGTAAGATATCCCACATTTGGAAACCACATTTGGCTCATTCCGTTTTTTGTGAGCATATAGTTTAACTCTTTTGCGAATGTTCCTGGTTGCGCGAGATTCATGACGTGCACGTGGAGTATGCAGGTCAAAATTTTGGTCAAGTTCTCATTTTTTACTTTTAGTCAAGTGTTCTTTGAGTCTATTTCGGTGATTGCTGCCTTCGCTGCTTGAGCATAAGTGTTATAGGCCCTCCGCATCTCCTCTTGTCTTTTTTTCGGTTTTTTCTTTTTAACAACTCTTTCTTGATTGGAGATGCCATGGCCATCGATCTATGTCACTGTCCACAGTTGGTACATTTTTCGTATGTATTTCTGCATTTCTTCCAGTGATGGTCCTTCTCGCAGCATTTGTTCGCCGCTGATCTTATCTTTGAACATGAGAAGTCCATGCTCTTATTTAATGTGGTCTCGGGAGTGGTCTCTGCGAAGGGATGGCTGGTTGCAGGGCAATCTATTTAAGTGTGCTTATGGCCTCTTCTATTTTCCGTGTTCGACGTCTTTCTCCTTTTTGCTTATGGCGGTGTAACCAGAGGATCCATACAAAAGCCTTACTAAAGCGATGTTAAGCCTGCCAAACATGACTTAAAATACTTTTTCTTTGGTGGGCTTGTCTTGTCCGGGGATTAAATTAAAGGAATTCGGGTGGTATCTTGGATATATACATATCTTTTTTCTTCAACGTATATGGCCCTCATTGTCTCGTTGGGATATTGGTACAATTTTAAACTTGTTTCTGTTATGGCTTATTTTCAATTTTATTTTGTTATTCATTGATCCTTCTTATTTCCATTGCTGTAAATCTTAATTGCATTTTGCTTTTCTTGTATTGCCAAATGATGATTTGGGTGACGTCATCTGTGAACTGGATGTTGAGGCACCCTTCTGTGGTGGGAAGTGGGATGTCTTAGGTGTACACTGAGTATAACGACGGACTCAGACATCTTCTCTGCGGAATGCCAGATTCCAACTTTTAGTTTCCTCCTTGATGGCTTCCAATTTCGATGTATGGATCTTGCTCCATCACTTAGTCGCAGAGTAGTTTTTCTGGTTTGTTGTTCCTTTTTAGTTGAAAGAGTTTGTACTGTAGTGGTCTTATTTAAACTTTGTTGATTGTCTTTAGCACATCTATCCACACGATATGGACGCTTTTTTTTTTTTTTTTCACTTAGCTATTTTCTTTGTACTCCTGTTTTTCCTAAAGCCAAATTAGTGATTGTTTAAAAAAACATTTGCTTCCATGTGTTCACCTAGTGGTTGATTGATTATATATTTTAAACACTTTACCGATGAAGTCAAGTAAAAGGATAGGTCAATAATTCTCCACTTTTTTAAGAGGTTTTCCAGGTTTAGGTATGAAGATCTTCAGTTTATAAGACAAAATATCCAGTGTTCAGGCTTAAATTTAGTATTGATGTTATTCCTTTTGTGATTTTAACGCGTGCTTGTTCGTAATGCTTCCTGGCGAGTCCTTATCTTTCTGGAGATTTTTGTTTAAAGAGCGAAATTGTTAATCTCACCTCTTGTTAAGTTATCCTCGCGTCGACAACGTTGTAGGTATTTCTTCTCGCATCCACACAGTGGATGCAAGAATCTATGATTTAATATGTAAGTAAATCTATGATCTCACGTTCAAAACTAATGTCGAATACTTCGTATTCTTCTGCACTTGTTTCCAAATCTCTTACCAATATTCTCTGAATATCTGCTTAATCTTTTCCTCTTCTTCTACTTATTTTTCATGATCAATTTTCATTTTGATTTTCATGTGCCAGCGTTGCCTTATTTTTGGTTTATTTTCTCCATGATTCCTTTGTAGTTACATCATTGTCAATTCGGCGTATTACCTCGTTTTTATGTGCATTTTGCTTTTAATTTTACCTCTGTTCTGTACGCTTTTTTATACTTCTAATTTCAGTGTGTAGCTCCCTCATAGTTCGGTTTCTTCTTACATCATCGGAGATTTCTTTTCGTCTTCTCTTTTTGGACCATTTCTGGCATCCACATAAATGTTTTAATTTTCTTCTAGCAATATTTTAAATTTGCTATTTCATCAGCTGCTTGCAGAAAGTTCCTTATTTTTTCTAGTTCTGCATTAACTTTTTCCTGCGTTGCTCCTCCTAGTTCTTCCGATTATATGTGTTCAATTATTTTCTGTATCTATGCCATTCCGCTTTATCGTATGCTTTAGTTATCCTAGAGGAGATATGGCTAGATTTTTGGTTGATGGTAAGAAGGATCACTGTGTGATTGGTACGGGGTTTATCTACCGGCTGCATATAATAGTTATATGAGACAAAGTTATTGCTTATGCAGATGTCTAGTTTAGTAGCTGACGTCCAAATTACGTACGTTGGGTAATCAGGGCCAAGTCGATGGCAGATGCATCTTGCAAACATCGTTTCCAAATTTTTGATGTATTCGCATTTCTGTAGCAGCTTGGTGGACAGTAGGAATTCAAGTCGCCCATGTAAACCACCTGGTTTCTGCCGTTGAAGATGTGAATGAAGTTAATCAGAAATTCTCGTCTCCTTGATGGTTGATATCCTGTTGCTATTAGTATGTTTGTCAGTTCCATTTTTACTTCCAACAGCAATGTATGACTCCTCGATTCCTAAATTTGACGCCTTTCTTGATAGCTATAGCAGCTCTGTCGTGTAAGTTTCCCTTGGGCTTACGGCTATAACGTAGTAATTTCAGATTTTTACTTCATTAATGGGTTACGTTAATCCCGTGATCTGAAAAGAAAATAATATCCATCTCTATCCTTCTGAATATATTACCGAATGCTATCTCTTCTCTCTCCAACCTTTCATATTTATCTGTAGAATGTTAAGTTTAGAGTTTCTCATTGTGAAAGGGTAGTCCCTTAAGCGTTTCTGATCTGTTTGATCGTTTTGTTTGTCTGATAGGAGTAGTAAGATATTAATTTCGCTTTTTTTGCTTATTCTCTCTTCTGCTCTCATGTCCAGTGCTGTCCTTAATTTGTGAGCTGGGATTGCAGGTTGCGCTCTGGGGTTTGAGTTAGGCTTGAGCTTGTCTCTGATTAAACTTTCGGGGGGCTTGCCTACTTATCCCCGTTTGGGTTTATCTTCTGCGGAATCTGAAATTTCATCCTCAGAATCGCGTCCCGCTGTTTCGGTTTATTGTTTTTCTTACGTTGTCCTGTCCCTCCGTTAGTAGATTTATCTTATTGTAGGAGTCTAATTGTTGTAGTAGTATATGTATTGGTTCAAAACCATTGGCATTTAATACTAGATTATGTGATTTCTCATAGGTAACTGGCGGCTTTACTTGTCCTTGCGTTTGTGTTTCAGCTGCAGTGGAGTAGGTTGAGTTCCTTTTCTTGCTATTCTTTTTCTTTCCGCTTAATCACTTCTTTACTTTTGCGACATTGCGTAGCATAGTTCGGGGGCTACTATGATGGTTTACAGACTTCTTCGTGGAGCTGGTGCAATTTCTGAATAAAAAGCCTTCTGCAGCGAATTCATAGCATATCATCTCTCCTTTTTCAAGCAGTTTGCCAAGGTGTGTTCTTTCACGGCGTAACAGATAAAATACATTTTTATGTTAAGAAATGCGTTTCTTTCATATTTGCTTGGAGGATTAGCATGCTTAATGTCACTACTCCTTTCTCTTGAGTCTTAGCAGCAATTTCAATGGTTTCACACAACACCTTAAACGCATAAGTGTGATCATGAATTTAATCATCTCTTATACCTTGATCCAATTTTGCTTCTCGATCAGTTATTTTTGGATTTCTTTGCATGAGTGTGCTTTGACCCATTCCTTGATCTTTTTGCAAATGAAGCGCGTATTCGCGTTGATCTTTGTGGCAATTTTGCATCTAAGTCCAGCTTCCTAAGTTTGAGGCTTCGTGCCGACGTGAGTATTTTGTCAACATCCTCTCTATGGAGGCAAATAACGGTGAATTCTATGGGCGTTTCAATGAAATTAATCAATGTAAGTTCCAGATCTGTGAATATGGTCTGAACTTCTTACTGGAGTGATATTTTTCCTCCATTTGGTACAAGTCCCAGCAGGAGTCTTTTGAACTATTTGAATCGGACATGGTCGTTGATTCAGGACTGGTGTGCCACACCAATTTGGAGCTTATCTGACTGAGTCTGTAATTAAAAGGTACCACACTCCATTAGAGCGAGAGCCCTTCTGTATATCGTAATTCTATCTCACCTACCTTACAAAATATCACTCTCCGTGGTCACCCTACCAATATAGACCTAGTCCTATTAGCAGTCCATACAAGGTTTTGCAATCGTGGCAGAGAGACAGCTCCGCCTGTCTGGCCCCGTAACAGGATCTAATGCAGAGGTTCACTATAGCCTACTACCAACTGCTTCTAAGACTTTGCCTGGGACCAAAATATGCAGTGCTATTGTTAATAAGTGAGAGGTTAAAGATTATTGAAAAAAAATCAGAGAAAACGTGGAAAAGTAGCCCTTTCAAGGGGGAGTCTACCTCACTTACAATGAACAGGAGGAATCTTTAATCAAACCTGTAAGTGCATATAGCTATTCTTACTCTTGAGGTGAGTCTTCTTTTATGCTCGATTTTAAAGTTCTTCTGAAAAGGTCGTTGAATATAATATTTCTTGAAAATTTCCCCTTTTTCTAGCCTACGTTTGTCTTTGCCACCTTTGCGGAGTGCTTTAACAGTGCCTATGAAGCGTTACGTTAAGAAGAATGACTAAGCCAATGGAATGAGAATGTAAGGCAAGGCAAGTATAGAGACAAAAGGAGATCATTTAGTCAGAGAGGAGCCGTTTTAAACTAAATTGAGAGGATAGATAGAGGAAGATAGGCCGGTCGCTATAAACTGGTGCAAATTATCTGTTGATATGTTTAACAATAGGGTGTTGTACTGGCCAGACTAGAGGATCGGCTCAGGAGGGATAAAGGTCAGTAGAGTTCCACGGCTCGCCTAGATCGCTCAACGTGGTAACTTAGTGTCTAGGACACTTTGGCGTGACGGTGTCCCTGCAAGGTAAAGAAAAACGCTTTGTGATGCTACGTTTTAGGTTGTATCGTGCTGCTAGAAGTTTAAGTTCCTAAGCATCAGCGTACTCTATGTGATGTACGTGGTTGTAAATGGGGTCTCTCACGAGTTTCCGCAGTTGTCGCTTTACTCTTGTGAAGGAGTAGATATTTACAGGACTTAGTTTATTTGTGTAGCAAAGTGTCCATATTCTCGTGAACGAAGGAGAGCTACAGGAACGCTACAATGCACAGTTCTGTATCCACTGTGCGTTCCTCTTCCATGTTTAGCTTGCAGCCCTTACTGTGATTGGTGCTTATGTAAGTATTAGTCTGACTAGTGTTTTTTATAGTTGTAGCTGCCTCTTTTTACTGCTAAGGTAAAACCACTTCAGTTAATGTTCATTCGTCTGGTTTTGCTTGTGTGGTGTGGTGTTTTAGTGTGTGTAAAAATGGAAGTACTTGTTAAATGTTGCTCTAAAGGATTTTTGTTGCGGGTTTGTATGTGAGTCTTATTGGCCTGGGTATGTGATCGTATATTTGTATGTTTTGCATGTAGTGGTCTTACGCACCGTATAGTGTCACCAGTCTTATTAGGATTAGTGGTTATGAGCTAAATGTCCTCTGTTTTTTCGTTGGTACTATTTGTGCACGCCGCGTAAAAAATGTCAATTCGCACGCTAGAGACGTGAATGGTCTCGTCGTCTGCAAACGCAGTGTGTGTGTATATGTGCAGATTTCTTCTGGGCTTGGTTTGTCATTCTTCTAGATTATGAAGAGTGTGAGCGCCAACAAGCTGGCCTGGGTTACTCCAGTGCCTGTTTTAGGTGTCATGTTAAGTGTTTGTATCCTGTTTAGCACTCTCTTTCCGTAAGGTAGTGCAATAGGAGCAGTATGATGCGATGCAAAGAGGCAACTGTGTGTTGTTGGCTAGTTTCCAGCTGAGCCCATCATGCCACACTTTGTCAAATTCTCTCTCGACATCGTTGCTGATAGTGAGTTTTTTTGGCATGATTCTCGTGCTACTTGTATGATATCGTGAACGATAGTAATTATAAATCCAGTTGACCTTCACCTCCTAAAGGCATATCGACATGGGGAGAACTAGTTCCCACCCTTCAAGAAACTCCTCAGGAGGCTGTTCACCATGCGTTCTAGTATTTTGCCTAAGTGGTCTAAGAAATAAATAGGCTTTTAACTGTTTAGTTGTTTTGGATCAATGTGTTGTTTGTGGAGTAGAATGTTGTGTGAAGAGTTGAATATTTTCGTAAAATACCAAGAGCCAGGAGAGACGTTGTAGACGATTGTTAATATTTGGTAGATATTTTCTGACATGCGATGAATGATTGTTGTTGGCAGGCCGGCATTTTCAAGTGCATTTTATGTAATGTTTAGTTTCCTCGATAGTGACCTGAGTGGTTAATATGGTTGTGTTAGCAAGAACATCCATTTCACTCAAACGGGGCCAGTTTAAACTGGTGGGCGAGTAGCCAGCACCATTCCTGATCTTCTTGGAAGCGCTCTTCTGGGTGTGGTTTGGGTTGAATATATGTGTCTACTTGATCTCAGTGGGACCTGAATGCTTTGAGAATATCAATCGTGTTTGTGAGTGTTTGATTGTTTAATTGCGTTTTTCATGGGATTTGGAGGGTCTGTGCCCATCATACCCTTAATCACCACTAGAAAAAGAATGGGTCAGCGCATCGATCATCCTTTGCAACGCGGATGACCTCGCCTCACAGAAGGTTCCACTCTAGCAAAACGTAATGTAGGATGCAGGCCAGGAAGAGTGAAATATTATGTTCCCATGGTCCTCTTATATGGTGATTATTATATATAGTGCTGAGTCTTTGTGTATGTATTGAGAAGGTGAAGTGTTTTATAAGTTTGTATATGCTACCTGGCGTGTAGGTGTTGCGGGCTGTTATTATGGTGTCCATGAAAACCTTCCACTTGTTGTCTAGTTGTGAGGATCTAGTACCATAGAGGTTGAGGTTGCACGGTGTGTGTGCGGTTATGTGCTTCTCCAACTCTAACGTGTTATTGAAGTCGTATAGAGGTGGTTTGGGAAAAAGTAATGGAGAAGTAGATAGTAGAAAACAGATGGTAATGGGGACTTGCGACTATCTGGGTGTGAAATATCGTGGCATGATCATTAAAGAGGAATACATCCAGGTACGAAGTCCAAACGCGATGGCCGAAAAATGTGGCGAATGCTCGGCCAATGTGTTCGCAGCAATATCGCTGCAAGGCATTGACCATGTAGCTTCCTGCCTAACATTTTGTATTAGAAATGAATGTGGGATGATGTATGTTTAAGTCCCCACGGAACAATAATGGAAAATTATGGTTTAACAACGCCCAGAGTTGGACATCGATGTGTAATTTTATGCGGGGTCGTCTGTAATGTGTGGTAATTAGGATTGGCCCAGTGTCCTTGTTAATTTTGCAGGGTATAAAGGAGTCTCCTCTTGTGTCTAGGAGAGTATGGTGTACATAGCGTTTAATTAGGATCGCTGATCCCAATAGTAGAGCCTGTGGGGTGTAAGCTTGTAGAGTTTAGAAGTATTATGTCAGGGGGTTGTGTGTTTAGTACACAGTTTGTAGACGATGTGGCAAACACTGCCCAATTAAGTTGCACTCTGCTCAAACGAAATATTTATGGTCAAGAGCCCCATAAATATATAGCTGTCTTACAACTCCTCATGTTCTGACACTCGGACGAGACAGTAGCGGGCGCCGCAATGACTTTTACACCTCGTGGTTTTGATGTGTGCTGGGTGTGTGAAACTCGGGATTTTTGTTTTTGGAGTGTGATAAGAGTAGTAGGTGGGACAGTTTGGGGAGTCTGGAGAGGTGTTGAGTGTGTTTGCCTGGAGGTGCTGGGAGTGTGAGGTGGGTTTGTCGTGTGGGTAGATGCGGGTGCAGAAGCCAGTGTTGACGCTGTGGTTTCTTATTAAAAGAGGGGTTGGGGTGGGGGGCATACGAGCAGAAGGAGGCAGAGGGGGGAAGGTGGAGCCGGAGAGTGTGGAGAGATAGGAGTTTGAACAGTGGTTGAAGCAGGGGGGGGGAGGTACATTGATGGGGAGGGTGAGAGAGCACTTGGGGATAGTGTGGCTGTGGTGGAGAATCTGGGAGGGAGGGTAAGGTAGATGGACAGGGAGGGGCAGGGGGTGTGTCGATGTATTGGATCGGTATATTAATTGGAGTAGGCAGGATGGCTGGCCTTCTGTATTTATGGTCCTGTAAAGTGGCAAATATCGACTCCGAGAACAAGATGGCCCGATTCCTTTTGCGTCAAAGAGCCAGTTCATGACTGTGCCAGAGAGGTTCACCTTCAGAAATATCATGGACTATCCGTGAAAGTACGTTGGCCAGATTGACCTTGGAGTCTATTAGTTGTGTGCTTGTGGGTTGGGAGAAAGTTGGTGTGTTGAGGGAGGGTGAGTGTGTAGGAAGTGTTGATGTATGCGTGGGTCGTGTGTGTTTAGTCTCCATGTCTGTGTTTTCGGGCGAATTCTATGTATGTTCAGGTTGTGTATGTACCGGTCATTTGTAATTGAGTTCAGGCTGTATTTGTTCGTACACATTAAGCGTAACGGCAAGTGGAGATGGGGCTCCACTAGCGGCAGAGAAGGATCTCGATAGGAGGGAGGGGTGGAGGGGAGCAAGGCAACGTGGGTGTATGTGGTGGAGGACCTGTATTGTGGCCTACGCAACTCCAAGATGGTGATAGCAGTTTCTTAACAACTTACAGGCACTTCAGATTCACCGCGTTATGATTGCCACAGCAATTAATGCACAGGAGTGTTGCGCTGGTTAAAGCAGTGTGAAAGTGGCAATTGACAATACAGATTTTCTTGTTTGAGCCAATTTTCTGCATTACCAATTCATCATTCGACTGAATAAACTCTCTATATTCCTTTACCTAATTTATGAACTAATGATTCGTATAAAGTAGATTAATATTTAAAACAATAGAAATATTAAATTGTTTAAGAGTACGTTGAAAGAAGTAAAAGAGTCAGAAAAATGCACAACTAGAGAATGTGGGTAGAACAAACGGGGCGGGTGCTTCTGTTCTGTCTGTATTTTTGATCAGATTTTAACTGAATAAAAGGAAATTGTCGAAGGTAGTCAAGATTTTGACCTACGAGGGGCGGTCAATAAGTTGTGCGAATCGGTAGGGCAAAACAGAGAAAGGGGGATGGCTGTTTGTGAGGTGTTAGGACAATTTAGGACAAGTCAAGACCTGCAGCCGCACGCCCAGGCCTCGTCTATTTAAGAAGCAGTAGCTGATTGCAGATCGTCAGTAAAAAAATTTTCAACAATGGAGAAGGTTGAACACCACGCAGTGATCAAATTTTGACCAAGGAAGGCAAGAATGCAAAAGAGATCCATGAACACATGGTTGCAGTGTACAACCACACCGCTTCTTCCTATGCAACCATTGCTCGCTGGAATAGGGAGTTTTGCCATGGTTACGAGTCCCTTGAAGATGACCCCCGTTCAGCACGTCCGTCAGACGTGACCAACGAGGACAATGTGGCCTGTGTGGAGAGGATGATCCTCGAAAATAGACGGGTGAATAAATCGAGCGAGAACTTGGAATATCACATGGAAGTGTTATCAACATCATCCACGACAAATTGACCATTACCAAGGTCTCTGCCTGTTGGGTCCTTAGAAACCTCACGCCCAATGATCGACTTCAACGTCGTCAAAGTCGAAAAGGCCAGAGTTGTACAGGCTGCCCTGCGCGAGTGCGACCACATTATATTCCGCCAGCTCAAGGCTGCACTGCGCGAACGCCGGTTTGGTAACGATGAAGATGTCCAGCTCGCCGTCCAGAAGTGGATTGAACAGCAGTCGGGAGATTTCCGGTTGTCGGGAATTCGAAGCCTCAGGGACAAGTGGCGCAAGTGCATTGAAGTAGAGGGTAGTTATATTGAAAAATAATAAAACCCTTTTTCTCATATCTCGTTTCCTTATATCCGAATTGCAAAACTTATTGACCGCCCTTATTATCTTAATAATTGGGAAAAATGTATCGAAAAATTCCGGACTGATTATGCGTAATGCATGTAAATGCAGACAGGTTAATTTTCTAACACTGCAGCTGACCAGAATAAAAGTGTGTGTATGAAGTATCAAGTTTGAGAGAAGCCTTGATCTCGTAAATGTTGCCCTGGCTGACATTTCAAGCCTTGATACGCTAAACCCTCGCATTATATGGTCAAGGGAATTGAGGGCGGGCGACTGGGGCAGCAAACTTCGTTTACTAGAAGTTAATTTCGATCGCAACCACACATGCAGGGTCTTGGCCGTGTATGTTCGGCCCCCTCCTGCCGAAAAATGTGTTTCGCGTTCTTTGTAATGTTTCACAACCGGGGCAGGTAGTTCGTAGTCAAGACCTCCCCGTAATCGGCCACGTTGAGCCTGTAGCCCTTTGCGAACCACACCGGTGGCATCTTTTCGCCAGTTGAAACCACGAAGTTGACCATTCTCATGGAGTCCGTATCCTTAGTCATGGATACGTTGCGGACCTAGAAGATTTTCTAGCCGAAGCTTACTACGCGTTCCTTCTAATTGTTGATGACCGGAATAACCGTGAATGACTTTTCATCATAATAAATAAGAATTCGATTACAACACTCCTGACCTTGTTCTCGCAGAGAACGCATCAAAAGCTCTTGGCGCTATTTTCTTTAAAGGTTTTGGGCATCGTAGACACCCAGAAGCTCTTCTTCCTCCCGAACGCAGTCATTGTGAGCTTCAGGGAAAATTTAAAAGCCTTTCTCATAGCCAAACGTTTGACAAATTGAGGTCTGCCTAAATAGTTATATTTTTTAGTTCTCTCCGTATATGAGCCTCTCCACAACTCTTTGAAGTTAATCCGGATGAAACTAAGCCGCTCGGTGATGTCGAACTTGTAGCTCGTGCGCAGGACAAAAAAATATCGAATCTTTTCAAATCCATCTTGATATACATGCGCGCAATGGAAAAAAGTGTTTTAATGACATCTGCTAGAAAAGTAGAATTTTGTCTCACACACATATACCTCTCGAAAGATTATAAATCAGCGTGTACAGAACTTTTTCAAAACCCAGTATTGTTCTTAAGTTCTAGGTTAAATTTTACACAGGGGACGGAAGTAGTAAAGGTTATAATCAAAGTATTAATATTTAATTATGTCAAAATTATAACTTATGCAATAGACAAAAACTATCATCAATATATTGGAAAAATATAACAGATGGTGCAGTTAGTGGAAAGTAATGAATGGCACCGCCCGATTCTCATAGTCACTGGGGACGCCTAGCCATCACCAGGAAAGATCAAATTTCAGTCACTGGTTTCTAGTGGATCTAATAAGATGCATTTCAAACAGTCTCCTCGGTTGCTATAACAAGCGAGGGGTTTTAATTATTGCTTTCCATTAACCCCACTGTGAATATACAGTATTCTTTGTGGTATAATGGCTATTTTTTAATAAATTAATTTTAGAAATATAAACTTATTTATGCAAAATAATTGTCCTACCTATCAGCCTGTTTAATCCCAATCCTAAAAAAATTCCACCCCATCAAGCTTTCACTTATCAATGTCCACCTAACGATTCTCTTGGGTGAATGTCTATGAAAGAAGTTATAAATAGGAGCAATTCTGCCCATTTTTCTGTAAGATGTTCCACCATTTTGCCTTAGATAGTGCGACTGAAGAAAGTGAAGGGTTTTGTAGGAGAAGTTTTGCAGGGCAATTAGGCAAGATAAGGTTTAAAATATTGTGATATTTCATAAAATGTTTAAATTCAATTAAGGTAAGCATGATGAATTGTATAGCATCCGTTTTTTATTGTTTGTTTTTTTGGAGATATTATATCGTGTTCTTGCAAAATTAACCTTATATAGATAAGAAGGAAATCAAAAAGTACGAAAAAAATGACTAGATAAGATATAGTTCATTTATTAATTAAAGAAAATAGCTCATATAAATACTGGTTAAACTGATCGTTCCCAGTGTAGTCAAAGCAGCATTTGCCCTGGGGTTGAGAAATTCACTGCAAAAATTTGACTTACTATGTCACACTCTCATCATAATCTTCTTGAAAAACAGCCTAAAGGTTTTTACTGAGATAAGTGAATAATTCTAATTACCCCCCACTCCAAAAAACACTAATAATTTCACAAAAAAGAGATAACATTGGAATAACATTTGTCTTAAAGAATATTGGAGTCCAGGGAACCTTATTCCCAAAACCAGGACTCCCTTATACTCCAATTCGTCCTCTTCCATCAACTATTAACCAGTGTGGAAGAAAGCCTACCGAAAGATTTACCCCCATTTTCCATTAGAAACTTTAAAAAAACCCAGCTTTAATTCTAATCGCATATGGTTATGGTCTTATTTGCGCCGTAACACTCTTTGCTTGATTGAAGAATGTTTTACTTGCTAGAACTAAATGATGACGTAGAGGCGAATTTAAGAAAAATAATATTTTTGTCAAAAACATCTTTCGGAATAAGAAATTGTTCTAGGGAATGCCTTTTTGCATGACAACTACATCCACCGAAAATTTGTTCAGTATATTGTAAAAACACTTGTAAAATAAGTGAAAGGTCAAAGAGAATTCAAATGTGTCACATGTCATTTCAGATTCTCAACAACTTTCTCTAAGTCAACTTTCTAGGATGCTACTCGGTCTTAGGAATTTGTCCAACGCCACCAAAGTTCTTAGAGCCATCTTGGAAAATATATACTCCTACATTCTGTAAGGAATCTATTTTTGGTCTCTTTTATTTATAAAACTAGCCACTTTAGCATTTCTTTTATCCATATTTGTGCTTCCTTATTAGTTTTGCGATTTATCTCACCCATGTGTGTATTATAAACAGCGTACTACCTTTATGGTCAATTTGTATTATTGCTAACAACAAGTGTTTTAAGTTCTTCCATGAGACTTTAAACAAGTTCTGTTAAAATATTTAGATGAAGGCGTTTAATACCTTTGAAGTTACACTGGTAAAAATTATTGATTATATAATTTGTGTTCTAATCATAGAGGCACGTGGCCTCGGAAGATAAGGCTAAACCACATTTGCACTCGCCAACCTAAATTTGTTCAACTAATTTCCTTTTCCATCCTCGCATCAGAAGTCGCAAACTGACTTAAGTATATCTATTCTTACACTTGCTCTAACAATTAATCATCTTCCTAATTGCCTTTTCTCCTGATAAATGACTAATCAATATTTCGTAAGTTAAAAATTCTATATCTCTCCATCCACGAGAGTTAGTTATGATTTATTTTAATTTTTCCTGATTGCTGCAACTAATTCTAGCATTATCATACCTTATTTAACTAAAATTTTCTTTTTAGTTTTTATTCACCTTTTTATCTCTTCTGCAGATCCTTTCAATTATTACATGTAATTACGTCTCTAACCTGCCTTTTTGCTGACATTTTGAAGTCGAATATTTGTATTAGTCTCGTAGTTAATTGTTTTATAACTAATTTTAAATATATGTTTTGCATAATGAGTAGTTGTATTTTAGTTTCCAAATTCTTCTTATCGGCATTATTTTTGACTGTTCAAATTAAGAAGCCAAAGGGCAGTAAATCTACTAGAAAAAACATCGAAGGGATTCAATTTCACAACTAAGCCTGAAGGACTCAACCCTGAAAAGATCTCACAAACAGGCTTTTATTAGAGAAAAATTTATTAAAGTTCTCACTTTTTATTAAGTAGAAATGAGATATTTCAAGTCTACGTAACACTCTATGAACGATACCTGGGATAAAAACATCATAATGTACAACTTACTTCTGCCAATCACTTGGTGATAGAAATCGAGTATAAAGGTTTTACTGGACATTTTATTGTTGTCTTAAAATTATTATAAATCACTGTACTTAATGATTTTTATGAGGCTGATAATAAGCGAGATTTGTCTGTTATATTAAACAGTACCATGTGTGCCAATTAGTAAGTAAGCTAAACCAGACTACTCTTTGAATTCAATATTTGTTCTTTCGGAATCATTTTCTAAGAGAAAAAAAGAAAAGAATGGGAATCAACAAAGATTCTGAGGCCTTAGCTTTAAGAAAAACTACAAAAGTGGCTACCGTACAGGCACTTTTATTCCCTAGTTTTGTATTCCTCGAGATATTTATGCTGACCTTGAAACCAAATCGCAATTAAACTCTTTAATAGACTTTTAAAAGAATTAAGAACTAAAATACTCTCTCTAATGTATCTCTCACAGAATTCTAAAAATCACTAGAATTCTGTTATTACACTTTCAATTGCATGTTCACAAATTATCTGGAAATGAAGAAAGGCATTGACGAAAGTTTGGACTTCATGCTCCTTGCTCCGAGCGGCCCTTGTTAAATCAGTAGGATTCTCAGCTGTTGATATGTTTTGGGGGAGGTTTCATGGAAATCTTAATCTACCACTCAATAAAATCCTTTGATAAGGTACCACACTGCCGCCTTCTCCGGAAAGTGCGAGCGCTGGGCATAGACGGAGAAGTAGCCGGCTGGATCGAGAACTGACTAAGTGGAATACGGCAACGGGTGGTGCTAAATGGACAGGCTTCTGAGTGGGTGCCCGTTACTAGCGGGGTGCCTCAAGGTTCTGTTTTAAGACCACTACTATTCATCATCTACGTCAACGACATGGACGGTGACATGGTTGCCAAGATTTCCAAACTTGCCGAAGATACCAAGCTTAGTATGAACGTTGCAAAGGATGGAAATACTGCCCGCCTTCAAGAAGATCTTGGGAAGATTGGGGAGTGGTCGGACACGTGTCAAATGCCTTTTAACGTAAACAAATGCAAAGTGATGCATATCGGACACAGAAACCCTTAATCTCAGTATATCCTTAAAGGCACCGCTCTTGAATCGAGTGACACTGAGAAGGACCTTGGTGTAACTATCACTAGCAACCTCAAGTTCTCGAAACAGTGCATCGAGGCAGAGAAGAAATCACAAAGGATGTTAGGCTACATAAAGCGCAGTTTGGATACCGTAACAAGGAGATAGTACTTTGTCTGTACAACTCCCTGGTTCGGCCGCACCTGAAGTATGCCGTACAATATTGAAGTCCTTCGTTTTAAAAGGACATCGCAAGGTTGAAACGCGTAAAAGCTAGGGCAACCAATTTGGTTCCCTCTATCCGGCATAAAAATTATAAGGATAGACTAAGGGAATTAGATCTGTTTTCACTGGAAATCCGTAGACTGCGTGGTCAGCTCATCGAAGTTTTCCAAATACTTCGAGGGTTCGACAATTTGACTACTGGGACATTTTCACACTGAGTGCAAACAGAAGGCGCAATCACGGCTTCAAACTTGAACTGAAGCGTTACGACCGCAATCTGTGTGGAAATTTTTTCACTTACAGTATCTGTGGTAAGTGGAACGCACTTCCAGTGGAAGTTGTCAACAGAGAATTTGTTGACCAGTTCAAGTCAAGACTAGACAAAGTCTTGAAAAGTGGCCGTTCAGGGACGCAAAACAATTGAGCAGCCATGTGTCTGCTCGATTGCTAGTCCAAAGGTACCCTCTTTGAATGGACCTTAAAGGCCCCAAGGGTTCTTACTTTCCTTGTTACTTCTTGTCAATTTAATTTAGAAAGGAACACAGGAGAAATTTAGCTAAGAGAGTACTTACCTACCCTTAGATTTCCTGTTTATTCTTCGACTATTAAGATCAAGGTCTCTACAAGATTATAAGTAGAAATGACATGTATATTTCTTGATCTCTGCATCTGATCGCAGGAAAACAAAGCATTTGGTTTATATCAACTCATTGAAACCATCCAACTCTGCTCATAATTCCTCCATTGTACCTACATTATGTATATTTAATTGTACCGCCGTCCTATATTAATTAAAAAATGTAACTGATTCTAATTCGGGAATTTTATCTGGCTTGCGAACAACATATATTTTAAGCCCGTTCAAATTCCAAAGTTATCAAAGATGATGCACAAATAATTTTTATTTTTCACACCCACCTGTGCGATGTGTTTAATTTAGGCAGGAAAACTAACTATTATCCTGAATAATACATATTCTTCATTCACTGAATAGACTGTGCTCATCAAAAGTCATGCAGATGAATAAAGAATTCGATTAGTTTCTAACTAATCGAATTGTTATTCCAAGCTATGTCTTTGGGTTTCTTATCCTATCTACATACACTATTAAAATTCATAATCTGTTAATATCTGACTCATACGTTTTACCTCAGGTGGACGATATTATTGATAGTATTAGCTCTTCCAGATAGGTAAGCAAGAAAGTCTTCTTCAAGGGGAAGGGAAATTATCAAATTATTTTTACTGAACGAACCAAAATTATTGATAGTGGTTGGCAGGCCAAATATGTGAGCAAGAGAGACTTCCTCAAGGGAAAGGTGAATCATCAAATTCTTCTCACTGAACGAGCCAAAAGTATTTCAGCATTGTTTACTTCTTCAAGAAACAGCCCTAACCCTTTCCATCGACAATGAATTTATAACTTGCAAATTTTGCTGGAGTTTTTTGTAATTTGTTGATATTCGTATCATTTTCAAATCGATTACAGAATCTACATTAGATTTAAACTGAGGCATCAAGGCTACAGTTTTACAAAACACCGTAAACTTATTTAAAACTCACCTCTAGAAAATCTCAGTTCTAAACCTAATTAGGAAATGTGTGTCGTCAAGAAAAAGTAAAATCCAAGGGGGCTAATGTGGAAGTCATTCTGATCTATGAAGTACCATGTAATAAGAAGCCTCTGATGCATTTCTTTGGGTTTGGTGGAATTTTCTTGTGTTGCTGCACCTCAAATCCAATTACCCACTGGTCACGTCACCTTTCATTAGAAGACTGAATGTAAAGGCATTATGTTATTTGAAAAGTTTCGTAGTACACGAGCGAATACTCCATGGCAATGAACTCCGAGATCCTTTTACCATTCGTACGGACCACAGCAACATTGTTGAATTGTCAGATATAGGTCAATATGAAGCATATTTATCATGAAGCTTTCCATGCAACTTACACCGCAGTTGAAAAAGAACTGAAAGGAATTGCTTGGCTATTGTATATATAAAATGTAAAATTTCAAAAGGCATTATATAAATTCGGACTATACAATCCTCTATTAATTTTGTAGTACAAAATAGACATGTTTCATCAGCTATACAATCTCATAGTATATAGTATTAAGGGAATAAGGTAACATTATTGTCAACGCAATGTCTCGCGTTTAGGGGCTCAAGAGAGGGTTTTCACAGCAAGTCATGTATCAGAAGAATAGACCGTAGGTATTATTTAAGAATTCAATTTCTCTATTACACTCTTCTCTGTTTCTGCCAAACAGACATGCTCGAATGTTTCAATCCTTGTTTTTAATAGGAAGCACGGCACACATACACATATACACAAAGATTCTCTATCTCTCTTAAACCCCGCTTTCATATGTTACTCATATCTCTCTCATATATCTCCATCACATACCTTTCAGATGACTCTCTCTCTCATATCTCTATCAAATCTTTCACTCAAATCACTCTTATATATCTATATTAAATATTTCATATAAAACTCTCTCTCATATACCTTAGGCATATATCTTATATCTATCTCAATCATCTCTCTTATTCCTCTCATATGACTCCCATATCCCTCTAAAATTCTCTTGTTTATCTGACTCATATTTCTGTCACTTATTTCTCTTATAACTCTTTCTCTCTCACCTCACTCACATCTCACTTACCACCCTGTACTATCGATCTAATCTATCACCTATCTCATGTTTATATTTCATATGATCATCATTACTCTATTATCTTTCTATGTTCTCTTTCTCTCCATCTCTCTCTATTCCCATTATATATAATATCTCTCGTCATTCTCTCATCTCTCCAGCTATCTCCTTCTCATCTCTTCTCTCTCTCATATCTCTTTCTCCTATATCTCCCATTTATTTCACACTTTTATTCCCCTCATAAGTCACGCATTTGTTTTTCTCATATCTCTCTCTATAAGTTTCATATCTCTCTGATCTCTATGCCACTCACCATGCTCTTGTAAATCTATCTCTCATAATTTCATCATATCTGTTATATCTCTCTTAATCATCTCGCTTATATCTCTATCATCAATTTATCTCACTTATCTCTCGCTCATTGCTCCCATAACTCCCTCTTTCTCAACTCACTCTCATTTCTTTGTATCATATATTTCATTTTTCTCCCTTCTGTCTCTTTAATCCCTCTTTTATATCTCTTTTATGCACTTTATCTATTTCATCTCTGATCGGTTTAATCTCACTGTTCCTAATCTCTCTTTTCTCATCTTTCTTATAAGTATCTCTCATTTATCTCTCATTTCTCTCTAAATCACAATACTATAAGGCAAAAGGGATGATCCAATACCCATATATCTTTCTCATAACTCTCTCAACTCTCTCTTCACTATCACGTTTCTCAATCTGTCTCTCATTCATTTCACATTTCTCTTATCTCTTTTTCATATATCTCATTCATATATTCCTTTCTCATATATATCTATCATCTCTCTCGCTCCTATAAGTTTTTTTTCTCTCTCACTCATCTCTCTAAAATCTCCCTCATCATTTTTAGTGATATGTTCTTTTTCTCACTTATATCTCTATATTCTCTCCTTCATTTCTCTCTTATATCTCTCTAGTGTCTCTTTCCTCTCACTTTATCGAATCTCTCGTTCCTCTCATCTCTACCATCTCACCATTTCTGATATATCTCATTTAACTAGCAATGACAAGGTTAAGAGCAAGTAGTGACCCAGGACAACTTATCTCTTTATCACCAACCATTCTCTCTTTTAAAAACATATGGGCACTTTTCCATCTTTGTTTTTACCATGCTGCATGGTATAGACACACACTCTCTCTATCATGTCTCTCATATTTCTTTATCTTCCATATCTCTCTCTCTTAGCTGTTAGGAAACATTGAAATTTCTTCAATTTTCCATTTATAATTAAATAGCTCTGGAATGTGTCTAGATAAACTTGACTAAATGGTGAAGTTAATTTCTCATCTTCATTCTATTGTCTTTTTAGGTCATTTTAGGTTGCAAAGGAAATTACTTTTAAGGAAAGAAATTAAAAAAATAAACTAAATAAGAAATTGTCTGAATATTTATATTATTTTATCCTACTTAATATTTGTGACCACCTATGAGCTCGATCTTCTTTCATACTCCTAATGTAAATTAGCAGAACAAAAAACTGACTCAGTTTAAGTGACTTTTATTAAAAACACGTTATTATAGTATTTTTGTTGAATAATTGAAATGCATACCTTGACTCTAGAAAAATATTGCATTCCTTTTTAAAACACCCTTGGATTTGATTATTTATTAAATACTATCTAGCCTGGTAAAATGAGTAGGTACTCGATGGATGATCATTTAATTTTGGGTTAAAAATATTATATTTGTTGCACTTATTAATATATTTCTATGCAGATCTCTATATGGAAAAATATGCCATTACAATTTGTCTCTCAATGAAGAACTGCTTAATACTCTAATAATTTTGTTATGTTAAAAAGCAAAGAACTAGTGAACCTAACATCCACTTTTAATAATCTATTAGTTTTCAATCCTTCATCAAATTTCTTTTAAGGAAAATTAAATACAAAAACAAATCCTATTTTTATCCATTCTCTCAAATATATATTCATATAACCTACAACTCATCTGAAAGAAATTTAAACTATTGTGGTGTAGCGAATCTACACTGTTAATCTCAATTTTTTTTAATGAGAGTTTTTTTGTCTTTATTCAAGGCTAATTTGGCGACTGCCTACGAGGGCAGAAGTAGCCGTAATCATCCCACAGCTTAAGGGCAGATTAGATTACAAAAAAGCATATGTGTAAAAGACATTAACATAAAACTAATCCAAAACTAGGAAAAACAAATGAAAAAAATAAGAAGAAGCAAAGAAGCAAGAAGAAGAAAGTGCACTATGATTTTGGAGGGAAGCCCGCCTCCTCCAAGGCGCAGAATCATTCAACCGTAACGAAAGAGTGAAATAAAATGGTACTTGCAAGCTTCATCCCCCCAAAAAGATAGTCCACAAGTCTTTGTGTACGAATCCGTTCTGAGTAAAATGGACATGCGGTAGTGGCCGCGCTTGTCCCAGGACCAGGACAGGCACCCAGGCGAAGATCACCCAGACTGAGACACTCAACAAATTTGTGTGAACTTTCTGGGTGACAAAGCAGTTGTCGCGGTAAAGTGCAGCGGAGCATTCCTAGAAATGACAGTGCGTCCCGCCAGTGTGCCTAATTCGAAGATAAAAGAAAGCTATCTGAAGCCGTTAGGTCATTTGGAGATAGATCTATGAAAACTGAAGCAGCGCAATGTCACGCAAATTTAAGTACCCCTCGGCATTCTCCAATAATTTTTAATGTCAACCTGCAAGGGACTTGGATTCCTGCCATGAAGTCGGTTCGGCAATAGCAAAACGATGGTCTTTTTACCAAGCCTTTTTGGCCTGTTTAACGCCTTCATCAGCGCGCTCTTCTGTGATCGCTTTAAATTCTACCAAATTATCTTCAATCAATTATTTAAGTTTCTATTGTGACTACCATCTAATTAATACTGGTTTTGCAGATTCTGATATAAGGAGAATATTAGATCAATATGCTCGTTTAGAGGTACTTTAATATCATTCCTTATTATTATACTAATATTATAACTCATATTTTATCGTAATATTTATGGGTTATAACTGATTATGTCACTTATGGTTACTCTTACTTGAAAATATGCAGAGCAAAATTCTTCTTAAATTTGAATTTTTCTGGTAATGATTTTTTTTCTCAGAGGATACATCAGATACGTACCTGAAAAGAAATAAACGCATTGATTAGATTTCTAAAATTTTCTTTTGTATTTATTTATACCATTGATATGTAAAGCTCTTGCTAGCCGAGTGTGGCAGGGGTATCCGATTTATGGAGGGACTATTTTGTTATTTCCTTGCTCGAGATCGGAGTTTAAGAAAACAATATAGTTTAAAAAATATCTTTACTTGATTTCTGTAGTGGAGTTTTTAAAAGGAAAGATAGGTAGCTGAAAGATAAGATAGGGGAGGAAAGGGGGAGAATTTTCATCTTCTTGAATAGTAGTATTTGAGAGGCTTCTCGAAGTATAATTCGGTTCTAATTAGTACTTAATTAGGAAAGCAGTGAATGTAGTTGCGGGATGGGAGAATTTCAGCGTTATTATTCTGATCAGGAACAAGGTGGTGTTAAATAGAGCCTGAGATTCGCTATTCTATGCGACAGCGCGCTCAGTCTCCAGGAAGGAGATTAATGCGTCTTTATTTACTGAGTGGATACAGTGTTGATCCGCTCAGGGTTGCGGTACAGGGTTTGATCCCAGCATGAACGGACACAAACATTAGGGTACATATAGATCTGACTACCATTTGTTGGAGACTCCTTGATCAGCCCTGTACTGGATTAGGTAAATCTTACACTTTTTATTGCACACATTGCCAATTACAATACTGATTTCTTTCCTCTCATATATTAGCAACAAAACACACACTATATCTGTTCCAAGGAATCGTACCGATTGGTATCTATATCCAAATACCTTTAACGAGAAACATGTCTCTCTGCCCCAGGGCGACGAAGGTTCTACTTAAACGCTATTTCGTGTGAAAACATACTACGTTCTGGTGCCCTCGGTCGCACCAGTTATTGCCGTACTGACATGTATGTCTATTTCATTATCTGGTCAGATACGCCTTGATCAAGGCAGGTTGTCGAACCACTACTGCACCAATGATATGACAAGTAAAGCTTATGGAGAAAAATTGAGGTAGATTTGTATGGGTATTATCGAGAAAATAATTGTGTATTGGTTAGGTAAACTCGTAGTATGGTCAAAGTTAATGAGAAATATCCGTCATTCTCGTTTATGGTCACGAAATTACAGTCTATCTGCTTCGAATTTTCGAGCCTTAGTGTAAGTGTGCGGCAAGACATTAATTCAAATGAAATTCCTATGAATATTGAATTGATAACTTAATTTAAATATACCGTAAGCCTTATAATTATATTGATCGAGGAAATAACATGAGACACACTCATGGCCACAGATGTACTTAACAACTTTGAAACACCCACCCAAATCCAATGTTGGCTATTCATGAATACCAAGACTAAAAGAACCCTACAAAACCAATTCTGCACTAAAATTTGCTAAATTATATAATCTCTCATCTTCGATTTTTATTAAATAGGAGAATAGATGCGTGGAAATTACGTAACCAAATTAGTTAAAACTTGAGATAATTTTTGTATTATAAACCAAAAGGACAGGGCCTTTTAAAGTCTGAATTGTTTAAGAAAGCTTGTGAACATTTATATTTATAATTTTTATTCTTTTCTCTTCGTTAATCTCCAGTGTGCTAGGTGGACAATGGGTTTACTTTGATATTTAATAAAATAAACTTAAAGATACTCTTTTCGTTTTTCCTGTACCTATATTAGATTAAATAGTTGGCTCTAGTGATTCCATACACGATAATATCCTCTGCAATAGCATCCCAAGGCCTTTCCTACTCCTTTGCATAAATTTACTTTGTATTGATCTTTAAATATGGCTCCGACATTCCGGCAAGAAGATTGCTTTTTTGAACCGATAAAAGCCCCTCCCATATTTTGTTGCCTTCTTCCTTTTATCAGCCTGACGTTTATGAGTCAGGTCCTTTTTAGCTTTACACCCCTTTACTCCCCAGCAGTAACTCTGTGAAATACTGATGATCCCGCCTTTTCCTCGAATTCCTAGGTCTCAACTACGGATGTTCTGATCCATTTCCATTGATTGCACGTTTCCAAGGGGAACTTCAAGTTTCCGGTAAGGTCATCGCAGTTAATGATAAGATCCTTTAAGGCTTTCTGTTATGAAAGCGAATCTCAGATGTAAACTCTGGACATCAATAAACTCGAGAACCTAAGATTTTAACTCGAGTATTCACGGCAAAATCTATGATTATCACATATAGAAAAATCTTTATTCTATAATTTTTACAATCATAGTTTATGCGGATACAAAACTAGTTCAAAAGGAAATGCATAAATATAGATGACAATGGACGAGGCAATAAAATTCGGAAGAAAATGGTGCAAAGGAAAGCAGTACGTATATATAAATTGCTCTCTAATATAAGCTCAAAAGAGCGCTTGGTGTGCAAAGGAGTAACGAAAGAAAGGAATATAAAACCTAATTTAAGTCGGTCTTGTATTCCTCAAATACTTGCTTTCTTATTTCACGTTACGTTTTTTGTTGGTAGGAAAATCTGTGCTATGCATATATTCCGTCTAGAGAAACTTGGTGAAAGATTTGTTTGAAAATTAAGAGTAAATATTAATACGCTTTTGCAAACTCGATCGAATCATTGAAAAGATTTATCAGATAGAAACGAAATTCGGATATATAATACTAAAAGAACTAATGAAAATTAGATTAGGTAATTTACTTTCTTTACAATAATATCTAGGATGGTGACTTTCAGGTGCATCAAGCTCGGAGGGCAGTAAATAGGAAGAGGTATAAATGGAGCTAGTTTAAGCTCCCTTAAAAAGTCCCCCAGGAATAGCAATAATTGGACACAGAGGAAGAAATCACTTTTCATTGAAAACTGTCAATAGGCTTTAAGCTTCGCCGTGAGAAATATTATCTTTTCTATTGGAAGCAATGGCGCGTTACAGTATATCGATAATATTACACGAAAAGCACGCTATAAAAGATTGTATAGTGAGTTTCTTCCGCTAAATAAAATCAGATATTCTTGTAATTGTAAGTTCTTTAGCTACGAAAATTCGATTACTCAGCGCAATATATTACCAATGAAGTTCAATGATGTTTTTATTCTAAATAAATGATATTATCAAGCTAAAAATTGTACATGGTTATATTTATTTTCTTTTAAGAATGATATGGCTTATGGATTATTAGCCTTCCTTTCTTATCGAAACCCTACTAGTATAACTATTATATTTATCATGCTCTTGGATAAGCAAATACATATATGAATTCAAGGCGACTCCGAATCATTAGAGTCACTCGGGCTTTGAAGTTCACCTCCATATCTACTCACCCTTGTTTACAAACCCATCCAAGACAAAAATACCTTCGTTTTTATTGCTTCTTAGGTTTAGGAGAAAAATACTGTGGTTATAAAGTCTAAACCTAGTGCAGTTTACGGACCTACCTATTACCCTCCTGAAGGTAAAAATTCTTGTAATGAATAATAACTATAACGCGTCTTTAATAGAGCCTAGTAGTTACACCATGGGAATTTAACGTCAATTTACAGGGCGATTCCTGCATGAGTGCAAACAAAATATCTTTCACCGTTGTCACGAAATGGTTCGCTACCCAGTGATGCATCCACTAAAAACTACCACTGGCAGCAGTAGATAGCTTAATACGCTTCATTATCCACATAGATAATTCCGATCCTGTCATCACAACATAACACCCAGTGTCGGCTCTAGTCTGAAACCATAAAGATAGAGTAAAAATATCCTATATGAAGAAACTCATATCTACATACGCCTAAGGAGGAACGATGAGGGATTCTAGTCTTGCTGGTTGGAGTCAAAACATAATACTAACGACAAATCACCCCTCACTTTACGCCAAAACAACAAAAACAAACAGGACACTGATGCCTTCTGGTTTTCCAAAGAATGTCATCATTATCTTTATGTGTACATATTTCGTTCACGATGCGAGGGGCGCATGGAGCAATTTTGTTCCTCTAACTGTTATTCCTGTATTTACCTCATAAAGATTCATTATATTTAAAGTGGGATGGTCATCTGTTTTTCGCTTACCAAAGTGAAAATAAATTCAGGCACTGTTTTTTCCATCATATGTATCAAACGAACCAAAGAAAATATATGAAATTTTTTAAAACTACAAACATAGATAATAAAGATAAAGACAAAATATTTGATTCAAAATAGGAATGATTATAAATTTTGTTTTTCAAAAATTTAAGAGAGCACTTATAGAAACAATTATTTCCTTATTTCTTCTCCTATAGTAATTCTATGACAAGTTTAATATAGAAAAAACCATTTAGACAACCGTAATGGTTAATTTGGAATCATTGGGAAAATTCTCAAATAGCTTAGCCAATTTATGTTCGTTCACGGATCTTCACCTGGATTACTTACATCACTCACTGTTAGACGAATTTGTCACGCGCATTGTAGAGTTTCTCTCAGTGTTTGATCAGAAGTAATCGTGGCTCGTAAGAACCTAATAGAGGTCATCAACTTGGGCAATTAGAAGATGACTCTAGAATACAAAATTCCGTAGGTTCTCTTGATGTGTATTTATGAAGAAGATACGCCAAAATTTGTCCCCAGGCGCAATTGTAAAGGTACATATATTTGGTATTTGGCGATGTATTTTTTAGAAACAGCTGTTTTGTTGTTATTTCATTCCGGTAACTTCGGCTGACCCTATTTTAGACAGTGCCAAGTATATTGGTTAAGTTATTTTAGGTTATTGTTGGTTAGTTACCAAAGTGAAAATAAATTCAGGCACTGTTTTTTTCATCATATTTATCAAACGAACCAAAGAAAATATATGAAATTTTCTAAAACTAAATACATAGGTTCCATTAATTTAGGGTGGTTAGTTCATAGTTAAAATCATAAACCATCATAAATATATTGGACATTTTCAGAATAGATATAGCAGAAAATTAAGTGTTCGAGGCTATTGCATGAGTAAGATTATGCTAAGTTTGGTTAGGTTAAGTTAGAACAGCGGCTTTCTGAAATTAGACATTATGAAACTTTTCGTAGCATCTTCATTAACTTATAAGACAATGGTTTATTTTTTTCATTAGTGGTTAAATAGTTTCCAACTACACTTTTTCATTATTAAATGGCTTATGATTTCAAAAGAAGCCAGAAATATTTAGAAAAACATTCTGCAAAATGTTTGTGCAAGTTTCTTGCTCCAAAAGCAAACTTATCCTAACCTACCGACTCTACTTACATTCTGAGCTTCGAAAGCAGTAGCCTAACTTTAGCTTAATTTTAACTATCCATCGCTCCGAATGCATAATTAGCTTCCTGTGCTGTTCTGTAAAACAAACAAAGTAAGAATTGGCATAATTTTTTAAAGCAGTGAATACTTGGCTATAAATTAATATAGCTTAATAAACGCTATCATTTCCTGACACGTGTTCTCTTGCTTCTTACAGTTTAGCCCATGGCCTTGACTTGGATTGACATCAACGGGAATTTACGTATTTTAGCGAGAGAGTAAAGAAGATGTTGTGTTATTGTAGCGGCCAACATCTAGCGTAGCATGACGTCACTAAGGATTACCTATATAATCTAAGTCTTTTGATGACTTGATGAGAACCAAAGATTGTTAAACTGTATGAAACAAAATGACACGCATTAAATATCTTAGCGTGGCTAAGCTATTCGAGATTTTTTTTCTTCAAAGGATTGTACTGAAGTAAAGAGAATGAATCTTTAGTTCAATGTAAAAATTCAGGCCGGCATCTCGCTATGAAAGTTTCTCAGTTGAGATGTGTTGTTGATTATGTTTATAACTCCCGAGAAACAGATGATATCTCTGATGCCCATGACCATTTGGGAGATTAAAGGGGAAAACTTTAAATCCTACCAAGTCACACCATCAGTGAAGCTCAATCTAATGCTTGTTTATTATTATCAGTTACCTCAACGATCTAAGCCATCTAATTCATTACAAACTTCTTTTTGGTCTTTGAATTAGATAACACTTGCCTATCAATTGTCCTGCATCACAAAAGACACCTTTACTGTTTTTGGTGGCTTTCAAATAGATCTATATATGAGTATCCGGTTAGATTAGTAGCCTTGCTTTAATGTGATATGGAGAAAATAATGAGTTCAAGCATTGTAAAACTATTTTTGGCCAAAACAGGGATTGCAAAATTCATAGAAAAGTAGCTAAATAATAGCAACGATATGACTATAGCAGGAAAACCATTTAATCGAGTAAACTCTGAGGTTAAATAATACTATGTTAATGAAAAGGGAGTGCAGTTTTCATTTTGGATCGAACGCTAATAAATGTATTCTCAAAATTGTTTGAAAAGTGGTTCGTAAAGGGGTGAATTTATGTGATGCGAAATTATGTGGGAGGCATATAGCCTACGGAAGGTGGAATAATATTGGTGTTATGAACATACAAGAGAGAAAGAATAAAAGAGAATTAGCGGGATCATAAAGTACAAGTATTTTGCCTTACTAACATAAGTGTGTTCCTCATGTACTCCGGAATTATCATTGCTGTTCCCGTTATATTCTTTGACCTTATCTTTTAATCTCTCTCTCAATCGCCTATTTTCTGTAGATCATTTTTTAGCATACAACGTATTCTTTTCTCCTGCCTACACGTGCTAGTTAAGATCGACCCTGTTTTCTTTTCCTTACTCCACCTACCAATAGCGCCTAGCTGTAATTTGGAAAATCATCTTTGGCTAAAATCTCAAATGTTTCATACCCTCTCCTCTATTTGCTTGTAAAATCCTTTTTATTATATTTTTAGGGTGATTTCTTTCTAAATCCCTGACGATGATCTCAAATATCATATCTCTTTAGTTTTATTATTGACAACAAATAGTTTAAAGCACATTAACAAATATATGTTTAATTTTTATTACACTAAGATATAATACTTCGTTATATTTTTTAATGCATATAAAATCTATTAAAAGCTAAATTTGAAAAATATTTTAAAATCTTATACTAACTAAAATACTAAAAAGCAGATGTTGAAAAATACACAACATATGCCAATTAGTTAATTTAAAAATGCATTGATGAACATGTGTTTCTTTTATGGGTGTTCTCTCATTGCCCTTCAGTGAAAATAAACAAAACAAATTAGCGATAATCGAACTCCAATTTTTTTTTCCTTTTCTAAACATCTGGATCAATTCATCCTCGATCTTAATCATTTACATCGGCTGAACTAGTAGAAGGAAAATCGATATGGATATGCAGATAGTACAGCTTAAGTCTCATATGGAAAACTAGGAGATTTGACAGCAGATCATTTTAAGGAGTTGCTTTACAATTGCAAAGAAATCCAGATCATAGAACTTGACAGACAGACCAACCATACATATTATTATCAGTCATCTTTCTTCAAGATCCCCAAAGGTCAACAACAACTCTTTCAGCTGTGTTCATAAGAGAAACACTCCTTGAATTATTTGATGTGAATGTCAGAAAATCATCGCTTTTATATGTTAAAAGGGTTAGCTTTCAACATTTAAAGCATTCACAAATTGCTATACAAGAGGTAAGGGAATGTGTACAGGTGGTAATTGTGCTTTGTGACGTTGAAATAGTGGCCTATTCATCGCATCTTATGTTACTGACTAATGTTTTCTTGTATTTATCACATTCTTAGCTTCTTTAACGTTAGTATTTACATTTATCAGACATTTGACGCTATTGAAATCAGTTTTCTTTAGAGTGGATTGTACAAAACGTACAGAATGGTGACATTTTCTGTTCGATAAGAAAATGTGATTAACAACTTAAAAAGAACAACATTGTATTAGGAAATAGAAGCTTCTCTGGTTATATAAGTTATATTACGATTGCTTGAAGAATCCATTAATGTTACTGCCATAGTTAAATGGATATTCAACATTGTAGATTTTAGCAATCTCTTCATTCCGTTTCCTGTAATTAGAGTGCGGCTCTACCATTGTATTCAACTATATGATATTTTTTTCCTTGCGTTGATATTTGACATTCAATTTATAGAAGCTTAATCTTCTGTGATCTTAAACCAATTATTTCCATTTTGGATTTAGTCCACCCCAAATCTCCAATTAATAACATAATTGGAAAAATAACAGTATATACGCAATGATGGTTATCGCAAAAAATCATCCGATTTGGAGGACATGGCAATGGCATCCCTTCCACTGTGATATTAAACAAATTGATAATAGCATTTTCGGATACTCAGGGATTTACCACCCTTTCTATAAGCGTACACATATGATTCTGCCGAACTGTCCAAAGCATCTACTACAAGTAATCTAATAGAGTACTTTCCTACATAAGCAGCACACCTAAATAATGCTAAATAATTAATTATTTAAATAATTAATCCACTTGAATTTTAATTTAAAGTTAAAGGAATCATGTAGTATTATTTTTTGTGTTTATTCTCTTCTCATCATTGCACAAAAACCAAAAATATATGTTTCCGTAAAATTGTCTTCGACTACAGTATCGTGAAAAAATAGAGAACAAAATAACAAATCTAAATTTCTTAAACATACTCATTTAGTTTCATGTAAATGACATAGGAGAATCTTTGAAATTTTCATCACTCATTATCTACTTCATTTTAAAGAACATCGGATAAAAACTTAAGATGGTAAGGGATATTTAAAGAAAGGATACGTGAAAAACTGGAACTGCCACAAAGAAATCTCCCCCAAAACTTATTATTTTTTAGGTTTATGCCATTTAACAACTAACTCTACTAGAAAAACTGTGATATCGTGCGTTTAAAGAAATTGGTTGTATTCTAAAAAATGTTTGCAAAAACCTGATCCCGTGTTGTGAAATATGAGCCATTTTCATTGCTGTCAAGAAACAATTTTTTTATTTAGTTTGGAAGCTAATGGCTTCAATAATTTCTTAGAGAGTTTCCAATTAAGTGCTAAGTCATTAATTTTCCTTTGCTTAAAATTATGATCTGCGGATGACCGTTTCGCATTAAATGGATAATATTTTGATTCTGAGATCTTATCCTGAACCTTGTTATCATATTTAGTACTTTCATCTTCAGGAGAAACATAACTAATAAAAACTGGAACTGGAAGTTCCGCCACGGGACATCTAGATCAGTTTATTGTGAGCAATGAAGTCATGTAGCAGAACAGAACCAAATTGGAATGTAAACTTGACATTAGCATAGGAAAATTCTCTAATTGGCTGAGAATATGAATGTAGCGATTATGATACTGATAATTAAATAAATTGTAAAAAATAACTTAAATTTCCTTCATAGACCGAAAACTATATAAGGAATGACCGTAACACATGTTACTGCTGCAACGCAAACGATGTCTATTTATCATCTAACACATCTTTTAGTCAGGTTCTTTACTCTATCTGTACATTCAATAGATTTGAACAATATGTATTTGAGTTTTTTTAAGGCTGCTCTATCATGAGTTATGAAAGATTATCCATATTCACACTGCCTTAGGCCTGTTTTGGGAATGTTATTCATTCTTACCAACTAGATGCCTGTAAATGGGGCTTAAAAATATATATATATATCAATCTAATATTTTAAACCTCGTGGTTTTCCACCACATAATAGAAGGGGTTTATAAATCTGATAGTAAATATTATCACAGCAAACATTCAAGTTGCACTGATAAATGCTACCTCATTCTACTTTACCTATATATTCATGGTTTACACCAAGCTATGATTTATTCATTGTGTCGTGAAATACAAAGATTTACCGCTGCTTGACAGTCTGAATAATTTTACACTGAGCTTAGACTTTGGATGGAAACAACCTGAAACCAGAGCAACAAAATTAGGTAACAAATGTATCCAGCTACCTAACAGGAGTGATAACGCCATATGTACAACATATCACTACTCAGTTAACTAACAAAAAGTCCCAAAACTTAATCATAGACCCCCCTTTGACTTTTTTGTAGTCGTAGTCTGGATAGCTTGAACTAACCACTTCCCCCCCTGATCTCAATGTCATATCCCCATACATAGTAAGGCATATCAAAACATACACATGGGTAATAAAAGAATTAGGAAATATAACAAAAAAGGAGCAAAAAATAAATCTAATCAAAATAAATGTAGACAAACATAAACTATTCAAAACTGTGATCTTAAGCCCAGACGACTGTATGCCCACCATAATTTTCTGTGGTTCATCCTCATCAACTTTCATTCACCTCATCTTCCTCAGCTTCACCTACTTTACTGGAGCTAGAATCCTCCGGTGTTAAATGAATTTTTATAATATCAATTACATCACGAGGCACACCATCTATGTTTTTCGTTAATGAAGGACTTATTGCCTGATGCCTCCAGCTATACTGTTATATTGATGATTGTGGAACAGAGCTCTTACCCGGCACACTTCAGGTGAGATATTATTCCGAAAAACCGCTTCTTGTGGCGAAATATTAACACTCTAACACGCAGCTTTCATCGTTCTGTGACATCTTTTAACAATTCCATTTCTGCCTGAACGATATTCAGCATAGAAAAACCTTTGAACATTTCACTTTTTACACAATTACAACATTAATTCAGAGTTAAAAACGCTGGAATTATCCATAAGCATTTCATTCACTGGTCCTCTTCTAATAAATGTTTATATAGTACAGATTCTATTCAATCAGCTTTTTCCATTCGTAAAGTAATATATATTGCAAATTGACCAGGTCCACAGTCAACTACTATTAAATTAGCTATACTTAGGTAATAGGTAGCATCCACTGCTATCCTTCTCCTTTTTTTATCGATGCTAACTAAGTTTTCCCTTTTCAGGAACCACTGGAGCAGGAAAAATCATCTGTCATCTATTATAACTTTGAACAACTTTCCTTACAGCAGTTGTAGTCACAGCAGGATCTAACGTTCGAGCCAAATAAAGAGAGCGCTCAACTACAAAGTGTGGCATGTCATAAGTGTCGTGGTACAACCACTCTATACCATACATTACTCCTATATTATGGGTGGGGCTGACTTAATCACTTACTGCAACGTAAACCATTGAAGGACTGTTCGCGGAGATTAAGAACAGACTAGAAGGTCACACTTGATGCTTGGGTTACAAATCCTTAATAATCAAACAGAGTGCATAAATGGTTGGTGAGATTTACTTGAATAGGCTGAGACTATCGTTCAAGGGTTGTTAAAGATGAAACAACCAAGATATAACTTTATTTACACATATCAGAATAAGAATAATAATAAGCCAAAGGGAATTATATAAATTGAAAGATTCTCTTGAGTAATTATTAAGGGGAGGGATTCTCAAATAGAGTTAATTGATTAATGTAGCTAGGCTAAAATCAAAAGGGGAAACTTGGCAATACTAATACGAGAGGGGGTTTCAGTCTTAGGGGTCGATGAATTCGAGGAAGGTCCTTCTTGCGATGAGGCGAGTGGAGAACAATCCGACGAGGAAAGTGTGGCACGATCCGAATGAGGCAGGTGGGGCACGATCTGAAGCAACCTTCCGATAAAGATGGCCAAGCTTCAAAGATGACGTTCGAAGAGTGATCCTCGTATTTCCACGGAAAGAGGAATCTTCTTTTCCTCAAAGGTATCAATCGAGATTTTATTCGGTTTGATTAAACGAGGGGAGACTGTTTAACAAATTCAAAGGCTTGCCGTTCACAGAAACTATCAATTGCCTCGGGTCGAATCACGCCTGAAGAAGTCTGCTGTCTGACGAACGCTTAAGGGATGAGACGATAAGGACGGCCATGAGGTGCGGGCTGGACTCCCTTTAACTACAGAAGAGCCTGAGTATTTGTATGACAGATTTTGGAAGATAAGGGCAGTTTGGAGAAAAGAGTTACAAGCTTCAGACATCTCAATTTGGAGGCGGATTCGATTCATGATTTAGCAGCAAGGGGCGAGAAAAAGCGGCTCTTTCATACATCGTCACCCTGGGAGGAGCGGCAGAGGATGCTTGCAACGTGTTCGCGGGATTGTGAAATATTTTCTCAACCTGCTCGGGAGTCGAAAATTAGAGAATGTTCGAACAGGAAGTGACCTTGTTCTTGGAGGGATACTATAGCACGTGGTCTTCAATAAATTGGATGGGGGGGGGGGTTAGAGGTTGTTCTTTTATAATGAGTGGTTTCAAATCCATATCCCTTACACAAAAATGCTTTTTTTTCATCATGTCTTATGTCATCACTAATCAACCACTTTTTCTGCACTCAGGTTAAAATATCAATCTTAGTTTTTTTTAGTGCTTAAAACCAGCTTTTTGCACGTGTTTATACAAATTCTTTACTTAGGTATTTCATTATTCACAATGGACGCTTATTAATTACTTTAGCTGCTCCTTTGGTCTTATTCTTTTTCTCTTCATTTAAATTAATATTTACCTAGCTACATATGTACAATAGTTGAATCGTTGGCAGTGTAATGGTTTATAATAATATCAAAGTACATTTTTTTCTCAGCCAAGTAGCATCTTCCACACCAAATCCATAGATTAAAGCAAAGAGCCAACAGGAATACTATTAGCATCACAACAAACATTTGCGTTTCCTTTATTTTGCACAAAGCTCGTTCCCTTCACTGGATCTTCCCTTCTCAGGAACACTCGGAACCAACTTGCGATTGGATAATGCCATACTAACTTCCTACAAATAGAATATAATATTCTTCTGGTACCAAACTTCGCTACATGTGGTATATCATTAGCTTTAAAGCATAATTGCTTCGCAGCCTCATTCTTCTTTAACTTAAGTCCAAGCACCCTGCCTATTCAAATGATTCAGGGGGTTTTCTGACAAATCCAAAACGCTTTTAGTCTTCCTGCAACTCTCTGGTAGGCACTTGTGACTCAGTAACCGATATATCATTTATATATGAGCTTGTTGACTCTCTGATTCTATCACTCCTGGCTCGGACAGTCTTAAAAGTTTTTTACATGGTTTTGGTTTCACAACTTAAACCAAACCCTAATCTTGTAAGGCAATACGTTCTGCCGTTATAATTTAGAAGTTGATACATACACAGCTTCTCTTTAACTCTAATTTGTAAATAAGCACATCCTTAATATTTTAATCCATACATCAGCGATCTCATTCCTAGTGGGACACTCCCCATGGGTATTTGGCCCTCCTTAATCAAGCATTAGCTGTACTTTATTTTTATTGGGCTGCATTACAGATATTAAAGGTAGAAGTCCATTTTCGACATTCCCTTTTGGTGGTAATAAAATACCATTCTCAATCCATTTCTCTATTTCTCTTTCTAATTCCTCCTTCTTTTTGCCCTCCACGGCTTATCAGAACGACTTAACCTATTCTTCAGAATAGGGTTCTGATCACTCTTCCAAGCCCAATGAACAGTCTCAAAATTAGCATTAAATTCAGATTTTAAATCTTTATCTAACAACGTACCTTGATCTGTAATCCCCTTGTTTTTTTCACTTACATTAACAAGAGTCAAAACACTCATAGCATCCTGCAAGGTACCAAATGAAATTCTGCCCTTTCCAAAATAGGCACCTACTAAAATCCCCTTCACATCTATTCCAAGTATCACATCCATGTCATTAACTCTCTACTTAGAGATCATGACTGGAACCCTCAACTAATTTCTCCCTTACTATCATATTCACCACTTAATCTCACTACCATCAAAAGCAACCTTACTCCATCTTCATTGACACCTACTATATTAGCAGTAACATTTGTTGTACTGCACTTAGTATCTCTAAAGCCTTTACAGTTCTTCCTTCAATTTTAATCCTAATAAAGGGCAGTTGAGCTAATTACGCCTTCACTCTTTTGAGGAGGTTACTTCCAGCGCAAAAGCTCACCTATATTCGTTTTCCTGATCAAATGGATAGGTGCAGTGATTCAAAATATGTCCCAATTGGCCCCACTTATAACATGTACTCTTAATCTTCCCTGCTTCTAAATGTTCCAGTACCTTTAGGAAGTTGTCTGGTGAAAAGACTATATGGCTTTACTACAACTGCAATATAAATACCCAAATTAGCAGTTAAGATTGTTTCGCTGTATATTACATCAAACATTGCTGATAAAGGACACCCTGGACTTTCTGCAATTCTACCCTAACACACTTTGGAAAACTGCTTATAAAAGTCAATTTAGTAATTCTTTCCAACGATTTATCTTTACATCCACCTAATCCAGCTAATCTACAAATTTTATTTCCAAAAGCATCTACTCGTTCACTACAACACTTCTTCTACTATTATTCCATAAGGTGCAAAAGGACCATCTGCAAATGCAAGCTTTAGTTTATACTTATTTTTAACCCATCTCTAAATAATTAAAGTGCTAAAGCATCTCCTTTCAAAAAATGGGGAGGAAAACTAACCACATCTCTTGCCTTCTGCAACTATGCGACCAAATTGATTCACTTACTTAATCCAAGCTACAATATGTCCTTCACCATTTAATGGTTTGATCATATCCGCTGTTATCTTGGAAGCCATTATGGGTAGATAGGTTGTGGTTAAAAAAAAACTTAGATCAGCGCACTTACCCATGCTTGACAATCTGAATAATTTTTCACTTAGTTTAAACTTAGATGGATGAACCTCAAACCAGACCAACACAATTAGCAAATCAAAGTAACCGGCTACCGGAAAAGAAGCAAAAAGACGTATGTGCAGTCTATCACCACTGAGGTCTACTAATCCAAAGCCTCCAAACTTAAAGCATAGTGCCAATTTTAGCCTTATTTCGCAGTGGAAGTTTGAGGAGGTTGAATTAAACACCTATTTTCAAAAAAGGAAAATAGGATCGAACAAAATTTTTCAAAGAAAAATACGCTCTTTAATCGATTGGAATACTCTTCTGATTAAACCGTTCATTATTTTCTATCCATGTGTATATTCGGAGTTTAAGGTCATATGTGATAACTACATCCAAACAATTTGATTTGCCGTTTAATCAACGAATACTTACCAATATAAAGATGTAAGCTTTTCCCGTCCCAAAATGTAAAATCTTTCACTTTACAATGGCAGATGGCATTTCTACCAATTGATTTAAGTCACTGAGTTTATATAAATTGTCCTGCAATGCTCTCTCCTGTATATGAGCTTTATCAAAAAGATTTGAGTCTTCGTCAAAGTTTGAAATTGTGCTTGCCCCTTCTCAATTGCTGCCTTTCCTGGAAGTTTAGGCGAGGTTAAGCTAATTAGTAGCTAGACGCTGTGGGCTTTGAGAAACAAAAGAGAAGACGAGAAAAATTATTCATTCTGAAAAACGGCAAATATGTAGAAAAGGGAAATATTTTTCTAAAGAAATTTTTTGGGAATATTTATGATAAACATTTATAATTTCATAGAGATTAAATCAAATTTAGGGAAATTTATGGTTATCTCCAAGTCAACCAAGCTAGGTCCCAATATTTTACTAGTAGGTAAGAAAACTTAAGTGGCCTAAAACTACGACATTTACTGAGATGTCCTTGGTCTAAAACAGTGATTGGCTAATGTGGTATTACCAAGATGACATAGAGAACCGTCAAAAACATGATATATGTCAATAGTATTTGACTTGCCAGGTGGTAGTGGCAGTGGCTTTGACAGTGGTAGTTGACAGTTGTAGTGAACAGTACAATTATTAAAACCTTAGAGTAGAAAATCTAACCAATAATACAACAAACACACATGTGCGAAATTGCTAGTCGAAATCATACAAAATTTGACTCAGAACTGAGTTAAGATGGCACTTAAAGGTGGCGAAAGATTAAGCAGACACAGAATATTCAGGCAACCTATTTCAAATATAAATGACTCTCACTGATAAGAAACGCGGTATAATATCTTTGTTATAGCGAGTAACAAGCAGCTTGATAGAATGTCCCTTAGTCTCTCTAATTATATTTCTCACAAACAGTTGATCGACGAGAGGGAAATAACCTTTAAAATTTTAAACACCATAATCAGGTCAGCTCTAATCAATCTTCCTTTAATAGATTTCAAAGCCAACAATGATTGCAAAGTACATAAATATTAATTAGTTTTAAACATTTGCCATAGTTCTTAGTAGATCTTAACATGGATATCTAGAATTCCTAAAGGGAAGGTTTGATCTTTGAAAGGCCCCAATATGCAGTTACTAGTAGACTATGTGACGTATAATATTTCAAAACATACATATTTACAATTTAATTTAGTAGATACCATTGATAACCAATAAAGAAAAATATATTATAGCTAAAAAGTAGATAATGGAGCATATATTAAAGACCTAGTATCTTTGATTTTTCAGACATCGGTAAACTGTATCAAAATCCATTTTACGAAACGTGCAGTATGTCGCATTCAAAATGGTTTGAAAATTGACAAACAAGATGGTCTAAATTAACTGTTTCAAGTGATATTTTAACTCTCAATTTTGCCTTAACAGGAAAAGCGATTTTCCCTAACCCTTGGTGGAACAGAGTATAATAACTGTCATTAAAATTGCACTGAATGGAGCCAGATTATGCGTTTTTTCTGGCAATGGTAAGCTTCTTCTTTACTGCAGTGGAAATGCGTCGGGGCAGCTCTTCACCAATGAAAAGAAGGCAAATGATTATATCAAAGGAACCAATTTAATAGACTTACATAAACAGCTTCTGGCAAAAGAGTAAACGAGATAAAAATAATAACTACTCTTTAGCTTGTACGAGAAAAGAATGTGAGAAAATTGGCAAAATAAAGAAATCCTAACACTAGCGTACCAAAGAAGGTTGTAGAGGAAAAACATTTTATGAATTCAAAACTCACCATTGCACAGATCCGTTGCCAAAACAAGGTATTAGAAAGAAACGTGAACAAATTCTTGGGTCGCGTCGTAGGTATACAATTTGTTTCTCATAAAATCACTTAAAAGTACCTTTATTAGGCATGAAGACTTGAATTTCTACTCAAGCCGATTTTATACGCTTCTCCTATTTTTATCTCACGTAATTAACCACTTTTTCCTATAAAGTAACAGAAAAGCCGCCTCACGTTACGGCCTGTTTGTATAACACTATAAATGATAAAAAACCTTCCTTTTAAAATCATTAATAATGAATACCTCTTTCTGAAGGCAATCCGTGAGATTATGGGCGCAGGCTAGGGAACGCTGTTTCTAGGATACAGAGAGTAGCTTCGGATCTGGCCAATCTCGGCGTTGTTATTGTTTTGTGGTCTCTACTCTTTATTATTTAGTAAGTGCCTGTATTTCTACTTGATTATATTCACTAGTAATCTAATATAGAATTGGTAATACTTCAGTTTAAGGAGCGCTATTTTGGGGCAAAAGTTTTTCTATATTGTGTCAGATGATAGCCTAATCTGGATATGGCCAATCACGGCATTTTATTTGCCTTAATTTATGTTTTGCCTTTATTCTTTATTATTTAGTAAATGCTTGCACTTCTACTTAATTTTATTATTTAGTAATGCATTGAATTTTTCAGATAAGGTAATGTATTAAATTCTTTGTTTCGCTTACCTAAAATAATCCATTATTTTCACACACTGGCAACCCTTATTTCAAACATTGGGAACCGTGGAGCCCAGCAGTTAGAAGACCACGATCCTTGTTTATTCGGTTTGTTGGAATTTGCTACGCCTTTTATTAATTCCTCTGTCAATTAAATAGACTTTTGTATAGATCATGTCCTCACTTTAAAAGCGAAGATTTGCATGCGGTGTGAAAAGAAGCGTGGCTCGATTATAATAGTTAAAAGCGAAGATGGTTTAGCTTTCGTCGTGAAGTGATTATTTATTGGGTAATTTATGATGACGATAGCGTTGCTGAAATTTAGCAATCGCCTTTGCAATCAAATCTGATGTTAGCCTTGCGAACTAGGAATAATACGATTTTTTTTAAGGTGCGGGAGGTCTGGGAGGTGCAACCCCCAACAATTAAGTTGTGGATATGGGGGCAGAGCCACCCATTTTGAAATTATCTAAAAAATGTTTATTTTGGGCGGAAATATCCTAAAGTAGGCGGTGATATCATCTTTATTATTTCGATAAACAAGCAGAGCCGATTGCATTAATTGTAGCCCACAAATAGCGCCCCTTAACGTGCCCCCACAAACTAAAATATTACCTAAATAATTACCTCTTTCTATTGAAATCAAGAGCTTGTTTTTTAAATAACCTTTGTTCTTATTATTTAAATTGAAAGCCCTACTAAATTGCTCTGATCATGTATCTTGTGTTGAAATATTCACTTTTTAGAGCTTCGAGTTTTATATTTTGTGATTCATTTTTATTTCTGGGCCAAACATTTTCCTTTCTGCTGGGAAGAAAATAGGGCTTAATTTTCTCCTTGGAAGTGAGTTGAAGAGTAAAATTTGCGAAGAGGAAATTTTTACAAATTAACGTTTATAAGGAGAAAATAAACTATATTAAATTTGCATTATATAAGTTTTGCTTCACAGTGAAGGTACACTAATATATTTGCCTTTGCAAAGAGCTTGAATAAATCGACTTAACTTTCTTACGCTTTAATTATAAGGTGTGTAAATTTCGTAAATAAATTGTAGTTTCCAAAGTTTTTGCAGAGTACTAAAGGAAGGAGAACTAGGTTTGAGATAATCAGTTAGTCAAGATAAGTAATTTCCTCTTTTGAGACCGCTTCCTATGTATTTTCGATGTATTATTACTTATCATTAATTTAGCATTTTAGAAAGCGATTGTGCGTTTTTGCATCTTCTTTTGAGTATTAAAACTATCATGAAAATATCTAGAAAGATGAGTATTACTTTAATTAAATTCCTTGAAATTATATAAAAGGCTTAAACATTTTAATGAGGCAAATCACAAGCAAAGTGTAAGTTTCGGGTAAAAGAAAAAATAGAAATAAATTTTAGATTTAATAAATTTTTTCAGCACATTAAAGAAAACAGAGTTTGTTGCATTTTTACTGGCACTTGTTCTTACCTAATCCGGATTTACTGAAATCGAATATGAAAACAAATTCTCTATACGCTACATAATTTTGCAAGCCAACATTTTAATTTTTTGGCAAAATTTGGAGACCTTTCTCATAATGCCATGTTCTATCTCTGTAATTATTTGTCATATTATGTTAAAAGTATACTCAAACCAACCGCTTAGTTAAAAAATCTGTATTTTTGTTCAAAATCCTGTATAATCATCTTTATGCATAGTAGATTTTTTTATACTACAAAGGAGCTCGTACCTACGAGTATTTTGGTAGGTCCTTTAAGGAAATTAAATTTACTAGACCAATCTTGATCAAATTTTCACATGGAAATATGTTTAGATATAAATTAGGTTTTACTCTCTTAATATATGGGCTAAAGGGCTATGGTGATTCCTTCATGGGCCAGAAATGGGGTGAATATGTAATACAAAAATTCTCATTGACTAATTTTGAAAAAAATCATTAAGAAAATTGCAGAGATTCAAATAGCATTTAAGGTATACGTATATGATGCCCAAATGGGTATAGAATAGATTCTGTATTAGTTCAATTGACTTAAGTTTAAATATGCATTTGACCTGAATTCTATATTGCACAATATTGTGTAGTACATTGAACATAATGTATAAAAACATGATCATACCTTAGCTATTGCAGTAGTTCTACTTAAAATTTCAATCATGAGCTAAACTTCTAGTATAAATTAGCGAAAGTAATTTATTTGTGACAAATCTATTGCAAACCATATTATAAGTAAACTTTATACTGAAAAATAGTTTGGGGCTGACCTAATATGCCTCTAAAGAAAAAAATCATCTCGTGGAAGAAAATCTCCTGCCGACATAAAAAAGGACAAGAAGAGATTAGTCGAGACAGAAAACAAACGCAGTTGAGGATCTACGGCAAGGTGGAATTCAAAATGTAAGACAAATTTAAAGTTAAGAGCAGAGAGAGCAAGAACTTGAAGAAACAAAGATTAAAATTGGAAGAGATAGAAAATAATGAGTCTGAGTTTCGAAGACCTCACAGGTTGGAGAGATGAAGGATAGAGATCAATAAGAAGGACAAAGTGAAACTGGAGACAAAAGATCTTACGAACGGGACCAATAGAGGGTTAAGAATACAACAAGGAAGAAATATGCAGAAAAGACAAAATTATATTGAGGTTCAAAGATATTAACGACTTTCACTTGGCAGCTCACGAGTTTTTCTATCACGCAGCATGAGTATGTACTTTAGTACCATCAACTTTGGATTTTATTTAAAAGTCCTTCCAAATATTCATTCTCTTATCAAACTGGTAAATGGTTGTTTGAGAGAGCCATACTGCACCAAAAAATACCATAGGCATTTCAATTAATTTAGAAATTTAAAAATGATCCCTGGAATCTGACTCCTATTAATCTGAGTTATCTGCATTAGCTCAATTTAGATTAGATCTAAAAATTTGCTATCCAATAATACTACTACGAAGGCTTGATTATCCAAAACTCTAACACGGCAGATGAATTTTGTGATTCCTACAGAGGTTACGTTCAATATTAGGGGAGACAGCAAAGTCTAGTCAAGTAAAAATTATATTGCAAAGTCAATAAGCAATTCATATAGTCAAACAAGGTCAGTGGATGGATTAAAAGTAGAATATCCCGGTTTTTCACATGCTCACCACTATGTTGGATGCTCTAGTATTGGATGCAAAACAAATCTTTACATATATGCTTCCACTCAAAAACTAAGAATATTGTATAAGGGAAATCCTTTTTTTTAAATCTAAAATACATAAAAATATGCTAGGTTATTTTCATTTCTATGATAAACTAGATGTTTTTCAAATTCTATGAGATAGTATTATTCCTGGAATATATTACCTTTTAACAAAGAAATCATTTCAATAATTTTGTCGCGTGTAACGCCGGCAACTTCAGCGAGTTTGAAATTAAGAAAAAGAAATCAAATATGCAAAACAAAAATATGTATTACTCTGAGTAAAATCTGATTTCTCTTTCATTCGTATCCAACTATCAGTGTGCTGTTATTGGATTAAGAAAGAACGATTGACTCTAAAGCTCAAACAGGGTGACCCCAAGAAACGGGGCCCCTAGTTCAATAGGAATCATTTCATAATTTTTTTTAAGGATTGAATAAAACTTTGGTAATAACTAGTTTATTGTGTTTAAAAACATCATATTAAAATATGAGAGTCTTTGGAGTTTGCATCTTAATTCGAAAGCCCGTTTTCGAGATGACCTCCATTTAGCTCTGTGCATTTCTTGAGGCGCAGCACAAAGTTCTTCATGACGTCCTTACAAACCTACCGACTAATGCCTCTGACCTCCTCCCTGATGGCTTTCTTGAGTACTGTGACGGTCCTGGATCTCCCTCCGTACAGTCTGTCTTTAAGCTAGCTCCAGAGAAATAAATTTGGGCTGCTAAGGTCTTACCTGTCAGGTGCCTACTCAAAATCAGGCTTGAGACTGATCACACGGCCACCAAAGTTCTCTTTCAGCCAATCTCTATACAGGTTTGATGACTGAGAGCTTTTTCCATCTTGATGGAATCAGAACTTCCCAATAAGCGACAAAAGCAGGGTCTCCAGCTTCCTCTTGAAGGTTTAGAGGACCTCAACATAGCGCTCTTTAGGGACCGTCAATGTCGCGCCAGATTTCCCGATTAAAAATGTCCCGATGATGCATCTGGCTAAGATTGCAGTTCATACCGTGTACTGACGTGAGTGTAAGAGCTTGGTGGATACCCATTTGATCCGGAGGTCCCACTGAATAAATATTTCTTCGAGTTTACTTATCTTTCAAGATGAAAGTGAGCTTCATCTGAGGTACCAAGGAGGTTAAGGAAAGTTGTGGTCTTCTGAATCTTCTCCAGTATCTTGACTTCCATGGCCTTTCTCTTTTTCATGCCTGAAGCTGTAAGGGTTTGTCTTCTCTGTATTTTGTATGGGTAAGCATTTAAATCCATTACTACCACTCTCTTGCAAGTTTCACCGGATATACCGACGAACTGACTTCGCTTGCGCACAGAGCGTTTTGGACTTTGCTGAACTGACTCTCTCACGTTCTCGACCAGCTCAGCTCTTCCATTCCTGAACCATCCTGAATAGCTTGGGCGGTTGTCAATGGCTGCAGTAAAGTTCTCCATTGTCCCATATTTCTAAAACTGGTCCACCCAGTCCTGGATTATGCTCTTGGAGGAGGGTTTTTCACATTCGAACTGAGGAACGAAAGTGTCCAGCACTTTTTTGAATGAGCCTGTCTTGTAGTAATGTTTGACGCAGTATATTCTTAGCAGTAGCTCTCATTTGGATATACTTGTGTTCACAGGCATTGCTTCTGTCATGTCCTGCAAACTAAGAGTGATTAGTTAAAGAAGGAAGGATCCATCTCAAAAAGTGTGTGCGTTTGTATCTATTCTGTTTATAAACTTTGTTTGAATTTACTGGTTGAAAATTCCAGCAGTATTGCGCTCCCATATGTCTGTCCCATCGTCATTGAATGTGTAATTCCATCTTCGGGAGTTCTGTCTTTACCAATACAGTTTTGTATAACCACCTCGAATGATGTCCCCCGATGTTATCCAATTGTTTTGTATCTCTCTAACAAATTACAAACTACTACACGGTGACAAGTTGAGGTCTATAAATTACGGCTGCTTTGATTTGCTCAAAGACAATGAAGGAAAATCAGAAACTATGTGCTGAAAGCATTCTTTAACAGTACTCGAAGCTTTCACAAACTGCATCATCGAGCCAATCTTGTAAAAGATGGAGGAAATTTTTCATATATAGACTGAGCATCTGTTCATTCAAAACTGTTTTGTATACTTCCTTCCAGAGTATTACGGATTAATCATTCCGAGACCAGTGTTTGCTTGCCAAATGCAAAGATTGTATGCGAACTTAGTGAAACCTTTTTCTTACTTAAGGAGAAATTTGCCAATTATTAGCTCCACATACATATATGATAACGAATGTGCTCTTAGAGATTGAATAAGTCAATAAGCATTTTTATGTCCTCATAAGTTTCTAGGAAAAATAAAAATTCCTTAGTGTTATCAAATAAATGCATTCTGCAACGATTCACACTGATTTTAATACAATTCTAATAGAATTCTATAGATTTGAAGAAAAAATTGTAGAGGCTAGTTTCTAATTTTCCTTATGCTCAGCATTCAGCATGATAGCTAAGCAAAGTCCAGAAGACTTGGAAGAAAGGGAATATGTATGGGTAGCGAAATAAGGATGGTACAAGGTTTTTCCGCCTTGTTTTCGTTCAACTCCTTGTTTGAAACTTTCTCCTCCCGAAAATACGTGTTTATTTTATTGGAATGATTCCAAATTAAATGGCGACAAAGCAAAGGGAAACGAACAACAAATATGCCGACAAAAAAAAAACATTTTTTTATTTAGACATTATAGGATTTGTCCCCCAGAATGCTCTCTTAATTACGGTACTGTTCGTTACGCCGTACATTACTGCTAAGAGTTGGAAGAACTGAGCATAATTTCTTCCAAATGGAGCACAGGCAGTATCAGAGATTGACTTTGAGAATTTTTTAAAGTCTTTGGAAGGCCAGGCCTCAATGGAAACTTCAGTCGTTCAAAATCAAATGCGAGATCATTTGGAATAGGGGAAATTCGAGGAATAATCACATCCTCTCCTGCTCCACAGCCACTTGATGTCACGCGCTCTCTCTCTCCCGTCCTTCTTCCCTTATTCCGCCTCTTTAACCCAATCTCCCTCTTTATTCTTCCACATATCCCCCCCTCTCCTTAATCTCTTCGTGCTCCTCCCCCATCTCCAAACCTCCAGCACCTCTCCCCATAACCTCATTCACCTGGGGGTTTACGAAATCTCCATAAACCAAGTGGATGTCTACGAAACCAAGGGACATCTATTACCACTTTACCAATGACATTTATAGAAAATATACTGCTAAGGGAATTACTCGACCCAAATAATATTTGTTCACTGGAGGACAAATGTTTTCCATAAGAACTTTGGCAAAAATTCCTTGGAAAGCAAATTTAAGGCAAGTCTAAAAGAAACTTGCCCAAAAAAGCTTTGTTCTAATACTTTTACCTGTCTTAGGTGTACCTCATTCTCCTGACTAAACCTTCATACCTCAGTTATGTTTGCCATATAATAACATTAGAACCATTAAAGTAGGCTACTATGCATTGACTCTGCTGGAATTTCTTTCCTTCCTTAATACACATAATATTACACTCATTTCATACAAATTGCTATCGAAGATAAGAATAGGTCTTTTTTAATTACTTCATTTTCACCCCGCTTACGTTCGTTATTAGTTCTAACAAAGTGGATAATTATGTCCCTAGGAAACTCATTCAGCTCTATATATTTCCTCGTATTCAGCAGTCTCTTTTATGGCTTAGTTTGTGAATGTAATCTACTTACATCTACAGTTTGAATTTCTGCATTTTCAACTTCAATGCGAAATTACCAATCGTACCATACTAAAGCCTGTATAGGAGAGGTTGCCATTATATCATGTTACCATGATATACTTTGGATACATTTTCTTCATAACTTTAGTAGTTTCATTTTCATTCATTTCAAAACCTTAATTGCAGATGAGCTCCAACGGATTTTAAATTTTGATTCAAAGTAATGTAGAAAAGAAGAGGTGATGGATTTAGGCAGACTCATGAAAATGTTAATATTTAATTTGTAATTTTTAAAAAATTATTATAATTTTCTGTTTGAATGCAGGAAAATATTAATTTCATATACAAATTCATATATCGAAGGTAAATTAAAGTGGACTTTCACTTAGGATTTGTCTTCTTGAATTTATTTACTTGACCAAAAAAGGGTTTATAAATTGTTATTTCTTTGATAGTTGTAATAGAAGTAGGTTTGGCAATATTTAAAGTCGAAAGATTGCTATAATAAAAAGCCCATAGATCGTCATAATAGGATCACCATAATTATAGCGCATAAGATACTGAAATAAAAGTCTAAGGATCGCAAAAATAGAGGTTATTAGAACGGCATAATTAAAATAGAAAGATCGTCATAAGAACGAATAATAAAAATCCTCTACACTTCTTAATGAAAGTACATAGATCTTAAAAATTAAAAATACCCTGATCGTCATAATAAAAGTCTATAGATCGGCATTAAAAGAGAAATAGGGAGAGAGAGAAAAAGAGCGATAGAGTGTGCAAGGGGCAGAAAGATAACTTCTCGAAACTCTTTCAGTCAATAATCATGAAATAACTGGATAGAGACGATTCGATCCCTAGCAAAAAACCTAGCAACCTTACAATCATTTAATCAGAATTACAAATATAAAAACAAAGCTGTTATATATTGACAAGGCAGGAAATAAACAACGAATACGTGATTAAATATTTAGTTTTTCTCCTTTTTACCCACAAATAAATATACATGATAGATAAAAATCTAGTGTAAACTTTGGAACATACCGACGAAAAACCAAATCAATAATTTATAGGCATACTCACTTTTTTATCTAAGAAACACAGCGACAGAAGGATATATTTCAAGAAAACTAAAGCGATTGTATTAACAAGCAAATCAATAAATTATCTCTCGAACAAATGTGGAACACACAAATGTTGCCTGATGAGATAAATAGTGGCGGAACAAAAATAAGGCAGTGAAATAAAATCTTTAGGTCCGCTATGAAAGGGAAGATAGCAATAAGGAGCCGGAAAGATGAGAGGTATATCTTGTTCTCTCGACTGGGAATTCGCATTTAGAATTCGTTCAACGCTAAGGCATGGATGGCGAAAAATGAGACTATAAGGAGCAGAAAAAGTGAAAGAGACAACGAAACATAAGAGGTAAGGAGTGTTGAAAAGGAATGCTGTATATGCCGGGACTGTATGAACCATAGGTAGTACAAAAATGTAAGGGTGTTAAACGACTCTCAATAGCTAACTAATATTTAAGTGCTGAATTCCTTATCGAGTTTCTTAGATGCCTTAAGTAGTTGAAAATTTAAACTTTAGTTATCCTTAGATTGCCAACTTTCATGCTGAAAGTCAAAGGATCCCATACAGGGCAATAGTAAAGTTATATATGTATATATTTTTAAACAAGGTAAAGTTTGCAATAGTTATTTAAAAACCAACTTAAATATTTCTATTAACAGGATTTTATAATGAATATTTTAAGAATATTTAGATCAAAATCAATACCACAGGTCTTTTATTTATATAGAATATCAAACATACCTTAGGCCTAATGATGCTTTTTCCAAAAGCATAATTTTTATATGTTGCAAAGAGCCGTCATCGACCGTTAGTTATATCTGACCTCTTTGTACATTCACGACATTCTTTTAAGGTAATAACTACCCTGCCATGAGCACAACTATGGTAAGTTCCTGCCCATAGCACATGACGGGCACCTCCCCACTGAATCGTACTTGCCTTAGTATTCTCCTCACCCGCACTAAGCCAACAAAAGACGCATCCCAGAATGTTAAATAATATTCTATCGAAACGGTTTTTGATAAATCGATGACGATTTTCTAAATTTCGATCAATTGCTTGAATTGGAAGAAGGAAGTGTCCTCCTCACCCCATGATTTCTTAAGCCGCTCAAAATGAGTAGTTAATTAATTAATTAGATTTCCTATTTTAAGTTCTAAAACAGCGCTTTAGTCAATATTGAATTAAATTTATTTTTGTTTTATGATACCGGATCAATCTATTAAGCTGTAATAATAAGATTTTTGTATACCTCAGATGATATCAAGTCGTCATCAATGATTGGCAAAGGCCTGAGGATATCGAAATTATCGCCCAAAAGTATTGAGAAAATATTTTGCACGAAAGAAATTTAAAATGGCTTCGGAACACGTATGAGGTATAGATTTAGATTAAAAGTAATTTTACCTAGAAGGAAACATATGTACGCTGAAAACGAGTAAATTACTTTTACGGCCTTTTTACACGTATTTAAACAAATAAAAATTATTTAAAAGCAAAAGTACTTTGGGAAAGGAATTATAATTTTAGGAAGGGATTTTTTTGAGTATTTGAATAATAATTTCATCTTAGTTTGGTTATGACATGTTTTTTTATTAAAGTTATTTCTAATAATTCTTTTATAATATCAAAAAGAAAAATAGTGAAGTTCAGAAATAAATATAAGTATCGAAATTGTGTAAATTTTTAAAAACCCAAAGAATTACAAATGGTAAAATTCAGAAAATTTCTAAAAATTTAACCATGTCTGCTTTTTTTTATATTACTTATTATTAACAATTTATTAAATGACGTTCAGTGAATTTATCTAAAAACACGGTTAATGAAACATATTTGAAAATGTCCACTTGCAAAATTCTTTTTCATAAAATGATTCTCAAGATTCTTTTTGGATTCTTAATTGACTAAGAGTAAATTGAAGAATATAGCTATGAGCAGCTTTGTCGCATCTTTAAAAAATTCAATTTGAAAACAGTAACTAATTTAAGGTATGTAAAAAATATTTTCCCTAATTTATTTTATTTCATAGGGATTTTTCATAATAATAACCGCACCGTGGTAAATCTTTGAGTGTACCAAAAATGACCATTATTATGGGGTCTCGAGGAAAGATTTCTCCTATTTATGGTAACGAAAAGAATAAAGTAGGAAAAGAGCGATATGCCGTCCTATGCACAGCTTTATAGGTGGCAAGAAGATTGAAACAAGTAAAACGAGAGTTAAAAATGTAATTTTATGTTATTTATATGTGAAGATCACAAAGATTTTGGATGGCGAGGGAAATTAGGAAAACATAGAAGAATTTATTTTTACTAGACGTGAATAAGGGAGTTAAAATATTATTTTGGTAAATTGTTTAACATTATCTGACCATGTAATAAATTATCTTAAAGTAACGTGATTAATATTTACCAAACCTGTCCAATTCCGTACTGTTTCGCTCACAATTGCATTAGTTAATCAGCTTTTAGTTATTCACGTTATATAACGTCGGCAAAGTTCTCTTTTAAAAGTTCAACACTTTTTCAATGAAGAGGACTAAATGAATTGAGGAATCATTGGTTTGTCCTTTAGGGATCATTAGTCCATAGTTGCCTTTATTTTACAGACGCACAGCGTTTTTGGATATCTAATAATTTCTAATCCATATTCTTTTAATATTAACCTGTAACAATTGCTTTAGTTAACAGGAAATATGATAATAATTAATTAATCATTTTTTGTTCAAATAAATCTTCAAACAAAAATCTTATTTGAAAGTCCACTTTACTTTACCTTTGATGTATTACCTTTTTATGTGCCATTAATATTTTATTTGAATTAAAACAAAAAATTCATAAACGATTTAAAAAAGATTATAAATCATTTATTTACATATTCATGAATCTCTTCCTAAACTCGGCATTTATGCTTTTTTCATTTCTTTACATTAAAAGTTAAAAACTAATGTCATTCAGTCGCAAGTAAGTTATTGAACTGAATGAAAATGAATGTAGTGAACTTATGGGGAAATTTATGGCAAATACATGACGGTGAATACAAAAACTAATTTAGTAAATAGAAAGTAGAATGACTCGACACCTCTCCTAAATATGGCTTTAGTTTGCTTCAGACATCCTCCAAATTTGTAATTCTTAGGAAACTCTTTTCAAATTATTCTTGAAGAATTTTTTTCACTTTTTTTTACTCTAGAAAAATAATATTTTGGACCACTATTTGCCTTCTGAATTTATTTTCTATGATTATCATGGGTAAGATGGTAACATATTCATTCTTAGGAGAAATAGAATCCTATTTATCGTAAACAAAAGAAAAAAATTCATAGTTTAAAAATGAATTGAAAGGAATACAAAAGAAGCTGTAATTCATCTTTTCAGGAAGAAATAATAGCGTATATTCTAAATATTCAATTAATTACTTTAGAAGTTGGGGCAAACAGACATAAACTTTCTCTCTTTTTCCCTCTCCTTGCCCTGGCCCTTGCCCTGGCCCTCGCCACCTCCACTTCCACATCCAGATCAACCTCCAGCTCGTCTTTTCGCAATTTTTGCTAAAAAGACACGTTTCCATTTATTCTGCAAGGAATATTTTCTTGAAAGTTTCCTCTGCTACAATCCAAATTTCATACTATACAAGAGCTGCCGCAAAAAAAGTTACGAAAAAAGTAATGTGTACTCGTAGCTAAAAAAATCATACATAAACAACCAGAGAACAATAAGTAACCATTTAGCAAATAACAGAGACAATAACAAGTATCGCATAGATAATTAAACAAAATTGATATAAGAAGTATTGTTGCCTTTGTTGTAAATGACCTGACTACATCTCCGTTGCAGGATTTCACAAACTTTGGTCATTTTCTAGCTTGAATTTAAGCATTTTTTGCCTGAGCTCTTTAGAATCATCGGTTTCCGAGCTATTAACGTTTCAACAAGTACATATATTCAATAGGTTTTATCTGAGGTTTATATCCGGGTCTATTATAAGAAGTTCACGGAGCATTGTTTTCCTGAAAAACAGACTTAGGCTGTCCAGATGTTTATAGATAGAGGAACCCATGTTCCTGAAGTTATTTATTTTTGCATACCACAAGGTTCACTTGCAGCGTAGGAGGACGATCGGACAGAATACATCGCATGAATACATATCTGATACTAAAACGCTTTTGTCTTAACTTTTAACCCTCATTTTCTGTAAAGATTCACCTGTACATCGCCTTACATGCTACTTTCCACCTGATTCGTAAAATATAAACTTACATTAATCAGTGGAATACAATCTTGACAACATTTTATTACTCAACAAGATAGGCTCAGAATCAAAGGCAAACATTACACCGCTTTTCTTTTAAGTTAATGGTGAATTCTTAGCAGAAATGTCTTCTATAACCCTCAGATTTCTGAATAGAAGTGATTCCGTCTGGCGAGAAAAATTAAGATTTATTTATCTGTAGTTTGAATTACATTACTGGATGCTGTCACAAATATATCCTTCTCGACATCTGTTTTCTTGCGATCTTCTCTAGGAAAGCTTTTCGATTGCGAGCTGTTTGTGTCCGTACACTCTCAGGCCCAGTACCCTCATAGAGCTCTCTAATGCAAAAAAATCGCCATTTTGAACGATTCCAATACTCCCAAATGTCATTCAAACCCACTTCTTCTCTTTCCAAATCGCCAACTTTTTCAAAGGGATTTTTCAACATCAACTCGTATTGCCGTAGTAATAAAAAAAAATGACTGTCTTTAGCAGTTAGACAGCACAAAAATTTTTAACCTATATAGTATTTTGTTCCTAATCCTATGCATATATGGTTCTATGTGCCGAATTCTAATTTATACAGAGGTATGTAAATGCGTATTTCTTTATGGAGGCATAGATTGTACACTATGTTTGTCTAACATGTGATTTTATATCAGATAAACACACCAAAACAGTTAAGTATGTGAAGAAAGGTAGAAAACTTTATTTATAATTTTGCAGAATAATAATAATAATAATATTAAGTATTTATATTGCGAACTTTAGGGCATTTCTTCCTCACATAGCGCCGAAAGTTTACAAGTGCTTCAAAGCAAGAACTTACCTTGCTAGATATAAACTAAAGATCAAACATAAATCTATACCTTTTTATCTCAGAGTAAGGAAATTGTTCACGAGCAAATTAAAAGATTTTTTAATATTCCAATTCAAGTGAGCTTGCACCCTGTGGTCGCTGATCACAGCACTTTAGGTATTATACTATTATTTATTATTGCCAAATTTACCCAGAGTCTTGAATCTAGTGGTTAAATATCACCACTTAAAAGGCTAGCATTCTTTAGAAATAAGATCTTTCTTGTCATCATCTTCCAAGAATTCTTTTTATGAAATAATCAGAGGTTACAGGCGATACTCTATGGGATGATTCTTTTAAATGTTTTTAAAGCAGATAATTAATGCAAAGTTTAACTTGAAACTTCCGTTTCACAAAACATTTATTTACCCAGCGAAAAGAACATTTATCTAAATGGTAATATAAAGGGATATAAATTCATTTAGATATTATTGTTGAGGTGATGTTTCTATTACCAAATCACCTAGTATTTTGCCTGTTTAAAATGGAAATGAATTTATTATGAAATCCTAAAATCGCGAAAAGGTCCTAATGCGTTGTAATTGAATTAAGTTGGAAATGCCATTCTACTTGTTTTGGTAAAAAGGTACACATTGAAATTCGTCTTCACACGATGGACTTTGGTTTGAGCTGTTGGTCCCTCAATCTCACTCAGCCACCATGTCCTCGCGGACCGTTCTTTTACCTGACTCATTTTCGTATGTGGACGGTTATTTAAAAAACCATTGCTCAAAAAATAATTGTTGTAAAATGCTTATATTCGAATCGACAGTTATTACAAACATAAATTGTTCGAATTAGGCCTAAACTAAATAATGATTAAAAAGTCAGAAAACAAAAGAAACTTTTCGGTCATAGGCTACATTAAATAAAAATCTTGCCAGATACACATACAAATATTTCTTATTTCAATTTAAAATTCGTTAGGTTCTGCGTCTCATCAGAAATACCTGAATTAGGTTAGGGATTTCGCTAATAAGTTTACTTAGATTTTATTGCTTTTACATAATTTCGCTTTAATTATATTTATTTATATTTTCGAATCATTATTTATATCGTGTTATAGCAATTATATATATATATATATATATATATATATATATATATATATATATATATATATATATATATATATATATATATATTTAGGAGGACAATTTCACGCTAATGATTTCGTCTGACCAGTTGGGGAGGAAGATAATGAGAATGGAGGAGAAATTCGGCCCCTAGTGTGTGGGTAAAGATGATCAAATTTAGAAAGTGTAGATTGGCTCAAAGGTTGAATGATGGCCGAGAGTTGTTCAAGGTTATTTAAAGAATACTACCTTAACAAAGTTTAATGACAAAAAAAGTAATATTATTTATATATACAAAAGAGGTTTAAGTGAAATACGTGATGAAATAAGTAACGGACACACTCGGTGTTCTTTCTCTCGTCATGAGTATGGGATGCGAGATTAAATCGCCCTGGGCGCGGGAAATAGGCCTCGTAAGATAAACACAAATGCTCTGATAAAGCTTTGTTCACCCGATTAATTCCTTGCCTCTCACGCTCTTTGTTCCAGGGTTAAGGCCATGTGGCTCTTTTGAGAGTTCAACGTGGACCTCCCGATCCTATTAAATTCTATTTCTCTTTAATTTATTTTAAGCATAATTAGTATATTAACTCTCTAAATTCAGGTAATTTGTCGTAATTCATTATCCCAAATTTAATTCTATCCAAATAGTGAAAAGACCCAAAATTTTTCTGTCATTGTTTGCATACATGAAAAAAACAATTGATACCAAAAATTCCCTTATATTATTTCTTTATAATGGTATTCAAATGTTTCTTTCAATCCACGTGAAGCCCTCCGCAAATAACAGACTCTTGCTATTTAACCAAACCAGTTTGTTATTTACAATTCTGGTTAAAAAAGATAAGCTTGTAGTGCCAAAATACAAGGTGAAGTAGAGGAAACAAGGAACCTCACCAAGTGAGCAGCACGTTGGCCCAATGAATTCATGAATTTGTCACAGAAACTAAACACTAAAAATATGTCATTTTTTATAAGACTGTTAGAAAAAATTTCAGTGTCAAGGAAAGAACATGTATCTCTTGAGTATTTTATTATGAATTTCTGTTTACTGAATTCGAATATGATATCAAAGATTTTCAATCATGTAACATTTTCTTGTAAATTGCCGATTTAATTATTATGCAATTGATACCGATTTTCACGAAACTATAAATGTATTTCGCTCTCAAAGTCAAATTAAATACGTCCATTGTAATTATTCATGAATAGATAATGAAGCAGAAAGAGTTTATTTATATAATGTATTCTCCTACATTTTAGCATTTACTTCTAGGTTGGTTTAAAGTCTCAGGTGTGTCACGCTTCAGGTTTGAGCAGAATTCAGCCAACTTATCAGGGATCAAATTTTCCTTATACCTGTTTCCTATTTGCGCTATATTTTGATGTACTCTCTCTGCCTGCTTCTCACTCACATCCCCTGCATTCTCTGGAAAGAAGGACAGACGGACAGGTTTTCATATTTCTCTTTCTGCTAGTGACCTAGGTAGAAAGGGGACTTTTAACCTGATACAACATATGTGGGGTGCTGAGTGCTTGTCCTGATCACCCACTTTACATCTAAAGTACAGTTCCTAAAGTTTCTTCATATGTTTACTCAACTGTCTCCTCTATTGTCTTAATGTAACTGATTTACCTATATAACAGAAACTCTTGGGAGAATTTTTTCATTCTCTATGCATTTAAGCTTTGTTTCCTGTAAAGAAAAATTACTGTAGTAATGTAAAAATAAAATAAATAGTAACGGCAACAAATAGTAAATAGAAAAGTAAAAATAGGAAACATTTATGGTAAGTTACAAAATTATTAAGCGTTACGTAATAGTTACCACAGATTTGGACACATATAACTAAAAATATTTTGAGTATACTTTCATATATTTCATAGGTTAGATTGAAGATTTCCTTAGAAACATTTCATTAAAATTAGATCAAAAGCCGTTTATAACTTATCCCGGCGTTGTTAGTTTCGTCCAACTCCTGTTTGCATTTAATCCCTACGGAACCCTCAGTGTATTTATCGTAAGATGGTAATTTACGAGAAACTGCACGGCTGCAGAAGGAGACGGATGCCATATTCAGGATTTACGGAAAAATTACCCATAGAAAAGCTTATTTTCCTTTCCTGGGTTTTTCATTGTGGTACAGTGTAATTAATGTATCAATGCAAGGCAAACTTCAAACGTGTAAATCATGCAAAACAGCTAGTTAATAATTAATTTATTAGTGCAAAGAAAACTATACTCTGTAGATAATTCAAAACCGCTAGGCAATGAAATCGCTGTGCTCATACGGTAAACACATAAAGAGTCAAACATTGAAAAATCAGTTGAGTGACGACGGTTTTGTCCACTCGGTGATGAGGAAGGGAATTGAAACAGCTGTTCGTACATTAATGAATCAGATAGAGAGGAAGTCTTATCCATGGTCTTTTATCATGGATCTGCAAAACACAGAATTTTATTTTGCTACGAATGTCGGACGAACAGTTCTTAGTCAGGTTTCCAAATACAAACACTCTCTTGGTGTACACGTGTCTAAACTAGATAGCGCAGATAGCCTGTCGTCAAATAGGCTCTGCTAAACTCTCGGATTGGAGAAGCGAAGGCACTACTCTAACCTTTCAATAGGATAAAAGCGCTTATAAAAGAGGAACAGAGAGGAAGGGTCAGTAACAAGATCAAGACCAACGTTAATATTAAGGGGGCAGTCTCTCTTACAATGACATCAAGACGGTCAACACCAAAAGCCGGATACAAGGACGTGAGGATACGACAAACCAAAGAGAAACTCAGCAATTTGACTTTTCAATACGCAAAGTCAGCTATAAAACTAAGAATAAACTTACAGAATTGCCATTTTCTAATTTCCTTACCTCTGCCCAGTAATAGGTGGGTTACCGTTGGGCCAACCTATAAGTGGATAACCAGCGGGAATATCAAACATTCAATGTGAGCCAAATATAATTCTACGGCATATCCAACAATAACCAACCCATACTGTAAAGCAGTTTAGCACTGAAATATTAAGCCAAAGAAGGGTGGCCCGAGACTAAATATCTCTGGTAGTCCATCTTCACTAAATCAACTCTAAAATCAGGATGGCTAAACTTTATTCTATCAACTACATTTTCTTTACCTAACTCTTGTGGAAACGGAGCCATTCTTACATCTATTGCGTTAACTGTTGACCTTCATCCCATGTGATTCTCTCATTATATTTGCAACATCAACAACAGCTTACACAATAGGCCAATTAGTTTATTATTGATTAGCATTTTTTTTCTTCTCAAAAACCAGCCTATTTCAATGAAAAAACCTAACCGATAATCATTCAACTCTAGGATTCACCCTTCTCAAAACTACGTTGGGATACGGAAACATTATAAGATATACACCGTAATTATTTGCGATACAAACGCTTTGAACTAATTTCTGATGCCACCTAAAACGCATTACATAAAAAACCGAATGCACATCCATAATTAAATAGAGCTTCCGAGCATTCACAGGATAAATACCTCTTATGGACTCACATATCAAAATAAACCATACAGATAAAATAAAGCATTACCACTCAGTATTCAATGAATTCTATATTTTTATTGTACTATAAATACTTGATAAATTTCTCTTTGTTTACCTTTTGTCAACATACCAAGCAAAGGACTAGATTATACACCGATTTGGTGTATCCGGCGGTAGTTTAAGAACATGAAGCCTGCTCGAAATATTTATATCGGCAAATTGTTGACAACAAATACTACGATTTTCTATAATGCATAAATGAATAAATTTCTAATATTGAAAACCTTGTTTATTCGAAATGGAGAATGGTTCTATAAGAAGAATTCATCTTTACTTTACGTTAAAATAAATAACTCGATGCGAAATAAAATTATAGATATTATTTATATTCACATATTTATAACTAGGTTTATCACTAGACTAGTATATATATTTTGGGGGATGCAAAATTCAAAGTTTGGTTTGTTAATAAAACTGAATGATAATTACAATAAAGTAAGATAAAAGCATAATTCAAGAAAAGGTATGCCCTGAGAGGAAGTTAAGAAGGTTGAAAATCTATATGCTATTTGTGAAATCTAGTTACATATGCCATAATTCGACAAGCTCAACGTTGGTCGAGTGTGTTGTTGTTTAGATGCGAAGTGGAATTTTGGAATTTGCATGTGTTTGTGCAATTTTTTTAAATCGAAGTTATGTGGACACTTTTAAATTACGTTGGTTTCATTGAAATATATTCAAAGAATTAATGTTGTACTATGAAGAAAGGTAGTTGAATGTTCTTTTCGGCACTACATTATGCCAAGAATGATAAGAGGGATTATGGTTTCACTTACATTAAACCTGTCATCCTGTACTGCCACTAGTGTAATCGAATTACCTTACTGTATTTGGACTTCGACATAATATACAATTTAAGTTTAGTAAGGCAGGAAAAAGTTCCATCAATTTGATGCAATTTGAAAAGTTCTAAACTTATAAAGGCTGTTACGATCCATATAAGCTTGGAGTACATCTTTAACAAATTTCATTTAATGAGGTAATAAAAGATTGAAGTTTTTTTTCCTGCTTTCAACATCAATAACTAAGGAAATCTTCCCATGTATCAGAATGCATTTTCCCATAATTTATAATTTTGTCTAAACAAATTAATTGCAGGCATTAAAAGTCCTTTCCTGCCCTTCCTATCAAACATCTTCATCCAGACTCTTTAAACTATTCTCGACACAGCAATCACCTTACATTGAATGACATGGAGAAAATATGATGTCAGCATCACATTTACAACGACAGCACTCAAATATATTCCTTTTCTTAAAAGAGTTTTAAAATTGATCCCCTTATTCTTTAATTACATGGCAAGGTGGACAGAGAAGTTAAGTGGTTTGAATCAATCCATCGCTGATATCAATCTTAGCTTATGAGCATTCTTCCAAATTCAGATACAGTAGTGTTAATAGCTAACTATATATAAGACCATTAGTTAAGAGTTTATCAGATGTTTTGTATAATTTTATTGAAAGAGTATACTACCAATTTTATCATCACGTTGTCTATCTCCAATAATATCAATAACCAATAAAAATATAGGCTTAGAAAAGAGTTTATTTTATGTTTTGAATGATTATATTTAAAGAGTATACTCACAATTTTATCATCTCCTTGTCTATCTCCAATAATATCAATAACCAATAAAAATATACTTATGAATATATTTGTATATACAATTATATAGCAATAAACTTAAAACAACAGGGAAAACTTTATTCAATACCGTAAAATAATGTGTATCTAATACTTTGTGGAATATCTTATGTATATAGCCAGCCTCCAATTTCATCTTCCAAGAAACTGTCTGTTTTAATTATTCCTCTACCAGATTTTTTTTATATCCTAGTCATATATAACAACAATAAATGGTCTGTCAAAAAATAACTAATTTATTTACTTAAGGTTCTATTTTGGGACCCTCCTTTTTAGAATTTCGGAAACACTTTAGGTTTTGAAATGAATTGCAAAGTAGATTTGTAGGGGTGCCAAAATGTATCAGAGAAATTCCTTCCAACTCGATAATATAAATAGCCGATAAATTTACTAACCAAAGACGGACTAAAGCCGGTCGTGAGGCTAAAGTATTGGCTTTCGAATCCAACGGTACTGCGTTCCAAACCCAAGAATCCCAAAACTTTTATGAAGATCTGTCAAGAAAAAAAACGGAAGAAAACGGCTTGAAGGACTCATCAAGAAGCACGAAGAAATAAACCCCCCAAAAATAGAAGAAAATGAAGATGCATCAAGAAAAGAAAAACGAAGATTAAGGAACAACCCAGCCAAGAAGTATACTGAAGTCAAGAAAAGGTGAAGACAAAATGTTTAAAGGGCCAACTTAAAGAAATAAGAAATTTTATTCAGGAAGAAAAAAATCCAAAGAAAAAATCAAGATGAACAAGAATAATATTGATAAATAAATAAATGGGGTTGAGGAGGATATGCCCCCCTACCATAGATTCGGTTGCTGACGATAAGTATTTTGGGCAGGTAAAAGAGGATAATGAAGACTCAAACTGCTTATAAAATTGCCTGATTGAGAAATTAAATAGTGCAACGAATCTGGCATCTATATTAATGCTGCAAAATCGAGCGTTTTGCACTACGGAAAATTAATCCTAAATTGAAATAACATCTTGAAGATTTCAAAATTATTGAAGTAAAGGAGTAGGTAATTGTCGAATTTAAAATATATACAGGAGGTGGACAAAATAGTGGAAACACCATGTAATTTCCTAAAACTTTATTTTAATCAGGAGAAGGACCACCTTTGGCAGTAATTACAGATTGAATTCTGCGCGGGATCGACTCGTACAAAGTTTCAATCGTTTCCCGGGGAATTTTAATCCATTCATCAGCTAAAGCAGTCTTCAATTTTTTCAATGATGATGGTGGGGTATATCGACCCCGTACCTGTTTTTCTAAAATGCACCATAAATGTTCAATAATGTTCAGATCTGGGATTGTGGTGGCCAGATAAGGTGTCATCCTTGACTGGAATGTTACTTATGCCATTCAGCTACAACCTTAGCAGTATGAATAGGAGCTTTATCATCCTGAATGATGGCATTTCCATCCAGAAACAATTCCTGAACCATAGTCAAATAGTCAAATAGTCCTGACTGTTGATTCTACCATGAAGGGAAACTATTGGGCTAGAGCATTTCCAAGATACGGCCCCGCAGATCATTACAGAGCCTTCTCCAAGACTAACAGTTGGGAGCAAGCAGTTTGGATAAATTGCATCTTTTGGTTGTCTCCAAACGTATACACGGCCTAAGGTGGGAAATAAGGTAAATGAGCACTCGTCAGAGAATATGACCATTCTCCACTGCTCTTCTGTCCAAATCCGATGGTTTTTACATCACTCTAAACGTTTTCGAACGTTTGTTCCTGAGAGTAGAGGTTTTCAGATTGCAGCCCTCCCGTTGAATAGGGTATTATGCAACTCTTGGCGAACAGTTTTTGTTGAAGCAGGGTTTCGGATGTGATGATTGAGTTCTGCAGTAATTCTGGTACATGTAGTTTTTTGTACTTTTGTAACAATCCGTGTAAGATTCCTTTGTTTTTATACGCTGTCATTACTTTTGAGACTGTGCCTCTTAATACGCCAACCAGTTTAGACGTTTTAGTGATGGTAGCACCTATTTTTCAAGCTCCGAGAATCAGACCTTTTTGGAAATCAGATAGATCGCTCATTTTTATAAATTTTAATAAACTCATTGGATAATATCTGCAAAAAAACAACAATATTAGCACAGGGTGATTTACTTTTATTATCAATCAATAAACATAAACATAGGCAAGGCTTAGGAGGGTTTAATCAATCTTCCAAACTATACTATTACAATACTAGGTGTTTCCATTATTTTGTCCACCCCTGTATGTTAAATTAAATTTCGTAAGTCAATGCGTTGCAATTATAAATAAAGTAACAAAACTCGCATAATTTATCAGGCAATCCGTCTCAACGCGTAATTCAGAATAGATGTAGAAAATATGAACGTCATTACTCAGACCCATATTATATTATGTTACTCTCTTCTGGTCTCCACAATAAAATACAGATGTTGATATAATAGAACAAGTAGAGCAAGGCTATACATAAATGATAAGGAGAATAAAAAATCTTAGCTATAATGGTAGGCTTAAGAAACTCAATCACTTTTCCCTCGGACATAGAAGGAAAAGGGGAGAACATATAGAAACATAAATTATTGATGAATATGCCGAGATTGCAGAAAATATTTTTAATTTGAGAGGCATGGCAGCGACGCGAGGATAGGAAAATAAAATAAATAGGTGAAAATCCCAAACATCAACTACAAAAATTTGATTTCAGGAAACGCATCATTCAATTTTGAAACAATCTACCGCAAGAAGTATTCAGTGCTCAAAACCCAGAAATTCTGAAGACGAAATTTGATAACTATTTAAAGGAAAATAAATTTAAAATACTTTACAAATCTCATATGTGGTTTAATCCATATTAGCCTTATTCCGAATATTGCCTACCATGTATGATCGTTTATGGTTCAATATAGGTGCCAAAGAATTGTTCGATGTTCATTATGATATTTTTTAGTTCGACCCCACTAAGGGTTTGACGAGAATAAGCACAGAACTTAAATTCTTCCGCCGGATTAAATCGGATTGAGGTCAGAAAAGTAGTAGGAACATTTTAATATGTTGATAGTATTATTTCTGCGCCCTTTTCTGATATCCGTGGGGAACGCTTTAAATCGTTGCCCTGCTAAATATTAAACCGCACTTCAACTTATTTATCTTGGTTGAATGGATGATATTTTAAAGTAAAACTATAAATTACGGAACATGACTCTCTCTACCCATCACTATATTACATCGTCTTTCTATACGGTAGAAAGAGAATCTAACTTAATACCATTATTTTCTCTCTAACTTGTTTTATTGTTGAGACCTTGTTCCTTAGGTTGGAACACTTGTTCTCCTTACTCCAAATCTTAATCTGGAATTGTGGCCAAATAACACAAACATTAGCCATAAGAACATTATATAAATAGGTAACTGTTTTATATAATTGGCCCAAATAAATTCTAGACTCGCTTACTCATGGTCATTTTATAGCTGGTCTAATTTTAGGCTCTAATGACTACATCTTTTGTAAGCAGAAAGGCTTACTGACACCCTCACTTTGGCGATCGTCCCTATTTTTTAGAAACCGATTAATGTCTCAATAGCAGAAATTCTAGGGCCTTTACTTCAAATTTATACAATTTTGCCGACAAGAGAAGAGAAACGTTTTCTGCTGAGCCTTGTTTCTTTCACTTAAAATGCATAATTGGAAGTATAATTAAAAGAACGCCTTTCTTGCATTTGCAGAATCTTCTTTAGAATTTTGCAACCTGCTGTAACAAATCTGACAGCAATCTCACACATTACTCATTCTTTTCTAACCTGACTTTTGAATGGGATTTTCGCAGTTTTCAATTAAATTATTATTTTTAATTTCACTGAAACATTCTAGGGTTATCGACGAGGCCACATCAACCAAAGAACAAATATAATAGATTGAAAGGCTAATTCAAAATAAACAAGTATTTAAAAACAAAAAACTCTGAACAAAGCAAATACAAAACAAAATTCAAAAAAGAACAAAAAAAATTAGAGATACGCTTAGGTTTTCCCTCAGGGGCACAAACGCAGAATCAACATTTAAAAACCATCAAATAGTCTGGAAAACTCCACCTTTCACCCATATTAATATCAATCTGGTGCACAATAACCTTCCCGCCTTATCTGCACTAGAGATAGATCGTACCAAACAACATCGTCGAAGTACGGATCAGCTACTGCGGGCGAAGATCCATAAACTAGGAAATTGGACCTAAAATGTTGCCCATAATCTAATTTGACCAATAATCGTCACATAAGATGGCGCTAGGTCGTGCAAATGTGCTCGTTTCCGAGACGACAGAAATTGATTTATTACCGTTTGACTTATTTGGGGATACGTAAAGAAGAATAGGAGAGACGGAAGCTAGTTGTTACAATTTTACTATTTTTACCTCTAATTCTATAACTAATGAAGGAAACTTAAACAGATTTATGCTGTGAATGGTATATCATGTGTGTTATCATAATCATGCAACACAAAGGTTATATACTTTATAATTTCTGCGATATAATGGAAAATAGCAGAAAAACCTTCTGTATAGTAAAAATGAAATAAATCACCTCCTTTAAAAACAAAAAGAAATCATTTATCACTTCATTTCACATAGATTACATACATATCACTGGTAACAATGATTTTGCTACTTGGGTATTAGCTTGTAATTTATACTAAATCAAGTATACTGGTTCGAACCTCTAATCACAATTGTTCTAGCACGTAAGGTTGCTGAGTTACAGACATACTATTTAGTTGCCCATATGTACAGTATTGCTTCGGCTACCGTAGTGAGGGTGTATGTTGTGTGTTTTTGGTTCCTGCGTTACACTTCTGCTTTTTCACGTTGTCAATTTATCGATTATAGTAGTGGCGTTGAAACGGTATTTACATACAGTGATTAATTGTATTTTTTTTTTAAGATTTATCTCTCAATTAATTTGTAAATGAAATAAGATTACACAAAAGTATATAACAGGATTTATACAAACTAATTTCAAAAAAATGAATCGAATACAATGTATAAATAGACCAGACAACTTTTCTTATACCTGTGAAAGATATACTCCAAGTATTAGCGAAAAGGTTCAGCTAAAAGAGCGAAAACTGAATACAATTATTATTTTAGGTGTAAAGTTCGTGCCCGAGACAAGCCCTGGGCACCTCACAAATCTTGTAATGTGTGTTATACGGGGCTCACACAGTGGTTAAATGGCAAACGGAAGGGTATGCCTTTTGCTGTACCAATGTTATGGCCCGACCCAACAAATCATCTTTTTGATTGATACATTTGTATGACAACTCTTGCGGGATTCTCAAATAATAACAAGTCAAAAAGTTGTATACCCAGATTGTAAGTCAGCTATAAAACTAGTACTCTATAATATGGAGATGCCAATCCCAGTTTCTCTATCAGCGTGTGCAATTAAAGAAGATGATTTGTCGCCTAAAGAGGATGATAACAATGGTGATGAAATGTGTGAGGATGACTCTAAAGAAAAAAAGTTCCAGCTAATACATCAAGGAAGATTGAATGATATGGTGATGGATTTGTTATTGTCAAAGGAGAAGGCAGAACTGTTGGGCTCCAGACTAGAGCAATGGAATCATCTAGAAGACGGGGCAAAAATATCTATTTTCTGTAAACGCCATGAGGCCTTAGTTGCCTTCTATAAAGAAGAAAATGGTGCTTCTATTTGTACTGATGTTAATAGCGTCATGAATCAGCTATGAAACGAGCATTTACCTGATGAATGGAGAATATTGAATGATTCAAGCACCGCTAGCCTCAAAGCTGTGTTGCTACACAAGGGTAACAAAATCCTTTAATTCCTGTCACACTTATTGTTGGAATAATAGAAACATATGGCTCAATGAAATTTATTTTGGAAGGTGTTTATTACTTGCATCATAAATGGAATATCTGTGGTAATCTATAGGTAATTTTTTACTTATTAGATTTTAGCTAGGATATACAAAGAATATGTGCTTCTTATTCCTATTAAACAACCGTGGCGATAGAAATCATTATATTGTCAATAAATGGCCCGAAATAGAAAAACACATAGTTGACCGTTACAATGTGAAGCACATGCCTTTGATACATCAAACTTCGCCTTATCACGAATTTTGATAAAGCAATGGCCCATGATTCTGATGGATTCCACTGTCTCAAAGAGAAATTTGGTACAAAGAAAACCAATGCTAAACTTTAAGCTAGCATTTGTGTAGGGCCGGAGATCAGAGAATTGATACGTGACAGGGAGTTCAGAAATAAACTAACTCTACTTGAGTTGGTAGCATGCGATTCATTTGTCCAAGTAGCACAGAACTTCCTTGGTACTCATAGGGCTGAAAATTATAAAGAACTAGCGGACAACAAGCTAAATGCCTATCAACGAATATGGTGTCAGATGTCTCTTAAGATGCATTTCTTTCATTCGCATCTAGATTTCTTTCCATCTAATATGGGTGATTATTGTGACGAACATTGGGAAAAGTTCTACCGAGATATCACAATAACTGACAGCAGATATAAAGTCCGCTTCAACGAAAACATGATGGGTGACTACTGCTGGTTTCTACAACATGAGGATCCTATATCCACATACAAGCACGAGAGCAAGAGCAAGAGCAAGAGCAAGAGCCTTAAAGAATTTTAAAGAAATTTATAGCTAGATGAGTACTACCGCTTGTATATGTAATACATATCTTGTTGTGGTCTGAAAAAAGACGTACTCAATGCCAAATAGGGAGCCCCGATTCCAAAACTTTGCCTGGAAACGTCTCATTCTTCTCAAACTCGTAATAATTATATCATTAATTGATCCAAAGGTGACAAAGTAAGTGAGCCATATAGCCTAGTTGCATAACTCAGAAACCTTACGTGTAGGGCGAATCTGAGCACAGATTTGGAATAGGCGCACCAAATTAGTTAGTTACAACAACATTTACTCAGGTAACAGAGAAAAAAATAAAATTTATGGCCTAATGTAATGAGCACTTTCATTGGATCAAGCTTTGCATTTTATGCATTGCACCCATTGCTCCCCTAGGGTTGAATCTGACCATTCACCTCCTCATGCAATACACCAATAATCTTCAATGTTCTTTCTGTTCTTATCTCCACCAGACTTCAGGAACCCTTTTTCCTTGTGAATCCTCATCTTTTTTTTCTGTATTTCATCTTCACAGGTGTATATGTTAGGATCGCTGCGTGGCATTTTCTTTTGTTGCATCTTTGAGTCTTTCTTGGGCTGGCTTTATTAAATGTCACATCTCTTCTGAGGTTTTGATTTCTCTTGTATGTCTTTGACCTGTTTTTTATAGAAGAAGGTCATTGGTATATGTAAGGCCTATCTAAAACATCTTTGCTTGTTTTTGGAACAGGGTCTAGAATCATATTCTCAAGGCTTGCTTGTTATGTGCTGAGGAGTTGGATAGTCTTGAGAAGGTTCATGGTGAACCGATGCAAACTTCAGTAGGCTGTAATGGACTTTCACCATTTCTTTTAGTTTCATTACCCATTTCTTTAAATTCTACAACTACAAATTTTTCTTGTGGATTTTATTCTGCACGATAAATAACATCAGCAGGAAGAAATTCATCATCTCCGGGGATTTGGGGAAAAATGCCTGTCACCTTGAAGCATTTTTCTGTTTTCCATAGTTTTGGCATTGGGCAATGCACTGCCAACAATTCCCGGCAAATTATATATGGCCATTGTTTTCCCAGGATGATTTTTCAGCCAGTTGTCACATGAGGCATTAAAATACTTTTTAAAGGGCCAACAAACGCTTACATCTAAACAATAGGGTGTGAACAATGGGGTGGACAAGTGACAAGGACAACTCGATTGGCCCTGCAGTAGTCTATCAGTCTAAACCTACATGGGAGTTATGATTGTTAAGAAGGATTAGAACAGTCTTGTCCTTTGTGCACATTGTCACTGACGAAAATATTTGATAAAGATTATGAAGTTTTTCTCAGTCATCCATCCATATTGGTCTGCTATTCCAATGCATCAAAGATGTCCATTCCTGATAACATCATCCCTGAATTTAAATCTAGGGAACACAAACATTGGTGTAACTGTGTTACCAATAGCACTGATTGCCGTAACTATTGTCACAAGAGCTCCTCTCTCACCAGATGTCATCACCTTTACTTGCTTGGCTCCTTTACCAGCAAAAATGCGAGTTAGTTTCTGCACTGTGGTTATATGCCTGTCTCATCTATATTATAGATATCATGACACTGGAATTTATGTCTCTCCAAAACTTCAATCAGTTTATGTAATACATATCTTGTCTGGGTCTGAAAAAAGACGTACTCAATGCCAATGTGTCTATTAAATCTTGTGGCCCTGCTAAGACTTGTTACCTCTCGTGTTCTTAGAGAGAGATTAGGGTTCCTTTTCATAAAACTAGAAAAACAGTCTGGTCCAGCCATTTCTGTTCTAGTCTAAATTGTTGGTACTTAAATTATGTTACTAATGGCAGATTCCTATGCAAATGCCCGTACTTCTTTAGGTGTCAACCGATAGGGAATTTTTGAAGCCATTAATATATACTCAACCAGTAGCTTCTCATGAGTAGGACTAAATATCAATCTTGGCTGTTTGTATCCAGCTGAAATAGGACTAGGCCTAGCACCTTTCTTCATCTTTCTGTATCTATGTTAGGTCATAAAACATATCTGAAATAAAAAATGCGTGATTATTGAAAATTTCATTCGGTCATATATATATATATATATATATATATATATAAAAATATAAATATACGAGGGGGTCAATAAGTTTTGTGAATCGGTAGGGCAAAACAAAGGAAGGTGGATGGATGTTTGTTGGGGTGTTAGGACAACTTATGACAAGTATGGACCTACAGCCGCAACCTCCTACCTCGTCTATTTAAGAAGCAGTAGCTGATCGCAGATCGTCAGTCACAAATTTTGCAACAATCTCCGAGATCGAGCACCGCGCAGTGTTCAAATATTTGAGCAATGAAGGCAAGAATGCAAAACAGATCCATGAACGCATGGTTGCAGTGTACACCAACACCGCCTCTTTCTATGCAACCATTGCTCGTTGGAATAGGGAGTTTCGCCATGGTCGTAAGTCCCTTGAAGATGACCCTCGTCCAGGAGGCCCATCAGACATGGCCAACGAGGACAATGTGACCCGTGTGGAGAGAATGATCCCCAAAAACCGACAGGTGAAGGTCGAAGAAATCGAGCGAGAACTTGGAATATCACATGGATGTGTTATCAACATCATCCACGAAAATTTGGCCATGACAACGGTCTCTGCCCGTTGGGTCCCTAGAAACCTTATTGCCGATGATCGACTCCAACGTCGTTAAAGTCCAAAAGACCAGAGTTGCACAAGCTGCCCTGCGCGAGTGCGGATTCGAGGAGCTCAACCATCTTCCCTACTGTCCAGATCTGGTGCCTAGCGACCACTTTTTATTCTGCCAGCTCAAGGCTGCACTGCGTCGGCACTGGTTTGAGGACGATGAAAATGTCCAGCTCGCTATCCAGGAGTGGATTGAACAGCAGTCGGGGGATTTCTTGTTGTCGGGAATTCGAAGCCTCAGGGACAAGTGGCGCAAGTGCATTGAAGTCGAAGGTAGTTTTATTGAAAAATAATACAACACTTTAACTCATATCTCGTTTCTTTATATCCGAATTTCAAAACTTATCGACCACCCCTCTTACGCACACACAACTTCAACAAATCAAAAATAGTAAACTAGTATTTACAAAATGAGTAAAACACGAATTTTACTATACACTCATGTTGTTGGAGGGAGCTCTTCTATTGGATTCCTACCTAAGGTGTCGGCTAGGCAGTTGTCGGTGTCTTTAACATATATGATCCGAAATTAATACTTAATGAGTAGTAGGCTCCAATGCATTAAACGGCAATTTTGGCTCTTACAGTTTTTAAGTAGGCCAGTGGTTTGCGATCACTTCTGGCAATAAGTTCTTAACCTATGAGATACTCGTACAGTATAAACTTACGAATAAACCATTACCTTGTCGTTGTGGGGAAAAATTTGGTTCCCACTGACCTGGAAGCCAAGGTAGTTAATAGTGTCATCCGCGAAGTGACACTTTGTCGGACCTACCATGAACCCGTGTAAGCGTAACCGGGAGAGTAGCACGCACACAGACTTACGTGTTGGCCCCAGGTACGAGTACCGATGTACACGTTATCGAAATAAAACGTCACTTTCGCTTGGCCTTCGAACAACCAACGCATAATCCGGTTATAACGTCTGCAAGCAGTTACCTCCCCAAAAGAAAATCGAGTAAACTGAAATAACCCTTTTCAGTAGCGAAAACGGTAAAGCGTTTTGATTGCTCTAAAAGCGGCACTTAGTGGCAAGCTTTGCAGAAGTAGATCTATTAGATGAACTTCGCGTCTTCGAAGGCATGAAGACTTTGGTAGATAAGAGGTATCGGTTCCACGTCAAACTGTGTAACCGGGTTTAATTTGCCAAAATCGACTAGCATCCTAAACGACTTGTCAGGCTTCCTAACCGTGACAATGTGGAAGAAAAAATCAGACGACGAGGGTTCTATTATTCTTAATTTTAATAAATTCTCGATCTCTGCATTGAAAGTCTGCCGTAAATTTACGGGCATGGGATAAGACTTGGTTCTTATCGCATCTTAAGTCGAAAAGGGAAACTCAGGTGTAAATTGGGTTAATCAACCAGGGAATTCTGAAATGACGTCAAGAAAGCCGTCCAATAAGGCAAGCAATGGCGTCCTGTCATTGGGGGCGACATTTTGGTTAACGTCCAAGTCGGAGTTAGGCTCGGCTTGGGGAGAAAGAAGAGATGGCAGGGGATACTCATCGTCTGCTTCTACACAAAGTCTGCTTCTATACCAGCGGCTGCTGCCATAAAATTTGTTTGAGGCCAACCTACAAAGTAGATGAGTAGTTGCCTTCAATTCCAGTGTCATGCCTCGGTGTGAATTTCTTAGTTACCTGGTGGCAAGTCCAAAAAGAATAAAGTCGGAAAGGGAGCAACGGCTCGCTTTCTCTTCTCTCAGGAAGGAATAACTTAGGAGGTTGAGAAATACTACTACTTTATTGGATCGCTCTACCATATATATATATATATATATATATATATATATATATATATATATAACAAAGCCCACATGGAAAAATAACACGAGGATTCCAAGTACTCTCGAAATTTATTTCGAGTTTTTTATAGAGGAATAATAGAAGTATTGGAAATTCTCATATTTATAAGGATGATACACAGGAGAGAGAACGCCCACAAAAAAGCAAAAACAATCAAAAAAATCAATAGATATGAAATGGAAACATTAGGAGGAGCAAAGTTATATACAAAATAAGGTCAGTAAATCAGGTAAATTCAAAAGAATAAAAGTTTCAAGAAGATTAAAATACCGCATAAGCTATTAGGGAGGGAAAATCTTAACGAGAGATTAACCTCAGAGGTCAGGATCTAAAAAACAATGTAGAATAAGTGCAAATGTTATAAAGACTTGACTCAAATGGAAATAAATACAGTCAAAAAGATAACTCTACATAGATGAACACAAAATAAAATTAAATTGTTTATTAAGATTAATATAAATATTTTGTCTCAAATGAAAGTTTCGACAGTATATTGTGAATATAATTTAAAATAACTATCAAGTTTATATAAGCCAGGATTTGAATTAAAATTTGGGAATTTACAAATATACGAATTTATATATATATATATATATATATATATATATATATATATATATATATATATATATTTATATGGAGGGGTTCTGATTAGACCAGTGGTGTGGAATAGGGCGTAAAGACGCATAGTTGACCTCTCCTTGGCTCCGTTATCTGCCGGGGGAAGGGGAAAGAAAACCTTTCTCCTGAGTATGCAGGCAAATAACAAAACGCGAGTAAAGATTAGCCTTTAATTTCTTAGTTATGGCTGAATGCTGATCTGGGATATTTGAAAGAACAGTAAAAAATATTATTTATTAACACTACCAAAAAAAAGGATAAATAATTAAACAAATGAAATGAAATTAGAATATCCAAGATTATGGGTTACTGAATTATCTGGCAAAAAGGGGCCCAGCTAATGAACTTAAGGCAGGTAAATAACCAAACTTGGATTGTGTGTTCAAAGGCTGCCCTGAGCCAAATACAAATAAATCTGTATGATGACCGGATTAAAAGAGATCTGCACGCGTTGACGCGTTGCAGAAGTTAATGCTTGGGCGACGAAGGGAAGGGGCAATTCGAGGATAAGAATTGCAGGAGAAAACTTAGCTTAGAATACCTTAACGAGGAAGTATTTGCGCTGGTGAACGAGAACAGCCATTGCGAGGAAATCGCTAATTGAATGGTGTGGAGTTCCGATGAGAGGGTTTCTTGCCTTGGCGCTCGTGTAGAAGAAAACAGCCAAATCGAGAAGTGACGTGTCTCGTGCCTGATAGAAGGCTGGTAGTAACTTAACATGGCTGAGTCTAGCGTTAAAGACCAGCTGACGATAGCGTGAAATCACCTCAGCCAATGAGGGGATTTGCCCAAATAAACAAAAAGACAGGGATAGACGTTTTGTAGCCACGAATTTTCAATAACAGAAGGCATTCCTCACTCTTGCATGCTTCAAGATGGTAGGTGGTTGATTGCCTAAAAACTCGGAGATCTCTTTATGAGTAAACACAGTGGCCTTCTGAAAGCCATTCTTAGGCCCCTTCTCTTATCCTTTGATCTCGTGTTTAAGAGCTACGTGGGTCTGTTGAGTCCACGTTGGGCTTCTTGGCTCTATTCTTTCACATCACCTCCTTTCTGAAAGATGACGCTTTTTAACTTTGGGAAAAAGTTGCCTAAAAATAAATTGGGAAGGGCACGTTACAAATTTTCCGATCTCCAGTCTCTCAATGGGGGAATATCTGATCTGTATCAATACAGATTTACATAGCTAACTCGCATTACTAATCTGCACTGGAAACGCCGTAACAAATTGGAACATTTTGGAGTGAGGTGAAATTCAGGTCAGTGTGAAACGAATTGGAAAAGAGCGAGCGAGGGTATCTATCGATGAATAAACGCCGGAAGATTTCTACTAGAGGATATGCTAGTGGTGAAGAATGTTCTCGCAGGGTGAAGACCTCGCTTGTTCTTACAGGGAAAGTTCAGAAGCTTGCCTCTCTCCTGCACCATGACAGGCAAGTTTTGTTTTACATAAGTTGTAAGAACTCCATGCTTTGCTCAACATGGTGTAATCTTTTTCACAATCTATTCCAAATCGTTGATCCTTAAAAGCAATAAAGAGATTGCTAAGACAGTATTATTCGCTAATCGTCCCTTGTGTAATCTGTTCATCCTAATTATTCGTTTAAACTAATAGAAAAATTCTGTAGTGTGCTAATTTCAGGGAATTTATTTTGATATAACAGTGCATTAATAGGATACATAGGAAAATATCCCCTAACGACTTCGATCTTAATAAAAAGAATGATTTTAAAAAGGAAATATAAAAAATATATAAATTATTAATGTAAATTTCAGTCAGGATTAAATTAGTTATCTAAACAATTGTATCTGATAAAAATTGTTCCACTTTTATATGAACTCACTTTAAAATGAGTGAGATAGAAATAGTGAATCCTTGTTCTCACGAAAGAAGAACACTGTCGAGAGGGTTTTACCAGTGAGGTGGGTTTTTGGAGGGACTTTAGAGAAACGCGCGAGTGTTTCGTATGTGCAGTTCCTAAAATATTGGTAGAAATTTAATTATGTATAATTAAAGAATGTGTATAGCCTGGCACGACAATTTTCTTTTATAAGTGGTGTGCATACAATGGAATTGAATCCTTGCCAGAGATGCGTTTTAATCATTTGAGTGTTAACCACTTGCACAGAACTTTAAAGATCTAGAAACAAGTGTCCACACAAACAAAATAGAGTTGCTTTAAGCTAGGGCGAAAATGAGGAATAATATGTGCGAATTTTCATGGAGGCAACGAAATAAAGGAAAAGACTTAGTTGCTCAAATTTACAAAGAGATTGTAAAGCTTTAAACCATTCAATAATGTTTAGCTCTTACTTTTTTACCTTCCTTGGCTTTTATAATTCACTCTCCTCTTATTAGGCTCTTAAACTCCCCAAATAAATATAAAATAATAATTATCTTATCCCTCAATTACTGCGTATTTGAAAGGCAGTTCAGCTTCCACGGCCTGCCGTTCAGCTATCTAACTGAGGAGACGAAGTAGCACCATAATAAGATAAAAAAAACTTTTTTCCGTTCCTTCAGCAACGGTTGTGAAACAAATGTCATATCTGCCAGCAAAATGCTTCCACCCGCCGCCTATATTTTGATTAAGGTGTCGAACAATCTCGATAGAATGTTACCTACCCATTGGATACAAGGAAAGGTAAGCAATTGATATTTTCCATCTTCAGCTGACTTGAATTCACATATAAGTTACAAGAGTAGGAACACTCCTTTATGCAGACAACTCTCCACATTATTTTGATATTTAGATTTATAAATTACATATTTTTTATAATATATTTATATGATGCTATAGTCAGTATGTAGAATCTTTGTCGACATCCTGTATAAGGAATTATTGGTGCTTTTTCCCTTTCAATCTACATGGACTGTCTAATCATTTTATTTTGTTAATCTATATATTAAGCTGATTTTCTGCAGGCTTCTTTTATCTTATCTATTAACACAAAAATTATATTTCCACTTTTTTAATCAACTCATAATTTGCTATATTGTACAAAAGTTATTTCTATATTTATCCATATTACATCTATTTTCTACTTTCCAAAAATTAAGCGTATATTTACAAATAACTTTCTTATCATCTTTGCCCCCCTAACGAGAATCACATAAAGTTCTGAGAGGAGATTCATTTAATCCAACTCAGCAAAATAAATGCGCCTTCCAATATCGGAAAACTGACAGGTTATATTCGTCTTCTTATTTGCTGATATTAAAAGATTGAGCTTTCTTCATGTAACGAGAAATCAATTCTTTATTGTTAATCAATATGAGAAAAATATTTTTAATTGAGTTTCCTGATACTTTAAGAGTTTTATTTCCCTCTTCACTATGGTCAAAGTTTTGAGATTATTAATATATTTTTATTTTAATTCGTTTTCAAATTTATGTGATAGAAAGGATTATTCTAATATTTATATTATTGCAAGTTGATTATAAAGTCAGCATTTCAAAAATGATAAGAAAAAACAGTACATACCTTCGCTGAATTCAAAATTGTGCTGTGGGTTTGTTCTTGTAGGTGAGCTTTAGATTTCTTGAGCTATGCTTTTGTATCAAAAGAGTAAAATAATGAAAATATGGGTTGAATGAACTATGATGTGTAACCATAATTTAGTTCGCAATATATTTTGTAAAATTAAGCGTTTTAAAATTTTTAATTATCGAAATTTCTTTCTAAAGAAATTATGCATCATGGTAGCTCTAAACCAAAATAGTATAAAATGACAGGCGGTAGTGATAGGGGTAATACATAAAGGACTGCAATCTTTAGTAATATATATGACTTTTGAAAGAGTAGTTTTACTCATTGAAGAGCCTTATGGACGCCCAAGTGCTTCAAATGAGCGCTATGATCGCCTTCTGTTAAGGTCCCTGCTCAATGATCGGGTTTGCTCGCGATTGGACAGAAGAAGGTATGATCTCCTCAGCGCTCAGAGTGAGGGGAAAACTGTTCAAAAAAGATTCCAAGGAAAGTAAAGTTGCAAAGAATCCTTATCTCACCAGGAACATAAAAGTTTGGCTCAACTTTTGTAGGATTATCAAAAACGTAGAGTTGAAGAATAGAGACAAAAAATAATCTCTGATGAAGCTCTATTTCCCATGTTTAGAAATTCTCGAAGATACTTGAAAGGACGACAAAAGAAAAGCACTTTCACCTGTCCGTTGTCGTGCCCATTACGAAGCTTTTAGATACTCTCCCTGTGCTGAATTGCCTCACATCTAAAGTAACTGGACCATTAAGGTAACACTGTCATAAATTCCAAATTGTACCAAAACGGGCTTCATAGGCAACTTTTCCTAACAGTTCAGAGACAATTTTGTGATAGGAATTGTATTTTTCAGCAGTCTAACGTACCTTTTCTGAAAGTAAAATCAATAACAAATATTTTAATGAAAATATCATCGAACTTTAGGGAACTTAACCCATAAATTCGCCAGCTTGTACCTAAATAGAGACGTTGAGGGCGATAATAAAAATGGCGATTGATAAAGAGAACCCTTGAAATGATCTGAACATGCGAGTACTAGTGAATATCATTGTAGCCATATTTGTTAAAATCTGATCACAAATTTTGTTTCCAGCATGTCCAAACGAATTAAAGAAGTCAGAAATATTAAGGGACTTTGATGTAAGTATTGACTGTATGTATTGCCTGTATTTATTAATAATATGGATTTGAGCTTTACATTTTGAATATTTAACATTCAAATTATGATACAAACATTGTAAAATAAAATACCAACTTGGATTTGTTCGATTAATTTTCTTAAATGAAAAACTATAGTAGTCTGATAAATTTCGGCCATCACAGTACCTTATTTTCAAATAGGATGTCGTAAAGCTTAAGGTTGATAAATTCGAATACGGGAAAAGTCTAAGCTAAAAATCTCTTACTGCAATTGGGCTTGTTTACATTACCGATTCTCTGTTCGTAGGACTATTTCTATTATAGCACGAAGCTGAACAGCCCACCCACCTACCTTAGTTTAGAATGATTTACTAGGTTCAATCCTCTTTTACGTACATAAAAGTGGCGTTTCTTAAAAATGCATGAATGGATGATTCCTGCATCATGATTTTTCGAGATACTGTCAATTTATGCATGTAGTTCTCCTATTAGGGAAAATGCAAAATGACCTTAAATTTCATGAAAATTTCAGTTTCCCAAAATTTATCATTTACCTAGAGGTTGGAATACTCGAATTGGTATTTTATTGGTGCCCTCCTATTTTTTCACTCCATTTTATACACACATGTGGAATCATCGAGTCACACCCTCACATAATCACTTTCGATATTTCTCCAAACGAAATTTTACTTAAAAAGGGTCTTTCAACAAGGACGTTTGAGCTTTGTCATGAGATATTGGCTATGTTGTTAAAGCGACTTCTAGCAACTTCACTGTGAACTGTTCATTAGTACTTGGCAAGTCACGATAAAAGGTTATAGCGTTGAACAGCGTGTTCCGCGGAAATATTCCTTCCAAAATCATCTTCAGCGACGAGGCCAATTTTTGAATGAATGGATTTGTGAACAAGAAAAATTGTCGGATTTGGGACGAAAACAATCCACATGAGATACACTAACGGTATCAGCGGTTTGTATTTTTTTGAGAACGAAGATCTAGATTGCCATAACCGTCAACGGCGAGAATTACAGATCGATAATAGGCAACTTCTTGTAGCCCTTAACTGGATTATTGGCCTGATATGGATACTGAGGACATGTAGTTCCAACAGTATGGCACTACGTGCCACACTGCGCACGCCACAATAGACATTTTGCACCAGCGATTTCAGGGCATGGTCATCTCGCGCGGCGGCGACGTCAACTGGCCACCGAGATTACGCTATTAGGCTACTTTCTTTGGGGCTACCTAAATTCGCAGGACTATACGAATAATCCACAAACATTCGATGTCCTCAAAGTCAACATAACAAACACCATCCAGCAAATTCAAGCAGATTTATGCGACAAATTCATCGAAAATTGGGCCTCCTGAATACGTTCCACCAAGCGAAGCCGCGGCGGACATTTGAACGACTTCATATTCCACACTTAATGCCCTAAAATGTACTTTCAAATTTAAAATAAATTGTGTGCATGTATCACACACAACTTGTTTTATTACATTTAAAAATCGAGCGACCTTATTGAAAGACCTTTTATATGTTATTGAATTCATTAAAATGCATCTATATATTTTACAATTATCAAAACCAAATTGCAATATGAGGTAAATTTGAATACAATCTCTGGTATAGGCAGGTTAATTAGAAGGATTTCGTATATTTTATTACTCTATTTAAACTTAGATAAAATGATTATTATTTAATTCCTAAAGTTATTCTTAAATGGTTGCTGTGGAAGAAATGAATGGAGTGTCAAGTAAAAGTGTATAGTAAGTAAACAAGCCTAGTGCCAAAATATAAAGTTTAGTTTGTGTGAGTGGGCATTTTATATTATCTGCCCCCATTAAGTTAAGAATTCACGTTCATCTTAGTGGAAAGAAATGATAAAACTCCCCGATAAAAAATTGGGTTGCAAAAGTCTTTAGATACTTCAATAAGAGCTGTTCAATAAGTATACACCAAATCTTCCCTCCAAATTCCGATATTTACAAGAAAAACCTTTCAAGGTATTAGGCTCGTTTTGAAGGCATTATTATGACAATTAATAATTTATTAGAAATTTTGAAAAACAATTATATAACACGGTAGCTTTATTATTTATAAATTTTTCTAATGTGCGTTATGTTAGTTTGAGTTTGGAAATTTTTAATTAGGTAATTAGTGTCATCCAAGTTGTATTTTGTTCTTGTTCTAGAGGACGTGGTATATTTCAAGTTTTGTTAGTGTTTTTTATAGTATCTTTTTATTCTTGATTAGTTTTTTATTCTTATTCGGCAGATTTAGATTGGAATTTGCTCATAATCGTCGAGTCTCCTCTTCGGATTGCTTCCATCTCAAGTGGTATTTATTAGGGAAATGTCATATTTTTGATAGCCTTTCTTATTGCGATATTCATTTTTCATGTTCCTTATCACATTTTATGTATAGAAATCTGAATCTTTGATAGTTTTTATGTTGTTTATGCAGATTTTAAAACAGGTATGACTTAATGAACTAATTTTGCTTAAAATTAGAGTTCATCCATCTTCTCTTTCGTCGGCGAGTAACGGTGATTAATTAAGCGTATTATCCATTCCCTTTATGGAGAGCTATTGAAATAGAGTAAAGCACAAAGGTTGGATACAATTATAAAACATGAACCGTTTTTATGTGTATTTTTATTTTTCTTTTCATTAAAAATTTATGAACCGAAATATAAAGTGCTAATTATATTTGACCACAAAACATATGACCAATAGTTTATTATAAAAAGGCGTATTTTAGAGTACAAAGTCGTCCTCACTAAATATATAAACACGCTACATCTAAACTATTCAATGATCTTAACTATTAGGTCACCTGTAAATCAATATTTTTTACAGTAAATTGAAATCATTTTTAATATAAGAAATGAAATAACTTTTAGATACGTATTTTCCAACGATATTAACAATGCTCTATATGTAGTTAACTAAGAAAGGATAGTTTGCAAGAAGTTTAAATTGGATTTTGGTAAAATTTTGATTTGATTCATATTTCCACCGTGATACCAAAGAAAAATTTACCATTTTGATTTGGCTGTAATTATAAACATAATGGATGATTCAGGAAAATAGAAGATAAAGAAAGAATTCCAAACCTTAATCATTAATAATTCCTTGTTTCACACGTGAAGGTGTGGGCGTACAGAAAAAACAATTTTCACATTTCTTTTTTTCTCATCCTGAATTTTTTTCTTGTAATTTTATTGCAGCATCCTAAAAAACAAAGAGTTGTGGGTTCTATCGACGTTTTTCATTTGAATCAAAGGATAATATTCCTAATTTATTTAAGGCACTTGATAAACCGCACTTAGAGTATGCGGCTTTTTTTTAAAAATTACAATTAAGCAAAAACCAAAGAAGACTCGTGGGGAGGTGTTAAGAAGGTGGGCAAAATGAAGAAGTAGAAATCTGTGGAAAATATATAACCGCAGTTCCTCCTGCAGACATTACAGTTGGGAGGACACTGCGAAAAAATGACACCAACCTAAGAGTGTGTTGAGTGTAGAGCAGCAAAATTAATCTCTAAGTTTAAAAATAAATTATATATGAAGACAGACTGGGGGATTTTAATCTGCTTGAATTGGAAAGTCGTCGTTTGCGCGGACAATAAATCGAAGCATTTAAATTTAAAGACTTAATGGCTTTGCTCGTATGTATAACGTATGTTACTTTTTATGGTGCAGTAGCTACATATTTTTACCAGATAAAGGTTTAAATTGAACATGTATTTTACAAATAACTTCCAAAAATTTTTCGAATAAATGAAAATATAAAATTAAAAAGCATCCCTAACCTAATTTTAATACATTTTCTCCACTTCAATATTTGTAATTCTTTTGTTTGGAAAAACCCCAGATGAGTTTTTAATAATATTTTTTTCTGAACTTCCCCTTTTTTTAAACTTTAAAAGAACTCTTCAAATATCCATGAGTTCTTACTTGCCATGTATGATTTTAAAAAATGATATTCTCATTCTAACATTTTAGTCCTCCTTTTTGGAAATTACAACATCAATGAACTTTACAACATGATCAGAAGATGAGTTTTATTAATTCGTAGTTAAACTTTAATGATACATCTTTCTTTTCTATGTATTTTTTGACGTTTTTTGCTACAGATTTGTAGAGACAACATCGTAAGTAAGAATAAGGAACTTATATAAAACTAAAATATAAGAACTCTGAAGTTTTAATGAACTCTAATAATGCTTTCAGTTCGAACCAAAATAACATTTTATGTAATGGAATACGAATTGTATAGTGCTCTAAAAAAATAACTGTTCTCGTATAGTTATACCACTCTTTGGGGAAAATTCCGAATGGACAGTTTTCAAATGGCAGGTTTTTGTGGTTCCTAAGTTGGTGAGATCAGTGCAAAGAGTGAAATACTACAGTTAACAAATATACAAAAATACAAAATTAGAGCGACTGCTTAACAATAATACCAGAACACTTGAAGAAATTAGAAGAGCTTGTCTTGACTAGTAAAGAAAAATAAACTCTCATAAAAAGACCATCGCTCTCCTTGAGTTCAACTTTCAGTTCGCAAGGCATTTAGTAAATTTTATAACAG